>CM062567.1:99532987-100822712 GCA_031468815.1 Morus bassanus
CCAGGAGGTGGGTGTAAAATCCCATATTCTTGTATTTGTTCTAAAAGGCATGAAGGTACATGCTTAATCTCCACTTCAGAGTCCTAATCTACTTCCTTCATTCCAAATCAACAGTTTTACTCTCTAATATATCTGAATTCAGGGCACATTAAAATGCAAGCAAGGGCTTAAGACCATTTTAAAATTACAGTAGAGACATCAAAACCTCACTGGAAAAAACATTCTCTGTCAAAGCCGGCAGCTAGTTTTGTCAGCAAATAAAATACAAGAATATCACAATACAACGATTGGAAACAAGACCTCCCAAGATCCCAGCAGCATCTATCCCAGCACACGGTGGCCATGTCTACATCAACAATCAGAGCAGCACTATAGGACCAGACTGTAGAGTGAAAGAGTTTCTCCTGACAACCTGGCCTTCATACTGCATTCATTTTGGGGAGAGTTATTTTGCCTCAGCTTTAGTCTGGTCCCAAGGATCCAACAGCTATCAGTGGCATGAACACAGAGGAGCACTCCTTCCAGTTTAGTTTTATTTTGAAGGAAACCAGTTTTAAAAGAAACGCATTGGCAGCATTTCATAGTGCGCATCTCTCCTAATTGTCCACATTTCCTTCAAAATTCACTTACGGTCCAACCTGAAATGCAGATAAATATGTATCTAGTCCCTCATTTCTACAGGCACAAGTTTCAGATGTGAGAAAAAGAAGGCAAATGTGCCCAACATGCAGGTTGCAAAAAAATGCATATCCATTTGTAAATATTTCTACAAATAATTTTGTTTATAGAAGCTGTCTAGTTAATACTATTCCTTAATCACATTTGTCTACTCATCCAAAAAGTATACAAAGAAAATATTAATGAAACTGAAAATTGTAATATAAATTATCTTTAATCAAAACAATTATTCCTACAAGTGCACATTATTTTGCTTTTTTGTTTTAAAAAAAAAATTCTGTAGGTCAATTAGTAAGTAGTAACAGTAACACATGCTTTAGGTGACAAGCCACAGATACAAAAAGAGCAAAAAATGAAATTAAAAAAAATCCACCTTTCTTAATCTTAAAATCTTTCTGAATCTTCCTAATTTTTTGAATCATCACCTGGGTATCACTGTATCAGCCTCAGATCTCTCTCCTAAAAGCCTTGGCTGCACTTTCGTCTCCTCCCAGTCTGACTGTAACTTCATTGCAAGAAATACACAACAGCGACTAGCTTCCAAGATGATCAGACTAAGTTATTGTGCAAGTCACATGAAAGAGCTGTGACAAACAGTAGGAGGGGAAATAGTACAGCTGAGCTCTGGAGTCTGACGTTCACCTGTCCTTCTTTTCCTCCTGGCCCCATGTCATTTATATGCTCACGTTGCAGCTTCTAAGAGAAATAAAGTACAAATCCTTCAAGCAACCTCATTCCTGCATAATTCTAATTCACTTAGAAGACATCATCCATGTTGTGCAGTAAGAGGTGCATACATTTTTTTAGAATAAGTAAAAGTGTACAATTACTTGAGAGTATCACAATATACCTATCCAGGATATTAAAGTTAGATAACCATAACATTGGATTTTCTAACTTTGAGTACATGACAATCATCACACTAAGAAAAAAAGAAAAAACCCTAAGTGGAAAGAACAATCAATTACAATTTCTCTGTGTAGCTGTAATAACCCTTCTTCTCATGAATCAGCATTAGCAATTTTAACCCTGAATCTTTAGAGCTGTCAGATGTGACTTTAATGTCATTTGTTCCTGATGCTTTGCCACAGTCCTGCCACTGCACCAACGGTTCTCCTGCTCTTTGCAGAAAACATGGTAATGAATTAGCAATATGCATGGTGCCAGCACTGTGGCAAGAGAACATCTGGATTTTTGGAGGGGAAAATAAAGGGAGATAAGGGTTAAATCTTCTCCTTGTGGTACAAATGGCACACCATGAAGACAATAGTGCAGATCTTGATAGATGTGGGTGAGGAATGGGTTGGTGACCTGGAGCTGGACTAGCCTGTTGGCTACAGTCATAAGAACTTCTGCTGGGCCTGGGCTTGAGGAAGCGTACCTCTCACCTATCCTATAGTCTGCACAGGCAGAAGGAGCACACCAGGCATAACCTTCAATTCACATTGGGGTTGTCATACCAGCTGGGGACAGCTACTAGCGTGTGACAGCAGAACCTCTGTCCTGAAGGCAACTGGTCATTTGTTGGTCTCCAGAGGTATGGATCCACCATTTGGATCAGGGAAAGCCAATTGTTTCTCACTTTTCCTTGGAGATAAGATTAAAAACTTCCTTGTGTAATCCAACAAGAAGGTGTAAAGTCCAGTGGGTAATAGATTTAATGTAAGGATGCCAGAGAAAGCTCTTAGCAAAGGAGCATCTTCATTTTCTGTCCCTGTGTTATGTCCACACCAAAGGGCCAAGGTAAATAATTTCAGCAAAGTTTGGCTGGATGCTGAGTGCTGCAACGAACGAGAAGCCTGCCAAGTGTGTGAGACTTCTGCTCAGAGACTGACACTTGGCAGGTGTTTTCAAACTGTACTCCCTAGACTATCTGTGTGGAGTAACCGCAGGTGGTCCAGGGAGTTGTTTTCACTCTCCCAGAGCACAGCTGAAACAAGGAGGCAGTCCTGCTTCTTAAGAAAGTTTTAATTGTCAGTCTTCAAGCACAGTTCCTTTGTATTCCTGCCAGAACTCTCATGTATGCCTGTGCTTCCTTGGGTTGCTGCATAGGAAATGAAGGCTGTTAATGAGTCTCTTCTTTTGTCAGGTGTTTTTTTGCTATACTTTCAAGTGTGATCAAATTTACCAGTGACACAGAAATGGGAGGTTTGTAAGCATGCTGTACTGTGACCTGAAGGTAGTAAAGCATCGGAGGTTGCAGGCAGTGGGGGAAAAATATGTGGTGTTAATGAATACAGAAAACCAAACTCTAGGAGAGAAAACAGAGGGCTTGGGTGCACAATGGGGTACAAAAACAAGCAGCTGTAAGTAGTGTAGAAATTTTATACTAACATGTTGTTATTTGCTTAATTTTAATCTCTTTTGTTTAGCCAAACCCATGAACTTCAAAAGAGGACAGAAATGAGACAGACCACAGTCAAGTAGTTTCCACAGCAATACTTCCATTTGAAGAGATAGAAATACCATGACAAAGTTTAAGAATCAAGTTCTAGGTACTCTGTCAGTGAAAGCACAAGAAGTATGGTGGCATAAATAGATTGATACCTTTATCTGAAATTAAATCCATACCACAGGTGTGCTGCAAATAGTATGCTATGATTTTCCTTTGGTGAACCAAAGCATCGAGGTCCCAAATCCACTGCAATAACTTCCTTCCTGCTGAGTTTCCAGGACTTTTGTAGAGTTGCTGCTGGGTTTCAGGTTTAGCCGATTACAGCTTTCACTCTGCTATACAACACGTGCTTTCACCAGCGGCTGGAAACCAGACATGAGAATATATTTTCCTGTCTCACATTTTTTTGTCTTCACCAGAGCATCACATACTAAAAAAATGATATCAAGTCCTGCTGTCTTTCCCTCACAATGCATTCACAGTTCTTTTCATTAGTCCCCTCATAGGGTACCTTCCCAACTGTCCTCATCCTACCTAGTTCCGGTTTTCTCAGATTTATTTTACAGACTCAGTTTTTAACCATTTGTTTTCCCATCACTTTTTTCTTGCTCCCTTTGATTATCACTTCCCATTTCATTTTTTTCCTGTGTCTCATCAATTTAAAGAGAAAATATGGAAGTTCTGTGTATTATTTTCTCCCTGGAGGAGATTTTATCAGGCCATTCCCTATTCCTGTCAAGATCATTTTAATTTTTTTCCAGGTTCTGGTTCTGCCAGCTGCTTTTTATTGAGATGCTGATCTCAGGAAACTTGGAAATGCTGCTGGTTTTAGCTGGTGTAAAATTCAGTTCTTTTTTACTTGTATCTATGCTCAAAATTTTTTAATGTTTGATGAGGGATAAATGATATTTCCTGATGAATCATCCAATAAATTTAGCTTAAGGTTTTCCAGAATAATTTCCATCTAGACTGTAACTGTCCCTGGAAAGTTCTAGCACCAAAATTGAATGTATGCTGGTCTAAAATGTAAAATTCAATTTCAGCCAGAATCTGTTAACACATACTATAAAAGAGCACATTCTCTTTGATATGTTGCTTCTCTTTTCCACCACCAGTTCTTTCCTCTTTTCTTCCAGATGTCTAGAAGTCCTCATAGCTGCAAGGTATTAGACCTTCTGAGGTGGATCTTCTGTTGATCCCATTTTCATCTTTCTTGATTCCTACACTGGGGTAGAGAGCAGTTTCACCTTTGAGGTCAGCTACCAAAGGGAAATAGTCAATAAAAGATCTGCAGGCGCACAACCTGCATGTTTCAGTGTGCACCTTTAAGGTCCTTGGCTCTCTGTGTGCCATTCAGAAGTCCAGAAATCAATGCTTGTAAGTCCTCTATGTAAAATGGGAGTTGGGCAAAAGGAGAGTTAGCTTTTGTGCAAGAACAATACTTAACAACGTAAGGAAGAGTCATCTAGATGTGGTTGCTGAACAAAAGGCAGTAGATGACTAAGAGTGTTTAGGATATGGAGAGAAAACAGAAGAGTTCTGCCCTTGATATTAATGGTATGTGTTATCTGAACCCCTGTTTGGTAGCAGCTTGGGGTACATGATCATCCAGGGAATGGCAATCACTGAGGAGGCTGTCTTTCTCAGATAATTTTTATTTGGACTTAAGTCTTTTCAAGCCACATCAAAAGCCTGACCCTGACTAACTCTGGTTTGGCAACACCCAAATCCTCCATTAGTTAGGAAGATGCATTTCTCTGTTGAGCCATCAAACTCTTACTGCCAAAATAGCTTTCCTTGTTACCTCAACTATTTTCTCTTCTGTTGCCTGGGTAGCTCTTATTACTCTCTTTCTCTGCTACATTTTCACTAGTAATTAACTGAACTGTGTCAATCAGAGGTGATGGGTCTTACATATTGTTAATTTTTTTAAAACGAGTACAGTGTACAAAACTGCAGCTCAAGAACAGGACTAGAATTAACTTTAGTTTCACAAATTTCTACATGGGACTTAATAATAACAAACAAAATTAACACTGGACACTATTATGCAAGTCATTCTCAATTCATCTTTGTGTGCTTTACTAACAAAAAAACCCCAAACCCAAAAAACCCCAAGAATTCCTATCCCATCTCAGTGGAAACCATGAAGGGTCCCCAAAAATGTAGTTGCCAATCTATTGTCAGTCAGTGTGCCAATGGTAAAATTCCATTTCTTAATCCTCCTATCATCCAAGACCACGAGGTACTGAAGCAAACCTGGCACAACATAAAATGGACTTCAACACCCTATTTTTGCATAGTCCAAAATTTTG
This sequence comes from Morus bassanus, assembly GCA_031468815.1. Taxonomy (NCBI): domain Eukaryota; kingdom Metazoa; phylum Chordata; class Aves; order Suliformes; family Sulidae; genus Morus; species Morus bassanus. The sequence continues at coordinate 99,538,376 of CM062567.1, forward strand.
TTTTACATATTAATGGATAACTGCCAAACTGCAGGCAGCCAGCTTCATTGACTCAATAACCTGCTGGAAAACTATCCCCCATGTGGATGACCATCTGCACCCACACAGCTGAGGCGTTAAATTATTTCATCACCATCCCTGTCAAAATTTTAACTTCTTGACCTCCACAAAGAAATCCTGTGCCATCCCACCTAAAATCAGCCATCAATTTTTTTTTAAAAATGCTACACCTGGAGCACTGTGAAAACTAAAAACATCTCATCAGACTGACAAATTTTCCTGCTTGTCCAGTATTTACACTCCACGTAGGTAGAGGAAGAAGAGGAGGGAAATGATTCAGAAAGATAACTTAGACCTCTTCACTCCATCCAGAGACTGTTTGCAAAGAATCTTTCCCATGTTCTCCATGCCAGCTACAGCTGATAGCATCACATTTGTTGGTTTGTGTTCATACACTGCCATCACTTCTCTTAACTTACTTGACTGCCTTTTCTCTCAATATATATCTTTTATTCCCTCTCCTTGGTTTTGTTTTTTTTTTTTTTTCTTCTCCTTTGTCTGACTATCCTCTTCAAAACAGATTTGGCTCATTGCCCAAGGTCAGACAAGCCATTACCATGGGAATTACTTTTTGCCCAACACTTTCTTTAAGACAGCATATTCAAACTGGATCTGAATTTCACCTCCTGCACAGTTTTAAATTGTTGATCTTTCTACTAATATTCACAGCAAAATCTTTCACCATTTCACATCTTGCCTTTTTCAGTCCTCTCTTTTCTGATCTTAATGACTGCAAACATGTTCCTTAACTCTAATATATTCAGTATGCTGCTATTCAGATTTTCTTGCTCATTATTAACTACATAAATGTCACCTTTTCCGTCCCTTCTCAGATTCTCCTTCACCTGCTTAACACATAAAGCCTTATATGAGCTTAAGTTTTGTCAAACTAGTTCCATCCTCCCTATTTTTTATACCTTATATAAAGTTGGCCTGTGGTTTTACTCTGCCAGCAACTGAAGCTTTCACAGACTGATCAGCCTCCTCCTTAAACACTCTAGGCCTTTCTCCTGCATAACTTTCTCACTTAGCTAACGCAGGAGGCAGACAGCTTATTAAAGTTTTTCCCTGTCCTCCTCTAAAACTAGTTTTAAATCTAACTTTGTAGTTCTGGTGCCTAATAAATCTGATGATCACCACTGATGAATTCTTCATCTTCCCTTCCATACTTCCTCACTTCACTGAAGTCCCTTATTCCTGCCATTTTTTATCCAGCTTCTGACTCCAGTTAGAAGGAAATCTCAAACAATGCCTGCCAACCTTGGCTTATCATAGTCATTCCTTTGTGTGTTATCTCATCAGTATGTTTTGTTTATTTGGTGTCTCTTGGGGCATCAGTCCTCTGGAACCTTTTTATTTATGTATCTGCAGTACCACTTACCAACAAGAGCATTAACTATTTTTTTTATCATTGTAACACAGCTGAGAGAGATCAGCTGGTCTATACTGCTCGTCTTGGCTCCTATAGTCAATGGAGACAACTAACATCTCCAGAGGCATTTTTTTCACTGATATCAGATGGCTGAAGTGAAGAGAAATTATCCTATATTTACATCAAGAGAGAGCACTTCTGTAAGGATAGACCCATTATTTGTATTATGACAAATTAAAACAGTAACATGTTTTCTTTTTATTCCATTACCCTGCATTTTCATCCACTTATGGCTATATAGTTTGTTGGAGTTTTTCATTTTAAGAATTAAAATTTGCAATACCTGGTCTCTATATAATGATTTCTTGACAAGCTTCACTTAAAAAAAATTCTTTTGACCAGAAGTAGAAAAAAATATATTGCTAAAAAAACACTATTTCCACTATTTTTATTAGATCTGTAGACAAAACAGAACTTATATTTATCTTGTCACTTATATCTACATTCAGAAAAGGGTTTTTTTAACAAATAATTGTAATTATTTATAAAAAATTGAGCTTTTCAATACTTCTCCAGAATTTAGAAGTTCAATCTTAATATTTATAAGTTTCATTATGGAATTGTTAGTCCTTACTAATGAGTGCTATGGAACTGAGAAGTGCTCATAAGAGCTCTCACAGACAGAAGTAGAAGTAGAGATCAGTTCTAGACTTCAAATTTTCAAGGTATTCTCTTAGAACTTGTTGTTTCTAGGACTTACTCAGTTTGACTTGTCCAGTGTTTGAAAATAGAGCCAGAAGAACACATCTCAAACAGTACATGAATAGTATCAACATCATAGGCACTATGCTCTTGCAAACAACAAACCCTCCCAAACTGACCTGAAATATCAGGTATAACTTTGACCCAACCAACAAATAAGTAAAGCTTTGGACAAGCCTATCCAGAACTGTGACAAGCCTAAAGACTATTAGAAACGAATACACAAGCTCCACAATACCATATCTGTTGCCCCCAAATTTACAGAAAGATTAAATACCTGCAGGAGCTCAGGCGGTTGTATTCAGTTTCAAAATCTTTGGAACTATCCAGTTGTGGAATCTGCTTGTGCATTTTAGCTTTCTCACAAATTGTCTACTGTGCCTATAAGCCACATATGATACACCAGTATTATCAGTCTGAAATCTGAATTGTTTCTTTGGCCACCTAAAGCAGACTATTGTTTCTGTTCCCTGATTACATTAAGTTGCATACTTCTAATTCTTCCCCAAATAAATTTAGTTTCACAATTAAACTAATTTTGTTTCATGATTAAATGTATCTTGGCTATGAGCCTGAAATTCACTTTCCATGAACACTTGAAAGAACAAAACTTAACTCGCATGAATTTTCATAAAAAGGCTGTGTGGAGAGATTGGAACATAAGCAAAGAGGAATTTTATGCAAACCTTTCAGAGACATTTGGGAGAAGCATTTCTATTTGCCCTGCTTGATTGTTAATATGTATTTCTCTCTCAGTGTGTTTCTCCAAATTTTTTGTAGTTGCTGCATTTATATTACTTAATACATAAACAACAGCTACAATAACAATGTGTGTAATACATCAGCTACAATAGAGCATGAATTATATATATTTTGTGCAAAAAAGCATATTAAACGTTTTGATTTACAAAATCAAGCACTTACATTAGGAAGCGGCAGATTTAAAGTGATGTAAATGAAACTTTATCCTACTTGGCTCTCTGCAATTGGGAGAGTTTTTAATTCTGTGATTATATACAATGCTCTCTCCACAAATGCATTAATGTCTGTGAACTGGGATCTCAGGTTCAGCAGTGTTATTCTCATGACTTTACAGAAGTGGCATGCGATTCCACCGGTCATATAGAAGTTCGGTGTAAATATGCCACGTTCCAAATAATAATCAGTAAAGATTTTATTTAAAAAAAAATCCTGCAGATTGAGAGCTTTTCTTGTACATTGTGGTATGTTTCAGGTGACAGTTTCTACTCTCTCTTGTTTGTCAGTTGTAGTTCAGAACGATGTGGTTGAGCATCAGCCACAAGAAAGGCTTGAAGACTATTTTGTAGCATGAAAAGGATATGACATGTTTATACAATAAAGTATTTTCAACATGGTTATAAATCACTTTATAGAGAAACAGTTATTATTACTTTGCAATTGTAGTCAAAATCTGTAATGGTTACTGACAGGAGATAATATTATTATTAATTTTCCCTGTGCTGCAATGTACTGAACAAGACAAGGCTAGCAACTTTTCAAGGGATAGAGTCACATATTTTGACAGCTGTCCAGTACCTGGACCTGTCTTTACAGGCAGATGATTCAAAGACTTTGCTGACTATCTTTGTACAAAGGACGTTTTATGATTAGGGTATGCTGTTTACTCTGTAAAAAAATCTCTAACTGTATTCCTTACTCTCAGAAGAATCTTTCCTGAGGCCTAGTGAAATTTCACAGCCAAAAGTTTTCAAAAAGATTGTTGCTGACTTTTGTGGGGAGGAGTTGATTTTTAGTTTGTAGCACATTCATGTGTTCACTTGAGAATCTAAAAATGGAAGCATCCCAACATTACTTCTGAAAAACGTTAGTGTTATTTGATGTTCCCATCTGCAAAATATAGCAAAAGTGACTTCTAAATGTCTCACAATTATGATTCCTACGTCAAAATAACTCATAGGTTTTAAAGTAAAAAGAGTAATAGACGTCACAGAGTTTTACTCATTATTTTCTCCATTACACACTGATCTTCTGGTTAAGATACATAGATTCTTAAATTCTTTTTAAAAGATACAATTCCATAGGGACAAAAAAAATGAAAATATGCAATGCATAAATAAAGAACAGTGCAACACAGATATGGCGTGGAAAATTCAGGTTATACAGTGAGGTTAAAAGTATTTGGTTAGTTATTATGTAGATAATACACAGAAAATAAGTGCAAGAAGAGAGAACACCTAACATCAGAAGTAAAGGATATTTAAGAATGCTATTAGAAAATCCATGTTCATGATCAGAAAAATGCTACCCAGGCCATTATTTTGCTTTTTTTTTTTTTTAATCTCTACTCCCTCTCACACCAAAGATCTACTGCTCATTTGACTTCCAAATAACCTAACCCTAGCTAAAGTTATCTAAGCAGCTTGCAAGAACTGTTAATACACGCTAAACTACTACCAATATTCTTATATTATTCTCTTCGTAATGGTTGTCAGAGCATAAGATGCTACAGTTACTATATTAATTACTACTCTTTGGTAAAATGAAAGAGTTGAAACATAAGTCTGCAGGTCACAGTGATACTTCATGCATCGATAATATAGTTTACCTACTTCCACACCTTACCCAAGCATAAACAAAACAGGAAATATATCACTGAGATGTCTACAAGGCCCCCAAGTGCACTGATTTTATATATATATAAAAAATATATAAATATTTCTTTACATATATATATGTATATATATAAAGAAAAGAATGAGGGGAAAGTGAAGTAGAAGGGTGTATGTTCAGAGCCAGTAAAAGGTAACATCATACACATGATACATGCTTTTAAGAGCAACCAATACTGTTTTTATCCTGAAGGCCTTGAAGGCATCTTGCCTACAAAAGCAAACACCTTTTGGAGTTGCTGCTTCAGCAATGTGATCCTTTAAATGACATGAGCTTATGCCTAGAAGTCTACTCTAAAGCCAATGAAGTCAATGTGAGTTTTCCAGCTGTCTTAAACAAGCTTAAGATCACAACCATAAGTCACAACAGAGTTGATAGTCTAACAGAAAAGGAAATTTTAAAATAATACACTTGTTACAGTAACACTGGTGTATCAGTGGGCCAACCAACAGTACAGAGAAGACAAATCCTATTAAACTTAGTGGATGAGTGAAACGAGATCAGTTTATGTTTCCTCCCTGAATCCAAATTATTCTCACAGCTGGAGAAGAATCAGTGGCTGATAACGGCCTAACAACCTCTAGCACTAACAGATATGACCTCAGGTATAGTGATAAGAATATATAATTCTGCGTTCCTTGAACTTGTCTGTGTCTCCTGGAGAGTGCTGATGCAGTGGGAGCTTGGTGCCACCTTGAAAAATTGAAAGCTTTAAAATTTAGAAGAGATTCAATATGTGCTGTGTCACACAATAATATGTATGGGACTTTAAGATGCATTTTGCATTACTGGGGTGGAAAAGCTCAGAAAAAGGAAACAGTTATTTCAAAGTTTAATGTGCATGAAATGTTGGGAATAAAAATTATGTATTTGATTTCTTAATTTGTCCATGATATTATCTATTCTGAAACTATTCCACTGATTAAAAGAGCATGAATAAATAAACTTTTTCTTTCCTGGGGGGGGAATAATTCTGTGACTCTGAAGTCAACAGCAGAACTTCCAGCTGACTTCAGAAGAATGTGGGCTAGGATCCTGCATGGACACATTCAGTACACGCCTGCAGGATATCAGAGGCCATCTTCCATGTTGTCACCTGCCAGCAGATGACAATTCTATCAAATTCACAACCAAATATCTCATCAGGAGGCACCAGAGAGAAGAACAATTATCTTTTCTCATTTAGAAACAACAATTCTTTAAGTTGTACATATTTAGTTATTTTTCATTAAAATCCATTACATTTTAAAGACATGCTCAGTGCTTCCCTAGGGAATGCAATCACAACTGTGATCTAGAGCCTAGACAGGAAACAGTAAGATGGAGAATGCCTATTTCATTTTAAACAATCCCTCATATATAAATTATTTGCCCCTGCAGAGCAATTAGAAGAGCAGCTGAATATTTTTCTTCTTTCCAGGCTAAGCAGGATGGCAGGAAGCAGACAAGGCAAAAATTTATTTCTGTTTTGCTAATAGCATCCTTATTTAAATACTGAAATGCTATTACATTTCAAAAAATACTTTTTTCTAATCTTAAAATACCTAAAATGATCTCTTCAGAGTATATAAATCCTCCAAGGCAGAAAGAAGCTGTGGGAAGCGATTCCCTCATGAGTTGCAGGCTAGGACTCAAAGATTCCTTGCACAGGGAATGCTGCAGTCCTCTGGTGCAATAATTAGATACAGGATGACACAGACACAGTGGCTGAAACCATGGCAGCTGCAGAGAGGCTGTGAAGATGATCTCTGCCTGCCCCTGGGCAGCTGGACATTAGACATGTGCTGCAAGAGGCCTCATCATTCCAGCTGTGCTGTGTTCACACAAACGTGGCTTCTGGAATGCATACCCACCCGGACTTTCCCATGCCTGGTCTTAGACATGGGATGAAAAGCCTTACAAAGTCTGCTGAATTACCATTTGGCTGTTACTTTGGAACTTTGAGAATGAATGAATGAATGAATGAATGAATGGCAGATCCCAAGTCCCAAAATAAATTGGGATAGAATCTCTTTCAAAAGTGATCTTTCTAATTTTAACCCCAGCAATGATTCTTCTCAGCATATGTTAAATAAGACTGCCTGAAGGAAGAAGTGAATGACCAGCAGGTCACCTTTACTTTTTCAAACCATAAGTGTGATACAAAACACTTCCCCTTGATTTCAGTCAGCTTTGGGAACAATACCTGGTTAGGCAATTTTTGGAGCCAGATTTGTAGCCCTTAATTCTCACTGTCACCAATAAGTTTCATTTACGTGAACATGTTTAAGGATGTCAAGATCGGAGCCCTTGTACACCTACTCAGATTTATGAACACAAACACACCCACAGTCCTGGATACATACAGTGGGATATTAATTCTCGAGAGAGGCAAGTTCCTGTTGAGGGATTTATGTCGCCCTCCCTAGTGAGGGCAGTACAATCTATATAGCTCATTAGAAGCAAGTAAGCTCCCTTTAACAGCATTTTCTTAATTCTCTTTTGCACTGCTGGTTCCCATGTGTGACAGTTGTTCCTCCAACCTGTGTTCCTGGGCTGCCCAGCTGCAGATGACATTAACTCCAAGGGATGCAGCACTCCAAAAAAAGCAGAGAACTGTAATTCCTATAGAAATCCTCAGAAGCTTACCTGGCTGTTAATCAAATGGAGTAGTAGTTCTCTAGCACCATTTACTGGAAGAATTTCTGTCTCAATAACTTGGGTTTTGACATAAGCCCTAGAAAAAGACGCATGCTGTCTGGATGGAAATCCTCTGTGACACCACCAGACATGCTACAAAAACATGCTGAATAACAACTAAATTCAGCTTAAGAGCAAAAGATAATTGCCATGATCATTTCCACAGACATGCTAAAAAAAAAGACCATTTGCGTCTATTCGTGCTACTGTGTACAGATTGGTTTTTACATGAGAAATCAAGATAATACTTTAAGGAGGCAATTACTGTAACATTTCACATACAGTAACCTACATATAAAAAGCATTAGTATTATAGATTATGCCCAGCTCTGCTTTTACATGACAGTGATTATTTTCCCTGGGCTTCTTATTCTGGAATATTATTATACCTTTTGGTTTATACCCTTTTACCTTGCACCCAAGTATACGTCTTTGAGGGATTATAACAAGGAGAGTTTTACTTAATAGTGTCCCATTCTCAGTAACGCTTAGTAGTTACACCTAATTAAGGGATCAATGAGACCAACACTTTGTTCTTCCACTTACATAAAAATTAGGGGTTTGCAGACAGTGCAAATAAATTTAAATTACTGTGTACAATAAAACTAAGGTACACATTACAAGCAGTACCAAAAAAAAAAAACCAACCCAAAACCCTCAAGCAAAAACATATTAAATATAAATCTTTTCTACACAATATTTTACTGCATAAAAAAAAAGTATGGGGGAATAATACAAAGACTGCTTGGCACAGTGGACCCTTTCTACTGTTTTGTCAGCACTAAGATTCACAAAGTTAAAAGTTCCTGTCTGGATTGGGTGGCTCTCTGAGCTGGAAAGAAGCTGGAATGAGGACGGCTCTAGTGATTCACATGTCACAGGAGCAGGGACATTTCAGGTGCTTTGATGTAACTTATGGAGCTCACCGGTGCATTTACTGTAAAATTCCTGTCTGTAAGCTTCTCCACAGAAGTAGGACATGCAGCCTAATCATCATTATCAATAAGCACTAATGGTAAATAATTCCGTCGTCCCACACAAAGCAAACACTGATAAGATACACTCATTTATAATAGTGGTCTGGCTAGATGCTTCAGGTCAGCTGGCAGGTAAATTATTATAAATTCCAAAGAGGAATTAGGAATTTTAGCCTATGAGGATGGTAATTAGAGTTATTAATATTACTTGCTTTTCAACTCTGTTGACCAATGCAGTCCCAAACCTTGTTGCCAAGAAAGGATATTACTATACCATGGAAAGACTTCTATTGGAATCAGTAATATGAAAAAAATAGCATTAGAAAGCAAGATAGCACAGAAAAAGGAAGAGTTTCAAAAACTAATACACAACTTCTCAGACACACACTACAATTTTTCTGACAAGATATGCAATTAGCTATAGATTGCTCTTTCAAATATTGTGCAGATTAACAAATTAAAACTCAAGCCAGAACTTAACAGTCCAGGAAGACCAGGAAATGCCAGAAATAACATTTAGGAGTTAGATGTCATTAATAGATATCTACCATACCTTAAAAAAAAAATCCTATTTAAATAGTTCAATACAATTTGAACTTTAGCCACCAAAAAGTTTTGACTTGTTTTCACTCATCCTGATGGATAAAAGATAAAGTGGACAAGAATCTCCAAATCTGAATGAAACTTTGAATATTCAGTTACTATCTGCATAACTAATTGAATGAACAGAAGTGGGTTTTTCTCCCATTTTCTACACAAAGCACATACATGTTTTAGAGTGGTTGTTCCCAAAGCAGAATCTGGATACCACAGCTGGCTGATGCAACCATGGTTAAATAGTCTTTGACTAGTGGGACAACCATGTTAGAAAGTACAACTTCTGTTTATATGAGCTTAGATGGTGATAATAAGGGTGCATGGAAGTCCATGAGGGACATGGAGAGTTAAAGGTTCAATTCGCACAAAAATGTGAAGTCCACTGTCTGGGAGTTTATGGAAGTATTAGGAACCCAGTAGGTCAGAAAAAGACTAAATCCAATGCATACTGTGGTTGCAACAATTATTTCTTTATACGTTTTATGTTGCATCTGCATTTTTAATTCATTTTCTCAATTTTGTATAGGCTTATTACACATTTTTATGGGGTGTTCTGTGGTGGGGTTTTTTTCTTAGGATTTAATACACAAAAGTTAAATCAGAAATCACTGAGTTGTTTTTGTTTCATGTCTTTTATTATTTTTATGTAATCCTGTTTGTGAACACTCTGATTCCTGCATAACCTAAGTTCACAAAATAGCAACTTGTTGTACTGAAATGGGATACTCTTGATCTGAAATAAGAATATTAATCCTCAGCCTTGCATCAAACAATGACAAGTTTGAAACAGATTTCCTTCTCTCAGCTCCATTATGAGAGTAACAAACGTGCTTTTGCTCATTAATTTGAATAATATATCAAACAGAAAGGCCTTTAATTGTTTATTTTGCTAGCTGGAAAAGAGGCTGTGCAATTCTGAAAAAAAAATACAAAAAGTTATTTCAGCTTCCTTTTTTCTTTGCTGTTTCTTTCTACTGCTTTATTGTTATGCCCATACCAACTCTTTCTCCCCCAAAATTTTACAGACATGTCTCACTCCACTCTCCCCAGAACTACTTAGACATTTAGGAGCAATAGGGACAAAACCCAGCTACAATAATAACACCTACTTAAAACTTGATCGTGTTGCCTTCTTTAACAAGCAGTAAAAGAATTGCAAACAATCCCATTACACTGATAAAACAACTTACAAAACAAAAGTACAAAAGTACAAAAATACACAAAATGTAATACCAAGGGGGACAGAAGTCCACCTATGCAGGGTTCTCAAAGTAAATAAATAGAGATCTAGAATCCTTTATAGACCGGTAGATGGGGAAAATTAACACTTCATTTGATAACTGAAAAAAACAGCTGTAAAAAAATGTGTATTTCTTCCTCCTAGTTACAACAGTGGGAACAGTTCAGGTCCTAGGGGATATTTCCCAAGCTGTAGACAAAATCTGTAATCAAGGCTATAACAGAACTTTTATCTTTTGACTTCTATTTCCACTCCCAACGACTAGCTAACAGCCCTGCATTTTGTTATAACAGTCTCAACTTTTTCTACATTTTGTTTTCAATTTGATTAACAAACAGACATCAGAAAAGGAAAGATTTCAAAAGGATTACATAATCCACTTTCAGTCTCTTGCAAAGTGGTTCCTGAATTACTCTCAGTCAGGCAGCAATGGGCATGAAATATTTTCAGGGCATAGTACAGCTAATATTCCTAAACTATTCCTAAGAGAGGCAAAACCCAGAGGTCAAATTCTTCTGTAAGATAAAAGTGTGAAATTCTCACTGAAACATATGTGAATAGCCCATATATAAATCTGTCTGAGGACAGAATTTGAAGAATTTCCAAGATGAAATTTTTGGCATAAGCACAAGAAAACTAGTTCTTTAAATGGAGATCCTTTTTAGCTCATCTTTATTCTTTCCACTGAAGTAAGATTCAGCATTAATGGAGAGAACAAACTAAGTAAAACAGAAATGCTGTATGTTTCAGTACCTGTGTGACAGCAAAGAAGAGAGGTGGATATACTTTGCATCACACTAAAAATATATATATATTTTTTAAAAAGCGTTTACCAGATCTATTTATTTTAACTGGAAGAACCAAGCCTTGTTTCTCTGCTCTTTCTCTTCTCATAGAGACCATTGTTGCTGAGTAAGAACACCTGATAAAATGCCCTAGAGAAGCTTTACAACTCAGCTGGCACTTACACAGCAGATAAGTCTCACTGATATCAGGGTAATCTTTCCATGAGGATGAACAGCTCTTGAACAATTTCTCCAGGGAACAGTATTAGACACAGACTTTCTCCATCACCAGACAGGATATTCAGTTCATATGTAACATACATTGTGTAACGATACACAGTAGCTAATACACTGATTTTTTTATATGCTCTTACATCAGCAAATAATATAAACTGATCATTACTAATGGTGTAAAAATATATGATGGAATGTGTCTGTAGACTGTAGGCCTAAGATGCCCACCTCATCATCACAGTCAAACAGCTGAAACACTTTGATCTTGTTTCCAGCAGTTCTACATGACTGAAATACCATTTTTTTATTTCCACCTTTTTCATTCATTAGTTTGTAACTGCACCAGAGAGCAATTTCTCCAGCTATATTACCCAGCACAATACATGGACTTTAAATTGCCTACAATTCTGTCAAACTTTACTTTGAAAGGTTTTAGTCAAAAACAGTTTGTCCAGATTCCAAATCATGGGTACTTGTTCACAGTGGTTATTGACCTTCACTCTCATCACAAGCTTATAAACTTGGGTATCTGGTCTGAACTAGTCATCTCTGCTTCCTCAGTAATCAATGACAGGCAGTACAGCACCCACAGAGGGCGATTTGTTCTGTCTAAGTGTCTGCTTGGAATAGGATGAATCATCTGATCATTATGTTGACATGAACTTAGACTAAATGCCTAACTTTTAGATTGATGTAGTCATGTTGAATTAATCCTTTTTTCAGTGCTCAGCTCCATGCATGATGTTAGTAAAAGCAGTCAAATACACACTATATATAGAGCAATTTCTTCCTTTGTGAGCATAGCTGTGTTCATGAACAGTAATTAGTTACACTTCTTTACAGCATCTGTATGAAAAGAGGAAAAGTATTATCATCCTTTTACAGGTGGGGAATCTGAGGCAAAAGTAGTCAAAATAATCCAACAATCTCACTTGAGAGATTTAGACTCCACTTTCCCACCCCACCCCCAGTGTTCAAAATGAGACAGGGTTAGAACAGCAAATTTTACTTCAGTTTCCAGAAGTAACAATTCCACATTTCCACAAATCTGGCCTCAGACTCCTGCACAGGTATCCACAGAGTGTTAAAAAACCCAGGATTTTTGCTCAACTGGTATGATTACTTGTCACTCTTCGTATCCCGTATATGTCTCGGGTAGAGGCAAGACATTCACATTCTCTGGCTGTAAGGCTGTGCTTGCTTTCTTCTGCATCCCCCTGCCCTATTTACTGCAATATGTGAGGCACAGATGCTACAGACAACAGGCACATAAACCTGGTTCACCCTCAGAGAAGACATCTTTGGCAGTCAGTGAGGTGTGGGGTTACACAAATCTGCCCTGTCTTGCCTCTCCTGTGTCTGTCCTTGTCATTAAAGGCTGCAGCATAATAGTTACAGAAAAAGGACAAAAGTAGGAGCAAGTGCACGTATTTAGACTCAGCAGTTTCAAGTACCCATATTTCTGACTTTACAATCTCAATGCTCTTTTCACACAGATTTTTAAGGATTGTAATAATGAAACATCTGCTGTTTGAACCTATAATAGCATTAATACTTAGGCGACCATCAGGATTTGGACTTTTGGAATCACAACATAGACCTTTCCAACTGAGCTAACAGAAAAAGTGCTGGTGATAGTAGATTGAATATATTGATGAACCATTAGAAAATTGATATGATGCACACTTTAAACAGTGGGTTTCAAGCCTGTTCACTGACCACAGGAAATGTAGAGGTTAGCACATTTGGTTTCCATGACAGGTTCTGGATAGGGAATATCCTAAAATTGCTTTTTCTGTTTATTTTTCCCCAGAATCCTGTCTCTGCTCTTTCCATCTACTAGACCTCTGCCTTCTGCCTCCACATCCTCAGCTGTAGTATCCAGTCCTGCTCATACCAAGGCTTCTTGTGTCCTTCCTTATCTCTCCTCCTCCTCTCCAATCCTGCACTCCAGATGGTCCTTCCTCCTTGCACTCATACCTTTCCATCCTGTTTTGCAGCCAGCAGGGGGAGAACTGAAGGCAAAGGCAAGACCAGCAAAACCATCCATGGAGTTGTTCAAAACCTGATTGGACACAGTCCTGGGCAACCTCTTCTAGCTGGCCCTGCTTGAGCAAGGGTTTGGACTAGGTGACTTGAAGAGGTCCCTTCCAACCTAAACAACTTTCTGATTCTGTGATCCTTCCAACACAGAAGCTCAGCAAAGGTGCCTGGCACCATTCATAATGCCTTTTGATTTTATACTGTAACATCATCTCAGACTGGGATATTTTTGCATGAAAATTTTAAAGGAATCAGAGAAGGCATTTATGAGTTTGAGAATATTTGGGGTATAGCATATTTCTGACTTCTTTAAAAGTTGCCAGGATTTTATAGGTGTCTTGGATTTGGTACATCTGAGGCTTCTGACTCTTCTTAAGAAGCAGAATACAGACAAAAGTGAAAAATAAATTGGTATGAAAATTAAACATTATTCAATGTTTTTGTGTGATACAGTTAATTGTTAGTGAATTCAACAATTAAATATTTGCCAGTCATCAAATGAATACTGCCAACCAGTTTGCAGCAGACTATTTTAGTGCTCTAGAGTCTGAGATGAGTTGATTCAATTCTTGCCAACCTGAGATTAAGTGTTTACCTATTAGGAAGCTGGTAATTAATTTTTGAAATTACAATGAAATAGAGAAGAGCAAGTAAATAATGCAGATATGGCGGGAATGGCTAGAGACAAGAGTTTCCATGTGGTATAAGTTACTGGTATTCTGACACACCAGCAAAAGATGAGCAGCTCCCTGAAAGTCAGTGGACTCACACTGATGTAAAACTGGTAGGAAGCCCCAAACAGGGCTATCGGTTTAGAAATTTCTAGAACAAAATAAAGAAAAGAAAAAGAAATGTGACAAGTCAGAGGATGAACAGGGCTTGGAAAAGAGTTTGGAAGTCAAGTGTGTAGCCTATTGTTTAACTTACCTCTGTTCTGAAGGAATAGAAGATAGCAAACATGGCACCAGCTTTTAAAAATTACTCCAGAAACTACAGAGCAGTAAGTTTGATTGCCCAAGTGGGCAAATTGGTAGAAACTTTAGTAAGAAAGAGAATTGGTGGTTGAAGGGATAAATAAAATATTTTACACTTTGTGAAAAAAAAAGTCACAGTTCCCAAAACTATTGAAGGAGTCAATGAATAGGGAGGTAAGATAACCTTGTTGATAGAGCATGCCTGAGGTTTTTCAAGGTCTCTCACCAAATGCTTTTTAAGAAACTAAGCTGGTTTGAGTTAAAAGATAACATCCTCTCATCAATAAATAATTGGTTGTAGGAGAGTAAACAAAGAATAGAAATAAATGTTCAGTCTCAGAAGTTCATCAGGTGAACCTGATGGCGAAACCGTCAAAGGTTTACAAACATGGATCTGTACTGAGATACATGTTGTTAAATACATATGAATGATGTGAAAGACAGTAGGACAAAGAGGAAAGAAAGGAGGAAAAGCCAAGTTTGGTGAAGACAGAGATACAGGATAGCAAAATCTGAAATGGAAAATTCAAGATATTGAATGATTGTCAGATTAAATTAGGTCTTAATAAACACAGTTATCCACACAGGAAAAATATATCTAACTGTACACAAGGAGAGAGTTTACATTCATTCTTAGATAATTGCTGGAAGTCAGAATCTCAAAAAAGAGATCCTGAAGTTACTGTGCATACTCATGTATATGCTGTGCTCAGAGGCTATCAGTAAGATTGAGAATGGAACTGAAAATAACACAGAAAATGTCATTATGACACTTTGTAAACTCATGCTAGACCAACATGTTGAATGCTGTGTGTACTAATGAAAACAGTGAACTAGAAAAGCTGGAGAAGAATAGCAAAGATTATCAGAGGTACAAGATTATTCCAATATGGGAAAGAGTATGTAACAGATTTTTCAGCTTAGAAAAGATGTAACTTTGTCTACACAATTATGAAAAGGATGGATAAGGTGAATTAAAAAATGGTCATCCACAATTTCTCATTACAGAAGAGCAAGGGGGCATTTACAGAAATTATCAGGTAGCAGAAAGAACTGGTTTTTACAAAATGCACATTTCAGCTGTGGAATTTATCCCCACTGTAAATCAAAGTCTAAATGAGCTCAAAAAGTAAAATCGAGGATAACTTTGTACATTGGTCCATTGAAAATGATGTTTTGTATGGTGTACCTGTCTGATTCCTAGAAGCTGGGAGGATAAGTCAGAATCTCACTTGGTACTCACTTCCATGATCATCCCTTAGTATCTGCTAGTCACTGCTTACAGGCTCTCTGTATGGATGTTCTCAAAATGAAACCAAAATCTTTACTGAGAAAATACTAAGTCTCATCAACTCCAGGCAAAGCCAAACTCCAGGCAAATTGATACTGCAGGATTCAGCCTTGTTTTGTCCTCCTTTTAGTCAATGTAGTAAGCAGGTTTTGTAGCCTGCTGCGAAAACCTTTATTTATGTCTGAGACGGTGTGGCACTTTCACTGTGAGGTACCACCTCACTTGGACCCCGTGACTCCTGAAAAGGGGTATTTTCTCAGTTCCCCAGTGCTTCCTGGTCACTTCCTGGTATGGATAAACCTTCTAAGGCAGAAAACAGTCTTTATTTCCTATTCCCTGATTTTTACATATATCCCCTCAAGTGCACAATCTTTGCCTCCTATTCTATTATTTCCCAATGACTATATGACATTGTTTTTGTCTACAACAAAAGTTCCTGGGTTAAAACTTGCATTTGATTGATTTTTTTTTGCCATCTGTGTTCCTCATCAGAAGCAAATCTGTACCAGGAGGAGTTAAATGAATGCAATAACAGCACTTTCACCATCAACCCCATTTTCAGTAAGCAAGAGTACAACATGACCCCCCAGATTTTGCTCATACCAGTTCACTTTTTTTACACTGTATTGTTTTGCAACTACCTCAGTCAAAAGTCCCTTTAGCAATTCTGGCAAATACGTGGGCCATTTGTGATATTCTTGTAAAACGTGTGCATGACACCTTTCCAACAGACTTCAGTCACTCTTGCCTATGGTTTATATACCTGGTTGGAGCTGTGGGGAGATCATTGCCTTGCAACAACCACACAGAGTCCCAGCTTCTGGGATGCCAGGATATACATACATGCCTGCTTGAATGCACGCTGGACAGGGGCTATCACTACAGAGAAAACTGGCACAGAATGAAGAGCGAAGAACTACAATAGAGCTATACCTATCCCAAAGGTCACAACATATCTCCACCTCACTGGTAGTCCTATAAGCTTTGCTCTTTTACAAGGAAGTTGAGATGTTTCTCTCCAGGAAATACACTAGCCACAGGGCTACCATGCCTAGGGAAGCTGGGATACTTTTTCTACTTTGCTACTCATCTTTTGATGAGAAAATGAGCCAGCAGTGTGGTTTCTCAGAGAAAAAAAGAAAATGGCCAAGAAGGCACTGCAATTTGCAGCAACCAACAGAAATGCAATAGTGAAGGCTGGCATCAAATGTGTGAGTTGGTACAGCAGCAAAACTGCAGGTTCCCAGAAACTGTTAGAGAGTATCGGATTCCTGGGGGAAAAGACTCCCCAGGTGACTGTGGTGCTGGAAGAAGGATGTAACTTTGTGAGGAGAACTTCAACTATGTCTTCAGCAACATGGGAAGGAAAGAGTTTGGTGTGTGTATCTGACAATGGGCTGAAGGATGGGGGAAATCCAATGTGAGAGGTCAGAAGGATCCAGTGATTGAGGCAGAAACTGGGAAGGGGAAACAGGAGAAAGATTAAGAGAGGTTCGGAGAAGAAACAGAGCCCAGAATAAATGAGGAGAAGGGCTACTCTGAATAACTGACAGCAGTAAAGTGATTTGGGAGTGGAAATGAGAGCTGAGATGGGGAAGTCAGGATTCTGGGCTGCAAGGCACCGGAGGAATTTGAAGGAAAACTGTTTGGAGATATGAGCAGGAGGTAGGGCGGGCTGTAAGATTTGAGGTTCTGTTGTTCAGGAGGTTTACCCAGGTGAGAAACTTCTCTCCTTCCCTGTCATTCCCCACACAGGCCTGACAGGTACCCCTACAACCTATTTTCATTTCTGCTGTTACAAGCACAGTAACTGAAACAATACAGTCCATATCGGCTGTAGACAGTGGAGCTGATGGCCCTGTGCAGGTGATCCATGGTGAAGACTGCAGTAAAAGGCAAACATTGCTTCCCTTCCCTCCGTGCTTCTTTCCAATAGCCCATCACAGTCCACCACTCTCTGCCTTAGAGGAATAATATTTTTTGCCAGAGTCTCCAATTCACTTTTCTATTACCATTCCCTATTAATGTTATTAAAATGTAAATTTATGGTGATACCAGGATGATTCAGTGTTACACCATGAGAAACATTCTCAGTCTTCTTCCTGTCTATGAATACCCTATATTGTACAAGCTGGCTGTTAGATCTTAAAGAATTCTATAAGATGTCAAATTGTTAATACAACTGGCCTGTGACAGCTGGACAGAGGAAATAAATCATCTGCAAATAAAGCACGTTTACACATATATTCATAGTCTTTACCTGGCTTTAATTACAGACTTGAAAATGTTCATTGTTTCCTGCAAAATAATTATTTCCAAAAAAGCGTACTGTTAGATGACAAAGGAGTCAGAACAAAGAGAAGAAAATAAACTATAGGCCTACAGGAAGAAGAAAGCAGGGCGGGACACACACACACACACACACACAACAAAACAAAACAAAACAAAACAAAACAAAAAGGAAATTAAGATTGAACTCAAGCCAAAAGAAAAAAAAACTTACAAAATGAAAGAAAATAAAGCAAACAAATTAGAGACAGGGAGATAAAAAAGCAGAAAGGTGAGGTACGAGTATTTTTCTTTTTTTGTTTTACTTTTACAAGAAAGGTAACCTAACATTTTGAAAGATAAAACTGTTTAGAATCTTTTTTTTTAATTAAAATATTATTTTTCCTATTTCTTTCTAAGAGTCGAGGGAAATTGCAGAAATAGCAAGTTAGAGGAACAACATACAGAAATTATCTCTAGCCCAAACACATAGTAAGTTTTCCCTCATTTACCCCACCCACCCTTGTACAATGACTTCTTTCATTGGGAAGGGAGATTTTCTTTTACATTTGAAGAATGTGCTAAAGCCTATTTTTTCACCGGGGTGCAAAAATAAATAACATGGAGTACTGTTCAGGTCCACTTCCCAAATTAGCCAGGAGCAGAGATGGTCCAGTGACAGTGTAACCTGTGACATGGACCTTGGAACCACTTGTGAGTTTGTGACAAACCAATTTCTCCACACATCATTTCCAAATGTAAAATGGAACTGACTAGATGAGAAGTCTGTGCATGTCAGAGAATATGCAGGGTGTATAGAAATGATGTCTTGAATAGGCTGGGTGAGAAGTATATTCCTTTTGATTGTTGTCTCTTTCTTTTTAATGTTCTCAGAAAACGGCTGTATCTTTCAGAGTCTCTCAAGGATTTTTAGATAAAAAGAGAGGTTTTATCTTTGCATGTCTATAAGCATTGAAAAACTCCAGAGACTGAAACCTACAGGCAATTCAAATAAACTAAATCCGATCAAGGTAATATCAATGCCAGAATTAGAAGAAAACCCAGAGAGAATATCAATAACAACATTAAAACAGCAGGTTTCAACTGGAATCAATAGACAGTATAAACAGAAAAAATTAAGTCACAAAGTGATAGTAGATAAAAGCTCCCCACTCATTAAAATTCTGTTTGTCTTTGTGTCTTTTTATCAATGTACCTATATATCTATGCAAGTGTATCAAAGTTTATAATGTAAAAGAATGATGAAATAATCTAATTAATTTCCGGTGTCATTTCACATATTTCTTTCAAGTTAAAACTGCAATATTAATAATGGTTTGCAGTTTAATAAAATATCTCTATGTCCTATTAACTTCTATATCTGCTTGTTATAAAGCCCTTTTTTATCAAATAGCTAAACTTCAAAAGATTTCTACTTTGATCTGAAATGAAAAAATGAGGTTCATTCCATTTGTACAGAATAACCTCACTATATTTTACAGAAAGACAGTTGTCTGTTACTGCCTTTCTGTCTCAAAATACATTGTAACTTGGGCAAGCAAGAGGAAAAAATATTGGAGAGAAGACCCGGCTTTAGGAAGGTACATTATAATGGAGCTGTGGCTGTCAAAATTTATGACGACACGAGCGAGTGAGATATTCTTCCTACTTGAAAAACAATAAAAGTTTCAGGAATGAAATGTGTAGGTATTTACAGGTGGTTTTAATGCTCTGGGGGTGAGCCTTCATAGTTTATGTCCACTTTCAGAACTGAGATTTTAACAATATGTTAATTGCTTGTGATTGTCTGATAGCTTTTTCTTTCCCACATGAAAAATATATTTGATAGATGTGGTAAAGGGAAAATACTCTAAATTTAAGGTCTTTATGGAACTTATAACCCAAATCAACATTTCAGAAGAAGCCAGCCCAGACATCCAGAGGGCAAATTAACAATCCTTGCATGACCAAAACATCCATTGATATTATTCAAATTGTGACCCAAAAGGGAATTCAGGACTGGGCCTAAGTTAAACCACATCTGAAAGCCACATGATTCCTGGCTGACAAAGAAAAAAGCTATATTTTATGTATTCCTGAACCTAGAGCCTTTGTAAAGAAATGCCATGAACCACAGTCAACATTATCTTTTCAATCAGAACACCCTTTTTAGTGGGTGCTTTTAACACTGTTGTGTTTTGTAAGTGAATTGGAAGGAAAGTCCAGGAAAATACAAGTAAAGATGTTTGTAGCTATTCTGTAGTATGGCAGGCGATGTGAAACGGGTTGATTAAGGCTACAGCAAAATAGTATTTCTTGTCAGCTTATAATCCAATAACGCTCTTTATGATGGAGCTTACAGATATCCTTCACTGACAAAGGGCAGAAGGGACCCTTGCTACCAAGCCCAGGTCTGCAAGTGTGTCGGTAAAGGCAATATATTTGCTAATTTATGTGCAGCTCCTCCCCATATCTTCTATTCCTCTTATCCATAACCACATCACCTCAGATCACTCATGTCCTCTACTTTCAGTATAATTCATCCATACATCAATAGCTCATTGTATGTGCTATATTCTCCTCCAAGTAACTTCCCCACAACAGCACTTTCTACTCTTCCAGTGTCTCATGCCTACCCCTGCTTGTACCACCAACCCAGATGCATCCTGAGTCATTTATGTGCTGAACTGCCAAGTGGTGGCTGACTCTCAAGCACTGATGGGTCATATTAACTGTCTGGGACCTGCATGTATCTTCCAAAGTACCTGGCACACCACATTTTCTAACTGTAAAAGTGGCTGAGTGAAATTTTCCCTCAAGAATGTGTACAGGACTGGTTGTGAAAGGATTTGACAATGAGGGGTAGTACAAAGGAAGACATGATGGCTGCTATATAAGAATCTAAAAAGTTTTCATTCAGGTTTTCATAAGCTGTCTATCCCTCATGCCCTGTTCAGTAGCAACAGTGAACTAGAGTTAATGTGCTATATGGTATCTCCAACCCTCCATATCAATCCCCCTGTTAGCAATCCTTAGAAATTACTTCTCATGATGGAGTTGGTGGGGATGGAATATAAAATTGAATTTATGGCTGATTTAAACTTCTGGTTTTGTAGTTAACTGTGGTTTAAACTTAATTGATATAGATTTATTAATTAACTGTCCAGAGGAAGTTTTAGAGCTGCTGTTGTTGTTTTCCCTGGAAATAGTGCATTGTGTAAAAGTAGAAGAGAAAAGAGCAGCTACATGAATCTGATGCTGTTATCAGTTTGTCTACTTGTTTTATCTCATATGAGAATAAGCATTAACATTCTGAGTCAGATGTTCTCATTAATGTGATTCCCATTGCGAAACTGAAAACACACAAGCTATCAACACTTCTAAAACTGTCTTTGTTCACATCACAAACATGCTCTTAAGAGTGCCAACCCCACAAAACTTGCAAATGTTCTTACTAGGAATAAGTCTTACTTGCCTAAGAACAGGAGAAGAGCTGCAAAAGGCCTGGGATACCTACTGCAGATTTCAAGTACATCCTGAAGAGTCAAGATCCTCAGAACCTCTGCTACCTCCATCCTAACCTAGATGTATCCAAAGGTCCCATGTGTCTAAATATCCATTTACTTCATTTGGCAGACCCAGACTAATAGGTATTTTTGGAAAATGCCCTCTGAATCAAATCCTACACAAAACAAGGTGTAGGGAACTAACATCTCTTTTACACAAGGAATAGTTTCATTTGAAGCTGTTCAGTCATTCAAGAGAACAAAAACCACAAAAAAACATGTCATCTTGCATTTGATATCAGGAAAACTTTGTCACCGTGAAAACAGTCAAGCTGTGGAGCAGGTTGCCCAGAAAGGCTGTGCAGTGTCTGTCTTTGGAAGCTTTCAAGACCCAACTGGATAAAGCCCTGTGCAGCCTGATTTGATCCCACAGCTGACCCCACTCTGAGCAGGAAGTTGGACTGGGGACCTCCTGGGATCTTCTGTAACCTATGTTATCCTACATTTTTATGTATTATATGCATTTCTTCTTACTAATCGCTTGGTGTCAACTCTTACAGGATCCTCAAATGTGCCTTAGAGCAGGAAGCAGGAATGCAGCAGGGGACCAGTCCAGGTCCTGCTGTCCCTTTGAAAATTCATTTAAGCTTGTCTGAGGTTTAAGCCTCTGAAAATCATCGTTTGAATATCAGCAACAGAGAACTTCTTAGAAATGGGGTAGTAAGCTCTCCAGACAGTCCTTCTACAGGGACTATACTAAGATGAAGTGACCTACCCACTGTTACTGGAAGCCTTCTAACCACAGACTCCCATGGTTAAACAGTTTCTGATATTTCCCACAACATAATGCAAATTTCTGATCTTTTATCTTCATTCAGATACTGTTTCACTCCATGTGAAATGCTCACTCAGCTGCTAAATAAAGTACTTTTCTGTGTGAGTAAACATAGCAAATCTGACTCAGAGCAAATTATTTATTTAATACATTTAGCCCTACTTTCTGTTCACAAATTTTTCTTGAAACAAACGTACAGCATTTAAAACAGAGCTGTTGTCTCTTTTCTGGTGGCATTTGAGCTCATGTTGTCTCCCCAGTTGGTTAATGAAAAATGAACACCCCTGACAGATGGTGTGGCATGCAAGCATCCTCATCAGTAGAGGTGGGGGCATTTCAAGGAAGGTTTGCATTCACCTGACTGCTTACTAGTGCTATTATTACCATCTGCAGCTATTTATAGTAGAGAGCAGATCAGCTTTGTTTCCTAAAAAAAACCACACGAGAAGACAACTGAACCTTCCCAGGCTCTGCAAGTGAGAACTGAGAACCCAGACACTGGGCTCAGTTACAAAGGAGGGATTTTGAGGAGGGTGTGCTTCCATTTTTCTCCACAGTTCCTCGGTGAAAACATGGGAGTCGAGGGTAGCCAGCAGAATTCAGTATTACAAGTTCACTTGAGGACTTGCTAGAAATATAATTCCTTGGTTTGTGAAAAGAAGAGACTATCCAGCAGTGCAATACTTAATTTTCTTTCGTCAAGGCCCTGACCTGAAGTGTATGATAGAAAAATACAAGAATTTGTGGAAGTGCATTCCAGGAATTGTAATAGGTAAATGGAATATAACTGATTAATTTATTGCAGAACATGTGGTACAATCCCACCATTCTAAACACAATATTTAAAATTTCATATTAATTTAATTTCTATGCTCATACCTTACTATTTCTTAGACACTGACAATACAAAAAAACACCTTCTATACCATAAAGTCTTTGCTGCCTGAATGACAGACACAGTGAAGGCAAAACACACTGGAAAAACAGAGAGAAAAATTGTCATATTTATCTTTTAATGTATTTTCTTATTGATGTAATAGAACTAAACAACAAACTCTCTGCAAAGAAATTGCACACCTCCTAACACTTTCATTAGCTCAAATCATATAAAAGGAAAATAAGAGATGAGTTTTTTATGTGCCCTTAGTATCAGACAATGTTGCCATCATCTAAACAGAAGATGTATTGAAAGCCATAACTCTGGGTCTTCTGAGAGATTACCTTGTACACCACTGCTCAGCAGCAAGTCCTGATACAACCAGTCCTGTATAAAGCAATTCCGTGAGTCATAGAAATTATGCTTCCTTCTTGCCTCACGGCAAAGGTATTAGAGCTACTACTAATGTTTCTCTCGTATTCCAGGAATGGCTCCAGTTTAGCTGAAGCCCCAAAGTATGTTGAATAAGATATATAACAGAATATCTTGTGGAAGTACTCAAGGCTAATAAATAATGGGTCCAAATCTTCACTTACAGTTTCTTGAAGAACTGCAGAACAATTCAGGGGCATCATCTGTGTATAATCTACATTCACAGATAATCAGCTATATCACACAGTCAGTGGCATCAGATGACACTGTGTAATTGTACACCTGTCATTCTCATTTCTCTTTGAACACAGTAGTCACAGGCTGGTCCCAAACCATTATCATTCTGTGGGGAAACTGCAGAAACGGTTTACCACTCAACACTTCATATAGCTGGATATAGAGTTGAAGTTCTGGTTTTGAACAGGACCTGTTGAAGACTTCAAGGGCAGTGAAATTTTAATCCTAAAAACAGAGATGAAATTTTTCATCCAGCCTTTTTTTTTTTTTTTTTTGGGGGGGGGTCTATTCTCAAAGGACAGGAACATGCTATGCACAACATAAGAATTTTTCTTTTGAGAGTATTTGATCAGAAATATATGGGAATCTAGGTTAATTTATGCAAAATATTGCTTTGGCATTTAACTAGTCATAAGGGCATGATGACTAGCCAACGTCCATTATGAGCTGCCTTCTACAGAGAACTGGCACTCACTAGTGGTATTCTGCATTGCGTGAGTTTGCCTGCAGGTACTATTGAGTCAACCTCAGGCCAAATTATAAGCATTGTTGGAGTTGTGTTTTTCTGTAGTCTTGCAGTGCTCTTCTTTTGTTTGTAAACCACATGAAGAAAATCTGCTTTGGCTTCCCATGATGCCAGATCACTTCATATCAAAATAGATTAATGTTAGCCAGAGCAGTTCACATTTTTATTACAGTTTTCTCTGCAGCAATATCTTTTCTCTAATTACGACATAAGGGCATCCCCACAACCGGAGCACAGGGTTATAGTACAATGACCACCCCTGTTAAGCCATCTGAGAGATGACTAATAACTCCAGTGAGATGAAAAGCAAGGCACAGCACTCTGGGAGTTAATCTTAAAAGAAATGTTCTGAAATTACTATTCTCATCTTTCAGGCAGTTGTTTTTTGAGTGTTTTGTAATAATGAGAAGATCCAGGGAACCTCTGCCAAGTGCTGAGACTGACTCACGCGCCAGTTTTATACTGGTATCTTTCCACAGTTTTCAGCGGAATTCTTGATACATGAATGTATGTCACTAGGGTCATGCTAAAAATCTATGAGAGAAGGAATAAGGTTAACTATTTATTTCCAGTTACCATAATAACGACATTAAGGGTGTTATTTGCTGACTTAACATAGAATCTAAGCAAACAGACATAAATTTATATAATCAAGTAGTTTTATATCTATTGCCTGTGTTCACTTTTCAGCAAGCTGGATACCAAATGAAACAATTAAACTTCTAGGGACTATCATGATTTAAATGTCCTGGAATTTTAGCTCACAATTCCTATTTTCTTGGTAACCATTGTTATAAAAGAAACAATCCATGCTAGAATTTATTGCTGTAATTTATATTAGGCAAGGATTTGTGATCCTTGAAATTCCCTGCTGTCTGATTTACAATACTCTTTTTCACTGTATCATCCTTAATTTTATGTAATCACCGTTTGAAAGCTTTCCTGTTATGGCTGCTGCTGTACTGAACTAATGTTATTTATCTAGTCAGAATGTTTGCCCTTATCATAGTGAATTTTGTATATGCTAAGAGTCCCAATACTATGTAATTGCTTGTTTGCTTGCCTGTTCTTTTGAACAAGTCCTTCGGACATTATTGGGCTTTAGTAATCAATAGAATTTCAGGTGTCCAACAACCATTTAGCGATTTGTGAATATTGAGTGATGGTGTATATATCCCAGATGCATAGCAGCCAGCATGTTTATCTAATTCTTTATTTGATTCCAAAGACAGCTGTTGAAAACCTTTCATATACACAATTATCTTCTTTCATTTGAGCATGGCAGTAACTATGGAAATATCTTGATTTGTGTGGTTTTAATAACTGAACTTTTTATTTTCCATATGTACTTGTTTTCTGCTTGTTCCAGACAGAAATAGCATAGTTTTAAAGGTGTAGCACTCCCTGCTGTGGGTTTCTGCTAAATTTAAGGTGCTTTTTTATGTTTTGCTATCTAGAATCCTCTTCGTTCTTCATGCATCATATATATCATGTGACTTGAGGATAAACTTCGATAAATCCCATTATTCTGAAGAACAATAAAAATAACAAGTTGGTGACACTGAAACAGTGATAAATAGCACTTTTTATTTTCTTACACTATTAGAATCTCATTCTTGCACTTCTGAATCAACTCTAGTTCCCAGTGCTGTCAGACTAGGAAAGCACTACCTGTGTTGTTTTTGTCAAAGAAAATTATGTTATTGAACATTATAATTTGTTAAATTCCAAATCTTATTTAGGCAATTAGTGCAACCCTTGTTATCTCTGAACATGCAACTGAAAAAATAAATGAACAGTCCACACAAAACACACCCATGGCTCCTGAAACAAAGAGGACCTTATTCAGGGAGATGCTATTTGAAGATAAGAACAGTGCTCTGGCATCACGCCTCTCCCCCCAATGCCATGAAACCAATCTTACGTGACAGCTTTGATGGTTGTGGGTCCCTGAGTTCCTGGAGGTAGGTGGGTTGGAGGACAGTATTTTTGCTTGCAGGTGGACAGAAAACCCCAAAGACAACATGTGAAATAAATACTTTTGAAATGGTCCTCACAATGACTGCAGTCATCATGATTAAAGTTGTGAACCCACAATAAGCCTGATTTTGCCCATCTATACCTTCCTAGGTTCTACAAACAAAAGCATGAACTATCAAAATCAGCAAGTTCAGCCTAGGGCCAAGACAAACATTTTAACCAAGGTTCAAAAGGTGACCTTCCTCTCACATTACAAGAAAAGGAAAGACGGACAAAAAAAGTGAAAGATCAAGACATAGAGAACAATCAATCATTCCTCGGTTCCTTCTGTAAGAGATATGGAACTGAAAATATTGAATATAAATACTTAATACTAATATTTTCTTTGCCAACTAGACTCTAACTGAACATGAAGTAAAGGAATCAGGAGAAGAAGTAGAAGAAGTCAGGAGAAGATTACTAAGAAATCACTCTTTTCACCCCCAACAAGTTAATGGTTACTGACAACAGGGGTCCTATTGCATGTTGCATTTTCACAAGCCTGTGCAGCAGACAGAAATGTAGAGAGCGAAATCATCATCCTCCTGCTGTCCATAAAAGCACTGCCACCAGCTTCAGCATAACCAGAGTCCTTCATGCTCTCCTTCGGCCAGCTTGGTTTGCTGCCTTAGCATGAGCCAGAGTGCCCTTCTTTGTATCCTGTCTTCTGTCCAATACTGCACCTTCCAGCAAAGATCCACCCGTTACTCCTGTTCTCAGATTACTGATCAGCTGCTGTCCCATATGCTTATCAAGGCCCCAAGGACACTAACAGGCTTTAATAGCCCTGGCTGGGTGGCCCCTGACACCCCTGCCCATGGCCCAGGGCCCCTGTTTCAGTTCAGCCTGAGGCCATCAGTTCCTGCCTCAGCTATGCTCTAGGTGTGCCTGTCTCCAGGTCCAGCACAGCCATGCTTGGCCATGCACTCTGCTGGACTGGACCCTGACCCATGGGCTGACTTCCCAGCTTGACCTCAGACCTGCCACCTCACTGCGGGACCTGTTTGGTGGTCACTGGGCTGAGTAGGACCCTGGCTGCTGCCACCAGACCTGATCCTGCTTTGCCAACTTACATTCCTTACACCAAGTGATGCTAAGTGTTCTGGACTCTCATTTCACCTCCACTGCCACCCCTGGGCCTGCCCTGCTCCCCTCACTCAGAATCAGTGGAACGGGGTCTTGGCTGGCAAGTCCCTGCCCCGCTGGCTGTGTGTTACCCACCTGATGAACCAACCACCTGTGACTCACGGTGGTGGACCCGTCTCACATTGCCTTATGCGTTCCTCAGCCCAAAAGTTCACAGAAAGGCCTTCTGCAGTCCAGTCCACTATCTGCATTTCAGGTGAAGGCACCAAGTAGCAGGAGGCTAACATTGCTTCCAGAGGTGGCCAGCTCACGTGGATGCCAAGTCCCAAATACATAGTTGTCCTTCAGCTTGTGGACCTAAGGAAATGACAAAGAAAGGAAGAAGATGGATACATTAAAACTGGGGGAGCAGACATGGAGGGTAAGACAGAAGGAAGCTCTTCTAAGACTTTTTTACTATTCCAGTCATTAATAAATCAGGTCTGGGCCTTTTCTGGGGTTTTTGTCTTATAGTACTGCAACAGTGTAATAAGAGTAATTCACCTCCCATTACTGCACCTGCTTGTACAGTTTAAATTAAAACCAGGAACGCTGCAAATCCCACTTCACAATGCCTTTCAGTGTTTGAGACTCTGAATTAAAGGCCTTCATTGTTCAGGAGGATTATTTCATTGCCTTCACTGGCTTCAAAGAAATAAGAATCTTCACTCACTTTTCTATTGATCCCCGTTGATCAGATTAACTTTGTTTTGGATTCCTACTGAAACAAAAGACAAAAAGAAATGTTTTGAACACTTATGTGTACAGTTTTGTTCAGTTCGTGATTCTATTACCTATTACAAAGAAGATTATTGGTTAGACAAAGAAAGAATAAAGGAATTACTGTAAATTATGTTCACTAAATACCGACACTTTAAGCAATTACAAAATTATGAAATATTTCAGAATGCCATGTAATTACAGTTAATTCATCAATTAAGAGTATATCTTTTATTTAGCAGCACTTGTTCTTTCATAAACAATAGTTAGGATTAAGAAACGTCAGAGAACACTTCCATTTCAACACTACAAAACCCATTTAAAGCTATTCCTGCTCCCCGCATGCACTTTACATTCAGTGACTTTGCTCTTTGTTATTTTGTAACAAATGACAAAGAATCTCTGATCTTGGAATGGGCCAGGAGGCTCTCCTGGGACATCACAAGCCAAGAGAGCCAAATCGTGTTAGCCTGACCATAGACAAAAGCTCTTCAGCTAAGAAGTACCCTTACTTGTGTACTCAGAGAAATTATCCTCAGAAGTATAGTACATGATAATAACTGGCAGCTCTACTTTCTCACAGTGCTATCCTGCACATCTACATGCAAGTCTACTTCTTGTACGTCCCCTGGAGCAGGCCATTAAAGCATCAGCTGGGTAGGAAAGTCAGTTAATCAGCTGGATGATGACTATTCCTCAGGTCTTGCTCACACTTTTCTCCCTCCTCTTCACTCTTTCCTGGACACAGAAATGGCTTTCTGATAAAGATGGCACAGCACTTGCTAGATCTCTCTAGCTTGCTAATATGGCTTGTTCACTGTATCAGACAGCATCTTATTAGCTATCATGGCTATGTATAAGCTGCACTGTAAGAGAGAGAAGTATCAGTGCTGTTACACAGTGCATTCTGATGAAAGTTCAAAGCTGTGAAATAAATGTATCTGTAGTCAATGCAACTGATGCATTACAGCCGCATGCATTATTGCCACATATTTTGTAGACTGCCCCAAATGGCCCTGTAAGCCAGGCAGGGATGTTAGCTCCACTGTTAGAGTGCTACAAGTTCAACTGCTACAAAATGGAGGAGTGGCTGATACACCAGAAGGCTGTGCTGCCATTCAGTGAGACCCGGACAGGCTGGAGAGCTGGGCCGAGGGGAACCTCATGAAATTCAACAGAAGCAAGTGTAAGGTCCTGCACCTGGGGAGGAACAACCCCATGCACCAGGTACAGGTTGGAGGCTGACCTGCTGGAAAGCAGCTCTGCTGAGAAGGACCTGGGAGTGCTGGTGGACAGCAGGTTGACCATGAGCCAGCAATGTGCCCTTGTGGCCAAGGAGGCCAATGGTATCCTGGGGTGCATTAAAAGGAGTGTGGCCAGCAGGTCGAGGGAGGTTCTCCTCCCCCTCTACTCGGCCCTGGTGAGGCTACATCTGGAGTACTGTGTCCAGTTCTGGGCTCCCCAGTTCAAGAAAGACAGGGAACTACTGGAGAGAATCCAGCAGAGAGCTACAAAGGTGATGAGGGGACTGGAGCACCTCCCTTATGAGGAAAGGCTGAGAGACCTGGGTTTGTTTAGCCTGGAGAAGAGAAGACTGAGGGGGGATCTTATCAATGCTTATCAATATCTGAAGGGTGGGTGTCAAGAGGATGGGGCCAGACTCTTTTCAGTGGTGCCCAATGACAGGACAAGGGGCAATGGGCACAAACTGGAACACAGCAAGTTCCACCTGAATATGAGGAAAAATTCCATTCCTTTGAGGGTGACAGAGCCCTGGAACAGGCTGCCCAGAGAGGTTGAGGAGTCTCCTTCTCTGGATATACTCAAAACCCACCTGGACGTGGTCCTGTGCTCCTGCTCTAGGTGTGCCTGCTCAAGCAGGGGGTCGGACGAGATGATCTCCAGAGGTCTCTTCCAACCCCTACATTCTGTGATTCTGTGAAAATCATAAAATAGTTCTGGTTGGAAAGAAGGTCATCTAGTTCCACCCTCCTCTCAAAGTGGGTCCAACTATGTCAGATTCCTCTGGGCCTTGTCCAGTTCAGTTTTGAATATCTTCAAGGATGGTGAGTCCAGAGACTCTCTCGGCCCTTATGGCTTGGGGTTTTTTTTTCCTTCTTCTTTTCTTTTTTTTTGGTGTCTAACCCTAACTTCCCATACAACAACCTGTGTCTTCTGCTTCTCATCCTGCCACCTCTAAGGAAAGCCTGTTTCTATGTTTTTTACAGTTTACCAAAAAGTACCTGAAAGCAGCAAGCTCTCCCATTAGCCTGTTCTTCTTGGCTGAACAAACACAACTCTCCCAGCCTCTTCTTGTCATGTGCTTTAGGTTTCTAATCATCTTGGTAGCCCCCCACTAAGCTGACTGCAGCATACCAATATCTGTCTTGCACTGGAAAGCTCAAAAATGGATGGAGTCCTTCATATGGAGTCTCACAAGTGCTAAATAGAGGAGAATAATCACTTCCTTCCTACTGGCTACACAAACACTATTACTGCCCAGTATGCAGTCGGTCTTCTTCACTGCAACTGCTGCTCATTGCTGGCTTATGTTCCCTCTGTTGTCCACTGGGGCCCTCAGGTCTTCATCTACCTCTCCATGTCCTTGGCTGCATCTTCACTTGTCCCATGGACTTGTCCAGCTAGCTGAATTAATCCTGCAGGTGGTTTTAAATGCTTTTTATTTACTTTCTTACATTTATTCCTTCATTTCTACTCTTGCCCATAAAAAAATGCCGAGTAAAGCTAAATAGTAGTAATCACACAAAAAAGCGTTCAAAATTGTATGTGTATGAATTAACTCCCTTACTATTGGGGAAGTAGTACAAGTACCGCATGCACAAAGCATGACGTGCAGTTCAATGAGCATACACCAATATGTTTTTCTAGCACTGTGAGCAGTCAGATGCCAAACTGTAAAGTTACTTGGTATCAACTCTGGCTGAAGGTCAGATTGCATTCACAGGCCACCAATTTTTCTCCAAAACATGTTCAAATTAATAAGTGACTGTTAGGGACACAAAAGCAAACAAATCCAGAGATGTTTTTCACTCTTGCATACATACATGCTCTTTCAAGTGTAAGTTTTAGTGAAGTGAAAAGGGTAGCATAATTAGTCACACAACTGTAGTTACACAAGGAGTCACCTGAGCCCTTAATTGCTTGAACGTATCATTTTTAAGCAGAGTAGGCACACCAGTGGAAAACTGATGATTTTTTTTATTGTTGCTTTGGCTTTAGGGTCTCAGATGGAGTAAGCAATATATAAACATGCAGAAAGAAAATCCCATTCTCTGAAATCTTTATCAACTACCAAGTACAGATAAACATGAAGAATACAGAGATGTTGCTTTTAATAAAAACAACTGAAAGAGCAACAGTGGTTTTAATGTAGGGTTGAACATGGAGCTGACAAGACTGAGCCAGGGAGATAGATAAATAGGAACATGGAAGATGGGAGATAGAGACAAAAGAAAAAAAGTGGCAATGGATGGGCAAAGGATAGGAAAGCAAAATGAGAAGACCTAAAAAAATAATAACAAAAAATAAATTATACTGAATTAGGATAGAAAGACTAGCACCCAAAATAAAGTAACTAGTAGGATCCAAGTTTTATATGTCAGCATACTGACATCATTAACAGCTCTGTTGGTCAGTGGAGATATGGTGTCCTATAGGTTTCTCAACACTGAGTTGATGCTTCCCCCCCAAGAAGGACTATTCTACTGCTTCTGTGCCTTACTGCATGAGAATAATTTGGGTGTCCTACTCCCTGGACTCCAAGGCAGTGCTGCAGTCACAAAAACCCACAACAAAAGCAAAAAAAACAACAGCAGAATTGAGATATCAAAGGCTCTTGACCACTCTTTTCCACTGAATTCTCCAATTTCTACTAGAAAAGTCCTTTTTATACCCGTAGAGCTTGTCATGGTTTTAAAGAGTGTATAAACTTCTAAGAAATCCACAGCAAACCTCTGTGTAGGTGGAAATTTGTTAAATCAACACAGAAGTTTGTTCAGGCATGCGGTAGCACTGCATTATGGGGAAACTTCCCAACAGGTCCCAAGATGGACTCATGAAGTGGGGATTAGTCAAAGCACCAATCAATATCTGAAGAGATTATTTTATTTGAACTAAATGAACCGGTATTCATCACTATATGAAACAGTAAGTAGTTTAGACCAAGTAAATAATGTGAAGTAGAAGGAAATTGCACAGAGCAGGCTTTGTACGGATTGCAAGATTATTGTGAGTTACGCTGGCAGTATCTACTACATCAATGCAACTGCATCAAGACTGCTTCCACGAAGCATTAGAATTATTAAGGTTAGTATAGAAATGTTTATGGCAACAGTGTTCTGGGTTAGTGCAATTACAGCGGCGATGCCAGCACAGTATGAACTACTGCAAATGCTGCACTTGTTGGCCTGTGACAAGGTGAGAGAGAGAAAAAAAAACACCTGTGAACCACTGAATGATCATGTTGTTGTCTAATTCTCTGACCCTCATGGAAAAGCTGGGGAAAGAAATAAAAGGTGAAACAGAAAAGCAAACATGTCCCTGCCCATTATCAGCCCAGTTCTGCAGGATATGGCCTTTTACTTTCCTTGCCTTCAAAACATCCGCTCAGCTTAGATTTGGTTTGTATCTGACTTTATTTGAGTATCCCGTGGCATTCAGAAAGCATCCAGGTGTTAAATATTTGAACTTATGGACAGAGGTAAACACAATACAAAACTTCAGTTCAGGTTCCACTATCGATACCGAAGCTAACCAGTATTTCACTCCATTGCTAATCTCTTTAACTTGAGGGTGCAGAATATATTGAGCACAAAGTTTCTTGCATGTTTTCTCTTTGCGTGTAGTAATTAACCCCAAAAAGCTTCCAGCTGCTGAACTGAGGGTCTTAATTTGGGCCTGTTGTGTTTATAAATGCTCACAATTCCTTACTGTTCTTAATAACGTCTGTAAGTCTCTGAACATCATGACTTAGACTTCTAAAATTTATCTTGTCTGTGAACAATGCAGAACATATGAGGAAACAGTAGAATATACATTAAAAAAAAAAAGAAAAATTTATCCATATTGTATAAAAAAATCTCATAAATTGAAGCAATCTAGTTATGCATGAAGAATTAACAGTGGATGTGATATTATCATTATTATTTGAGTGTTCTCAACCCCAGGCAAAATCCTAAAAATTGCCATCTTTGGCAGGGAAGTACCATGTGTAAGTAAAGTGAAACATATGAGATGGGGAACAGCAGTTTGGGGGGAAAAAACCTGCAGTGAATCAATAAAATAAACTCAGTGCTACTTTGTAGAGTACAATGATGCAGCTCGTGATTGCACACTAAGTTCTACTCATTGCCACAGTGATTAAACTGCTACAAAGACCCAGTCCTAAAAAATGTGAACAGTCTAGTTTCCTGTTTCTTACAGCATCTAGACCAATAATTCAGTGGAGGACATGATTAACTTTCTTGTTAAGAAAAACTGTATTATGAGTCCACCAGTCAATATTTGTTCTAAGCACCTCTCATAATATTTTAAGTAGAAATATTTTCACCCAGTTACTATTATTTTTTTAAATCCACTTTATTTCTGGTCTCACTGTTATCCTGATGCAAAGCTGTGGATGGACTAGTGCTGTTTGATATACAGGCCAAGCTCAAACTGTCTTACCATTCAAATGTACTTTTGTGTTGCTAGAAATGACAAATACAAAAGAGGTACGGGCCTCATGGACTTTAACATATTAATGTAGAGGAAAGAAGCAGAAGGGGGAAGCTAATTACAACTTAGTAAGCCTAAAGTAAAGTCAAGTTGAACATGTATGTAAGTGCACAAATGCATAAAAAAGTATAGTCCGATTTGAGCGCGAATCTGTTCACAGGCAAAATTCTTGCCCAGGTCTTCATTGGGCATTAAGAACCAAAGCAACAGTTTACACCTGTCCTTAAAATATGATCCAAACAATCTTATTAAAAAGTATTATTAGATAAAACAAAAAGCCATCAGTAAAATGCAGCACACATCAATGCATACATAAGTCAATTATACTAGCAAAAAGAGTGACTATACATCTAAGAAAAAAGAAAGCAAAGAAAGAAAATACACCAACTGTTATTAATGCTGAAGTGTTAGAAAAAAGCTATAGAAGAGATAGAATGGCATTGTAAATTATGCTGTTTATAGAATATTAAAAAGAATCTGAGGAGCTTTTGTGAGGAATTTTAATCCAACAAGTTCCAGTCTAAGATTTGTTTAATAGCTTGTCCTACCGTAACTACATGATTGAAATTATACAGCTGTATTTTATCAGTAATAATACAGTGGAAATGCTTACATCTTCCAAAGGGGGTAAGAATAAAAACACACAGCCAAATATGATCGCTTAATATATGTATTTGGTTATCAAAATTAACGGAGTGAACTACATTATGTAGAGGTGCTGTGACAACTGTACTCATAACTTTAAGAAAAGCACAAGCCCTCAGGAATTAAAACGCCAGGCCTACAGATCTATAACTCCCATAATGTCTTAAGGTCATTACAAACATTTCAGTGGAGTTGCCACTTGATTCTAATAGTACTGTGTGCAAATGACACATAGCAGAGGAGACCAACATATTTATGTGCCTCTAAACAGTGCGATATTGTGATAATTTTGCTATAAGATCTGAAAATGACTGCAGTCTCAGCTTTGAACGTCTTAAACATTTTTAATATAATTGTGAGGTTAGAGGTTTTATGAAGTCAATATGCCATTCTCACTCTTGGATTCAGGACCTGGCATATTTACCTCAAAGTGTGAAATAGACCTCAGACCCAAACACTTCTGGCACCAAGACACAGGAGTTGAGGTGCTGATAAGCGGGTAAGCTCCACTGCTGCCACGGTGCCAGTAGCTTGTGCAACCTGCGCATAAAGCTGCTTCTCTTCAGCAGACCTCCAAAAATCATGAAAAAAAACCCCAAAAAATTAGGATCCCCGCCCTGAAATGGAGAAGGCGGAGAACGGCAAAGACCGAGGCTCGGCTCCGCCGCTGCTTTCCCGCCTGGCGCCCAGCACATCCCCAGCCCACCGCGCCTTAACTTTGCAGTCCGAGAGGGGCTCGCCGGGCTTCACCCGCGGCCGCTCTGGCCGGGGGCCCAGCCCAGCTGCGCTCGGGTGTAACTAAGCCCTGCGCAAGCCGCTCTGCAAGTGACTGAGGACTTGAGCAGGCATGTCCGCAGCATAGCAGCCAACTGTTGTGGAAACCGTACCGAGCCCGTCTTCATTTCAAACGCCCCGGCGTCGGAGGGGGCGCGGGAGCGGGGCTCCGGGGGCTCTGGGTGGCCACGGGGCTCCCGGTGGCCACGGGGCTCCCGGCGGCTCGCAGCCCCCGCCACCTCCGCGGGGCCACCGGCGGCTCACCTCCTACCTGGCCGTCGGGGGGGAAGGGGGAGCGGGGGAGACTTCCCCGGTGTTTTTGAACGTCTCCGGCTCTGCCCCTGCCTGCGCGGCATGCCTGCGCACCCGCGGGCTAATTAGCGGGGTCGTCCTTCGCTGCGGGACTGGCCGGGCGGGAGCTTTAGTGCCGCCCATTAGGGACCCCCAGACACGGCTTTGGCTCGACCTGACGCCTCAACGTCGGTGAAGCTTAGTTTTAAGCTTGCTGCTTCTGCCACCCTCCCTGCCCACGGCTTAAGTACACACGCGCTCCCCTTTCCCTCTCGCTGGTGCTTCGCGAGCAGAACTGTTCGGTGGGTAAAAGGGAGGAATAGCCCTTCACCTTTGGCATCCCCTGATCGCCTTTGCCACCTCCGGAGATATGGTTTAACTCCCGTTCCCCGGGCCGACAGCGACCGGGCTTTCTGCGCGGTGCCAGACGCTCACTGCCGGGGCGGGGGGGGGGAAGAGGTCGGTCCGACCCCTCGCCGCTCCCCGCCCTCCGGTTCAGGCCTTGCCGGTGGCCTCCTTGCGTTCGGGGGAAGGGGGGAAGGAGAGACCGAAAGCTCTCGGTCCGAGCGACAGGTAGCCGCACAGTGGTACCTTCGAGAGGTCCCATTGCCAAACGCTATAGAAGAGTTCCCAGCATAGAAGAAAACACACAAACAAAAAAAAAAAGGCATTTTTTTTGGACCTAGCTTTTCTGCAGCAGGTCAGTAGAATACATCAAGCAGAGCTTCCCACTATTGCATAAGGAAAAAAAAAAAGCTCTTTTTTTTTTTTTTTTTTTTTTTTTTTTGAGGAGGAGGAGGAGGAAGAGGTGGAGGATGATCCCAGACCTGCGGTGCTTTCAGACGAATCTTCTGACAAGTGTTGCAGTTCAGCACTGTATGCGTCGTAGCTTGGAAACAAACAATGCGGTAGCTGGAAAACTTGGGAACGGAGGAGAAAGGTCAAGGGTAGAGGCTGGTCAGTTTTTGTTGTCTTGGCTGAAGAATCATAAATAATCAAAGGACCGTCATTAGCTGCACGGTCCACAAGACTGAGGGAAGAGGGAGAAAGGGGGAAAAAAAAAAAAGAAAAAGAAAAAGAAAAGATCGGTTTGTAGCCCGACGCTCGGCGCTCTGACACCTTCCCGGCCAGGACCTGCTCCCGGCACGGCCCCGCGGGGAGGCACCGCAGCCCCGGGGAGCAGCTCCGCGCCCGGCGGCTGCCGGGGGCGCGCAGGGGCGCGGAGAGGCGCGGAGCGGCGCGCAGCCCCGCTCCCCCCCGGCCGCCGGGCGGCCTCGCCGCCGCTTGCTGAGTGGCGCCGGCGCCGGCGTTTCGCCTCGAAATTCAGCCGGCGAAGCCGCCGTTGTTCCGCCTCTCCCGCGGCGGCCCCCACCCCCACCCCCACCCCCGCCTGCCGCGGCACGGCGCGGTGCGGAGCGGCGCGGTGGGGCGCGTTACTTACGCGGGGCGGCGGCGGCGGCGGGCGGGGGGCTCACTGCGAGGAGGCGGAGGGATGGGGT
Organism: Morus bassanus; assembly: GCA_031468815.1. Taxonomy (NCBI): domain Eukaryota; kingdom Metazoa; phylum Chordata; class Aves; order Suliformes; family Sulidae; genus Morus; species Morus bassanus. Next base: position 99,575,532 of record CM062567.1, read on the forward strand.
CGGAGCCCCGGTCGCAGCGGGCTCGCGTGCCCACCGACGGCTGGCAGAACCGAAGAGTTAAAATATAAAACCATAAAATGTTTTTTTAAAATATTAATGTGCTTATAACGGAAGTTCTTATCAGTGGGTTGCACTGTACTTGGCAAACAAGCCTTTTTACCTTTTAAACAAATAATTCATTAGGTAATTAAATTCAAGTGAGATTACTCTAATTAAATATACACTGCTGTTGAATCATAATTTCTATGTGGCCTAGTTAAAGATGAACGATCTCTTATTCCTGACAAAAAAAAAAAAAAAAAAAAAAAAGGCAAGCTTTAAAAGAATTCCCCAGTGACTGGAATAATAGATTTATACACCACCGTACAGAGGTCATTTCAAGAAAGAAGAGACACCAAACACAACATAAAGGGACTTTTCATGTCTGAAGATACTAGAATTTCAGGTTTTATTGCTGCGAGTTCTATTAAAAGACTTTGTGGAACCTAGGAGGAAATAAAAATTATCTTTCAAAAGGCGATAAGTTAGATAAATATGTGCACAAACAGAAATGTGTCTCTGAAGGTATTAGTTCTGCATAATTTCAGATGAGTAGCTACTAGGCCTCAAAGGAAACAGTGCATCCTGAAATGCTCTGAAGGCTTCCACTGGCCAAAATAAGGCAGGACTTTCGCAAAATTAGAAGTAACTTCGTAGCCAACGACGTGCTGTATGTCCTGGTTCCCTCTAATAGCATTAGGCGTTCAAACCATAAAGACTAATCTGGAGAGTAGAAGTTCCTGCTCCCTGCTTTGATCTCCTTCCTCTTGGCTGTTTAAAGCTGACAGTTTGGCTGAATGGCATTCACTGCTTTCATTTGTAAGACATGAGTTTCCTAGTGTTCCAGAGCTAGCAGCTACACCTGTACTGCAGGAATTTACATTGCATTGCTCCAGGATGGCATTGATTTGGGATGGGTGAAATACAAACACAAACTAATTAAAAACTGCATAATGCAGCCCTACAGGAACAAGACAGAAAAACAAATAAATACAACTGCAGCTGGCACGGCAATTGTGCCTCTGCCCCCGAGCAACAGTCTGGTGACATAAAATTATAAACCTTAAAAATCTCACATGATTGCCGTTGATCATTTTGGGGACAAAATGGAAATTATTTTGTTAATTAAGTTCAGACCCATAAAATATTCATAGACAGACAGACAGACAGACGGACAGATAGATACAAAGAGAGGCAGATGATTCATTCTATAGATTTGTGTGCTTGTTCATATAGGCCTGCGTGCACGGCTTTAACAATTCATTCGCAAAAGCGCCAAGGAAGAGGGCATCTGTGTATTCTCATCGCTATCGGAAATAAATGTAAGTTGCGACTGAGGTGGACTGATAAAGGATTAATAAAAAGTCACTGCCAGGGTATTGGGGTGTGTGTCAATTTTTCTTAATTTACTTTAAAAAAATAAAGAGAGAGAGGGAGATGACCATATTTTCTTTTCTTTTAAATGCTCTCTGTCTGAATAACATCACCTTTGTAAGTGCCTTATTAGCCGTTACCTTCAGTACAGACAAGTGCTGTAGCTGCTCAGGCTTGGATTCCTTCCTGTGTTACCTGCACTGTGGGTATGTACATGTTTACATTTAGGGAATCGACCAGGTATACCTGATTGCAACTTTGTGCTTATTTGGATAAACCAAACCATCCGTTTGCACGGTCAGAGGTCTGAAAGCTGCTGTTGCTGTGAATTAAATTTACAAAAAGAGAGTGAGATTTCTTTTTTCTTTTTTTTTTTTTTTTTTTTTTTTTTGGTTGTTCTTTTACCTTTTTTTTTAACAGAAATGATCCTCGAGTTGGGCGTGAAAGGGAGGGGGGGACGGGGACCTGGCCCTCCAGAGCTACATCACCTCTCCGCCTATAATTGTTTGACACATGCCCTGTTGTCACAAAGTGGGGTTGTTTCCCAGACCCTGCTGGAAAAAAGGTGCAAAGTAATAATGAGTGTTTAACAAGGCTCATAAATCAGGGCTGATGAGAAGCGCTGAGGAGGGACGGGCGGAGGCGACGGGGCCTGGCAGCGGGGGACCAGGGAGGGGAAGCCAGCGCCAGGGTCCTGCCGAGCCGCAGCCCTGCTGCCGGCACCCCAAAACAGCGCACGTCGTCACATCAAGCACGGTCCCATGCTAAATCAGATCTAATACACTTAATGAAAACTCAGTCAACTGATCCACGTAGTCGGCAGTCGGCGCATAATTAGAATCGAGGCGAGATATATTAAATTAATGGATTCGGTCCTGCACAGATGTATCATTAAAATGTATAGGATTGATACTTTACATGGTAGAGTTATTTTAAACTTACACATAAAAAAGACAGCGAGGAAAAAAAAAGACACTGAAACTACCTGCAGAGAACAGCCAGAAAATTAGCAACATACGGATAATCTATTTTTTTGGCACCCCCCTCCCCGCACGATCTTTTCACAGGAAAGAAAATTGAAACAGACTATTAACTGAACAGATCATCTTAAAATTTCTTCGTCTATTACCAGTGCGAGCCGAAAATCAAGAAAGGATTTGCAAAAGAAATCGTTACCAGGATGTTTCAAAGCAGTCACAGAATTAAAGGAAAACTTTTCTTCTCAAGCCACAAACAAGGCGCTTTAACTATTAAGCCTCCCTTTCTTTTGGTAGATCTTATTGTCAACGCCGCATAAACCCCGAATTTTAATACCAGCTCCACGCGCGCCTGTATCTGCGTGCAGAGACGGCGCATAAACGCGCGTATCTCTGTGGAAATTACACGGGTGAACCGTAGACTGCTAGTAAATATCTGAACTCCATTCTCAGATTGCGCTCTGCTTAGTATCCTATTCTCCCCATAGTTAGGTGTCTCCTTTCAACATCTCTGTCATCTCCATTTGAAGATATTTTCAGCGGTTTATCACTGCCATCTCCAGCCCTGCACATTTGCAGCAGGTTATCACAATTGCCAGTCCCCCCTGGCTGATGTGTTGCGCTGATTACCATCAGTGCCCTCAGATATTTGGTGCGGATTCCCAGCACTGCAATATCCACTCTTAGGACATCTGGAGCAGATCAATATCACTGACTTCATTTTTTAGTAGAGTCGGTGTTAAAGCTTCACATACCCTCTTCGCAAACGTACCCTTTAGTCAACTCCTGCAGAACCAGCCTTTAGTTAAAATTCGGCCAAGCAGCGACCCCTATGTCTGGATTTGCATTTCTTATCGGACGCCTATCTAAACTGATTTGTTAATAATAAAGAGAAAATCTCCTGGCAGTGGATGCATCGCCTTAAGAAACTGGGAGGATCACACTGTCTTAGCAAACCCCTTCTCAGGAAAGGCTCTTTAAGGAGAAGTTTATCTGCCCGATGATCTTTGAATTATTTCAGCGTGGCCATTTAGGTCGATTTACTTTAAACAGTATACAATTTATTTTAAGCGATTACCTTTAGGTATAATCACATTATACCCAGCGGTGCTATATATTTCTCTCCCGCCTGTTTTCAGATGTGCATCCGCTCTCCAAAGGGAAGGTGACTCTGCTTTTCACTCTGAGCTCAAATCCTTTTTTTGCTACGTGACTGTTTATCGTCTTTAAAAACGTTGTTCCGCTAATGAATTGGCACCGCACTCCTTTTTGTTAGGTTTTGCCGAAAGTTAAGGAGACATTCGAGCAACTAAAACACAGATCTCAGGGGGAGGGAGCAAAAAAGAGTAAAAAATAAGAGATTTTTTTCCCCCGAATTATGTTTAAAATTACTTTTTTGGAAAAGAGTATTTTATTCCAGCTCTTAACAATTCCAAGCTAATTTATGGATGGGGGCGGGGGGGTTGGTCACACCGACCTTTCTGACTGTTTATGTCTTGGGTTTAGGAAAAGATTTTCCTGGTGCTTCTGGCAGTTGCTGCTGATGTTTGTAATTTTCCGTACAGTTTCGTTCTTTTCGCACTTTTGTTATTAAGCTCTTGCTATAGGTCTTGATTGGGGGGGAAATAAACCCAGAATCTCCCAGACCTTCACTAAACTGATTTTCAAGCTAAGTAGCTTAGTGTAGCAGCTCTGGTCCCAGCTTACTTGCACAAGGGGGAAAAAAATTAAAAAGGGCTTTGAAAGGTTGACTACAAAAGTGACTTAATAAACCGACAGAAAAATGGGCTATGTCCAATGCAGGAGCAAGAATCGCGTGGTGAGGGATTGGCATTTACTGATCAGAATTGTGCATAATTAATGGCCTTCGCAGGACTCTGCTCATCCTTGTGCCGGGAACTTTGCAGATGAGAAACAAAGCTCTCCTCCCGGTCTTGCAACTTTCCCCGTCCTCGGCGGGTTTCTTCCTTCCTTCCTTCCTTCCTTCCTTCTTTCCTTCCTTCCTTTCTTTCCTTCTTTTTTTTCTTTTTTTCCCCCTCATATTTTTTGTCCTCTTTCTTCTCTTCCCCCCCCCCCCCCCCAAATCACCGTTACAGGTAACCTGCACTTCGTAATTTTTTGCTCTATTTCCACGCAAGGTGAAGAATAGCAAAGTTCGCCGCGAAAAGATGCTGGGCTGATAGAAAAGCAAGCGAGACTTTTTTTTTTTTTTTTTTCTTCCCCTTCCCTGAACCGATCTGAGCAGGATGGGGGCGGGTGGGGGAGGGGATGACTCACATTTCTTAAGCCTCCAAGTGGAAACCTTTTCTGGATACACATTCCACCCAGATCTAAAGCGCTAAGAAGATTTCGGCAGCGTCGGTGCCTTATCCCACCTTTATTTACCTGCAGCCCTTGTAATGTGACACTTCCATTCGCAAAACACCGCTGCAATTTTCGAGCCCCGCTCAGCCTTGTTACGGCGGTGCATTTTTGTCTGAGGGTCGCTTTCCTGCTTTCGAGGGTGAGATTTTGGAGCGGGGAGGGGGGTGGGAGGTCCTCCTCTCCCTGTTAGGCATAGGAAGGGGAAAGCTCGCTCTTCCCAGCTGATGGGGGAAGGAAGTTTAACCAACTCTCTGAGACGGAGCGGTTCCCTGGAGCGCGGGGAGGGAAGGGCTGGCCGGGGTTAGAGACACCCCGCAGGGCCCTTCGCAGAGGGGGAGGCATCGCCCCCCGCCCCGGCGGCCGCCGGCCCCCGGCGGGACCCGCGCTGCCGGGCTGAACCGCGGCCGCAAGCCCGGAGCGGGGGTGCGAAGCCCCGCGGAGGGGCGCGGACCTTGGGAGCTGGCTCTCGCCTTGGGCTCAGGAGAAGGAGAGAGACGCCCGTGGCCCCCCCCCCTTCCCCGCTTGCCTCCCTCCCCCCCCCCCCCGCCCGCCCCCGCCAAACACTTGCATCCCGAAAAGCGGCCGGCCTTCGCCTCTGCGGCCCCCGCCGCGCCGCGCCGTCCCCTGGGCAAAAGCTCGGCGGCCCTGTCCGCCCCTTCAGCACAAAGAGGGAGCTCCGGGGACGGCGGCGGCGACGGCCGGGCGGGGGGCGGCCGCTCGGTGCCCCCCCCCCCGCGGGGGCCGGCCGAGGGGGCAGCGGGAGCGCCGGCCCCGCCGCGGGCTGCGGGCCGGCCCCGTGGGGCAGAGCGGGTCCCGGGCAACCCCACTGGGGCTGGGAGGGTCGGGGCGAGGAACGCCCAGCCCTCGGCCCGCCGCCCCCCCCCGCTCCCCGTTTCCCCCGGCGGGGGCGGGGGGGGGGGGAATGGCTGGGAGGGCCCCGGCAGCGGTCGGAAAAGGAAAGTTTGCGGTGGCGGCCGGGCGGTGCGAGGCTCTGCCAGCCCCGGCGGGGTACGGGCGAGCCCCGCCACGTCGAGGAAACGGGCACCATCGCGGTGACAGCTCATCTCCTTCAAGGCGGCCGAGTCCCTCGGTGCCTGTCAGAAGGGTCCTTTGTCTCCCGCTGCACCTTCCACCCCGCTCCAAGGGGAGAAGGGGAAGAAGAAGGGGAAGAAAAAAATCCCTTCCTGTCATCATTGCTGTTAATGACGATAGTGGCAACAGCCCGTTTTGGTGTGTGTCGTCGCCCCCCCTCCCCTCCCCCGCGTGTCCTTTGGTCCCCGCTGAAACGGGCGGATGGAAGTTTTGACAATACAGAAAGCCTCTCAGCCCGCCCCCCCCCCCCCGCCGGCCCCCGTTCGGGGGCGAGGGCTGGGGGTCTTCTGTCCCCCTCGGCATACATGTCGCCACTGTCGATTTGCGGGGTTATTTATTGCTAATATTCCGAGGACTGTCGCAATGCCTCTGATAATTGTCCCTGAGTGTCAGTCGGTCGGCAGGGCATGAGGAGGAGAAAGGGCGGGGGGGGGGGGGGGGGCGGGGAGGAGATCGCTGCGGGTCTTCTTTTTCTTTTTTTAACTAAAGATTCTTCTGGGAGGAACTGCTAGGAGCCTTTTGACTTTCAGCAAAGTTGTGTGTGTGTGTGGCGTTTGTGTGTTGCTATAGATAGACCGCATTCATTTATTTGTTTATATGCCCCCCTTTTTTTTTTTAAAGTGGTAAATTGTTACAAGTCGCCTGGCTGCAAAGCCCCCTTTTCCTCTCACGGCCACTCTCGTTTGTTCCTGAGTCCAACGACGACAAGGGGGACTCAATGTTAAAGGTGGAAAAAACCAGCAACACAGTTGTTTTTGTTAAAAGGGGACACACTAAGGCTGCGAAACAGCAAAACCCCAATGTTGGACAGCTGTAAAATCGTGTAGACAGGTTGTCATACAGCAGTGGGGGCTTTTCTGAAAGGAGCCCATTGCTAAACATTAAATACACAGCACAGCACAGCACAGCAGCTGCGCGGACACACGCACACGCGCGCACACACACACGCGCACACGCACACGCAGGCACCGAGGAAAGTGGCCCAGGCTGGGCTGTGCACCACGTGCTGCACCGGGGGGGGGGGGGGGGGGGGAGACGCGGGGCGGCGCTTGCAGCTCAAGTGGGTGCCAATCAAAACATCAACTTCAAATTGTATCTGAAAGATCAGCCTAGGACCTAAGGGCAGACACATCAGTTGGAGCTCAATTGTTGATCAGATCACATCTAAGGGATTTAGGAGCACAGAAGAGCCGAGATTTGAGGAAAGACACCCCACCGAATCCTTCCACACTCCTCCTCCTCCTCTATACCTAGGTTGCAATATATCTCTGACAGAAAGAAATCAGAACGAAAAAAGAAAATTACCGGCTCGATTTCTGTTCTCTCGCCCTGCCTGGCTCCAGTAAAGAGAGAGGGGGGGAAGGAAAAAAAGAGAGAGAGAGGGACAGAGACAGAGAAAGAAACAGAGATCCAGAGAAGCCCGGGTTTGTTCCGCTCCCCTCCCCGGCTGTTCAGGCTCCCTCCTCCCCCTTCTTCTTCCTTTTTTTTTTTTTTTTTTTTTGTATAATTCCTTCCCCCCCACCCCTTTTTTTTTTTTTTTTTTTTTTTTTAATATTTCTGCCGCTCCTGCCGCCGCCGCCAGTGCCGCCGCCGCCGCCGCTGTGCCCGCGCCCCGGAGATGTCCTTCCCCCAGCTGGGCTACCCGCAGTATCTCAGCGCCAGCCAGGCGGTGTACGGGAGCGACCGGCCCGGGGTGCTGGCCGCCGCCGCCGCCGCCGCCGCCGCCGCCGCCGCCGCCTCGGGCCGGCCGGCGGGCGCCGAGCTGGGCAGCGGCTCGGCCGCTGTCACCTCGGTGCTGGGCATGTACGCCAGCCCCTACAGCGCCCCCAACTACAGCGCCTTCCTGCCCTACACCGCCGACCTCGGCCTCTTCTCCCAAATGGTGAGTGAGCACCGCGCTGCCTCCCGCGCCCCCCCCCTCCACCCCCACGACACCCACCCACCCCCCCCCCCGGGCCCGCGGAGCGCGGCCCCCACGCGTGGGGCGAGGGGGGTCCGGCGGCAGGGGCGGGCGGGGGCCGCGGAGCCCAGGGCGGGGGGCGGCGGGGCGGCCGCGGGGGCGGTGGCGGGGGCCGCCGCGGAGAGGGGAGCGTGTGTGCGGCGGGGCTGCGGGGCAGAGGGGGCCGGGGCCGGGCCCGGGCCGGGGGGCGGCGGGCTCCGGCTGCGGGCGCAGCCCCCACCCGCCCCGCCGCCCCCGCCGGGCAAAACTCCTCCGAGTTTTCCTTCTTGGCGGTGGAAGGGCTGAGCGGGGCTCCCGCCTCCGTGTTGTCGGCTCTCCCCAGCAACTCGGGGGTTGGTTTGGTTTGGTTTTTGTTTTTCCCCCCCTTGCTGGCGGCGGCGGTGGTGGTGTTGACGGGTGATACTGTCGATCCTTGCTGTTTCAACTGGCCTTCCAGCGCGCTCCGCTTCCCGCCCCGTCCTTTTCTTTGCCGCCGAGCTGTAAACAGGTTCCGTCCGAAAGGCCAAAGTGCGGTGTCGGTAGCTGGTACGCCCGTTTATTTCAAGGCATTTTCCTTAAGCCTTAAAAATGGCCCTTTCTGTTCCCTGAACTTTTCATACTCTGTTTATGGCGAGTCTCATAGATCGGATTTGCATCAAGCGAAGGAGGGCATCTACATCCCATTATAGGCATCGGAGCAGAAAGGCATATTGGCGTTAACTCTAGAACAAATCGCCGTCACCCACATTGTTCCCGGGTCTCTTTTTTTCCTTTTCCTCAGAATGTAATAGTTAATAAGTGAAACGTCTTTTTTTTTTTTTTTCTTTTTCTTTTTTTTTTTTTTTTTTTAAACTAACTGTTTTTATCTCTGGTGTCGTTGAAACGTTTTCGTTGCTAGTATCTCCAAATTTCTCGGCGGCGGTACAAGTAGGTTCCACTAAATTTCTAAATACCCCTCTTTTCTCCCCCCCCCTCCGACATATAAAAGTGTGAATATTTATAACTGGGTGCATCCACGGCGTAACTTGTGAGGCTTTTTAATACGTATGTGTAGGCAAGTAGGTAGATCCGCTGTTGAACAAGGGTCAGCATCTGAAAACAGATCGTTTGGTGCTGCAAACATTTCCTACGAAGGCACTTTTAACAGCGTGCATTTCTTACTTTTTTTTCTTTTAACCTTGATTTTGGAAATGCAGTAAAAGTTGAGACAGAAGCAATGAGTGATTTACAAGTGGCTTCTTCAAAAGAATTCCCAGCAGAGATGACACAAAAAATATCATTTCAGCAACATTAACAAAAGGCAGCGGAATAAAGGGAGTGCAGAAAGCCTACTCTGTAACACGTTACAAAAATCACGTCGGGCTTCTCTTTGTGTATAAGCTTTGTCTCTGGAATTAAAATACGTGTCCCTTTTTAACTCTTCCACGAAGTTAGATTAGTTTCTTCGCGGACATTTTTGAAGAGGTTCTTTTTTAAGGCTGACACAAATTTCGCAAGAGTAATACTAAGAACGTATTTCTGGACTAGGGAAAAAAAAAAAAGCGAGACTGTAGTAGAAGCAAGAAAAAAAGAAAACGGCTTTAAACGTTAGCTATTTAGGAACAGTTCCCTTTCCTACTCGCAGAGTATGCCGGTATTTTCCTGCAGCGATTTACCGTGCCGGTAATATTTTGAAATAAATTCTAAAATTCTGAGCATTTGTAAATGAAGAGCTAAAATATTAAGTTAATATCTGGACAACTTGCTGTTATAATGAGGCCTAATGAGGTTGCTAGAAAGATAAAATGTTATTTACCAAAACACCTGATGGGATAATTTGACTTGCTGTGTTTTACTACCGATGATAAAAAGAATATTGATTGCAAATAAATCACCGTCTCTAAACGCTTGTAAACAATTTGTGTTTGCTCTGCCCGGATCAAAGTAAAACTTATGAGATAAAGTGTCTGCATATCCATATTCTACAATGCGTGGATCAGTTTTCATTCCAGAGTTTAAAGGCCCTTCTAACAGTTAGAAGTTAATGTTTTACGCCAGAATCGTAGTGTCTGATTTGGGGGGCCGGGGGAGGAGAGTTGGCTTGTGTGTGGAAAATCTCTCACATTCTAAGTGTCTTCGTGCTGAACTTGTGCATTCATCTCCCCAGTCCCGTCTCACGCCAACTCCTTTTAAAGGCAGATCCGGGGGCCAAGGAAGAACGCTCTGCATGCATCTGTAATATCCTCCTGGATATTTTGCAGATAAATGCGACGCTGGGCGCAGGTATTGGTTTGTAACTGCGGTGTAGTACCTGCTTTCTCTGCCTGATCATTTCGAGGGCACAATAAATTGTCTCGCCGAGGCGAACGCGAAGTTGCTGTGTTTCCATCGTTTGATTTGATTTGGTTTGCGGAGAAAATACGCATAATGTCCGGCAGAGCCCAGCTTAGCCCCTCTCTTTTCCTTTCCCAGCGAGACGGGGGGATCTTTTGGGAATAACTCTGATCTAAACGTGAAGAGCCAGGAGCGGGGAGGGCCGAAGTTGCCTGTGAAGACCCTTTGCACCGCTCAAAGGCGTATTCCGGCTCCCGGAGTAGCCTATTCAGGTCTGTTAGAGACGCTAACGAGATAATTGATGTGCTTTTTCCTCTCCGCTTGTCTGAATGTGTTGCAGGGCTCCCAGTACGAGCTGAAAGATAATCCGGGTGTCCACCCTGCTACCTTTGCTGCCCACACTGCCCCCGGCTATTATCCCTACGGACAGTTCCAGTACGGGGACCCGGGGCGGCCCAAAAATGCCACCCGGGAGAGCACCAGCACCCTCAAGGCCTGGCTCAACGAGCACCGCAAGAACCCCTACCCCACCAAGGGCGAGAAGATCATGCTGGCCATCATCACCAAGATGACCCTCACCCAGGTCTCCACCTGGTTTGCCAACGCCCGCCGGCGGCTCAAGAAGGAGAACAAGGTGACCTGGGGCTCCAGGAGTAAGGACCAAGAAGACGCAAACCTCTTTGGGAGTGACAACGAGGGGGACCCCGAGAAGAACGAAGACGATGAGGAAATCGACCTGGAGAGCATAGACATAGACAAAATCGATGAGAATGATGGGGAGCAGAGCAATGAGGAAGAGGAGGAGAAGCCCGAGCTCCTGAGACAAAGCAGTGAAGAGGAGCACTTGGAAAAGGAGAAGGATTTGGCACTGTCAGGGTCCGAAGGGCTGAAACCCAAAGACGCACTGGCCATGGTGAAGGAGGCCTCTGATAACAGCACGCGAATCATCAGTCCCGGGGGACAGAACAATTTACAGATGCCATCTCACAGCAAACCCAAGATCTGGTCTTTGGCAGAGACGGCAACCAGTCCCGACGCTGCCCTGAAATCCTCTCCTCCTCCGCCCCCTCCTCCCCAGGTTAACCACACTTCTCCACAGATCCAGCACCCCGCTTTTCTCCCTAGCCATGGACTCTACACATGCCAGATTGGCAAATTTCACAACTGGACAAATGGAGCTTTCCTCACTCAGAGTTCCCTGATAAATATGAGGTCCTTTTTGGGAGTAAATCACCACCATGCTGCTCACCACAATCACCACCTCCAGGCCCAGCAACAACCTTCTGTTCTAACAGCAACCCTGGGAGCCCTAAGCAGTGAAAAACCTTCAGAGAGGACCAGTCCTAAACACATAGGTAATGAATGCATCAGGCATCCACCTCTCCCTCCACCCCCAGCACAGGCACACGAACTTCTCCTTGAGGAATGGTGTCGGGTTCAGCCCTGGTGTAACTGATTGCTTTTAACGGAGTTACAGACAGTTTACCCTAGCGTTGATTTTTTTTTTTTTTTTTTTCTTCTCCCTGGAGCATGTTGATTGCATACATTAAGCCCATTTCATGCGGGCTATTACATTCTCACCCTACACGCCCATCAAATAAGATGAGAATGCAGGAATAGCGCTCTGAAAGATGTTCTTTGAGTTTTGCTTTCCTTCCCTCCTCCCTGACCCTCATCTCCCAATAATTTCAATGACAGTCAAAAATGTGGCAAGAAAAGCTTGTATACTCCTTAAATATTGAAAGTAGGGAACAGTGCTGTGTACACACACACACACACACACACACACATACCCATACACGTCTGAACAAGAGGGTGAGAGAGAGGTGTGTTCTCTGCACGCTGTCCAAATTTTTATTGTTGTTATTCTAAAATTCTTCTCCTGTTTTTGTTTTTGTTGTTTTTTTTTTTTTCTTCTGTCTCCTTCTAGAAAGAGAAAATGTACCGAGAACTGAATCCCCACCTCAGCCGCTAAAATCGCCCTTCCAGCCTGTCCGTGACAAGTGAGTTTGTTTGTTTGTTTTCACTGCAGGAATGTTACTTATGTGAAACAGAGTGTTTGAATAATAAAGACTAATTATAACACCTAATCATCACCACAATAATACATACAGACAACAAGAACAACACAGAAGTTGCTGTAATCTTTTCAAAGTTAGGCTAAATTGCAATTGTACATAGCCAGCCTGTAACTTTTCTGAAACTTAACAGACCTCAAAGATCTTGTGTTAATTACACCAGTGACAATGATTTCTGTGCAATTAACTAACGCTAGAATGCTATAGCAATAGACAGGCAATTATGGGAAAGGATTCTCTTTTTTTTTTTTCCTCTCAAAGATTGTTACGTCTTTTTTTTTTTTCCTTCCTCCCTTTCCCCCTGCAGCTCTTTGGCTCAGCAAGAGGGAGCACCGAGAATTTTAACAGCTCTCCCTTCCGCTTGATTAAATGGTTTGGTGAAAAAATATTACAGAGACTGGTATTAAGGACAGAAAAAAAAAAAAAAAAAGGAAACGATATAAATGACTCCCATCAATCTCTTTTTGCAATAAGGTGGTGCAAATCCATAAAAGCGATTACACAAATCTGTAGATGGATTCCCTTCTTCATTGTACCATTTCAGATCGTGTTATTCTAACCATTCTTGGATTATTTGTTTGGTAAATGTTTCCCATGTGTTTGTGTTTTTTCTGTATATAGAGTGATTTCAGATTGTAAATAGCGCGTCAGCAAAACTTGTCTAAATCATATATTTTTGTCTAATAAACTAAATGAAATTAAGAGCTCTCTTCAGGTATGCATTCTGTTGCTGCAGATCTTATACATATATAACAAGTCTATTCGAACATTTGTAATTTGTTTTCTAAAAAGTGAAGTCTTTTTGCCTTTGGGTAACCGAAACTTAAAATACCAAATCCAAGCTTTTAATGACTCTCGTAGCTGTTTTTTCGAAAACGAGCTGCGAGCTTCCCTTTTCATACACGTAAATCTAAGAAGCTGAGTGGAGCTGGTTCTTGACTAGCAAAATTAAGGTTATTTTTTCAATTGTGATGAATCAGACCTGTTCTGTAATATCAATTTTCCGAATATAAATGGATCCGACTTCCACTTACGTTATAAAATACGTTCTTGAAAATGAAAGGGACAAGTTTTCTCACAGTTCCCTAGAGTATAACTTTGCTGTCCAAACCGGTTCCTAAATTGGATCAAGAGCTTGAGCGCTTTGGTATACATTCCGACCGAAGCCGAAAAAAAAATGATAGATTAGGAGATAGAATTATTTGTAGCGATTTACGCTTTAAATAAACACAGAGGAAAGACGATTGTGAAAGATTTTTCCCTGTGAGATTAAGCACAATCTTAGCAGGAAAAAAAAAAAAAAAAAAAAAAAAAAAAAATGGCAGCTCTTCCACTTTCCAGAAGAAAGTTCTGCGATTCCGATCTGTCGGTTAAAAGGAGACTGAGAGGGACAATCTATCGGTTTATAAAGGCATTAATCTTCCAAAGACGGTCCGTTAAAAGGTGTAATATTTTGAGTGTTTACTTCTTTTTTTCTCCTAAATGAGAACACTAAATGAGCATTGAGGTGCTAATAAGATACCAGATGGTTGTTGGTGGTGGAAAATGGAAAGAAGCAGCTGGGAAAGTCATTAAGAAATAATGTGGTGACGCCCTATCCAAACTGAACCAACCTCAAAACAGGACTTGTCGGAAACAAGGCGAGATTTTCAAATAAAATATTAATAAAACTCTTGTCAGAGACCAGAATATCGATCTAGATTTAGCTGCAAAATCTTCGCGAGCAAAGAAGGGTCTCGGTACCATATCGCTTGGAGATGTGTTGACAAAGCAGCGGAGGCAGGAAGGCTTCCACTTTTTGCGTTTTTCAGACGGATTAGAGGAACAGACTTGGTGCGGGATATCTGAAGGGCTCTGAGGAGAGCCTCCTTTTGACATCCTGCGGTTCCCAGCGTAGCATCAATTAGTTTGCTTTCTGGCTTTTAGTTGGTTTGTTTTTCCTAAACCACGGGCAGTCCCGCCTTGGTAACGGTTCCAGCAAAAGAGTGTGTTGCAGGTTTAACCGAACCATAATAGCTTAGCTGTCAGTGAGGGAAAGGGAGAGGGAAGACGGCTCTAAAAAAAAAAAAAAGGAAGAAAAAAGCCTTCACGTCTGTAAAGCCACACGGCGCCTCAGATCAGTGCTGGTGTAAACCTGATGGAATCACTTTCTCTTTCCCATCAATTCCAAAGAAATAATAGCTGCGGCCCCGCACCGGCTGCCCCTCTCCCCGCTTAGGCCCGCTTCCCAAATTGCTGGCGGGCGGCGCAGCCGGCCCGGAGCAGCCCGGCGGTGCGGGGTGCCCTGAGGCCGGCCCCGGCCCCCTCCGCCTCCCCCCCGGGCCGGGGTAGGTGGGCTCCGCTCCTCCCCACGGGGAGATGGCGCGCAAAAGGCGCGCAGGGATGCTCCCTGCCAGGCGGAGCCGCGGCGGCGGTGCCAAATGGGCTTGGGAGGAGAGAGAGGAGAGGAGAGGGGATGACATAGCGGCATGTTAACGTCAGAAGGGACTTTAACTGCGGAGAGCAAAGGAGTGCGACCGTGTGCCTGCGTCTCTGCGCCTGCCTACGCGCCCGCCCCTCCGCCCTGACCCTCAGCGGCGGGCAGCGCCGAGCGGTTCCGAGCGGTTCCGAGCGTTTCCGAGCGGTTCCGAGCGTTTCCGAGCGGGCCGGGCTTTGGGCGGGCTCGCAGCGCCCTCTGTGGGCTGCGGGCGGCGCCGCCCCCCGCCCGGCGCGGCGGCCGCCGGGGGTGCCGGCCCGCAGCTCCGCTCGGCCGGGGGCGGGCAGGGGGAGGCTGCCCGCCTTTAATTCACCCAGAAAGCCAGCCACATCCTCCGGAGCGTGCTTCCAGTTTTGATTATCCTCCGGAGAGCGATAATTCCCACTAGTTATCTGGCTGGCAGTTTTCCGCCCGCGGATGGATGCCTCAGCATCTCTTAGAGCAGACTCTGTTGCAGAAACTTGATTATCGCTTTTCATCTGCTTGTTTGAATTTCCCCCCCCCCCCCCCTTCCCCCCAGTAAGGCCAGCAGTTGCGACGCTTGCCTCCCCGACCGGCTGAGGGGGGTCACGGCGGGGGTGAACGAAGCCCCGCGGGGTCAGCGCCGAGCCAGCACCGTCCACAGCCTCTCCCCACCGTCCCCGCGGCCTTTGCCGGGGATGGGCCGAAGAGCCCGGCTCCAGCTCCCCCCCCGCCCCCCCCCGCCCCGGGCTGGCCAAGGCGGGGGCGGCCCGGGGAGCTGCCCGCCGGCGGCGGCGGGGGCGCGCCCGGGAGGAGGCTGCTGGAGCCGCTGCCAAAGTTTCCGGACAGGAGCGCAAAAGCGGCTTCCCCTTAGAGAAGGGAAAGCCCAAAAGTAATAAGGCCGGCTGCAGCGCCGGGTTGAGAAACGTCGCGTTGTTCGAGTGCGAAAAGCTCTCGCGTGGGTGCGTGCCTAAGCGCCCGGCGGCCCCCCAGGGCTGTCGCCTTAGCCCGGCTGTCACCTGAAGGAGAGGGCTGATTTCGTTCGTTTCCCTTGCCCGCTAGCCACACCGAGGTGGCCATTTCCCCTGGAGGAAGTTTCAGCGAGAGCGGCCGTCGCGGTGTCGGACGGAGCCCTCGCAGGGGGCCCCGGTGCGGCCCCGGTGCGGGGCCGGGGCGGGGCGGGACGGGCACGCAGCGCTCCCCCCATCCCCCGCTCCCCCGGGGAGCCCCGCGCCACTTTGGGGAAGGAGCGGGCGCTCCATATTTCCTAGGTTTGGCTCGTCACGTGAGCCGTGCTGGGAATGATCGTTTACGTCACCCGGGCAGGAAAATAATTTGTAGTTTTTCTGTCGTATTTTCCATTTTCATTGAGATCCACCCTGGCAGATGTATACCAGCAAATACCAGAGTGCTGGGAGAATAATAAAGGAGAAGCTTAAGCTAAACGATTTCCCTTAATTGGGAATGCTGCGAGCTGATAAGAGTAAATTGGAATGTCTTAGTTTCCTACCTTTCTTTTTTTCTTCCGAGCGCTGACGGTACCCGAACCGGGTAAATAAAGTCAATGGGAAAATTTGCATTGAATCGGATGGGAGCTCCATCGAGTAATACTTCTTTTAGAACAACAACCGAGCGCCAAGATACGTTTTCGTGCTATTTGAAAGGGTGGCAGAAAACATGTTTGCATAATCCTCCGTCCTCCACCAGTAAAAATTGGCTTCCTGTCTCGTTTCTGTTATTATTTGCTTAGCATGAACAGAAAAATGGCAGAAATCTGTGAAGAAAGACAACTGAAAAGTTGATATAATCTCGAGTTCAGCAAACTCCGAAATTAGCAGTTGCCAGAACACACTAAAAGCAAACGGCAGCTTTACGGGGATTTAGCTGTGTCACAGAGACGTAGTTATGAAACGTGCTCATTGGTATGCACGCCTCATTTTTTATTCTTTTTCTATTTTATTCTGAAAAAGAAGTCTATTTTTAACTTGGGAGAAAAAAAGAGCCTAGAGAAAGGGAAGGAGAAAATTAGTAGGGTGCGTGTGCTTAAACTGTCTCGTTCCTGCGATTGCTACCGTTCCCGGCTCCTCTCATCCCCTTTGGGTGCTTTGGTGGAGTTTTTGAGGCGCTGCCTCCGAAACTCGAATTGCCCCGGCAGCCGTGCGGCCGCTGCTGGCAGCAACCGGCGGGAGCCGCGGCGGGGGCGCGCTCCGGGGGCGCGGGAGCCGCGGCGGGGGCGCGCTCCGGGGCGCGGCCGCCCGCACCCGCCGCGTCCCGCCGCCGCCAGCGGGGAGCCCCGCGCCAGCCCTCGTGGCGGGGCTCGTTACATCTCCCGGTAACTTTCATTGTCTGATCAGGTTTTCCTTCACCCCCCTCCCCCCCCCCCACCTCCCAGCCTTTTTTTTTTTCTTTTTTTTTTTTTTCCGTGGGCGCCGATCAATTATTCACAAGCGCATTTATCTCCCCTGCAATATGGAGAATTCATATTCATATCTCTGTTTTAGTGGCCTGACACTGATTAATGTAATATGCACCGCGGCTCCCAGCGCAGCCCCGCGCTATGAATCATGCACTATAAAGTTTCAATCGTCCTTGTAGATGAGACTATTACAAAGAGCGCAGGGCAGCGGGGGCGGGGAGGCGGGGGCCGGCGGGAGAGGTGGCTCTTCGCCGCTGCCGGCCACCGGCCCCGTGTTAAACAGGCTCGGATTGAAATAACCCGGCGGCTGGCGGGGGACGCCGCGGGTCCGGCAACAGTTCGGCCCGGCGGGGCGCCCGCAGCCCCGGCTCCCCCGCCCCGGCCGCCCACCGCCGCCTCCCCTCCCCTCCCGTCCCGTCCGGCCCGGCCCTGGGGAAGGGGCTGCCGGGGCGCTGCCTCGGCCCCCGTCCCCTCGGCCAGGGCGGCGGGGGCTGCCCGGCGCCCGCCATGTCGGGTGGGCACCCCGGGGCGGGGAAGGCTGACCCGGAGGCCGGGCACCTGTGCTGGGGATGGGGAGGGACGGTGTTAGAGGGAGTCCCCGTTGCCTGGCCGGTTCTGATGTTGTTGGGGGGGGGTAATTTTTTTTAACATTTTTGATTCTTTTAATTCCCCAATGCCCTTAAAAGGAGAGGTGTGAAGAATGGCCGGGGCTGGCGGAGGCACGCTGGGCAGGCTGCGGGCGCGCAAGCGGCGCAGGGGAAGGGCCGATGAGTAAGAAGCGCTCTGCGAGAGGGAGCCTCCAAACGTGGCGTCCTCCTTCCCCCAGCCCCGGGCTCAGTTCGGGGGTGAGGCCCCCCGCCATCTCAGCGACCACCCCGCGCCCAGGGCCCGGTGTTTGGCACTGCCCGCCTGCCCGCAGGCCTGCTGGTGGATGGAGGGGAGCCCCAGGCCCGCATGTGCCACCCGCAGGCCCTGAAACCCGCCTGCCCGCCATGGGTCAGGCGGCCATGGCCTCAACTGGCTGGGGACGGTCCCCGCCGGCCTGCGGGAAGCGGGAGGCAGACGTGGAGCCGCGCCATGCGGGAACCCCGGTCCCCCTCCGCCGGGAAGGGCCGCAGAGGTGGCCGGCAGGGCATGAGCCCACCATCGGCTTCGTGGGGGCTTTGGGGAGGAGGGACGTGGGGCCCGATTCCAGGCTTCGAGCTGCCAAGTGTTACGTTTCAGCAGTAAATCTTACCTGGGAGTAACAAATCAAGTAAAACACTGGAACATGTAATAAACATGGCCTGCGTGGCGTGTTTTCCAGTGAAAAGTTACATAAACGGCTCCTGGCGAGGTTGGTGTTCCCCATTGTGCGGTGCCCCCATGCAGTGCCGTTCATAGCTTGCCTGTAAAACCAGCCATGTGGACAGGAATCGCTGAAGTACCAGGAGACTGAAAACCCCACAGAAATAGGTATTCAAAATTTAAGACTTCGAAAATATGAGCTCTTAAAACTAAACAATGTACTTCTGTGAGGAATTAATTTACTCGAGTCCTGTCGTCGTTATTAATATTAGTTTTGGCTTCTCTTTTGTGTATGTGAAGAGAATACATGCATGGGTGTTTGTAAAAAAAGCAGAAAAAACCCCCGTCTTTTATCTGTTTTTACTTACTTTAATTAGCATTACAGACATCCTTCATGTCTGATAGCCAAACCTGTTTCCCAACATGTTCCTCTGGAGTCAAGCTAATGCGAAAATGCAAACGTGGGGCGCACACTGAGTCCTGGTAGTGCCTCTCCTGAGAGAATAGAAAGCACCGGCATAAACTCCATGCAGAATTAAAGGCGAGTTTAAAAAGTAACATTTATTTTTATTCCAGATTTATGGCTGACCCGTAGATAATTAAAGGTTTTATTTTGAGCTGTTGGCCCCACACAATACATTGTCCTTTGTTGCTGCACAAGTAGCGCTTTCCCTGTGCTGCCTACGGTTCAAAAACAATGAAGCAATCCATTTATTTTGTTGGTCAATTGTAGCACAAAGTGAGGTGGTCAGTGTGGAAAGTTTATCACTGTCTTGTCCCTTTGGAGGAGGCAGAGCATTCACACACCCTCTGCCCCAGTACACAAATGTCAGTCTTTTTGCAGGCTGCTGTTTTCCTTTTGAAGATGCCGATGGTGTCTCTGATCCACTAATCCATTTATCCAGTTTCATGAGTGCATTGGCTGAATACGCTCACAATAGCCTTGCCCAGCTGGAAACAAGAAGTCAGTGAGTGCAGCCGGCACACCCACCAATGCCTGACACCACTCTCGGATGAGGCTCGAGTGCTTGTCTCAAAAAAAAAAAAAACCAAAACCCCAGCCCAGCCCAGCCCAAAACAAAACCCCTGGAGCCCCCAACCTGCCATGATGTGCCCAGCGCTGTGATCCTCCCCTCCCTGAGAGCAGAAGTATTTTTAGCACCGTCTATAGTGTGCTACAGGGTTGTATTATTTTCATGATATTCAACTGTGTCAATGAGGGCTGAAGCATGCTTGAGGGAAAAAAAATGCCTCCGGGATTCTGCAAACAAGTGCACATTAAAGAAACTGGTCAGTTGCTGCCAGGGGGGAGGGGGCACAGGAAAGGCAGAGGGCAACCGGCTTCCATTTGTGTTCGGTGCCGTGCCGTTCCTTGCCAGCTTTTCATTGCATTTTAAATGTATGTTTAATTACCAGTGTTATTGGTAATAATGGAATGTTTGAAAATATTAAATACATTTGTGAGCTTGTGCGAAAAAGAAGTTAAAAGGTGTTCGGTGCACAGAATGTTAAAAAGATCTCACAATGAAGTGATTAACATTTTTATGAATAAAATTAATCACGCATTAACTCTGCAGCTCAATACATCTGAATGCCAAATGTTGCACAGCAGCCCTTTCCCCTAAACCCAAGAATTTTGGAGGCAGTATTGACCCACATCAAACACTCGTCTATTAGTAATGGCAGTATAGTTATGAGAAGATATTTTAATAATGTACATTTACATTTGACGCAAGCAAATAAAAGGGAGAAAATAAATTGGGGGTATTTTGTCTGGATTTGTGAGGGCTGGTAGGCATATAAAATACATTAGGAAGCAGTCAATAGGGGCAACTGTTTGGAGAAAAAAGAAGTTTATGTGGCACTCATAGAGGCAAACAGCAAAGTCACCATAGTAAACAGATTCCAGTGGACTCTGCTTAGCTCTCCTTGGCTCTTATTAGCGCGCTCATTGTTCTGGGCAAAGCTTATTAGATTTTAAGATGGGAGCTTACCATTATTAAAATTTTCACTGTGTCAGATAATAAAATGTGATCTCTCTCTCTTCCTCGTGTGTGTGTGTATGTGTGTGTGTGTGCGCGCGCGTGCGTGCGTGTGTGTGTGTGTGTGTGTTTTCTAATCTCTTGCCACTGTGGTTTTGGGATTATTCCAGGAGGCTGTACAAAGGGAAGCAAAGGCATCTGAAGTGTCACTCTACAGCTGTGGCAAAGTAACAGAATTTCCATTTTGTTGATGCTCCCAGCACATGTGTGCAGCAGAAGGTGATATCAAAGGAGCCGTTCTTCCTCAGTTCTGCACATTATTTTTCACTGCTGTGGCGAATCTCTCTGAGCTCCGTGAACCAATAAAACAACGGTCCCTGTTTGAGTTGATATATTAATATTTACTGAGGATTTGCAAGGTCGGGGCTAAATGTCAGCAGATTGCTGGGGCAGTACTGTGGGGAATAATTAAACAAATCTCACAGCAGTTCAGCCTCCTAACATCTTTATTAATCTTTTTTTTTTTTCCTTTCCTGAAACAGTACACTGAAATACTGATTTTTCAACCCTAGTGAAGATTTGGGAGAAGTTTATTATTAAAATACTGGATTGGAAGTATTTGTTTTTGACAGTTTCTTGGCCCACTTGCCTGCAGATGTTAGTTAGCTGCGAAGGCTATGATGTGTGAATTATCACCAAGCTGCTGGGATTCTCACCTGCCTCTCCATCAAATTCATCTTGACCAGACTGCCAAGCACAATAATATTGCTGCTCTAAATGGAGACCCAAACTGGCTTCGTTAAGTAGTGGGTCCACTTCTCTAAGAGAAGAAACTGGAGGACCCCAATTCAGTATGCATGTCTCCCTTAACGTGATTATAGCATGCACTTTAGTACAACTTAGACAATTCACTTTAATAAGCTTCATAATTAGTGTTGGGATGCCTCATTACAAGTCATTGCCTGTAGCAGTCCTAGGCCAAACAGCCCTTCTCAATCTGATTTATTTATTTATTTATTTATTTATTTTATCAGGCAGCAGGAGCTGTCTAGAGCTTTTTGTTTGTATAATGGGGACTTGCATTAAGCCCCCAGTGTAAAAATACCACAAGGAAATTAATTGCTTCTGTGCAGATTCACCACAGATGTGTCCTGTTATAGGGAATGGTATATTTCTGACATTGCTATACTGCAGTGTGCTGGGAGGGAAAAAAAAGTCTGGAAAAGCTACAAATGCAAACATATTAGCATCCATATAGATTCCTTATGTTGTAACTGAAAACAAGGAGATTTTTAAAGTGTGTCAGAGACTTCAAGCCTTTTTTGAAATAAAGTGGATTTTTTTTCCTGATTTTTTTTTTTTAAATACTCAAAACCTGCTAATAAAATACACATGGCCACATATTCTGTTTGGTACTGGCTGATAAATGTGCTACTTAAAATAACACACACACACACACACACGCGCGCGCACGCGCGCGCGCGCGCGCACACACACAAGGAGTGCGGTGACTCAACGCAATAAGAAGGCTGACACAAAAAGTTGCCCTCGAGGTCAGTGGTTTGTTATCTACCACTGTTGATCAGGTTGTGAATCACAGCTGCAAGTTTCAGCAAGTTAAGGGTAGGAGGAGCGTTTAGAGTGCTTGCCCTGTGAAAAAGAAAAGCTGAGCTGGTGGTTTGTTAGCCGCGTCTGAACATCACCCTGCAGCTTCTGGGTAATGCCCATTCCCCTGTCACTAAAGCAAAGCTGGAAAGTGCCTTGATCCAGATACGAGCGCTTTGATTTACTTGTTAGAATTCAGGTGGAAGGGTTTAGGGTTAGCAAGTCCACCACTGCAGAGCCTTGTAGCACTGCCCTCTCGTTATTTATATCGATTTCTTTTATCTCAATCCTTGTAAACTTCAGTTTTGACTTTGGGCTGATCCCTCTGATACAGTTGCATTTGCCTAGTGACATCACTATCGATAATCAAATATTAACAATTCACCTCACAACAGTTCAGCACAACACTACAGGAATGAAGACCCGTTTAGAATAATGTGGGAGCTGTGGTATTAGAAATAACTACTTGCATTCTTCATGTGTGATTGTGAAGGAGAATCCATCTATTCATTCTAGGTGTTGCAAAATACAAACCCAAACCAGCAAGCGTCTCCTCTACTCAAATTCAGGATGTTGCCTGTCTGATAATGACACAGTAGCAGAAGTAATAAAACTGTTCTAGTAATGAACCTCCCGGATTAGATTTTCTAAGTATATGCAACATCAAAAATTCACGGACAAGTGGAATTTCTATATTGAGGCCCGCCCACTGAATTTACATACAGAAAACACTTCACAAGCCTTAATAAATGTATCTGAAAAGCTTGATATCAAGAAAATCCATACATTAACTGCAAACAATAGTGGAAACATAAGTTACGAAACAGATCAGACCAGTGTTCAGTTTTACCACACTGCACTTCACAGGATCTTTTACCATCTGTTTCAGAGCAAAGAGCACAATAAACTCAATAGACAGCTACACAAAGTCTTGCTTTTAAAATAAGTTGGGGTTCTTTTTCTCTTTTTTTTTTTTTTTTTTTCTCATCCATCAGCTTTTGGTTCTACTGTAATAGTAACACTTTGCTCAAATATATGCATTTTACTTTTTTTTTTTAGTCTATCAAAGAGCAAACGGCTCAGTCTCACAATCCCAGGGGAAGTGACTATTATTCTTCTGTGCCTTGCAATAGTAGTATCTGGAATCCTCTTAAAAATAGCTCTATAACATAGAAGAAAGCCCTTCTAGAACAGGTGAAATTGTACGAGATGAAATCTGCACAGAACATAACAAAGAAACACTGCCTCTGAGAGACTGGTGGAGGACGGAGGTGCAGAGGTAGAGGAGTGGTTTCCCCAGGGCGCCTACTCTGTTTATGGCAGAAATGAGAACCCAAGCCTGAGAATTAGGGTTTTCATTTGACAGAGACTCAGGTGTAATAGGGTGTTTCAAAGATTTGCAGTGACTGATGGTGAGTGGTGGAGCCAGAACTGGTGTTCTTAAACTGCATCCACAGCCTCATAACATATTCACCACAGTGTCATCAACTCCCATGATGTCACTGGAAACATTTTGACTCTCCTATCTGAATTTACACACTGAAATCCATACTTAGTTATGTGAGTGAAAGCAATTTGATATTTACAAATTATGCTTATTCTCGCTGGAGTCATCAGAGTGGCTTGCCCTAGAAAGGGTTACAATTTTAAGTAAGGCCTTAGGATCAAGGTTGGTTTTCTTTTTTTAACTTTAAAAATATCTTAAAATTACTCCATGTATTTCAGTGGTTAAAAGTTGATGGAGGAACCTACTTTTGGTCTCTTTGGTTTGAAAAACATGTTGTATATTTAGAGAAAAAATCTAACCTACAAAATGATGCAATATTTAGGAAAATTGCTTTATAAATAATTTTTTTATGAACAAATTTCTAAAAATGCCAGGCAAGTCCTTCAAGTTTTTATATGAAAGGATAAATAATTTACAACTTCACATGCAAAACTATATGTAGAATGAGATAATTAAAAAAATGGAAAATTAGTTTTAAAAGAGATGGTAAACATTGAAAAATACTGTTTTGCAAAATGAGATTATGATAAATATATCCATGTATGCCATTCTCCTATACACAGAGAGGAAAAGGGAAAATGGATACTTTCGTCATTTGAGACAGGCATGTTTTACGTTGTGTGAAGGAGCAGGAGACTTACTAGGATGGATATGGCAAAAATACTTCACTGCTTCTCTGAACATCAGCAGTTCGGAATCTGTTTGAGATATGAATTAAATAATACTGATAAATGCCACAGAGCACAAAGTTTTTACTAGAAGGAGTTTTTAAGAACAGAAGAGAACAACACAGGTGTCATTTTGAAAAAGAGAGTGGGATACAATGAAGGGAGTAGCAGTGATGGTGCCTCTTGTAGAATTAAAATACAGACTAGCATGCTAACGGAAGAGATTAATATCTTTTGAGGGGTATCAGATATGGAGGTGTACAACCTGTGTGTCTCCTGTGGCTTACTTTGCAGAACTTAAGGGGATAGTGACGCTTTAATTCAGCATCTCCCTTTGGAGTGGAATAACTTGAGGGAACATATAAATTCCTTCTCAAGTTACATTTTCTCTGTAGTGATCTTCTTACTAACTTCACAAGAAATTAAAACAGTAGAACAGAGGAGGAAGCAGAAACCAATTCTTGTCACCAACTACTTTTTTAAAATTTATATGGCCTTCTACTATTGTATATGTGTGGGGATGTGTATGTTTTATTCCCCCAGGCCTTGCTCATAAGGGCTGCTCTGTGAGTCTAAGTGATTACATGTGGACAAGAGGTAAGAGGAGATGATTTACTGTGAACACAGGAAATTTGTATACTTCTGGTACTCTGTGATAAATCTGCCACAAAGCTAATGAAGTCTGATCTTGCCTTACATTTTGTGTGACTGCTATCTGGGTATGAGGATGCTCTCAGGAGTGTGAAAGCTAGGTTGTTGGGCTCCTTCAAATGCCCAAACACATGGCTTTCTTAGGCTGGGCAAGTCCTACAGTCTGCCTAGGCCCTCCCTTACCAATTTCTACAAGGTATGTAGAGGATCAGAGAAGCATAACAGAAGTGCTGTTCTCACCAACAAACTTGTCCCTCTCAATTTCTTTTCCATCGTAAATGGTGTGTGCATGTTCTCGGTTTCACTAGACTATTGGTTTTGCCTTTTTTTTTTTCTTTCCCCAAAATAATATTTGGCTTATAGTACTTGAGCCTATCTACGTTTGTTTGATAGCCTCTTATCATCTTTGAGAAACCGATTCAGTTTTTCCGCATCTCTGTGGAAAGCACCCTTTGATAGTCCATGATATTCATGCCCACAGTGCAGGTCTTTTGGGTCTTGGGTATGATCATCAATAGAAAATGCGATGGTTCTCACTTGCATCATTGGCAAGGGGCTCTTATCTTTGGAGCCACAATCTGCTCAGTCTCTCCTGAAAAGAAGCACTCATAGCTCTGGGCTCATTGACCGTTGATGTGGCTTCAGTCAGTTGCTCCTGGAATGGAAGGGCTGTGGCTGAAGGCCATTTGTGTTAAGTGTTCATTGGTCACCTTCATCACCTTTTCCCAGGGCCTTTTCATGGCTTCAAGACTTCTCTCTTGATTCTCTCTTTCTTTGTCCTCCCTTTCCAATAATATTCTGTTTCTCCTCTATATCCTCTCAGCAGGTAGAAGGCTTTCCCTTGGTTGCTGTAAGAACAGGCTGCTGTCAGCAGACAGCCTGACCCTTCTGTCTCTACGCCAGACCTCCATGTCTGCCTGCCTCTACTCTCTCTTCCCTCTACAAACTGAAAACATTCTCCTCCCCCCTGACTTGAAAAATGACACTTTTAAACTTCTTGTGAAACTACAAAGAAAAAAAAATCATTCCACACTGAGTACCAGCCTCCATCATCCCTTTACATCAGAAAAAGATACTCCTCAGCTCACTATTGAGGATATACAGATGTCATTTTACTGAACTTTTGGGAGAGGGTGAGCAATGGGATGCTGCTCCCAAACCATCACTGCAAACATCACAGCCTGTCATCCTGGCTAGTCTTCTGCTAGTCTTGATCCAAGGAGAGGAATACAAGAATACTGCTGTTTTGTCTGACAGAAGCTGCTCCTACATCAGTTTCAAAGGACGGCAGAAAAATGCTGGCTGTGCACCTCCTGGTCAGAAGCAGCACAATCTCTCATATTCCTGATCCCAGGAAGAACTTCTCTGGCACTTGACAGTCATCTCTTTCAAACCTTTCATTGGAATGAGAATTGAGACTCCCAGGTCTTCTGTAAGAGACCATTAGTCCATACCTGAATGAGCAGAGGTTCTCATCTCACGAGCACGTGTGTGCAGATGTCATAGGGAAGACAGGGAAAACAGCAGTAGAGCTAAGGGCAGTCCCAAAGGACCTCAAGCCCAGAGAGCAAACACATGTTGGAAAGTACAAAAATATTTTATTGTTGTCAAATGTATAAACCTGATGTGCAATTCTAACCAGATCAGGCTTTGGGCCGATTGCCCAGTTTTTCATAAGAAAGTGTCCAGAGTGGATAAGATAAGATTGTGAGATTCTCCTGGGACACAGCTCTTGATCTAGTTATTTCTTGTTGTGTTTGATAATACACAGTTCTCTGTCAGAGGGAATTCTGGGCTTACATCCATGTTCATCCTCATGTTCAGGCAGCAGGGATAGGACTAGTTTTGTGTGGTGTGTGTAAATCAAGAGTCCCTCTGAGCGGTGGGGAATTGTGTGAAGTCTGGTCTGAAAGTGATCTCCATCCTTCCCTCTACAGAATGAATGCTGTCTTGGGATTTTCTACTGTAAATCTCCGTTAAAGATTTGATCATCTTGCTTCCCAGAGAAAGTTCTGAAATGGAGCTTGTGGAGTAGGGAATCAGCACAAGATAATTGTTCCCCCTCATATGGCATGGAAGGATAGTCTGAATATCCCAATATGGCTTTTTTCAGATGACTGTAGGTGTAGCAGAACTGTATCCTACACAGTGTGAAAGAATAACTGGTCTCTGGCTTGTGAGTAGTGCTGACTGATATGTGGAGGAAGAATAACTTCTAGGGGCAAGAGGGAAGAGGTTGCCAGCCTGGAACCATGGTGCTGGGCAGTGAATATCTTTGGGATAGTTCTTACTGCCCCTAGGCAGTGATTCCAAACAAGCTGAAGGGGCTGCCTTGCTTGGTTGGAAGACCCTACAAAGCAAATGCTAGGAAGAGGTCACTCATAGGCTTATGTGCATGGCAGACGTTTTGCTGTCTGTCTCTCTGGAAGTATCCTTCTTTAGGAGATACCATCTTCTGTCCCATTTTCCTCCATTATGTTTTGATTTAACTAGTTTGGGGATCTGCTTTCCTGTCTTCTATTCCAGGAATAGAATGAGCTGCACAGTAGTCTTTTATGATGGACCTCCTTATACGTAGCCCCCTTCCAAGCAGAGTTACTGTCTTTGGCTTGTAAACCTCCACCAGCTTTTCTTCCTTAATGTGTCACTGCTTTCCTCTCTTCATTAAGTTGACTTGGTCCAAACTCGTAGTGCCCTCTGTAGAATTAGAATTGCTGCAACTGGCATTCCCACACCATACTCCTAAACTAACTCTGTCCAGATTTTCTCCTGATTTGATGATTATCCAGAGGCAGCATACTGTCATTTGCTTGGGTGCCGTACTTAGAAATAAGAGGCCAATGTGTGCCATGTCTTTTTGAAGAGATACATTCTGTGTGCAGAAAGGACGTATAGGGGCATGGCATGAAGATCTTATGATCTCATAATCTTATGCTACAAAATTGTTTTCGGGTATTTTTTTGGGTGTTTTCATTTTTTCCTGTTTTTTGTGTGTTTTTTTTTTTTTGTGAGAGAGGTGTGGATAGGCTTAGGTTTTTCGGGAGGGGCACTACAGAGCACAGGTATTGAGTCTGTATGGGGATATGTGCTGGAGGTGTTGGATGCTTCCATGATTCTCTCCCATCCATCTCCCTGTTCAAGTGGCAACATGCCTACCATGCCCCAGAGAACATTTAAAAACTAGATGGAAACAGTAAGGGAGTTTGGTCAGGGAATTTGACCTCTGGGCTGCCAACAGAACCAAATTACAACATGGCAGTGCAGACATGCCTTTCTAGGTTGGCATGTGTCCACTGTAGTAAGAATAATTAATATTTTGGCTAAAAAAGAAGAAACTGAAGAACAACAGAGTCTATCTGTGCAAATTTTTGGGAAGTTATGTATTCAAGGGCATTTCAACATCGATACCATTTGAATAGATTCAGTCATTTTGAGAGTCATTCATTCATGTACAGATAAGAGTTCATGGAAATAGTAAACTCTATTTTAGGTTCACAGAACTTTGTAAGTACACCCAGATTTATTGCAGCAGCTGAAAGACATTCAATGGTGTTCCAATGTGCAAGACTTAACAACATTTTATCAATTTTGTTTGGTGCAATCTAGTGAAACATTTGACGTTCTTTTCCATATTTCACTTATTAGTCACTTCCAGCCACTTTGAGTTCAAGTGTGCCATCTTTACTCACACAAGTAATGTGAAATACAGGAAGCATCACTGATTTCCAGGAGTACTCACAGGAGTTTGAATAAAAGAGTCAATCCCAGTATACACTCAAGAACATACCTTGCTATTCTAACTTTCATTATAGTAACATTCTTACACAACTATTATGTTTTAAGATGGATGAATGAGAATTTTTGGGTGACTGATAAGGATGTGTGTGGGATAAACAGGACATCTGTCCTTGGATTCAGAGGGGTTATGTATTTTCCCACTTTAGAAATCATGATTTGTGTCTTTTTGGGGCAACTGCTCTCACTGGTCACAATGACGTTCTATATATTTCTGGCTACAGGCAGAGCATGCAAGAATCTTACTTAATTATGTGATATATTAATGTTATATTGATTATGTTATTGCCTGTAAATCCTCTTACTTAATAAAGCTGCAGTCATTTTGCAATAAAGTTGTGTTTGCAGTCAATTAATGGCTGTCTGGGGGCAATGGACAAAGTAGTATGGATATTGCTGTAAAGTAGAAAGAATGGCACTGGAACTTCCAGTATAAAACTAGGAAATGCAAAATCTTGGATCAAGTAAAAGAGAAAAAAAGTATATATTTAGCCCCTGTTCAGTACACTGGTTCACAGTTTTCTTTTAGGTCCAACAGAAAAAGCAGCATTGTGCAAAGCATCTGCACATGAATACAGGGCAGGATAATATTTGATTTAAAAATACAAGTAAACGATAACTGCCAATATTGAGACCATGTGAAGGCAAAGGAACAAAGCATACTTTCATTGCTAATCATGTTAACATCAAAGTTTGAAGAGTACATTCGCCTATTCAGAGGAAATGCCATCACACTTCTGACGATCACATCTGCCACTAATATCATCCGGCATGTGGTCAGGTCTCTGTTCTGACTTTTATCTCTCTACCAAAATTTCATGTCTTGATTTTAACATCTGATGCTAAATTCAGGTCACTACAAAATAAGTACAACTTTTATTTATTTTCCACTTGCATGATGTGTCCAAGAGATGCATTTAAAAATCAGTACGTAGTATGAAATAAGTACTTTTTTTTTTTTTGAAGCCTTTTCTGGCTTTAGGTGGTGGGGTTTCTTTTGGGGGGTGTTGGGGTAGTTGTTTGTGGTGGTGGCTTTTTTTTTTTTTTTTTGCTTAAGTTGCCTTAGAAAACATTGTGTTAGACCTGTAGGAAATGTAGAGGTCTGATTTATCAGTACAATACTTTACTTTCATGCCAGAAATCAATGAAATTTCATCTGTGTAAAACTGGAGCACTACACCACACTCCATACATTTTTAACCCAGAGGGTTTCAGGCATTAATTCACGAATCTATGAAACCTCAGAGTTTTACCTTTCCTGAAGTTTTATCTCGACAACATATATCTGGCTAAATATATGTTGATGGCAACATCACATAGACATGTTTGATAATTTGTAACTATTACTCTTTAGCTATGTCCCTAATGTTAAAGATTTCTTGCTTTTGTTGAGGGGATAAACCCCAGACCTCTCCGCCTTACTTTCAAGATGTTTAAATGGAGAGAAAATGTTTCCACAGATATATTTCAGTATGCCTTTAAAAACCTTCTGTATTCTCAATGCCATTAAAAATAGGGCTTTACAGCAGCTACCTAAATACAGAGGAAGGGAGTTCCCTGGTTTTAAAATTGTGGTGGGTCTATTCAGAGATTTCTGAGGACATGAAACAAAGGTGTGTGTTGATAGTTTTTGCTTTACATCCCAACACAGCACTCATCTTTAGGCTGGAAAGCAATAAATTCTCATTTCAAAGCTGAAGCAACTCAGTACTGATAATGAAGTGGAAGAATAGGGAATACTGTGTTTCTTTATACAGTAGAGGAATCCTTCCAGTTATCCCAATGTGATATTAAGCATATATCTCTTTTGGCCCTGTAAAACGTTCCTTAGGTGGACTCTAACAATCCTATACTGCTTTTCAACACAGAGAAGGAAGACGTGTAGCGTATGGGTCAACATTTTCTTAAGTGTAAGAACTGATTGTAATGAACAAAGGCTATGCATATTTTAGTTGTGTTAATGGCACACCATTTGGTAAGTTTACCTCCACAATCACTGTAGTATCAGCTGGAAAAATTATAAAGAGCTGTGGAAATTCTTTGAGAGTAAAAAATGCACTGTAACAATTTCATTGAGTCCTTGTTGCTTCTTGGATTAAATTTGGCCTTGTCAGGTCTGTTACTATGTCTTTTTTGGCAACTTTTTATGTAGTCCCTCCTGTTCTTCCTTCAATTCACTTCACTTTCCATGCGTCTGAACAGACAGTCATAAAAATCCGTGGCTCATAGAAGACAGTAATGGCTATTGCCATTACTGGCACTCTAATGGCGCTTGCAATAATGGCTATTTTTTGTCCCTCAGATAAAATTTGTTAAAAACAATGGGCCAAAATATTTTTCAAAATTTGTGTTTTTTTTTTTTCCCAAGTACACCAAATACACAATGTACAAAGTTTTAGCAGTTATTTTTTTCATCTGCTTTACATATCAGTGGATAGCTCACACACGTACAAAGATCTCTTTTCCTATAGAACCAAAACCAGTGAATATAAAAATCATATCTAAACCATGCTAGTTGCTAGCTGTAACACATTCAACAGTATTACTAGTCGAATATCCGACATGTAACTAATTTGATGTAGACAGTTAATATCTTGGTTTTCTAGCAATATAGAAGAGCTACTTCTTGATATAAGCTTAGCCAAGGTGGTTTCAGTAAGAAATATATCTTAATTCTATTAAAAAACAAGCTGGAGTGCTACTGATAACCACCTGCTTACACTAACTAAAAGTTCAAATAATAGAATGACAGTTTCATTTGTCAAAAGTTACAGTAATACCCCTTATTTGAACTCTCTTCAAATACTCTTATTTAACCTCTCTTCAAATACTCTTATTTAACCTCTGTGGCTGTAAGTAAAAGTACAACTATAATAATTAAGGTATTAGTATATTTCTTCTATTGCTATTGTGACAAATATATTATCAAAGTTTCATTGTGGGTTTATGTGAGAGTGATTTTTCAGGCTTCTGCTTCTTAGTAATGATGGAAACTACAGTGTTACACTCCTCTACATTATTTTAAACACAATTTTGTGAAGTTCTCTTGTTTGAAGTCCAGGTCTTGGTGAATAACTGCTTTTAAGCTGTTAAGCGAAGAGTGTGGTATACCAATTTAGAAAATATTTTCATTTATTGCAATTCATCAGGATTAACTTCATTATTACCTTTAATTGTATGTGAAACAGACTAATATTATTCAACATTACTTTCAAGAAGTTTCTGCCATTGATATAAAATATTTCAGATGCCAGGTTATACTTTGGAGATTATTGATTTAAGTAGCATTACTAGTCAAATAGAGTACACTGTAATATAAGAGAAATGGCTTATAATTTTGATTTTGTGTTATGCTGAGGGTTTTATAAATTACCTGTCCAAAATGACAGAAGTCTTGATCATGAATGATCAATATTTATCTTACCAAGCAAAAATGTGCTAAATAGACACTAATATGTTAAAAAATTAGGGTGATAAAAGTTAAAAGTAGAATAATTGAAAATGTGATTGTAAAGCACATTTTGAGACAGCAGGTGGCTTGTTTCCAACCTGAAGGCTTATGTTTCCAAACGGGCTAACAAGAGGTAGCCATCATTTTGGAGAAGCTGAAAGCTCAGAGTGCCTGTCTTGGCTAGGTCAAACAAGGCCACTTTTGCAGGTAGGAGCATGGGAGAAAGAGAAACTGGAGAGAAACCAACCTAGACACACAGTAACACAGCCCCTGTATGCATCCACTCGGTCGTTTCTGTCCTGTTCAGGAGCAGGCAGCATACTTCCAGCTGTGGCCAACTCTTTGCTGCAACCAAAACATTTCTGAAGAAAAATGAAGATAATTTCTGGACAAAGGGCATTGGTTAGATTGTGAGACTAAGGGAGGTGCAAGTCCAGGGAAGTGTTTGTTCCCCTCTGCTCAGAGCTAAGGAGGGGAGGCACCTGGAGTGCTGTGTCCATTTTGTGTTCCCCAGTTAGTATAAGTCAGCAGTGACACACTGGAGAGAGCCTGTCATAGGACCACCAGGTTGAACAGGAGCTGGAGCACCGGACACCTGCTGCGAGGTTGAGATCTTTGTTTGTTCAGCAGTAAGAAGAGAACATGAAAGGGAGATCCTGCTGCTGTCTCCATCTACCCTGGAGGGTGTAGAAAACCAGATCCAGGCTTTACTCTGAGCTGCACAGTGACAGGATAAGAGGCGATGGATGGAAGGTGTAACTTTTAGATATTATGAATAATCTTTTTTCCATAAGGGTTTCCTAACCTGTGCAGGGATTTTTTGAATTCTTTGTTTGTGGAGATATCCAAAACTTAGCTGGACATGTCCCTGAGCAATCCAATTTCAGTTGGTGTTGCTGGACCAGATCACCTCCAGAGGTTCTTTCTACTAAATTATTGTATGACTCTATGAAATGTGTTGGAGCTGTTGTCACAGTGCCAGAATTTGATACATAAAAAGCAGGAGTGGATGGTAATGGCTAAGTTATACTTATCAGTTTACAAGCAGCAGGTGACCCTACCTAGTGTTTATTTAATCACTGTTACGGTCAGGAGTACTGTGCAAATTATCTACTTTTTTAAAGTGGTATTATATTGATTATTTTTACCTCCTTAGGAAGCACTGTTATAAAAATCTTTATACTCCTGTGAGCCTTTTAGAGAAGAGGATAAAAATCAAATTTCACAGCTGTGCTAACATTAGGCCCAGACCATTTTCAGTACATATTAAATACAAAATGTTAAAATAACATTAAAAGCCTAATTTAAGCTGACAAAGGCAAAGAAATCAGAATCTGGATGAAAAAAGATGAAAAGAAAAGTTACCTCTCTCTAGACATATACACACCAACGTTCTCAAGTTTTTTTAATAAGAATTATATTTCTTTTGGAAAAAAATATAATGTCTCTGGGAGTATTCGGGAACAAATAACATGGGACATTTTCCAAAATAATCTATTGTAATTCATGATTTTCATAAATTTTAAAATATTAAATACAATTACTAAATCTTAACATATCAGATTAAGGATATTGCTCTTTTTATGTTCCAATTAAATCCTTTGGAGTTTTCATATTGGGAATATTGCATAATACAAAAATTAGAATAATATGTGCAGTTAAACGCACTTCTACAAAAGCACTTAAAGGGTATTCATGGCAGCTTCTTCTCAAATATAAACAGATCTCAGTCATTGTTTATTTTGAGGAGAAAAGTAGATCAGGAAGTTCAGCTAGTTCAAGTGTATTTTTAGAGAAAGACAAACTTTCAGAATGTCTTAGGTTAATATATCAATGGGAGTTGCAGGGGCAACCCATGACTAGCTTGCAGGAAAATTAGGACAAGAATGAAATACTTGTAAAACAGCATAATTATTATGGATGGTTCTGTGTATCATTTCTACATTCTAATCAGCTCTAAATGTACCTATACTTGCTGCAAAAATGTTCTTTGTTTTGTGTTGGATGGGTATTCTGTAGTTTTAGCAGAAAAGGTGCTATGACACATGGTTTCCTCTCTTTTGTGCACTACAGGTATATATTCATTGCGAGACGGATTTAAATTCCTTTTGAAGCTTACTTTTATATTGAAAAGCATGTACAGAAATGCTACACACCATACCT
The DNA here is from genome assembly GCA_031468815.1 of Morus bassanus. NCBI lineage: Eukaryota > Metazoa > Chordata > Aves > Suliformes > Sulidae > Morus > Morus bassanus. The sequence continues at coordinate 99,609,670 of CM062567.1, forward strand.
AAATTCAAACACTACAGCTTTGGATTAGGATATGCTTAGAAGTAGGTGAAGCTTGATCTGAGGGCACCAGTTAGACATCTGTTGAGTAGTCTCTGGTGCGCTATACTGCTGGGTTCTGTCAGACGCTTAGTTTCTGGAAGAGGAAGCTGGGGTCTAAAGTGTCAGCTTTTGTTATCATAAGGTGAGTGACCTTTCAAAATGTATGATAAGTCAAGGTCTTCTAATAATTTATCAGGACAAGGTTGTCTCAGAATTCCCCAACTGAGCTTAGATATTGTATCTTTCTGTGTCTTTTAATCTTGTGCATATAGCTTTTTCCTACAAGAAAACACCTATTTTGGTTTTCAAACAAAGGCACAGGGTTTTTAATCAAGTGGAAAAAAGTAACTGTTAGCTTACCTTTAAAAACATGTTCTGTAATGTATTCATGTCTGATAGACCTACATTTAACATAGAAACAATGATGCATATTGAATGAAAACTATGGTAAAGATAAAAACTGTACAAAAGCTAGCAAATGCTTCAGTATTCTACATCTAAGGGCTCAGACAGTCAATCCAAACAAAATCAGTGGATTTTGTTTGTTATTCTATATAGGCCGTAGGAGACAAAAGAACTGGTTGGAAAAGATGTAAAAGAAGTACTGAAGTAAAAAACTGCACCAGGAAAAAAATCCCCCTCCTGCTCATCTGCTACTTGCCCCTGAAGACCCATGTTCTACTCGGAAATTGTTTTCCCACCTAGAAGAAGTCATCTGATGTCTGCCCTTCTCTAATGACTCTCGTGGTGTTATCACAAGTCTCATGTCTGTGCACATCAACAAGTAGTGTGCTGGTGCCACCTCTCACAGCTGCAGGGAGGACAAGGATCAATTTAGAGCATCGAAAGGTATTTGTAGCTGCAGCTCTGATGTCCCTAGCTAGTTTGTGGATTGTGTTTTTCTTAGACAATATCATGGCTGTTGTAGTGTGAGATGTTGGGCTATGTCAGACAATCCAGAACTACTTGGAGATAATCTGGAAAGTCTTTGCATCTGAATTTGATACTTCACTGAATGACTTAGAGATGCTTTTTTTTTAACCAACTGAAAGAGCAGAAATCAAACCTTAATAACAACAGCAACAACAAACCCTCAAACCTCCAAACAACAGATGAGAAGTTCCTCTGGAAAATAATGTATATGTGAATTAATCTGGAGGGGAAGATAAAAGAAATTAATATTTTAAAGAACTGCTTGATAGACATACTCAGTAGAAAGACAGAATGTGTTACTTTCCTACTACATCTAAGTGTCTGAAAATGAAAGTATTTCTATTGGCATGCTCTGGGATTTATGACAATTGACTTTTGGTGTGGGTTTTGGTTTTTTTTTTTCTTTTTTCCTCCAGAAAAGTTTAAAAATACCAAACAACCAAAAAGGGTAAATCTGCATAGCAAGGTCCTGGATATTTTTTAGTTGTACATATAAGCATATCTTGTGTGGTCTGATAATGTAGTTAAGCGTGTAGTTTCCAAAAATGTCAAGCATGCACGACATAAGCCCACATCACTTTTCAGTTTTGACAATTTTGCAGAAATCACCCAAAGGCCAGAACAGCAATGGACATTCATACCCACTAGAAGATGTATTTTACAGTAAATTGAGCTTAAGAAAGGAAACCTGTTGAAGCTACTTTCTCACAGGCCAAACTGCTCATCATTAGCTGGCAGTACTCCAGTCCTGTTTCATGCAAAGCATACATTCTTATCAAATCATCTCCCTTCTCTGTATTAGTACATTGCTATATTATAATACATTTTTTTTTCAAGCACAGATGCTACCGCTTTTTGTCTTGTACCAAATATGATCTTAACATACAAATCATCACATTGACTTTGATGAAAACCTCTCTAGCAGAGGATACTACCTGGTCAACCTATAAGAATAATGTTTTTATAGCTTTCTATATATTTTCCTGTAGGGCATTTAGGTCCATCTTTCTTCCCTTTCATTCTCCATGCTCTCTTCCACTTGCATATAGCCACTGTATTCTTTACACAGTTTTCCCATATAATGACTGTATAGAGCAAAAGACAAAATTAGCAATAAGCACCTATACAATTGCAGTCTAGGCAATTCTTGCTGTAACCATTGCCTAATTCCTCATTTTCCAAAACTTTAACAGCAAGTCAGCAGATTTATGTTTTAGATAAAAGTCACCTAATTGCATTCCTTGGTTTGAGAAAAATAAACTTACAAAAAACTCATCTGTCTTGACTACAAAGTGAGTTTACAAAAGAACTTTAGTACAGAAAAATACTGGACAGGGTTCTGAATAGTTTTATTATTATAATATTTATATAAACTACTTTTAAAAGCATAAGGACTGTTTTCACTCTTCATACATTTGTAGCATAAATATCATCAATGGTGGTAGGAAGGATATGCATGTTTGGAAAATAAACCCTTTAAAGACTATGACTGAAACATACAGAACTAGAAAAAGAATCCCTTAAAGGGGAAATACACTGTTAACGAACGTGAGGATCTAGAGTCTTTTATTAGCAGATTGTTGTTCGTGTTTTTAACACGTCAGCGGAGACACGGGTGTTAACTTTTGATGTTCTCACAGTGAGCTATACAAAGCAATGCTGATATTAGATTAAAATTTAAATACACGTGAATATCTCCTAAAGAAAAAAAAAAAGGAAGAAGACTTCTGGAGTCATCTTCTTACAACACCAATGTCTGTATAAACAATAAATGGAATTAAACCTATTGCACTGAGAGATGGCATTGTATAGGGACTTGTATGTTTGTTTAAATAAAGCTATTGTTCTAGCAGATATACCATGATTTGATTGCTTTTTTGGTGGCAGGTTCTGCTGTCTGTCTCTACAGAGGGCAGGACACTGGAATTAAATATTAAAGTGAGTAAATTCATTTAGTTCAGCTGAAAATTCCGTCACTACGGAGATAAATACCTTTTATAGTTTAGACATTTCTAGTTAGGCTTACTGAAAGCAAAGGACTTTGCTGTTGGAAAGTTCTGAATTAAAGAGTAAGCAGATAAGCCAATTTCTTGAGACAGAGTACTCTGCAGCTACAACTCTGTAACTGTGACACTGTAGCTTATTAGCTAAATGTTGTGTTTAAAAAAAAAATTGAAGAATTGCTACATTCAAAACTCACATTGCTAAATCCTGAATGCTGATAAAATAAGCAAATTTCCTATGTTTAGTCTGTAATAACCATGATGGACTCCTCTAGAACTAACAGGGTTAAAGCCTCCAAGCTACTTGGGTGAGGAAATGGGAGAGGCTAAACCTAAGAGGAAAGAAGCTTGAATGCACAGTGATGTTAATGTCAGTTGTATGGTGTGATCAGCACATTGCAGGACTGGGCTTACAGCACAGTCTTTTGAGAACTAAATGAAATACAGTTCCACCAGGAAAACCTTCATAGTGTTACCCAGTGCATTGGCCCTGGAAAATCCATAGACTGTCTTATAACACCTTTGGTCTAGATCACATGTAAGTTTTACCCTTTCAGTTATGCTCTTAGCTATTGAACTCCAGATCTTTCAGTCACGTGTCAAAATAAATATTGTCTGACAGCTAAAGAATACCTTTATCATCCCCCGTTGCTCACTGACTTCACAGAAGCATACCTTTAGTCTTCACAAGAAAAAAGGAGGCTGTGATCTCAATATTTCAACACTTTTATTTACCTTATCTGTAATATAATTAATAGATGACTGCATAAAGATCAAGGTGGCTATCAAAGAAAATGAGACAGCTTCATATGAAACTTGCTTTTTTGAATCAGTCTAGGACTCTATCAAAGCATGTGTGATAATTTCATGTAAATCCCGGTGTTCTGAATCTGTATCTTTTAACCTGTACATACCATTTTTAACACACTACATTTCAAAGACATTCAAAGCTGATCTAATTTGTATTACAGAATTACATTATAATCTGCAAGCAGCACATCATACTGATTTCTTAAAATTAATGTGGAAGCTCATTATAAAGACATCTACAGAGGGCTCATGTAGTCTTTCTCAAAAATACTGTGACTTAAAACAACCACATTCTGTATTTAAAGTACACCTTTTTCTAGCCAGTCAGATCTTTCTCTGAAGTCTGTATTTTGAAACTCTGTATTTTGAGCATAAAACCAAGATCAAAATATTCAGTGGTATCCAGGATTGCCATTTGTAAAAAAACTCTGAATTTTTGGTGTTGAAATATATAAAAAAGTTTTGAATTTTGATTTATGAAATGATGAACTAAGAGGATTGGTCATCATGGTGGAATTGAATGCAAAAGCGATGGACTGAAATAAAAGGTAGTAATACTTGGTAGGGCTATTGTAAAGGGAAGTCTCCAGCTGTATTTTTGCTAACTTGTTTATCTGAGACCTAAACAGACTTTTCAATGAACCTAGGATAATAAATTTAGTAATCAGACTTAAAAAAAAAGGCATGTAGTCCTTGTCATGACAAACTAATAGACACTTGTTTACCAGGGTACCATCCTAGCTGGGGTACAGTCATAGACTGCGCTTTTACTAGGTTCCAGGGTGAACAACTTCTTGGAAGAGCACTGCAAAAATAATATAGACTTCCAGGCTGATCTATTTAGACACAGTATAAATTGTAATCTGACTACTCCCTAAGTCTTGTTTTAAGTTAGCACTGAGGCATTATACCACACCAGCATTGCTTTCCTCACTAACCTCCTGCCTGACTGAATAAGGGAATCACATTTGCCTATTTTTATTCTCTTTTCCAAATTAGCAGGAACTACCCACACTACACAAGATAAGAATACCTAACAAATACTAAATATGAAGTATAGATTACATAAATGGCTGCCCAGGCTCAGGGTTCATCAAATGATGAAATGCAAAAAAAGAAAAAAAAACAGGAAAGAGGTCTACTCTGGAAATACCTTGGCCCATAAAGTAAGTTTAATATCCTAAATACTGCCATTCAACTGAAGAAGCTTCAATAAAGTGATCAGTTTTTAGTCCATGACCATGTCACAAATCACTGTTAGATAGTCTGAGGACTGAGGGCTCCAAAACAACTGGACAATCACACTTCATGCCCAGGTTACTTTCTAATGGAAGGACATCAAACCTCTTTGTATCCGTGGTCTGACTAACAGCATTACTGTGTTTTCTCCCAGGAATATGTCTTTATAAAGGGGCAAAGAGATCTGATCCTATTCCTACCCTACTGGAAAGCTTCCGTATAAATTACTAGGAGTCATAAACCCCTAGAAGGAATCAAAGTTTACAAGCCTATATAACTTGTATTAGCTACAGTTAAGGTAAGCCTTGAAAATCTGCAAATGTAGTACCAAGCAGACCTTTTGTTTAGAATATGCCATATACGAGAAAAAGGACTAGAACAAATATTTTTCACAGTCAACTCTACAAAGCTGATTGTGTGCTATCAGAAGAGAGAGGATCTCCAGAGTGCCTAACCTCTAATGAAAAGGATCCAGTTTGATACAACTATTTACCCATTGTCTCAGAACACGCAACTTTACAGCAAGACAGAGCTGGGATGTTCAGAGTTGAGGACTGCCTAGTAGCTGCCAGGCGATCCAGGAAGAGCAGTGTCTGGATAGAGGAAAAGCCCAGAGAAAACAGCTGAATAGGAAAGCCTAAACAAAGTTGGTGCACCGTATATCTTAAAGTCATCTTTCTATCTCATCCATCTGCAAGTGGAAGGTGTTTGCCTACTGTTGTGACTGTGAAAGCATCAGAGTGTCTTGGGTTCCCACTGTCAAGCACCTAGGTGTTTTTCACTCTTTTGGAGCAGGCAGATTTTAGATATAGAGTATCCATTAACAAGTGATTAGATATGGAGTATTCATTAACAGGCAACAGGAATAAGGACTGTACAGTGCACAGAGAAATGACAGCACTTTTTCTGTATCTTATACAGGCCATCACAGCTGCGATTTTAGATTTTGTGTTCATCATTTCTATAAAAATTGGCATGAAGTTGTTGGAGGTCATGCTTACATAATTGAGGACAAAATTTCACCCATTACTTTTAGTTGGAAGAGTGACCATGCCAAGGACAAATCTTGGTCTCTTAATTCTAGAAGAAGCATTATCAACTGTATAGAGTGAAAATCATGATAACTAAAACCCATGAAAGCTTTCTGTTTCACCAAAGAAGCCTGATAATAATACACTTTCTCTACACTAAAACATAATCAACCTGGGATATATATTAATTATGACTTAAAAGAGCAATAAATTAATGTGATATAGAAACAAACCTGTTACAGTGAAAACATTTTGTGTCTGTTGCCCAAAACTATTTAATAATTCGAATCAATCTTTTAAACAAAGGGAAATCTAAAGAATGATCCCACTATCTGAATGCCATGAGATCTGCTGGCTTCTTTTAAGAATTCTTAAGAAAAAGCCCTGAAACAACAATTTCTATTCCACCTATTCCCCAGAGAAAAAGAGTCCAAACAGAGAAATGATCCTTGCTAAAAACAACTACTCATCTGAAGCTACTAGTGATGTTTCAGTTTTGAGTGCATGCCTTGTTTTTCAGGAAATAATTTAAATCCAGTACAGATTACAGCTATGAAATAAAAAGCAGAGCCACATCTGGCTGTCACATCTGTGCAAAGCAAAGCTTACTTTGTTTGGCTTGTCTGATTTATGGGTGTATCTAAATCATCTCAAGGCTATTTCATTTCTCATTTGCATAAAGGAAGCAACAATATTGTATCATTTTTAATTGCTATAATGTGCAAACAGATTTTGTGCCATGTCACTTCACTGTAATATCTTTTAAGAATATCTAAACTGAGGAGAAACAGTGCACAAATACATATTTTCGCAATTTCAAAATAAAACATAAATCTTGCAAATAAATAAAATATACATTTAAATCTATAGCTAATGCATACTATAAAATGATATATAATAATAAATAATATATGCTTTTAAAAATATCTATTACGTATATATATAAAATTATTAAATCAAATGAGGGAAAACCGCTACCTCCTTTTTATAAAACAAGTCTTGGTCAGATTTTCAGCTTTGTAACTGAATTACATTGGTTAATATGTTCATTGTAAGGTAATGAACCTATTAAGTTACAAGTTTTAAAATGAAGCTGTCAATCACATTTAATGAAAAATTTTGAAATATTTTCTGTTTTTTACAGTGTTGAATGTGGAAATAAAAAAATAACCTTCATTTGAAATTCCACTTGCAATATTTTTTCCAAAATACTAAGCTTTACTTCAAAATATATTCTTATTGCAACTACCTTTTTACTGTCTATATTCATACTCCATCAAATACATAACATTAATGTTATATGCATTTCATATTTTTATGTACATGTTATCACTAATAAGCAGGCCAAGGAGAAGCTTCCATAACCCTGATGTATTACTGTGTTTAATTCAAGCTCTGCATGAATCCAGATATCTCTCATTGTGGCTTTTTTAGTGGTATCATGGATTTAGTTGCATAGATGTCACTATGGAAAGCTAAGTTCTTCTCTTGCAAACAGTTACACATATAGTTAATTTTGCACACACAGCCTGTTTCAATAAATTGCTAAAGCACACAACCAACTTTACACAAATGCTTCAGTGCATCCTTACGCAACAAAACAGGTTAAAACAGGCATAATGGTGGGCAGTGTGGTGGGTTAGCTTCATTAACTGCCCCACTAAAGTTAAGGAGAGTATGCATATGCATAAAGCCAAATAAATGGATGCAGAATAAATACATTGATCATTTAACATCTATTATAAGAAGAAAAGATATTAAGGAAAATGTTAAGACTGAGAGAAGAAGAATCACAAACAAAGCTTGGCAAACAGGAATTAGCCATTTATAACATTGCAGAAATTCAGACTGCTGATTACAAAGGGGATGGAGAAAAGCATAGGCGAAAAACAATGTAAAGTTCATACATCAATAAATATAGTAAATGCAGTTACAGAGCACTGTAAAAGAATTAAATTGTCAGTTTAACAGGAAAACCTATGATCTCCTTTGAGTAGTATAAGCTTAAGTTATTCATTGTAATGAGAAAATGCTAAGGGTTATTTTAAAACAAATGATACAATTTGGAGGTTAGATCAACAATGATTTTAGATGACATAAATTATTACTTCTTTGAAGAAACAGGAAAAGGAAGATCACATCATAGTTATAGCTACTCAGACAGACAATGTACAGTAAGAAAAACCCCTTGGGATTAATACAATGGCATTTATAAGAGAAATCCTATATTTAGCAATAGTTACTTTTTTTTTTAAAGACACATTTTCTCATATATTACTAGACAAAAGTCATGTACATAATATTGTTTTGTGATGGATTCTCTAGAACAGGGCACGTGACATTTGCATATTTGTTTCATTCCCATTGCAAATACATTCTATCACGAGCCTCATTTCTCTAATGTTGTAATGTTGCTTTCATTTCCTCCATGCTCCAGCAAAACTATATTGAAAGAATATACTTTAAAATGCTAATAATTTAGCAAGACCACTCCAATAATTTGAAAGTATGTAGGCAGTATTGAAAAACATCAAGATAAAACAATTAAGTTTAAGAGAGTCAAACCCCATGCAGACATTTCATGCAATATGTTCTTCATGTGAATGATTGTTTTCTTTAGCTCAAATTAAAGATATGGAATGTTTGACAATAGACATGAATGACATTTGGACCAGATTAAAACCATATTGGCATACAAAATCAGATTCAGACTGGAAAGAGAAGATACAGGTTATGTAATTCAGATATGACAGACAACAATTTCTAGTGTGATACAGCTGTTGTACTTCTGTTCTGAAGTACTGGTAATTGCAAATTGGTAGAATCTTTTTCCAAGTGAAAAGACATCTTACATAGAGAAAACGGTTAAAATAATAGTACCCTAAACCTCAAAACACTCAAAAGCTGACCTATTTAACATGGTCCTCAAACAGCTCAACCTTTAGAATGCCCATTGTAGAAAACAATAAACACTGAAAATCAGAGTTATAACAAAACTATTTGCCTTGAGATTTCAGATATAACATAATGTATCTTTACTGATAGAAACACATATTTACAGATCTTCAGAGATCTCAAAGATAAAAAATTCCACCTTCGTGTAGATGAGAATTATCATTAGGAAAGCGGGAAGAATATATTGCATGCACCTTTGAACTGCAGGCTTTCTGATGCAGGAACTATCCATTCTTCTGTTCTTATGTAATATCTAACATAGCAGAGCTTTGTTTTTGGTTAGTTTGTGGCAATACCATAGTAAACAAGATTAAGTTAAAATAATGAGAGCAATTCGGAAGTTTTGGTTCACTTTGTTTTGGTTCACTTTGTTTTGGAAAAGGCAGGAAAGTTCCTGTTCTGAAGGTCAGTGTAATTCCACTAGAGCACTTAAGCACCACTTAATCTGTGGGATTTTAGGGAAACCATGTTACACAGACCTGTTATTCACTTTTTGCGCAGTGATGAATTGCACCCAGTCTTCTCATTCTGTAAGATCTTCCACCTTGAACTGTTTTTGTCTTTCTGTTCTGCCCTCCCCTCAGCAGTCAGGCAGATAGATGGACAAGGAAATTGAAGTTATCCAGTTCATTTCCTTGATCTCAGGTTGGGTTAACTTCAGTCATGATGTTGAAAATGTTTGCCTAATCTGCTTTTGAAAACTAAGATTTCTACTGTCTCTCTGGGAAACCAATTCCTGCTCTTATCTGGTGTTCCCACTAGGAAGTTTTATTCCTAGTCTGGAGCTTAATTTCTTCTCCCAGTTTAAAGCCTTTATTTCTTCCCTACCCACACACAGTGTGGAGAACAACTTATTCATTTGCTCTTCTCAGTCACATTTGCACATCAGATACTTATTACTCCATATATCTTCCTCAAACAAAACAACCCCAATGTTTCAAACATTCTTTGTAAGTACCATCTCTCAGACCTGTTACTGTTCTTCATTGCCTTCTTATAAGCCTTGTTTGAACAATGCCCCATACTGGAGACAAGAGACCACTCCGGCTGAGGCCTTGCATGTTCTGAGAAAGGGCATGTACTTAACCTCTCCCAGTGTGCTGTTTGCCTTTTGGAAACTGACAATAACTGTCTTCTGATTCACTAGTGAAAATACAATTTTCCAAAATATTTCAGCATGCTCTGGTCTCTGGTTTGCTGTCTTACAGCTCTGTGTATTTTATTGACATCAAGACACTGTATCATTCACAGACGAAGGCTCCTTGTCTTGTAGAAGAAAATGAGGCACGTTTGAATACTATGTTGGCTTTTGTTTATGTCCATATTATCTTCCCTCTTTCTACAAACTTTATAATTCATTTGTATGAGTGAAGTTTAACTGCTTGTAATTCCTATGTTCCTCCTGCACTTTTAAAGGTGGATATTATTTGTCCTATATTAGTCTTCTGGAACTTCACTTATTGTCCCAAGTTTTCCAGAAGGACTTCTAATGCCTCTGACATCAGTGAAATTATTTCTTTACATATCTTGGAGTGGAAATGAGCATGCCCAGCTGACTTAAAAATGTGTAAATAATTTTAGCAATCTCAGGCTTGTTCTTACCTTTCTACAGCCTGACTCCTTATCCTTTTGTCATGAGCATTAACTGCCTTGCCTGTTTGACTGAACTTGACCTTTTTAGTGAAGACTGGAGCAAAAAAGACATTACATTTGCTTTCAGTTTCTTGATATCATATGTTGATAGCTTCCTGCTCCCTTGAGAAGAGGCCAGGCCTTTTGCTGGTGTTCTTCTTACTACTTACATCTCTTGCCAGGAGTCTGTTTTGAGCTGTGACTCTTCTTTTCCTCATGCTCCAACTATTCTTTTAAGCTCCTTGATAGATTACCTAGTTTCTACTTCTCTATTCTTCATTCTTAAATTTTAAGTTATTGAAAAACTCATTATCACTAATTTAACTTTCTATCCTTCATATGACACAATGTAATTTACACTTGTGCCCTGGATATAATTTTTAAAGCAACTTTTCAAAACTCAATTTTTACCTCATTAGATTTGTTTTCCATAAGAGTTTACTTACAAAGCGCTGAATTTATTGGAGTCTGCTTTCACACATTTTTTTGTCTTAATATTCTGTTTTCCCTCTCTTTCTTCCTAAGAAATAATCAATTTTCTCATTTTGTTGCCAGTCTCATCAGAGTTGCATTTCATCTTCAGATTTTCATCTAGTCCTTTCCTGTTGGTTAGAAGTGAATCTAGAAAGTCTTCCTTTCCTGCTTCTTCTTCTCTTCACAATTTGTATTCCAGAAAGATGTGAGACATTTAGTTCTTGCTTTATTCTTTCCTCAGCAGATCTCTGAGTAAAGGCCACTGTCACTGTCAAATTTTCAAGTGATTATGCTCATTGTTAAAAATAAACAAATTGCCTCAATTGCTTAATTTTCCTAGGGTTTGAGAATGAGAACACCTAATAAACAAAGACTTGGGGCCACAATTTTTTGTCTTATGAGAGACTTGTGTTTCCTTTACAGCCAAAAGTGCTTGTCAGAAATGGTATTTGACAGCTTCTACTGCTCTCTCTCCCCTCCACACATTGATTTTCACCTTGTACCGTACTTTAGCTTCAATTAGGCACAAGGTGTTATGCCTGAGACCACTTAGATACCCATCAGAAAGGCTACAACCAACCACTGCTGCTGTGGAGACCAAGGACAGAAAAACTGATTTGGCTGTCAGACACGATGAAAAAGGTTTCATGGTAGCTGCAGGCTAAAAACATGAACTATAAGCAATATAATTATGAAGTAGATGGAAAACAAACTCCATGGTTACCCAGCTCCCTCATTATGATCAGATCACTTGGCACATCACTGCAGAGAACTTTACTTTGGAAAAAGACTACATTTTTCATAAGTAATTCAATAAAAGAAGCTATTTTATGGGTCCAGGAGATGGTTGAGGGGGTCAGAAGGAAATAATTTGGTTTTATTTTGCTTTAGAAATTAATTCCAATTTTTATAGCAATTTACAACAAATTCCTGCACATTAAATACAAAGCACTAAAGCAAAAGTTAAAGAGTATGCATTAGTATTTTTGGAATGAAAATTAAAACGTGCTGCCACTTTTGCAGTCCAAGTCATTATGTTTTATGGCTTAGGTTAACATTGTGCTATAAAATATAGTAAATAACTGTTAAAAGCAGTCATTTGCTCAGAATTATTATGAGTTTAATTTTGGGAATGGTTCAACTTACCATTATTTTTTTTTCTGTATACATGGAAAATTTTTGAATTTTACTGCTCAGCTCTTAACAGTGTTTTATCATACTGAGTGGAGAGTCCATGTTAAGAAGTCAACTTTAAATAAACCAACAACTACTGTGTTTGATGTCACTGCTTCACTCATAGAAAACTGTATGTGGTAAATATACATTCCTATTTTTAAACCATCACCTCATATGGGAAAGCTATGTTTGTTCAGAAATCATTCTTAGCCAAGGAGGCTGTCAGGGTTCTTTTTTTTCTAACCAAGCAATTTTGTATACCAGGAGTCTCAGCATGAGATAATAGTCAGCTCCAACTTCTTGCTAAAACCTCTTACAGGTCCAGTCTTTCACATCTTCTATTCCTAATTAAGTACAAAAATAATAACAATTTACAAGCTATATTAGGATTCTGAAATGTTTCAAATATTTATAACTGGACTGTTAAACAAAGGAATTCAACATTAGGATTATAGGTGTCCTGAGCTAGTCAGGGGGCCTGTGGGTTTCTTCTTTTGATCTCGTACCATATTGTAAGATAGTGAAAATGTATTTGTGATATGTCTGTATTTTCCTTACATATGGGCTGCCTTGATTTTCATTTATTATCATAATACCTCTGTGTTAGGGTATTTCATTATCCCTCCAGTTCACCTAACACATCATTAAGGATTGTAAGCTACCCAGCGTCATTGCACAGTAGTTTTCTGCCTGCTGGTTCAAAGAGGTTGGTCATACATTTTTCTATGTAATTCATCATTCCAATGAGTCTGCAAGACCCTTTCATAATCTCTGGAGGACAAATCTGGGGGTTGGCCTAGACTATGCTGTGAACTGCCCTTACAGATTACTACACTCGCTTCTCTTCCTGAAATGTTGCTTCTCAGACTTACTCAGACTTCTTGACTCAACTGCTCTTGCTCTTTGCAAAGCTATCTTAAACCACCAGTGACAATGTTCTACCACTTTTCTCAAATCAAGGTGTTATTTCTGTAGACCTTAACAAAAGTTCTAGAGCAGCAAACCTTTGTTATATTTTTCTGTGAAATGTCATAGGTGCTGTATATAAATCAATCGACAATTTAAAGAAATAGTGTTTTTCACAGCAGTGTTGAACGGACATCCCATTTTTTAAACACTTCAGTTGAACTTCCCTGATTAATCAAACGTAGAAAAACAAGTGATGCCAACACTTTCCTACAATTTCCCTTTCCTTTCCTGCTTTAGGACAATGACAAATATTTTTTTTTTCTTTAATTCAGGTCTATGTATAGATGTGAGAACTGTTTTTTTCACCTATGGTGATCAGTTTATAGACATACTCCCTTTTTTTCTCTCCTCATGCTATAGTTTCCAGAGCTGTGAGCCTATTAAACTTCATTTCCATCCTCTGTCATAGGATGGAATGGTTTCCCCTACGAGATGCATGTATCTTGGGGCAACAGGTCTAACTTCTTTATTCCCTGGAGCATGACATTAAAATCCTCTTTAGTTGTTATGATCCTAGCCCTATAGGACTTAAGATGTTTCACAAACTAATATTCTTCCCTTGACACCCTTGCAAACTGTTATCCTTTTCAATTCTATTAATCCAAACACTTTACATATTCTCTTTATGCAAATAAGTTCTCCACCACTGACATTTTGTTTCAAATACATACAGGCTCCTGTTTGTGGCTTTTCTTTTAGTGTTTATATTGTGGTTTCTGCTGGTATGTTGGCTGCTGTACTGTCCTTTTTAACACTGAAAAGCGCTCCATTTGCTTTGAGGCTAAGTGAAGATGATAGTCCTGTGAAGAAATTGTCTCACTATTCATATGACTACAGGACCAAGCGAACCAATGTACAAGTGCATGTCAGAGCTTAAGGTTTCTAAATGCAAGCAATTGATTTTGTTATATATCTCATAATACTCAAAAATTTGCTTTTCAAACCAACTTACTGCTTACTAAGCTATGCCATGTTTGTTCTGTCTCACAGTTTTTCTTCCCTTATGAATTTTGCATTAAGAATTACAGGGTATCTCACTAACTGGGGAGAATTTTTATCCATAACACCATATTAGCTGGTGGGGAGGTTATACCTATATACATGTGTAATGTAGATAAATGTGTAAAAAACTCTCACTGGCTGAGGAAGTTTTCCATTTCATAGGCAATACCTTGAGCCAGTGAGCTGCTATGCAAAAATTGGCTGGGTGACAAGTCAGTGATATAGGCTTCCATGAAGGAGGCAGAGTTTTAGACAGATCCTTCTTTTGTTCTTTCTTAGCTAGTTTAAATGCCTTTGTACCCAACATGCTGTTTACTGTGGATCCCAATCCATTCATTTCACTTTGCCTAATTAATTTAATTTAACTAATTATTTAGTAGTTTCAAATACTTCGTTTGACCTTCTAAATTCCATTCCTGGAGCTGGGTGCAAACTTCAAAAGTTACAGAGCTGAATTTTACAAAAGAAGTTGCTTTTATTATTTCAGATTTTCAGCTTTGAGCTCTTGATAACTTTCTGGGTCAAGTATGTTTCCTTTTGGTATTTTGGTCCATTGGATAACCTAAGAACACTGTGATGATGAATTTCCTCCACTTAACTACTTCAGGTACAACAGCTTTGCTGAGGGGCAACTGCTGGTTTTCTGATAATCACTTTTAAGTTTTACTTAAAACTCCAATCACCATTTTACCTTTTGTCATGGAGGTGCATTCATCCTTGATATTTTCAGGATTGTCTATTAACTGGGATTTCTTGCTCCCTGCAGGTGCTTGGTGAAGTTGTCATGGATATCACCTTGATATCAGTGGCAGACATTGCAACAAACCAAAATCATTACTAAAATGAGGAAATATTAGCTAACTCTTCAAAGAAACCGTTTTTGAGTTCAACAAACAGGAATGCTGTATGCCTAGAAAAAGTTCTGACTATTACTAATGAAATCACAAGGTCACAGTGAATAAAGATTTACTCTGCTAACTCACTGAGTATAGACCTTATAGGTTCCATCTCAGACGGTACCTATACCAGCTATTGGAGCTGTAATGGCAGCATATGTTGTCACACTTGACTAAAAACTACAAAATTGCAGTAGCACAGACTTCATCATGAGGCTGTGCAATTCCTGTACCCAAGCTGTAGTTTCATAGGTAGCTGAGCCTTGCTGCTGACAGAAGAGGGTGATAATTGCATAGCTTCCCCCTGCTTCTTGGCCTCCAAATTCTCACTCTTTCCACATACCTCTCCTGCTTCTACCCACATGGTCACAGTCCTCCTCTGTTAAACTGGCTCTAACATTTGTTGGCTTATGAAGTAGTTGTATTTTGTAGCCCAGAAGATGGTATCCAGCTGTTTTCCCCCTCGTGCATAATTTTTCTGCCAGGTTGGCAAGCTAAATTGTCTGGGTAGAATGGTGCAATGAACCTCAGATCTGGAGGAAGCAGCTGTGCATAGGCAGCCGAGGAGAGAGGCACTTAAGGTTTACTTAATTATTTCATGAAATGCCAGTCTTATTGTCACCAAAACTTCATTCATGGTACCTGAGCTGTTTAAATTAAAGCTCCACTGTTGTATAGTCTACAGGATAAAAAGTTGTTTGTTTGCTTGTTTTTAATACAGGAATGCCTGCTGTATGGGAAGAGGTATGGCATGAAAATCCCACATAAGGACACAAAAAAATGATATATGTTGCTTAGTTGAAAATAAAGGTATAGGTAAGAACATACTAGGAAAAATGAATTTTGCATATAAATCAGCTGTCTGTGCTGTATTGTGGGAGAGGTAAAGGAAAGCAGAGACTATTCATACAGGAATGGTCATATTTGGTCTAATAACAGAACTTTTCATATTCCTCAAATGTGAATCTAACCTTGAGCAAAGAGTGCATTCACAGATAATGTATCACTTAAAAGTAACACTTTAGTTCTGAAAATAAGTATAATTGAACTGCAGGTACTACACAGGACCTTACTCGTTATATGAGGCTTAATCTGTCATTAGTGAATAAATTGTTAACACTGGGATTTTCTTGGCAAAGCTTAGACATTAAGATTTCTGTAACAAATTGCAGGATTTCTGAAAGAAGAACTTGATTATGGCCTCAGAAAGATAGATATCTCCAAGGCACAACAGCAGAGCCATGAATATACAGATATTATTAGACTTTTAGGTCAGAAGAAAAGATTTATCTAAACTTCATTGAAACAAAGATTCAAGCACCTTGTTTACCTCCAAAGTATATAACTTCTAGTTCTAGAAGTACAGTGCATGTCAACTTGTGAGGAACAGAGAACACTAGAGAAACAAAGGAAGCATCTGAAATCTTCCATATCCAAAAAGGAATTTAGGCATCTAATTGTAGAATAATGGAATTATAGAATCATTTAGGTTGGAAAAGTCCCTTAAGAGCATCAAGTTCAACCATTAACCTAACACTACTTAGTCCAACTAAACCATGCCCCTAAGCACCATGTCTACACATCTTTTAGATACCTCCAGGGATGGTGGCTCAAATTAGAAAGACTTAAATCAGAATTTAGAAATCTAATTCTCAAATTAAGCCCAGCCATGCTGAAAAGCCTCTTCAGTTTTCACTGAACCCTAAAAGCACCCAAATATTAGAGGGCATTTGGATTTCAGTACTACTTACCCAGGTAACTACAGTTACCTGGTTAGGTTTTTTAATTCCATAATTACAATTGAGTGATGAGTAAGCAAAGTGCCTGGAGAGGAAGAGGCATCGCAAGGATCTACTTTTCATCCTGTGTTCACAAAGGCTATTTGAAACATGAACAGTCCCCCCTCCCTGGGTATTTCTATATTTTTCAATTGCTAATCTAAGGCATTTCTAGTAAATATGTCTCTCATCATTCTTTTCCTTCTCCTGTTAGCATGATTATAGAAAGGTTTCATGCTAAATCAGCTAATATTTGACACAAGGTAGCAATTTAATATGCACTCTATGTTTATTTACAGTTTCAGTAAAAGTTTTCATCCTGTTAAAATTTTTCTTCTCTAACTTGTAACAGCATCTCTCCAGACACTGTGTGTTTTGGGGTTGTTTCTTCCCCCCCCACCCAACCAGTTCTATGGTGCTATACTCCATGCTCTTTGAACTAACCTCTAACATAGGCTGATTTAAACACTGCTTCAGCTCTTCCATGTTCAAAGTGGGTAAGTGTTCTCTTTTGTACCCAGAAGACAAATGAGTGCCAACAACCTGTAACTGCCTTTGATGCTTGACCTCTGTATTGAAAGTTTGTTACAGTGTCTCTCTGAAGAAATATAAACAGAGAGATCATCTCAGTTGCTACATAGTCTAAATGGATGCCTTAAACTGAAAACACCTCTCTGACAAGAAAGTAAATTTGTATAACTGCATGAAGCGTGGTGAAGGGTTACTGTTTCAGGCTTGCATTCAGGGCTTCGCCACCAGAGACGTGATAATATTACACACGGCTAGGGAGGGAAAGGATCTTTGTTTTTCTTGCAGCCTGAGTAGCAAAGTCATTAATACTTTTTACAGGCAAAAACCAGAACAGTGTAATCAGCTCCTCACCGTTAGGTAAAGTAGAAGATGGTTTATTTTAGCTATTTTGTTTAAATGTATGTGAATTTTTGAATTCTGTGTTCCTTTGCTAAGTTAGATATTTGGGGATGGCTGAGACTTCAAGAGTCACTTTTATTCTCCTCTGCTACCATGAGAGAAATGAGTGGCAGAAAATTGTCTAGCATTCCCTGTTTTTCCTGATTATGTTACAAGGAAGAAAATATAGGGCATGAAAGGAAAACTGTCTCTTTTCTCTCTTTCTGTCAGCCCTGGGAGAGAATGTCAGCTATGGAGTCTGGAAGGACTTTTTTCCTTAAACATGCTTGTATAACCAAGCTTGCTCTGACCCTTGTGATCTTAAAAAAATGTTTGTACCATTGCTTTCATCCACATGTTTGTTTGACTGTTTATTTGTTTGTTTGTTTGTTTTTCCTAAGGAATTTCCAGGTGAGCTGACCATGCTTTTAAGGTATATTTCAATAATGACAGACCCATATTCTCTGGCAGAATGTGATTCATTCAGAATCTCTCTGATCTATCCTCATTGCTACCTCAAGTAGAGCTACATCAGTGCATGAACACTGGTTGGGACTTGTTCATGTGCAGTTCCCATGTCCAGCAAATAAAGCACAGGATGAGACAATCCCTGAAGACAGAAATTGCTCACCAAACAAAATTAATACTTCATCTTCCACAAACAGCAGGCTTAACAACTAGATATCCAGAGTCTTGTGAGACCGTGAAACTGTACAGAGTTTGTATGGGGAGGGGGATGTGAAATGAATATGCCCCAGTAAATCCCTTCAGAATCTGTAAGGAAAATATGCAGATATAAGCGTTTGCCCTGCTTTGTGAAGGTGTTGAAATTTTAAACTCTGTCTCATGCTACCTGAACACAAGGAACTGATTGATGTTATATAGGGATCCAATGTTAAGTTTGAGCAGAAATGTACAAACTGAAAGTGGGCATACTAGAAAAGTTTCAAATGCTACAAGAACATGATGAACATCCTACTGAGTGAGACCAGAGGCCTACACCATACCCTGCCTCTAACACTGGCAGTGGGGGAAGATATTTAGCAAGAACACTCGAGTTTGGCCACCTGCCTTTTTCCTTTCCTGGGATTCACAGCCATTTGGATATGTGATACATATAGATATGGGATAGAACATACATTCCTGCATATTCTCTCCAGTATCTGTTTATGGAACTGTGTGTTTGAGTTTGTCTAATCTCTTTTTAAAATGCTGATACTGTCTACACAATCCTCTGTGACAACAAATTTCGAAAGTTTGCTACCCAATAAAAAAAAAAATAATTTCTTCCATCTGTTTTAGAGGATCTCCTACTAGATTCAGTGACAGCTCTGAAATTCTAAATTTGAAGAATTTGCTAAGTAACAGTTCTTACTGATCTTATGCCATCATCATGATTTTATAAACTTCAGTTGTACTTCCCCTTAACCTTCTCTCCAAAATGAAGTTCCATCTTTTTTTTTTTTTTTTTTTTTTTTTTCCTCTCAAGGCAACTGCTTTATTCCTGTAGCCATTTTGGTTGCCCTTTCTTGTACCTTTTTTGACTTCAACTTCTCTTTCAATGAATGTTGGATGTCAATCAGGGAGTTCTGGTACTCAGTGTCTGAAGTTACCACCAATGGACTAACGAACTGAAGACTCATTCTGTTGATCCCTTAGCTCCATAATATTCCTCTTCCCACCAGGAGTCATAACATAACCAGCACATTTGCTGCCTTGTCAAATATTAACACGGTTTAATAAGCGCATGCTTGTGTGAGTATCAGGAATGAACAAAGCTTATTAAAAAATTCACTGTCACTAAAAATCCAGCTTAGCATTTGATTTCTACAAATAGTTTAATAGAGAGATTTACTAACAGGAGTGTTCACGGAAGTATAGAATTTACGAGCAAAGGTTGAAGAATATTACTGTCAAATGATTTTAAAATTCACAGACATGAATATTTGGAAACTGGAGCTGAAGTTTCACTCAGCTCACCTAGAGCAGAAATAAATTCAGTAAAATATTTAGGCAATCATGACCCAATAATTCCCTATTGTTACATATTTTCTATTAATTATTTCAGAATAAGATATAGCCATGAATGAATCACATGAATAATTAATTTATTAATTTCAGATAAATAAATCTGAGAAAATTATGAACTGTTCACAGACAATTTGCCAACAAAAAGAAAAAAAAAGGAAAAATTTGTCTTATAATTTATTTACTATGAATAATTCTCCCAACTCTACACGAGTCACTGGTGCCCTGAGCATCCATTATTTATATGCTTTTTTTGTTTTGTTTGTTGTTTGGTTTTAGTAAAATCACTAAAGTTAGAAGTGGGAAAATAGAAGATTTTTCAGTTTAATATATCACCTGAAATTTGGACCAGTGTGTCTGCCGTCTTTCAAAAGTTCAGCTGGCTAAATTTCAGCTGTGACCACCACAAAAGCATAACTCTAATTCCTTTTCCCTTTAGTCTCTGCCCACACCAGACCCAGGTTACTTTACTAGCTTGGATTCAGGCAGAATGGTACAGGAAAATTTCATAATTATAATGGAAATCTTGAAAGTTGATACAGTAATAGCTGTAACTTACATGGATATTAAGCATGCCAAGGTGCTACCATTATCTCAGAAGAAGGAAAATTTCATCCAGTGTTTAACTAGATGGTTTCACCAAAACAGTCCTGACAGTTTTGCATAACCCAGGCTTTCTTTATGCATTCCTGCTTATGTACACAGTATAAACTAAATTATGAATAGTAGACTGTATTTCCTAAATTATTCCTCAGTCAAACTGAATGTAGGAAAAAGATCATGACATCTGTTATGCTAAAAGACAACGGAAGGTAGGGAGAACGTAATGAAATGAAATTAGCTGGACCTAATTTTTATTTCTGCTTGGCTCCTACCAGGGCACTGAGGAACTGTATAGATGTCAATTTCAGGACCAAGCCCAACATATTCCAGAGGCACCATTCTGCTTTGCCACCTCAGTTGTGAACATGGTTACTGGGAGACCTCCCTGTTCCCGTTGGTTCAGGAGACCTTTGTTTCTCTTTCTTTTGACCTTCTGTCATGGCACCATCACTGGCTCTGTTCCTACCCCAGTATCACAGTGCTTTTCTGATTCCCTGACTCATGCACCAGATTTAGGGCCCATGGAGGGCTAGCTTAAAAAAGTGAATAGTGGGTCCTGTCATGGAGGAATGGGGGAAAAGGTTAGTGGGGGAGCTAAAAGCCTTTTCCCAGCTGTAAAACTGGATTTCTATGTGATCCTACATATAGGTATGCCCATGGTTCATGACTGCATTCAGGATAAAGGCTTGAATCCTATTCCTTGCTCCCATCTGCACACAGGCTGCTTTCATTCCTGTCACTCATCCTGAGGTGACTACCAAAGGGTTACATCAAAACTTCAGTACAGGGGTCTCCAAGATTGTCTGTAGTGCCATCTCTAAACAAATTATTCACCAACTGTGATGCCAGACACCATCCTTCCTCTATCTATTCTCATGTCACGTATTTCTCCCACACTATGCACCTCTGCCTGTGAACCTCTCATTCTCATAGTGATTATCATCTTGTGTCAAAACAAACCCTCTCAATCTTAGGATGGATACAACAGGAGATGTCTGTGAATGAGGGGCTCCCTCTCCCTGTCAACCTTCAGCTCATCAGATAGTACCTCATCCAGGCAATCTTTCTCCAGAACTGAGCAGAATGCTTTTCATGGGGAACTTCCCTAAGAAGTCAATCACTTGAAGGTGAATTTTCTCTCATTAAAGCCACCCATATAGGCACAAACCTGCACTGCAAAATCATAGGCATATGTTTAACACTACAGATATACAAAACCAGGACAACTTCAAATAATTGGCTTTATGATTATGTATTGGCCAATTTCAATATATTTCATGATTACACACTGGCCAAAACCAGTTTCAAGATGTTAGCCTAACAAGTAGACTCTGCAATAATAGCAGGGTTCCTTTTTCCAGTCAGTTAGAATTATTAAAATGAGCCTTTTAATTCTTTGAAGTGAGAAATGCAGGTAAACTATTCAAAAGATGCTTGGCAAGTGATTTCTTTATTATTATTATTACCTTACTGAGTGAGATGTCTGGATTTGTGCATTTTTCATGGTCTTCATCTGAATCCAGATTCCAAATGCTCTGTCAAGATTTAAAATCCAGGAAATAAGTCCATTACTGTTCTCAGTAGGTGCCACTTATGTGCCTTTGCATTGCATCTGTCAAGATGAAAGGGCAATCAAAAAAGTGTTCGGCCTCATCCGTGCAATGCTTCTCCATGGTGCAGAAAGGAAATTGTTAGACCAAAGTAGTAAACTACATACCAGTTATACTGAGACCCCCAAATAATATATTTTCTGAGGAAAATTCACACACTACTATGCACATTGATCTTCAGAGAGAATGTTGTTTCAGTTTTGGAAAAGATGACAAAAAATATATGAAAAACACAGGAATCCAGCTCATAGGTTTCAGTTAACCCTCTGTGTTCATAGTCTGATACTAAGTCATCTGATTTTTAAATTTTATGTCATCTGATTTATAAATTTTATATATATATAAATATATTTATATACATATAAATATTTATTTAATCCAGAAAAAAAATTCAAATACAAGCAGAAATAAGCTATAATCACTGAAAATTAACAGGGCCATTTAAGGTCAGCTTTGTGTTACTGTATGGGAAAAATGCTACATTTTGCTTTCCTTGATAATTCTTAGCTTCATAGGTTTTGTGTATTCAGCCTTATCTGGGCTCCAATTATTTGTTGCAGACAGAGGTAAGAATAAAGGAAGAATTAAAAATTAGGTAAATTTCTTATCTCTTCTAGTGTCAAAGTTAAGTTACAGGTGATCTTATGGTTCTGTAACAGGTTTTCTTATAATTATAAAGATTTCTTGGTACTTTAAGTAAGATCTTGGTTTCCAGTGCTTATGACTCCACAGTTGTAACCCCTGGTCTGTCATTTTTGCATTCTGAGTGTCCAAATTTGTCTGATTTTTTGGTATGGGGCAGGACAAAAAGAAGGTGAAATAGGAAGGTGGAGCAAGGGCGGGTATTGAACTAAGAATTCGGCCACCTCTGAAAGTGAAGCAATGTTTTTCCGTTTTTAAAAAATGAATGACGTTTTTAATTTTTTTGTGCTAAAAATGAATTTGATAATCCTTTCTGTGATCATTTTTCATCTGGGGTCCACTTTCTTTAGAGCAGACTTGAAGTTTGGCAAAAGAAGATAATTGTGTCAGACTCATGCTTTTGCCAGTCCCATTAGAATCTACTCAGATTTGGCCATGCTTTTAAACTTGTTTTAAAATTAAAATTTTCTATTCTCTGCTCCTGGCAAATATCTGTGAAAAGCATCCCATTCTTATTTATGGATGGCGGGGCAAGAGTCTCCATCCATACCTGTGTGCTCCCTTGATACCGTGCCATGAATAGTCCAGGCCAGCTTATCAGCAGGATGGGAACAATGCAAGCATCAAAATAATACCATGGAATAATAGGGGAGAGGAGGACACTACACATTTTGAAAAACTAGAAAATTACAGGCAAAACTAAATTGAAAAGCATTATCAAGGTTGTGAAGTCAAACACTGAACAGTTAGGTGCTGCTACAGTTAGAGCTGCTTGAGCAACCTTAATTCAGCCCCTATCCGCATACATTATGGCACAGAACTTACAAAGCAGTTAGACAACTAAAAAGTTGAGGTGCCCTTATATTTTAACATTTGAACTCTGCATTGGTATCTAGCACCAAGGCATCAATCTCCATTAAGTGCACAGGGGAAGATGGATATATGGATACCTGTGTGTATGTATGTGTTGTAATATGACAATAATGGCTCTGGTTTAACTTGTTCTTGGAGATATTCTAACATTAAGGAACCAATTCATACAAACCACTCGTTCTCCCTTTTTAAGATTTCTAAATATTTGCAACTTATTTTGAATGTACAAAAGACTTAATTATGACAGAGAAACAATTTTTCACCACCAATTGTAAAGGTTACCTGATGTTAGAAGTGAAAGAATGCGAAGAAAGCTCTTGAAAGACAAATATACATTTGACAAAAAAGTGCAGAAACGATGTAAGAACCCATTGCAAATTGAACTCTCCAAACATGGAGCAGCCTTCTGAAAGAGATTAATATAAGAATTTTAACTTTTTATGAAAGTAGATGGAACTACAGAGAAATTGAGGAAAATGGGATATTTTTTTTATTATTCTTATTAAGCCCATGACATTAGTTTTGCTGAAAAGTTTTCCATTAAAATGATCAAGAAGAAGCCAATTATCAGACAGTGCTACAGAAATTAAAAGAATGTTACACTAGTAGTGAGAATGTACATAACGAATTATTCTCAGAAGCAGAGACACTGGCCTCTCATTAATCACCCAATAAGAACATCATGTACTTTGGAATGAGATTCAAAATATTTGCATGCTGAACAGCCCAATTAGCATCTTGTTGCCTGGAGCTAAGAAGTAGGAATGGGTCGGAACAGGGGTGCATCTTAATTCCTGCAGTTTAACTGCATTGTTAAGAGCAAAATGATGTATTTTTATATATTTAAGATCCACAGCTCAGAGCCACCTCATGGAGACAGGTGACTATATGCTATTTACAAAGAAAAAAGGAGTCAATACCTTTTAAAATCAGCCAGAAAAGGAGCTCCTTCTGACTGTAGTATCGCTTTTTGTGAGAAGCTGAAAATTCTGGAGCATATTAAACATGTATTGAGAGCACTGGCTGAGGCAAAGCCCTCAGAGACATCAGCAGACAAATTCATGGCTTCTAGATACTGACAAGAGCCTCAGCTCAAGCTGGTTGCTGGGTTGCCCAGACTGTAAAGACTTGGCATGATTCGGTCTAGATGCCTGTGGAGCTCTGAAGTTAAAAATGGTGAAAGAGAAGGTGATAATGAAACCTTAATCTAGGATTAGCTGGCAGCTGACAGTCAGTTCCCAGGGTTTGTAATTTTGGAGGCAGGATCCTAAACTGCAAGTCCTGAATTCAGTGCAGAAGTACTGTGGCAGATTTAGGTGCATTCTTTTATTATGTGATTGTTGACTGTTTTTCCAATGAATACCTTTGCTTGTGACACAGAACAGGGATGAACCAATGCTGTCATTAATAAAGCTGCTGTCTCCTTCACTCCCACTTTAGTGCAGGAATGAGAAGGTATTAGTGAATGTAGCATATAATTACAGCTGATGAAGAGAGGTAGTACTGTCTTGCTATTTCCTTGTTTCACCCCGGAGAACCAAATCCTTTATTGCCCTGTCATGATGTTTAGCAAGCTCCTTATGCCAGACTTTTCACAAGGGATCTCTAATTGTATGTGCCTTATTTTCTGTGTACCTGGGCTGACCTCGTGCTACTCTACTGGGAGCAGCTGCACTGACAAGTGAAGCCAGTGAATGCTGTGCTTTAGAGAATAACCGTGGTGTGTCTTTGAAAGCTAGTTGTGTAAAGTATCTCAGACTGGATACCTAAAATGATGGGAAACTTCTGACTTCAGGTGTGCATCAGCACTTTGTAAAGTGAAGATAGTTACATCTCTCCACTTCACACTGTTATTCTGAAAATAATTTCTTATATTACGGTGTCATAGGAAAACACCCATGGGGAAAATGAAAGAATCTATGTTTAGAGTGGGATTTGAAGAGTGAGCTAAAATAAAAGCGGGGAGAAGCACACACTGAAGAAAGCAAAACATTAAACATTATCTCAGGATCACAATGTGAGCCATTCTGCATGCTGAATGAAGTGGTGATCTTCTGTGGAGAGTGGCATGTGATTAATTAACTGAACATGATTTTAAAAAATCACATATGCAAGAGCCCTGAATTAAGATTTTACTGGCAACTTTAATACTTACACCTCAAAACTTCAGTGCTTGACTTAGTAATCTTAATATTATTTTACATTTGTTTTGTAGGTGTTTTTCTGTATACATGATGGTGTGATGTAGAGGCTGTATATCTAAATATTTAAGAGGTTCTTTTGTGTAAGTGGTGAATAAATCTATCCTGACTGTTAGGCTACTTCTTGGAAGATGTATCTTGCAATATGTTTGATTATATTTTACATACATTGCCTTTTGATATAAAGAATGGTCAGTTGAAATTTTTTTTTTGGTAAAGGATTTAAAAAAAAAATTATTGGAAGTAAAGAAGGCTTTTTATCCTCCAGCAGAGCACTATTTTACTATGATCAGTGTACTTGTGTAGAGGGAACAGGAAAAACCTTTCTCAAGGGTTTTCAGTGGATAAGTGTGATAGTCTTCCTTTAAATGCTGATAGTGAATACTTATCCTACATCTTTTAGTGTAAAATCCAGATAAGGAAATACGGAAATACTCTGTCATACTTTGTTTTTGTTCTCATTTTAATAGGAAACATTTAAAGGACTGAGAGTGTTGGAAAGCTAGAAGTAGATCTAGAGGTGATGAATTAGCAGGGATGTTACAGGTAACACAGTAAACTTACTGAAAAAATGCACTGTAATATTTGTTCTGTGGTCAGTCACAGTAATTATTCGCTCCCCACAGTACAGTCTCAGGAAGTTAGGTGTTTCTTTATTAACATCTACAGCTGTAACCATTTTACTTGAAGGGGAATGTTTCAATGGAATATAAATGTAATAATTTGCATCCTGGTCTTCATTAAAAAGATGCAACCACTTGATAAAGTGCCAGTGAAAACGATTTTCAGCATGCAGAATTCATCTAGATTTTTGTGAGTCAGAGATCAGTGGCAATTTAAAAATGCACCTGTAAACAAAATGTAGTTATTCCATTTGGACCATAAATGTAAATGTCTGTCTATGTCAATTGAGAATTTCTTTCCTTCTAGGTCTGGGAGGGTTTGGTGGAGTGAGGAATGTGAATTGCAGCTATTTTTAACTGTTAAAAATAAACAGAAGAAATAAAAAGTTATAGGAGGGTATGTTTCTTGCAGGAATGAATGCTACATACAATGTGAATGAGCAACTGAGATAGAAGTGAAATTCTATCACAGAAAATTTACTCTCCTGTTTATATATGTTTTCAGCCTTTTTCTTGTTTGAACTATTTCTGTTTTCTTTTTACAGTCATCTGGATGACTTTAAAACACCTTTAAATTTAGCTTAAGAAAGCAAAATCTGAATTTCTTACTTATTACTGGAGGGCTAGATGGAGAGATATAGCCATTGAAGAGGCTGTTTAGAGAAGAAATACTTCTAGAGTTAAAAATGCCTCAACTTCTGGAGTTAAAAATGCCTCTGTGTGTCAGGGAAGCACTTCAAAGAATTTCAGGTGAAGACAGAAATAGAATACTGTTTAGGTTTGTACTTCTTTTTATTTTGGATGAATTTGTAACATGTCTACAATACAAAACTTCACAGTCCAGGGGAGAAAAGTATTTAGAAAGTGCTTCTGAAATAACATTGGTGAATGTGTGATATATACAGGGATCATGAAAGGTGTATGTACAGGCAGCAGTCAGAAAACGTCAACAATATTCTTCGGTCAGGTTACAGTCATGCACAGTGGAAGGCCAGGATGCCACAGTCACAAGTTGCAACAAGGCCCTGAACAACCTGGTTTAATTTCAAAGTTCATCTTGATTTAGCCAGAAGATTGAATTAAGTGACCTCTGGCTGTCCCTTCCAATCAACCTGTTCTGTGGTTCTGTGAATAAGAACTTGTCCTGATGGGCTTAGGCATGTAACTTGTGTTATTCCCTGGGATATGGAGCTGTGGAGGTCTTTAAAAACTTATAGAGCCTTACAGTTAGATTTCATCGTATTTCCTTGTTTAAGTCATTGTCTGGCTTTTTACCTGTAAAATTCATAAATGTGTTTTAGTACAATTTATGGATATGAAGGAATGAACTCTACTGATACCCTATTTACTTGTATCTAGGATGTTAGAACAGGTGACTTACAGCTTTCTTGTATTGTCTCCATATAAGGTCATGATTCTGATTTATATTCTGACTTAAAATAATTGTGTAGTGCTGGACTCTGTTTTTGCAATGACTAGTAAATAAAAGTGTGTGTTCAGGGCCAGATTATAGCCTATAATACTTAAATATCTTGAGCTATCTAAATGATAAAGTAAAACAGACACTTCACAGGGGAAACAAAACAATATTTATCTAAAGCGTATTATGAACTCTTCCTAAGAGAAAATTTAAGCAGAAATTAACAACATGTGAACTGTAAATCTGATGGTTGATTTCTGAAGTGCGACTACGTAATATGCTGATAAAACAAACCTAAAGTCAGAGAGAAATTCTAAATTTCATACCTATTGCCTACACTTGAACTTAAGTATACATTTTGTGTTAGTTATTGGGAGCTGCAAAAATCCTAAGTAATATAGGATATACCATATAGTGCTGTAATCTGATGCAATGGAATTGGGGTATGGGGGTTTTGTCTCTCCTACTGTAACTAATAATTGTCATGTTCATCTGTTTGTTTTTTAGCTTGCTGAAGGGGCAACACTGTTCTCAGTCTTCATAAGGGTCTGCAATTATAACATTCATAAAAACAGCTAGTCATAAACATGTCACATAAAGTATTTCACAGAGTTTATGTGAAAGGAAATTGAAGTCTCTTCAAAATGGAACTGAATCTTGTCCAAACAACCTCTGATACACTAATCCAACTTTATTGTTGTTATATATTACAGGCTTCTTTATCCGTGTGTACTATCATTAACCATACAGTATGTTTTGATAAATGTTCCACTTCCTGGAAACTTGTGCAGATCTTTGACCACTGTCTCTGTTGGTGGTGCTTTTTCATTAAGTCTAAATTGTGGATGCCATATTCAGGTGAAAGAAACTGATAAAATGAAAAAGTAATTACCTCCCACAGTGTTTGTGTAGTAGAACTATCTGTCTGCACTTTAAGACTCCTAGATAATTGGTTAATATTTGAGAAATAATAAACAATTACAGCTAAGGCTAATAGCACTACTTAATTTTTATTAAAGATCTACAATGGCTAGGATCACCATGTAACTTGAATTAGTCAGGCAATATCCCCAGACAGTACTCAGAATATGAGTTAAGATATATTTTGGGTGAGCAGTTCCTTCATTTTAACAAATGACAAATGGAACAACAAAGAAAAAACATTTGTTTGCTGTATGAATTTCAGGCTACCTATACTTCCACCTATACATGTTTTGGTTGTAAAATCCACCTAAATGTTCCTTTGATCCACATCAGAGTTCTTCAGTGTTTTCCTTTGCCTCAAAGGCAGTTATGTATATGCTGGATCATTCAGACTTGTGTGCTTCTCTGCTGCTGTTCCTGACCAAAATCCACAGTGTGTACTCATGAAGGGTGGCTCTTGGAGTAGCCTCAAAAAGGTGGACTAGCCCCACCCTCACCCTGCCCAGGAGCACACACATGTATGTCTACAATGTTAGTTAGTTAGTTAGTTAGGTCAAGATTATTTTCAAGTTGAGCCATCCATGTGGTTGTTATTGTTATTGTTATTGTTATGCATGAACGCATGCTCAAGCAGAGAGGTAGGTCCAGATCTGGAAGGGAAAAGCTGTCTCATATCATTGCACGTGCCTAGGGTACGATATAGATTACGCTTGGCAAGGCCATGAATGCAAAAGCAAGTAGTTCAAATTTGACTCCAAGTGTTGTGCTAATGATTTCAGTTTGTTATACTGCTTAAAATCCAACAATAAATTCAGTACACCTGTGGTTTAGGTCATGTTTAAGTTTGATCTTAATGTCTGTATTGCTGAAGCTTCTTTTTCTTCTTATTCCCTGGGCTTCCAGAGCTGTCTGATTCTGTCTGAGATACAGCCATTTAGTCATATAGTATGCTGCCTGCATGCCCATGTGTGCTTCTGTAACTGCAAATTATCAGCTAGGCTAGCAGGCACCTGTGTCCCATGGATGTAAATGCCCAAAACAGGTAACTCTGGGGGTGGCAGATCACAGCTCTGTGCATTCTGTGGCTGTGTTCTCCTTGGCTGTTTGTCCCTCTTGAGGGTACAAACACAGTGTTTAATGACATGTGTGAAGTATGAGACTGAGCTCTCCGTACCAGTGGCAACTCTGATTATATTGTGTCTAGCAGGTTTATGTGGTGGAGCATGTGGCATTAAAAGGAGCATGGTTAAAGCTCCCACAGACTTGTAAGTAACTTTGTCTGCTATGCTGAGATGAAACTCCTAAAAAGAGGGGTTGGAAACCTCTGTAAGTATAGTTTGGGACTTTGATATAGCAAACCCAGTGCAAAATGAAAATTTTAACAGAGCTCCCTGCTTGAAAAATATTTTGATAGTATAGCTGACCAGATGTGTTTATGAACTCCAGTCAGAGAACCTCTCAAAACCTCCTGCTAGCCTCCCATTCTGCAGGGGGAATAGGAGATCACTGGTACACCTGCTCAGATTTTTCTGGCTGATCTTTTTTCTATGGTAAGTCTTGGCAATAGGGCCAAGGAATGATATTTTCATCCATATTTTTCTGAGGAAACTGTGACTTGGATTAAGTTCCAAACCTGGAAAACCCTATCTCCAGAAAGTTTTCATTTTTTTAAGAATTCTTGAATGGAATGTTGAAAACTACTATGGAAAGCAGGTGTTTCTATTTGGGGGTGGAGGGAAAGTTCAGTAGAAATTCAATTATCAGTTGAAAAGCAGGGTGACAGAAATTTTTCAAAGATTTACAGTTGAGTTTTTTTCCTCTCTTTCTTAGCCAGAAATGTGTTCTTTTGCTTCCTAGAAAGGTATTTTCTGTCATGCCTTGGTTACTTTTGGTTGTCTGAATTTTGAGTCTGGAATAACTGGTTGAGTATTAGTTGCTTTCACATTTGATACTAGTCAACCTTCTTCAAATGCTTTCACTCTTAACACTTGCAATTATGGAAGAGAAAAACATGCTTTATCATTTGTAACAATTGCCACAAAGTAGTGAAGCTTTGTGACAGAAGGAACTCAATAGTGAGAAAATGAAGTACTGTTTGGGACGAAGGGGATGAAGCTGAATGTGGTTTTCACTTTTCATTGTGTGCTTTCTCACCTGTTTGAAGGTTTCTTCTCTACTTGTCACTTCTATGCTGTTAGAAGTTATGTCTTTTGTTAAATAATTTAGAGATTTCAAGTCTGCCAATCAGGGAAGGATTAAAGCTATGGTTTTTTTTCTTTTTTCTTCTTTTTTTTCTTTCTTTCTATTGTCCTGCTGCTGTTTCTTTTACAAAATAGAAAAGGAGAAGGAAAAATGGAAAAAATTAACATCCATTAGTTGTACTATGGCTGTGTTAGGTTGTTCCTGAAAGAAGTGAAAGGCAGAGCTCACACCAGGATTCATATTTTACACTGTGCTCTTTTGTGAAAGCAAATCTATCAAATCATATCAGTGTTGATGATTTTTTTTTTTAAATTCTAACTTGTTTTTCTACTTTTAATTCATAATAAGGTGAAACCTTATTCACAAGGTTCAGAATATGGAACTTATTTAAAGCTAAAATTTGCACGCAAGTTGATGAACCAATGTAAAAATAACAGAAATTCAGACAACTTGTTATTCTATTGATTTGGACTTGTCTTCACTAAGATGGAAGTATAAAAGTCTTTACCTGAGGCAGATCACACTTGATCCATTTTAGGATTTTCTTGACATTTGTCCTCTTGCATTATGTGTTTTAGCAAGGAAAGCAACAAGCTAATAAGGAGCTCCTCCATCCATATGGAGGAAAATCTCAGTGCAGCTGACGTCCCAAACTCTGTGAAACATACAATAATCTAGCAAGTGCTTAAATATAAACTGCTGAACTCTAGCCGTAACATTAACAATCTGGATTTTGTTTTCCCTTTCCTGGGCAAAGTTCTTGAGAAAAGAATGGCAAGAAAACACAAGTAGCATCAGTTGATGAAAGTGTTCTAGGTTTGTCTTTGTCTAGTGGTTGCAGCAGCAGATAAACATTCCCAGAATTAAACAAATGATTTTATTAATTTCCTCAGGTGTTTTGTGGATAATCCACTACATTTGGCCACAAGCCTTACTTCATGACATGGGGAGGGTTGTCAAAACCACTTTAAATTGGTTTTATTCACTCTCATCACAGCTGTCAGAGGGCTGTGATGGGCAGAACCTTCTTCTAAAAGTCCTTTAAAATCCTTCATATTATGAAAAAAGTTGTACCTATGTACTATGCTATTCAATCCTATTGCTAAATATCAATGATAGTCCATAAAACTGAGATTTTATTGACCTAGATGCAGAATTTCCTAAGAGCATCTGACTGTTCCTCTTCTCACCCTCTGCCATCAATGTCATCACCTAGTTGGCCATATGTTTGTAAGAAATAAGGACTTGGATAAAAACCAGGAGCCTTCAGATTAACCAAAGCATGAATAAGGAAACACATTACACAACTGACTGACAACAAGTTGAGAAAGTACTTGTCTACTGACTGCCAAGGAATGCATGCTCTGAAGGTCCTACTGCATTTATATCTTAACCTTTATGTTAAAATAGCAGCATTCACTATTGCACAATTTCCTTTTTTCCCTTCCTGCCTGTCTGAATGGTAAACCTTTGTTTCAGTGAGATAAATAGCTCATTTGCTTGTCCTAGAAAACTGTGCAATTTTTTGTGTAGAATCTCACAAGTAAGCTGCATGGAGTTTCTTCCATGAATGTGCCTAGACCTTCTGTGGTAAGGATGAGAAAAAAATGGATCATATGGTAGAGAGCAGTGCTTTGTATGTGGCCAAATGAGTTTTGATGCAAAATTATCAACTGGCTAGGTTTGTTAGCTTTTCATAAAACATACCTCTTGCTCCTAACTCAGTCCTTGCTTTTCATTATTTCTCTTTCCCATGTGGATTTGGAATTCTTGCACTTGGCTGGGTTAAAGCAGTCTGGAGCTATAGATGCTATTCAGAGGATGTTTTATGCTCCTCACCTTGCTGCACAGCCCAGAAAAGTCAGTGGTAGTGTTAAGACTAGATGTGTTGATTTGTATGCCACAATCTTCACACCATACTCTGGGTAACCTGCATCAGATCCCTATCCTTACAATTCCCATCCTCTACAGTGCTACTGCCTGTGCAGAGGCTCACAGCTGGAGCAAGCTGAGTGCAGTACTGTTAATGGGGTTGTCTGGGTATGGCATCTGATGAAATGGTGATAGCATCTTTCTATCTCTTTCCTTTGTCTGCAGAACCAGTTTAGCTTCCTAATATCCATCAGTTTCAAAGTTCACTTGCTGAACTTGACTCTTCCAGAGGTATGCCTTAGGTCTGTCTGTCAATGTAAAGTTTTATTCTCACATTCAAGTTTTTCTTTAAGAATGTGATGACTGGAAATAAGTATATTTGTAATTTAAATGCAAAACTTCAGATTGATGGGTTGCTCTGCAAGCTGGAGCCAGAAGACCCATGTATCATCTACCTTCTTGTTTTGCATGTTTGAAATCATAGTTGTTGTACTTATTACAACTTAATCATAAGTTGTGCTTATTGCATACAATAAGTCCCAGTAGTACTATATATGTACATATTGTATTTGTATTCTGGTACTTCCTACACAAGTGTAACTCATTAAAAGTTAATATTTTGATAAATTACTATCTTTCTGGCCTCATTCACATTCATATAAATATGTGTAATTGTAGACCACATTCATAAAAAAGCATTTGCAAAAAACATACTTAGTTAAAGCCAGTCTCATAATCTTTTTTGCAGTTTTATTTCCTTTTTTTTTTCAGTTAGCACTTATATACTCTAAGTTTTCACTGTTGTCAAAAGAGAAACCTGTTGTGAATGGTATCTGATGCAGCAGTAACACACATCTTTCATTATGTTTTATACCATCCTAAGTAAAACAGGGCTACAGAACTTAACAAAGATATTTGTTTTGTAAAGGTGGAAAAATCTGTGCCTTATTTTTGTTGTACAAAGATCCAACTTCATGAGAAGCAAAGTCCTCTGTCTTTCACTCCCTATGACACCCTGTCAGGTGATGATTATGGCACCTTCCTGAGGTGACCACTCAAACCTATCTGAATGGAGGAAGAGCTGGACCCCGATTTTTCAAGTGCAATGCCCTGACTTTGCACTCTGTCTGGAAAATGAACTCTCTGCCTTGTGTCTGGAGTCTTTTCTGCCCAAAGCTCTATCAAGATAATCTCTCAAGGGTATACCATGGTCTTCATAAAGAAAGCACTAAAGTTCTGTCTGCCTTTGGATGACAAAACAGTTCCCTAAATCCTGTTTTTCATGTCTGACTGGGACATGTCCAACCTTGTGAGCCAGGCTCTGCTGTGTAACTGAATAAACATTTTAGCCCATAAGAAGGAACTGACTACATGCTTTAGGTGCTTCAAGGTTTTGCTGGTACTTGGACGTAAGCAGTCTGACTCACTCTCAGTGACTTGCTTCCCAAAGTCCAGCCTGATGAACTGGATCACTTTCTGTAGAGCCTTGCAATAAATAAATCTCAGTAGTGAGTATTGAACAGCTTATTAATTCATTTTACATTGCTATAAAAGGTACATTAGCACATATTTTCTCTACTAGTATTCTAAAATCAGAATTTAACAGTCTGCTTTGCTGCAGTGTTGCCCACTCTGAAGTGAAAGGTGTCGCTAATGAAGAAATTTAAATTTAATCTCACTAAGGGAAACCTACAAGCCTACATCACTAAAACATTATTTATGACATAGTTTGGAGGCAAGTATCCTAAGAAATCCAGACCCTACACAAAAAAAGCTCTCATAGTCTGCTAATATAACAAGATGGTAAAACTTGTGCATATGAAAACACAAATTGCCTCAAAATGGATGTTTTTAATGTGAGAACAAGTGAACAGTAAGATACTCTTGACCAGATTCTTCAAAGTTACTTCAAATAAGAATGTTACCTTTTTAGTGCCTCCCCTGTCTCAACAGTGTTTGTTGCATATATTAGACCTGCTTCAAGGTGATTTGAATGTACATGCTCAGTGTTTGAAACCTCTTTGTTTTTCATTCATGAAAGATCATTTACTCATATTTGATTTTATCCCCCTTCTATTTGTCCTTATTTGGACTTCACATGCCTGGCAGATACAAATGTATAGAAAATAATCCATATTGCTTTTTATTGGATTCATGTATATTACAAAGGAAAATCCCCATAGCATAGGATTTTGTGTGTATAAATTCCTCTTAGAAGCATACCCTTAGTGAGAGCAGCATATTAAGAAGTTGAGACAGAAGAGGAATTTTAACATTAGAGTGATGCTGATTCTTCCGAGACAGTTTGGGTCCTAATGATCCTGATTAAAGAAAAAAAGAGGCTAATGAAGAAGCCACAGATAAGTATTCCATGTTGCTTTTTGGTATATTATAGGCATGGCAAGACCTATTGGTACAATCTGTCAGTCATAACCAACCATCAGAAAATATTAAAATACAGAGGTAGAATTTATTGGCCTCAAAATAATTAATTTATCAATTCTTTCCATTACTCCTCCATTTTTTTTATTTGTGCAACACTGAGTAGCAGAAGGGAAAATGGCTGTTAATTTATAACACCACGTTTAATTTTTCTTCAAAATTAGCTAACAGGAAGCAGTTCTGTGAGTTTACACTGACTCTTGTTGGTATGCCCTTGAACTTACCTAGGCTTTTTCAATCCTTTGTGCAGGCAGCATGACCGTGACTTTTACTACTGTTTTTTAAAATACTGCCAGTGTCCTGATTCAACGATCATTGAGTTCTGCTTAGTTATCATCCACTTATAGAGAACGTTCTGCGTTTTGTCTCTCAAAAAATAAAGACACAATACAGTTGGCTCTCTCTAATTTTAGAGTTAGAATTTCAAAAGTTTCAGCTACACTTGGAGTTCTTTTCCTTTTCTCTCCATCTTCAGGAATCATGTAGGGGAAGGTGGCATTACAAAGAAAAGAGTTGAACAAATTAACCCCTTGTCTTGTATATTATATAAACCTAATTATGTGGTGTTCCCTTCAGTGCAATCCTGTCACTAGAAATAATCTGCCCATCCATAAGCAGATATGAGCTGAAGAAGCTAGTGTCTGGAAGTAGCTGAGATGAGATGGGGAAGGTAGTTTGATTATCTGTAACAATTCTGGCTGTTGGGCCTCACTGAAGATGGAAGTGCCACCTCTGACACACTGCAAACCTAGCTTGTTGAAGTCCTTCGTAGAACACAATGCTGGTGAAACTGAAGATCTTCCAAATGCAAATGGAGTCTCTCGGTATTCTGGGTCACTGTGATTTTATTTTTATTCCAAGATTATAGTTTAAAAGGACCATGTGACTATGGATTTTTATTATGATAATATGGTATATATGATAATGCTCTAGCACCCAAAATAATCCAAAATAATTCAAAAATAACAAGATAATAATCACCCTCTTTACACATGGTACTTATGTAATTATTACAGGATGAACTGATCTCATTTAAATTACCTATTTGATTATGTTATGTATACTTTATGAGATAGTGTTACCCAGTCCATTTATGTGTCTGTTTTGATTGACGTCGCTTTCACACTAACTACTTTCTTTTTGTATTCAGCTAAAATAGACTAAATTCATCATGCACTGAATGGAAACTTAAGAATAAGTGTTTAGATAATTGGGCATCAGGGATTCTCAGAAGTCTTTATTATGTGAGAGTGCCCAAATAACATCTGTTCCTACATTCCTGTTATTCAGGGTTGCTTTGTAGTTATTGGGTCTTCAGGGAACTCAGAAGCAAGAAACAAAGATATGCTGAATAAAATCCACTTTATGTAAAGCCTTTTACACCCATCTAGTTAGTGAATGTGGCCTGGTTTAGGGTAAGACTGAATATTAGTGAAGAAAGATGTGACTGTTTTTTTGATACCTAACAACAGCCAAGTGTAAGAAATACAGAAATAATTTGTTTAGGAGGGTAACAATGTCTAGACACTTCCTGACACCAGAAGGCAGCCAGCTTTTTCAAGGCTTGTTTCAACATCAGTAATTTTCTCCCAAATACCAACAATTTCCAGCATATTCTTTAGAGAAGGTCTTATCACAGATTCAAAGGAAATGTAATTAAAGTTGAAAAATATAAAAATGAATTGTTTGAAAACAAAGGAGGAAACAGGTATGGCATGAAGGGCAGTGCTCCTCAGAGATTAGAAGCAGCTAGTCAATTGTAAAACATCAGTTTCCCAAACCTGATTTATTTATATCCCCGTTCCTTCCATAGACTGGCTTCAATGGTAAATCATGGTAAGATAAAGAAATAATTTGTCTTTCCAGTTGACTAAAGATTAATTTTCACCATTTCTCAACATCATGCATGCAATCTTCCCTTCTAATTCCATTTTAAAGCTCCACTTTCAAACAGAATTTGCTAATGGTTTTGATTTGGCACTGTTTTAGCACTCATTTCCAATAGAGCTCACCTTAATGTTCTCAAATCTTGAAAGGCAGCAATTGCTCTATGTACGGCACAACAGATATTTTTGAGTGCTGTCCTCAGAAAGTCCATCAGCTTTTGTCTCTGTTCTTCATTCTGTTAAAGAGATTTGATGACAACAACTTGGCTTTTACTGCTTAGGATGATACCTGGAATTCAAATGTAGATCACTTTCTGTGACAATGTTAGCTGAGATAAAACTGTTGTGAAAGGGGACTCAAAAGTTGTTTTTCTCTGAGGAAAATCAACTGTCTGGGATTGTGTAACTATTAGCATTTCTCAAAGCATAACTTTAAAATGAAAAGGAGGGGTGTCTGACATAAATTAGGAACATGTACTGTGGTGAGGTATGCACAGGAAATAGACAGTCAGGCAATCAGTGGTTAAAGAAATGAGTTTTCCATATGCCTCCATTTAACTTTAGTGATTTTCAGCATGCTCCACTTCTATTAACTAATGATTATATGGAAGCTTTTATCTTTCACTAGTATTATCTCAGATGATTATGAAATGAAGCTGTACTTAAAAACAGAAAAAAAGGAGAGAATTGTTTAATTATTATTCATTCTTAACCATCAGTGAATAAATATATGTGAAATTAAAGTTCACAAGCTTAGGAATTCTGGGTTTTTTTCTAATTTTTAAAATAGCATACCTCATTTTAATTAATGAACGATTAAAACCTAATTATCATTCCAAAGTTAAAATATTGTATTAGGACTCTTCATGTTTAAACTATAGTTTTGGGTTGTCAGAGTACCAAAGCAGGGTTCTTTGCATTTTTAGACACATATTTTAATCTATGTTCTGGTCTCCTGAGATATCCTGGGGAGTTTCACTGCATTCCCATGCCTTAGTTTTCCTGTCTGTAAAATGGAGATGACAACACTGATCTCTTCAGTTCTTTTATACCCAATATTATCTAATTCATTAAGGTG
This sequence comes from Morus bassanus, assembly GCA_031468815.1. Lineage (NCBI taxonomy): Eukaryota > Metazoa > Chordata > Aves > Suliformes > Sulidae > Morus > Morus bassanus. The sequence goes on from CM062567.1 coordinate 99,647,920, forward strand.
AGCAGAGGCTGGCAACACTTGCTTACATTTGTGAAAGTAAGGAGCTGACATTTAAGAGTGTCCTTAAGGACTTTTTTACTCTACAAGGGCTAATGTGGGTCTGCAAGAGCAGCTGTACTCAGGATTATGTAGATGCCTACATGGAAGTAAATCACCAGCATGAAAGCCAGGTAGTAATAATGAAAGCTAGGAAAGTAATAATGAACTGAGTCTAGAGCTGTTCCCAGCTCTGTAAGCCTGTGTGCCTTCATCCAACTCCCGTGTGCCATCAGCTCTCTGGGGAAGAGAGAGGCTATGCGGGTGTGCACAGGAGGGTAGGAGCGGGACAGAGGTGAGATCAGTCCCCAGCTCTGTGGTTCCCTGCTTCTCTGAACCAGGAGAAGAGGCGCTGCATGGCATCTGGGATACACAGCCTTTTGACACCACCTTGTCCTTAGCAGTGGCTTCTCAAACTCTTCTCCTAGGCTAATTTTCAGCAGAGCATTAGATAAAAAGGTATTTAGGATCTAGTGGCCCTTGTCCCTCCTATAGGGTGCATTATAATCTCTGTTAAATAGCTTTCTAAATATTCTCATTATTTTCTTAAGCAATGACAGTCAGATATCAGTCTTCAAGTGAAGGCTATATACACCAATAAATAAATCTGTTTCTTAGTTAATAGTTTATAATACTTATTAGCCAGTATGCTGTTGAAGACAAATTAATGTTATTCATATTTGCTTTTGACAAACTGGGAACAATATAACACGGGATTTCTTGGTGTTTCCTCTCTAACTAGTGTTCTGATTTTGTTTCTTATTTGCTTACTCCAGAAGGTGTTCCAATCCCTTTGGTAATGGCTACAAATTTCTGTGAAATTGTTCCTCTCTGTTTTTCACTACTCTTCTATTTAATTTTAAGAAGTTGATAATAAAGTCTATTCAGAAGAACTGTTCAGAATAATAAGTTCAGCACATCCCTGACTACCAGCAATGAAATATGGGAAGAAAGGAAGCAGATCTAAAGTACTCCTGCCACTCTGTCACTGTCTTCAGGATCCACAATATAACACTAACCTCATGAGATGTGAAAAGACCACCTGTGCTTTGTGGATGATTAAAAAACACAAGAAATTTCCTGTAATGAAACAACTATAGCTTTATAAAAAGATTAATTTCTGGAATCCGAAATTCAGAGAAGCTTTTGGATGGAACTTTGTGATCGTTTAATATCAGATGATGGTATCTTAATAGTCTAAACCTTATATTCATTTTTTGAAATAACAGTTTATCCTATTAAGAAGTTTCAAAGAAAACCTGTGAAATAAACAATGTGATATGTTACATTATTAAAACAATTATTTACAGCCCCCGAAAACACACTGTTTCTAAATTCATACCTCCTACTGAGTTCTTTTCTAGCTATACATTCAACACAACTTAAAATTTTCGAGAGATGTTTTTCTTTTTATTCTTCAGGAATAGTTTTTAAGAGATTATTTCCGATTATTTGCCACTTAGACTATGTTATGATTATAGAAAGCTATCAGACTGTATCAAACTTCTTCCCCATAATCCACTGATTTACTAAAAAATTCAGTTACTTTGTATTTGGTTTCTGCTTGTAATTTGTACGCTGTCACTGTGTACAAATCTGCAGGATTCCTTCTGTTTGCCTTTCTCCAGCTTCATAAGTGTTTCTGCCTGTGATATTGCTAAAGAGAAAAATAATCTATGCTGTCTTTATTAAAAAAAAAAGTAATTTGAATCCTTAGGTAGAGAATATTCCAACCATTGATAGAGGTGCTGGTACAGATAAAATCCAAACCAAGATCCACGTAAAAATTTTTTGATCTATTGTTTTCTATCTATCTGATCTCCTTCCTTCCTTTTGATATAAAAGTATTTGACTGAGAGCTATAAATGTAAATATTTCTGAAATTCTGATTGCTTTGTTTTTTTAATGTGTTGCACACCTTAAAGTGTTTAATAAAACAGAATATTTAACAAACATCTAAATATCTAATATTTAAATATTAGATATTTCTGTTGTAGAATGCCAGATGCGTTATATCCCAGTGAAATAGCATTCAATTAACCCTAAGTTTACTGATCTAGTGGTTTTACTGTGATGTCCCCATGATTTTAGCTCATACCCTAGAAATTTAAGAATGATAAGCAATAAAGTCAGGTATTTATGTCAGTCACTTGTGTCCTTAAACCAAAATGGTGTGCTCATATATTTTATCTTAGGAGATGTATGCTATCTCTCAGTAATTGTGGAATATTGTAATTGCGATGTTAGTTCTAATGCTACAGCTAAATTACAAGCTAAAGTGACTATAGCTTCATTTCTGAATCTGTTTTACATTGTGTGTGATGTATTTAAATAATTATAAATGTAGTCCAGTGATACATTTTTTTTGACACAAATTCTTTCAGATCTGACAGGTCAGATTATGCATTTGGTTGAATTTCTGGTCAGTAGTCTATTATTAAAATAGACTGTCAAAAATCAAAGATAATGGCAGGTACCTTCTAAATGCAAAATTATTTAACTTGATGATGTATGACAATTTTCTTAATTTGTTCACCTTTGAGTTCAATAATTAATCCTTGATGAAATTAACATCTCTCCGATCTTCACAGTCTTAGCTGTAGAAACTGAACAGTTCTTCAAATTTCCTTTATAGCTAAAATGTACTGAAATTAATTGACTGCACTTGGGCAGGTCTCTTGCAATGTTGAAAGTGCATGGAAATCCTTCCCCATCTCTTGGAGGTATGCAAGGTTTATCTCTAATAAATGCCATCATGCCTTTGGAGCAGAAAGACAGCCAGAGTCCAAACCAGTTTAACTCATGTCCATTCCTTACCCTAACTCAAAGGAAAGCTGCTGATGCCTTCCTTTTCAGAGTGGGCAGAAATGAGGTGGAGTGGAGCAACATGCCAAACCACAAATGTGTTCTTGAAACTTTCCTCCAGGTAAAGGTAGCACTGAGGGCATGGAAGCTACTGTAATTCATGTGCTGTTGCAGTGGTTGTGCAATGACTCTTTCCCTCCTAACAACAACCAAAATGAAATGACCATCATCTGTTTCATTTCTGCTAGTTTTTCTGTCTCACAGTTACACTACTGAGGCTCATAAAGGTGAGGATTTAGGCTTTAAAACATAGAATAATTAAACTATTTTGTGTTAACACTAGTCAGAGTAAAGGAGTATGCCTGTTTCTCCTTAAAAAAAAAGCCTCAGAAGGTATGCTATTTATCAGCAAAGAATATTTTAATTATTTTGAGTATACAATAATTAAATGCATAGGAAAGCTCTATAGATCTGATTCAAGAGATTAGTTTTCAGCATCAAAACCAAGCTGTATATTTCTACTTCTCTCTGCCATTCTTGAGGAACTGACTTCAAATATTTTCCTATTTTTTATTAAATTGAAGTTAAAAGATGCAGAAGACTTTAGTCCGCCCTCAGTCTTAAAGTTAACACAAATTCTTCGTATTTGATGTGGCGGAACTTTGACTGTAGGCACAATTAGTCTTTCTGAGCCTTTACTATCTAAAGAGCCTGATCTGAATCTGAGAAGCCAATAAGAAACTGTAAAGTTTCTTATGATCTTGTACACCCAAGAAAATGCTTTGTTCACCTGCTTTAATTTTACAGCATGTAGGAGTGTTTTATTTAGTAAGGTTTTTTGTGTGCTGTTTTTCCAAAGGGTTTTGAAAAGTAGGGCAGTTTTTGGTTTTGACAGCATTGTCTCCTCAATAGAATAGGGTTGATATGCAGGAAAGAGTTTCCACGCAGGCTCTATTCCTGACTTTAATCCTTTGTGACTCCAAAACAAGATTTGTGAGTAGCACTTAGACTGAGATTTCAGGCTCTGGTTTGCCTTGGGTGGATGGGAATAGTTTAAAATACTGAAATATTCAAATAAATACAGCGGAAGTATGGATATATTTCACTGGCCAAGGTATGCATGCTATCTGAGATCTGCAAGATTTACATTCTGAAAACTGTCATTAAACACTGGAATATTCTCTGACAGCTTACATAGCTTTCATATTACATATTTATAGTGTGCAACTAAACCTCTTCTTTGCTCTCAGAACCAGTGGGAGGAATGAAAAATACACATAAACTGAAAGATTCCCTGCCAGAGCAGAGGGTCGAGCAGAACTAGCCTTTTATAAACAAGAAGGTGGGATGCTGCCAACGTTATCAATTAAATTTCTCCTCCTTTCTTTTCTTACTTCTTCACAGAGACGTTTATAAGAGACCAGCACAATACCACAGGACCTCACTGCTATATGCAGCTGTGATCAAGCTGCTAATTTGATAAAGTAACCAAGTATTTCACAAGCCACTTAAATCCAAGATCCAAACTTTGCAAAAACATATTCTATGGTAAATTTGTTTCTGTAAAGTAGAATAAACTGAAGAAAAATTATTAAGTGAACTGTAACTCATGCAAAGAGTGACAGTTCTTAATGCTCAGGGTAAATATAGTGAGAGACTAACAACAAACCCAATTTTACCAGGAGATAATCCTTCAGAATTAATAGACAATATTTTCTTTCTATTCATGGCCTCTTTAGGTCTCTAATAATGAACATAAGTACAGGTGCCTGTTTTATATTATGATCTGAAGAGAGATTACCAACTCATTTAGCATATTTCAGGCACAGGACAACAATAAACAATTATAATACTGTTTATCTTTATTAATATAAATTAGTTAACTAGTTAATATGTCATTAATATTGCTGTTTTTTTGAAAGTTCACGCTTGTTCAAACCTGATAGGCTTGAAACTCAAAGGACATTTTTGTTATCTCTGGCCACCCTATTGGGTTGAAAGATGATTTTGCTTATACAAAACTTTTCAAATATTCCATTGGATTTTGAGGCAAAATAAAATAGATGCACATACTAAGAAAAATGAAAACCAGGACTAACATATATAAGAATTGTACTGAACAGTGCTGCATGACTCTCATTCTTTCTGTCTGTGATTTTTTGGCTTCTCTTTATCCTCCCTTAATCAGATCCTAAGGTGAAATTTGTGTCCAGGATTTTCTAGAAGAGAAGTCAATGGTTAAGCTCTGAACTTCATTGGCACGAATCAAAACTGTCCTGATTCTCAGAAGTCCATAATATGCAGAAGCTCTCACTGATATAAACAGGACTCGGTGGGTTCTCAAGCAACTTTAAAAATCCTTCTATTTATTTAGGAGCTTCTGCTGTTGCATAAAGAGATTATGATTAAAACCGTGTTTCCTTTTGAATCCTGTTTCTGAAACTGTGGTGTTTGCCACCCCTGCTTCTGAAACTGTAGTGTTTACCTTAATCTCCTCTAAGCCTGTAGTTGTAACCCTCCTTCCTTTTCTAATTTCCACTTATTTAACTTCTCCAGTTTCCTGTTTAACCAAAATGCTATATCTAAGATCACCTTCTTCAGCTACTATTACTGCAGCAAATGTCTTGTCCTGCTGTATGCTTGCATTCAGGATGTTACTCTGCCGTGAGAGTCAACACAATTTTACCACTAAATAAATCTTACCTATTTTTTTTCCCCCAGGATTTCTTTACACACACCTTGGAAAATTATCCTTTAGGTGCTGTTTTTTTGCCTTCTCAGATTCACATTCCCATTGTCTTCTTCCCAATTCCCCAGACTTCTCATGTTCCCCTTTCCCTTCAAATGCTTTTTAATGTTTTTGTCAAAGTATTCTTATGCTGATGCTGACAGTGATTATGTCTGCATACCTTATGTATTGGAGCTAATATATGATGTTATAAAGTCTTCAGGGGAAAGCATTTTGTTTTTCAGAGGATTTTGAAATGCTGTGGACATTTAAAGTTCTGGCCAAAAAGCTATAACAGAGGCAGAACTTCATTAAACTTTTTGTAAAAATGCAAGACGAAATTCTTCTCTGTGATATGCATGGAAAATCTCCACCTCTATACTCTGTTCTCTGCCTCCATGGAACATCCATGAATGCCTCATTACTGGTAATAAAACCTTATATTTATAAAAGGAAGGAAGAGTATCAAAAATTATATCTGCTTTGGATCGTGAGAAAATTTAATCTTGTATTTAAAAAATGCTGCAAAATTTGAAAATCAATATTTTCTGCTGTGTATGGGACCATGTAGTGAACTGCATGATTTGAGACACAACTTCTCAGCAGTGCCTCTAATATGTAAACTAGTGCAAATAATTTTTTGACCGCTCACATTTTGTCCATGTTATTTATTTATTTATTTTGTAGCAAATTTTGGGCAAGAATCAACAGTTGTTAATTACATACATATATATATATGTCACTTTTAGTACAATGTGGCCTTGTTAGTACTTAGGGTTTTATGATTGTTATTGGTAGTATTGGTAAATGATAGTACTTTCATCAATACTTGCAGGAAATTGAAACACACTGATTGAATTCAACTTTGTCATTTTAACTTACTTTGATCCCATATTGACTAATAAGTCATGCTCATTTAAGAGTGGTATTCTACTCTGCCAGTATCACTGTGGGAGTGCATCTTGGCCACCTCTCTGCTGAGTCACACTACTACTTCCAAAGAGCAAACAGATTGGCAAAAATAGATGTGTAGAACATATTTTTTTCTGTTCTGTTTTGTTTCTGCTAGTTGCATGACGTCATTGAAGTGCAAAATCAACATAATTATAACCATATTTTGACTAAAGGACTGCATTTTTCTATTAGGAATAGTCACACCGCTCAGCTGAACATGTCAGCACAGGCTAGAAAAGAATAGATTTCCTGCTAGCTACTTAAAACACAGAAGGTATGGCCTGGTGGGACTCTGCTCTGAAAGAGAAGCTATGTGCAGTAAGACTTCTTAGAAGACAATGACCTGAATTCTGAAGTTCAGAAGGGAAAAGAAAATAAAGCAGAGAACATGTAGGTGAACCATTGTTTTTATCTAGGTAGGTGCATGTTTATTTCTAACTGTTTTCTGTGTCATCAATATATTTAGTTACTTTCCTAAAAGCCTGAGTTTTATGTGACTTGCTGCCTCATATTCCAGAACAGCTAAAAAAAAAATAAATAAGTTAGATGGTGCTTTGACTGTAGACTCTTGAAAGGTATGGAAACAGGGAAGTGGCAGTAGAAGCTTGAGGTCTGAACTTGTAGAAACCAATGAAAGAGGAGGTTATCACTGTTAAAGTGTCACACAATGTGTATACAGTGTGCTAGAGGGACAAAAGACTTGGGCCCACAATTAGGCAAGAACCCAGATGCTTGAGATTCAAGTATAGTTAATGAATATCAGACCAGAGGTCTCTGTCAGAGCCTCAGCACTTTGCTGTCATCATACTTGGCATGGAAACTACTGGAACACAACAAACACAATACCCCACTGTGGTATTTCAGAAAACCTTCAAGTTAGCACTGTTTTGCTCTTCAAGTAAGCAATGCTCACATTTCAAATGTTAAACTGCATTAATTTATGTTGCATAAAAATGTTTTGTCTGTATGCTGTTTCTGCTACTAATGGTTGTTTATAAAACCTCTGAAAAAAATTCATATTAACTCAAAATCAAATGAAATTGAAAATAACAGAAACATTCTTTTCACTGGAAAACACGTTAAGAAAATGACATAGAGCTGAAAAATCTGTGAAGTGAAAATGCCTTCCAAAGCATTCATTACTATGAAGCCACAATAAGCATCTATTACCTTTGCCATACCATTTCACAAAACCTTAACGATGTTACTTATAAGGACCTTTAAAGTTAATTTTGGAAGAATGTTGAATGTACAGACAGCAGTAACAAAACCAAAATAACACAGCACCAAAAGTAAATGAAATTATGTGCAACTTGGGGGACTGGGTGGTTTTCCATAACATGGTCTTAAAGGATGACTACAGGATTCCTTCCTTTGGCCTTTTTAACTCTTCCTCTGATGCTGGTAATTTATAGAAGGCACACAGGATGTGGAATTGGAGTTCTTTGGTGTATTGTTTGGTTAGGTTTTCAAAATGATTATTGTAGGGCTTGCCTGAAGTCTAAGCATTGAAGAAACAATATTGTTTAAGTTAGCTTTGATATTTTTCTGTATTAACTTTTGTCAATAAATTGTTCTCTACAGTAGTGGCTGTGAACAGTTAAATCACTGAAATTGATAAGTCTTTAGAATCTGCTGTCCTGTAAGGAAGTAGGATTTCTTTTAATTACCCACAGGATGGGTCCCAGGTGCTTACTCTGCATTTGCTCTGCGTGCAGATCCGGCTTCGACATCATTGGGATTCCAGAGAGAACAGAAGTGCAAAGGAGATCCTCACAGCAGATAAGAAAGCGCAGTACAGTCTGAGAATTTCTCCTTCAAAAAGGGTAGTCTGTTTCCAGGGGGAAAAAAAAAGCCTATTAAATTTTTCTGCATTGATTGAGAGAGAGAATGTAAGAGGAGAGAAGAAATTATGCTTTCTTCTTTTTCTATTTTCTTACTCATTTAAACAACATAATGAGTTAATGCCACCTGGATTCTGATCGGAGACTGTGTTGTGTGCATGTCTGCTTGAACAGTCTTTTATCCAGTTCTTACAGTTCATGGCAGTAGCTGTACTGCTGTAATGCATACCTTTTTAGCTGCATATCTCTGCACTACTGCATGTATGGGAAGTGCACATTAGCTAGATCTGTGGAGTTAACTTTGATACTGAAGAAATTATTATATCCCTTCCTATACAGCAAGTATTAACTAAGGACTTGGAAGCTGTGGAATCTTATGGAAATTTTAGACTTTGAAACAAATATTTTTTTTCATGTTCTGTAAAATATTCTAGTGAATAATTGTCTTTGAAGAAATCTTGCTGAATTGTAATCAAAATAATTTGCATCAGACACCTGAGACTTAATAGTCAAGCTTATCTAGTTTAAGAACAAAAACGAACTGTGTAGCTAACATAAATAACCTGATTTTTAAATTAAATATTCAAAATATGCTACTTCAGAGTTGTTAGGTATCTAATAAATTATCATTATATTTTTGACGAATAAATCTGTAATTCAAATAATTCAATAATGTGTTCTGTTTGCAGATAATTTATGAACAGAAAAAAAGACATTAAATAAATCAAATATTATTTTTGAATTACCTGCTCACCTCTATTAAACATTTATTATAATATGAAATAAAGAATTGAACTGGATTTCTTGAACTGTCTTGGGAGGGTTGTCTTTGTTATGACATATTAGTATTAAATGGTAGGCTTGGTACCTTTAAATTAAACTGTAAATATAAGCCCATAAAATATATTAGTCATATTTTAAAACTAGTTGATAGGTTTTTGCCAGGAAAGCATGAAATTAAATGGAAAAATAAAAAGCCTGTAATTGGCAGAATGTTAGTGAATTAACACTTTTTATGGAATAGGATGAACGTTTGAATTAAGATTTTAAATATATAGTCCTAATTTGAACTGCCTTTAATTATTCCACCAGGTTTCTGAAACTCTCATTGAAAATTGAACTGAGATTCTGTAATAGCTCTTCTTCTACTACAATTTCATCACTTCTGTAGATACCTGAAAATGCAAAGCTAACTTAATGGGCCAACAAAACTATACAAAATTGAGTGTATTATTTTGCGGTAATTTTCCCCATCATTATTTTCCCCCAGGTTTCCATCTGCATGAAGATAGACTTCTAAAATCAGATTCAAATTTCCTGCACAAAGTCTTAAAGAAGAAAAAAGTCAGTTAGAATTAATTTTTTCAGTGCAGTCAATCTTTCCAAATCCCGAGTCTATGTTAGCATATGTTTAGACAAGTTCTGTTAAAAGATTTGTGAATTAAGATAATTGTCTTAACTTCATGTTGATGAATTTCCTATATGTCCCTATTTTTGAATGGTCTGTGTTTTTGTGTTTTTCTATGATCAAAATTTATATCTTATACACCCTAGTATCTTATAATATTTCTTTTTGCTGTTGTAACTCATCTCAGCAGATGATCTTAGCATTCACTTGCTTGTATTCATCTGCTATATTTAGTCCTCTGTAGTTCATGAGCATATCCAGAAATCCTGGAAGAAGCACTCCATTTTACAAGCTGCATTTAGTAGTCTTTCAAAAAGAAGTATTTCTTCTCAGTGTCCTCATCACATTTCTTGTCAGAGTCTCAGCTGGTTTAAAAGTCAGTGAATATATAGCACTTGGTTTACATTGAGCAAATTGTGAAATCACATTTAGGAGCCAAGGTACAGTATATCCTAACTAGTAATTTGCAATGAACTTGACCAGTACAGTGAGAAAACTGTTACAAGTATTACTACAGCTTCAGTGGGAATGAAAATACATGACTGATCAATTTATAAGTGACTTTGGAGACCAGAAAAGGAAGGTGTTTTAAAGAAAAAAATTATCTGGAGAAGGAATACAAACATTCACATTAAAAAATCCTGAGGCAGAATTATGTATTGGCGTTTCTTAACAGTAACATGTTGCTGCTTTAAGACTCATTAGAACAAAATCTTCTTGATGTTAAATTTCTCTTACAGAAGTGCCAGAAGTACTTTATTCTTAGACACCCTATGACTATTTAATCACAATTTCTATGAGAAAAGACTATTGTATATCATGATTCTAGCAATTAGGAAGTTTAAATGTATCATTATATTAAACAGACGCTTTGCACACTTTCCAACCTGTAGTCATCTTGAGAGAAATGTCATAATTAATTGCTCTGTTGACTGTTTTGAGGGGAAAAAAAAGGAGAATCTGAATGTTGATGAAACTGTAAATAGTCAAACTTTTCTCAGGAAGAAGACAAAACTAAGGCATTTCTTGTGTAACCTGCTAAATATATCTCAATAGGCTAGTCTAACGAAGACCTTGAATAGCTAAGCATCTTGACAAAATGATAAATAGTCCCTTTTATCAAGGGAAAAATGTTGTAAATAAGTTTTTCTAATGCTTTTATTTTATGAGATTAGATTAATTTTTCATTGCTTTATTTTACCACATTACCTTTAACTAGGACACTGAGTATTCCTTGCAGTTTATATAGTGTGAGTTTCTTTTGGAAGCAAATGCCTTCCCATAGTAAAATGTGATCTCTTTGTACATTTTTTTTCCCACCTTACGCTATTGATATCCAGAGTAACTCAGCTAAAGCCAATAGACTTGCTCAAGATTTACACTAGTGTAAGTGGGAATGGATTTGGGCTCTTGGTGCTCTTGTGTTTTCCCTTCCCTCTTCAATATCAGCCATGCATTTGTCAAACAGTTATTAGTTCCGAAAAAAAAAAACAAACCAAAACCCAGAAAGAATGTCCTTCTAATTTACTACTTTCACATGATACATTTGCCACTGCAGGCCACCAAGACAGTGAGCTGAAGAATTTCACTGTGCCTGTGTGAACAAAGTAATTATTATCTTCAGGCTTGACTTGCTGTCTCATAATTTTGGTTGTGCCTGGTGTCATTTTCTCATAAGACTATCTACATATAAACAGAGGGATGTGTGATGGAGGACCATGAGATTTGAATATGAATTATCTCTTTGTTGTGTATTGTATCTTATGCATAAATTCATGGCTTTACCGTTTGCAAGTTATCAGAAGATAAAAACATTTCATGGCTGAAAATTGCTCTCGTTATTCCATTCCTTAAATTATTTTCCTCCATTGTGGATTTTAATTCACTATGTTTTGTTTTTAATTTATTTCTAAATAAGCTTTTTATTGAATACATTATGTCAGGATTTAATAGAGGGTGGCCCTTTCCTGGTATTATGTACTTGTGCATATGGGTAACAATGTCTGACCTACTATAAGCTAGGAGTGCTTTTTCCAATGCACACATGGTGTTTTAACTCTGGGACTCTACTGATCCTTTTGGGAGCTTTTTGAAACCATACATCTGCAAGACTCATTGTATGGATTCCCAGGATCCTGAGTTACCTGAAAATCAAAGCTGTTACAACTAGGGTCAGTTTGTGGGATTCATTGCCCCAAACAAGACAGCGAGCATGTGCTCACCGCACAGGTTTTGTCTATTTACTGCAACGTGGCTAAGTAGTGAAACTCATAGAACTGCCATGTACAATAAATATTAGGTCTGACCTCTTGGCTAAGATCAAGTGTGAAAACACTTTAATATCTGATACATTACCTCCCACGGGACTCTGTCCTACCCTTGCAAGGAAATGGACTCAGTAATCTGACAGGTTGTTTCCTTTGCCATCTACTACTAGGCAGAGGTGTACTAAGAGCAGCTATAGAGGGAAGGCTGTGGAAGCTGGAAAAGGACACTAAGTGCTCTCTACTTTACTGGGAAATCTTCTCCTCCTGGCTAAATAAAGGTCACGTGTTCTGTTATGGAAAGAAAAGCACTTTTTGAGTCTCTCAAGCAGAGCAGCACGTCGACAGAATTAGCGGCAGGTTGGCTGCTGAAGAATTTGTCTTCAGTACTGGGATGTAGATCAAGATCTTTGTAAAAAGAAGTAGAAAAGACAGGTAGAGGCTATAGATTGGATTTTTTTGGGGTGAATATCCCTGCCTGTGCCCCTCTTGCAACAGCACTACTACTCCATCAAGCTCCATCAAGACAGTGCAGACAATGGGGGAGAGAGACAAGAGGAAGCTCTCACTGCCTGCTTTCATCTGAGGGTGGTAGCACTTGAGATAAATATTAGATATAAACACAAAATTTTCCATTTAAAACCCAAAAAGTCTAAAAAGATGAAACCTAATAATTTTTAGCCCTCTGGATGGTTAAAAAAAGAGAGATGGGACAAGCATACTGAGCATACTGACACTCCTTTATGGGTGTCTGTTCTGAAGCTTTTCTACAGCTGGTCAGAGAGTTGTATGTAAGCCACCATGGTTCTCGTGCACCTAACAGGGAGCTATTCAGAAGCAGGCTGAGCAGAAAGGCACAGAAAGCTAGCAAAACAGATAAGCTGAAGAGGAAAACAGGAGTTTAGTTATATCCCTTTGTTTAGCAATGTGTCCCATTCAGGGCTGTGTACTAGCTTTTCTCCATGAGGATTCAAAGGGTGCAATTTCACCATCTAATAGTTTGGCTGTGGTTCACACCAGTTTCCTTCCCTCATCACCACACTGCTGTGTGTTTGTTCTTTCCCAGGTGCAATTTTGTTGCAGCCCAATTAGTCCCTTCCAAGATAGAGTTAACATGCAGTTCAAGCCAGAAACTTTTTACTGTAGGTCATTTGACTCCATCTGCCCTATGTAGGCCTTCAACATTATCAGAGCATGCCTCACAAGCAAATACTCCCACACAACCTTTCTCTGAGCCCACAACATGCATCTTCCACATTAATTCTTTAATGCCACCACTCTGACCAGAGGGGACAGAGACCTCATAATAGCTGAGGAGTTCTGAGCTAGAAAAAAATGTACACTGATGAAATAATCATGTCTTAAGGTCAGAGGAATGCCACATGGGACAAAGTGCTATGCAGTGTCAATGTAGCTGGCTATAAGCATTGCACATATAAGCTGCTCTGCATTACTTGGCACTCCAGGGGGTAAGTACTTGTAGCAGTGAAGGTGAGGTTGGATTTTTTCCCCCTCAGAATAAGTGCTGACTGGTCTATTTTTAAGCATGTCTGCTGGGGGAGGAAAATAAGGTTCTTCTCACTAAGCATTGTTAGCTGTAGGGTCTCCCAGTTACAGCGGGAACCTCCACATCAGTTATTTCATAGGCTGGTGGCAAGGATGTCATATGGGAAATGAGAGGTAGAAAAGGGCTCTAATATGGGATTCCCACTTTCTCAATAAGTGGTCTTTCATGTAACAGCTTAGACAGCACACACATACTCAAATGAAGGAAGGTTTTTGGCTACTGTTTTGTGCAGTACTTGTTGCTGCTCATGTGCACTCAGCTCTGCTTAAAATACACCTAAAGTTTAGGCCTTTGGTTCATGGTGGAGCTTAGATAGGTGCCTTCTAGGTTTGCAGATGTTCTTTTGCCCATACCTGGGAGCATAAGTTCAGCTATTTAATGGTACCAGTGAATTTAGGACCAAGCATAGGTACTCTATGGATCTAAGACATTTATTTCTGCAGCTACTGGTGTTTCAGTTTGGAAATTGTGTGTGGAGATGAAGGAGTAGAGCAGAAGGTTGTATTTTGGCACCTGAATAGCAACAAATCCCATTGCAAATGTAGTCTCTGTGGATCATGCCTTAAATCTCTGAACATCTTTGAGACCAACATGTACGAATACAGCCATGTAGTTTTCCCATTCCTTTTGGAACTTAAACCCATGGAAATAAGAGTAGATTTTTTTTTTTTTTAAGAAGAATTTGAAGGAAGTATGGTTATCAAGAGAATGAAGAAAAGACCTTTTCTTTCTCCCTACCAGTCCCTAGCCTTAAGCAGAAGTCCATAGGGAGTGATGGGAACTTCCTTACCATTGCACCTCCTGCCTCCTGTCGTGCCACAGTCTGCAAGCAGTCCTGGGAGCCAAAGACCCTTTTCCCCAGCCCCTGAGGAGGTGTGTTGCTGCACCCCTCAGCAACATGCCTGAGGTGGTGTCCCAGCTACCTGTTGGACCTGGATCATTCTTCTCCAGGACACTGTTACTGAAGGCTCCCCCTGGGGTGATGTGAACCTGCAGAGCCTGGGGTGAGTCAGTGACTAACAAACAGGCCTAGCCCAGCGCTTAGCAGTTAACATCTTTAACCTGGTGCCAAATGAGAGAAAAATGGACAACGTCTGCCCAATTGATATTTTGTTTAGATAGGGCCGTGGTGTGAAATTATGCTTGTGGACAGCAAATTGTTACGTAATATCTTATGTTGTGGTTTTGTAAATTATTCCAAATGAAAACTCCAGCAGCCAGTTAGCTAGCTGGATGTCTGCATGTTATTTACTGTTAAAATAACAACAATATAAGTTAATACAGTCAGAAACCTCTTTATTCCAAAAAGCACAGCATACATACTTTTTATAAACTTCAGTCCTTGTTGATACGCTTTTCCTTGGCATTTGTGTAGTAGCTGGAGACCATGATCCTGTGACTTTTTCCACTGGCACTCTTTCATAAACAAGACTTATACCAGCTAATGTTTTTCTTTAATAATTTGTGGTCAGGCACAGTGCCTGTCACATCTATGATCCAGCTACGCATGGAAGCAATTAAATGTGTTCGTCTCCATTTTCAGAATAAGTGTGCAGCTATACCTGAGGCTCCAACAGTTACAGTGCTAGGTTCAGGGTTGTTTTATTGTTAATCACTGAATGAGCAGTCTGATACGTATTTCCTTGAGCAGAAAAAGCCTCAGACCTGGAGATACTGATGGTGGTGTATATATCAGGAATGGAGAATGGTGGCTCCTGGATTATTTTCTAGTTCCCCTTTCAGACTTACCAATTTTCTACTTCATTTGACAAACCCACCTTCCAAGCAAAGCTGAGCTTCATTCCTTAACAAAGCCTGTTCACTATACAGCCTACACTTTTTGCTTTTCTGTTCTTCTAGGTAATATAAGTAAGAGGTTTGCACACAGCTGTAGTATAACAGATGCAGAGCGAACAGGTCTACAATATTACAACAAAGCCTTCAGCATAAAGAGGCTGGACTTCATCTTCTCCCTGGGATTTCCCAGAGAGTAGGAGAAGCTCTTTATCAAGTTCACATGAAACAAACCTCACAAACTAGTGGAAAAACTGGAGGACAGTAGCAGCTCCTGTCATAGAGTATAACAAGTGAGAAACCTTGCATGTAATTTGCTGGCTCTTTTTAAATTATTGGCTGAAACTGGTTTCACATTTAGAAGATATTGCCATTTTCTTAGGAGAAAACACTGGGGTGGGTTTTTTCCACAAAGCCAAAAAAAGAAAGAGAAATATCAGTATTTTTCTAAACCAATGTTGGAAAAAAAGAGACACTGGTAAAAATGTATTCCAGGACATGCCAATTTCCATATCATATTTAGTCCTTGAAAAGGTACTCTCTTTTTCTAAAATACTTTGTGAAAACTTTCCTGGCAAAATAATGTCAATTAGATTACAAAAAACATTGATACTTGCAGATTGAAAATTGGTGGTGAAAACTCGACCTCCCCAAAGGCCCAGAGAGTTTACCACCAATTTAAATAATTTCTTCACCAAAAATAAGGGGTTGTTTCCTCCAAAAACTGAGATTGACTTCTGAAATTAACTGGAAACTGCAGAATTATTACTGAAAAACTATTTTCTTTCTTATGCAATGGGTGCTACTTCTGAAGCAATTTCTTTTTGGAAGAAGAAATATTTTACTGAATTCTGTGTATTCAAAGGAATGCACACTCATGGCAGGTACTGATTCGACCACTTGAGTCAGACGAAGGTTCTGTCAAATTAATTTTTTACTTTTTTCTTGCATTATGCAATCCTATTAGATTTAGTGTAGTCTTGAAAAAAATGCACGACCACCTGATTTCTTGTGACAGAAGTCAGAAATATGTTAGCATGCAATCACAAACGCAAATGACAACATTGTAGTGTTTTCTACAGGGAAGGAAACCCAGAAAAATGGGCATGTTTTGTTCTAAAGTTGTGTTCTGTATTTTGTCCTTTGTGTTTACACTAAAATTAAATAAAAAATATTCACAAAAATATGTTAGTGCTGCCTATTCACTTTGCACTCAGTTTATAAGAGCCATTTTATTGACCAAACTCCAACTGCTAAACAACTAGTTTACTGACTCTAAAAAGGCTTTGTTCAGTTTAATCCATGTTGTATGTCCTGGATGAGCCTGTTTTTTACTAGCTGCAAAAATAAACAGAGAATACAAGGAAATAATAATAATTACAAAAAAGCCACAGGCTAGAGCCAGTGATAATACAGTAATAAAAATACAGCATGTAAACAAAGGATTCTTACAGTACAGCTCACATTGTGGTCTTTTATTTTATTAAACACAATGTGAAGAGAGAATAACTCATCAGTAGCATAACATTTTCTGTTTACATTTTCCAACATTAGGAAAAGTGCAAGACTTAGGCTTGTCCCACTTGTCTCCAATAGCAGTGATCGTGCTTAATGCAAAGATTAGGCTTTAGAAGATAGTGGCCTAAGCTGGTATTATTGCTTGCAATCGAGTTACAGCAAACTAACAAAAAGACACAAAACCAGGAAAGACTCATATCAATTTTTTTAGAGGCTTTTTTCCAGAGAAATCTGGATCAGGCCGTGGGTGAAAATGTTATGGAGGCTTGCTTTTTTAAGAGAGATTAGTGTTCATAACCTGCAAATTGGCTGCCAAAAATATGACCAAACAATAAAATGCAGACACTTGGTTATGAACAGCAGTTCTTTGGAAAATATATAATAATACAAAGAACCAGAATGCACAATTATGTTATTAAGTAATTTTTATGTTTCTTCTGAAATTATTACCAGCATGCAGGATATGTCAGGATGTGGCTCCCATTCACAGCACCCACTGTCTGATAACATCACAACTATTTTCAACTCTCTGAGCTAATTGGAAACATCAAATCTGCTTTGCTAGAATTTAGTCATGCTTCATTTGAAAGTTAAAAGCAGCTCCTGGGAGGAGGGAGGTTCTTTATTCAAAACCCCTTTTATAAGCAGTGTGGTTAGAGCTGGAATATTTAAATGCTTGTTTCTAAGCCTTGCTTTAGGCTTTCCCATCTTTTTATTTTAAGGGGGAGAAATGTCATGCAGCACTTTAGTAAGAATTAGCCTTTTTTGTTACCCAAACAACATGTTGACATCAGGAAGCATTAAAAAAATACATTATCATTATCATTACCATGTGAAACGTTTTCATCAGCAGAATATATGGAGACAAGATTAGTGAAATACTTAATGTTTCTTACCAGAAATAGGATCCTTTGGCATGATATTGAGAATTTTAATAGTAGTTTGCCCAGAAAACCCATATTCCTCCCAGTAAACCTGCATATTCATGGAATAGACATATGCTCTTTTGAAGGCTATTCTGGTCGCAATAAGTATATGCTACCATAGGAAGGCTCTCCATTTTGTGATAGAATGAAATATTGAAACAGTCCCCGTCTTTCTCTGGTTTAGCCAAAATGAAAAAAAAAAAGGCAAATTATGGCAGGACCTTCTTGTCTTAGCATTTCAAACAGCTCAAATGTGTGTGCTTAAGGGTGAGGTGCTGAAGAGCACTAGGTTTGGCTCCTACAGGGTTGGTAGTGAGTCAGTACCTACAAATTCTTTGCCAGTGTGAGCCGAGTGTCTCAGCTGAGCTGGGACATAAATGTCTGGAGTCCTGGGCATGTCTGTGTGATGTCACTCTAGCTGGTACAAAGATGTCTCGTAATCCCTAAAGATTCTTAAACGTATATTCATCTTTAAATAGAATTTGGAAATGTGTGCAGATTTTTCTGATTCCTTAAGCCATTCTTTGCAGAAGCTCCTGTACAAATAATCTACAGCAATGGGACTGGGAAGAAGAAGAGAGAACAGCAAAAGGTGGGTAATATCACAAAATAAATACAGAACTTTTCTGCTCCTTTCCTTCTTTATGATAATTTTTTCATTAACAATGAGCCAGCAATTTTTAACTCCCTTTTCAACAAGTGGTCTTTTGACAAAGAACTGAAAATTCATGATATATTCCAGGTGTAATTAATGTTGAACTTATCTCCATTCTTTCAGCATGCTGTGCAGCACTTGCAAGGTTGATAGGCTGCAGTGAGTAGTGAAGGCAATCAGTGTATTTTATTTTGTCTCCTGGTTAGGTACCTGTGGGTGTCAGTAATCTCAGTGAGTTTAGGTATCAGTTTCTTTTCCTGGTGCACAGGAACATCAAGGGAAACAGACACAAGAATAAACATATAAGGTACAGGAATCTCTGCCCTAAGATATAACCAAACGTGTGATATGTGGGAGTTTTAGGAGAAGAATTTCCTGTGGTCAGGTTAGTTTTTAATTCTGCAATAAACCTGACAGAAACATGGAGCCTTTTGTGATGACCGCCTCATGTGAGAGACAGACATGAGATAAGTAATGTCTACTGTTCATATAAAAGGTTTCTTACCTTCTGCTATGTGCAATACTGATTGCCTTCCACAGGGGAAGGAGGAGCTGGAAAAACACACACACACCAGAAACTGCTGAAGATACTCATCTAATACCTTATAGGATACTTGGCCCTGAATTGGTAAAAATAATGAAAGAAAAAAATAGCCTAAGCATTCCACTGTGATTACACAAGAATTTTATGTCATTAAAAAAGACTGTACTTGAAGGGAATGTATGTGGAGTTGTAGTAAATTAAATTTGTAAATGGTCTTAGAAGTGTCCAGGGCTAGTGTATGAGGAAAGTTTTTTTAAATGGTACAGTCAGTAGAAAATGTGAATTTTATTTCATAAAATGCTCTTTTAAAAGTCTTCAGCACTGACTAAAAACCACATTGTTACTGCAGAAGTGTTGCAGTCAATGCACCTGTGAACTTTATTTTCCTCAGGCTTTTACGCTTTGTAGTTTCTAACAGCTATTGATTGCATTCTTCCATGTCTTTTGACAATGACACTGTAAAGTGCCATGGAGTGTATACATTTCTGAAGGAGTGATGTAATTGTTAGAGGCAATAATATACTGTACAGCTTTTGTTTAACCTTGTAAAACTCTTTAAAGAGATACAAATTATTCAGTAAGTGCTGAAAAGTATGATGTATGTTCACCTTAATCCTTTAAACTCCAACTCCTAGCCCTGTACTTCAGTGCCACATATATTACATTATGCATCAGGGTAGATAATGACTCACTTAAGTAGTTTCAGCAAGAAACACATTTTTGTGGATCTCATTAAGGGGTTCTCATTTTCTTTGAGATCTTCACCTACTGCTGAAAGAGGGACTGAAAATCACTGGCTTCCAACCAATGCTTGCAAAAATAATCAAAAAAACCAGTGAGTTCCAGCCTAAAATTTTGCAGTAGTGTCCACAATCTGCTAGGTATCATTTGGATTCTCAGTCAGCTCCAGGAGAATTAGGACTTAAATTCCTGATTAATACCATTGAAAAGATTATTGAAAAAGTTACTTTTTCCCATATTAGAAATTGCACAGCTAAAAGGAAAGGAAGAAATATTTTAAAAGTTGTACTTTAAAGTTTGTATTTCAAATGCTTACTTTTTTTTTCTTTTTTTTTTGCATGTCTTTAACAAAAAGTTAAAATTCTATCTGTTGTTCTGGGTTACAGGACTGAGGACTTTTGCTCCTGAAAACCATCCCCTTTTCCAAATCTTATTTGAGATACAGTAATAGAGTCACAGTAATATCCTCTGCATTTTCTTACACTAAAGAGATTAAAATAATGTCACTGCACAGATGAGAATCCAATATTCATTTAGGGCAGAGGGAAAAAGGGAGCCTGACTCTGCTGCCTTGTGATGAGGGCTCTCACATGGGAGGTCTGAGGTCTGGATACTTCTCTCTTTGCAGGGAGCCTTTCTGTGGTCCAGAAACTGTTCAAGAAAGTGTAACTTAACCACTAAATTTTTATAACTTACTTTTAATTCGTGATGTTATCAGTGCTAGTGAAGTTTTTAATCCAGATGTGGAGTTTATTTTTGCAAAGCAAAAAAAAAGAAAAGCCTCTGATAGGGTTGGCTGTAATTATATCCTTAATATGTTCAAAGCTCTTGGTGGGTAACTGATGTTCTCTCACACATGCGGACAGGCATGCTCAATAATACAGACACATACATGGAGCTATTAGTATTTTTGATGTTATGGGGATTTGGTAGCTATCTTCCCAGCAGGGAGAAGCATCCAGCATGTTGTACAACTAAAACCATTCTTGTTCCTCCTGAGAAGGCAACTGATCAGATTCTTCATTCTCAAGGAAACGTAATACTTTCCATCTTGTCAGGCTGTGCTGTGGACATCTCAGTTTTGAATATCTTTTCATCCAAATTGGTTGTGCAAAAATAGTTCCTCCCTGCTGAACTCCTGAGAGAGCATGTCTACCCTACCACTCTATAGGAGTTGTGGTGAAGCAGCTCTGGGATTTTAATGCTGAGGGGGAAAGGTTTGGGTCTGAACATGATATGAAGAGGAGCCAGAAGCATCCTGACAAAGAGTGTGGTCTTGTTGTAGAGATGTCACTTGGCTCTTCCTGGCTCTTACAACCTCAACACGCTTGAAATGGACTAGCATGTTCATAACATTGTGAATAAAGCAAGCATTAGTGATCCACTTATAATACTTCTCTGTGTATAGCAGAGCATGACATTTTATTAAAACTTCTGAATCTGCTGAAATGCAATTTTGTAACAGCAAATAGGTATTTTAATGTCTCTCCCTTTCAGCCCAAGAACTTATGTTTTGAAAGCTTTATGGAAATCTTGTATGTTTCCAAAAATCACTTTGGCTTCAACAAAACTGCATATTTTTCTGGTGCTTCTTTTTCAGTGGAAGTAGTCTGAGAAGACCTAGAATGAAACATGAGAGTCTTCATTTTTACATTATGACCAACATCTCCAAAGAAGGAGTCACACTCGACTCATTCGATATCCTCTTGCTCCAAATTTGTTAATAATAGTAAGGAGAATTTGAGCTAAGACAATATGCCAATGGAGAGACTGTGTAAGCAAAGTTATATGATCTTATCCAATATTAGTAGGACTCCCATCTTGTAAAGAAAGTGTATTTACAAATGCCATGCCCTGCACGTGGGCTTTGGAGGACTACCCAGCAAAATATAGGTGTAACTGTGGTGTGCATATGCTAACTTAATCTCTTTACCATGGGTAGCAATAACAAAAAATATGAGTGAATGCTAATATGACATTCCATAGGCCTGATCAGCCACTTTTGGGTATGTGGGAATAACTAAGTCTGAGAGAAAAAAGCAAACCCTGTAGCTATTGAGCCTTGCTTGGACTGCCATTCTGAATGACTTACAGTTTTAAAATCAGGTCATTTTGGCTTTAAGGTTAGCTTCCTAGCCACTTTACTTTCCAACATCTTTATTCAGCAGCTCAGTGTTTTCCCTCATTCCATGTGTTTTTCCAGTCAGCTGCATTAATTTCATTCTTTTGTACTTACTTGAAATGGCAGAACATGGAGCAGAATTTGGATGCTATTTGCCTCCCGAGAATAGGATTGGACAATTTATTTGATTATAATTTATTTGATCAGACTAATCCCTTTATTCATAATTTACATTTTGATTTTTACCATCTTTGATATCTGCAATGATTCAGTGGATTCTTCATGCCATCATTTTTCAGTTTATGGGTTGTCTGAAAACTATTGATGATTCTGAATTCATCCCTCACATTGCGTGAATAGATGCAAAGAGTTTAGAGAGGATTCTTTGAGCATTTTATGCTTAAACACCTCTTCAGATTCCTAGCTGTGCATTCTGAAGGGTGCACATGTGCACAAATTGCCACCCTGAACATCACTGTTACAAAAATAAAAGATTATTTCTATAAAACTCATAAAAATGTGTAAAAGGAAGTCAAAGTACTTTGAAAGCAAATTTGCAGGTTTTTTTTCTCAAAATACTGATAAATTGAAAGATTTTATATCAGAGCTACTATTAATACAAACCTCTTCTTGATACACATACATATAAGCAATTCATTCTTTTCAAAAGAGAGGAAAATCAACTCACAAAAAGTTTGTCAGTGTCCATATTCAAGACATGGTGTGTTTGTCTTTAATGATAACAGAGTAAAGAAAATTAGTGCAAGTGTGCTCACAGTGAAGCCCATGAAGTCTTAAATAACATTTCTGAAATCAGTGCAGTTGCATTCATTTTACATTGGTGTAACTGAGAGCAAAATTCTACCTAATATATTTAATTGCTACTGGTTTTGTTTCATTTCCTTGCAAAAGAGATAGAAGTGTATTTCTCCTATCCAAGACACTTATGGAATTGAAATATATTTGTCTTATGAATTATTTCCCTTTTTTTAAGCCTAAACATTCCTGGGATCATTTTGGATGATTCTTAATATTTTTAGATCAGCTTTTTGGCTATGGAAGTGCAGAATTTCAAGAGGTCCAAGCAGTAAAATCTGCAGATGGTATTTGCATCTTCTACTTGCGGATAACCTAGAACAGCACAGGCAGCAGTTTGGGACCTTGTCTAGATTCACAGAGGATTTTATCTGACAAAAATATGTTTGTTTGGATTATTATTTTGCTTTTGATTTGTGTGTCTGTATCCTTTTTTTGTGTTTAGTTTAGTTTACAATATTTCAAAGTCTTCAGCATTTCATTAAGTGTGTTAGAATCACAGCAGCTGTTGGCCGCATAACAATAAATCTATAGCTTTAAAATCTGAATCTCATACTATACATAGTATTACCTCACCTTCCTTTACTGAAAGCAATTTTCTTTTCCAAATGACCTACATTACTGAATATTTACCAGATTACAGTTTATACATTTGCAGAAACTGAAGAATTTGATATCTTCAACTAGAAAAAATATATGGATAATCTGAAAAGAAATTTTAGGAATATATATGGATTCAATCCTGAAAAGATAGGAATATGAGCTTTTCCAATCCTGAATCCTGACTGTAATTTTTCAAGTATCTAAGGTAATTTTCATGCACTATGTGATCTAAACCTCTTTGCTGTGCATTCTGTAAAGATCTGTTTGAAAAAATCCTGCAGGTGCTTATAATGAAGAAAAATTTGTACAGATTTTCATAGCAACATTTTTTAGGGGTTCAGACAGTCTTTAGCCATGTGATTAATCATTGTTGAGGCTAACAACAAAGTTTTTGCTTAATTTGAAGTATGTTTAATTTAGTAAGATTTTTGAACATTTGTTAAGATCCTTTTAGCATCATAGCTTTCCTGCACTGGAGGTAAAGCTCTCGGTATGTGGATATCTATAAATACATTCTTAAACTTTACTCATATTGAAAGCTTGAAATTCACTTAAGTAATGGTACTTACTTAATTAGGACTTACATGCATACTGCTTGCACAACTAATTCCTGTTTCATTTGTATCATATTTTGAATATTTAAATATTTATTACATAAATAGCCCCTCATTTTTTCTGAACACCTCATGGATTAATAATTTTTACAATTGTTCAGAAATCCTTAGGTAGCATTGGCGGTGTAAGATCATTTACTGGCTGAATTTTTATCATTATTTCCTTGATAATTAAATCTGAGGAATTTTATAATGTTTATAAGGGAAATTCTTTTACAGCCTTAGCTCTATCCAGACATTTAGTAGATTCAATGTTACAATTTGTATATAGTGTTCTTGTTTCATTAGTTCTGATTTCCAGAACCACTCCTTAATATCAACATTAATTTGTAGTTTGAAGTTAAATTTAAATTAAAATGTTATATTGGAAGTATGACATCAGCATTACATTTTTAAGGAGTTCAGGAAACAATCAAATATTATTTTTGAATATGCATACTTAGAACAATATACTGAATCATGAAAGAATAATTTTATTAAGGTAAATTGTGTGATGTTGTTCTTCAGCTGATCATACAAAATGACATAGAAATAAAACTTGAGAAATATTCTATGTCAAAAATTTATTTTTCCAGGTCCTTGTATAGTGCAAATTCATTTCTTTGTGTACTATATAGACACTCAATTTTTGGATTACTTAATTATATTTTTGATAAATAACACATCACAACCTCCCATCATAGGAATGTCTTTTTGTTTGCATGAAAGATTATGCATTTGTACGTGGGCCGGAAGACAAAAGTGTTCAGTAGTCCCTGGGCGCATTCTGCCACACAGAGGAGCTAAACAGGAGTAGGTGAGGTGGCTTAGGCAACTGAAGTCTGTGCTTTTCTTGACCAGTCACTGACCTCATTTGAGAGTAATGAGAAAACTGATCACTACCAGGATCTTTTGCCCTTTGCCTTAAAAATTTGTTGCTAAGTATACCTGTACTTGCACTGGCCAAATGAAAAAGGAAAATAAAAATGGATAGAATTTTCCATCTAACCTAGCTTTTAATGTGTGAATGTATGGAGAAAACAATTATCAAATATGACATGTTGTGATGGCAAAAGCCTTCAAGGTGTGTGTACTATAAAGGAACTCTACAAACCTGGGTACAAATCCTTAGCCAGATCCTACGTGTTCTTTTAAAAGGAGAGTGGTGACTTCCAGGAGGAAACAGTGTTAAGTAAATACACTTAATTCCTTAGCTGCATTTTATGAGGTCATTTAAGCCTCCAAGAGGTCCACTTAAAGCTTTGCAAATCAAAGAAAGGTCAGTCACTCTCCTTCAATATTACTGTTTTTAAACTTGGGCTCTGGTCCATATACATGTCCATGTCTGCATGTCCTGTTTATTATTATATCAATTCTGCTCTGTTTCTGTGCTGTATCTGCACTGCTTATAGTGCTTAGTTGTCCCAGACACTGGTTCTTTGAATGTATATGGATTTGTCCTTAGAGTATTGTTGAATAAAATTTTAAAAGTTCTGGGAGCAGGAAGCCAAAACCTTAGTCCTTTCACTTCTCAAGAGAGTGTCCTGATCTCTATGGGGCTGAGTCCAGTGCCACCTTGCATCATCTCTGATGGAAATCCTGTTTCTTATATTTCCATCAATGCCTTTTCTGGCCTTCCAGGAGAAGACATCCCTTGGTGAATGAGGTGCTCTCAGCAAGGGAGTTCAGTGCAGGTCCACTTCTAGATAAGACCTAAGACCTACCCAGGGCTTCCTGGGTCCCATTCACGAGACAAAAATTAGCACTTGCAAAGTGTTGAGTCAGTCCTCTGCCTATTTCTAGGTTGCAAAAATGTTTTAGATGAGGGTTACAGGCTCATCTGAACACTTCTGAACAGGCAAGGCTGTCTGGAGGATTTTCATCCTGAGTGAGGGTGTCTAGTGATTTCATATATGATAGCGCTAGGCAGTCCTAAAAAGCAACAGAACAGATTTTGTCTGGAATTTTAAGTGGATTTTTGATTCTGGAGGTGTAACTTGTCCATAATGACTTGAACAGCTGTATTAGTCAGCTGTCATTGGTATGTTATATTTCTACTGTACGTAAGGAATAGTGAAAGGAACATTGTTCCACTCTCCCTTGGCAGTTCACTGCCCATCAGTTTCTCTCTGAACTTTCAGGTGTTAAGTGTGTTAATGATTTTATTTTTTAAAACAGAGAAACAAATTGTTGATTTGGAACTTTTATTTACTCCAAACTATTTTCTTAATTACTTTCAGACTGAGCTCCATATAAGTTGCTTAGCAAGCTACAACATATGGTATGCAAATAACAACAGAAACTACTGTTTTCCACAGAAAATGCCTAAAACTCATTAATAAGACAGAATTTCTCATTCCTAACCTGGTCTTACTTTAATCTTTTTGTAAAAACTGTAGGAAATAACTTAATTACAACAACGGTTTACAGTGCCAGCAGAAAAACCATGGGTAGATAAAAAAATGGCTTAAGTTTTCAAGGCTTTTAAAGAGATATTATTGAGAGTTTTCATATAGTATTTTCTATTCTCCTGTTTTTTGTACATTTTGAAGATAATGTATAAAAATGCTACAGAAGTGCAATACAGAAGGAAATAATAGATGAAACTTAATTGAAAGTGCTTGTTTTGATAGGGAATATGTCATCAACAATGCCTCTTGGTGTTCCCAGTGCTTCAGAAATTTGTGGAAAAAAGCCTGGCTGTAAACAAAAATCTATAGGGGAAACCTCAAATTAGTATTCAGAACATTTGAATGTATATCTTACATTACTAAATCACTCAAACAATGGCATGTAAAGTTAAAATTGCTGTATCAATGTCTTGGCCAATATTTTTCAGCATCAACCAAATTTAATGGTTAAATTATATTAGTAGAAATTTCCTGAGGGAAAGTGGAGCTGAACCTTGCATTATAGTTTGTTAAACTGAATACAAACATCTGAAATGAGAACAGAATTTCATGGGAATGTCTAGTGCAAAACATGTTGGTTTACACTGTTCAATACTTTGTGTTTCTCACCACAACAGAATTTCTAACAAAAGAATATTATGCTTTTGTACAATGTGTTTGAGAGAAAAAAATTATAAATGAGTTCTCTCTTTGCAGATTAATTGTGGTTGCTTTGTTTTACCCTTGCTGGTGTCTCTCATTTCTGATATAAAATGCTTAACAATGGAAGAAGAGGCAAAAATAGGGTCTAAATGTTAAATTACATCCTTCAGAATAAGAAGTTAAAATATTTTAATTGTCCATTTTTGAATGACCACAAATATCACCTTCATTTGCATATACATTTGTGATACCATAGACATATTGCAATTTTACATTAATGGATACATAAAGCCTTGAAAGCATACATTTACATATCACAGAGTCCAGCTCAATCCAACAGTAAATGCTAACACCAGTCACTAGAAGAAGCACTAAAATCCCTCTAGCAATTCTGGAATTTTCCTTTCAGATGACTAGCTTGTCTCTGCTGCTTCTCTTTCAATCTTTTTCTTTTCTTTTCTTTTCTTTTCTTTTCTTTTCTTTTCTTTTCTTTTCTTTTCTTTTCTTTTCTTTTCTTTTCTTTTCTTTTCTTTTCTTTTCTTTTCTTTTCTTTTCTTTTCTTTTCTTTTCTTTTCTTTTCTTTTCTTTTCTTTTCTTTTTTCTTTTATTCCTTCCTTCCTTCCTTCCTTCCTTCCTTCCTTCCTTCCTTTTACATATATATTTTATTGTGTGTATAGAATATTTGGCACTGTAAGGTGCTGTTGCTCCCATCTTACTCAGCCCAACTTTTGTAGAAATTATGAACTTTGCCTTAAAATCAACTAAGGGAATGTGCTAACAGTCAAAATATATATATATTTGTATTTAAATATACTTTTAAAAAGTCACTATAGAGATTTACTTATATCTACACATATTAAAATCCCATACCTAAATACATAATTAATATTAGAGAACGTGAAGTCCCTGAAAGAAAAGGTTTCACAAAGCAGCATATGATTGTCTTTTTCATTTTCTTGAATAACCACACTGGTTATATATTAAGCCTGCTGCAGCTTATAGGAATGTTAAATATCTCTTCAATATTGCCACTTTATCCTCTGCCTTCATATTTTCTGTTTTTTAAAGTTGTCACCCTCCTCATTTGACAGTGCATTCTTACTTCTGATGGCCAGGAAACCACTCAATAAATGGACAGAACTTTGATCTGCAGAATTATGTGATTTGTCTTCATGAAAACAGAAGAATCCAGGTAAGCAAATAAAAACTCTTTAGAGAAGAGGCGTTTTTGGTCCATGCAGACATAATTCTAAAGGTTTTCAGTACTGATACTACTGGACATTCAAACCTAATAAAAAAGAGGTGTATTAGAAGCAAAGGATGAATGTTTGTAATTAAAATTACTTTTGTCTTGTTTTTATGCTTAAGTATTAGCACAAAACATATCAGAATAGTAGTAGGTGTTTTATGGAGTGATAAATTCAGGTCTCTGACTTTCCATCAGAACACAAAGCCACATATGACAAAAATGCTTTTACCAAGCCCTGTTCCAGGAAGATGTATGGTCTTCATATGTAGAGTCAGGAGTTGGACAAAACAAGCAAGGCCTAGGCCATATCTGTTATTATGCCCCAACTGAGAAAAACATCCTAAGAACAGCACTTAACTTTTTGCTTTTCTGTGAAGGGTTTACTTAAGCAGAGGAATATGCAGGTAACAGAAATGAGATCTTCATTACACTCTATAAAATGAATGTAGTTTAAAGCTAATTAAATAGGTGTAAGTATCTGTTTGCAAATAGTGTTTTCTAGAAAATATCTTGACTGACATAATACATTATGGATAAAATGAGCCAGTCCATGTGCAAATGAACACTGCCAAATGTTCCCCTTTTATTATAAGACAGGAAGGGGGAGGTGGTTCAAAGAAAACAGAAATGATTGTCAGATCCAGTCTGCAAGATACATTGTACATTCAGGCTAATACTATAGAAGAGCAAATGTTTTGCGGGTTTGCTATGATTGTCACTACTTTTAGAGGAAAGAATCATTTCTTTGATTCCACCAGAAAAAGACAGTATCAACACTGTCAAATATGAACAGAAGTGCAGTCACTTCTAAAAATTTCAGATTCTAACTAATTTAAAATCCATAGCATTTTCAACTATTTCAAAGAAAATTTTATTAATAATAAAGCTGAGTGAATAGGTTGTAATGAATTATTTAGATAATGAATGCCACATGTTTGTGCAAATTTCCTGTGAAAAAGTTTGAAATACTCAAGCTATATATGTTTAATTTAAAATGTGCCTTATTCAGTGAAACATTCTTGCTCTACACACCATGCACAAGGTGAAGTTCACATTTTAGTGGTTATTCAGAGATCAAGCAATAGCCTTTTGGCTTATTCAAATGATGTGCGTGACTAATGAAAAAAGAATGGGCTTCAAATTGTGGAATCTTGAATTAAAAAGACACCAAAATTTGAATAAATTGTCACTGCATGTGTTTAAATATTACAGTCATGAAAATATTAATATTTTTTCCACTGCTACGTTAAACCCCGCTCATTAATATTATTATTTTTATTAGTAAATTTGGGGTCTCAAGTAAAAGATTTTGTGATTTCTCAGTAAAGCACACATTTTAGGAAATTACTGTGAATTGGAAACATATCATCTGCACTCTCACAGTTTCATTTAGAAGGAGAAAAATTGTAAAAAGGGGCCTTTCCCTTTTTGCTTTGGTAACTAATGAAGAGATTATTTGCATTTTCTTGTTTCTTTGCAAAATGTCTGACCTAAAATTCTCAACTTGGCTACCGCTCCCTTTTGCAACATATACATATAGCGTTGCATTTCAAAGATGTTCAGAAGTCCTCAAAAGCTTCAAAAACACAATAACACACAAAGGGATACCATCCTTCTAGTCATTTTCTGTATAATTCTTTGACACAACATGCCTAAAGTGATCTATCCAACTGTTTGAATGAGGATATTGTAGCACAAAGCCAGCATTGACTGAGGCCAATCTGCAAAGGCTAATTTGTGTTTTCTTATCCTTCAGACAGACCTCTCCAGTGTCTATAAAACTCTGTAAATGACCACAGTCTGCAGCTGGAAAAGCCTGATGACTGGCAAGAGACCCAATGAGGACTGAATAATCAAGCTGTGCTATTAAAAGGTACAAGACATCAATCCCAAATCACTGGTATGATGCAAATCAGTTATTGTATTTTTTAATGTACATTCTTTTAATTGAACAGCTTTGTTCATGCTTTGTTGCTATGTGAAGATAAGCCAGAACAGGGGAGAATCCACATTCCAAGGGCCTGTTTCTCTAATTGCCAATAAAATCTACGCTGTCCAAGCTGGTGAGCAAAAGTAATTTCTGCTTTTCTAATTCTCTTCTTGCTCTTTCTTGTAGATAATATTGGACAAATGCTTTGGTTATATATTACATTTACATATATAGAACAGTCAAGAAAACTTTCTCTGTCAAAGTTTGTAACAATCGCTTTTTAAAAATTTACTCCATCTGTATTAAGTACAACTAATACTGTAATTTATTTTTACTTTTTTGCTTTCTTCTTTTAAAGAAATGATACTATGTATAATCACTGAGAACTTAAATTTATGCTGGAAGTCCTTCAGGATTTGCAAAGGTAGGTATAAGTAGGAGATAATTTTTTTTGGTGTACAGCTGCTCAGGGAACTTTTTCTATACATATAATATTAAATTGTAATTTTTTAAATGAACTATAATTTTAATACAAATTCAGTAATATGACTACATATGTTTCTAAGTATTACACTGAAAACTCTTGCACTGAAAAAAATTATTTGTAATAGAATAATGGGCAACAGAGAATCTGTGAGTAATAAAATAAGATTTTCTATCATATGGCATTACAGTAGTTGAAGATGTATGTATAACATACCCATAGTCTAAAATCAAGTTTCAATAGAAGTGGATGTGTATATGGAGAATGAAATGTAAGGCTGAATGATAAGGTTGTATCAATGTAAAATATATAGCCTCATGTCTTTTAAGAACTTCAAACAGTAGCTTTAAAAAGTCAATGAAATACATTTTTTTTTTTTAATTTAAGAAGCAAAACCAGTTGATTATGTAGACTCACTATTAAACAGACCAATCTGGTGAAGTTAGGGGAAGTCTGGTGCAACTGAGGAAAGGTAGAGGTGATTTTAGGTATATTCTGTTTTAGCCCTTTACACAACCATTACAGCTATTGTGCTATGGTCATCCAAGAAAGATTACATCCAGATTCCTTCTAAGTCATTACTGACTATTCAGTTCCTCTCCCAAAACAGACTCAACAACTTACAGTCGATCTTAAATATACATCCAGAAATGCTGCAACCTGCCAGTATGGATATTGTCCCAGACACATTGTTGTTTAGGACTCTTCTTCACTTAAAGATAAGGAGCCATCAGGGTCCAAACAGATGTGTAAGACAACTGGCTATCCTAATGGGAATGGGTCCTGCCTGTCCAGAAATATCCTTTTTCACATCATATAAAAATATAATGACGTATCCCATTTCATACTTTTTGTCTTAGTATACTGAGAATGTATGTTAGCAGTAGACACTTCTACAGCCTTTCCAGTTGCTGTGTATGTGAGTGAATACATTTTATATGTCAACATGCACATACATACATGACTTCAGTGGCAACACAGAGTAGATCTTCCAGGTACCATTTACCTGAAGTAGGCCAGGACATTGGTAACATCATATGAGGTCTCCAGGCATAGGCTTGATTGCCTACGGCCCTTTGTAAATGACCTGATGCATCCTTGTTTCCCTGTCTGGGCTGAGCACAAGTGTCTCACTAAGGCAGTGCAGTGCTACCAGCTCAAGGGAACAAGACGGGGAGGAAGCCCAAACCTACACAGCAGTGCCAACCCTGCGCCAGGTGTGCAGGAACCAAGAAGCATTCAGAGTATGTTGAAATTGCCTACCATCCATTTCCTTTTTCCATGGTAAAGGCAGCTCAAAAGGCCCTAGATAACTTCCACCATTATACAGACAGGCAACAATATCCACTTCAAAGTTAAGTTTTCTCAGATAAGACAAAGTTCAAATTACTTATCTGAGACAATAAATAGCCTAGTCTGAGGTTTTAAGACATATTTGCTGTTGCATATATGACTTTAAGTGATAAAACCACTTGGAGTCTACCTTTTAAACATAAATGTGGGCTATTTTAAGACATCCAGATGACCTAGAATTGGCTGAGCAGAGATTTTTGTCTGTCTCTTAAGGCCACTTTTCTTCCTTTTTTTTCGCCTGTATTACATGGCCCAGGAATAAATGCTTCTTCTGAAAAATATCACTGTAAAAAAACCAAAACTGTGAGAAACCAAAACCTGAAACTTCAGAGAGAAGGTCTTCTGGCAGTGATTTGTGTATGGTTAGAATCCATGAAGATGAGTGATTTGGCAGGGGCCAAAACACACTGCAAAATACCTCTTGAATCTTGAGCATTTCGGACTCTTTTGGAAGGTTAAAAAAAGGCTTAAGAGGTCCAGCCACACAGAAGAGCTGTGCTGTTCCACTGTAGGCTCTGCACACTGTGCTTGCATGTGAGAAAGATCACTAGATGTCACATGGGTGCTTTGGGAGCGAAGGTCTCAGAGGAGGCATATCTGGGGGCTAGGTGGGGATGCTGCCAGCAGTGTCAGTGGCTATAGGGAGTTGCTGAGTGACAGGCAGTAGATATGCTGTACACCTTCTTTCTTCCCTATTCCACGCACAAACCCTTCCCCATGACTGGAAGTGCTGGTGGTGCCAGGAGGAGAAGGATAGTATGGACAAACCTCCCAGAGCAGCCTGTCTTCCAGAGCATGGTGCCTGACCAGGAGGGTGAGCTGGAGTCATCTCCAAGCTACCCCATGCTCCTGGGATACATCCTCACCTAAAAATCCAGGATGTGGCAGGAATTTCCCTTTTTCCATCTGGCTAAGCATGGAGGCAAATCACCACCTATGTCCAGGGGACACAGTCCACAGGGCTAGGGTCCAGCCCAACAAAAGGACCCAGAACCAAAAGTTAATTCAAAAGTGTTACTTCCTTGGAATCTATTTTTGATTATAATTAGCTGCAGTAACATAATATAATTTGATGTACAGTATTAGAAACATCCTTCTCAACAGATAGTATGCAAAAGATACCGCTGTTTATATGAATTTCAAATGAAAAACATAATATTCATTGTTATATAGTATTGATATGATATTACTGTAGGTTATGTAATTAGTCTTTGAGATATCAGTGTGTTCAGATTAGCTCACACTGTTGAGTAAATCCTAAATGCTTTACTCCAGTACATTTCCTTTGATTTCAATAGGAGACTGTCAGATAAAGATTTTGTTAAAAGTGTAAGTGCCGCAGGATTTAGCTTTCTCATGTGGATTTTATTTCTAAAGGAGTATGTATTGCTTTATGAACTTTTATGTTTCCATGTTAATATGATTAAGAAGACACACATTGAGCTATAAGAGTCTGCCTGTGCAAATTTCCCTCTGAAAACAATTTTGCTGACACATTGGGGAAAACTATCAAATCTTATTTATTTGGCTTTTCATATATATAAAACAGTGAAGTTTTTGTTTGCTTTTTTGTTTCCTAGGGCTATGAAGAATGGAAAAGGACCAAAGCAACCTGTCATGTGGGAAATATTTTCAAGCACCAGGAAACTCAGAGACTGAATGTCATCTTGTGTATCTTGTTCACTTGACATTCCTTCAGTTGCTTTGTTCGAGAGTATAATTTCTTAGCGCCGTTATTTCATCTAAACATGAGGTCCTTTTATTTAACTGCTGCACGAAGAAGACCTGATGAGAAAATAGCCATTTTCCTTCTTAAAACATTGCCAGGTTTGTTACTTCAGATGTACCTTCAATTACCTGTAGAGAACGCAAAATACCTACATGTTTATTTCTAATATGTGTTTGTTCCTGCATTCAACTCTAATTATGGTGCCTAAAGTGGTTTGCAGATCAATATCTGGTTTTTCTGTTTTTACAGAGGTTGACTATTTCTTTGTTTACTGCAGCTGAATTGTTTGAGGCCTCCTGGTGATGTACCCATCACTGCTAGATGCTGCTAGATAGCTTCGAGTTTTGAAAATTTAATTTAAGAACAGGGCATCAAAATACATTAGTTGACTTTGTCTTATTAGCAACTTTTTATTGTGATGTATCAGCAATTTCTTGTTAATGCTTACTGTAAATTGTCTATAGTGAGGCTATACCACTGGTTCAAGACGGGCTTATGCTGACTTGTAATATCACTGAAGCTTATTAGAGTGTTCTCCTCTCTGTTCCAGTTCACCATGTGAGTCATAATAATATGCTGCTGTTCACATTTACATTAGATTGCAATAGGGGAGAAAACCTGCGCTTTTTTGTGTCCTCATAGTCTGGTCCATAATGATTCAGATCAAATAATTTTGACACAAATTACAGTCTAAATCAGCCTTTTTATTTTGACTTTTGAGTTGTCACTATACTATTCCATCTGTTGACATCCTGTCACCTCCTGGCATAATCTAAAATAACACGATGTAATAATGGATTTTGATATAATAAAGTAATGCTTTAAAATAAAATGCCTCTGAGGACTTGGAGGCTGAGAGATGCTGATCAAAGTCTTGAACAAAGCAGACCATCTTTGCAAAAAGATGTGCACTTACGCTACAGGAAGGTGCTTTATGCACCAGCCATTGAAGTGTCCCAGGGAGGGTCCCAAACCCCTCACATATAACAGTGAGTGTTAACTGACTCATGCAAACCATTTGCTCCTTTTTTGAATAAGATCCTGCTGGAGAGCATAAAATATATTAAACATTGATTTATAGTATCCAAGGGGTCGATGAGCAATGTACACAGCACTCCTGTAATTAAAGAATGTTTTTAGTTCACCTGAAAGTTCATTCTCTATAGGAAGAATGACAAGGAAAGATTCTGGGTTTAATGGTTAAATTCTAGACATTTATAATATTAAATCTATTTCTTTCCTATTTGCATTACTTACTGTTATTTTCAAAGCATAATGATATAGAACTGTGTATCTCTATCCCTTGAAAAAAGCATGAGAGTAAGAAATTCAGAAGAGACAGAAGATACATAAAATCAAGACATATAATTCAATGTCAAGTTTGTGAATCACCTTCTTTTTGTTCACCATAAATGTTACTTGCTTCAGCTATTCCCCTGCATCTGTATTAGTCACATCTCTGTTAGAATGAGTGGTCAACTGGACAAATTTTAGCTTGAAACCTTCAGAGTTTAGTCCAAATTCAAGAGGATTTTTAGATTATTTTGTCTAATCTAAAAATGCCTAGTCATTGTTAATTTAGATGCAATATGTTATTGCAACTCTTGTACATTTTTTCACACACCTCAACTTTTTTACCTAGATTTGTATCAGGACAGTGTAGAAACATATTGGCTTTTGCTTTTGAATTGAGTATGTCTGATTTGAGGATGGGATTAGTTTCATAAGTGGTCTTGAGTCTGTACAATTTTGAAAATATAAGGTCATAGGCAAAAGTAAAAATATGATGGCTGAATATCTGGAAAACACTATTTTCCAGAAGCTAAGTGACTTCCATTTGACCTTTCTGTGAGTGTTAATTTGGCAGTAGGAGACAAAAGGAAAAAGGAAAGACAAAATATCTTGTGCACAATGATGTGACCATTGCACGAATGTCCAAACGGCTCCTATAGGGTCTGTGGAGAGCTTAAATAAGATTAATTCATTCAGCTCCAGTACTTAGGTGAATTTTGTCTATTGCATATAGATTCCAAGACCTGCTTCATTGTGTTGTTCCACTTTCACACTGGCTTAACTGACATGGAACTGTCAAAGGTTGCAACACTGCCTAAATACCACAGTAGTGCATTAAGCTTTGTAAATATCTGGCTAAAACAGTTGAGAAAATGGCATATAAATAAAAAATCCTGGCACAGCATCATTTACACTACACTGAGGCAAAGTTTATTGCATTCTGAAACTGATATATCCAAGGAAATATTTGTTGACCTCTAACTATTTGGCTTCAGAAAACAGGATATAGAGGTTATGTTTCCAATAATCCTCCAGCACTGCTGAGTCCCTTTTTTTTCAAGTAAGTCAAAAAAAACCCCCCAAACAACCCAGCCCCTAAATTATTTACCTTTTTAATAAAAAAAGAATCACAAAAATCTAAATGATGCTGTTTTCAAAAAAGCTATTCAGAAAAGATAAAGTTGTTAAACACTTGAAGCAAAGTTTTCAGGTGCAGCCTTCTTTCAACCTATTTCTTTTTTTTCCATAGGTGATCCTGGCTGGATATATTTTAAAACAATTTGAGTGATACAAGAGGCAAGCTTGTTCCTTTTACATTCAAATATATGCTTCACAAGGTACAACTTCATTCTTTCATCTCTTTTATGATTCAGTCATATTTTATTGAAATTTTGTCAGTGTTTCTTTGTCACAGTTCCTGCTAAGCATGCTCAAGCAGCTGAGATGAGAGGTTGAAAGAAAAGTGACTGAACAGAATTTTAACTAGGGACAGACAAATATCAGATGGTTTGTTTCATATTGTGAAGCAAACTACCTGAATCCACCATTTCTTTGAACAGTTTATGCAATCATTAATGGAGCCTTCCACAGTGGTATCCAGACTTACAGAGCAGAAGGTATCTCAAGCTGTGCTGAATAATTGTGAATAACAATAATATTTTCAAAATAATGAGTAATTAAAGTATGGATCTGACATTCTCTTGGTGCTGCTGGAAAGCAGACAAGGACTAAGGTTTCTATGCTTACCTCTGAAAACATTGCCATAACACGTATTTCTGGTCTAGGCAAATCTAAACACTTGTGTTCACAGCAGTTCTAGCAGTGGCAGTGAATTTTTAATCCTCTGCTAAACAGCAGGCATGTCAATCTTCTTCAAGAGTAGAGGTATAGAGAAGAAAAAAACCAACATAGTTAGCTGAGTGTGAAATCTTTTTACAATAGCACTAACTCACACCATCATAAAAATTGGTGGCATTGGGATACCATCACTGTTTTAAAAACACCCACAAAACTGTAGATATACTACTTCTGCTTTAATGGTCTCAATTAATGCTGTTTTCATTGGTGAGAAGCAGTTTAAAGTGGAAAGCAAAGAGACGAGAAACAAAGTAATCACATAAAATTTGGAAATCAATTAGGAATTCTCTGGATGAAACTGATGCTTACAGAGTATTAAATATGTTTCACAGTGTGTGATACTTTCAGCCAGTGAAGAACTGGTTTTTATTTTACATTTGCAGTAACATGATAACCAGGAGAATGAGTGTATTGTTTTGGGAAGGATTCACATACTACAAAGGAAAATTTTGCATGGGTCAGAGCTGGCTTAGCATGACCTTATGTGAATTTTGTGCCCTGGATAAGGGTATAGTCTTACTGAAAAAATACTGTATGAGTAAGTAAGGATTGTTGATGAGACTTTGACCAATGCAGAAATCAATCAGGCTTCTAAGTGCCATTAAAAGTCCGGCTCATAAGACATCTAGGTACTTCTGAAACTGTACTTTATTTTATAAAGTATGGTTTGTAGGAGGCCGTATTTAACATTACATAGATAACTTGCCTTCTGGCATTTCCTAACTTTCAAGTGCTTCATTTCACAATTTAAATAACATTCTTTTAATATAAGTGGGTTCAGTTTTTGTTTATCTTTGGTGGCGTAAGAAGAAGAGGTGGTGTTTCTCTCTGCTTTGCACACCACGTATGTAGAAATGACATTTGTATAGTAAATTGCAGAACCATGCAATGAATTTTCAAACACCTGTGATCAGAGTACCTGTTTCCTGCTCACCAGTATATCCCTTTTGAAACTTACTATAATATTTTACCCTCATAGCACTTTCAAATAGATGCTATTTCATAGTCCCCTTCTAGAGGCATATCCCTTTTTTCTCTCCTGTTCTACCTGAAGTCATACCAAGTTATCTAAGAGAGAGTAAAGGCCTAAGAATCTCAATTCTAGATCAGTAACATAATTTATAAGAATTAGAATGTCAAAAAATTGATATAGTTCACTAACTAATACAGCTGAACATTGAATTTCAATACCAAAGAGAAAAGAAAAATTTCCTTGCTTCTTAACGGGACACAGATCATTTTATGGTCTCAAAGTATGGCAATAGTAAGTATATGGAGTGATGTAAATCACTTGGTAGAAAGTGTTTGTTTTTTTCAATTCCTGAGCACGCTTTGCCTCATGAACATTGTAATTTGGTAGCTAAGCGTTTGTGCACATGCAAAATTACTGAGAAACAGCTATTGTGAGGGTAACCTCATGTGTAAACAAAAACTATAGTGGGTAGAAAATAATCCAGATTTATTAAAAAGAAAATGGACTGCTCAGAGCATTCCTCAAATAGTATTGTTGTTTTGTGGAGAGGGTCATTGTAAATATTGCATATGAAATAGATGATGATAAAGCTGCATATAGAATCCTATTATTGTTTGTGTCTTGCTGTCTCGTGACTGATATGCTAGACACTATTGTATTGCTACTGTCTTTTACCATGAATGCTCTTAAGATTTTCAGCATTGTCCTCAGCAAATAAAACTGTTTTTCAGAGAAAAAAATTCCACTGCTGCTGCGTTTTCAACCACATCTTATCTGTACTAGCTAAGAAACAATGAGTTTGGACAAATTTTTTAAGAGTTATTTAAAGATATAGAGCCAGAGTGCTTGGTTCTATACTCTGTAGACTAACATACTTATTTACATATGTATGTATACATGTTATTTCCTTAGATTTTGGAAATAAAAATTATTAATACAGTGATGCAATATTTAAGAGGACTAAACCAAAAAATTCTTCTCTTGAGGAATGAAAAAATGGCCTTCTATTAAATTCCTGAACAATGTATATGATGTTGGAATGTATGCTTTTTGGTATACATGATATGCCTACATGCTATACATACACACCTGTCTTTTCCTTAGAGCTTTTATACTTAACTATTATAAAAACTGAATTCATTTCATGTCTATGCCATAATTATTAATGTAGAGCAAGGAAGGTTTTGAATGCCATAAACTTTATATAAAGTAGCATATAAATTATGTATCTTCTTTTGTAAACATAATTTTTATTAACATTTATTTTCTTTTTACTAACCTTTTACAGCCTTTTCTTATGTATCACATTACAGTTTTCCCTTCACTGGAGGATCTACAATTTCTACAGAAGACTTATTTTTAACTCAGCATTGCTTTCACATTGTAACCAAAGATTAGCCAAGGCAGTTAAAGTTGTTTTCAGTGTGAATTTTTTTATAGATTATACTGTCTCATCAGTAGCACAGTCTTGGAAGATAACTCTTGGTGGTCTCATTCAGTGGCAATTCCAATAGAGCTAGCAAATTAATATTGTGGGGTAGAACTTTTCACAGATCGCTCATCCATTACAGAACGATTTTTCAAAATATAAAGCACTTTGTAAGTCAAACAAAGCAGAATTATGGTTTAGTGAACTGCAGTCCTGAGTGCGTTATGGTTTATTTTTCTGGTGAAAAAATAAACTATTACTTTGACTAATAACTCTCATGGAATGCAGGAAAAGATTACCATTAGGTATTTCTTGCCAAAAGAAATTGATATCATGATACTCTTAAAGCACATGAAAAAGGCTTGAATTTACTGGTACTTGAATAGATTTTTAGGCCTGGCATGTGTCATTACTGTAAATCTTTCAAACATTCAGAGTGGAGGAGAATCGGTTTCATCTTTCTTCTGGAAAAAGTTGCTGCTAATCCTCCTTACACTCTGGGCTTAGTCCAGGGAGAATCTGTAATTCTCATTGACCCAACTGAAGCAAGGACCACAGGAACTCGGCACCTTTCTGGCTGAACTCCTTTAGACAGGCTATCTGTAGTTAAATGTTTGTGTGCACTTTTCCTACAAATGGAGAGAGAAGGAAAGAAACTTCTCATTTAATACACAAATCCCATCTTGTCCAGTCCCAAAGAAAGAAATGACTTGTCTGTAAAGCTCATCAACATTTATCTCATAGGATATCTCTAGGGAAGACATTCTAGTATATTCTTGTGCCAATGAGACCAGTGAAGAGCTTCTGCTTGCTGAGGGATCAAGCTCTAGCAGAACAGATTTTGGGAAGATGGCTTTCATCTTGAATTAATATCTTGAAAAAAATATAAAAGTGAAATTTTGTTATGAATGGCCTGGTTTATAATTACCTCTCCAATAGAGTTCTATGCTGGTAGAGCTCCACAAATCTTGTTGTGATACAGAAACCATTCAAGCACCACTGAAGATTTTTAGGGATATTTATTTAATTACTTAAAATTGTTTCAGGAGTCAACAACTATTTTGAATGTTTTGGTCATTGTTTAATAACTGCAGGATTGAATGATTGCAGGAATGCAGCTTATGAATGATGACAGCAAAAGACACAGGTAGTCCCATAATGCTTATATCCAGGGACAGCAGAACAGCATAGGAAAAACACAGAGGTTTCATGTATAAAATATCCATGATATAAAGATCAAACTGATCAGAAAAATAAACTAGTGAAGTGTTAACACATTACTACCACTTTTCCCATAATATACATCTACATGCACGTGAAGAAGTCCCATCAATCCTGGGAGAATGGGTTATTCTCATGTATGAACACAAGAAGTGAACACTACAGAGAGGAACATCCTCCTTTTTGTGTGTACAGTATTTTTGCATTAATAATTACAAAATATACCC
Source organism: Morus bassanus (assembly GCA_031468815.1). NCBI lineage: Eukaryota > Metazoa > Chordata > Aves > Suliformes > Sulidae > Morus > Morus bassanus. The sequence goes on from CM062567.1 coordinate 99,688,636, forward strand.
TTATTGATGCAAGTAGAAAGAAAATCCCTCAAGCTTCAATGACAGTAGCCTTGGAGCTGCATGATTAGCAGATATGGCCCTGATCCAGCAAAGCCTTTTAAGCACATGTTTAACTTCCACCCTGAGGTTGTTTCTCTAAGTACTACATGCATAGCTAAAGGTAAGGACATACTTAACTCGAGATCTTTGCTAGATCGGGGCCCATGTTATTAAAGGGAGAGTGTGAATTTTCATTAGAATTACAGAACACAAAGAAATGTGAAGAGTCCTAACGACACAAGCAGTTTTCACAACAGACAGTACAGCTTGCATGGTCTGCTATAAACTTACACAAACCAATCTTTCCGTTTCAGAGTCACTATTTAAGCATGAAGCTTCAAATGCTACTAGCAAAACATCAAAGTAAAGTTGTAATTGTCAGTTGTGTACAGAAAGGTTTGAAGCAACTACAGTAAATATTTGTTGTCTTAAATCTCAAGTTTTATACATCAGCTTTGTTACTGCGCTGTATCAATTGCCAAGGTTAAAACATGGCTGAATATTTGCACAGGAAAAATGTTGTCTTCCTTTGTTAGGGCTAAATCTATATACTGATTACTGTTGTTTGAAGAAACAGTAGTACAGTGCTTTAAACTGTAACCTTCATAAATACTTTTACTTAAATAGGAACCTCAAAATCCTAAAGCAAACAAAAGCATGATTATATGTACAGCAATAATGCCCTTATCACAATGGGATAACAAACACAATGGTTAGTAACATTTGAATAGTGAAACAAGTGTGTTTATAATAAGATGATTAGAGCCAAAATGCAATGGCCCTTTCACAGACTGCTTCATGAGCATACTAAACTGTTTGTCACTTAAGGACTTCAGAACAGTTTCTAGATCATTCTTCCCGTAAAGCTACTTTTGGAACGTAAGCCTTTCCTAAGATATAATAAAGCACATTTTTCAAACTAGCAATGATAATAGGGTTTAACATGGCTTAAGGACACAAATATGTTAGATGCAAGGACAGGAAAAGATCTCCTAGTTCAACAGGATGTTCTGCTTTAACTTTGTACCTCTCTGTACTTCAGTTCTCAGGTCCTGTTTATTTAGCATGATACCCTTTTTCACAGTTTGCAGTTGTCATGGTTTAACCCCAGTCAGCAACGAAGCACCACCCAGCTGCTCGCTCACTCCCCCCGGTGGGATGGGGGAGAAAATCAGAAGAGTAAAAGTGAAGAAACTCCTGGGTTGAGATAAAGACAGTTTAACAGGGAAAGCAAAAGCCATGCGCACAAGCAAAACAAGACAAAGAATACATTCACGGCTTCCCATGGGCAGGCAGGTGTTCAGCCATCTCCAGGAAAGCAGGGCTCCATCACGCGTAATAGTTACTTGGGAAGACAAATGCCATCACTCCAAATATCCCCCTCTTCCTTCTTCTTCCCCCAGCTTTATATACTGAGCATGACGTCATATGGTGTGGGATATCCCTTTGGTCAGTTGGGGTCAGCTGTCCCGGCTGTGTCCCCTCCCAGCTTCTTGTGCACACGGCAGAGCATGGGAAGCTGAAAAAGTCCTTGACTAGTGTTAGCAACAACTAAAACATCTCTGCATTATCAACAATGTTTTCAGCATAAATCCAAAACGTAGCCCCATACTAGCAACTATGAAAATATTAACTCTATCCCAGCTGAAACCAGGACAGCAGTTTACAAGTTCATGGTTTTGTTTCTTTTTTACAGCAACTTGCATAATTTTATATTTTTGAATGTTTTTCTGTATTAACAGTCTACTGAATCTTACTGTTGATTTACAAGATGGTGGTGATGAGTTTCTAAAAATAAGAACTGTTTTATGAATGCAACTTGTTAAGTGGCCTACATGGCAAGTGAGATTACTGAAATGGTAAATAAAACCATTTTGTGAGGAAATGATCTCTTGCACATTTAACTCAGTTGTTCTGTTCTGAGAGCCTCCAGTACTGCCAATAAGCATTTGCTTAAAGTGTCTGACATGATAAAGGTTAAACTAATTCGTTATTATGTACTTATTTAATTCTGGTAGTATTGTGCTAGAAGAGTTATAAGCAGTAGGGATCAAATAAATTTACTAGAGTTCTGTTGTTCAGGTGCCTTCACATGTAAGCAAAGCTTTTCACTTTTGCTGCAAACAAAAGACATGCCAGATTCCATCATCTATCCATGCCCAAGGCAATCCATTGCACTTTCCGTAACAAGCTTACTAGGTGTAGCAGTGAAAGTTGAATTTTCTGACTCTCTGCCTCAGTAATTTCCCTCATCCCTTTAATACGACACTACAAAGTTTTTGATTTTAAAGCTTTTATTCCCTTATGAATTATTTTCTTATGTGTGCACACAGGACCAATCCTACAAAATTTCAAAGTGAGGAATGAGATATGCTTCTGAACATTGTAGAATTGGTGGCCAAAAGCCACCAATTGGTCTCAATGCTATATTAATTGAAATCTGAAGAAGGACCATGATTGTCCTGCCTGCACTGACATAAGATGATACCAACAGAAATTCCATGGTAAGAACAAGGAAGGCCTATAAAAAGTAGCCAATAATGTAAACTATTTCTGGATGCATTTTAATGTCATATTTGTTTTTATTCTTTTTATTATATGCCATGGGTTATGGCTTTAAGGTATCATATTTTAGGGTGCCATAGCCAAAATGATGAGAAAATGTTTACTTTTACTGACAGTATCAAGTAGTAGAAAATACATTACAAAAGCATCCAATAAATGCGAAATGTAGTTAGCTATCAGGCAGCAACAAGGAACATGACAAAGTTTCCTTCATATTTTGATAAAATATTTCACTTCTTTTCCATTCCTGCTATATGCATGCCCAGTCAACACTAAATTTGCTTTATGATTTCTCATCAATCGGTTGGAATATGTAGTGTTTAAAAAAATCTGTCACAAAAATGCATTTGCAGTTGCCTATGGTCATTCAAATAAATTAAGGTTAAGGAAGTGAAAGAACACATGCCCCATTTTGAAGACAGTTGCCACACATGAATATAGTAGAAACTAACAAATGTACTTCTTTATGAAATTAATCACGGGTTTGTTATTCTGTATTCTGCAGGAGGCAAGAATTCCTTATAAATACAGATGTGCAGCTGAAAGGCAGCTGAGATAGCTAGAATTCTGCATTTGAGAAACAACATAACAGTTATGGATTTTGTTTCTGATGAAATATTTCTTCCTTGGAATTTCAGTATGTCTTATTCCAACATTTTTAATCACTTACATATAGTTTTGTAGAACTATTTTAAACTCATAGCATACCTCATTATGTCACGAATCTTGTTCTGTGCTTTAAGCCTATGTTAAAATTAACAAGTGCTTCTCTGATAATGGATAGTCACAACACAACCATGATTAGCATTCAGCCCCACCATAGTGACAGAGCTTGTTCCTCTACAGAAAAGGAAGAAGGGATTAGAAATAACTAAAAAAAATACTTTCTATTTCTTATTCCTCTATCTTTCTAAGCCATTGTAGAGAAAACACAGATAAACAAAAGTCATAGCCAAATAAGCAAAACCTGAACCACAAACCAAGACTTTTCTGTTTACATTTTGAAAATTGTTTCCACCCAGTTATCTTTGGCTGAGCGTGCAAGCTCTATTCCAGTGAAATGGTGACATTATATCCTACAGTAATGGGTAGCAGGCCTTTTTTTTTTTTTATTTATTTTTGACTTTGCACTTCTATTAGAGATTCAGCCATGAGATTTTGGTAAAATTTATCACTCTTGAAAATTACATAGTTCACATGAAATAAAACAAATCAAAAGTATATAATTATTATTTATACATACAGAGAAAAAATTCCTATCCAGTGGTTTAGATTAGCCTCTTTAATTTATGCATGTCATGAATTGTCAACCACTGAAAAGTTACTGATAGCTAGATTTTTGCCATCTTGGATCCTATGTGGTTGACTATTTGGAGGAGAGTAAGTAATCCATTAGTTGCCAATGTGAAAAACACAAAAGGTTGACTTCTCAGGTCCCTGAGTGCACCGGTAGGCCTTAATGGCCCATGACCACAGGATCAGGAGCCCGTTTTAACACTACCATCCATCATCCATGAGTGCCAGTCACTGTCCTGGGCTCTGTCAGAATGGATTGGGATATCGCACAGCTCCTCTCACCTCATGTGTAAGTGCCAAACTGTATTAGCTCTTGCTGCTCCCTCTCATTGCTTGACTTTCAGTCCTCAAAAACTTACTTTCACATAAATTCCAAGGATAAAGTATTCTGCAGGGTGAACTGACTGAACAGTAAGATTGAGATGACGGTGTCCAGTAAGGTAGAAAAAAAAGTTACACAGTTGCTTTAATTTCACTTTGTTATTACTAGCTACTTGCATCGACGACTTTGGCTTTTCCCTGCTTTTGAAAGTGTGGAGCTATTGCCCCAGAACATCAGCTTTTCATAGCTTTAAAAGACAGGGAATATTTTGCATGAACTCTGACCTACATAGGCCCTCTGTTCTACAGACTTTCCTATTTTATATATGAATTATTTATGTGTAGCAATTTATATGTATGTTTATACAGTACCAAAAGCAACACAAGCCTGATTCGTAGGAGTAGAGTCACTGAGTGTTATGCCTGTGTTAGTCACACTAACACAAGGGAAGTTGGGGATGGATCCTACTTTGGGGAAGGAATTCCTCTTGGATATGTCTAAGAGTGCCAGCAACAGCTTTTGATCTCTCAAAATTGGGATGCTGTATGGCTGCTTTTACCTCACGTGTACATGCCAAACTGGACTCTGTTAGCACTATGGCAAAAAATATTTTTGCCTGCCCTTTCTCCTTTGGTAATGTCACACCTCATCTCAAAGACAGCTGAAGAAATGCAAGGGATTTTCTTAGTGTTCTGCCTACCTCCCTGTGTGGGTGGAACTGGTAAAGCATAAGCTGGCTTGGAATTTTATACTTTAATAGGAGTTTGAAAAAGTTGGAAAGACAACATTTCAAATGTACAGTTTTAGCAGCAACCATCACTCAGTATTCACACTCATTTGTGGTGTGGAAGGAAAATAAAGTGAGAGAAGGAAACTCACATCAAGTTGTACAGTAAGGTCAGAGTATTTGAACTCGTGTCATGCCCCCAGAAGAGATACCACAATACAATTACAATCTTGTGAAATGACCACAATGAAATAAAACATTTAATATAAAACATTTAAATTGGTTCTGATTCCAAGGTGCATTTATGGTGAGGAGCAATTTGGAATGTCAGTTTGTGCTAATACATGCAATATACTTTGAATGTGCTGAAATTTGAAATAAAAAAGACTACCTTCTTGCCTTGCACTGCATACGTGCTGACATTTCCTAGAAATAAAATATTTTTCTATAGAATTTTTTCTGTTGAAAACTCAAGGCATAGTTTATTTATGCTGACCTTTTTGGGATGTCTCTCTTGTACCTTTAGCAAGTTAGAAGACTAACAGGCAAGCATATCTTTTTCGCAACCTCTACTGTGGTCAGCTTGAAATGGAATTGAATAGACTTTCTTTACAGAGGCGTAAATAAAGATTTTGTCACAAACATTAATTAAATTTTTTTATAATTATTGAAAGTGATTAACACTCACTTTTGAAGCCGTTTCTACTCATAGAACAGTAAGGTGTTTTAGGACATTTAGGTGTTATGATTCTATACTTGATAGTCACTTTTCTAAATGAAAAATATTAATAAAGGTATAAATACAGTTCTGTTGAAAACTGGAGCATAAATATGTATTCTGAATTAAAAAATGAAGGTATTTAGCAACTAGTAATCATCATAGATTAGCCATTAGTATGAGGGCAACTGGGTTGTATTCTCTCCTGTCTTTGCCTGTCCTACCAAGAGAATTAAATTCAAGTTTTGCCTCATAATTTCAACTCAGACCCCCCTCTGGGCATCAGTCCCTGGCCAGCTTTATCAACAATAACAAAACTCTGACAGTCTGAAGCTTGCATCTAAAAACACACACAGCAAGTAGAGCTTTTTTAAAACCATTGACTTTCAAAACAGCTCTGTCTCTTGCATGCAAACTTGATAAGGGAACTTTCCAATGAGGAATTTGCTACGTGGATGTTTGATAGCAAGTTTGTCCTTTCCAAGGAAAATTATGGTCATCTTCAGTTTATATCAGAATGCTATCATCTGAAACAAAATATGTAAGTGAATACTGAAAGTTTATTCTTTAGGAATTGTGCTGTGCTCAAGAAGATTTCGAAGTGCTCCAAATATGTCATTCAAGACTGAGTTCACTGGTGGGCTAAAAATATAAACATAGTCTGTGGAAATTAAAAGCTCCCACTAGCTGATTTAGTCTGCTGATATAATTTCTTTTCACCATTCTGCTAAATTACCTACATTCTTTACTTTAAAGTTATCTCTAGTGGACTGAATTCATTTGCCAGCTAGTATGCAAAGTGAGAAATATGACATTGCCAAGAAGTGACCGTTTATGATGATGCTATAATTGTTCTGGAGTTTGTTAGACCCAGAGAAGCCATGGTAAAGTTCTCGAATTGACAGTTTTCCCTACATTTGAAGAGAATTTGTACATGTATCAGTGTTGGCTTCCTGAAAATTTTTGACTGCCAGTGAACTGATTTGAACAATGAAAAGTCAAATCATCATGCCTTCTTTCAACCACTCATTGCTCTCTTACAGACCACAAGAAGACCAAAGTTGTCAAATGAAGAATATTTGCCTTGTGATTTACAACTTTGCTGGATCCCTTTTTTCCTGTATGGAAATTTTCATAAGTGGTTTGGCAAACGCCTTTAAAATAACTGTGGTATTTGGCAGAAAAAAGGCTGCAGAACTTGGGCCTGCTGTTTCCATTTTAGTTCAACAGTGAGACTCCTCTCAGTGATATGAACCAAGTACAGAATTCATAGTCCAAAGACATAAGTTATTAGAAACAAGTTGAGTAAAAAGGAGACATGTGGCTCAACCCACAGAAATTCATTAGACAATGGTTTTCTGAATGCCTGTTCCAAACAATTTGTCAAATCAACTGTTCATTATCATGCAGCCTAATACTGACTGCGTATATATATAAATTTACACATCGGTAGCTATAAAAGTGTTTATATTTATCACACAATACTGTTCATTAAACATAGTGGAGTATGTGAACACACATGTTAGCAATTTATACCCACAAAAATCATTCAGTTGTTCACATGGCAGAGGTCTGTGTATTATTAGGAGGAATCCAAATACACGCACTTACTTTATCACTTTTTGAAAGGGCAGACAAAGGTCATAAGTGACAACTTCCTGAGTTTTATTTTCTTTTAATTTCAACATATGTCACCAGAAAATGTACTCAAACTCGAAGCTTTCAAGTGAAAGGCTAATTTCACTGCTATTTCTTATTCATTAATGCTTAAAATTGCCAATAGGAGGTGAAGTGACATTTTGTGGTTCAGATGCAACCACATGCTGGCCATATGGGACTGACTTCTGAAACACCCAGGTTCGACTTCAGTGAGAATATTTATGGATCGATGTCTCCCCTACCACACAGTGGTGGCACGGACTACTGTGATCTGTTGCCTCAAGAGTATTTCCCCAGACACCCATGCTAACAGACTGTTTCAGGGAGAAGGTGTATAGGTGGGGCCATGAGTAGAGAAATGAGGCAGGGTAGGCACTGGACCTAGAAAGAGCATGAGAGGACTCATAATTGGTGGTGGCCTCTGCAACTAACAAACAACCTCCAGCCTCCTTGAAGGATTTCTCTGAGACACAGGGCCACCCCAGAGTAGCGTGTTTCATACACAAGTGCTAGTCTCATGCTTAGAGGCACAGCCTCGCTGTAGCAAATATGCAGAACAGCAGGAAAGTTCACCTTCAGAATTAATTCATCTCTTTCACGCGTTTACCTCTGGTCTTCTGATAATAGTGAGTACAACTATATGGGGTGCATGGAAAGCCTCATGTTGATTTCAGAATAGTAATTTCTAATGTTTAGTAGGTAGTGATCCTTAGTGCGCTATACTTCTCTTTTTTTTTTTTCCATGCTTAATGGATTGATTTAGCTATGTAAAAATCATCTCTTGCCATATCACGTTGAGACAATTTGAAAGCACAATGGTCTGAGAGACAATTGGACATTTTTTTAAAGAGGGAAGTGATGCAAAAGCAATTTACACTTATGAGTTCAGTGTTGCAAAATGCGAAAGAGCAAAGCCCTTTACTCAAGGAAACAAAACTATCTTAGAGATTGTCCCTGAGACAACATGACAAAGGCACCATGGTATGAGTCGTCAGGGCATCATATTCAGGCAAACTGTCAGCATTGGTAGAGGTCCTGCAACCTTTCTTACTGAGAGGTTGAAAGGAATTTTGTACCGTTTCCCATTGTGCTGAACAAGAATTTGCCTGGAAGCCTTGCTTGACAGATTGGCCCCTATTCCCACTATGATTTGTGCTACTGTGAAACAAGAGTGCCTAATGCATGGGCCATAATATAATGACAGGCTAGCTTCAGTTAGTCTGAAAAATGATACACAGATGAAAGCACGGGCTCTGCTCCACCTTTCATGCTTTTCATATTTGCATTTGGAGCGTACACAGGCGGGACCCCAGACAGAACTGACAGACAATTAAAAGACCACTCAATACAAGGAAGTATATCTGCATGACACATGACCTCTGCTAGCAGACAATATTGTAGGGCATAAAACAACGTCTTGCTATCAACCTGAAGTCTAAGAAGAATTATATTAAGCCCTGCCAAGAGGTTAACTTCTTTGCAGCAGGAGCTTTGTTCTGACTGTGTCTTTCTTATAAAAACTTTAGGATTCCTTTTTCCTGAGGGAACTTAATCTTTCAGATTTGGGTCAGGAGGTATAATAAGTAGCACAAAGAAGTAAACACTATAAAATTCTAGGGGGCAAGCAGGACACATTTTTTAGAATTTAGTTAAAGGAAATCCTGTCTTATGTGAACTCTAAGAATGCAAACATGGTGGATACAAATTGTTCTTTAAAAAGGCGGCTTGGAAAAGTAGTAAAATAAAAGCTCGTTTCAGATTTTTATAGCTCCTAATGGAAAAAAGTGACAATATGAATATTTTAAGTGTGCTGTGTTGTGTGGGGATTTAACATGGAGAAATGGATCTTAGGAATGTTTTCATTTCCACCTGCTGATCTTGCCTTGTACATTCTAGTGGAAATCTTACGATATGTGTCATTATTGTTGTATGTGTAAAATTTGAGATTTTAAAAAGTCATTGTTACATAAAGGGGATGTTTATTTTGGCAAAATGAGAATCTTTGAAACAGTAAAATTATACAGTTCATTTCCACCAGATGTTGAATATCCTCTTTTTTTTTGAGAGCTGGGCTATGTACTATACAGGAATATAGACAGATGCTGTGTGGCACTTTATTGTTGGATTGCTAGCATATTTATGTTGCATAAAGGGCGTTGCAGAATAATGTTTGCAATGTTCTATGCCAAATGCATTCTGAAATTTTTGCAGTATCATAGAACAGATGGAAATTAAAGTAGTGTTCAAGCTCAAATCTGTTTCCTTTGATAGTCTGCTGCAGGGATGGTTTTAAACAAACTTTCAAAACAAACTTTCTAGGTATTTAAGATGTATAAATATGAATATAGAAAATGCAGTGGAAAGTGATTAAACACATGGACAATATTCTGGTTTTGATTTTACTTGAACTGAACTAAAAGATAAAATGGTTCAAATGTTGTTAAATGTTTTGCACCAAAGAGAAGAAAACATCTTGAATATCTGTGTCCATTGTATTGAATTTGAGTGAAACTTTTTTCTTCTTGAATCTGTTGCCCAAGCAGAAAATGGGACACTTGAATAATTGGCATGCTTCTGATGTTTAATGGCTTCCATAATCCCCATTTTGGACGCTATAGGGCAACATTAAATTTATATGAATTGCTACAAAACTGTGAAGGGATAATTTTCCAGAGTTTCAGTTTATTTTGTTAATTTTTGTGGAATTTTTTGTTGTTCTTATTGTTCATTCATTTTATGGTTTAATTTGGATCTATGAAAAGCATTGTTAAAAAGGCAAATAGGAAAAGAAAAATCCCCAAAGAAATGGATTGGTATTTTAATATTCAAATATGAAAGCATAACAATAGAAAGAAGATTGGTTTTCCAAATTCAACAGTTTTCAATTTGCAAAAACAGCTGAATAAATTAATGCTGTATGAGAATTATTTCACACCTGTCAAATATAATTTCCAATATTTGCCCTTCCCTCCTTTTCTGAGCATCTCCATTTGCATACTAGGTGCAGGTGGGCAATGTAAGTTAAACCAGGAAAGCAAAAGAGAGAGAAAGGCTGCAATGAGAACAAGAACTATGTAATGCTAAACTGTGTTTCACCACCATGGTGCCTACAGGTTTATATTCCTTCTAGCAGGAATGAGCATACTGTCTTCTATTGCCTTTTACAAATTGGTGCTTCTGGGAATCTGCCTCCAAGGTATCTGCAAAGTATTTGAATTCAGTGCTAAAACTGGATAAGGTTGTTTACAATTCTTAGTTATTATTGATAGTTATTTCTTGTTAATCATTGTTCCTTAATAGTGTGACCTTTCCAGCACAAAATTATTTGGTAAGCCTTGGGGAAACTGCTTCTGGAGATTATCTATAAAATAAATGTTAGCAAAGGAGCAGGCAGTACCTCAGAGCATTTCTGGCATTTTATTTTAAGCATTTGGGATTGGGCTCTAGAAATCAAATTTATTAATCTGACTGTGACAATTCATGTTTCCTTCTGTGTCTTCAATCTACCTACATTTCAGATAATAACAGAAGCTAGATTGCTGCTTTGGGAATAGCAGGAAAAGGCAACACTACTAATGCTATTTTAAAATTTGAAGGCTAGAAGGTGGGAAGCAGGAACAAGCCTTTATATCAACAACTAACCTGTTCTGAAACAAGGGGAAAATATAATGTGGAGGCCTGCTGATCAGAAAAAGCAGGGACCACTTGTACTAACAGCCTTATCTCTGTGAACCTGTACTTCATGAAACTTACCTCTACATTGTGATGAAAGCATCACCTGGAAATTAGAAACAATTGGGTATTATTTTTAAATTTAATGTTCATACAAGGACACTTTCACTGTTTTTATTGTTACATTTTATGAATTACCACGATGACACTATGTTTCCCTAATTTGCATTGAACACTTCATTGTGAATGACACAGGAATGTTCATTATGGTAGTATTTACCTAAGAGAGGCAACTGAATACAGCAAGCAACTCTTTACGCAGAATTAGTAAAGAAGGTAATAAAAAAGAGAATTCATAGTATTGTTAGCTTCCTTGCCCTACTGAGAAGTATAAGATGGTAGTTCATAGTACTGGCCCTTCCTTGGCCTAGAGTATTTCAAAATTTATCCAAAAGGAAATCTACAGGGGATCATTAAGAGAGGTGAGCAAAACTAGGTGAAACATTAAGGCACTTTAAAGCTTCTATGGGAATTTTACTTGGTGAAATTGCTTACATACATCTACCTGGAAATTCCTTAGGGAGTTTTATTAACACTTCTTCCTCTTTTCCCCTTCAGCTGAAATCAAGATCAATTCACAAACCCTTCCACTACTTGACACAAGAAACAAATGTGTTGACATGATTAGCGGTGTTTAGAACACCAGTTCTCAGAAGCAAGAGGGTCTACAGGCTGTAGCATTAGTCTGTCAAGCCATCAAGTCAGACCCTTTTTCTACCTTTCTGAGACAGAGAGGCTCTTAAATTGAATAATTGTCATTTTCCAGCTTTCAGTGAGGCCAGAAATCACTAAAGATCTCATTTAAACTTTCCGTTCTAGTTCTCAAGCAAATTTACAGCAGAGGTCAGTCCTTTTGCAAGATTTCTGGAGGGAATTCTTTATCATAACAGATTTTTTTTTTTTTTCTATTGTAGTTTAAACTATCTTCCATCAATTTTTCTTGTCGTTTCACCCATCTTATTATGACCTTCATAGGATAAAAGAACAGTACCAACCATGCCTTTTCTCTGAGTATTGTGCTTCTCAGTATATTATGTAGTTAGTATTGATTATAAATCACAGTGAACTCAATGAATGCTTTCCTATGCCTGTACCTCTCCATGACAGCCATTCTCATGCTTTTATCCAGCTTGGAAATAGTACTTTTTTAATATTTCTCCTACAGAAAGATTGTGAGTTCAGCTTAGTTTTACTTTTACAGATAAAATGAAACCAGAAATAACCCAGACAATCTATCAAAGCACAAGATTATGAAAAGTTATTTTCTTCTTATTAAAAAGAGATCAATAAATGTACATTAACCTAATTATCCTAACAATTGAGTTTAGCATAGTAATAGGATTTGACACAGGCTATGGCAGTGGATCTTGTGCATTTTCAATCATTTAGTTAAAGACTGAGTTACCTTAAATAATCCAAAAATAATAACTTAAAAAAGGAAGTTATGTATTAACTAATGTAAAATAGATTTTAAGCATTAATGAGTAAATTCTTAAGCTATTATGTGAAGAAAATAGAAACTGAAAAAAAAATCCTGTTACAAAAAGCAAAGATAGTGATACATGAGGGAAAGCAAACCAAATATATTAAAAGAAGCTTATGTGTTTTTAATAACTTTTTTGTATAAGTTTAGAGCTTATGGAAGGGAACATCTGGCGGGTCTGGAGGCTGACAGTTTGAAAAGAATGTGGCTGTGGTGAAGGCAGGCATATTGTCAACTGTCTCCTCCTGCCAAGAACCTGAATAAAAGTATCTCTCGGCGTGAAAGAATGGAGGGTATTTGACATCCGTTTTTTTGCGATCTTGTCAGAGACTACCAGGCAAGGTGTGCAGTTCCACCCAGAACCAAATGTTGATTATGGAGCACTAAACACTACTTAGATGGTAATCTAAACTTTACCTCATCGCTGAGCTGAGACAGAGCTGAATCATAGCTTCTGAACAAAAAGTTTTGATTTAACAAGACCATTTTCTGGAGTTAAACACGTTCTAGTTTTCATTCATTTTTGATGGTTTTGTTGGTATAGGAACCTAATTCCCTTGCACTGAAATGAAATCAAGCTCCCTCCCCCACCTCTTCTTTTGTCTTTCCATTGACAATGTATAGCACAAAATAATTTTTTGCCATTCGCATTCCAGTTTCATATTTTAACTAAGGAAACACTATACAGATGCATATAAAGACAAAATTGTAATATCTGTGGCACAATCACAGTAGTGTGTTGGGTTTTGTTTTAAGTGAAAGAAATTCTGAATAGGTTCTTGAGTGTCAACTGTTGTCATTTTCTTTAAACAAAAAAGAGAAAGAAAAGGTGTGAAAGTGGCACAACTTTGATTTCTGCAATGCAAGAAGGCCTGAATTACACCTCAGGCTGCTAAAACTCTCCTTCCATTGCTTCTCCTGCTGGTTAGGAGGCACTGTTTCTCCTCCAGCGCCACAATATGTCTTCATCATCCTAGCACAACTTCCTTCTCACTCAGACATGGTGTTGGATGGCCTGAGCACATGGTACTGCATGTTTCATTATGAGACGAAGCACATGAGGTAAGAGTAATACAAAGCGTGTGTGTGACAATCAGACAGAAACATGACTACAAAATCAGAATAATCAGCAACAGCCTGAGGAATGAAGCAGTACATAGTAGTTTTTATCTGAAGACCTCAAAGCTCTTTGATGAGACTTCTCAAAGTAACCTTGAGAGTTCATAAATATTGCAAATATGTTTTACAGAAGAAGATGTGTGCTCCCAGGGCCATACTACACTCTTGGGATGCCCTGAGGGTTGGTGGTTCCCAGGGGCTGGGAAGAGAACAGTGGGGCTCCTCAGGGTCCGTCAGGGCAGGGTCTGGCAGCCAGGGCCCATCCCGCCACCCCAGCCAGGAGCAGGGCAGCTGTGGGTCACCGGAGCAGTCCCAGCCCCAGGCACTGGACACCTCCCAGGGGATGAGGCAGCTCTTGGGGCTGGTGCTCTTCCCACCCTCGGTGAGGACTTTGCCGGCTTCTTCATGTGGCACCAGTCCATATATGAAGTATGTAGCCAAGGTAGGAAATTGCCTATGGTTTTGGATAGTGATTGCCCAAAGACATTTTGTATTTTGGAGAACACCACTAGTAGACACTTCATTCATTCTTTCAAAACAAGAAACAACAGCAATGGTTATTTTTAGTGATGACAATCTAGACTATCACATCCTTTAAATGTTATCCACTTATTTTTCAAGTACGTGTTTTAATAGAATTATTTTATTGTAAATGCTGTCAATGCAATCTATCCCTAGGAAAAAAACCCTTAGGTCTGAAACAAATTTTCCTCTCCTTCATTTATGCTACTACTTTATAGGTATATATTTATTCTAAGTATATCTAATAACTATACTAATTTTCTCAGTTTTATTGTAAAAAAATGTAAGGGGAAAATCAAATGTGAAATTGTCAAATATAATTTTTATTTTTCTTACTGTATGGGAAGCCATCATTGTGTACGCTTCATATGTATTACTTTATTCCTGGGCTTTCTTTTGAGTGAAACAGCAGAGAGAAAACCTATGTACAACCGTAAGAACGGCTCATTCAAGGTAACACTTCTAATAGGCTGCACAACTAAGCCTCTTTTGTATTTGACTCTGTCAAACCCACACAGCCCACCGGCCCCAGACTTTTCATGTTTTCCCAAGGCACAACCCAGACAATGCCAGTTAAGGCCGTGGCGTAATGGTGCTTATGTCAGACGATAACAACACAATTCACCAGCTCACCAAACTTATTCTCCTATTTATGTCATATGTCATGATACTTACAGGGGCCTATGTTTCCAGTCATGTTTGTAGGTATAACAGGCACCTTCCATGACTGAAATCATCAGTTTATTGTGGTATTTATGGTGTGGCATAATGTGCTTACAGCTTCAGAGGACCCTCAGTATCACACTGATAAAATACACCGAAAGGCAGGGCAGGCATATGGCTGAAAACACAACTACTTGGGACATTCTGAGATGCCTAGTGGTCCTCCCAACAGCTGAGCTGGCTATTGCTGTTCTTACGGCATCTCAGGCAGTAGCAAGTTTACACCATCTCAGAGCCGAATGCAAGGCCCCATCTATCAGAACTTGCATTGACCCCGTTAGACACTGAGAAAAGATCCAGCAAAAACACAGTAAAGAGTGATGCAGATGATCAGTTTGGGTTGGGTAAGAAGATATTATCAGAGAGGGTTGCACCAGCATATACCTTGCAGGGTTGAAAGAAGGTTGAGAAGGCTTTTTGCAGGGTATTGTGGCTTTGTTGCCAACCACAGCTATGTTGAGAGAAGTGAAAGAGAACAGCAAGGGGCCCAGGCTGACACTGAGATAAAGGAAAAGGGAGATGTTTGGAAAGTTTCTTTTGTGTAGAGTCTACATCACACAGCACTATCTTTTTCCATTTAAAGCATCATTTGTTTCTTTGTGGGCTTTGCCTTTGCTAGTCTCATCGTATCAGTGTGCCCAGAAAGCTTCCTTGTAATAAGATTGCCTGGTACAAAAATGCTGTGTCTATTAATGTTTTCTTTTTATCTGTGTATGTAGGCAACACTTCTCGGAAGGACTCATCCTATGGAAAACCCCTGATGACTGTGCCGTCATCTGTAAAAGATACAGGGTACAAGAGTGCTTCTCATGCTAACAGGAGATACCTTCTATTTGTGTCTCTCCAAAATTAGTTCAGGTGATCAGAAATTTAGAAAAGTTATCCACTAAAAATATCTGTTAAAGACAAAGGAGTGACATACCTTCCTCTCAGAGTATCTACTTCCTCTCTGAGTATTTGCCTTATTCAGATAACTGAAACATAGACATAAAAATGAATGTATTGTGTTTGTATACCATATATGCCACACAAATACAGTGAATTCAACAATATAAGAAAACTGAGTAAATGGAACTAGTTCAATGGGAACAGTATAGTGCTTTTGGTGTCATCTGGGTTTTATTATTGTTCTATTTACTATATATGTGTGGTTTATCTGAAAATTATCACAACATTTCTCCTCAAACTATTAAATATTATCTGAAAGAATATCTTTTCATTTCTAATAAGAGCAAAGGCCTTTTTCCTGCTATCTTTCTTTATTCTTACAATTTGTAATTCTTCCATAGTCCAAGCTCTTCATATTATGTAGTATTTTCTGCCTCATTGAAAATATTTTCTTGTTAAGAATACTTTGGGAAATTACTAGGTTTCATTCTAAATTTATATGAAGGACAAAATTTGTAAGAACAATTTCTCAAAACTGACAACGTTACAAATGCCACATTAGTGTGCATTACATGGCAAAAAAAATGTAACTGAATATTATTGGTAACAACGTATAGGCTTTACTTTCTAATGATACTACTGTGGTGTCAACTTTAGAATGTATGTTAGATAGAGGAACAGACGAAATGAAAAAACATAGACTGCTGGTTTATATTATTTTCTCCCTTCCATTATAATTTATTAAGAATTCTGGATGTAAGAAAGAATTGCATGCCAAATTTATTTGCACTCCATGGAATTTGTTATGAAAACATACATGGTACACTCTCTTAATTTCTCATATATATATTTAACCTGTGGTAATTAATCTGTAAGTATGATAAAGTATGTACTCACTGACATGACTGAAACTGCCTTAGCTGTTTATTCATTGATCAGTGGTGGTGGATGAAACAATATTTACTCTCTCTACAAGGAACAATGAGAATTTTTCCTTCAGTAAAAAGCCGGAGGTAAAGGCAAAGTCTATATTATTTGTCTTTGTTCAGCAATGGTTGCATTTTTCAAATTAAGTGTATGTAGTTCCACAGACTGTGTCCTTCTTTTTTTCCTAATTAAAACACAGCAAGTTCAGACTATGTCCACCAAATTTAGATGTTGATAAATTGTTAATTTGTAAATTGACATTCTTAAGAGGAAGGGAGGTAAAACATTCAATTAGATAGTGGATCAGCTCCTCAGCTGTTACAAGGAAGAGTAACTTTTTATTAGTTCATATTCTCTGGAACTCTGGCACAGTCATCTGAGTAGAAAAGCAGGAATATTTAAATTCATTTTGGATTCTTAATAGGTTCAATTTGAAAGGTTAGATCTTCATATAGGTCAACAATTATGATGGTTCAGTCAGTCAGCAATGCTGTGGATGAAGAATAATGGGTTGGCAGGCCTGATGGGATCAGAGTGGGGTCAGAAGGGCAGAACTGCATCCTCCAAAATTCACAGGTGAGAGACCTGGCTCAGTCATCCTGGTGAGTAAAAAATATATCTCTGTATTGGGCATAACTGGCAGGGTTTGGGTACATAGCAGGGGTGATGTTGGTGCCAGTCACAGCTGGCTTGAGATGGCTCAGCAGTTGACGGAAGCAGCCTATCAGACATCAAAACTTTAACCCTTCTGAGGATCACATGGCACCTCCTCTCAGACATGTTTAAGTGAGAGTAGTAGCTGTCAGGCATGGGAGACCCAGTAGGAGACACATGAGGAGACGCAAAAGGAAAAACAAGAGGAGACAGGTGAGGATGCATGTGAGGACACACAAAAAGGAGATGTGAGTGGAGACACAGGAGAACACACAAAAAGGGGTCACTTGATGAGAAATGCGGAGAGATGCATTTGAGGAAACAAAATGGAGGAGTCATGTGGAAGGGGACATTGTGTGGAACATGCCTGGAGATGTGCTCTTGGGATGCGGTGCTCTGTGTCAGAGGAGGGCCCTCTGAGGGGACTATAGGTCATGGAGAACCCATGCTGGGGCAGGGACATCCCTGAGGGGACTGCAGTCTATGGAAGAGCCCAAGTTGAGACTCCTTTGTCCACAACAATCTCCAGACAGATGAGGGTCTATCAGGGAGATACGGAAATTTTCTCCCCTGTAGTAAAA
Source organism: Morus bassanus (assembly GCA_031468815.1). Taxonomy (NCBI): domain Eukaryota; kingdom Metazoa; phylum Chordata; class Aves; order Suliformes; family Sulidae; genus Morus; species Morus bassanus. Next base: position 99,706,591 of record CM062567.1, read on the forward strand.
GATGAACTGACCTAATCTATCCACAACTGTAATGATTTGGAAGCATTTTAAAAGTACTTTAAAAACCTGCTTTTTTAAATGAAGAGATTATGGTGTGCTGTGTGATATATTCCATTCTTCTAAGATTGGAAATAAGCAGCCTTCACTATTGCAACATAAAGTATCTCTTTTCTTTCTCCATGGGGATACCTGACAGTAATCAAGTGGTAGTTATTACCTGTTCTGTGATAAAGTACATTCTCTGAGTGGAAAACTCTAGTGTTTGGGAATTTTTCAAAGAAAAATATTATTTGGCTGATGGATTGTTTTTAAAATATTGGTTAAGTGGTTGACACCATTGAAAGAAATCCCTGGGAGTAGAGCTCAGGCAAAGCCTTGCTGCTTATGGTTCTGGTGAAGTTTTGCTGAATGCTGAAATTTTCTTTCTTTGTTTTGAAATGGTGAATGCTTCATTGCTCTTTTTAACTATGGATTGTGCCAATAATAAAAAAGTGAGTCCTTTGGGGATGGAAAGTTTTTCTAGCCAAAATAAACAATACTATAATTGTGCTTCTCTGAAGAGAGGCAGTTCAAAAAAATCTCAGGTGTTAAAGACGTGGGAGAAGTTATGGATTTGTTTCATAAACCACACTTTCAGTTAACAAATAAGCTTTTCTCATGTTATTAATTTTGTAATTTTTTTTCTAGCTTGAGCAAACCAAGATAAAATTCTCTCAATTGTTCCACTGTTATATGGGTGCTAAGGTTAAGAATAATCTTTAGATGCTTGTTTTCTGGAGGGATACTGCAGATTTGGAACATTAGAGAGATTTAATATCAGTCTCTCTCGACATTCACATCCTAGGAACCAATCCTTTGAGTGACATTTATGTTTGACTTCTCTCCTAGATAGATGCCACTAGCATCTTTTACAGCTTATTATCATTATTATATGTATAGAACTGGTCTAAAAGTTATAAATTAAGGATTAGCATATCCAAAAATATACAGGGATATATTTAGCTGAACATAGCTGACTGTAAGTTTCATATGATGCAAAGGAGGATATAGCACACCTGTCACAATGTTTTCGAAGATGTGTGAATGTAAGTATACTTATGCATTGTGTAACATAAACAAGAGGAACAGTGAGAATGAAACACAATTTTAATTAAAATTTCTTATGCTTTATATCAAATAAATAAAATATCATAAAAGAAAGACTTGGGTAATGTTTTTTTCTAAAAAGACAAAACTATCTCTTAATCTATTAATTCCATCAGTAATCATCCCAATTTCAGTTTTTTTCATACTCTAAGGTTTTTTTCCTTCTTGACTTGCTTTCTTCCTTATTTGCTTTCCTTCTCAGTACGTGGCAGATTTGTGACATCAAACACAAGACGCATTTAACACTACAATAGACAGTTTTCTGTGTTTGCTGGATAGTGAACACAGAGTCAGTGGTGAACAGAACATTGCCTTTATTCCTATGGCTGATGAAATCACCCAGGAAAATGAGAGTTTTGCCACAAAACTTCACAGGAACAGATTGACAACAAATCCATACTCCTATTAACTCTGCTCCTGACCAGTTAAGAAATACTAGGATCTGATCTTCAGAGGTACGAAATATGTGCAGCTTCATTAATCTTTTCAGTAATAATGAAATATTGTGCAAAAAGACTTTCAAAATAAATAGTTCTGATGAACGGTTGAGCTTTTTTCAGGAAACTGCTGATTAATTATGACACAGTTTATTAATTTTGCTTCTCTAGAGGAGTCAGATCTTGGAAAATGTAATTGTGGTGCACAGCCTGTGTTCTGAACATATGAAACTTTAAATCTTTCTCTCTCAGAGTCTCTCAGACAAAATTGTTCTTATTTGCAGTTGTCATTTATACACAGTATTAGCAAACAAAGCACTATATTCTTTCAAACTACTATGTTACAAGTGTTACCGTAACAGCATATATAGTAAAACTCTTCAGAGTACTTATTAAGTTCTTCTGAAAATCATTATTAGAAGGATTTGATACTAAAAGATGTCTATAGACCTCCTTGAAGTCTGTAGTTTACAAGGGCAAGAGAATTCTTACCGTAGTCTGTGGGCTGTAGACAGTGGCATTAAAACACTGCTTACTTCTCTCACAAGGCCAATGCAAATGTAGAATCACTGACTAATATTTGCAAAATACTTTGAGATCCTCACATAAAATGAACATAGCAGTTCAAAGTATTTATTTTTGCCAGTAGGGAATATTTGTGACTTTGGTTTCAGTGCCCACATCTTTTAGGCTCCCATATGTTTCCAGAACTCAATTAGATCCCAGTAGGTATTTCCTGAGAAAATCTTTTAAATGACTAGAAAAAAATAAAATAAACTTGGCTACTTGTATATAAACCAGGCCTTTCTATCTGTGGCGATGATATTGTAGTGTAACTTTGGTGTCATAAGCACTAATGGAGAAAAAAAGCTGAAGTACAGATTGTCAAGTAATCTTTAGAAACCAATTAAGTGAAGTTTGTCAAACCAAAGAGGCCCTAACCTACAGGGAGAGCTAATAGTTTTATTTCAAAGACAAAGTTACAGCTTAGTGTAGGGCCTCTGCAACCCATCTAGTTCTTGTTGAAATAACCTACTTATAAAATGCCAGGATTGTTTTGTTTCTCTTTTTAGTTTTGTTTCACTAACATTTTATTTTAGTTAAAATTTTGCTTGGCTAACATGACAATGTATGTGTGTTTAATTTCTCCAGCACTGTAGATATAAACTTTCTCCCAGCTAATATCACAAAATGTAACAAGGAGTTAAGTTGGAGTCGCAAAGTCTGCAGTTCATAACTTGACATCCTGTCTTTGCTGAGTCCACTCTGCAGCTGACACAAAGCTCTATTTAATGTGCTGCCAATCACTTCTAGTCAAGTACAGTACCGTAAATCCTCGAGTACTCTTTCAAAATTATTTTATTTATATCTTTTTCCATTTAATCTGGTTTTCTCTCAGCATACAGTGATGTGTAAATCCAAACGAAATTGCCAGTATTGGCTCCAGGAAAAAAGTTATCCTTTAAATTGCTTTCATCATCTCTCATAGACTTCTTCTAGGAAGGAAGCAGCTTGCTAAGGTATAAAACAGAGGTTATGAAGTCTCTATGTAAGCTTTGAATAATCAGAAATATGCATATATGCTATATGCAGAAATAAATAAATATTACTAGCGCATATTTCAAGGACTGAGATCCACAGATAGTTACAGAAGAGTTTAGCTATGGTTAATAGTTTCAGTAACTCAGTTGTATTGATTATTCATCTGATACCGTAGCTGAACTTTTTCTTACCCCTCCTCAGTTGTCCCTTACTCATTAAGCTTTGCTGATACTTAAATGGGTTTTTCACTTCATTCAGTCTTCATTAAGTCCAGTTCCTCTTCCACCATTTTGTGACCCACTCATATAATCTTTGATATTATCTTTTTCTCAACACCTCCTCTTCAAATGTTCTGTGCCTTATTACAAGCTCTCAGCTTCCTTCTCTCTGCCTTCTCTTCCTGTTTTTTTTTCAATGACATCAACAAGGCTTTTGTGCACTTTCTGTTTTTTCTTCTTTCTGGAGGTCTGTCCCATCGTCACCAGTGGCAAAGTCTACATCCTAGGCTCCTGCTCTCAGCAAGAAGCAAATGTCTGCGATTATCACAACTACACTGACTTCCTTCACCTCGTACTCGATCTCCTGCTCCTGTATTCATCTCAGGTGAACAAATCTTATCCAGGTTAACTGGACCCTAAATGGACAAACTGAGCTGCCATGGTGCCATTCTTCAAACATTTTCATTCCTTCTGCTTCCACTTCTTTTCCTCACAGTACCCCATCTTATCTCCTTTCTCTCTCCCACTGGTTCCAGTACATCCCCTCTAATCTTCTCCTTCTTTCCTGATGGCATTTTACAGTACAGTACCAAACACTGCATTACTGTTCAGCAAAAACGGTACTGTTCAGCAAAATGGTTCAGTTTTTCCTGTCATAGGAAAAAGTCTGCTTGACTCTGCCTTATTGTACAAACATTGATCTTCCTTTTATCAGTGTGCTCACTGAGAATAATGTTTGCAATTGCTGTTCAGTATTAATTTCTAATCATATTCTATACTTTTTCCAACCCACTTCTGTGTCTTCAATGCAATTGAAATTACTCTCATCTAATTCCCTAAATACCTTCTCAAATCCAAAACTCTGCAACAGTGCATATTCATTGATTTATTGTCTTATCTTGACAGATCTAGAGAATTTTCTTCTTGCAATCAGGACTTCTCTTTATTTCATCTTTACTCTGGTTTTCATCTTTCCTTTTTTATTGGTCTTCCACTCTTTGACTGAATAGTCCTTATCACCTCCTACATATTTCTGAGGGTGTCACAAAGCCCAACTTCTGTTTCCTTTTCGGTGGCAGTAATGGTGGCTGGGGCAAGGACCTGCCCCTCTCTGTGATACGGGTTGCTCTTTGTGTCTCTTCATCCCAGGAATTTGACTACCTGTTGGTTGCAGCCCAGTGAGGAAGGGGAATAATGGAGAAGCAACAGACATGGGAGCTAATCTGGATGCCAGCTTTCATTCTTATACCACTGTTCTCATCTGCAGACTCTTAATCAAAAAGCAACTATGCAATATATTTTGAAAACAAACCCTGAATTGTTTCCTTCTGACCAAATGACATACTGGCCTATCTCTCAGTAATCCTTGGCAATTACCACCTGCTAAATCCCAGTCAACCCATCTGGGGATGAAATTATAAAATTTTTCTTCCTTCTGCAATCATCTTCAAACTTTTCCACAAAACTTTTTTTCTTCCCCTGCAGTAGGAAAGAGTTGTGCCTACACTGTTGGAGAAGTGCACTCATGCACTCAGAGATACATACTGCAGTCAGTGCTGGATTGCACAATGAGACAAAATCCTAAGGAGCCTTCTGGTAACCCTTACAAACACTGAGAAGATGACCTTTTCCCCATAGAAACCTCTTCATCTATACATCCAAGAATCCTTAAAAAAATTCTAGTCAGAAATGGTGGAATGCAAGAATTAAGACAGACAAAGGTTCATATGTTGGACCAGGAGTTTGCAGTGCACAGTGGAGTTCCTCCATCCTTTATAATGGGCACAAGCAATGTCACCATGATGGCCATGATTTCCATCTCTATTATTATCTTCAATTTGGGCATGCCTCTAGGTATTGTTATGAAATTTATGTCTATCTCTAGCTAATTCTCTGTGATACAGTATTTCCTGTGCTTTCACAATTCTCAAGTCCTTTCTGTTGGTTGAATGTTGCATATATTCACTACTCCAGTATCTTTTTTTTTTTGGCTCTAACAAATGTCTTCAGCTGACATCCACTGACATGGATCATAGACCAGAATGATAATTCTTCCAGCCTGTCCCTTTTGTCCTGTATCTTCTTTCTGTGAATATTTCTACTACTTCCATCATACAACAAATGTTTATTTGGTAATTATATTCGGCATTGGATGATTGTTTTCATTTTCGAACTGTAGACTATCACTACTACTTTTATAATTTCTTGTGAATTTACTGACATTCAATACTTGTCTTCAATTGGACAAGTCTTCACTAGCCACTTTTAAGATTTAAAAATAATTATGTTCATGCTCTTTACTATGCTAGTCTTCATAATCCTCTATAAAGCAATTCAATATCCCTACATTCTCAACAGAAATAAGTACCTTTAGATTTCTCAAAAAATTATATTTTGCCAGAATGCCTATGGAGGACTTAGTAATGCATCTATGTTGTCTCATTATTTTCTTATGAAATATCAACCATGTGTTTCCACGCATTCCCTCATACTGGAGTGGGTCCATGAATTCTGTGGGACATGAACTGTCTTTTTGGTTTGTGTTTTAAAATGTCTGACCACAGGAGTGTGGGCAATGGATAACACCCATATAGGAATAATGATGGCAACAGTAAAAGCACTAACAATGTCATCTCTGACCTGGTGATTTCAGAACTGGTGCTAGGTCATACTGTTAATTTCACTGCTGATACATATGAACTGAATAAGAGTTACTGAACACACAAATAAATAGAAATTGCACTTTTGCAGCTGGAATCTGTACCTTGGGTGTTTCTGTAGCAAGTCAGAATCTGACGAGTGTATTTTTGTCCATGAAGCAAAGAGTGGTGAGATTCCTCAGCAAGTGGTAGTATTGGTGTTGAAGTGATAGACTCTTGATTGGCAGTCAAAGTGTCAGCAAATTTTCCATTTCCAGGTGCTTTCATGACATACAGCAAAAGGAAGCTTATCTACAGTGATTAGCCAAATTTGGATGAATAATAGCAAGAAGATGAATGATACACTGGATTTGTTTAGTACAAAAATTTCTTAGGGACCATGATTCTATGCAGCTTTCCTTCAGTGGCATGATTGTACCTGATTGTACTACTTCTGATGGGTAGGATAAGGGGCTAGGGAAGTGGAGGAATAATGTATTCTTTTTGGATCAGGTGAAAAATTATTATTTTTCTTTGAAATTACCCAAAATTAATTCATAATTTAGTTTATGATATTGGTCTTAAAATGTTGCCATTCACAGTGGGAAATCCATCCAATTAGACAGTGTACCCACTAAAATATTAACATTTGATATGCAAATAATATAATCATGAAAATACTTAGACTTTCACTACTTTTTATAAGAATGTTCAAAATTAGTATAGTAAGTATAAATAAATAAATATCAAATGGAAAATTATCTTACATCTGCAATGCTAATTTTTCTTCTAATTTTGTCTCGACAAAAGTTGAAGTATTATGTGAAGGTTTTTTAATATAAGAAAATCTATAGTGAAATATAGTTACATGGCTCGGCTAAATAGAGAATCCAGTATGGTGTCTGAATACCCATTTGCAATATCTAATATTTGGTGTTAGATTACTGCTTTTAAGCACTTTAGAGCTATATTGGAGCACTGCTAGGTTACTAGTCATGACTCCGTGTCATTCAGTGGTTAGAGTAACCTTTATTGTTGATGCTGTGAATGCTAGCGCATCTCCAGCTCTGTTCTAACTCAACTATGTTTACCTGAACTACAGATCATCAACACAAATATATCTGTTTGATACTAGAGGCACAGAGATTCAGGCTTTTCTTGATCTTTATATATATATATATATAAATATATATATTTAACATGTATTCTCATTTTTTATTTAAAAGGAGACAGAGGGTATGATCTCTAAGGTAGGATGCAATTAAATGATCTCATCAAGTTTTAGTAAAACTTCATGGTATTTTCAAGACACTTTTCAGGAAAAGTCCTTCATTTTTCATGTGGTTTACCCACAGCCTGGCTCACAAGCTTTCATGAAGTGTTTGAGAGAACAAAAGCTTTTGCTCAAAAACCTTATGGGGAGCAGATTTCTTTTCTGTTGGATTCATATATTACATGAATATTACCCTTGTATTTCTATGCCTGTTGTCAAATTTGAATGATCATTTACCTGTTCTTCACTATATAGCTTCTAAGGATGTGCATAAAGCTCAATCAACACTGGAGGGCATTTCATAGCTTATAGAGGGTAGTACATGAAAAAGTAAAAAGGCTTGTCATCTGTAATGAAAGACATTGTAGTGGTCCATTCTTCAGATTTCATTGTCATTAAATTTTTTTCCACTAATTACCAAATGCTGCAAGAAAAAATGGTAGCTGGGAAACTGAATGTTTTTGTTTCTGATACTGATTCTGCCTATGTTTTACCACTGGTTGTATGAGTACCTGGAGATGATAGTTTATCTGGGACCCCCAGAGCCCTGGGCTAGAGAACCATGACTGTGGGAATGACAAACTCCCAATCAACACCAAACTTGTGCAGGACTTGCTGCTCCAGCTGGATCCCTGTAAGTTGATGGGGCCTGATGGGATTCAACCGAGGGTACTTAAAGAGCTGGCTGATGTCATAGTGAGACCTCTATCAATAATTTTTTCAATGCTCTTGGGAATCTGGAGAGGTCCCAGTTGACTGGAAGCTGGCAAACATTGCCCCAGTTTTCAAGGACAACAGGGATGACCCTGGTAACTACAGGCCTGTCAGTCTCACTTCTGTGCCTGGCAAAATTATGGAGAATATTATTCTGGGAGTTCTTGAAAAACACCTGAAAGACAACGCAGTCATTGGTCCTAGCCAGCATGGGTTCACGAGGGGAAAGTCCTGCTTAACAAACAATTTCTTTCTATGACAATGTTACCCACCTAGTTGACCAAGGGAAGCCAGCTGATGTAATCTTTTCGGATTTCAGTAAAGATTTCAATACCGTCTCTCACAGTGTCCTCCTGGACAAAATGTCCAGCATACAGCTGGATAAACATGTAATGCAATGGGTAAGCAATTGGCTGATGGGTCAGGCTCAAAGGGTTATGGTAATGGGGTTACATTGGGCTGGCGGCCAGTCACAAGCAGGGCTCTGCAGGCCTATCTTAGGGCCGGTACTCTTTAATCTCTTCATAAATGACTTGGATACAGGACTAGAAGGAATACTAATTAAATTTGCTGATGACACAAAACTGGGAGGAGCTATTGACACTCTTGAGGGCAGAGGGGCCCTGCAGAGAGATCTAGACAAATTAGAGAGCTGGGCAATCACCAACTCTATGAAGTTTAACAAGGGCACATGCTGGATTTTGCACCTGGGGCACGGCAACCCTGGATATACATACAGACTGGGGAATGAGAGGCTGGAGAGCAGCCCCGTAGAGAGAGATCTGGGAGTTCTGGTCAACAGCAAGTTGAACATGAGCCAACAGCGTGCCCTGGCAACCAAGAGGGCCAACCGTGTCCTGGGGTGCATCAAGCACTGCATTGCTAGCTGGTTGAGGGAGGTGATTGTCCCACTCTACTCTGCGCTAGTGCGGCCTCACCCTGAGTACTGTGTGCAATTTTTGGGTGCCACAGTATGTTAAGGATACAAAGCTACTAGAGAGTGTCCAGAGGAGGGCCACGGAGTTGGTGAAGGGTTTAGAGGGGAAGCTCTATGAGGAGCAGCTAAAGTCACTTGGTTTATTCAGCCTGGAGAAGAGGAGACTGAGGGGAGACCTCATTGCGGTCTACAGCTTCCTCACAAGGGGAGGAGAAGGGACAGGCGCTGATCTCTTCTCTCTGGTGACCAACAATAGGACCCGAGGGAATGGCAGGAAGATGTGCCAGGGGAGGTTTAGGTTGGATATTAGGAAAAGGTTCTTCACCCAGAGGGTGGTGGAGCACTGGAACAGGCTCCCCAGGCAGGTAGTCACAGCACCAAACCTGACAATATTCAAGGAGCATTTGGACAACGCCCTCAGACACACGGTGTGAACTTTGGGGTTGTGTTATGCAGGGACAGGAGTTGGACTCGATGATCCTTGCAGGTCCCTTCCAACTCAGGACATTCTGTGATTCTATGATTCTATGATCTTTACTGTGAGGTGGTGATTCCAGAATGCTACATTCCTGTTAATCTGGTTTCCAGAAAAGATAAAAAAAATCAAAATACTTCAAGAACACTAAGCTTCATAAACTGCAAGAAAATGAATTCAGGAAGGACAAGGATCCAGTTCTTACCTTTGTTCTTTGTCATTTTCATTGGACTGTATTTCTATTCATTCATTAACTTCCATCTATAGCTATGAGTTACAGAATGTTTCTGCTAGCAAATTATTTTGGTTCCGACAACAACAACAACAATTTTGGACAGTAAGAGCAATTGCAGTTACATTGAAGAGGCATGCTTCTGAACACTTTACAACTGAAATAGGTGGGTTCAGAAGTAGACTGATCTAGTCAGATTTAGAGGTCAGCAGTCTAAAGGGTCAAGGTCATTGTTTTCCAGGTGGCAGAGGAATGTCAGCCAGTCTCTAGTCAGATGTGGTATCTAGCAGTAGTAATAATTCTATTATCTCTTCCTCTCCTCTTCTTTCCCTTTTCTTTGCCCAAATTTAATTACAATTGTTCAGTAACAATAATGAACAATGTTCATGGATGAGTCAATGGTAAGTTAATTTTTCGTGCCTTACAAACTTAGTAGTTTTGAACAATTACATTCTTAAAAAGGGACAGAGTCTCTGTGTTCCAGTGAGATATGAAGTAATTGCTTGTAGCACATCCCCAGATACTGAACTTCAAATTATGACATTTTTCTTCTTAGAGAGATTTACTTGACACTCTTTTGGACTGAGAGAGCGACAGAGAGGGGGATGCATTGCCATACTAAACTCATCACAATAAAGCATGCATTTTATTTCCCATGGTACCATCATATATTATAAGTTTAATACATAATTTTTGAATTTCTCATAGATACCATATAAAGTTTCTTGGAAAATTATTAATTCGGTGAATGCTTCCTTTGTTCTCTTCATCAGTGTTCTCCTAAATACCTCTTTCCAGGATGATATATTCTGGGGAGGCATCTTGTTTTGGTGAGGTTTTTTTGTATTTTGATTTGAAGCCTTTTATATTTTTTCAGTATACATTGCTGTGTGTAAAGTTATTTCCGTTTAACAGTGTATAATTACAATGTGATAAAAAAGAGTATAGAGTATACATAAAAGCACATACCTTTTTAATTAGATAACATTTTAAGCATCTTCAAATATAGGGAATATGCTAGTATCAAATATATATTCTATAGAAGTTATTTATTCTTTCATAGGGGATCAGTGAATCAGTTTTATGTACTTCAGAAACATATAGTAGGAAAAGGACCTCAAAAAGAGTGCATTTTTAACAATTTAAAATAAAAGACTTTGCTTGTCCAGCTCTTCATGTGAACCCAAATTAGCATTCTGTGTTCATCTTGAGCTTGGATAGATTTGAAGCCTTTTATGTCTAAAACCGCATGATCAAGGGCAAAATCTTTTGCTAGCACTGGAATCTGGAGGGGGAAACAAGACACGCACACATGGCTTTATCACTGTGTGTTTTACTGCAGAGACCATGAAAAAAATCTCCATTGTGTTTTATTTAATTAAAGCACACTGCCCCCTTTTGAATTTCTTTTTAACAAAAAATAAATCCTTCCTCATTAAAGATGTAGAGACGTACATTATATAGTCTCTTGCCACAATGCTAGCTTTAACTATACTTTAAACAGCTTACATATGACAGATCCTATATAAAATGATCTGGTAGTCCCATCATTAATTCAATTGCAGAAACCTTGCCTGTGTAAGAATCACGTCAGAATATCATGTCATAAAATATTATCTCCTGATTAGCTTGGATTTTCACTAGCAGGCAATGTATATGGGAATAACAGTGCAACACAATTGCATTTTTTTTTGTTTCATCTAGTGCTTCCCATTTTTGAAATTATTCACTGAAATTTGGTATGAATTTAAGAGAATTATCTATTTTACTAAATACATCCATTCCAGTTGATCATCTACCAAAAATTACACATAATTTTGGCCTGATGTTAAATACATTTGATCAAGAGCACTTTTAAAGTTAAATTTGAACTTATAAATCACTGTGTCCCTGTCTAACTCAGGTGAAACAGGAAAACTGAAAATGAAAAAGATAGTAGAAAGAAAGACAAATGTAGTGGAGAACGGGGGAGAGGGAAAAACCATATGCAGAGAACAAAGATGACAGTGAAGGAAGAGAGTGCAAACTCACTATTTATATTATATACATTGTGGAAAGCAACTTCTAAAGTCTATGTGTGAGTGGTTCTGTACACATGCACATCTGCAAGAAATGAGGTCCTTCTATCTTAATATGTACCAGTAAAAGTTTTATCTTTATGTAAAAACAAAACTAACCAAAACCAATGATAAAAAGCAATCTGAAACTTTCATATGTAAAGAATAAACTTGCAGAGTTACATTAGAAGGAAAAAAAGAGCAGCAACTTGACATAATTTTGAGGATGCAAACCATTTTTCAGAAGTTTCAGGAGATAAATTTTGGTAACATTTTACTGCAGAGAAATTATTTTTAGCAATTTTAGCAAAATGTAGCAGGACTTAATGGTTCCTAATTTTTCTGCTAGTATATGTCAAGTATTGAAAAAAATCCATGTCAAAATTTCAAGGACTTTTTTGAGAAAATATTGAAAATAATTTCTTACTTGAAAAAAGTTACTTGGAACTTAACCTTTCATTTTGATCTTTTTCACACTACTTGTCAAGTGACCACAGTTGAGTTATGTAGTTATGTTTGCAGAAAGCTAATTGTAGCATGACTGCTTGACAGAAGTGGGAAAACACATTTTATTGCTTTCTGCAGGCAATAAAACAGAAACTTATTCATAACAGTTTTAATCCTCCCAAACAGAAACAGCTTTACATGTCCAATAAGACTAATTCTGAATATGCAATATCACTCAGATTTTAAATAAGACAATTAATTTCAAAAGAATAAGGTTTTTAAATAATAAATGTATATGACCTGAAATATGCAGTTAGAAAAATATTTCATATGAATTATTCACTAAGAATAAGATCCACAAAGCTGCTTAGGAAGTTTGCAGGAGTCTGAGTGTTTCAAAACAAATCTACAGACCCTGTCTAACACTCTGATAGTGTCAGCATCCACAGACACTGTGCCTTTTCCTCTACCACACTATAGACATACCTCCCTAAGTCATGCTCTGAATGAGGCATAGGGTTTTTGTGCAGTGTACGTCATTAATCTGCTGAACTTGACAACACTCATGAACTTTACAGGGGCCATTTTTTATGATAGCTATTTCATAGTTCTGACCTGGTCATTTTACCTTCTGACCTTCATATTTCAGGAAGATATCTGTGTGGAGAGGGCACCTATGTTCCCGCATGGAGTTCCACTTCAGTGGAGATCGACACAAGCTCAGTGTCACCAGGGATCTAATTGCAGGTGCATTGTAAATAGGAATAAGTATTAAAACAGGATAATTTGTAAACTTGTGCTCCAGAACCTGCTGGTTGAAAGATTTCCTCCCTTCCCTTCCTTCAGTACAGCTACCTCATACTTTGATAAGGAAAATACTTTTAAAATACAAACAAGCAAAATTGAATTGCTACATTTTGGATCTTGGAAAGAAAGAAAAGTTTGGATAAGCTGACAGTGGTATTTTGAGAGATTTGGAGGTGGATTTAGTTGCACGTTTTACCTTTACTTTCTCTCTTTTGAAACAAAAAATGTATCCTAATTTTTCATGTGTATGTCTGCACAGGTTATTTTCTTTATAGTTTTCTGTTACTTCTGTTACTCTGTATTTTTATTACAATCACCATTTGTAAAGAAGATATTTACATGAGAAGAAATGTAATATTGCAAATAAAGGCTGTGATATTGCAAGACCTTGCCAAGCAAACACAGCAGCTGATGGAAAATGGTTGCTTTTTGAGGGGATGTCTAAGTGGACACTAACCAGGAAGAAAAGCATGAGTAAGCATTGCTCCTTCTTTAGCACTGAGTGGAAGTAAGCCTTGAAATGCTTGCATTGTTTAGTTCTGTAAAGTGCTAGCTAGAAAAAGGAAGCATAGAGACTGGAAATGGTAATACTTGAGGAGCTGTGAGCTTAGGTGCAAACCTCATCACAAGGCTAACAGGATCCTTCATAAATCTCACTTCCTCAAACCATAAAGAAACTGGCAGATGTCCAGGAGTACTCTAACAGGATGGGATTCATCTCCATTCCTCTGTTCTTACTTTCTATCCAGCTCTTAGAGGTGTGTGGCTCTATATATAGTATTGTAAATGTGAAATACAGATAAGCATACAGAGTTTAGTTCTATTAATTTATAATGCTTGTTTTAGCTTATTCCTTGGTAGTCACTGCAAGAAGATGAGAGAGGGTAGACTACTTTGTTGATTACTGCCATGCTTCTACCTGGGTAAGCAGGCCACATTTCTTACTACACAGTTTGAGCATCTTTTCTTTTAGTTAATCTGCCAAGATCCTAGTGATGAACCATCTTTGAATGAAAGCTGTATCAGATCAAGAGTGACACTTCTATATTTTTGCCTTTGGAGTCTTGCCCTCATTTCTCACATTTGATACATATACATGATTTTTTGGCTCACTGCATCCATGGCCATCTGTTGCAGTGGCATTGTGCCCAGCATTCACAAGTTGGTCAGATTATTCAGTATGATATAGCTGGTGATAATTCTACGGGAACAGTCTTCCAAACACTGGAATTCCTCCCTCTGGAAGACAAACTGAAGAATCAGTATTGCATGGCTCATTACAACTGGTTGCACCTACCAGCTTTAGTGTGCCACAGAACAACTAAAGGCAGGAGAAAAGGAGATGCAGGTTTCTTGGGCACTGTGACAGTGAAAGAAAAGACCATTTACTTGGAAAAGAGATCCTACAATCCTTATGAAGGCTCTTATTTTCCTATAACAGAGGAAGAATATCAGCAGATCTTGTTTGTGAACCACATACATATGAACTGCAGCTGCCAATTACAGCTTAACATTACCCTTCACCATAAAGGTAACTTCCAGCACAAGGCCCACTGCTGTCTTTACAGGTTGTAATGTTTGCTGTTCCACTTTGTCAGCAACAACACATTTTATTTAAGTAAATAATAATTTTTCTTATGTGATAACTGGGGTGAATCCTCAGCTGCAAGAGATGAACACAATCATACAAAATTAGTAGAGCTATAGGTTATTTATACCTGTTAAGGTTATATCCCTTTGTATAAGGATTTTAAAATTTTTGGGACAATAACACTTGTCTCGTCAGCAAAACTGAGTGCCAGCTTGAACTCTAAGGCAATTGTGGAGATATTTAAAAAGGGATATTTATTTATTGCATGGAACACTCAGCTGAAAAGCATACTGAGAACAATAGTCCTCAGTATTTTTATTTTATGTAGTTTCCTTGTTAGCATTTTTCAAATTTCTATGTTCAGATTACTACAGACATCTGTGAAAACAACACAGGACTGCACTGAGTTAGAGAATCATTGATTTTAGGGAAAGAAGGAACTATTATGACAGCCTAACCTGAGCTCTTGTGTAACACAAGACTAAATGATTCCTCTTTTAGACACTGCTTGAAATTTCACTTGAAGTACCTCCTGCCCTTTTGGTTTACAAAACCTATGAAATACTAATGGGTCTAGTTTTCTGCAGCAGAGTTACATATTGATGCATGAAAAAGGGGAAAATAAACTTTTGAGAGCTCCAACACAGTAAAGGAAGACAGAAATAAAGCAATTGTAAAAAATTACACAAATGAAAATGACACACAAACCCACAGTATTTACACAGGGTTGTACGTGGAGCAGAGTTTGTTTTTGCAAAAGCAGATGTAATGCACACATGCAGAAGGCCTCTTGCTTCAGTAATTAAGGAAGGTGGAACAAGAATTCAAAAATTTGCAGGACCAAGACATAGACCTTCCAACTCCCTGCTTAAAATACAGGAGAATATCATATCTACGTAAGTGATTTAAACTTCCTGTGACTGAACTGATAGAGCAATATTATTTAAATATGGCAGCAAATACATTTTTTTGTATCTGATACATACCTCTATGAGGTTTTTTAATAATACTAACCTGAATTACTTAGATATTATGATCGGACAAGTACAGCCTGCAAAAAATTAGCAAGGGAGGAGAGTTTTAATTTAATTAAAAAGAATCATTTTATCTAGATGAAACTACCTCGAGAGCAATGTTTGTCATCAGAAAATAAATAGGTTTACAGGTCATGCTGAGATCATAAAATAAACTGCAAAGTACTACATTTAAAGCAAAGTCCCGGTGTATGTTAAGAGGTGACCAGACAAAGTAATTCAGTAGATTTGAATTTGAGAAGAGAAAATAACCTCACAGACTACAATAATGAACTCTAACAGACATGTAAAGCATAATGGGGTGAAAAAGATCTCTTTCGCATTCTAGAAACAAGGTAGGGATAAAACCATTGCAGGTGGTGATAAAGCTCTTTGAATCTGAAAGATTGCCCATTTTCTCTTTCTTTCATGCTTAGAGTGCATTATCCTGTTCAGGGCCAATGTTCACAATTTAGTCATATTTGTTCAACAAAAGGAAGGTGATCTTTTCATCATAAATAAGTTTGGCTGGGTTTTGTTTTTGTTGTTGTTGAACCATTTCTTCTGCTTCTAAAGTCGTTTTGCCTCTAATAAATGGTATCGTGCTGGTGTTTCAAGTTGTTGGTGCTTATGGTGAGAAGACTAGGACAGCCAGAAAGATCTGGTAGTAAGAGGAAAATAGGTTAAAGACTTTAAATACCTGGTCTTGATCAAATGGCATCAACAAAGCTGTTCTTACTCAGCTGGCCAGAAAATCCTCAGAGGTAGGAAGCAAGTAATGAAATCCTCATGTTAAGACAGATGAATAAATAAGTTTATTTCCAAAATTTTGCTGTCAGTGATGCCCTTTCACCCCAGGCAGAATTTGGCCTCATAATGAAAGATTTTATCCAAAACAGTCAAAATTAGTCAAAGTTTTGTGCTTTTGGTCAAAATTACATTCTGTTTTATGGCTTCATTATAATTTATCATTCTAGATTTACTACTACATACTGCATGCTCCCTGAAAACAACCAGAAAAAGGAAAAAGTAAGGATTTTAAGAGTGATATTTGTATTTTGGACAGGCACAATCTTCATGCACTCCTACAACTAACTACCTGTTTAACTGATTTTTAAAAATTGGTATATCTCCTGAAAGAATATAGGTCCAAGGATACTGGATCATGTTCTGTCACTGGACAGTGGCCAACTCTGGGCAATGTAATTTTTTCCTTTTAGAATTCATTGTTTTATGCATTATATTTTTCTTTTTAAAAAAGCAACAACATTTAAAATAATGTATTTTAAACATTCACAGCAAAGTTCTTTTTGTGGGGAAGAATTGCACCTTTGTAAGAATTTGTCTTTTCTAATGTTATACTCTCCATGTAGTGGACTTCAGAGAATTCAAATCCAAACTGTTACAATGGCTTCAAAGCCTTAGACTGAAAACTGAAAATAAAACAAGTTAGTAGGGACAAGGAGAGGGAGAGAGAGAAAAGATTCTGTAATGAACTGCTAATGACAGAAATGAAATTACTATTTGAAAGTACTTTTATTATGCTGACTGAAATTACTAATTGCTCACTCAATCAAAAAATATTTCAGTACGTTCATGCCTTCTCCTTCACTAGTCATACCAAAGAGTTTGTACAAGCCAATTCTCAAGCTACTCTTTTATGTCAGTTGTGATGACTCATCTATTCAGAAGACCACCATGAAAAAAAATATGCCATGTTAACATAGCACTGTTTATGAAGACAAACACAAGATCATCAGAATTACTTCTCTTCCCTCTGCCTTCTAATATGGGAAATGGTGTAAGCTGGTGTAAGTCGCTGTAGTAACTGAATATTACTTCTATTATTCTGCTTCAGAGAAGGTGGAAGACAAGCATTATTTTTTTTAAGAAAATGTTTCATTCTGAATGCCAAAACAGTGAAGGCTTCAGAAATTACATGATGGACCTAGAGACATCTAGCACTCAGTACGGAATAAAGCGTCTGTTTAAGGGGGAGATACCACAGACACATATATGCGTTCAGCTTTACATATTCAGATAGTTCTTAAAAAGTGATTGATTCAACTGTGTTTTGATAAGACTGAAAAGCATAGTATAGACTATGACTCTGGAGACAGTTTTTCCATAGGATGAATCCTGAACTATCTCAAACTTCTAAAAGATATTGCTTTATTATGCTGGAGTTCCTGGAACTTTTGTAAGATAATGCTAACTCCTCTAGGAAAAAAACCCAACTATATAGAAATAGTTAAAAATACAAATTCAAAGAGCTATTGTTAAGGATCAGCATTAGTTTCCATCTCATCTATTGTTTCAGGATACAAAATATCAAATAGGCATTTTTTGAGGTCTTCCGATGCAACGTTAACAAGTGATATTGGGATTTTTAAAATTTTATTTAAACCTGAAATAATTTGGTTTTTCACTTGATTTCACTCCAAAATATTGCTGCTACAGCCAGAATATAAATGCAGGGTGATAAATGAGAGTACCTGGGGGTTTGTTGGGTGTTTCCTTATGTTGCTGCACTGGAGATAGTGCATCTCGGATCAGCCTTAAAAAGAGCATGGTTTATGAGGCAGTTAAGAGATTTGCTTCCATTTGATTTTTATTCTTGAGAGAACAAAATTGATCTGTAATGAAAATTGTCACCTTCCTATTTCTAGAACACATAAAGTTTTTATAACACCTTACAATGACAATGCTTCTTATTTTTCCCCACTGCTGTTAAAAACTCCATTCATTTGGGCTGGCATAAGCCTTTATTATATTTCTCCCCTCATCTATCCTTCAGTTAATAAAACCATAGGTGGTAATCCACAGTGTTTGTGTCCCATTTCTGTGTACAATATGTGTGTAACTGTAGTGGTGCAGGGAATAGTCAATGGACATTAACTATGTTAAACAAGAAGCATTATACCCTCAAGCATGAACCACAGATTCCCACAGAAATTCTGTAAATCAAGTGTTGAGTAGATTTTTGTCTTCTTGGCTATTTTGTTATCTCCGTTGTAAGACCCTTAGTTTTTTGGCGGTTCTGAGCAGATATTGTGATAGACACCATGGTAAACAGCTCTCTTATTGTATTTTGTACTAGGATATTGAACATTTTCCTGAGCAAAGTGCAATGTGATGCCAAGTATTTCCATCCCCTGCAGCTTCTTACAAAGGGAACCAGTCCACAGCTTGCTAATAGAGATGGAGGAGCTATTCCTTGTAAGCTTTCAAAATAATCCATTTTAAAAGACTGTTTCAGCATAATAAATGCTTGGTTACTTGAAATCCCAGTGGGTTTTGAAGAAACAAATACTGTACTGTATATGTCGAATCTGTACAATTTGAGCTTTGCACTTGAAGTACTGTAGATGTGTCCTCGCACTGATAATAACAGTCTTTTCAGGTACAAAAGAACTAATTTATAGTTACAAATAAGAAACCAGAATTAGCTGTGATTTAATATCTCTTTATACATAGCATGCTTTCTACCTTTGTTATAACTGGATATATCAAACGTATCCATTCCATAGATACAGATGTATGATGGGCATCGGAAGAAAAAGAAACATGAATTAAAGAAATATTATGTTTGTATCAAGCTTATGCTGTTTAAGTATTGAAACTGTGGTTGAAGTTTAATGGCTCTGTGTGCGGCTCTGATTTTTTTTCCTCTCTCTTTGTTAGGTTAATTCAGCTTCAGTAACAAGCCTTTTCTGTCCTGCTACCAAATACCTCCAAATGTACAGCAAGGGAAACTGGCATTTCAAATTAAGGGAAACAGTGAACCAAAACAAGAACACAATAAAAGAAAGAGCAGGGTAATACATGTAAATGATGTACTCACTGGGAACTAACAGCGATAGCTTGCAGTGAAGGGATTTAGCTCTCTGTTAATTCAACTGATAGGGAGACAGGCATATTTGGGAAGAAGCTTGGCCAGGTTCCGTAAGCTCACAAAAGCTTTAGTGGTTACATCATCGGGGGGCTTTGGAATTTTTTAAAAACTTGTTACTGTAGTTATTCTGGTAAAAAGAGAAATCTTTCACTTTTATATGATGGAGATACTCTATCTTAATTTAAATTAATCTTTTAATAACAATCATCTATCAGTTGAAGACACTTGAAGTATTTTCATTTTAGCAGAATAAAAAGTAAAACTATATTTTTTTCCTGTATTTCTGCTACCAGTGGTCTTGTACAGTTCCTTCAGGAGTCCAGCAACACAGATTTAGGGTACAAAGTCTGACCAAGGGGGATGTATTTGTTGGCCTGCTTACTGTATGTGAGTGTCTTCTGCATAGTAACTGCTTATGGTACCACACTGGAGAGGGATTAAGATGTTTTATATTCTGTGTGTGCATTGGAGAGGATGTGTTCTACCTAATCTTGTTTAGCCACCATGCAGACAGCTTTGAGGATTTTTTTTTTTTTTATCCCAGTATCCTTTAAAACCTGCAGATCTTTGGAAAGGGAAGGTATTTCCATTTTTTTCGTTTGCTTTTCAAAAGTGCAGAGCTTGGCCTTTATCTTGAGGAGCAAAGAAGAAAATACTAAGCATGGCGCTCCTGCCTACAGGCTTGGTACTTGTTAAATGTTTTGGGCAATTAAATGTAGGTGGGAAAATTGAAGTGCTCTCAGAAATTTGTCTTCATTTTTTGTATGAAAGCAAAATAATATGTTCTCAAATTCTTTGATGCTAACTGTATAAAATATAGGTCTACAGATCCAGCGTCCTCGAAAGTATAGCAGATGTTCATTGCTTTGTCTTCAAACAGCCACGTCTGGCTTCTCTTTCAAAGCAATGTCTTAATGTTGAAGGACTGACTGCTGCTTTTTTACTGGGTACTGTGTGCATGCAGAGGTAAAAAGAGGGGGAAGGAAGAAAGCAAAATGATCACCTGAAATGACAGGATTACTTTTGAAAGAGGAAGCCTTTTGCCAAAGTCTGAGATCTTTTAGAAATCTTCAAATGCATAACTATTTGAACAAGGGAAGAATTGCAAGGATGCCCAAAGGGTTTGCAGGGCTTGAGACATATCAAGGTAGCAAGTTAAAGAACTTGAAAGTTTGGAAGGATGCTAGAAGGCTACAGATGCACTAGGAAAGACAATATGATTATTAGAAAGCAAAAAGGTAACTAGCTTGTTTCTTGTCTCTGCTATGTTGCTACTACCACAGTAGCATTTTTATTATTCTCATATCAGATTCTCACATTTTTAATCCTTCCTTGGGACCTGGTTCTGCACTTTTGCCATCCTTATATCCCTCACTATAGGTGCTGCCACTCTTTCTCTGGGAGACATGCAACTCCATGCATGTGATTTCGTATGTCCATAATGAAAATAAAAGTATTTTTAATTACAGTGTGGTAAGGCTGCAGGCAAGTGACCAAGGCTCTAGGTGAAAGACTAGGCCACTGACTATTCACTGATTTGAGGTTAGGCTACGTGGACAGTATAGGAGAAACTGCTGGACATGAGAAGTTACTGGACATGAAAGGTTACAGTGTTAGAAGATAACAGAATTTACAGCTGGCTGGACTTCATGGGTTATAGGGAGTTATGTGAGAAATGGCCAAAACCCAAATAAAACCAAGCTGGAGTATTGGGGACTTTCTGGGTAGTAGAATCTTGCAAAGCCAACATCCCATCAGTAGGTAATCCCACCAGTAGTACCACATAAGGCCAAGATCAACTAGTTAACAGTATCAGAAATTTGGGTATGGATGTAGGAACAGGGATGGATCAACAGGGAGAAGGTAGTTAGGCATGGGTTGTTTGGAGAAGACTGGGGCGGAGAAAGGGAGGTTGAAGGGAAGTGAAGAGGAAGATCAAGAACTAGGAAAAAGGATAATAAAGCGCTATGTAAGTTTCATTGATTCCCATTCAAGGTGGCTTAACAGCGAGTGTTGACCTTTCTGGGGAATGGTTATATACTGGCAATACTAAAATAGCAGCTATCCACAACTTGTTACCAAAGAGTCTTTTGTTTTTTAGCAGAATACTAAATTAAAGCTGCAAAAGTGAGTTAAAGAGAAAGACCTCATCCCATGTACATTGACCTGAAGTTTGTAACTTCTCATGGATTTTCTTTCTGCCTTACCAGATACAGATTGGAAGCCCAGCTGCTACTGTAGTTTGAGTAAGGTTTATTTCATCTGAATGAGTACTGATGAAACTGTTTATTTGACTGCTAGCTTATTTCAATAAAGTTATCTTACACTGAAGTAATTCATGTCTACCTTTTATCTAAACACTGAAAAATATAAACATTGGAAAAAGATCAATTCAAGAGCAAAAAAACCTGTTTAACAAGAAATCAGTAAAATCCCAGATAAATTAAGGCTGACATGATGCTGTGCAGTTACAGTAGGAAAGTGGTAAGAGGGATCACTGCATGCTAGTGGAACTATGAAACACCTATTAAAGGGAAGAACAACATGAGTAAATGAAGAGGGAAAGACCCAAGCACCCAAAAAGGAAGATTAACCACGTAGTAGTTGAAGAGCACTATAATCAAGAATTCTTTAGCTTCAGAAATAAATATAAATAAAAAAGAAAGAGTAAGTTAGGGCTGGAAATTGTGCTCCAGATCAGTAAATCCAGTTCTATTACATGAGAGTCAGTCATGTCCTAAATTCTCTCTTAACGGGTTTAAGCTCTATATCTTTTTGTTGAGTTACTGGAGAAATTTTTCACTCTCATGCTAACTGAGGGTGGTCAAACACTGAAATAGATTGTCCAGAGAGATTGTGGTGTATTTCTTTTTGAAGACATTCAAAACCCAACCGGACAAGGTTGCCAGCAACCTGCCCAAGCTGACCCTGAATTGAGTAGTCGGGTTGGACTGTATGATCTCAAGAGGTCCCTTCCAACCTCAATAATTCTTTGATTAAAATTTGTTATGCTTTTTTTTGTCCTCATTACTCCTACCATTCCAGAATAGTACCAACTCAGATGAGTTCATGGTTTGTGGTTCCTTTGCTCAGATTATTCTGAAGTGTCTACCTTTTTCTGAGGTATATTAATAGAGAGAGAACAAGAACATCCCTCACTAGATTTGTTTTGATATGTTAACAAACTAAGCTCTTGTAGCATCCTGTCATACAACATGCACAATACTAGTTTCATCCTTTATGCCTCTCCTCACTTTAATTCCTCTTTCTTACAAATGAATGACCAAAACTGAATTAATCCCAATCCTCACAGCTTAATTTACAATATTCCAAATTCTGCTTAAATCCTTTATTGAAATCTAACCAGAACTATTCTATGGCATCTGGTTTGTAAAAAAAAAAAAAAAGTTATCAAAGAGGGGCAGCTAATCAGTTTGGCACAATCTATATTTGCAAACCCATTTGGCATTTTATCTCATTTATTATTGTATTTCATCTCATATTCTATTTTTTTCTATGTCTTTAACTATTCTTCCTTTCAAATACCATTCTGAAGCCTTTCATACTCTTAAGATAGACCAACATGGCTGGACATGCTACTGTGTTGTGACTACATCACAAAATTGGATCTAATTATTCCTTCCTATTTCTTCAATGATTTTTTAAAGAGGATGTCTATCAGCTGTTGTGCCAGAGGCAACACAACAATTATTTCTTCCATTCTATACTGGGAAGGTCAAAGTCTTCCAGGATGATGCATACTGAGATTGATGAAATAGTGGCATTAATGACCCCATGGTTCTTATGTCTCCTCAATGAGTTACCATAGGAAGGCATACATATGTTTTTAATGAATTATTGTTAGGGGACAAATTCCTCCTACATTATCATTATCTCCTAAGGCATGAGAAGGTTTCAGGTGGCATTATATGAAAACTATTACACTCAAAATAGTTTGGGGAATTTAATTGGATTAACATGAGAGTGAAAAATCTCTCCAGTAACTCAGCTTAAAGATATAGCTCACTGTTTGTATGAACACAGCCTTCTACAAAGAGCAGATAACCCAGGGATGAGGATTTGGACAGTGCACACATGATTCCTAGATACCAACAGGGAAATAAGTTACCTACAAACAATGGTACAATTCACATGAACTCATGATAGAAGAAATCTCAAAAGTATTCCCACCAGAACTATTATAATGTATTCTAGCTCAGGGATGCAGTCAATCTGCAAAAGTCAGCTGTCAGTGATGGCAAAGCTAGGACTTTTCTCCGTTAACAAGAAGACAAGTTCAAGAAGTGATGATAGAGGTATGATCCCAGCCTTTAAGAAAAGAAACTCTTTAAACACCCATTTTCTTCATAAGCAAAACACTAAGGTTCTCTTCCTAGGAGACCTAACCAGCCTCAGAAATATATCATGATAATTATAACAAAGGATGACAGATGAAATGGTGCAGAAATTCAAAGCATATGAAACAGACAACGACAGAGTATGAAAAAGATCTAAGCGATTGCTACTGTATGATATTGCGAACACACTCATAAGACAACATATTCCTGAAAGAAAGCAAAAGCTGGAGAATTTGAACCCAATATGTGCAAAGGAAAAAGGTGGTGCAAAGAAAGTTTTTGCAAACTGGTATTCTATATTGCTACTTAGCACCAATTTCTCCTTAATATTCAGAAATGGGTTGTATACAATTCCTTTGTTAACCAAAAAGGGCAAGTTAGGTAGGACCTAAGAACTGTAAGAATAAATTAACATAAAAATTGTCATTGATTTGACCTTTATGACTGTAAACTTTCATATGCATTTAAACTGCTTTTTTTTTTTCCTCTCCCTCCCCTTCCCTAGTTTGAAGGTTTTAACCTGATAGAAAAGCAGTGAGTTGAAATGTCCAGAAGAGAGAAAAACAAAGTACAGAAGACAAGGAAAAACACTGATTGAAAAACACTGGATTACATGCAGTGTGCTGAGAAACCTCCTTTCAACATCTATATCTCAAATATGGAGCAGTCTTCAGGGACATCTACACACAAAGGTGAGAAGATTGTAGCTAAGCTTGCCTTGTGCAGAAATCAGCTTTTCTTTTCTTCTTGTGTTGTCATAAGATGTTGATACCAAAGGGCTAAACTATTAAGGAAAAAGAAAACTAGACAGGATGTTGCCCTGCAGAGAGAAAGCAAGTACAGAGCATAGGTTCTGTCTGACACATAGGTAAGGAAGTTGGGGTCCTGGCAAGCAAGTATACAAAGCAGAATATGCCTTTCTAATTGTATCTTTTTGAAAATTAATTGCTCAGGGACAGTATTATTTTGGCTTCCATTGTAGCTTGTGGTACCCTGATGGAGGAAGAAAGGAGGTATAAGCACAGTGCCTGTCTTTCTCACCCATTTACACAGAAGGATGGGTGCAGATAAGGGAATCTGTTGTATCTCCATAAAAATACACAATAATAAATATGCTTTTTCAGCACCTCAAGGCTCTGAATCTCCACAGGTCAGCTTGGGAGAACCAAAATTGTTGTGTTAGAAGGAGCAATACTATTAAATTCATACATATTGAAATGGAAATCACCTTTCTTCCTGCTGTAAAAACAGTCCTTCCCTGGATCGGCGCAGATTTTTGTTCTAGTAGAACAGCAGAAATATATTTAAAATAAAAAGTAATGCCCAAGGAATGTGAGATTTAGAGCATACTTACAAGAGAGTTAAGATAGCATATAAATCTGAGACTATCAACTCTAAGGAGGAAGAAATGAATCTACTTGAAGAATGGTGAAGAGACCAGGGAAATAGTAGCATTTCTTTAGATCAAAACCAAGAGAGGACACTTTGGCTACCCAAGAACAACTCAGTTGGATCATTTATTCTGGCAGTGGTGGAAACAGAGATTTAGCTTGTATAAATTGGCTTTGATTCCTCTGAAGTTGCTGGAGAAAATTGCACATTTAAATCTACTAATGTTCTTACCCCTCAGTCACAAGTGTGTTGGGAACTAGGCTTTAGGAAAGGAAATGTTACACTGCACATATTTCTGTACTAGCAGGTCTGTCTGACATCCTTCAAGGATGCATGCATCACCACATTCACCAGAGAAACATAATTATACAATTATGGTAATGAAAATAACATCAGCACTTGTCCAGAGTAGGATAAAACTCTGAAGGATGTTATTCTTGCAGACCTCTATGGGGTTCCTGAGTGATTTTCAGTCAAAAACTATGTGGTAAGATAAAGAGCACACTAATGTTACTAGAATTACCATAAGTCCTTTCCATAACAGCTGTCCATTATCCATTAACAATTCAACATTTCAGCTACTTACCAATTCAAGAAAAAAAAGGATGTGTTCCAGGAGCTTGAGTGATCAACTGCACTTTGAAGGTTTGAGCTACTTCTTGGAGATGATGAAATCAAGTTCTGGCTACACTGGAAAAATAGTTTAATTTGGGTGCTGCAGAAGGTGATCTTCATTATCATATACATATGACATTATTGTATATCCCAATAATAGCATATTGATCTTTAGTTACTGTAAGTCCAGTTCAGGGTTAGCTCACATCATATGCCACACAGGAATGTGTTGTGTATATACATCTGAGACTATATGGCAGAAAATGACTCTAGCAGGGAAGCACAATTAAGAGTTCAAGTGTCATTTTTAATCCCTCCTTAAAAAATACCAAAATATTATTTTCAGATTGTTATCTAAATTTATAATAACAAAGTTGAGAGCAGTTTGTCAAGAAAATAGTAAAGTAGTAGAGATTTAGTGGTTCCTGCTTCTGCAGTCCGCGGTTTGTGGAAGATCTGCTGCACCTTTGTGAAGGTCCAGAAATTCAAATAGGATCAAGTACATCTTTAGAGCAAGGGCTTTAAGTAATGCATCAGAAGGAAAGCTGTTACAATCTATAATACTGATTTACTAATTTGCTGGCACCTCTTTCCAAAATTATCACCTTTTTTTCAGTTATTTGTTTCAGTAATAATCAAGTGTGATACTTTTTTGTGTAAATACATTAACCTACACTGAAAAATGTTAATGTGGAACTAGTATGATTTTGGGAGAACCTGAGCTTATATATTTATAAGGTAATATAACTTGATTACAACTCAAATGTAGATAACTCAAATATAATTCCAGTTTCAGAATCTTTTTTTTTTTATTATTTGCTTGCTGCCGTGTCACATTTCTCAGGAGTACATATTTTGCAGACTAATTATTTTGATCTTTTTGTTCCATTACAAAGTTTATATCAAACAACAACATTTTGGTACATCCCTAGCACTGCAACTCAAGAATTTTTAGATGTCAAACACTATTTCACAGCCAAAAAAGCTAAAAGAATTTTTCTCCAAAAATAATGTTATCAAATAGTCAGGTCCCAGTTCCATCCCACTCCTGTTATCCAAGAGTATTTTATGCATATACGTATGTATATATATAAGAGAAAAAAAAGTGTTTTTTCCATAATTTTTGATTATGCTAGCTAAGAATTTCTTCTCTGCATTAATTCTGGGTTTGAGTATAATGGAAAGATGTAGAGAATGAAATAGTCTGCTGCATCAGTTGGTTCTGAGGAAAAACATTGATAGTAAGCCTCACTCTCTTTGTTTCCTCCTTTTGAACTGGTCCTGAAAACAGGACCAAGATTCAGGTTCAAGGAGGACTTGCAGATTTCAGATGGTGCAGTTATCCTTCCAGTAAAGTTAATATTGCTCTTTTGATGAGATCTGCAACAAATTGAGACTTTTCCTTACAGTTTCTCTGGAAACTTTGCCATTCAGCTCTGTTTAATCCCTAGGTCAAGCGATGTAGACTGATTCACATCCATTCTGTTCAGCCCTTATTCTAAATCCATCAAGGCAGACAAATCCATCAAGGCAGACAGGCTGTATTCAGACTGTGTAGAGTCAGGAACACTCTGTGGGACAAGAGTTATCTGATCATTGCTCCTGACAGCATGTGCTTTTCCAGTGTGTACCTTATTCCCACCTCATCTGAAAAGGTCTAATCCTCTTGGAATACCAAACACAGTGCTGATCACATCCATACTATATATATATTTTTGACCACTGTGTAGATAGTCTGTTTGTCAATAGCTGAGTTCTTCCAGCAGGGGAAGTATCTGTTTCACACAGAAGCAGAATCCAGGTGGAAAGCATTCTGCAGGCAGTGTGGATACCAGTGTGACTAAGACCTAGTGCCAAAGAGATATACAGCATCCTGGCACTGAAGATGCCCATAAGCAATAAAAAACGAGGACTAATAAAAAAAGGAGCCTTATATGTCTCCAGGACTCAAGTATTGCTGCTCAAGGGCTGCTTTTGACTTAGTTTGACCTGTAATTGAAGCATTTGCTATGCTATGAGAAAATGACTGCTAAGACCAGGTCTGGGGACCAGAGACAGGATGAAACTTATATCCAATGACACTCCTTTGCCTAAAGCTTATTAAATTCTCCTTTCTTCTGAAAGCAGGTGTTGCACTGAGTGATACACCATTAATTAGTATAAAAACAGTCAGTATCCTGGCCAATGAAGGTGTATTTCCAGATCCAAAAGTCCAGGATGACCAAAACTTGCACTTAATCCCACAAATACTTTCAGCCTTTCTTCTGTACAACATTGGAGAGTTTGTGTTGCATTGCATGTTACGGAGGTGGGATAGTCCCTGAAAAGCATGACTATCATTATGTAGCCTCATATGTCTTAAAACTGTCATTCTGTGCTGGATTTTTAAATGGAGAGGCCAGTAGAATAGAATAGAATAGAATAGAATAGAATAGAATAGAATAGAATATTTCAGTTGGAAGGGACCTACAATGATCATCTAGTCCAACTGCCTGACCAATTCAGGGCTGAACAAAAGTTAAAGCATGTTGTTAAGGGCATTGTCCAAATGCCTTTTAAACACTGACAGGCTTGGGGCATTGAGCACCTTTCTAGGAAGCTTGTTCCAGTGTTTGACGACCCTCACAGTAAGGAAATGCTTCCTAATGTCCAGTCTGAACCTCAGACTTTGAGCCATTTCCACATGTCCTATCACTGGATACAGTGAATAATCAGGAGAATAGACGAAGTCCTACCTTTCAGAAAAAGAGACTGAATGTAGACACATCACTCTGTATGCAGGCAACCTTTAATCACACCAGAATATTTTATTACAGAACTTAGAGAGGAACATATGGTGATATGCAGTAACAGTAATAGACCTTCTCATCCCACACTGACTACCTTATTAGCTTGAAACCCATTTAATATGACTCTAAAAGTTTCTTCTTCAGAGCTGGACTGTCTGTGCAGGTAGATGGTCACTGGATTGTAGTCAAAGATGATGTTCCTTTTAGTTCACTTTAAAAATCAGTCATGACCTATAGTTGATGGAGTAACCCAGTGAAAAAGTTTTTATTGTCCTGAAGGAGTTGTTGAAGTAGCTATGTTTGGTTTTTTTTCTCTGATTTCTAAATAATGGGAAAATTTATTTCACAGTTTTACTGGTCTTTGCAGAACATTATTAGCATTTCTTCATGGTTGTCAGCAGACAGTAGTTCCTTTAGCCTGTTTCAGTCGGACACCAACAGGTCTGAGATACAACCACACAGTTAGTGTTACATGGAGACACTAATTTCTACAGCCTGAATTGCTTTGGCTTCCCTTGCAAATCATTTTGAGTTAATCTTTAATGCTTTATAACATTATATTATATAACATTATGCATGTTATGTACATACATGTATACATGTATGTATTATACATGTATAACATATATAACATTATGAGAGGTGCATATTAACAAGACTTTCACAGATTTTGTTAACCTGGATGGAACTTGCTGAAACTTTGCTTTACAACATCACAAGGCTTCACGTAAACTTATGTCATACAAACTGTAATTATTACAAAAATATTCAAATCCTCGTATGGTTACTCAGTTTTATTTTAGTGCTTCCTCAGGCAAAACTCACTAGCCTGCACACAGAAATTAAATCAGTGGGAAAACTGCAGTTGAGATTTGCAGGACTTTTAGGACCTAGCACTCTTCAAATGACAAATCTGTGACACTGTTGTGTTTTGCCATCTGAAATACTGTGTCATTGCAACCCACTATCAAAATGTTATAATTACATGTCAGCATGCTATGCCAGAGAGTGAGATACAATTATGCTGAGCCATCTCTAGCTACGTTTAGAGGCTTCTTAGTTGTCTGCAACCTTTGCTGCTTCAGTAGACAAGGCTACTCCAGTGATACTGGATAACTTGAAACAGGTAGTGACAGCCTAGAATTTCTAAGACTTGAACAAATTTGTCATCAAAACACTACTGGATGCATCAATCTTGCATTTGTTTTTTTTTTTTTTTTTTTTTAAATAAGTCACTTAGCCAAGGCCACGTTTGGGGAAATAGGTAGGGAAAGTCTCTATATTTGGGAACGCATCTTTTGAGGCAAAGCTTTCTTGGTCATAGGGTCCTAGCAGGAGGCCTCTACATGATTTTGTTGTAAACAACTGAAATGGAGTCTGAAGTCTTTCTGTCCACATATTCCAGTGTACCTTCAGTGACAAGAAAGAAAAGATCAGGCATCAAGGATCAACGTGGGCACACTGGGTTCTCCTTCTTTTTAAATAGTTTCAGTCTAAGGCAATAATAGCCCAACCTGTACATACCATACACAACTGGGGGCCCATAACTGTGTTCTCTGACAATGTTTTTGATTGTTACAAAAAGTTGCAGACTACCCATGATGACTTCAGCCTTGCAGTTGTTAAGAATATTGAGCATTCCACACAATTTTCTGCAAGACAGTAAGTTTTCAGGGCCAAAACTGGGAACCAGAGGCCACATCTGGACTGCTCATCCACGTGGAGTGTTTTTATGTTGGATTCTTTTTTCTTCTTCTTTTTCCCTTCCCTTCCCTTCCCTTCCCTTCCCTTCCCTTCCCTTCCCTTCCCTTCCCTTCCCTTCCCTTCCCTTCCCTTCCCTTCCCTTCCCTTCCCTTCCCTTCCCTTCCCTTCCCTTCCCTTCCTTCCCTTCCCTTCCCTTCCCTTCCCTTCCCTTCCCTTCCCTTCCCTTCCCTTCCCTTCCCTTCCCTTCCCTTCCCTTCCCTTCCCTTCCCCTTCTTAAAAGGAGCAAGAAGAAAATTCTCGAAACATGTACATCAGAGTGCTTTCAGTTATTTTACAACATAAAAAGAAAAGTGAAGAACTATGGCAATAGGAAGTTTGGTTTTGAAATGATTTAATAAGACAATTTATCAGTTAATATGATTATATATTTTTAAATAAGCTAATGTAGCATATTTTAAATATTATACATCCAGCTCTGGTTCTGATAAATACAATTATAAATAATAAAACCAAATACAGATTTTTAAATTACTCTAGATGAATCATATCTAAATAGAACTACTATCTGATAAAAATCTGGGGTAACTCCATTGACTGTTTTTACCTGTGAAGAAACATCGCATAGGGAATGAAAGTTCAGAGCCCACACTTACGTGTGCAACTCAGGTCTGTAGCTGATGCATCATCTGTAAGACTGGACCCTCCTCTGCTTATGGTCTATATCATGCACATGGACAAAGAAGGATGATCCAATTGTGTTTTTTGTCAAATAGGCCACCTCTATCTTTTGCTTCATTCACACTCTGAAAGCTCAGCAAGTCCTTAAATTCCTTGTTTAATTGAGGGCTCTGTACCATATGCTCATGAGTCAGTTTCACTCAAAAAAGTGACCAATATTATCTAAATGATAAATGGCTAGAAAGTTCTCAAGGAAGATCATTTATCTTTTCAGTTGCTTAGAAGAGCTTTTACAGATAGATATATTTCCAAGATAAACATCTGCACTTTGAAACTTGTTATGACCATTTCTGTTAAGAGTCTTTTTTGCTCTTCTTTACTCCACTGTTTTTTCAAATTTTACATAACTAAAAGTCAAGGATGGGGGTCCTACCATGCAATGACAGGACTAGAAACATATTTTGTTCCATACGTAATGTAAGTACTTTAAATATTGTTTTTCAGGATTTCAGTAAGAAGATGACACATATGTTTCACAGGGCTTGCAAGTGAAGATTCCGAGCAACCTGGATATAAAACTGGGCCATAAATCTTTCAAGATGAAGAATTCAAACAGAATTTCCAAAGCTTTCTTGTTGCACTTAGGCATATATTAAAAGGAGATTCCTGTGTAGATTATGATTTATACCCACAGTACCAACTGTAGCATTTTCTTTTTTATCCCTTCAGACACCGTTTCATTTAAATGAAATAACTCTAATTGTATTTATTAACATTTTCTCATATAAGAACAAGTTCATGAAATATACTGTAGTCAAATATATATTTTAAGTTTTTTTGACTTTTAGAATAAGTTTCTTTTATTGTGATTAGCTTTACTGGATGTTGTACAGTCACCATAATGCACCAAAGGCATGCAAACCTTCTGCCCCAGGGATATATAGCAGTGGGAAAAAAATTAAAAGCAGCATGGAATTTGACATAGATCAGAATTAACTTTTTTAAAAACAAACAAGTGCAAATAAATATGACACTCCTTTTCTCTTCCTTTTCATATTAGCCAAACCATGCTTCATAATAAACACTGCTTTTATAAGACACACTATGCAAATTCCCATGTTCCCCAGAACCATTTGAAAGAAACAGTGTGCTGTGGCTTTCTTTCCATAAAGCAATTATCAGGCTTTATGTCCTGTGACATTTGTCTTTCATTCTTTCTAGCTTTTATGCAGTGGTGAATCCTCTAGTAGTCTTTTCTGTTACTAACACAGACATCTAAAGTATCTTGTATGACTACAACCTGAACTATGACAGGAGCTTTTGCCAAACATGGGTGTAGAGGGAGAAGGAGAAGAGGCAAGTAATTGGGGTAAGCAAGGCAGTTATTTGATTCTGGGAAATGCAAGCCCTGTTTACTGGGAGTGCCATTGTTTATTTCACCTACTTATTCAAACATATAAAGAAACAATCCAAACAATCTGAACTAATTAGAGGCATCTACATGGTCTCCTTAAAAATACAGTTACTGGCCCAAGTGAATTTGAATTACGTAGCCAAAATGGAAGTAATGTTTTTTAAAAACCTACTAGTAAAGAAAGAATAAAGCAAAAATCATGTGGATCTGTTTTTGTGATGGTCGTGTAAGGTGTTGCAGAGAAGAAATATCTGGCCTTTTTAAAATACCATGCTTGAAAATATAAAACTTTTTGCTAAGGTGTGTAGATAAAATACCAGATATCCACAAAATAGTCTGTGGATTTGGTAGGAAAAAAGGGACCTTTCTTTTTCCATATAACATTTGCTGAAAACCATCTGGAAACTCAAGAATTCTTTTTCTGTTAAGAATCACAATACTAATTACAACTTAAATTTAGAAAGGGAACAAGAGCCAGAAAAACATTTCCTGAGAACTTAAAATCTTGGTATCCTGTCAAATACTGTTTGCTGAATGTGGTAAGTGCATTTGTTTCAGCAGTTGTGTGGCTCACCCATTTTAACAAGGTATAGTAGTTCCCTTCTGTGATCTCAGTGGCTTCGAGTTTCCTTTGCAGAAGACTGAGAAAAGTTCCCTATATCCTTCCGTGTGTTCCTGGCCAAAGTGCCAAACTTGTAAAGACCAAAGAGCAACTTTGTGTGATACATGTACTATTGTTGACTCTTCCTTCCCTCTCTAGAAGAGCACTGAAGAAATGAATTCGTGGCTTTGTTTGTTTTTTTCTCCAAGAAGCCAGCAGTCTCCTAAGCCACTACCATAAGCTCTTTATCCTCACTATCTTAATCTGTATGTAACTTCCTCAGATATCATTGTAGGTCTAACACCAGTATCATTATCTCTAGTCCTGCCCTAAGGGCTTTGTTGCATGGGGAAGTTAGTGTGTAGCACATCAGATTGTGAAAGCACAATCCACTAAATGCACTGTGTGGACTCTCAGCGTGGACTTCGTACAGCAAATACTGGACTTTGAAACATTGACTATTTTGTACACTATAAGTGGGTACCGTTCTGGACTGCACATTGATCTCTAAAATAAACACTAGAAATGGTTCATGTCAAGCAGCTAAGCAAGGGATTGAACTTAACGTATCTGAATCTATATCACCTGCAGGAGACCTCCAGCTGAGCTCTTTGAGTACACCTACCAGATCAGCCCTCAGACAGTAACTCAGGTCCCTCCACACCCAGTACCTCAATCCCCTAATGCATGACCTAAGCCACCACCTTCAAATCCATTTTGCACATAGGATGATCTGAACCACTGAGGGGAATGCTCTATCCCATGTTCTAATTAGGTGAATAAGACAATAATTCACACCCGCCATAGTACATAAGCTGAAACCTAGCAGCAGAAACACATGGGAACATGTCTGGTGAGACACAAACATATCTGTTGGTTTTTCTGAGAGAACACACCATAATGCTGCAGTGATAAAGGCTGTTTCTAAATATTCTGGCCAATACACCTGGTTGCAAGGAAATCTATGTGTCTGTCACCATGTGTCAGCTCATGATATCGAAAGACTAACACAGACGTTTATTAGCTTTTTAATTGTGATTAGCCTCATTGTTCTGCTCACATCATGCAGAAGCCAAGTACTGATATCATTACTGATTGGTAACAGCTTGTCTAAGCATGACTGGTTAGCTACTCATTCCACAGGTCCTCCTTGGGAGCCCCTGAGGAAATTTCAGTAAGTAGATGCTGATCACAAATGGCCTATGGTATAGATCAGTGATATCATGTCTATACAAGAAGCTACAACACCCGACTCCAGAAGATTTCCCGTAAATACAGGAGTTATTGACTTGCACAATGTGAAGTGGGCGTTACGCCTCTCCCATTCTATAGACTTTCTGGTCACCACTCTGAAATTTGAAGATCTGAAATTTCAATTTAAGTGCCTGCTTTTATGAGGCTCTAGCTCTTATAGAATGATCACTTCAATTTCCTTTTTACAAAATGAGAACACCACATTTTTTTCTCCAGTATTTTGGTATCTCCCTGCTTTTTTGCAGGTCAACGATGAAGTGAGTTTCTGATAAAAGGGGGAGAATTCATCTTCCTAGCTGTGAGCCCATATTTTCCTAGGAGACAAAAGAATGCTGATAAGACCTTCAGCCTTCTCCTATGCCCTGTCCAGTTACAGACCAGTGGGAGCTGGTAACCAGCAGATGCAGAGGAGTAAAAAATAAACTATGGCTGCCTAAAAGTTTTGAACTTTGCAGGTCCTGCTATGTCAGGACACTTCTATGAAGCAGGTGGAAAAGTGAGACTCTAGGTTTTGTTAGCTTTTTAGCTGTGGCTAACATTCCCTCTGGACAGGATAGCCTCCAGTGATGTTTGTAGTCTTGCTGGCTTAGGGACATCTTAATGACTAAAAACAGTTTTCAGGGTGTAGGTGATCAGTCCTTTCTGAAAACCCAGCAGACATTTTGATTTGTCTTGGTATGGGCACCATAAAATTAAGGCACCCAAGACTGCAGCCATTTTTTGAGTGTAGGCCAAATTTCCATAGGAGCGATCTGTTTGTGCTCTGTTGTTTTTGCCATGCATTTCGTCACTTGCTATGTATCAGCATTGTTTTTACAGGATTTTGCTTCAAAACACCCAGCCACGGTGTCTCTGGAAGTCTTCCACCGATGCTAGTGATGAAAACACTGAATGATCATGTGGATCAGATCCTCAATAAAGAATACAAGTTTTGTTGCTGTTCGTAGACTCTATTTGAAAGGAAAGACAAGTAATGTTTTTGAAATGGACAAATAAAGTTAGATAAATGGTTGCTGATATGTCAGAATGTTGAAAAAATAGTCATTGCAAAATAGGTATATTATATAAAGTGTTTCACAGCACCACGTCACTTACACTTGTCCTGATTTATGTTTTTCCTCCAAACATTCTCATTCATTTTGAGCTTTAATATGCTCATCAGAATTACTTAAGCTAATCTGCTTGATTGCTGTTGTAGCAGCTCTTGGCTTGATGTCTGCTTAGTTTCAGACTTTGTATTCAACAGGCTCTCTTGTTGCCCTAGCAGTATGACTCACATACAGTACAAGGCAAATGCCAAGGTGCTGCCAGTCAGAAGAAACTGATAGAAATGGAAGTGAAGTATTTGGTGG
This sequence comes from Morus bassanus, assembly GCA_031468815.1. Taxonomy (NCBI): domain Eukaryota; kingdom Metazoa; phylum Chordata; class Aves; order Suliformes; family Sulidae; genus Morus; species Morus bassanus. Next base: position 99,742,171 of record CM062567.1, read on the forward strand.
TTTCTTTTTCTGACCACAGGGTGTTGATGGAAAGAAACAAGGCAGGACAATCATGCTGCTTTCACATTTTGCTAAAGTGCCAGGAGGCGGTTCTTTCACAGTCACTGCAATTGTTCCTGTTTAACATGGAAGCCTTAAGCCAGACATAATTAGACTTTTTCTTGACAAATCATTTGTGCAAAGTCTTGACAGGTTGAAAACTGAAACGGTTGTGCTGCATTCTTCAGGGTCTGAAACAGACAGGATTACAAAAAAATGAAAGCAAGTACTGTGAAAGCTATAACTTACAGAAATATGTGTCTAGTGCGAGTACAAAGTCTATGTCATGTTTGATCAAAACAATTAGACAGAATATTGTCTCGTGCTTTGCTGGTGTTATACTACAGTATATTAGTAATATATAAGGGCTGTATATCACTAGATAAATTCTGTGCCAAGCGAGAAGCAAACACAGCGAAACATATAATACGCACATATTTGGTATCAGTGCAGAGCAAAGTCAGTGTGTGTTACATTTTGAGCTCATCTAATGACTGAAAGCTTCTCCTAGCAAGAACAGTGGAAAAATGAGAAGTTGTTTCCAAGTTTACACACCACAATTACTGCTTGGTACTGTGTATCTGACCTGTTTTCAACTGGCATTCTAAGATACAATAGGGCCAGCATTGTTTTTGCACCTGATACCTGGCAGTGCACAGTATTTGCACGATCCCAATTGTATTTCCCACAAATTACTATCTCCTGTGGATACATTTAAAACCATATGTGCTAGATCACAGTAATTCTTGATCAAGCTTTTTTTTTTTCTTTCCACACTAGCAAAGAAAAACTCCATGAAACTGTAATCATATGAAGTCAGTGCACCACCAGAAATAATCACAGAATCATAGAATTATTTATGTTGGAAAAGACCATTAATGATTTGCTGCATCTAAGATATTATTATTCTTATGAAGGCTAGTATCGTCAGTAATAAGACTTGCTCAACATCACCATTGTGAGATAGCACAGATGTAGAAGGCTTGAAATATTCACAATTTTTTTAATCACTACATAATGAATAAAAAACCCAAACAATGCACTCCTGGTCTGCAGATACCATGATTTTCATCAAAATGCATAATTGTAGCTAGGTTTAATGTTATAATGAAGGTTTTTACAAAACATACTAAAGGAAGATCATCCGGTACATTAGAATGCAAATAATTGAACCAGTGCTTTTCATAATAAGTGTCCAGAATGCCTGGTGAAACAGTACTACTGATTACTCTGTGTAGCAATTTTTCATGTTACTTCACAGAATGCAGTGATTTGTAATGAATCTGTTTGGTAAGCTAGTTCTAAAGCATCGTACAAAATCTTTTCCACTAGCATTTTCGAAGGCATTAACAAGAACTCTGTATAACATAAATGATGGAAAAATACATTCCAGAGTCACAGGTGATCTTTCAGCTTCTCTGTGGATGAATGAAATTCTCTTAGAGGCTGTCAAGTTTCGATGTCATGTTCTGTACAGTCAAAAAATAAAAGAAAAGTGCAACTCCTTCTCTAATAAAATAAATCATCAGCCGCAGCTTTTATGTTGGGCTCAAATTTTGCAATTGCACGATGATGTGGTTCCGTCATACCGTCATATGCATGTGCAAAAGCAAAACAATACTGACACAAGGAAGTTGGATATATATCTGTTCAAATGCAAGTCATCTACACCATACATGGTATATGTGCATTCAAAAGATATTGAAAGAAATATTCTTGAAGAGGTAAAAATGCATGTGGAAATTCATAGCTCCTACAGATCTTCATGTTCTTTGCTCTTTCACCAACTATATGGTAAGAGGGAGCATCGCGTCTTTCTTTTCTATGGCTTTCCTTAACATACTGTATTAGTAATCATATTTCAGATTTACCTCAGGGATTGATATAATTTCTTGTCCAATACTGAGAAGGGAGTAACTTATGTATATCTTAATTCATCATTCTGTTGTCACGTCCCCTATCAGTTCATTAAGTGGTTAAGGAATCTTACTGAGTTGTGCCTGCGTACCTTTTATCTCACAGGACTCTGGCGTGCTCTTAAAAATCTAGACTTCTATAAACTGATCTAATTCTCAGAAGATTATCGTGAGTAATTAAAATGTAGTTAGTAACCCAAGTAAAATTATTTCTGCCATATAGATTGTGGTTTTTCCTCCTGCAGCTACACAAGGGCGAAATTCTTGTTCATCATGAGTATGGGAGATTTACCATTTCATCTAAAGTGCACCATATCTCCTGAATTTTGGCAGCTAGGAAATGTACTCTTTTAATTGTATTTTTAGTGTAATTCAAACTTGTTTAAGAGACCAAGATAATTTTGCTAAATATTTTAGACTCAGAACATATCTTTAAGTCCTTGTTGGAGCTCACTCAGGAGTGCTTTTATGTGTGGTACAGAATAGATTAATAAGATGCAGCAAAAGGTAGTAATCAGTAAATTATTTGTGATAATATGTAATTTATTAAAGATTTACTTAGAAACCGCATGTTAAAGAGTGTTAGAACAATCTCTGCTTTATTGTTTTAAGCACTGCTTTTCATTTTGATTGCATGTAGTAACTTTTCAGCTTCAGATGAAGTCCTATTTTTGCAGAACAAATCTTTCCCGTATTTTTACTCTGAACACCCTCTTCTTCTAGCTGTACTACATTTCTGAAGTTCAATCCCATAGAGTTTCACTTCCCGCTCCTCTTTCTAATGTTTGTTAGCATGTTTTTTTTTAAACATATTGAATTATGGAAACAATGAAAGCAAGGGTGCCTATAGGAAGTTCAGTCATGTGTGTCCATGTGAAAGTTGCCAACACACTGCCTGGGGGAAAGCAACCTTTCTGCCTTGAGACACCAAGACACGCTGTCAGCATTTTCTAGGAGAAAATGTGTTTGTGTTTTAAGTGTGAGAATGAAAAGAATAAGGAAAAAAAACCCCACCACGCTCTGAGAATAGCATAGGTGTGTGTTTATAAGCAAAGCCCCTGGTAAGTCATTAGATCTCTATCTTTTGAGCCTGTGACAAATACTCCAACTTTAAAATAACTGAAATATTTTAGTGTCTAATGATTGACACTGTGCCTCAGAGTGTCTGACTATGTGGGGGGAGGGGTAACAGTTGTGAGAATGTTCCCTGAAATGAAAGATAAGAGTAAAATCAAAATGGCGTTGACCAGGATTGCAATTCATAGTCAAATAGTGTCTGTATGTGAAGAGTCACTGGCAATGACACCTCCTTTCTGAAAGACATTGAGTAAATAGGAATAAATGGAATGAATTCTGTACTGAAACAGATATCCTCCTGGCAGTTGGTAATAGGTATGATTTTCTTACCAGTGTAGCAAAAGCTAAAACCAAATTGCTTGTATCTAATACAAAAATCAATTAGAAAGCTGCAGTGGGCTTGATTAATATTATTTTTCAAATGTAATCCAGTATTATAGATTAGAAAAAAATTAAAATCAATGAAAACTCCTCCTAAAAATAGCCAAGCAAATATACATCTAGTCACAGCCATTGTTGGAAACTACTGTCATGTTGCAGTATGGTCTAGTACCAACAATTGCTGCTACTTTATGCTGCTGAGCAATGCACCTGTGGATACTTAACACCAGCACACAAATCCATAGGCTACATCCCCGGTCATGTGGCTCTCTGTCCTCTGCAGCCGGTGAATTCTATGTGCTATAAAGCTCCTCTGTCATTAACCTGCTGGCCCTGTGCAACAACAATAAAGCAAGAGAGGAATGATTTTCATTCTTTAGAAAGCTGCCTGAAGTCTCATTTCTGTCTTATATCACAGCTCACGCTAGGTAGCCTGAACTTGCATTAAAGCTCAGCTGAGAAAAATTGGCTCTCAGTGATATTCATTCATTATATTATCTTTTATTTTTATGAGCCCAGTGCTAAAGAAAAACTTCCTTTCATGTAAAATGATAATACGGCAAATGTGAACGGAGAAGGCTGGAAACAGACAGCAAGAGTGAAAAGGAGTAAAGAAAATTCTGTTGTTTGAAATACAACCCAGCAATGGGCATATTTAAGCCCAGTGTTGCATGAAGACTCATCTAATTTTCCCCATATGTAAGTTTAGGAAAATAAAGACATAAATCAATAAGAAGTTTTTATTATATAATACAGTCACCAAGGAGAAGGCAAATTTTAAAGAGCAATGTGAACACCTTTGTAAATACACACAAAATATCCTGAAATGAATTGGGACAACAGGAACAAATTTCTGTTGATTCTAATAGATTTGGAATTAGGCCCTAAACAGCAAACCAGAGTGGGTTCTCCATAAAAAACCAGAAGGATGAAATCCCATGTTTGACTGTGGGGAAAAATAGCCAATGGAACAATCATCTCTGGCATTGCTGGTGTACAGCACCCTACATCAATGCTGATGGCAGTGCTGGTACATACTGGGCAATGGGTGGCACAAAGTATCCACAGTGCAAGCTGGCATGAATGGCAAGACAGCATAATGCAATACCCAAGAGTAAAGGGGACGTGTTGGGAGATATGAGTGCATTTGCTGTAAGGAGAGCATTTAGTTTCCAATAACAACACAAAAGGAACCATCTTAAATCCAATTCATTGAGAAGACTGAGTGAACAAATTGACTTTGCACCATGCTGTGACTATGTACTGACTTGAGCTTCACTGGAGCAAATTCATTTTATTAAAAATTTTGTTCTACAGTCAATAGAAATGTAAACAGAGGGTCTTATCAACATGAGGATCCCAACAGTGCTGCAGTACATGAAGAAGGCAGGCAAAGATGCCACCTTTGAGACTACAGATGAAAAGCCAAAACTGTGAATTTTGTCTAGAAAACAAAAAAAATTTAGAGGTCTGGAACAGTATGGTACTACTTATATCACTCCACAGCCAAGCACCCACATGACAGCCCAGCTATTCCAAGCAGTCTTAGTGTTGAATACATTTGATAATTCAATCTACAAGTTACAACAATGTCAGTGTGATAGAAAGAAAGATATACACTGTGATTTGCAGCAATCAGTGCTGTCTTCTGACAGAGAGAAGCAGCCCAGCCATACTTCAGAGAAAGGTGAAGGAACCTTTTTTTAGCAAAGAAAATGAAAAAGTTTATGGGAAGAAAGCAGGTTTAGAAACAGAAGAAAGTCTACCTAGTAAAAATGATGGTGTTTTAATTTCCATTTATATGAGGAAACCTTTTCATAAATAAAATGTGTACTAAGTGTGAATGCTCTCTGGTGGCAGTAAGTTGTACTAGTGTCTTGCATGCAGTACTGAAGTGATTAATTTCTACTAATTGTAAAACCTGAAGAAAAGAATGATATGCCTGTGGCCATATATCATGTGGCTATAAACATATATTTGCACTGTCTGGCCTCCAGGAGATTCCAGCAGAAGTCTAGCATCCCAGAACTCCTCTTATTATGGTATGCTGAACAAGGGATGGGAAAACCCTGCTCAACACAGACAGCAAGAAACATCACTACTGGGTATTTGTGGTCCTTCCTCATGCTGCCACCTTAACTGAGCTGGTTCTCTGCCAATTAATTTTCCTCCAACTCTGACACCAAGTCAAACATTAGGAAAGCAAATCATACAGCCATATCGGTGACAGAAAATGAGACAGAGCAGTGTGCCTTCTGTGTATTCAGTGTCCTTTAGCTCAACTCTGTCCTCTGTAACAGCTCATACGTCTGACTGCCAGGGAAATAAAATACGAAGATCCCAAGGGCTGCTAATGACAAACAAAAGTTGCCTTCTCATATCTCCTGCAGAAAAATTACTAGCCAGAAGTAGAATCATCTTCTCAACCTCAAGTCTGCAGATATGACAACAAAATATTGCAGTTAAAGTAAATAAACATGGTTGAATGGCTTAAAATAATTGATATGCATAATCTATCATTATTCATCACCAAGCAATTGGGCAAGAGTGAAATCAATACAGTTTCCAAGGCTCTCTCAGGCCAAAAATGTGTTTGGAAGAAATTAACACATCTGTACAGCATGTCAACATTTTGTTATAATTGAATATGTTCAGTAAACATGATGCTGTTTATTAGCAAGTTAGTGTTGGTAACTAGTGACAGTATGGACATCTGTTGATCTGATCAGTAATGATGCAGGATTCACTAATCCTCCAGTGAATGGCTTACACCAGCATCTGCAGATCTTCTTGCATAATCAGCACGATTAACCTTTGATGAAAAGCTGTACTTCCCCAATCTTTTAGCTGGTGGCTTACACAACCTATATACTGCCTCCTATAAACACTTCAACCTGAAACAATTTCAGGAAAAATATTATTCCCACGGTAGTAGCTCAGTTTGCATTGCTTCTACCAAACGGTTTTCTGAAAGGCCTCCCCTGAGCTTAAGGCAGTCTGCTTGCAACATTTCAATTGTTTTATTTCTTCTTTTTCCCTTCTTTGTTGTTGCTCTAAATTAAACTCTACTGGAGACTGCAGCATTTCATATTATAACAATGCCTGTCAGGAGTTCTTTACTGTGCATGATAAAATGTAAACTCTTTAATTAGCTTTTTTGTAATAAACATTGGAAACTACTTTAGCATCTTAATCAGTACAGTTTCAAAGTTATTTTCCTTTTTACTTGCCTCTGCTGCTCTTCTTTGTTTGCTATGCTCTATTACTCTGTTGAAAGCTGTCATTTACAGTATATCCCATTATTAATGAGCAGTGTGTTTGCCTTTGCTATTTTTAACTAAAACCAAATATTTTATTAAAAGTCTCCTAACATCGTATCTCAAGCACTTTGACAGAAAACATTTGGAAGCACATCACTCACTCTAAGGTGAGTTTGCTGGAAACAAGTTGCTCTAATTTACTTAACCCAACCATGGCAGCTGGATATCACAAAATACCTTAGATATTCCCAAAGCAATCATTTATAAAGAGGCTGCGAAGTGGATTGCTGACTGCTGAATAGTATCGTACATGGTTGTTTTACATACAGTTTTAGTAAACTAGTCTATTTTTAGTATGAATGAGATTTGGAACACAATTACATTGGTCTTCCATGCTAGCACCTGAAGCAGCAATACAGTGCTAAATAAGCAGTTCCCGAGCAGCAAAAGTCAATTTATAAAAGGGGTTTGGAAGAAATGACCTCCTAGTTTTCAGTGTTCAGTTTTGCAAGTTTTTAATACTTTTTTTTTTTTTTTCATTTCGAGGCTTGACCAGTAAGAAAAGGAAAGAATCTGAGGCTGTTACAAAGGCTGTGCTTTACATGTAGTTAGGCTGTCTCCAACAATCAGCTGTTTAGCTGCAGAGATCCATGGGCTGCAGAAAGTCATGGTGGGAGCCATCCACCTCAAGACGCTCCTCCAACAACCTGCTGGGCAGAGAGGAAGCTGCAGCTGTGGCTCTGGCCTGCAGCTGCCTCAGCCACTGCTATTGCAGTCCTTTTCCTGTGCTATCTGAACGCCTGCAGAGCAGGAGAAAGCTGGGATTGAGTAACAACTTCTCTTTCCATCCACGGCTTACTGAGAGAGGTCAAAAAGAGTCTGATGCCAAAGTAAAAATAACAAAAATAAAATTATGTGTTTTGGACTCTCCTAATTTTTGACTATCTGCTACCTAAAGCACCTGGGAGAATTATGGTGTTTCTAGGTTTTGGGGTTTTTTTTGTTAGTTTGGGTTTGTTGGTTTTTTTTTGGGGGTGGGGGTGGGTTTTTTGGTTGTTGTTATTGTTTTGGTTTTTTTAATCATAGTGAGTAATATGATTCATTTGGTGCCTCCTGAGGATTCTGATTTAAAGAGCCCAGCTGAGATCAGGTTCTCCATTATTCAGGCCTTCTGCAACTGATAATTGAAGAATTACTGTTGGGAAAGGATGTTCTTTAGTGCAATGTATGATAGCAAGTTCACATTTAACAGTGAGAAATGATCCTCACCAAGTTAATCTCATACAAATTAGAATATATCTAACTCCTGCAGAGTTGGACAGGCTGAAGACGAGGAGATCATATGAAAGAGATACGTCAGATCTGTAGCAGCACCACTGTACCACTTAATACCCCAACAGATTTAACATTAAACCTTTGGGAATTGTACATTCTTTTTGAAAAGATCATTTTATTCATTTATCCCTTGAATATTGTTACAATAACAAAGGCAGGTTCTTCTACTAAATATCAAAATCTCCTACTTTCTAAGCCTGAAGCATTTTCTTACTAAGGGTTAACGAGTAACCAATGTATGTATGTGATATAACAAATATCTTAGCATTATTTCTACCTGTTCACCTAAGGATGATGTTCTACTGTGTGGAATTATTTCAGCAGCTTTTTTAGAGCAGTTGCACAAAATCTGATATATGAACACACAAATTATTTTTGAGAATATTTTTTCATATACAGAGTTAAAATTACCACAGCTACAAAAATGTCAATGTTTACTTATAACCCTAATCCTGCTATCTACTCTATGCACATTATTATACAGTTTTTAATTAGATGTTAACATCACAATTATTTGTTTTTATTAAAAAAATGGTGAAGACCAACAGTCTGCCAAGTGGTCTGCCTTTCATCAAATTCCTTCTTTTCAAGGGGATATATTTACTGGAATACATACTGGACTAAATAAAAGGTCATCAGAATTCCTCTAGCACAGGCAAAACAACATATTTTCCCCTGTATCATTCCCCAAATTGGTTTGGCTGAAACTGTCCAGAATAATTCAGTGTGAAGCAAATATTTATATGATACTTTCAGTCCAAAAAGATATAGTCAGCAAACTTAAAGATACCTAATATCTGGAAGGCTTTTCTCTCAGCTTGTATTAATAAGCAGTGATACACTTCTCCCTCGTATTAACCTGGACTTGACTGTCAGGAGCAAGTAACCAATTCAAAACTTAGAGTTAATTAATGAACATAATCTCAAACCTTCATTCAGAAACCAGGGGAAATGAAACTGAACCTTCTAGTGCTCCATTTTTCCTACTCCCAAAATGAATGTCATAATTTTAGGCTTAGCTATGTTCTGTAGCTTCCCTGACAGCACTTGCTGTTTTGCTGTTTTCACTCGTCAGTGAGACCATGTAGCATGCAGGCACTAGACACGGGTTACTTGCAGACAGACATATTTGTCATTCCTAAAATATTCTTCAGTGGAAGTTGTGTTTCCTTTTTTCCTGAGGCTTTAACTCTTGTGCCTCAAACTGCCATCCTACTACCTCTAGTTTAGAGTGGCTCCTCCTCCCAGGCATGTTTAGTGTTGGTCCAGACTTTTATATGTTTGTAGTTTTAACATCTCCCCCCCTTCCTGGCATGTCCTCCTTTTTAGCAGGTGTGCCTCTCAAACACAATGAAGCAACACGTGGAAAAAAAATCATTTCATCTCTGCCTGTTGCTTCCCATATTCAACACCCTGTCACCCTGCTGCACGTCGACACAGCAGTCAGAGCTGGGGCTGAAGGAGGCAGACTGGCTTCTCATTTTATCCTGAGCTTTCAGGTGTATGCTGTGGTTTAAGTCTCTAAGTACAGATCCAGAAAAGTTACTTCCACGTTAGCTTTAGCAGCAACTTGGGAAGACATACACTGCTATATTCTTCCTGCCATTCCTTTCTCTCCCAGGAGGAATCTAGGGAGCTATTGCCTCTAGAAACATGATATTTTTATAAAAATAATAACCACTTCTAGCCATGCTATGCTTGATACCAAGGGAAGGGGATACTGATACCCTGAGATAAAGCTTCACATCTCTTATCATACTTATAGCAACAACTTCATAACCCCCGTTCCAGTAGTCTGACTGCACAAAGGTCACAGAGAGCCGTTTTGTGTCAGTAGGGGTTACAGAATGCAGGACACTTCACTTGAATAATTAGTCAATGTTAAGGATGCAGATTGCGTTTTGTTATATTAAGGATTAGACTTTTATTCTGAGCTTTCGTTTTCCTTAATTTACCGATGAAAATGACAATTAATTCCTTCTGTCTGCGAAGTTTAGATTAATAGCAATTGATTGTGAATAGCTAGAATCTGTGTTCATTGTCTCTCAGTTTGCTGTTTCTTGCAGCTTTCAAGCTACGCAGAGGTATTTTCAGGGAAAGGACCCTGAGTCAGCAAGAGTTTTGAGGTAGATATTGTTCTTACAGCAAGCACGCCAAAAACACCCAACAAACTCTGAAGTTACAGTTTATTTTAGCTCAGACTAAAACAATGGACCTTTTTAAAGAGACAAGCAAGGCCTGCTTTGTAAGACAATAAAAGTAAGAGAACACAAAAAAAAATCTTCCCTTGCCCACTGTATCCTTGTTTCTTTCCAGCCTTGCTCTGAATCCAGCAGCTTTTAGGGGCTTCTTGAACCAAACTCAATGAAATCCTCTCCTGAGAAAAAGAGGTTTTTGGTTTTGTGATTTTTGTGGTGGGTTTTTTTTTTTTTTTTTTTTTTTTTTTTCCCTATTCCCTTATATCTATGTCCCTGATCTCCCCAGGAACCACTGCTCCTGCTGCAGGCTCTCTGCCTGTTGGGTTTCTCACACTACCTGCCCCACAGATTTCATCAAAATCTTTTCCCAGCTGTGGACACTCACTTGCTCTCAGGTAAGATGCAGAAGGGAGGCTTTTGGCCCAGAGAATTCCCATCAATTCATGTGAGTTAGTGAAGACCAGGTAAACAGCAGCTTGCCCCTGCTGCCAGCCATTGTGTCTTTTAGAGAACATAATGCACAGTAAATCATGAACAAACCTGGCACATCATTACATTTGGCTTTTTCCTCTCCAAATTCCATGCAAAGGGTTCATCTTTACATTATCATCAGGGGTCTGCTCACAGCAGAGACAAAACTGGCATGGATCATAATGCAAACGTGGAGGAGAAAGTAAGTGCTTTCCATTTTCCGTCATTAAGGGATATAAGATAAAGCAGGAGAGGGCCAAAAGAAGTGCTTTGGAGGATGTATTATTTTAATAGAGTGAAGCTGTAGACATGACAGACTGCTCTTGTAACAGAGCTAGAGGGTGTTTTATTTTGTACTGCCATTTCTGGGGTCTAAATTACTCCACTGCCAATGGTTATTTCTAAAGTAATGAGGTTAAAACAATATTTGGTATGATTTTTTGGAGAGTTTGATCTGACAATGAGTTGATTGATGTGCTTAGGTTGTAGTAATTGTGAACAGCTATATAGATATAGCTAAAAGAGCATGGCAAAGTACAGTTCTCATTTGAGAAGGTGCATGTTTTATGGAATATGTTTTTGTAGAAGTACAAATGTGTGTAAACAGGGAGCACTTTACTCTTCGTGATTAGAGCTGGATTGTAGTATTGCCTACTCTGAGCATTTGAAAATCAAGAGTCACACCTCTAGACTGCGCCATGGGATGAAAACCAGAAAACATTTTAGATATTTAAAATGCTATAATGTCTTTGGGTTGCTAAACTGAGACAAAATGTGAAGCTATTGCCTAAACGTGGAAACATGGAATTGAGGTTTAAAAAGCACCACATTAAAAAATGTCAGGCAAGTCAGAATCACAGCACTGTTGTTATGCACCTGGGCAGAAAGGTAAAAGGGCAAGCCCTCGCCCAAAGGGCATGGCACAGAAGAAACCTGAGCAAGGCTTAACACCATTACAGTGTCAGTACTCATAGGTATAACAAGATCTAAGGCTGGCAGGCTGCTCACAGCCTAAAGGATTGCGGCATTCCCAGAGGAAAGGCAGGAAAGAGGAGAGTGAAATATATTGGTTGGACAGCCCGAGAGAAGAGTTAATCCTGATGCGTGTCTCTCCCTGAGATTCCTGCAAATCATGTGACTGTTTTGGTGATGGTGTGATCAGGCTGTTCATAAATTTAACACTTCCTAAAGCCAACTTATCTTAAAAATGCTCGTACTGTTAATCACATTTAACCTAGCTTCTGGAAGGACTGGAAGAGTGTTTGATTCTGGTTACACACTTTAGACTACCTCAAGTTTAACCTTGCTTTGAGGATGGCTGTACCTTGTGTGGACTAATCAGAGTATAGCAGTCTATATTGCTTTATAAGATTTGTGTGTATGTGCATTCATACACACACACGTCTGTTAAAAAAGACCCTACACACAGATGGAAAGCTATAATGCAGAGGAAGAGTAAGGTACCTTATATAGTTATCGAATATGACATGTTACATTTAGATCACTTTTGAAACCCAAAAATAAATAACCAGGTTATTGTATGGAAATGTCAATGAGCTACTCTGCCTGTGGCTAGTTTGCATGCATTTTTTCATTATGGAGTCATAACTGAAGCACATGTGAACTCGTAACTTTTGATTATGCATATTATTTCAAAGATAAAAACACTGATGCATGAAGCCAACACTTAGGCTCGTATTTATAACTGTAATAGAGGAGAATGTCAGTCTTGTAGCTCATGATTTAACATATAATACCAACATCTTAATGTACTGTCAGTCTGAACCACACCAAACTTCCTGAAATAGACAAGATCTCATGATACATGCTCCCCACACTTTCTTCTCTCTTCTAACAAAAGTAAAAAGAAAACTGGAACCTGATCAAGAAAAGTCCAATTAAAAAAAGAATTAAATAAGCATTATTCTAGGAAAGAATGTCTCATTTTCTTCCTTCCTTTTGGCAGTTTCCTAGGCTGCTGTAGATTGAAGAAAATAGGAATAAGCATCTTTCGACCACAAACAGATGTGCTTGATAAAGAAAATGTCAGCAAAAATACTAAAGCAATGTGTCACAGCAGCTTTCTGACAGATAGAGGGAAAAGGTAAAAAATGTTCTATCATGTCCGACAAGGTGTTCTTTTTGAGATTTAAAGATCACTGTGCAACTTTAAACATGTTTGTCACTTTGGCTGTGACTGGAGCTATCTGGAGCTTCACAAGAACTTTATCAGCTCAGCATAGGGGGGAAGAAAGAAGCCCATTCCCATTTATCTCAGCCAGGTTCCCTTCAAAGCCAACAAATAAATTACAGTGTACATTTGATACAAATTGATTTCTTAACTCAAATAACAATGTTGTCCTCCCAGTCAGGCCATGTGTCACTCATTCGCGAGCCTGAGTGAAAGGCTCAATCTGTCTGCGTGACAGAAATAGGCCTGACGCATCTCACCGAGGAATGCTAATAACCCCGGCCTGGCCCGGGCCTTTGTGGGCAAGCCGTGATAAGGAAAATCAGCCCGTCCTGTCAAACGCTGCGAAGGCCTGATCCGTGTTTGTTCCAACAAGCTGCATAGGCCTCAGAGTCGCCATCCTATTTCATGTAGTAAATGAGAGGAAAATAAGATCCGGCTACCACGGTTAAGATGCTGGTGACTGTGATGAAGCCAGAGTGAAAGGAAACCCCATTGAATATCTTGAACTGATCTTATCAGCTGCTGGAGAAATGAGATATTGGCAGGGGCTGTTGAGTTTCTCACAGCTGAGCAGGTTAATAAGGTTGGGAGGCAGGCCACAGGCTAATTGGATTTGCCTTGGTTTGATAAACAGTGGCAGGCCCATTGACAGAAAAATATACACAATATGGCTTTTTTTCTTTGTTTCTCTTTAAGGCACATGAAAAAAAAAAAACCTAGAAAAAAAGCTGCCTTTTTTTTTCTTTTTTTTGAAGCTAAAGGTGTCTTCCTGAATTCCCAGATGAAGAGGCCAACAAAGTCAAACTGTGAAACAGTAGTTGTTGGTTGTTCTGATTTTAATCAAACACCATTTAACCCGCCTGACCTCGCAAAGTCAGCTCACATCAAAACAGCACAACTCTAAGGGATAACTAGAAGCAGAAGGAAATAACAACCTATTGAAGCTTTCTGAAGGCTTAAAATATTCTAAAGGAACCAATTTTGTGGCCTCATTCCGGGCAGACACAACCCAAGTGAAATGGGATGCCCGTGCAGCCGTGCTTATGCTGCTCCCACAGCGGGTGCACGGGCTGTGCCAACAGCTGCCAGTCAGGGTGAGAGCACCCCTTCAGCCCTCTTAGTAAATTTGATCCTATGATCCTTCAGTTCTTGCTGTCACCCTGCTTCTTTCCATGCTGTTATTTGGCAGGATCTGGCCTGTAATGTGCAAGAAGTTGAGGTATTTTTTGCTTTAAAGCTGTAAAACTCTCTCTTGCAGGGCAAGCAGAAGGCTGCACTGTTACCTGTGTCGCTGCACTGTTACCTGTGTCACTGCACTGTTTGCTGCGAGCTTCCACTCACACTGCCAAACAAAACCTACAATGCGTGCCGAAACACTAAGAACTTTGCTGTGCTTGGAAATGTAATGCTTTGAAAAACTTTTAGCTGTTGAAGTTGCTTTTGAATACTACCAATAAAATACTCTCGCTACATTTAGCTTCATGCGGTTTTAGTTGTATTTCCTCCGCTGACTCTTCTAAATCTTGTGGCTTTATTTTCACTGGCAAGAACTTTGGATTGTCATTGGCAGGGCTGGTGCAAGAAGAAATCCCCAAATGAGAGTGATGCCGCCTTACCCTTTGGTGCGGATACAAATACAGCACCAGAGCGAGGCAGTGGGGAATTATCTCTATCTACAGCAAAGCAGGAATAGTTAATTTTCTGAATGTTTCCATTGTTTCAACTGACTTCTATTCAATTACACATATTTTTAATATGAGTGTGAGCACATGAGTGCATTTTTCAATGTGTACAATGCCCCATACTGTGGCATCTGAACATCAGAATCTTTTCATGAACTTCTGTGACCTCATCTATAAAAATTGTCAACGGAACCAATAACCAGTGGGAAAATACATGCCATCTCAGTGGAAAGCTTCTAACTAGATTGGGTTTTGTGTTTTGTTTAGTTTCTTGTGCCTTCATGAAACATATTTGCTCACCATCATATTCAATGAGTCAGAGAAGATGAGGAGCTAGACATGAAACATTTCCAAGCTTATTCAATATTTTATTTTTCTTCATGCAGAATGTGGACTTGTTTGTAATTTTTTGAAAGGAAAGATGAATTTATCTAAGAAAACATTGTTTCTCACTTCAATAACAGTTCAGGGTCTTAATTAAAATATCACCCCAACAAATAGTTTCCATTCTCTTCTGCTCCATTTTGTAGAAAAATTGTTGTACTATATATGGTTTTATTACTTCCATTAATTTGTGTTTTATTACATTTAAAACATACTTTACATTTACATACCACCTTTTATCAGACTATCTCAGAATACTATGTCAAAATGAATTATATTGCATGTCTCACTTTTGAAGTTGATACATGAGCAGAGATTTCCTGGCCAACTCTTTCCTGTTTAAAATTATCAAGTTTTTGAAAGCAAAGCTTTTAGGAACATACCAGTTTCAACAAACATTGACTGTGCAGATAGCTCAAAATTTTAGCAGGTTCAGAAGAGTCTTGTTTTGGGGCAGTTTAGATTCCTCTCCTAGATTGGCTGCTCCTCTTTATCCCTTGGGACTTCTTTATTCATTTGCCAAAATAGAATGAAAATATAATTTGCCTGCTGAATCTGATCCATTTGTTTAGAAATAAGAACTATCTAGAAAACAATGACAGTCCTCACCTGAGAAATGGGGTGTCACAGAATGCAAAGCTACCTCTTCCATCTGCTAGCTGAATACCAACCGCTGCCTTACTGAAGATGCATTTCCCTTTCATTCTCTGGTCCACAGAATATCTAATTATTTATAGGAAGTGGAACAGTTTGAACAGAACAGAAAGTATGGTTTTTTTCCCAACAAAATGCAGCTGAAAACTTGTCTCCCACATGCTTACCACATGCCATAACTGTCGGACTAGCAGCTTCTCTAGAGCAGAGAAGGTCCAGGCAGTTCAGAATTTACCACGTCCTTTGGCTCTGGAAGAAAAAGTAAAAGAGAGGGAATGATTTGCCAGCAGGAGAGTTTCTCAGATCAAGATAATCAAAGAGATTTTCTTTTTTTTTTTTTTTTTTAGTTTTGGGCCTGGAAACATTTAAGAGAAATTTTGTTTCATGGTAAATAAGAACAAAACCTGTAAATAGTACTGTAACTGAGAAAATGAAGCAAAACCCAATCCCTGTATCATGATGGAAATGAAACAATTCAGGGAAAATAAAGAAAAGAAAATAATTTCAAATAAACTTTGCTTAAATTAAGATTCAGGTTTGTTTTTAGAGAAAGAAAACTCCTTCCTCACTTTGAGTATGTTTCTGGACACCATCCCACAATACAAAATTGGCTTTGTACTTGCAGTGACTTATGCATAATAGTTTCTACCTTTCACATTTTGAGTGTTTTATTATTTTTGGATGCACATCAATACAGCATGTGGCACATGCATAAGACAGACTAGGGTAATGGAAGTATATTTTCTGCAGTATAAATACTGGCTAAAACTAAGCTGACAAAACCCCTTGTGCAAAATCCAGGTCCACTACCAGTGTAATTAATAAAACTTGCTCCTTTCAATATTAGTAGGATCAGTCTTCAATGGTTTTCCAGCCTTACATAAAATAATGTATGTCAAAAATGCCTTACTAATCCTAAATTTGCCATAAGTTGCTTTTGGAATCATTAATTCGTCTAGTTTCCTGATATCCCACAATAGCAATAAACAGATGAATATGACATAATATCTTTCTAAAATCATGAAAGACAGCAAATAAAGTACATACGGATTACTGATTTTAAAACTGCATCAAACCCAAGTACATATTACACAGTAATGTGGCCAAGGAGCAATTTTATTAGTTTGCTGTATTTCAGAAATGAAATAAAGGAGTAACTTGTCGACTAATGTTTTCTACTGAGATTTAAAATTTATGATAAAAGTTTATCTTTAATTCAATTTTAAATTTTTTTAATAGACAATAGATAAATCAAAGCTAATAATAGCAGCTCCAAAGTCACCTCATAAAGAGTAACATGTGCTTTTACCTTTAATCTCAGTGAGAAGC
This sequence comes from Morus bassanus, assembly GCA_031468815.1. NCBI lineage: Eukaryota > Metazoa > Chordata > Aves > Suliformes > Sulidae > Morus > Morus bassanus. Next base: position 99,759,091 of record CM062567.1, read on the forward strand.
CCCTTGCCTTTAATGGAAGTATTCACAGTATATAAAAGTGAGCAGATGATCACATCTTTGAAAGATGAGGACCTAAAGAAACACCTGGTAATTAGTACTGAGTGATACAACATGAATAGAGCTCATAACAGGGCACTGAGGTTTTCTTGGAACATCATTGTACTGCTATTTTTGGAAGGAAACAGATGCATCCAGAACTTGGAAAAAGTAACTGTCTCAAAGCACAGGCAGGCTATTAATAATTAGCAGGTACTGTGGAACAGTCTGACTCAAGAACAATTTTCCCTTACATATGGCAAAGTTTCTATGACATTTCCTAAATTTCACATCTGGAAAACAAAGAAACAGAGATACAGAACAGAATCTGAAAATGTTAATCTTCAAGAATAACCGTTACCAAAATGTCTGTGCAGCATTTCATGACCAGTAAAGGGATGAGGCAACTCTGCCTCTCCCCAGAGTGTTAAGGCACTCCACGTCCTTGGTTATACACTCACTGACAGGACAGCACACAGATTTGTACAAAAAGTCAGAAAGTAGATATGAATTTCAAAATACCTGAAGTGAGAGTAGCCAGTTCAACACCAGATTTTATACAAAAGCAACAAATAACAGAGGAAATGAAAGTAACCAGCTTCCACCTCAAATGGAAAGCATAAGAAATTGAAACGGTTGTGTCAGGTCCAAACTAAAACCTTGATCCAATGTCAAACTTCTTCAAATGGTAGCTTTATTTACCAAGATTGAAACATCACTTTTCATATCATCCCCTCATATTTTTGTTTTCCCTAATTTGCATAATATTTGGTAGTAAGGTTTTAAAACAAGAGTTCCTAAGGTTCCTTATAGTTCAGGTTTTTTTATTCAAATAACAGATTGAGTGAAGATTTACCATCAAAATATTTTCTTGCAAAGTATACAAATGTATTAGGAATAAATATCATGAGGCAATGATGAACATCATTCATAATGTGATAATTAGCACAAATATATTTTTGTATATTAACATAAATATATGCAAATACATTGCCCGTGTAATTTGCCACCCAAACTCCTTTTTTTCATCCATGTTGACAAATAGGCCAGAGAGAGCTGATAGATTCCAGCCCCTCAGTAACAGAAGATCCACAGCCAGCCCATTACACATAAATTAATATAGAGTTATTTCAACAGTATTTTATCAGTATTCCATAGGAAATTAGAGGTATATCAATGGGTTTTTATTCTGCTTATTTAAATTATTTGTAATTTAGGACAAATAAAAAAATGAACATTATTCTGAGCATCTCAATTTTGCATTCTCAAGTTAAGACACTGTAAATGGTTAACCTGAAGAGCAACCATTGTTTGAAAATCAGATGTTCCAAGCAATGTCATAAACATAACTAAAAAAAATGTAAACATTTAAAGACATTTTAGTTTTGAAAAATGTGGTCTCCAGATTCTAGTATAAAGGTATTAATATTACATTATTGCATTTTAGACATCAATATAGGCAATCTGCTGCCTCATGCACATTCCTTTTTCCACAGTCACATCACTTCATTGGCATATACTATTCTGTGATGAACTAATATGACCAAAGTTTCTCCTTGCAAGTGGTTTCCCACTGATAAACCCCCATTTTACAGTGTAAACCTCTGTTATTCCAGCTCTGAGTGTCTCAAAGGCTATATCTACTTTAGAAAGTACAACTGCACACTAGGAGTGGATCTGTATCACAAAGATTTGGTGCTCCGACCTCACTGTCTACCCAAGACACATGCCAGAGGCTTTAGTTCAGACTTGGCTAGTCTGATCCTATGGAGTGAGCACCAGGGGATGATGTATGATAGGTACTGTCCTGGAGCTCAAGCTTCAGTTTAATTTTACCTAAAAGGAATGCAGTCTATGGCTCCATAATGAAAATAAATAAATTAATAACTATCAAGGTTTCACCTACTTTCTATGTCCACATTAGTGAATAGTGTGGACTAGTAGGGGTGGATCTGTGGAGTACAATAGCTGTTGCTAAGGACTTGATGTCCACACATTTCGGGGTACAGGGTTTTTTTAAACTTTGATGTAGATTAGTCTAGTACAGTGAACCCATTTGTCACTTAAGAGCTTTGGGTGCATTTCCTGATACTCCAGCAAACATCTTCCAGCTGTTCTCTGAGACACTCATGTTGTGAACCACAGCTCAGTAAGTGGGGAAAATCAGGAGACTGACTTCACAAGCTCCCTGCTGCCCTGAAATAAGATGCTAATGCAGACACACTCTATTTCTTTCTATACTATATTCACCTCTTTTTTCTGTTGATAGCATCACCATATGTTATTTTCATCATCACAGTTTAACTTTTAACACTGACTTCACTAATGAAAACATTAACAAGCATCTTTGTGCCAGACCACTATTTCCCTTTCCAGGACAGTCTGGGTTACCTGTTAGCCAGTTCATTGCTCATTTTCGGATTTAGTTATAATCTCTATGATCTTAATTAATAACTTCTTATTTAGCATTATATCAGATTGTCTCTATGATTCTTAATTAATAAGTTCCTCTCCAGGAGAATATCTGAGCTTTATTTACATGCTAGTTAGATGAGATGTATCATGTTTTTCTAGTATAGAAAGACAATTATTTCACCAGGGAAAGAAAAATTAGTCTGGAACAATCTGCCTTCTGTAAATGCATATTTCTTTTTTTTCCTATTTTTCATTTGCCTCCATGTATTATTATACATTCCTTCAAAACCATGTTCTGATATTTTCTACATTGTTTAGGTCAAGCTGATAGGCCAGTTGACTTTTTTCCTCCCTTATTCTTATATATAAATATATATATATAAAATATTCACTATCCTACATTTATATGTTCCCACTTCCAATTTGGTATACTTAGAAGTCTACTTGACTTCTTGTTTCATATGCAAGTTTTCTTTTTTCCATAATATTGAGTTGGAGATTATCAGGTCCTTGTGACCTAAACACATGTAATCTTTGAGTTTTCCTTAACCTCAGATGTGGAATTTTAATTTCCATACCTTCATCCCCATTAGTCATTCTGCCTTTGCCCTTCTATTATTGTGCTTACTGAAAACCACAGTGAAGTATTTATTTAAGGCTTTTAACACCTACATCATTCTTACTGCACAGAAGCCTTAGTTTTCCTATGATGTGTCTCAGAAACTTTTCTAACTTTTAAATTTTTCTTTTCAAGACCAGAAAGAATTCTACTTCTGGCTATTCTCGCCTCCCTTCCCCCTCCCCACCCTGACCTCTAAATTATAGCTTGCTTTATTGATTAATCATTTTTTTCTGACATTTATAGACATATTGGCTGATCCAAGTATCCTTTCTGAGGTATGTCTATAGCTCGGAACCCTTTCTACAAAAAATTCCCTATCTTGAACTGAAGCTCCAGATATTTTTGCACATTTGCCTTCAGAGAAATTTCAGAGCTGTTCCTTACTTAACCCTCTAAGTACTCACGCAATTTGAGTTCATGAACTAGTTCCTTGATTTCTCACTTCACCCTTCTAAATTCATAAACCTCAGTTATGAATCTTTTTTGCCTATCCTTTCTTTTGAAATGAGCTTAATAATACTATAAGGACATATTACCAAATGGTCATTTGTACAATTAAGTCTCTTGTTACAGAGATATTAATGGTGTAGGATATTAATGTCTTGATTCAGTAATTCTCCTATGAAGAAATTTCACATTCAGAAATGTCTGCACCCTGTGTGTCTTAATAACATTTGTTTTACATTCTGTATTTGGAGATTGCAAGACTCCTGCAATAACTTAAAACCATCCAGAAACAGTTTCTGTTAGTAATTCTTTCACTAATGCCATTACAGAGATATCTATCCAAATCCAAATAAAATCCTAAACTTCTATAGCAGACCTTTCACAGTCCTCAGTAAAGCTTAATTTTCCAGACTTCCTCAAAGTGAATTTGACTCAACCACAGAATCATAGAATCATTGAATAATTGAGGTTAAAAAAGGGATCTCAGGAGGTCATCTAACCTCCTGCTCAAAAGAGGGGCCTCCCTCCCCAGTTTGATGTAATCTTCCAACTTTGTGAACAAGTACTTCATTACCTCCTCCAGATCACTGGTAAAGATGTGAAAGAGCACATGTCCCAAGATAGACTCTTGTGGTATCCTACTTGTTACCAGCATCCAGGTAGAGTACAATGCACTAGGCAGTACTTTTTGAGCCTTATCATGCAATCAGTTTTTTACCCAGGTAGTTGTCTACTGACCCAGACCCCTAGGTCCCAACCTGTTTATAAGAGCATTGTGGGATACAGTATCAAAAGCTTTGCTAAAGTCAACATGAATGACATCCAGTGTCCTCCTTGTCCGCAAATCAGACATTAAAATGTCATAGAAGGCTGTCGCCTAATCAGACATGATTTATCCTTGATAAATCCATGGTGACTATTCCCAGTCATCCTTCTCTCTTTTATATGCTCAGAAATGTGTTCCAAAAAGACTTGCTCCATGGTTTTCCAGCCTGTAGTTTTGTCCGATCCTCTCATTTCTTTATATACCTTTTATTTATTCTCAGCTTGCTGTGTTAAATTCTTTTTGTTGATTACCAATGGACTTAAGTTGAAACATGAGAGATTCCAACTGGATATAAGGAAAAACTTTTCCATTGTAAGGATAGTCAAACAGGGGAACAGGGAGGATGTGCAATCTGCAGCCTTGGAGACGCAGCTGGATGCAGTCCTGAACAAGCTGGTCTGATCTCATTGCTGACCCTCCTGCTGAGCAGGAAGTTGGACTAGATTACCTCTTGAGGTCCCTTCCAGCTTGAATTATTTTGTGGTTCTACGGTCATGCCAATGAATATTTAAAGCATGTTCACAGGATCTAAGCCAAGGACATTCAAGAGCCAATAGTCAGTTCTAGGACTACAAATAGTCCCATAAAACTAGAGACATTCTGTTATATAGTCAGCTTCCATGTCCTATGTGGAAAAAACTCAACACACTAGACATTTATTTCCACACACTTTCACAGCAACAGTTTGACATCCTCGATAAATAATCATTAGGCCACTTATCATCAACTTTTTCATTTTCCTGACTACTGCTTTCATCAGTAGTCTTATTTCTTCTGACCATCAATCTATCCTTTAGTGGCCTGTAACAACAGTGGTATTTCAGGTATTATATTTGTCTTTGTGTGATCCAAATTCTTACGTAGAAATGGAAATTATTTTGCCTCAAATTCTGCCACATGTCTTAATTTAAATAAATAATTGATAGAAGATTCAATCTCTATTCAGAGATTCTTATCCCAAATAGCACAATCTACTTCAGCCAGATAAGTTATTTTTCCAGGAATGCATCTCAGAGCATTCCAACTTTCCATAAAGTATTGTTTATTAAAAACGATTCTTAACCTTTATTATGTTTCCAAGGACCACCAATATAACATTTGTTTAAGAATCTTCTCAAAGTTGGCACAGCCATTCTTGATCTATGATGTCTGCAGTGCTGCTTGACCCACCAGCCAGAAGATTTTTGCTTGCTTTCATCAGGATTGCTCTTAGAAATTGGTATAAATCTTTGCTTCTGGCAGACAGCACAGAACTCTGCTCTTTAGTTTTTATCAATGAACCTATTGCTTGCATTTAACAAGGGGACAAACCTATCTCTTCTTTTCAATGGTGTGAGTTTCCAGCCCTTTTGGAGATATATTTCCTTCTGTGTACCAATCATTCTATTATTTGTTCTCCCTCCCAGTCCATAATCCTTATGTATTAAGCTAATTATAGTAATTTTGGTTTAGTAGTTCTTTTTCAACTTTTACTAATGTGCTTGCAAAAGGTAATGGAAAATTCAGGACAAGAGTCAGGTAGCAATTCAGTAGTAATTTTACTAATCTGTTTATGAATAAACAGCAAATCTGTGTTTTCCACATAACTCCAGCCCTATCCAAAAGGATATCAGCTGACTAAACAGGCCAGTTTTGCCATTACATCATTAACACAAGATCTCATTGGATATTCTACTTTAAGGGAAAATCAATATTTCCAAAAGAATCTGAAAGCTGCTTTTGTCCATTTACATCAATTAACTAACATTAATTAGTATAGCCAGAAGATTCATATTATAGTTTCAAAAGAAGTTCACTGATGCATGCAAATTGGAAAAGGAATGATAAAACCACATCAACTAAATTCAGTGTATACTCAACCACAAATATTACAAATTTATATGAGAGAAATAGTAGGATTTAAGTAAAAATTAGTAAGTCATATCTTTCTTCAGCCAGTCATTTCTCACAGAGTTTTCAGCACTCCACCTCAAAATTCCATGTGATATGATCAAGATATACCAGCTTGCTAAATTCTTTCTAAATTTCAATCCAGACATTTTAGGGTGGTAAAATACCCGCTTCATTAGTTGTCCTCCACAGGCTCTAGACTTCCAACCATTCTGCCTAAAATAATTCAAGAAGTTAAAAGATCAGAGGTTGAAAGCCTTCCAGAAACATTTAGAAGACTGTCTTGAGTAGATTTAACACAAGTTCAAAACACTAAAACTCATAGTCTTCCCAAAATGAAAGACGGATGAACCTCAGGAAATAGGGATTTTTGTTTCAATTACACAGCAAAAATTTCGGTTGCTCCAGAAGTCCCTTAATACTCCCTGGCTGTGAATCTCCAACTAGAGATTCTAGAATGATATGAATCATTCTAGACAATTCATAATTGTAATGTTGGAGGGGCAGGAGTTCACAGGTTCACAAAGTCGAAGCCCATTAATGAACAAAAAATATATTGTGTCTTCCTTCTCATCAACTCATGTTCATTTTGGAGAAAAAGCATCAAACTACGGAAGCAAAGTATTTCTTGTTTTAATGATACATGCTTCAAGTATTGTAAGACATTCACATAATACTAGGTTAATACAGTTCAAGACACATGGTCAAATTTGCATACAAAATACAACCTCTCACATGTCTTTCAGAGCTATACCATATAAACAGCACTAAGTTTCTGTTCTATTCCAAAGCTGTGCTGATATTTGAGATTTTGGGTTGAGGCAGGAACATGATTTGGAAGTGAATCTCCTGATTTTTTTTCTACTAATCACAAGTCAGGTTTTTGGCCAATTTTGAGATGTGCAAACTAGATTTTTTGAGAAAACAAAATCAGAATCTTCACTCTAAAGTCTCTCCAGTGCTTGGCATGACATTTGATTTATTTAATTCAGAACCAATGTGTGGGCTCCTCCACCTGCAGATCCATGGTACACACTTATAGTTGTTCTTTCAAAAAGCTGTAAACTATACGTGTAGCAGAGACTAAATTTGTTCAAAAACAACCCACTCAAAATAAGGTATAAGGGAGATACAGGAGCCTTGTCACCAATTCCTTTATTGATGCACTTCTTTTGCACCAAGTTACTTGCTACAAGTAGACTTATAGTATAAGTCTAGTTCTTAGTGGAATATCATTCTGAAACAGTTGTAATGTTTTAATGACCACATCTTATGTATTTTGACAAGCATTGATCTGAGATATTCCCAAGTGGCATAAAAATGCATCCATATTTCTTTAAAATGTTTAAGGAAATTTCAGGTTGGGAAATTCATAGTCATTTATTAGATATTCAGCAAAAGGTTTTTCGCAGTGATAGGGGAACAAGAGCTTGTCCCTCCCTCATAATTTTTCTGGTGGTGGTAAAATTTTCTTTTGCTTCCATGACCTTTTACTTCAGATCTCTGCAAAAGGCTGGATGACAGTAGTTCCAAAATCAGGTAGGTTCTTCCAGTCTCTCATACCACAGAGAAGAAAAGGAGGAATCTCACGTAATTATCCAGGTACATACATTAGCAAAAAGACGGTTCTAGCATCATTGAGAAAAGCACTCAAACGAGGCATGAGATGTGCATGCTAAAATGGAAATCTTCCTTCATAAGCCACCAATCTTTGTTAATTCATTGGTGTCATGTAAATATTTAGGCAATTATTTGCCTTCTCCTTCATGTTGGTTTTTGGGGCTGTAATACAATGATAAGCTTCATCACTCCCTGTATGGTCTTACCCTGTACAGCATTCCTAATTTGAAATAAGAGGCAAGATCCCAGTGTGAACATGTGATGTGGCCTCCAGCTAGCTCTACACTAATCAGATATCATGTCCGAACACAGAATGAGAGAGGCTGTGATTTCTGCAACTTGTAGAACAGCTTCTGCAGCTCAAGAATCTGTGGCAGTTGTGGATGTTCCTGTAAAATCACAGTTTCATTTTCTAAAGTATTATGGTTCAAATGGAGTAACTCACTGTCTTGCTCCCATCTGGCTCTCTGATCCCATTTCTAAATACTGAAGTTGTCATGGAATTCTGGAAAATAAGAACAGCATGTTCTATTTGCAATGCCTAACTTTAAGAATCCAACAATAAGTTTCTTAATTGTGTAATTCCAAAAATAAGTGATGCTGTGATGTTCTCCTGCATTTGCATGCAGCCTGAGATGATTGCTTGTGAAGAAGCTTTAACTGCTCTACTTGGTGCAGATTTACATGCTAATTTTAGTTAACCATTTCTCAAAAAGTATGTCCATATTTCTTGTGAATACATCTTACACCTATTCTAGTACTCTATTCCTTCAGATATTCTCCTACTACAAATACAACAGTTAACCTAAAACCCTACCATGGATACTTGCTTCCAAACAGCATCATCTGTGAAATGAGAAACTTCATTCCTGTCATGAAGGAGAAAACATTTAACCTGCTGTGGTGAGAAATTAAGTCATTAAATACCAGCAGGATGAAAAAGGATATTGTAGTCACTGTATTCATTGTACAAAGGCAACTAGACAAAGGAATTATCTATAGGAATGTATGGCAACACAATTCCGGCCAAATCTGTCAGTTCTCGTAAAGTCAACTCTACACATTTTTGAAAGTGAAGAACTTTGGCATTGTTACAAGAAAAGAATGGGGAAAAGAGGTATAATTCAGCCTACAATGCTAATTTCTCAAGTATGAAACACATTTAGAATAGACACTCCAGTATATTTTTACCCTTGGAAGAAGAAACCATACGGAATATTTACAAATGAGGAGTAAAAAGTGTAAAATCCTGTTTCTTAGAGTGTGCAGGGGTACCACGAATAGGCAAAATCATGAATATCTGTTTTCTTTCTGGGTTTTTTTTGGGCTTTTTTTTTTCTGTCATCTGGGTATTTGACATATTCTTTTTTAATACACTAATGTGATCTTTATGGATAATCAGTTATCCAGTTCAACTGCCTGTGACCCAAACTAGTAACCTGTGGAAAACATTCTCTAACAGCTTACACATTCATTAGCTATTATCAATCAGTACAGTTTTACTTTTTAGCTGGAGTTATGAAAAATGCATGAAGGCAGAGACGAACTCTGGTTTGTGGCATTTGTTGTGAAGCCCAGAAGCAGCAGCAACCCGCAATCTATCATGCATAAAAGCAGAAATAACATTTATGAGCCCAGTCATGTAAAGCTTGAATAGTCAGATTCATGAAATCCACCAAGATTTGGATTAAATTTAAACCATTTATACAGCTCTACTTTTGATTAGAGCTCTGTGTGCAGTGAAAAAAACTCCCATTTGAATGGAACTTATATTTTTAAGAAGTTTGAATGTGCTAGAATTTAAATTGTGCTCCAAGTTTGATCTTAAAATGTACAGTGGGTCAATTTATATTCAGTGTTAAAGGAAGGGATGGGACAAAAGAGATAGTGCTCCATCCTTTTAAAAGTTTAGCTATGGATCAAGGTTTATAAATACAAGGATCAAAACATGACTGACTTTTACTGTCTCCATTTATGAGATTATGAAGCCTGAAGTGCCCAAATGAAGAATGTAAGCTAAACAATAGAAACTCTATAATGTTGATTATTTTTACTTTTGAAGAAACAACAACAAAAAATCTTTCCTCCTACCACTTCTCTTTGCTTTGCATTAAAAACAAATTGCACTGTAGTTCAAAAAATATTCCAGGCATTTACCTTTTCACTTTTCATTTGTGGTTCATAAAATGTAGCATGGATTTAGCAATGACAGAAAAAAAAAAGCATTTTGTAGATCAAATTTGCATCACAAACTAGTAGCATTTCATGCTTTGTATGTTTAAATTCTGTATAAGTATCAGCCACTGTGGCTTTCACATATATTCAGTAGATGCAGAAAAAATCACTGAGGCTTCAAATTTATTTTAATATCTAAATAAATTCTCGGCTCATCATTCAGATGACTTGTGGACTGCAAATACAGTCATACAATGCATGAAGATGAAGAGATTAAATCACACATCTGGACTTCTCCAATGTATAAATACATACATACACATATACACACATGCACCTCCAATACATACGGCTAAGGTTCAGATCCAAATGCTTTGATCCAAGCCTATCCTTTGGCTGTGGTTCAGACTAGACCAGAATAGCCTCTTTTCTCTTCCCCAGATCTGCAAACTTAAATCTCTAATTTGTAGGAAAAAAAAAAGCAGACCTTCTCATGAATCTATTTAAAGAAGGAAGTTCTGGCAAGGTTCTGCCATTTGGGGCCAAAACCTTGCAAAGTAGATAGCAAGATTTTAGTATTACAGATTCTAGGCTTACATTTTGTAAGTCCACTTGCATAACATAAGTTTGCTTTTTGCAGGAACAGGGCCTAGCTGGGATACTAACATCTTGATAAGGACAGCCTACAAAAACAAAGATGTTATTAAGTGTTTAATTCTAAAATCTATGATTTCTTTCACAGTGTTAATTTGAATATATAATATTTTCTATTTTTTATGTTAAAACCTATTAAGAAATTGTATACATTCTTCTTATTATTATTAATTGTCTGAAAAAGCAGTCTTTTAAAAGAAATATATTACTGTTTATTTTTTAAAACAAAGTGTTTTGAAGTATATGCTTAGTCCTTTTCATATCTTTATGATTACCCATTTGTTAGAATACATCATTAAGATCAATTTGAGATTAAATGACCTAGAGGGAATGCAGGTATATTTCTTACAGAATTCTGCAAAATACTGAACAAAAAAATCCTCCACACCCAAAATATTTTAAAGTAGAAGTCTATAAAATGTCTTTGCTGACATTTGTAAACTTTTTTATTAATTTTCTACTTTTCAGGAATATAAGCTTTTCAAAAATTCTAATATACTAGATACTTAATATGGAAACCTATCTACTAATCAAATTGAATCAGTAGGAGCTACAGAAACAACTTTTTAAAGATAATTTCTGTGAAAATTTTGAAAAGCTCAATTATTTTGCAACTGTTTGTAAAGCAGGATTCCTTATTCTTAATGAAACTTAGATCACTCAGAGAGAGACCACATCAAAACACTTCTGAATTCAATATTCAGAATTTTCTTCAGGGTGATGAATAAGCAAATTTATTTGCTTGTCATATTTGTCTTGGTTTTCAAATGTGCCTAAAAGACTAACTTGTATCAATTTTCTTTTAGTGCTAGGCTTTCCTGAATCTACACCTGATAATTTCTACTTATGATATTAATCCACAGACTTTAGGCCTTTGCCACAGGATTCTCAAGAAAATCTTCATGATACTATTTTATTTTAGAATTTAGAAGCAAATGTGATAAGCAGTTTAGCTAAGAGTTGTATCATATACCTTTTCTCTAGGACACGGTCTTCTTCTCAGACCAACATCTCGCAAAAGACAGACAATGGGGATCACTGAAATTGTAGCAAACCTAGTTCTGTTTTCCTAGTTGTTGTTTGTAGACTCACATTCCTTCAGAAAGAGCACACACCTTGTAATAATCAGGCAACAATTTTTATCTATTTGCATTTATGTCTACTGGCACTAAGGATGAAAATGTCTCATCAACACCAAAATACTTTAAATTTGAAAACCAACATGGTCTTGTGCTGAAATTTAACTTGTATTTCATATAGAATATCCTTTCAACCCAAGTAGTACCCAAATATGTCAGTCTATGATGCATTTCAGCAAAATCCTAGGACAGCTTTTGGAAAAGGTTACCTTCAAGTTACATAAACTTTGCTCAGATAGCTTCCAAAACTGATTGTCAGATGTAATCACAGATTGAACTTGCTGTTACTTTCCAAAAACTCCACCATAAAGATATGAATAAATTGAGAATGTAATCTGATGCTCTAGTGTGCAACAAAAACAAGAGTGCTGTTTTATTTTGGAGCCATAGCCTGTTTCTGGGATGTGAAGAAAGTTATGCAATGGGACTTTGGGGGAGAATTTTGACAGACATTCAAGAAATCTCAATGGTTCAGAGAAACTATATGATGGATTAGTAGATCCTTTTTCTGTGTTGTCTTTTTTCACTGTCACTTTCTTAAACACAGCTCAGTTTTATTTAGTGGGAAAGAAACACTATATTTGCCCTCCCTGCTATGCATTATTTTTCCCAGTATCTATGGAGAAAGATAGGCAATTATGATCAATAACTCTTCTGGCATTCAGAATGGAAGAAGTCTTGCATCACATTGTGATGTTTCCCATATCTATGAATTAGCAGGACATTTTAACAGTCTACAGCTTAGTTTCTTCAAAAGTCCATTGCCAGCCTCAATGCACCCAGGAAGAAAAGTGTGTTTTCTCAGTGCTTTTTACTTTTGCTGAAGATAGAATGATGAAAAGTATAGCAATACTGTGTAAGAACCAGCACTGAATGAAGAGAAAGAAATCCAGTGAATTCTGATAACGACACAATCTGGTGTGTGATTCCTGTCCTTGTCAGTGCTGGGAAGTGTTTTTACCCAGCTTCTCCTGAAACTATAACTATCATAATTGCATCTGCTTGCTTTCTCAGATTTGTTTTTTTGGGGGGACAGTTGACCCTAGAACAGTGTTTTATTCATAATTTGAACAGATCTTGGTAAGTGCAACATAGATCTACACTTTCTAAATTTTGCCAGTGTAGGATCTCGGGAAGAAGTTAAGGAAGTGCAGGCTTTGCATGGCTGAGGTAACTAGTGGGAGTTTATAGCAGCACCAGGGATCACGAGCAACAGGATGAGAGAGATTTAAGGCGCTAACCGTAGCAGAAGCGTTTGGACAGAGGAAAGCGTCCATGAAATAAAGGACAAAACAGCAGTTGCACAAGGAGTACTAAAAGGTGTGAATGTTCAAGGCTGAAAAATTACAGGCATGAAGCAGGAAAAAAACTGGCATAAGGAGAAGAAAGGGGCACAGGCACAGAGGCAGGAATGGATCTGCTTATCAAAATGGGGAAAAAGATTAGGAAAACGAAATCCAGAAAGAAAGGCTCTTGAGTGGCATGAGATGCTCTCGTGCTGGAGATCTACCTCCTTTTCTAGCTGCTAAAGCTACAGCTGGAGCAAAATTTTACCTAGGTTCATTGTAGATACCAGGCTCCCTCCTCCAAGTTTTAAAAAAATCCTTACCCTTCCTCTGTAGAGTCCCATTAAAAACAAGTCATCTTAAGCACAATGTCCTTAATCCACACCTATACTCAATTGGAGTGGCAAATTTGGTGTTAATTTAGTTAGATTACACTAGAATAATTATGAGACTACCATCAGCAGGCTGATTTAAAAGAAGCTGAAGAGAAAAGGACATTAGTGGTAAAAGTAGGTGCAGATAACTGATTTTAAAAAAATCTTGTCAGGTTAGTTCTACTGAGCTTTAATAAATGGTACACTGAAATGAAAAACTCCAGACATCTTCCACTTCAGCAATGACATTAATTTTGGACAACCAAAAGGTAGCTGCCCAATTCCCTCCCATAGCTTCCCTTGACCCCCTCTGAAAATCCTGCTACATATCTATTTAAATACTTATGCAGAGGAAGGAAAGACAAATGAAGTGTGGGACAGCACAAGGGTGGAGACACACTCAAACATACTGCTTAGTAGTGTTTTAGTTTAATTGCAAATAATAATAATAACAAAATGCAGGTTTAATATCGAGTAATAACAGCAAAAGCTGCAGCAATCTTCCAGTGTGATCTTAACCGGCAGTTTTGTTATTGGGACAGGAAGGAGAATGTGAGACTATAATAAATTACATGATTCAAAGTCTGGTGGTTTTCACCAGCTAATATTTCTGTGAAGAAATGTTTAACCTCTTCAGTGCTGATTCTTCATGGATTTATTGTATTATAAGCATTCAAGAGATATCATTCCAGGGATGTAATTGTCAGCTAAGAAAATGTGTTTCTTCTAAGTGTACCTTCAAGGGACAAAATAGGTTATGCCAAGGTACAAAGCAATGAATAAGGTTGCTAGGTAGCAGAGAACAAAGAGGTGAATGGGTGGAAATGTTTTGGAGGCAATGAGATCTGCACCTCATGGACAGGCCGGTGAGCCCAAAGCACAAACACCAAGAATTCATGGAGTTCCATCATGAAGAAGATACGCTCTGAGACTCCCTGTTTCCAAATAAACTCCACCTGTGTATCAAAGTCAATGAGATTCATTCTGTTTGGGGATTCTCTTGAAATGAGTTAACATAATATAATGCCAGTTATGTTATCATTCTGCCCTACATTCCACAAAGCCAGGCCAGGACAAAACATGCTTGAGTCCAAGGCTTTGGAGTTTAACCACATAGCAGGAGATGAATTAAGAGGTTGCCATATTTGCCTGTCTTTTTCATCCCTCTGCCACAGATGGCCAGCCTTGCACCAATAAATCGAGGATTAACATGCATTGCTTTTAAAACCCTTTGGTTTTTGGTTTGCTTTGTTTTGTCTACCAGGGTGAAAAAAACACCAAAACCAAACCAAAGTGACCTGAATTTGGCAGTGGTTACTTTAATATCCCAAACTTCAGATCTCTACCTCAGGGGGCTGTTTGCAGTTCAGTCATTACTCCTGGAGACCTGGGCAACCTTTTGGGAAAGGCAAGGCTGGGCAGCTGCTACCATCCCTCATGTCATTGCTCATGAATCAATACCTTAATCTGAATTTATTGCGTCTTCCCTGTTGGATCCCGCACTTTGTGGACTACATCTTCTACAGACTTAAGGAAAAGAGGGAAGGGCAAATTATTTTAAAAGCTGTTGACCTTCTACATCCTAGCACGAGAGATTTATGCATGGTAAAACACAATTTACTAAGGTAACATTAGAGGCACTAAATATTTCCACAAAAATATGACTGCATTTCCTAATATGATGGTTAAACTCTTTTATTGATTGTTCTGAGAACAGATTTCAGTAAAAAAGTATTGAATAGAATTACCTAAAAATTTAGATAACATATGCATCTTGAATTAGTCCATCTACAATCATAAATGGGCACATATATATATACACATGTGTATATATGTATGTTCTACAAATGCATATTTTATCCTTGCTTGCAAAGGATTTGCGTAAACTGACTGCAATTTTTATAAACTGAATGTTTTGTAGATGAAGTAACTTGTTGTTAACTGAACCATAAATAAATTTTTAATGGAAATAACTGTATCAAACAAGTCATTGAAATAGAAAACCACCAAGAAAGAGCTGTCTGACAAAAGAAAATGGCCTTTTCTCCTTCCCTCTCTCCATCCCTTCCTCTGTTCCTTCACACATTTGAACAAATGAATTTAAAATGCCTGCCAAATAAAAAAGAATTGAACAGGAATCCACCACTTCATATTCTATGGGGAAATGGAATTATCTTATGCATATAGCTACCTTAGATACCTTAGATGCAAATACCAGCAGTTCAAAGGAAAAATCATCATATGAGTTATTCCGAGAACAGTACCTGTGATATGCCATCAGACCTTTTTTACTGGACAGAAGTAGTTATTTTACTGGTACAAGAGGGATAATCTTAATTCATCTTTAAACATAAAGAGCACTGTAAATAGAACTACTGTCATATATGGAGTTAATATGAGTACTCTAGCTGATTTCAGCCAAAGGAGGGTCAGAGATCACATAAGCATAGAACCAAACACTTAAAACAACCCAACCATCCTAAATATTAACAAGACTTCCACTAAGTTACATGTAACAAAAGGCTTTTGCCAGAAAAGACTAGAAGCAGTGCTGTAGGTCCTGATGACATCTGTGTCTCTATGCATTGCAGTCATATCTGTAGTTTATAATATCATGAAATCTGTGGTGAAATAAGTAGGACTTTGATATTCCTGTTTCATAATTACTACCTTTGGAAAAGTAAAAATTGCGGAAAATCCGCAGAAGTCAATACATTCTGTCCAGGCTTTATTTATTTAGAGTATTTGGCCTACAAATCTGTAGCGCTACCCTAGAGAAAAAGAACAACCACATGCCTTGGGCAAAGTCTCCCTTCAGTAATGATGGTAGTATGTTTGTAATGATGTTTAGAGGATTTCTGTTAGTGCCCCTCCATGTATTTGTAGTGTGTCATATACTTAGTACAATATCATGGAGTATTTGGTTTACTGCTGGATCAGAACAGATTTTATGCAGCAAACTGTTCCCAACCCTTCTGCTATTTTTTGTTCTCCCTTTAAAATCCACAACTATCTTTGAAAACTAACTCACCAGACATGCCATTCTAATGAGAAATTGGAATACATCTTTTTTCATTCTTTTCATTTTTCTTCTCTTTACAAGCACCAAAAATTCACGTAAACAGCTGTTTCATTGTTGGAAAAGGACAATAAGGAAGCAAAATAGACTTAAAAAGATTATTTTTCTGTAAGTTGCAGTCCTTCTTGGTATTTACAGGCAGAAAGGAGGCGGCTGCATTCTGTCCCAGCCTGAATTCATAAACCTAACCTGATCGTCTTCTGAAGAATTTATGAATCATGGTTAATAATCAGCTTTAGGCCCTTCTGAGGGAAGAATCACATTTTGAAGCTACAAAGGTCCACTAAATAGCCCACGGGAAATGACCCTGCATCCCATTAAATATAAAAACTCACTACTGTAGGACTCTATGTCAGAGGTAAAACATTTCAGTCTCTGCTCCTTTCAAATGTCAGAGAGTTCCCTCTGCCTAAATGCTTTATTAAGATTGAAGAAGCATACCAGTTTTCTGCTTCTCAGAGAAAACTGTTTTCTTCTTCTTGAAAAAGTTTTTTTCCCTTTTACTTTGGGGGGAAAAAACCAAACCCTTTCTTTTCTCCATTCCCATATATTCATTATTGTCCACCTTTTTTTAAAGCTTTTATCTTTCTTTTATCTATTTCATATGCCTGTGGCAAACACCATAGTTGTCTTCTTTCTATTTCTGGAATCAGCTACAGTGTATGCTTTATCTTAGTTAGACCAGGTTGCTATTTTCCTATTTAAATGGAAGATATGGATTGAAAGTCAGATGTGAAGGTCAGGGAAATGGTTCTTAGTTTATTGTGATTTAGGTCTTTGCGAGCCACTTTTTGCTTGATGGAAAGCATAATCACAAGCACATTATTGAGAAATAAAGTGAAATTCACATTTCCTTTAATAATCTATTTAGGTTTCCCAGGCATAAGTGGTCCCACATTTATTTTGCTGTCTCTTCAATTCCAATGGTGGTATTGGCCACAATTTCAACAGGAAAAAGTAATTTACAAGCACTTCTTCATGTTAGTCGAATCAGTTTTTTAGGGAACATACATACAATGTATGTGAAAGTGAAAAAAAGACAAATAAAAGAGATAGACCTGCAGCCGGTCATTTCCACTGTGTGATTTAAGAAGTAATAACAATAAATGATGATAGTCTTACAGATGCTAGAGTGAAAATCTTGTGTTTCTCTACTTACAAAGGGGAAAATTTTACCAAATTATTTTCTGATGCAACCATTCTGACTTCAGTCAACTTTCCATAGCCTACCAAGACCTTTGTTATAAAAATTCTTGGCATACCTGTTCAGAAGGTCCTTAGACTTTATATATTTAACACAATATGAATAGCACCCAAGAAGATATAATTATTAAAAAAAACAGTAGTGGTAGCAAGCTACCGCCAGTAACAAAAGCCATAAATTATAATATCAATATTAAAAAGTTACCTTCAACCACTTGAGGATTGACAAAGAATTTTCATCATGAGGAAAGAAAAGTGGAATGAAAAATGAGGAATGTAATTATTACAAAGTCTGGAAAATAAAAGTATTACATTCTCATTCCATTATCTGAAAAATCCAAAAGAAGAAAGCTCTCTGGAAAGTATGAAGGGTGTGAGAGACTTCAGCAAATTAGACATGATCTTACAGTGTGTTAGCTACAAAAAATAAGAAAACAATTTTCAACTGCCCACACAAAAATTTCATTTCTGAAAGTAGAGAAGTGATAAACAGCTATCCTTTTACAGCTGCAACGCGCCCTTACTTGGAATATTGCCTACATTTCTGGGTATGAAATTGTAAGAAAAATGCTAAAAATTTCCAGGAACTTTGAAGAAAAAAAAAAAAAAAGGAAAAAACCCTTAACAAAAGTCATTAAAGAAACAATATTAACAGAGAAGGAGAGAAAAAAAGCCCAGTAGAGCTTCAGCTGAAAAATTGCTAAGCACCACTTTTTGGCTTGTCAAGAAACCATTTACGCAACAAAAAGGAAGCTCAGCTGTCTCATGACGATAATGAATGTTTGTCTTCCACCACAGAGGGTAGAGTCTGTCCACTCTGGGGATGTGTAGGTTTCTGAGAATCCTGTAAATCTTACAAAATATGCAAACAGAAATGCTTATTACTACATCATTCCTCTCCCTCCATCAGCTTTATATATTCTTTTTTTGACACAAAAGTGAGCTTCAATTGTTTTGGAATGGCCTGTTGGCTTTGCTCCAAAGAATGGTCACCTATTTTTCCAGCCTGCAGGAAGAACACATTATTTTAAAAAGGTCCAGATGCTAGAGGTTTGGAGAATAAACCCAAACCTGTTTTTTTCTGTTCTATTTGTGTGTCTTATATTACCAAGTTTTTGCATCAAAGTTACAGAACAGATGCCAGAGAGTGTCACACTCAAAATCTACTAAAATACTAAAATACTAAACCAATGAAATACTAAAATGCTAAACTACTAAAATACAATGAAAATAAAGTTTAATGAAATAAATATTATTAGTTTAGTGGCAATGATGCTAACATTTATCGTTCCAATTATATTACAGTCAAAATGATATACATACAAACTTTCAAGTATTTCCCCCTTTCTATGGCATTATGCTCACCTTCTGCTCCTCCAATTCCCTGAGGCCAATGGCTAAAGTTTTGGGGAGGGAAGGTGTTACAGCAAGTCATCAGCATCCCTAGTCCTTTGCCAGGAGCAGTATGGTGGTGATGTTGATGGTGTCTTCCTCCTGACATTAGGATCTGCTTAGAGCAATTTTATGTGTTTGCTAATCTGCCTTACAGCTTGTTCTATCTTCGTTGTTCTGAAAGTCCAGGTTGCATCCAAATTTTTTATATACATATGTGTTTTAGATACATTGGATGCTTGTCTTTTGCTTGTTTTGTTATGATTAAACCAGGTTTTGCTCAACTCCCAAGGTGACTTACCTGTGTTGAGTAATAGTTGGCCATAGGACAGTTGCGTATACCCCTGGAGTCTCCAGTCTCACCCTCTCCCTGTATTTTCAGGATGTCTGCCATCATCCCATGTCTTTACTCCTCTATGTTGCATTTTATTCCATGAGTAACTGTTATTATTGTGTATTAATTACAAAGTGTATAGAACAAAAGTAACTGTGCAAAGTCAAGCAAAAGCTAAAACAAAGCAGGTAACTGTTACCTGATCATTAAATGAGCTAAAACCATTGTAAGCTAAAACCAAATCTCCAGGCAGGCTAAGACAAGTCCACGCAAAGCCTGACATGTCCTGAGGTCTAAAAGAAACCTGTGGCTTCTTAGAAGCAATAGCAACTCCAAATTTACTGGGCTAAAAGGCTACATTGAATAATAAAATGAAGCTGCTCACAAGTGTTGAGCAGAAGAGTTCACAATAGATATTGAGCAATAGTGCAACCGCTACTTACATCTTTTGGAGTACTCAGTAAGTCACAGTTTGAAAATGCCACTTGGGAAAAGGAGAACAAGCATGGGATACACACTGGACTCTCTCCAGCTCTTTCTGGAGTATCATGTCTTGAAGACCATTCTGGTTTGAGACAAGCAGCACACAAACTGAATAAACTCACAATTTTTAAACCATTATCCTGTCCATGAACCTGTCTCCACCAAAAGTTCTTAGGATCTTCATCTTGTATTTATTTATTTAGGTCACTAGCCTTGACTGCGGATTTAGCTTATATTAGGAAAATATGTGATTTTTACTCCCAGAAGTTACTCCAGAGAGATTTTGTTTTCTCATAACACGTTATGATTTTTGTTAGCCTTCTGTGTCATGTACAAAATGGTTGAATCCTACCTCATTGCTCCTTATGCCCTTCCTGTAGAGAGGACAACCTCACAAACGTGTCGTCTACTCTGCAGGACGGGGCAGAAGTGTCATTAAAACTTTATGGAAACAGACACTATGATTTCACGTGTAAAACTCTAAGTGCTTTCCTGGTGCCATATATATTTCATTATAAAACCATTAACGACATTGCACAACACATACTTAGTGCATAAACCAGAATCTATGTATAGCCTTAAAACAGAAATGGAAGTAAATTATATTTTATAACTAGTATTTAGCTTGTTTGATTAAAGCCAAGCTGTTCTTCAATTTCTGTGTCCACATAGTTCTATTTGGCCCAAGCAGGAATGCAGAAGTGTGCAGAACAGACATGCCAGGACTCTGATAAAATATGTACTTGCTCATTCAATCCCTGGACTGGTGATTCAACGTCTTTGGAAACTCCTTCAGACAGCAAGCATCTTACTAAACATATTTAAATGTATCTTGTGTATAC
Organism: Morus bassanus; assembly: GCA_031468815.1. NCBI lineage: Eukaryota > Metazoa > Chordata > Aves > Suliformes > Sulidae > Morus > Morus bassanus. The sequence goes on from CM062567.1 coordinate 99,779,908, forward strand.
AGATGGGTCCAGTGTATCCAACAACAATAGAAAAATAAAGCCATCTACTGAGAATTGGTCACATAACTTGAACATGAAAACTTAGTTGTTATTCAATGCTTTACATCTGTAGATCTCAGAGTGTTTTTGCAAAATGTTATCCACATTTCTCACTGTGGAAACTGAATCACAAAGTAATAAACAAGTTCTACAGAGTCAACGCACTTAAAGATTTGGTGGAGTTTTTGGGACAAGCACCAGGTTTTACCTTCTGCTATGAGAACCTAGTAAGACAAAAACTGTCACAAAAGTTTCTGTGATAGTTCCTCTGATACAGATAAATGAAACAACAATGATGTTTTATTTTATCCAGGAAAATACCTTAACCCACTGGCCATGGTGCCCTTGTTTGATGGCACTCCTGCAGATTTATTCTTCCCATCTGTTGTGGTTTAGCCCCGGTCAGCAACTAAGCACCACACAGCCGCTCGCTCACTCCCCCACCCTTGTGGGATGGGGGAGAGAATCGGAAGGGCCAAAGTAAGAAAACTCGTGGGTTGAGACAAGAACAGTTTAATAATTAGAATAAAACAGCAATAATACTAATATAATGAAAAGGAAAATAATGAGCGAGAGAGAGATGAAACACTGGAAGAAGAGAGGGAAAGGAAAAAAAAAAACAAAACCAAAACTGAACAACAAGTGCTGCAACCGCTCACCACCCACCGACCGACGCTGCCGGTCCCCGAGCCGCGATCGCTGCCTCCCCCGGCCAATTCCCCCCAGTTAATATACTGGGCATGACGTCACATGATATGGAATACCCTCTGGCCAATTCGATCAGCTCTCCTGGTTGTATCCCCTCCCCTCCCGGCTTCTTGTGCACCTGGCAGAGCATGGGAAGCTAGAAAGTCCTTGACTAGTGTAAACACTACCCAGCAACAACTAAAACACCAGGGTGTTATCAACATTATTTACATACCAAGTCTAAAACACAGCACTATGCTAGCTACAGTGAAGAAAATCAACTATCCCAGCTAAAACCATGACACCATCCTTTTAAGTACAACAAGCACAGAAGCTTTAGGAAGAAAAGTGGAAAAGAAAACTCATAACTAGCAAAACCATAAAATATCATTTTAAGCATGTCCATAGTTAAAGCATTTTTAAGAAAGACTCATGAGCTTTTTTCTATGTCAGAATAAGCTTTGCAAGCACTTCTATTTATAAGATCATAATATTTTATAATTTACTCCCAAACCCATTGAAGTGAACAGAAAGACCCTCAAGTTTCCTACAGGTGAAGAAGAGGTGAAAGATTTTTCTTTGACCTCTGAAAGCAGCTCCTTAGCAGACATATAGGTTGCTTGCTTAGACAAAAAGCTTGAACACAACTCTAAGAATAAAATAAAGCTACTGGGAAAAGAAAACTTTTCTACACAAAAGATTATTTATAGATCTCACCTGGGATTAGCCAAGAATTTCTTTCACATGTGAATCAAATGAAATAAGAATGGAAAGTAATTAAAATATGATATATTACATAGAAAGACAGAAGTTTAGAAGCACATCTGCAGCCTACCTATGTGAAAGACACAGAGAAAACTGACACAAAATATGCCTGTAAATGTGAACCCAGCAAGTAACCACATGTTACTACTGCAAAAATATAATTTACATTCAACATCTGGATTTTGTGAACTGCCTTCAAAATAAAAAAGAATAATAATATAAAGTGGTGGCATGTAGTCTGGAGCTGCAATTCCATATCTCATTTCGCTTGACTTCTCTTAGGCGTTCCAAGAGAATGCTCGTCATTGCAATCCTAACAATATCAGTGCAATTTATTATGCAAATAAAACTCTTCCTACAGGAGCGCATCCTGTTGAAAAATCAGCATATTTTTAAACTTATCCAGTGCTTTCATGTAAAGAATGAAAATTTCTGAACATACAGAAAGAATTCTTTCTGAGAAGAGACTAAATGATAAAGACTACTTGATTTAAAGCTCTTTATAGTGACTGAAATGATCAGGTCCCAGTTAGAGGAAACATTCTGGATATATGTAAAAAAATGATGGCATGCTGTACCACCACGGCTTATTTGCCCTCTGAGAGTTTTCACATTTATATACACAATGACTACACAGCATGTGACTGGACTGGTCTAGTCAAGAATATGGGAATCCTGTCTGCAAGTAGAGGCTACTATTGCTCCTAAAAGAAGTCACGTAGTGGGAAGAGATTTTATTTTGTCAGAGGATTAAGTAATGCAATATCACACAATGCCAAGCTATGTAAACCCTGCAGCACAATGCCAACACAGAGATATAAATGCTTTTTTGGACCAAATTTCCATTCTGTGCTGAGATTTAGCCTAAAATTAGCATTTGGAAGGAGACCAAACAATAAGACAGCTCCAGAATCCAGGAAGTGGAAGAAAAAATGAATCTATAAATATTGTATGTGGAGTGGGTAGTTTGGCACTTCATAAGACACACAAAGTTAACAAAACAGGGTTTTTTTATCCCTCAGGTAACGATCCATAATTTTGATACCCTATCTCTTTATTCTCTGTTTTTTCTTCATAGATATATTCTCTGATACAGGAATGGGAAATTGAGCAAAAAAAAATGCTATATACTGTTACTTTCCCTTTTTTATACTAGTAAAATTAAATAATAACATTCCCTTTTTGGCCACATTCCATCTAACTTTTGGCTTTTCCACAATGGCAAGATTTAAAGGATTTTGAAACCTGTACAGTAGTTTAGGGATTCTGTTAATATGAAAAAGAGAGAAACTTTTGTGCCAAATATGTGACACACATTTGATATTTTTTAGATTAATCCATAAATAAAATATTTGTATCAGAATCTGTTTTAGTATAATGCTTTCTTTATGGTTCCTTGAGTTTACAGTAACATAACATCTAATGTGAGAAGAAAAGAAAAACACATTAACTTGATAAGGTTTTCGTCATCAGAGTGTTTACAACTGCAATTACAATTTCTTTTCGCACTACAAGTTTATGGTCAGACTTAGCCACATTCTTTCATGAGGTGTAATATCTTGTTCTGTGACTGACAGCACTGGCATCAACGATAAAGATACTACACCATGTTAAATCTACACTTTACCTCTCAGAGAACTGTTCCTACTTTCTAAGCCACTTCTTATGTCTAAACCAAAAGGTTAACTTTGTGGAGGTGTCTTGACTTCCTGGCTCCACCAAAGGTCTTAGAGGCGTTATTTACCCCAGTTACCACTAGAAATACAGATGGGGAAAACAAAGATTTTACAGAGGACCCAGCCTGTCCACAGGATAGTCAGAGGTATCCAGAAAAGCATTTTTGGTGGAGGTTCCCTTGAGCTGGTACCAGATGGTCTACAGCCAAATATGCAGTAATGAAAACAGAAGCCTACTGTGGCCTTAGCATGACCTTCCAGACCATGTAAAGAAAAGGTATATATATCCATGTATAATAGTGAAAGAGACAGAAAGGTCTGAACTGAAGATATAAATGTTCATATACAATAGCCAGAATACATACTCCTTCATCCTGCAGAAATCATGTAAAAATGACCTGTTCCATGAGAAAGTATTCATGTCCCATGAGGAAAGAGAGGTTTCACTGTTCAGGAGACCCATAAGTTTAATTTGCTTTTTATGGAGCAAAGCTCCAGTCTCACAGGTTCAAAATATATTTTTGAGCTAGAGGAAGGGCACATCTGTTGTATTTACGCTACTATTAACTGTTGTCATCTGGACGTAGAAATAGTGGTCTTATTATGACTGCAACGATTGTGGGTCTGCGGTGGGTTGACCCTGGCTGGATGCCAAGTGCCCACCAAAGCCAATCTAACAGTCCCCTCCTCAGCTGGACAGAGAGAAAATATAATGAAAGTTTTGTGAGTCAAGATAAGGAGAGGGAGAGATTACTCACCAGTTACCGTCACTGGCAAAGCAGACTTGGCTTGGGAAAAAAAATTAATTTAATTTATTACCAATCAAATCAGAGTAGGATAATGAGAAATAAAACCTAAACCTTAAAAACACCTTCCCCCTCACCCTTCCCTTCTACTTGGGCTTAACTTTACTCCTGATTTCTCTAACTCCTCCCCTCAAACAGCAGAGGGGGATGGGGAATGGGGGTCGTGGTCAGTTCATCACACGTTGTCTCTGCTGCTCCTTCCTCCTCAGGGGGAGGACTCCTCACACTCTTCCCATGCTCCAGCGTGGGGTCCCTCCCACAGGAGACAGTCCTCCACAAACTTCGCCAACAGGGGTCCTTCCCACGGGTTGCAGTTCTTTATGAACTGCTCCAGCATGGGTCCTTCCCACAGAGTGCAGTCCTTCAGGAATAGACTGCTCTAGTGTGGGTCCCCCATGGGTCCACAGGTCCTGCCAGGAGCCTGCTCCAGCGTGGGCTTCCCATGGGGACACAGCCTCCTTTGGGCACCCACCTGCTCCAGTGTGGGGTCCTCCATGGGCTGCAGGTGGGTATCTGCTGCACCGTTAGCCTCCGTGGGCTGCAGGGGTACAGCCTGCCTTATCATGGTCTTCACCACGGGCTGCAGGGGAATCTCTGCTCCAGCACCTGAAGCATCTCCTCCCGCTCCTTCTTCACTGACCTTGGTGTCTGCAGGGTTGTTTCTCTCACACATTCTCACTTCTCTCTCTGGCTGCCGTTGCTGTTGCACAGCAGTTTTTCCTCCTTCGGGCACCCACCTGCTCCAGTGTGGGGTCCTCCATGGGCTGCAGGTGGGTATCTGCTGCACTGTTAACCTCCGTGGGCTTCAGGGGGACAGCCTGCCTCACCATGGTCTTCACCATGGGTTGCAGGGCTGCAAGCACCTCCTCCCCCTCCTTCTTCACTGATCTTGGTGTCTGCAGGGTTGTTTCTCACATGTTCTCACTCCTCTCTCTGGCTGCATTTGCTGTTGCGCAGCAATTTTCACCCCCTTCTTAAATACGTTATCCCAGAGGCTCTACCACCATTGCTGATGGGCTCGGCCTTGGCCTTTGGTGGGTCTGTCTTGGAGCTGGCTGGCATTGGCTCTGTCGGACATGGGGGAAGCTTCTAGCAGCTTCTCACAGAAGCCAACCCTGTAGCCCCACTGCTACCAAAACCTTGCCATGCAAACCCAATACAAGGTCACAGAATTTTTTGCTAGGAAACACTTGTAGTGTTAATAAGTGAGTATGATGGCATTTATTGTATAATGATAATATTATATGATCAAATAGTTGATAAATAAATATAAACATTGATTTATATTTTGTCTATAGCATGAAAAGACACTTCAGTTGATGAGAGGTATTGAAAAACTATGGAGACCATGTTATACATTGACAGAAAAAGGACTGGCACTGTTCAGTTTATCAAGGCCATGGCTGTATACTTCAGAAGGAAATGGCCACTGGTATTGTTTCATGCAAATTTACCAATATTTGTTTTTATAAAGAAAAGAAAGAAGGACATAAATGAAAGACTATTATTTACTATTATTAGCATAATATTACTAAGAACAACGTGTAGTGGGACTGATCATAGCCTTTTTATTAGTACACATTTCAGAGATATCCCAAATTATCTTTTAGTTGGCTTCCTTATTAATTCAGCTAGAGAAGACACATCATTACAAGATTAAAATGGCATTATTATTGCTGGGTGATATGAAGCTTACTGGAAACAATAGTTGTTGTGACAACAATCACTGAAAAAGAAAATTAAATACGTCTAAAAGTACTACTGATAAGGCTGTAGTCAGAATTCTCTTTTTAATCTACATTATAACAAGTAAGTGTTTTTTTCTTCATGTCACTAAATCATATAAATATTAGACTAAATTGCACCAATATTAGTGCATTACTGCAGTGCTTCACTTATATGAAAGTAGGAAATATTTACTATTTTTCCAGATACGGTATATCAGATGACTCTTAGAAATACTTATCTACATGATTCATGAAAAAGAAAGTTGTTTCCAGCAGGTAAGAACAATATGGACAAAGAAATATTTTGCAATGCGAATAAAAAGGATGAAAAACCCAAACACTTCCATCAGACTGCCTGTAAAATCATAAGACTGCAGAGAATGATATGCATTAAGTATAATTATATACAAATGCATACTTTGAAAATGATCAAGTATGTTTATATTGCAGTGAAATTAAGCACATGTCGCTGTTAATATTAATAACTTCCTTGTTATACAAGTGTGTTTTTATTTTAAGAGCATTTTAATGTGCAGTCTTTCCCACTGAGTTGGATTGTCTGTTACAGTTCTTACACCAAAACCACATGAGTAGACCACTGTTGTGGGCAAAGAAGCCTTCCTGGCTCGTCAGCCACTGACAATTCCAAATGGGGTATTACAGAATCACACATGTGGTCTTATACAAGGTCCTCTTATATGCTCTGATAGCCACCTGTACAATTTGAGGAATATATGCATCAGAAAATGGAATAAAATAAATCAGTGGGAAAGTAAAATAGACTTTGAAAGTACTGAGGGAAATGATGGAGGAAAGGTGGTCTACGATATAGAAAGCTTGGAGTTAAGCATTAACAAGCCATTCACAAAGTATTTTTTTGTGTTTATTAATTAAAATTATAGATTTGAACAGGAAAAATAAACCTGTGGGACTACACTGCCTAACCAACCGGACAAAAGTGGCTGCCACCAGCTGAGGGTGCTAAGAAGCGCTAAATGCTAAAAACCATACAGGGATGCTGAGGCTGTGTTTTTAGAAACAGCCAATGATTCCTGGACAACTAATGATTCCTGGGCCAAGCCACACAAGAAACCCCTAAGGAGAAATAATTCTCTTGGTCCTAAGTCAGTCCATAAGTGTCATAACACTGTTGTCCAAGAGCCACTCTGCCACAGTAGATACAACATACTTCATCTCAACAGTTTTGTGTGAATAACAAGAACTGAAAAATCCTGTGCTGTCATGTGATATTTAAAAAAGGGAAAAACATGAAAATGAGAAAGCTACTTAAAAAGAAACCAAAAGAAGGAGCTAAAAAAGTAAAATCTTTACTGGAAGTTTTGGAATAATTTTGAAGCCTCATGTTGGAGGCACAACACAAATGTATACATTTTCAAAGAAAATTTTAGAAAGAACAAAAGAAAGTCAGCATGGGCAAACAGCAGAGTAAGGAAGTCTATTAAAAATAAAAAGCCATCCTTCAAAAACCTGACGTTCAATCTGGATAAAGGAACCAGAAAAGAACATGAACTTTGGTAGCTTAAATGTAAAAACACAATAAAGCCAGACAAAAAAAAAAAAAAATAAAAAAAGCTAAAATCTTATCAGGAACAGAAAGTCTGTCAGGCAGTCTAAAGGCCCAATAAACAGTCAAGGCATAAAATGAGTGCTTGGGTGAGATGACAACATAGATGACAACATAGCAGAAGAACTAAATTACTATTTCGAATCTCTCTGCATCAGGTAGGTGTTTGAAGATTTTTTTTAAAGCCAGAACTGTTTTTCACAGAGAACACAAAAAAAGAATACAAATATCAGATTTAAATGCCAGGAGTACACCTTATAGGATAACTTGACACAATAAATGATTTTAGATCACCAAAGCCAAACGCACACTTCCAAGAGCTCTACTGAAATTCGAGGAAGAAATGGCTGAACTACAGACTGAAGTATGTAACTTAGCTCTTAAAATTGCCCTGCTACCAGAGGACCAGAAGGAGACTTCCTCTGGAGATCTAGGACATCACAGATCAATAAGCCTATACTCTGAATGAAACTGTCAGAAATTATGACAAAGCCTGGAGCCTTTAGAGAGACTCTTAAGGAAACTAACAGCCATGGTATAAGAGGAAAGAGTCCAACCTAGATAAATAGCTAGCTATAAATTAGGAGGCAGTGGAAAAAAAGGTTATTTTTCACAGAGAATTGAAGTGACCAGTGGAGTACTGAATAAACAGTCATGAAAAGATGAATAACTATATAACAAAATTTGATGATCATGCTGATTTATATTGGATCTTAAAAAGAAGAGTTGGCTGCAGAGAGCTGCAGAAGGACTACACAGCGCTGAGGGACGGGGTGATAAACTGGAAGATGGAATTTAATGCAAAGAAATGTGAACTTATATGCATATGCAAAAAAACCCCTAATTTTATGATGGGTTCTAAGATGACCCTTACCACTCAGGAATGAGATCATGAATTATAATAGATAGTTTCACAAAATTATCACTTCAATGTCCAGTAAAATGAATTAATAGGTAAAGAATAAAGAGAAAATGTAATTATGCTACTATATAAATCTCCAGCACACCTGCACTTGAATGTTGTGTACGTCTGACCCTCCCATCCTGAAGGACATATGACAGGAAGTCAGGAAAATGTACAAAAAGCCCAGCAACAAATAGTGGCAGATTAGAATTTATTCAAAAGTGTGGAACAGTTTCCAAGTGAGGAAATGCAAAATAAACCAGGATAGTTCAAGCCAGACAGCAAGAAGGGAGGTGCGATGGCATCTCTAAGTTCAGAAGTGGTGCAGTGTAGGAGGGACCACTTCCTCTTCAGTCCTATAACTATATGCCATCAAACAAAAGCAGCAGGTGACAGGTTCAAATCAAGAAAAAAAGGCTGATGTCCACACAATATGTATGTGGCTGTGGTAATATCCAATATGAAAGGCAGTGGGACTCATCAAAAAGTATTGGAAGAAGACATTGAAGAAAATGTCTCTGGAGTCTGTAAGGAATGGAGATACCACCTCCACCTCCAAAAGTTTCCAAAAGTATGTAACTGCTGGGTGCGGGGGGTGAATGTTCAGGGGAATTTCACAATATACTTGTCATCTTCCTCCAGTTTTTTCCAGGTATCTGCTTTTGCCTACTGTCAGAGACAGGATACGGGACCAGACAGGCTTTTGGTCTGATCTAGCACAGCTGTTCACATGATCTTAGCGATAAAACTCACTGTTCTTCATTACGAAAAATAAAAAACTTTTTTTTTTCCTGTTAAACTTTCCACATAATAGTCAAGAATGAATGCTAAATTTCTGTGCAAGTGAGCTTGAAAGCCCTTCTCTTGATCATCATATACTGAATGCAAAAGAGTTCTGCAGTTTCTGTCTTCACTGCATGGTGCTGCTATATATTAAGAGTACTATAAGAACTTAAAAGTGTGTTCATTGTTGTGGAAATCTTTAAAACCTGGGAAGGATTTCTAATGCAGTTCTAAAGGGTTTCTCTTTAAAATGTATTTGGAGATATGTTTTGATGAACACTCAGTATATTAAAAAAAAAAATTGAAAAGAAACAAGCCAGCTACCTTTGCAGAAGCTTTATATTTAACTTTGCAGAAGAGAGAAAAATGTTTTTTGTGTATTAGGTCACTCATTCAGCTACATGAGGGTTAAGCAAGGTCAGACTTCTATAATACAGGTGTCAATTAGAAGTGATCAAGTTACTGCATCATAATTAATTACCATTTTCTGTTGAACCTTAATAATTGACTGTATGTGTGCTCCTAATCTGGGACAATTGTAATGCCAAATATTTTAATTTAGGTCTGCCCATGTAGGTTGCAGTTGTGTGACATTACCTACACACAGGTCAGGAAATAGTTTTATTTTTATAGAAAGCTTCAGAAAAGATAAAATTTCTGCAATCAAAGCATGTTTCAAGGCAATAGAATTATTACTCATATGAAGCTCCTTGTATATACAAATCAACATTTTAAATATTTGAATGAATTTTCTACAATTTTCCAATTGCATAAAAAGATCTGCTTTTAAGTGACATCATTAGGGATGATTTTATATGTGAAAGAGGGGACTGTTGTACCAGTTTTGGCTGGGAATATTATAATAATGTAGCATATTACAGCTATATGCTGTTTAGCTATTAATTGGCAGGGTCCTGTGCTCGCCATGGGGCTTGCTTGCTTTACTGTATATTAGTCTAGTGCTAGTGGCTGCTTTTTGCTTTCACTGATTGCTGTACTGCTGTAGTGCTTATCATTTTACTCTGCTGTGCCTGGGAACATTTTGATGACAGCAATGGCCATGACCAGGGCATCGCTGCTGTTTCTGTGCTGCTGTACTGGGCAGACTGGAACTCTAGTGTGAACTCAAGTCAAAGAGACTGTGACCTGTGGATGAGTCCACATGGGAGCAGACACCCTGAAGCATGTACGCCAGAGCACGTACATCTTGAAGTGTCTGTGACCTTGGTTATGTCTGTGCCACAGCAGGTATACCTCTGAAGGGATTGTGGCCCAAGGATAAGTCCACACTGGAGAAGGTACACCTTGAAGCATGAGTGGTTGTGCATGAGGTCGTGCTGGAGCACCTCAAAGCATGTAGCCATGGATAAGCCAACAACAGAGCAGATACACGCCTGTAGGAACTACAGCCATGGGTAAGGCCATGTTGGAGCAGGTTTACTTCTGAAGGGACTGTAGCTCTGGGTAAGGCCATGCTGGAGCAGGTATATCTCTGAAGGCATTGTGTCCATGCTGGAACACGTGCACCTCAAAATGACTGTGGCTGTGGATAATAGGTAAGGCTCATAGGTAAGGCTCCACTTGGAGGAGATACAACCCTAAGGGCCTGCAGTCTGTGGATAAGTCCAAGCTGCAGCAGGGGCAAGGGGAGGAGTTCATTGCAATGTTAAACCCTACAACCTGGCCCAGAGGGACCAGGGGTGGAGATTGTAATGGTTCTACCTTTAAATTGTTGTAACCCATGATATGAGTTGCACGTTATAGGAATTGCTATAGCAGGAACCACCTGAACCAGTGGAGGACAAGCCTTACAAGGAGCAGTACAAATGCAGCAGTGACCCAAACTGAGCTGGCTTTGGTGCCCAGTAACTCCACGCAACACACCACCTCTCCTGTCCTGAGTGAGCACCGTAACAGATGGAGCCCAATGTCATGGATGAAATGAACTCAGTGGACACTTTGTGGACATCTGGGGACATTTATGGACATTTTACAGACATTTCACAGACATTTCACAGCTGTGGTCCATAGACTAAGGGAATCATATCTGTGTATTATATCAAAAGATGGGAAGGGTGGTGGTGGTTGAAGAGTATGTATTGGATAGTGTGAGACCTGAGCATGACATAAATTTTATGGAATAAGGGGTGGAGAATGTGCTGGTTTGGGCTGGGATAGAGTTAATTTCTTTTATGATAGCTAGTACAGGGCTATGGTTTGGATTTGTGCTGAAAACAGTGTTGATAACACAGGGATGTTTTAGTTACTGCTGAGCAGAGCTTACACAGAGTCAAGGCCTTTTCTGCTCCTCACCCCACCCCACCAGCGAGCAGGCTGGGGGTGCACAAGAAGCTGGGAGGGGACACAGCTGGGACAGCTGACCCCAACTGACCAAGGGGATATGCCATACCACATGACATCATGCTCAGCCTATAAAGCTGGGGGAAGAAGAAGGAAGAGGGGGACATTCAGAGTGATGGCATTTGTCTTCCCAAGTAACCATTACGCATGATGGAGCCCTGCTTTCCTGGAGATGGCTGAACACCTGCCTGCCCATGGGAAGTAGTGAATGAATTCCTTGTTTTGCTTTGCTTGTGTGCATGGCTTTTGTTCTACCTGTTAAACTGTCTTCACCTCAAGCCATGAGTTTTCTCCCTTTTACTCTTCCAATTCTCTCCCTCATCCTACCAAGGGGGAGTGAGCGAGCGGCTGTGTGGTGCTGAGTTGCCAGCTGGGATTAAACTATGAAAAGTGTAATAAGGATAGAATCTGTGATACTGGAGGATTTTAATTACATAGTTATTTATTGGAAAACAGCTATGCAAAACCCAGAGAAGATAGTATGATGTTATAGTGCAAGACCGGAGACTACTGAGCTTGTTGAACTGTCTGTATGGGAAGAAGTCATTCTGCCATAATTTTAGGGAATGAAATTGCACACAAGATTTTACATAAAATTTGTAGAATATGCAAAAAATTTTGTATAGCATGAGAATTCTTAGCAATTATTAAGGTTGGGTGGGTAATATTCTCCTAGAGAAGATCCTAGCTGCCTGTTACAGGCTGATGTTTTCTGAAAAACTTTTTGACTTCCTGATAATGTCTTTAATATCTTCACCAAATATGCCCAGTAAAGCTAATGGCTTTTAAGTAATACTCTCTGGGGACCTTGCAATGTGGACAACAATAAAGTCCAGAAGTTTTGCTTTGCCACCTGATGAGAAAGTAACTCAGGAAACTGCACTAGAAGGAAATAATGCAAGCCTCTTGGTTGACCCATAGACTCCATTCTGCACCAAATCTCTTCTCAGCCATAGAAAACAAAAACATTTTAGATACTGAAAAGAAATATTAAATAGGAATACGCAAAGGAAAAGTTAAGGTTTTCCAGATGTTATCTGGAAATCAAGATTACATTAAAGAGCAGATTAGCATGAATGGTTACTCAAGCCATCCTTATTACCAGCCACTGCCAATCACTGTACCCCCAGTTTAGATTTGAGAGCAGGAGGTGCTTTTGATTCTGTCATTAGGAATGTGAGGGCAAGAAGAATTGTTGCAGAGATAGAAGGGAAAAGAAACAACTGCAAGTTTAGGATAAGTATACTATCGTGACTTGCTGGAGTGTTTTAGACTTAGCATGTATTCTGCCTAATTTTGCTTTGTATTTTACAGATTCTGTGCACCCAACACAGCCTGAAAATGACAATTGTGTCACCATTGGGAATATATCTCTAGGTTTGGTTTCTCATAACCTGTATTGAAATAAACCAGTGTGTTTTGGATGTTTCTGGATTGGCACTTCCTTTCTGCTGTTGGAAAGTCTGATGTTGTGTGACATTTCCAAAGTGATTTTGTTTGGGTGTTCTCCAATGCAGAGATGAGCACTACTGATAAGCACTGGGAAATAATTTGAGAAATGGCTGCAGAGCCTGCAACTGAAATTCATCTCTGCTAAATCTAAACAGGGAGGAGGGTTACAGAGGTCAAATGTAGTTATGTAGTATGTAAAGAGTAGAATGAGCAAATAATTGAAAGGCTTTTGAAAAATATATAAACAGTCTGGTAGAAATACAGACTGAGGAAGGTTTGTACAAATAAGCAGAAGAAAGTTAAAAGGATAATTACAGGAGCAAAGAAATAATATTGAATGTCAAGCTGTATGGAATATTTCAATTAAGGGCTCTTCAACTATATCTGTAATAGAGACATAGGTTCAAAGGTTAAATTGTCCCATTAAAACAATGATGGGGGACTGAAGACAGGGCACAAGGAAATGGCAATTTGTTAGATATTTTTTAGCTTCTGTTATTACAGCTGAAGAAGAAGATGGAAAAATCCTTGGGAGAAGAATTGAGTATCTTAAAAGGATAGATCAGCTCCTAATAAGGTGCAAGTAAAATTGGAAGTAAATGAGTCATTTGGCTACAAATGTACATTTCCCTGGTGTCATAGAGGGAGATGTAGGAGATGTAGGAAATACATTCTAATTGGCTATAAATTACAGAGGTTCTAGCTTATTATCAACATTTTTTTGTATGTAACCTTTATGCCAAGTCTCATACAGCACTTGGGTAGCACAAATACTGTTAGAATCATTTTCCTCACTGCAGCTCGTCATGGATTTTTATAAAGTGAAGTAATAGAAATTATACAGGTTAGTGGCAGATTAATATACCAAGACATACTACTCAAATCCAGGGGATGGAATATTAAATAGAAGAGCAGAACCAGTCCAAACCTGTATTGAAGAACTGTATGGAAATAAATGTTGGGAAACCCTAAGAAGATTCTTACAAAATATACAGAAATATATTTCCTCAGATCAGATACCAGCACTCCAATGAAATATTAAAGCTTTGAGCCGGAAAAGTATCACAGCATACAAATGAATACACTAACCAGGTCAATTTATAAACTGTGAGTAAAATTCAAGTAGAGTATCATATTCAGAAGAACTGGAAATGTTCATATGGCATAAGTTTTAAAATAACACTACAGAATAAAATCGGCATACACAGTATAAAAAGATGAATTAGGATATTTTTACAACAAAGACAAATAGGAGTAATATACAATGCACAGTAACTATAAAGACTTAAATAAAAGATGAAGTTTTCTGTGATTAAATAGTCCTTGAAAACAGAAGTTCAGCACCTTTAATTTCCAAAATTCCCCATTCAGTATTCCCCTAAAGATGGGTAGACATTCAAAAGTATCTCCTCTTAAAGCAGTGGGAATTGAGAGTTTCTGAGAGTTTTGAATATCTGGCAATTTGAGTGCATCATCTTTCTTAACACCATTTTTTACAGTGAAGAGTCAAACGTCTGCTAACTTCCACAGCCTTGACTTGGCATTTTCACTTTTTATTGCTTACAGGCAAGATTGACTTGATCAGCCTCTTCTCTCTGACAGCTATTGTCAGCTAAACAGTTTTCTTTGGTGCATCCCATCTCCCCTTTACATCTTTGCACCAACGGAAGCTATGAGCTAAACCACAGGAGGGAGGAGCCTTTAGGATGCAAAATGGAAAGTGAATGGCTGGAAAGCTGTCCAGAAACCAATCTTCCCCTAATTATAGGGATCTAGACAGCTAAAATAGCAGACACAGATGTGTTTTGGAGAAATAGTAACAGTCTTTGTCATAGGCACTATAGAAAATCTTTGCATTAGCCAATTTTGGGCCTTTAGGGTGAGCTCTAGAGGTCTCTGAAAATAGAAAGCTTTTTCATAATTTGATTTTTCTCTCTGTAAAAGACCAAAAATGAGGGGAGATCCACATTAAGAATCTCAAGCCTCATTCTTGACTAGAACTCTTCACATCTCAGATGCAATACCAGTAGATTAATTTCCACTTCAGTCCTCACAGACTATGTATCCCTTATGTATTTCCTGCCAGCTCTACAGCAAAATATACCTGCTTCACCATGGGACTTGATTATTGTAATTTCCTCTTTAAAAAGCTCTCATCAGGTTTGTCACATCACCTCTGAATAGAAGAACTCAACTGCTATGCTATTCTGATGAATTGGAAGCATATTATGCTATTCCTCTTTTTTGTACAGTAACTACTTCTTAAACAGCTGATTTACTATAAAATGACACTATTTTTTAAAGCTCTTACTAATGTGGGTCCTGGCTCTGTTCTTGAGTCTCATTTTGACAGGTATCTGTGCTGTGTGTATCTCCCATTATTTAAATACCATTCTGTCACCTCTTTGGAAGATGAATGCCTTTTGCTTTGCTTCAAATTTAAGGTGGTTCTAAATTATGTCATGATGTAGATTTTTATGTTGTTATGTTGTTTAAAATTACAAATGTCCCAAAGGAATGAGAGGAAAGATATCAATAAATTGTTATTATTACCATGGTAGCAATCATGTTTGTTATTTCAGTACTTTGGATGCAAAGAAGAAACATATTTACCAATAACCTGTTATATTTATTACACCTATAAAAAAAGTTTCTCTATTTCAACAAAATTCTCAATATGAACAATATATGTTAAAAGGTGAGAACTGAGGTTTAAATCAGATTAAAGCACAAATCTGCTTTTATCATAAAAGGAGAGGGAAAAATACCCTTGAATTATTTTCCTTTTTCTTGCTACATATCTCAAGCCATTACTGCCAACCCATCAAATGAAAACTGCATCTTCTAGAAGCTAAAATTGCGAACACTACAAGTCATGTTGCAGTTGACATGAAAACAACCATTGCTGGCATATCTTGTATTTTTACAGCTGACTATTCTCTCCCTGACATTTTTAGTAAAGTTGAGCAATATCCAGATTCCAGCCTTGATACCAGTCGGCACAGCAACATTCATCTTAAGATGACATCTGTTGAGAATTTTTCAATAACTTAATGGTTATAAAGCATGTGAGGAGGGGGATAATGGAGGGATTATGACATAAAAATGCTAAAGCCCTTGTGGGGGAACTGCTGCACATAAAGTTTTGATTTGGTAATTCAAACTAATGCAGTTTGTAGTCCTCTAGAGAGAGGGCAATAATGGTGCACAATATGCTCTTAAACACTGATGCATAACACATTGTGCTAGAGCCAAAAGGCACTGTACAATATCATTATGGTGCAGAGAGAAGTAGCAACTTTGGGAGTTGCTTTCACAAAGATCTGAATGCACAGGTAACAAAAAATGCTATTCCTCTCCTTTCTATACTCCTCAATCTATTCATATGGGTATCCTAGGAAAACATGGCATTTATTGTTAATATGGTAAAATGATAAAGCTAAGAGTACAAAGATCAGTGTCATGCAGTATATATAGGTTTCTTTTTTTTTTTTTTTTACAGAAGATGGATTAAGCAAGATTAAAATTTAGGATTATTTGTATTTGAAATCTAATGAAATAAGGAATGTAAAGATTTGGACAAAGCTAAAAAATATAGACAAAATTAAATATCCTTCTATTTATAATGGACCCAAATTTAGTAATATTAATATTTTGAGGATAACAAGCATATAAAGAGAAATTCTTAAAATGGAATAGAGAATTATTATATAGTTTATAAAATCTTGTAGAATGTACAAAGGATACACATTTTTTTCTTTTGCCTATTTTATTGTTGCTGCAATTGGTTTATTTAATTTACGTTGCATGTGCTGCTGGATGTAATGTGGAACATAACATTTAAATGAGAACACAATTTTTTGATTACTTTCCAGGACTTCTGGCAGTGTGAATTTAAGGTGACAAAACTAATCTGTTTGAATGATAAATTGTCTGTACTAGGACAAAGCAAAATAAATAAATAAAAACTCTAACATGTTAACTGATTTTTAAGCAAATGCATGTAGAGATGAATTTCTCTTCATAAGGATGCCATCAAGTTTGGATGACTCCATCATTCACTTCCTGTAAATATAGTGATACTTGGATTTTTTAATCTGAATCAAAAATTTAGGAAAAAGGTCTTGTCATTTGAAATACTTTTCCTCCTAAGAAATCCTTTAAGAACTTTTGTGACTTCGCATAAATGGTGATTCATCTCATCTCCCTTTTATCACCTGAACATCAGTTTGCTAGTGCAAACTGGTCACTTTGTCTCACCGTACTTAATGGCGCCAACATATGTAAAAGTGACAACCAATTCCATCCCAATGTGCTTGTCCAATTAGGTGGGACCAATCAGCCTTTCTGGGGCCTATCTCCCTCCACCATCTTTAAAGAAGTAGCCCAGAGAACTAGCTCACCTCATTCTGACTGACAAAGAAAGGTGGGTGGAATTTCTGTCTTAATGACCTGGTAGGGAAGCTGTGGGAAAAAATGGATAAAGAGATTCACACTCCTACATGCAGGTGTCTAGTGACATTTCAGGCTTGCTCTTGTAATGTCTAGTGCTACAGTGTTAGAGAAAAGCCTGTGGGTCTGCTCTAGGTAGAGCTTGCACTTCACTGTGGTCTTCCAGATCTCTGCTGCGCAAGAAGCTGTTCCTCCTTCAGTGTGCTCCTGAGCTATACGGGTCTATGAAAAAGTACATCGTGCCTCATTGTGCTCAAGAGACTCACGCTTTGTGTACAGTGCTTGTGTCAACAGAAAGCTTTGCAAAGGGGCTCAGACCTTCTCAGAGAGAGTTATTTATGTGCCATGTGATTGAACTTAACTTAAATCAATATCTTTTTGGTATCCCAGAGCATATAGCAGCCAGCATCTTCTCTTTTGTCATTCAGCTGCACTCTGACATTTTTTCTCACATATTGCCTGTGACGCGTACAAGTTTTTAGGCTCTGCCCCTTTCCAGCTCCTCCCATCTTTTCCATTAGGAGCCTGATCCAAAGGTTTGTTAAGCAAATGGAAGATTTTCCATTTAAAATCAAGGTCTTAAATCAAGCTGTTTGGTGGGAATTCTCTTTTTCAGCTGAGGTGTTTTTAAGTTTAATCATACCTCTGGGAACAAGAAGCTAGCAGGCAGTGGATCCCCAGAAATGGAGGCATTGCTTGTTAGGGTATTATCCAACAATACAGCAAACAGGACTTTGGGGCTCCTAAAATTAGTGTTCTAAGGCAGCTGTGTGATGTAAATTGGGGCTGATCTGGAATGAATTCAGTCTGGGTTCAAATGTGCTGGTTTGAATGTGTCCCACATAGCTTCTTCCTGACAGGATCTATGTTGCATCACGTACTTCCCATGGTAAACAATGTGCTCTGTGATCATGTGCTTACTTCTCATCTAGAGCAGAACAGTAGTAGCACATTTGTCTGGTGAAGCATAGATCGTTGTGATTGTGAAGCTATGACCTTAGAGATATTTCTCAAAGGTACAGTTCCCCCTCTGCTATCTTGAAACACCTGGAAAGGTGAAGGAACAAAGAATGTTGCAAACCTGTGAATGGTGGACAATACTTCCTCACTCATGCCTGGTCCACAAGTGGCAAACGTAAGGTTTCATCCCCACTGTTCCCTCTTGTTCACAAGGACAGAATGCCAGGCAACAATGACTGCACTCATCCTCTAGGCCATAGCCCATTTACAGTGTGCATGCAAACCAGGGGGTGGAGTTGGGAAAGTATACATGCTACTCCAATCATTCAGCAAGATGATTTAGCCCTGGAAGAATAGCTTCCCTTTTACCCATTTTTCCCAGCCTGCAGGTTCTGGGACATCTATCTGATATGTTATATGAGACGCATATTATCTTTGAAAATAAAGTGTTGTGATATAAATGATGAATTTTTTTAAAATAGTTTGTGACACATCTACCAATTAAAAGACTCAAAAGTCTGCTCCATGCTTAAAATATAAAGGGAGAAATTACATGGAATATATGTAAATCTTTTTATGTTTTCTTTATATATAGTATCATAATCCCTAGAATGAGAATCTGCTGCATTGTTCCATTGCCAAAGTGATGTCTGCAAATGAGGGCTCAGGGAATTGCTGCAGGCTTTCTGATGAACTGAGCCAACAAGCCACTGTGGACACAAGCCTGAAAGACACAAGAAAGAAGAGGATTTACACATCCAAAGATATTTGTCACTCCTCCCTTTCAGATTTCCAACAAACAGCTCCTCCATTCATTTACTGGCAATAACTGGAAATAAAATGCAAAACCCAAAAATACTTGCATGCTCCAAGTCTTTTCTATCTTTTTGAGCTATATAATCTGTCCTGGCAAAAGATGCTACTCTACTTTATAGTTGTCACTGATTAGTTAATTAGTACAATAACTTGAAATTTCACTATTTTAACCATCTTCTAAACACTTCTAAAAATATTCAAATGTCACTTTGCAGACAAATTAGTTGTGAAACTCTCTATCAGTGCAACCTTCAGTTAAAATTTTATACAAATAAATATATTCTATATGTTACTGTTTTCAAAGAATGTTTGATCTAATAGCTTCTAAAGACGGAATCTTGTTTGATTTCCTCGTTGTTTAATACCTAAAAGAACAGTCTGAAAAAGACGAAAGATGTATTAGTTTGCTTAGCTACTTAGCATTAGAAGACTCAGTATTTTGTGAATTACAGAACAAGATTCGGTTTAAAGGGTAAAATATTTTTTTTTTCACCAATTACCTCCCTGCTTGAAGATACTAAGTGGCCTTAAAGTGCAAAGGAGTTTTAAGAATTTTAAATTAATGTTTAGTATTTTAAGCCTTTTTTAAGGAAAAAGGGAATAAATTCAGTATACTCACACATTAAAATATCCATCTACTTAATGATTTTTATAACAGATCTTACATACATTAGTGGTATATGATGACTTGAATTACACAGGAAACCAACAAAGAGAGAAAAATAGGACTGTCTTTCGCCCTGGAACCCTTGTGCCTGTGCATGGCCACCTCATGTGCTGGGATTTGAAGTACGTGGTTCTATGACACTTTGCACCCCTTATCTTTCCTTGTGGATTTGGATAGTATGTATTTAGATGCTCGGATATCAGCACAGAGGAGAAAACTTTCCTGAATGTATTTCTATAACTGTTTGTATACGTAAGGCCATGTTATCTACAGATTTTGGGAAATAATTATTAAATGTTAAGGCACAGCAGCCAGCAATATCTAGGGGAATTTTAAGGTCATGGCCACTGAAATAATTTCTTGTACACTATAAATAGTATTTAGTTGATTCTGAAAGAAAAAGAGATAAAACATTTATTGCAGTTTTACATCACTTTCATAGTGTTTCTTGAAATGAAGTGCTACCTATGCACTAGACTCCTTCCAATCTGTCAGAATGCACAATTCCTTTTCAGAAATGCTTATTTTGTTCTGCGAGAAAGCCATGTTCCCTGAGAAATCATTTGTTGTACTTTGCTAGTCCACTGTCTGAGGTGAATCCAAGATCAGTTATGGTTTGAACATAATCATGAAGTGTACAAATAACTGTTTGAAAAGGCAGCATTCTTGCTGTAGTTTATATTTAAGGGTTTATTACTTAGGTGGTATATTAAGGAAAGTTTGTAGTTAAAAGTCTGCAATGGAAAATGTCCCCCAAGTCAGAAGGCAGGACCCACTCCATCAAGTTTATAATTAAGCAATAATCCCAAGAAACGCAGTCATTACCAGCATTTAATGACTACTTTGTTGGTTAACAGCTCAACGTGAAGTTGAGGATTGTTAACACTCTATCAAACTTCTTGTTAAGTGTGCTAAGTTTTTATTTAAACACACTTGGATAGCAGCTGGAAAGCTGTGGGGGGAATCGGGTGTTCCCGAGTGGCTAATGACCAATTTTTTTCCATCACTTAGAACACAGGGCACATTCCTTTATGTTTATATAATAGCTGTTAACTACAGATGGCTGGTGCCACCCGATTTTGGTACTATGTGTGACCTTAGCCTTCCACTGCATCTGTAGGCAGTTGATGTCCTTTTGCTGCTGAGCTTTTGTGGAATAACAGAATTTTATCTTAGACCCTTTTGGAGAATCCAGCCAAGAAGACATAATAATTACTGCAGAAATCAATAGTAAGACAAAAAGTGTAAGTACCTTTCCAAAAGCTATGACAACCTCTGCTGAAGTCAAAAGGAGCTGAAGCATACACCACTTCTGAAAATTATGGAAGTATCATGCAACTTCCTTGAACTGAATCAAGCAGCAATATTTTATCTGAAAAATTTTCACTTAATCTCCCATTGGCAGCAATCAACAGTAAGTATAATTTTAATCAGAATCAGATTTATTCTGATGGGTCAGAAAGGAAACTGTTTTACCTTATTGGGTGGGATGACTGGAAATTAATCTTACAAAGTCGTCTGAGCTAATTCAGCCTAGACATAAGCTGAAAAGCAGTCATACCTCTGAATTAACTGCAATTTTTCTTCCTAACTGCCTGCAACAAGCAGCCATTTTCCTTTGTTTCATGTAGTAGTGGAGGTGCTGCTATGTTTATTGTTTACAGCAAGTTCCAGGACAGGTAGCAGCATTTTCACTGCAACTGAAGAAACCTGAAACCAGTGGCATGGGTCAGACTTGCTGAAAAGCAACAAGGAGAGGGAGAGAGGGTAACAGAAGTGATGTCATGCATGGGTTTGTTGACTTTGTTGAAATACCCACAACTGTCGTGGAGTCAGACAAATTCCGCCTAATCATCCCGGTAACTTATTATCAAAAGGATCTATTTCTTTGTCACGTCTGTCAGGGTAATCCGGAATTCATTATCATATTAATGTCCTGACTGGGCTCCTATGGACCTCTGAGTTTTGTTTGTTGAAGAGCTTCCTGGGGCGTTTGGAGAAACAAAGCGCGCTCTCTGGAACATGAGGCATTCATAGCAGCGTACAGATGGGCCCAGGCTCTTTGTTCCTCTCTGCCTGGGAGGCTGTTATGGGAAGCAGCCAACCTGCAGTCTGTCACAGTGAACATTGTCAAGTCATTGTGTACTTTTAATTGTTACTATGTACATGGAATCTGAAAGGTCGCTCTGGATATATAGTACAAGTGCACAGAGCCCTTTGCCAGACCAAACAGCTGTCCTGTGGTGTTCCTATATTCAGCTCCAGTCACCTTTCCCTCATTGAAGGATCCTTCTGACAGAGCAATTAAAACATACGATCTATTTACTAAACAGTCAATAAGGAAATCTTAGAAGTGCACTCTTTGACCACTTCACTGTTTCCCATGTGGCTGTCTTAACAGGTCCTTTTATATTTAAGCAATTATTTCTGCCCCAATGATATTACAGACCCGGCAAGATTAATTAAAAAGCCAACAGCAAAATACAACGATAACCTCAAAACACAGTCAAAGAGGTCAAACTGTATACCAAATTCTGCTCTTAGACGTTCCTAGATAAAATAAAACTCGCTAAGTTTGGCTGGCCTGAAATAAATGGACTACATTCTTTTCTTTATTAAAGATATGTGAGTATTTCTTTAGAAGACTTTGTGTAGATTCTCATTTTTATCTGCAGTATAGAAGAATCAGTCTTAAAGGAAAACTTAATTGTATATGGTGTGAATAATCCTTGGCTGTAGAAGCACTATTCACCAGGGAGTCTAAAAGCCATGCTCAGTCTAGATATGTTAATATTTGTTTTCCCATCATGCACCTCAGCTTTTGTTTAGAAAAATATGAATGCCTGTTAAACGCAGCTGAACACTAATATGATGGTATTTCTAAATCTTTGCTAAGTAAATGTGATTTAGCAACATTGTCATGTAAGCGAATTCAATGATTAATAAATACTTAAAAATGATTAGGTTTAAGACACAAATGCAAAGAGATTTCCAGTTCCTGCCCACTCTGCTTATCCCAGATGTGCAAAATATGAAGAAGCCATACAAAATGTGTAGTGAACAATATGGTCATTCTCATCTGGCTGTGCTGTATTAAAACTTGATAATGAATAATTTGCATGCTGCATATATGTAAAAAGTAATAAATATGTAAAAGTAATAAATATGTACATAAATTCATATTTATACATGTGTGTATGTGGTAAAAAATATACTCTGTTTAATGTCCTTAAAAATAGAATTTAACATTAAAAAATCAGAGATAATGAACACAGATAAACTTTAACCCAGCTTCTGAAGTATTATATAAAGAATTCTTCATGATTAAGAATACTCTTCTGAGGACCTTGCACCGCTGAAAATGTACATCTAGTTGTGTACTGAACCAGACAGTCTTTAATTCCGTACTGATTTCCAACTCTTTTTGGGGGTGGGGTCCTCTTCCTTTTTCCTCTTCCTGTTTGCTTTCTCTGCTGGTTTTCCCTGTTCCTTATCCTTACCCTTATCCTTATCTTTACCTTATCCTTTTTTTTTTCCTTGAATATAGAACACCAGAAAGTCTGGTTTAGTATTGCAGCAACATATGATAATGAAAATAACCTTCAGAATTTTCCAATACCCGTTTCAGAAATCCGTTTATGACAATAAGATATATTTTTATTGTATTATTGTTGTTGTTTTTGTTATTAGTATTTTTCTTATTCTCCAGTGCTTCCTAATGATCCTGGTTATAGAATTGAAAACAGTGAGAGTTAAACAATTAAATTTGTGAAATTTATTATGATGAAAGCCTTTCCAGCTAACATTACTAACTTCCATTTAGCTAACTGCATTTCTCAGTCCCTCTTTGTTTACGTGAATAGTTATATATATTCAGCGTTTGTTTAGGTATTAGTAACAACTCAGCTTCATTCATCTCCTGCACCTGTTGGATGAAGATCACTGGCAGATCACCTCAGCTTGCAAATCCTTTTCATTTCCCTGAAAACCCTTGCTTTCCTGACTTAGGATTTAAACCAACTGGTCTGTGACTCATATTGCTGCGGGTAACTTACTAGTATCACAGAGAAAGAATGAAAAAACCTATACAAGCTCCAACATTAACTGCTACAACAATAATCTGCAAAAATGGGCTTAGACCTTAGTTTACAGTAATTCTTACTCCAGTTGTATGAAAAACTCTTTCTGAATAAAGAAAAAGCAGTGTACTTCTCAAACTGGGATTGTGTCTAAATACTCCAAAGAAATCTCTAGGTGGCCATAAATAAACCTATGGTGAGCTTTTGGTTAGACGTTCTCAGTGTTGATCTGTAGGCACAGAAGTCCGCAAAGTACCAGGAAAAGCAGGCCAAAGCAGAACCCTATATAATGGCTGAAAGAGTGGTTTTTAGTGATGCATTTGGACTCATTACACCTTTTGTAGCCTTTCACCTGGGACTATTTGCTTCATGTTTTGCTTTTTCACAAAAGAGAAGCAGAGAGAAGTTTGGCCAAGAGCAAGTACACACAACATGAGAAAAAATTCCATGTTGTGGGCTGTTTTATTTCACCTTAACCTTCCCTCGGAAAACTCTGTGGGGTGAAAAGTCACAGTGAGCAAATCCATACTGAGGCTGATGAACACAGGGCTCAGTCCATAGGATACCACACTCAGTGGAAATAAGACATTTCACTTCTGTGAAAAGTTCTTAATAGGCCTAAATAGTTTTGTCATTTTTTGGAATGTATTTTGTGGCAGTCTAGAACCGTTTCAAATCTTTGAGAGGCTTGATAAAAGCCAATAATGAACACCTGTGCTTATAATATCTAAGATTATACCCAATAAAATATCCTGCTTACACCTTACCATAGCCTTAAATCCATGATGAGACTGCTCTTCTGTTGACAGCTCATAACTGTGTTCTTCAGCATTTTTTTATAGGTGGCTTTTTTTTTTAAAAAAAAAAATACTGTACAAATAGTGAACACTATAAAACAGCTACCTAGAGGTCAACAGTGGTACTGCTGATTTGCTGTACTGCTTCACGGGAGGATGTAGGTACCAAGGAAGGATCCTGGGATGCACTGCTGAGCCCGGGCTGCCCCCTGCGTCTCCACTTCTCCACTCTGCCTGCCCCTGGTGGGCACTGGTGCTCACCTGGCCCTCCACCGAGCCAGTCTGGGGGGCAGACAGGATGCCAAAAAATGAAGGAATAGTTTTCTGTCAGTTTACTCCACTGAGCCATCCCTCTGGGGAGTCGGATGAGCACCACTGCCAGGGCAGGAGAGGAGGCAGGCTCAAGTGGCCAGGGCCAGGAGGAAAGGCAGGGAAGAGGGAAGATCGCTCTGTCTGGTGGCAGTTAGCTGTCAGATCAGATTAGCTGTGTCATAAAACAGCATGTTATGGCACAGCTCCAATACAAACCCAAGGCCACAGTACGTGAATAGGATGAGGAAGGTTATTTGTATGCTCCCACATTTGGGACGTGATTCCACCGTGCAGTGGATTAATGAACTGATCTACGTAAAAAGCAACACAAGTAAATGAAAACAAAACGTGCAAAAAGGGTGGTTATTTTGAACACCTTGTTTTTTTGATCCATTTTGCACCGCTATCCACAGTACTGGCATGCCCCAAGGGAAGATAAGATAAGGATAGGGACGTCTTCAACCAGTACTGCCACCCAAACTCCATTACTGTAAAAGTCCAAGTCCATCTGCTCTTATAACCAAACAACAGTTTGGTTCACTGATTAGGAATGTCAGACATGCAACTGTGAGTATATTTCTGTGGTGAATATTGCGTCCAGGAATATTTCACTTTATCTAAAATTATACTATACTTGAAAAATAATTCATGAAATGGGCTGAATTTCTTAAAATGAAAATTGCTTCTAAAATTATTTCAGTTGAGAAAAAATTATTTCTATGAACACTGACGGACACTGACTAAATGATAGTCACCTGTATGGATATACTGTAACTCAATAACACAGACACCATTCTATAATGTATATTAATTTATATGATGTGAAAGTCAATATTATAAGTTAACTAATTCTGCAAGATATTTTAAAATACCATCCAAAATAGTACCATTGTAAGAATCTGCATAAAACTAGTTTTTTTCCTTTCTGATTCTTCCTCTGATTTTAATAAATAAAGTCCAACATTAATCTGAAATTAACCATTTCCCAAGTACATGTGGTCATAAACATTGCATTTGCCTCAAAAATGGAAGAATTATATCTTACAATAATAAGCAATAAGCAGAGAATATGTTGGAATATGTTTGTAATGCTGCTGCACACACGGAGTAGCAAAGAATTTAGCGACCACTTCACTCTAGTGATATGGCCTTTGAGACACCAAAAAAACCCACCAAGAAATAGCCCTTCCCCAAACATTTCACATTTGCTTGGAACAGTGTCTAGAAGTCCTGAAGCTGGTATTTCTTGAGCTTACAAAATATATGGGTATTTTTTTCCCTGTTCATGCTTAACCATTCCTTTTTGGAAAAGAACCCAGCCTATCTTGCTAGAAATGCTATCACTTCAGTTCCACTGGTTTTCTCTCTTGTATCGCATATCTTCTGTACCACAAATCTTCCTTTTCCCTTGTTCATTCTCCCCATAAAGTAGTTTGATTTTTTCCCCCTTTACAAACAGGACACATCAAACATGGTCATCCCTCTGCTTTAGATTTTCAGCTTCCCACCTTGCTCCCTGCAGACAGA
This sequence comes from Morus bassanus, assembly GCA_031468815.1. Classification (NCBI taxonomy): domain Eukaryota; kingdom Metazoa; phylum Chordata; class Aves; order Suliformes; family Sulidae; genus Morus; species Morus bassanus. The sequence goes on from CM062567.1 coordinate 99,806,303, forward strand.
GCTGGACATCCTTCTGCACGTGCATCTGCTGGGCATGGAATTGATGTTCTTCACACAGCAAGGCCAGGGAGGGTCAGTGGTGTTCCTGCCTGGAAACAGGAGAGGAAAGAGAGTCACAAAATGGGATGAACAAGAACTTCTGGGGCAAATTTCCTTTACAAGGAAGCAGAAGAGGAGAGGGAGCTCTATATTTTACTGTGCAAAGGAAAGGCGAAGAACCCAGTTGTGACTAGCTAAGAATGAATGGCAAAGAGCAGACAATCTAAGGTATATTTTCCCCATTAAATATTTCCCATGTAGTTATTGAGGAGAGATGAAAAATCCCCAACTCATGAACAGTACAATAAACAGCTCTGAAACAATGTTCCTGATTTTTCCTAACCTTTTTGTCAAATTAAGCTTTCAGACTTTTGTTTTATAGGAGTTTGGAATACAGTATATTAAAAATTAGGGGGCGAGCGTTATGGAGTCAGCATACAGCTGGCTGTATTTTTATTCTAGACAATGTTTTAGATCCACAGTGGTAAAACAATAATATATATACATATACATTTTCAGTTAAAGATTAACAACCAGACTTAATAATCAGTGCGTAAAAGCGAAGGCTAATACATGGTACAGAAACAGATTAATCAGATGTTCATCAATTCCAGCAAGTTGCATTTAAGAGGCACGTTCTGAACAAGTATGAAAGATTCTGATATTCAAAACAGTTTGTGTTGAATATCCTTGAATCATATTACTTTACAAATATTTCTTACTAGGATTGCAGAGCTAAAATGTAGCATTGTGACCCCTGTCAAGAAGACATTCTAAGCTGTTGTATAATATAAAATAATGTACCATCCTGAAAATATAAATAAATAAAAGCGATTTGTTTTGCTAGTCACAATGCTAATGCATAATGGTCCCCACTTTTCAATTTACTGATTACTTTTCCAATTTATCTAATCTTCAAAATCAAAGGTGAATTCTTTGCTGAGCATCCACCCTCTCATATTTTATTTAACTTCACTCTTGTTCCTGCTTTGTGTCCGCCAGCTACTGTAGTTTTATTTCACTCCAATCCATTTGTTGCCTCAAAAAGAAAAAAAAAAAAGAAGAAAAAGTAGATAGATATAAAGAGAGAGAGAGAGAGAGAGAGAGAGGAAACTTGCAGTGGGCAAAATATATCAATTAAAAATTAGGGTAAAAATAGTCTTTCATGTGCAGTGCATGTCCCTGAGCTAGATTAACATTGCTGTGAGCATGTTGCACTAGTCAGTTCATTGCCTGAGGAAAGTTTGCAGGCAAAATTCATCTGCACAGCTAGCACACTTGAAAGACTCAGGCACAGGGCTGTGTTCACGGCCTGGCAACAACAAAACACCTGCTTGAAGTTGAGACAGAATAGCAAGCTGGATGGAGTTCAAAAGAATCGAATGATAATCACACCCTGATTAACAAAAAAGTGAATTACTGTAGTCCTTTGTCAATAGCTGGCCTATTTGCATACTATCTTGCAATGCCCAACAGGTTAGAACTTTTTAGTTACACATGGTCAAACATTAAAAAATGGAAGGAAAAAGCTTTACGCCTGTGTAACTCAGACACATCGCATGCATATTGTGTGTGCTACATCTTCTTAATGCTATGTAGTCTGATGTTGGCAAGTGCAGGGAAAACTCCACCCACTGTCTTTCCTCCTTCTCCCATTCCCCCACCTTCCAAAACTATACTAGGCGAACAACAAACACAGCCTATAATTTTGTTTGGCACAAGTGTTTTTAATGTATTTGACAACAAACAACGGTATATTAAACCAATTTGTTTCAGCAGATGAAAGTGAGTAATTTTAGATTCAGTCCATTAGAGCTGCTCTTGGCTATGCGAACTTTTTGAGGTTTATCAGCAAAAAAACCCCTGTAACAATCTACAATGCCAGAACATAAAACATGGAATGTACTACCTTAATTTCATACTGGATGCCTTTTGTTTCATAATTGAGTTTTCTGCGCATACCCTGGGTTTTATTTCAGATTAGTTTCAAAACTAAATGTTATGATAAAATGAGCACTTCTGTATTCATATCTTTACATTGCTAATAAGGTAGTGAGGCATGGCAAAGGGGAAATAGAAAACATAATAAAGCCAAATTAGTACTGCTGCTTGTTGTTTTATTTTATATTATAAATGTAATATTACTCCTTGGGCATTTATTAAAAAAAAGTTATTTTGGTGCAGTATAAGCAAAGTCCTGCTAGACCATGTTTTCTATTTATTCAAAAAGTAGGCAAAGCATAGATTCACAGTGGTGTATATTACAACTTCACTTTCCCTGGCAACATCCCTCCTTTGTAGGAAAGAGTATGACAGAAAGTGACCTCGTGGGATCATTTCCCAACTGTAGTTGAGATCAAATATGTCATTGCAAATGTCGCTTGTCTAGCTTGTTCTTAAAAACATTCACAGCTGAAAACTATAGCCACAGAAGATATTTTCAGAAAAACCGCCTAAATCTCCATTATTCCAATTTAAATGAAAGTATGCTTTTGTTTGTGCCTATTACTTCTTATGCTCCTCATCTTGGACAAGGGAAGGAGATTATTCTGTTTCTCACTGCAGTAACCTTCTATTCATGAGAAGATTAATGACTTGTCGCCACTTTCTTCTGTAGCCTGATGAAGACTAGTAGCTTCAGTCTTCCCCCATGGATAATGGTTTATAAACCTCTAAATTCCATGTTTCTCTCCTGCATATGATCTCCAACTGGTCCTTTGAGGGCTTAGAAGTAATAGAGCAGAAGGATGACTTCATGTGTCTTACGGATTATCCTCCTGTTCCCTTTTCTTGTTTAGCAATGATATAACATTGCAATTCTGAACATAGACTAGTATTTGTCTTGATATCTACTGTGATACCAGATTTTTTTCTGCAAAATTTTTATATGACCAGTTTTCTCCCCATATTGTTTTTACAGTAGATAACTACCTCCCTTGTTGTATAAATATAAATCTATTATTTTTTGCAGACAGTTTTTCTAGTGTTTCAAGACAATTTTACATTTTCGTCCTGTTCTTTGAAGCTTTTGTGGTTGTGTTGCTTCCCACTCAATTAATAAGCATTGCATCATCTAAGTCACAAATGGAAATCTTGACGAGAACAACAACAGATGATCTGTTTGATTTTATCAGTGAACCATAATCTTTGGTACCCTTTTTTATCTGACATCGTAGCATTTTTTCTAAAATGGGTCTTTCTAACTGGCTTAGGAAAATGTCATGCACACAATGTTAAAAGATTGCTAATGTAAAAAATATATCTACTGCTTCTGCTTTGTCTGCAGGGCCTACTACACCATAATAGAAGGAAACTATTTGCTCTAGACAAATCCATGCTGGCTGCTGCTCAGTTTTCTGTTACCTTCCAGGTTACAAATAGTATGTTGGATCATTTGGTTCAGTCATTTTATGAGCACTGAAATTAAACTGGTTGATCTATAATTCTCTTGTTCCTACTTTTAGCATGTCTATCTCATTTTAGATATGGGCAGTCCATCTGCACTGTTCCAGTCTTCAGTACCACTCCCATCCCTTATGTTCTCAGAGATCATTGCTAACAGCTCTCATATGGCTGTAGTTGAACCTTTCAGTAATTTAAGCATGGCCTAAAGTATCCAATTTCCCCAAGTATTCTCTATTCCTGTACTAGGTTGATATTGTACTCCGTTTGTTTTTTATTAACTGTGCTTCATTAATTGCCACTCTCTCATTTCAGATTTTTTTTTAAGGGAGACTGAAGCAGCTAAGGTTTATACATCATATAGTAATAACCTTCCCTCTTGGTCAACTGACATTTTAAGTGATCCTCCTATTATTATTGGTATACATATACAACTGTCACAATCTTAAATGTAACAATATTTTTTCTCATTATTTATGTTTCAAATTTTACATATTTGAGTTATCTTTTGTACTCATCCTTAGTAAACTGACATTTCTACTTTCTGCACACTGCCTTACTATCTTTGAGGTCAATAAAGTATTCATAATTTAGTCAGCTTAATCTCTTTGTCATATTTCTATTTTTCCTCCGCACTGGGATAGTACATACTTGTGCCATTAGTATTCATAAATGCTTTTTTTTTCTTATATTTTTTCCCATAAGAAATTCCCTAAAAACACTCTTTGAATTTACAGAAGTCTACCTTATTGAAGTCCACTTTTTCTTATTATGCTGTTTTCCATTATGCTGTTTCTCTCTCCCTCCCTCCCTCCTTTTCCTCAGGATCATGAGTGTATTCATTTTATGGTCACTCTAGCTCAAGTTGCCTTCCATTTGCCTATTCTCAGTTGTCTCCTTCTAGTAGTTAGAATCAGATCCAGAATCTCCAGTTGTTTTCTTCAAAATATCAAAATTTGACATCAAAATATAAAAAACTTCATGACTATACACCAAGAACTGGTTTGGCAACTTGTGTTATGATCCCCAAACAGCACATAGTCACACATTTTCCTTCCACCCAACAAATATTAATCTACTCCACAGTATAACAGCTTTAACACTAGGCCATGGGAATCTTCCCTTGCAGTGTGGTAGTTCTGGTAAGTTCATAGGGAAAGACTTTGTAGTCCTCAGGATGGGGATAAAGCTGATCTACATCCTTTTTCACACTCTGGTGAGTACTATAATCACCATGCTATCAGATCAGCGGTCAATCTCCAAAAAATCAGATGCTGTAATACTCAGCAGTGTAACTCCAATAACCTTTAAGGTTTTAGCTTACGATGCATATTTTCACTATTAAATATGTCATTATTTATAGAGCTGTGACCTTTCCTGACTCATATGTTTGTCTAGAACTTTATTACTCTTTGAATGGAGTCATGGATCAGATCTTAGGAGATAGACTTGCTTTCTATTCCCCTACAGTGTTGCAACATGCCCATTTGATGAAGAATTCACAACTTTGTTCCTTCAGTTCAGAGGAACCTCTGTCAGCTTAATTTGAAAACAGCCAGTGAGAAAGTAAAATAAAGTTTGAATTCTGATGGGAAAGTCTGCATTTTTGTGATGCTGAGTAAAGATCAGAAATATTAGAGATAAAGTATCTGTATCCAGTAGAGTAGTATTCTGCCACTGTGCTTTCAAAAAGAGTAAGATATTCAGGTGTGACTTGAAAGGAGATAAGGTGTCTAAATAACTTTAAAAGTCTTGCCTTATCTACAGTCATGGATCATATCCTGTTCATTAACCTCTGTCCTACCAATCTAGTTGTTCTGATCTTTCGGGAACTATTCTGTAGTTTCCACTGAATCAGTCGTACTTCTTGGTGCTAGAAAGGAAAAATCAAGAACTATCTGTAGTGCATCACTTTTCAGTGTACCTAATATATATTTCAGTTTGACTGGTAAGTGTATCAGCTTTTTCATCTGCAGTAGCTAAAAATGAAAAAAAACCAACCAAACAACATTTGAAACGTTTATATAAAATTCAGAAAATAGAAAGTCTGATTACTCTGATGGATGGCAGGAAATACTTGCCTAGATTTTTTCAAATGACTGAGATTTTCCCCTTATTTTTTCCAGCCATACTTTTATTAGAGGTTAATAACATGCTGTTACAAGGAAGGCAGAAATCGACTATTTTTCATTTTTCTTTTGACAATACTTTTTTGATGATTAGCAATTTTCACATGATATAGAACCATCTCATCAGAGAATAGCTCAGGCCAGAGCCTTTTTTTTGATACTGCTCTGTAGTATCACTTTCAGAGCTCAGTCAAAGCTTCTGAACAACAACTTAAATGGCAACTGTTCCCTGAGGACATGTGTCATGGTTTAACCCCAGCTGGCAACTCAGCACCACACAGCCGCTCTGTCACTCCCCCCTGGTAGGATGACGGAGAGAATCGGAAGAGTAAAAGGGAGAAAACTCATGGCTTGAGGTGAAGACAGTTTAACAGGTAGAACAAAAGCCATGCACACAAGCAAAGCAAAACAAGGAATTCATTCACTACTTCCCATGGGCAGGTAGTTGTTCAGCCATCTCCAGGAAAGCAGGGCTCCATCACGCGTAATGGTTACTTGGGAACACAAACGCCATCACTCTGAATGTCCCCCTCTTCCTTCTTCTTCCCCCAGATTTATATGCTGAGCATGACATCATATGGTATGGAATATCCCCTTGGTCAGTTGGGGTCAGCTGTCCCAGCTGTGTCCCCTCCCAGCTTCTTGTGCACCCCCAGCCTGCTCGCTGGTGGGGTGGGGTGAGGAGCAGAAAAGGCCTTGACTCTGTGTAAGCTCTGCTCAGCAGTAACTAAAACATCCCTGTGTTATCAACACTGTTTTCAGCACAAATCCAAAACACAGCCCCACACTAGCTACTATGAAGAAAATTAACTCCATCCCAGCAAACACCAGCACAACATGGACAAGTGAATATAGCACAGGGAGAGGAAGGCAAAGATGAGTGTCACACTCACATGACTATCTACATGCAGAAATTTCTCACGCTTCATAATTTGGGGTAGTAGGTTGTTAAGGACAGCTTGTGAGGAAGACATATCAACAAAGTGTTAGTGCCTCCTTCCCCATAGCCATTATTGTCATGTAGCACCAACATTATTTAATGCAATTTAATGTATTTAATGTCATTTAATTTAATGCCATTGCTACAGTATTTAATAATGGGTTGGAGGAAAATAAAGATGTATCTACACATCTCTGTTGCTTCAGTGACAAGCTTATCACAGGAAAGGGTGCTTGGAAACATCTAGTAGAGATGCCAGTGCTGTTATATTGATTGCACAGAACTGTATTTTGAAACTTAGCATATAAGACCATTTTAAAACCAATGGTGTTGCACTGTGGCACAGGACTTCCAGACAGGATACATAGTCTCACCAGACATATCTGTTCCATATCACATCAGCTCTCAACCATGCAGCAAACTCAGATTTCCAGCTATTGTCTTCATATTGACATTCTAGATTGGATTTATAAAAGAAAATATCATAATATTTCACAATTTGAGATGTATAAATCAAAAATAGTTTAAGCAAAAAGGAAAAAGTGATATAGCATTTACACTTTTGCAGGTTTTGTGTAACTCCCCCTAGGTCTTGACTTATGTCATTTCATTTTTAGGAAATCAAGTGATAACTGTTGGTGCCTTTTTCACAAGTTTTCTGCAATTCTTTAAACAAAACAATACAGGCTTTAAGAGTAAGACATGGCTTGTACACCTGTTTAGCCTCATGGTAAGAAGATTTTTCTCCTCCCTGATCAATTCACCTTATTAATAACACTTTCCTTGTTCTTATTTTGGAGTTTGTGGAGCAACTGACTTAGTGGCAGTGTCTAAAATTGGTCATATCTATCTACTGGTGACAACTCTTCTTATGAAATGCAATACTCAAACACCTATGTGCAAAAATATGCCTCAGGTGAAGAGGAGCTCCTCTTTCTTCAGGAACTCTTTCAGGAGCTGAACTACTGCTGCAACAACACTCCCCTGTTCTCAAAATGCTATGTATTTTTTATAACTACTGATAGCCCTAGAAAACCATGACATCAGAAAATTCTGGAGCAAACAAACCAAGTGATAGTACTGTCCGTATTACTACAGGCAGTATTACAGAACATTGCAAGACCTAGAGAAAAAGAAGATAGAAGATACCTGTACATACTCTGGTATACACTCTTTTGAATAGTCATGTCACAGAATTGTTTCCAGTTTGCTTTTCTGGCCTGATTTATTTCCAGTAAATATCAAAGACTCAAGTATTCATGTGAGATGGCTTGCTTTGCAACATCTATTATTGGATTTCACTTGGAGCAGTGGCTGTGTTTATTCAAATGGGTTGAAATTATCCTAATGGATGTGACCTCTACTACTGACATTATCAGATTCCTGTGTACACTGTTTTTCCATCACTTGAAGCAAGTTATCCTTGTTTCCACTGCCTGAAAAAGGTTTTGATTTACAACCAGGCTGGTTTTTGCAGACATGATGGGTTTGCAATACAATATCTGAATAATGTAATTTTCTATTCAATGGCTTGGTGGAATGATTCAAATAGGGCAGCCTGAAGATGAAGCTTTCAACTGGTCAGCTTTTCCTTAGTTTCATCAGAGTCTCTTAAAACATCTACATCTCCCACATGTAGATATTTGCGTCATACAGCACATTACCTTGTGCCTGTTAATTTAAAACTGTTGCTGCTCATTCCACATTTCACCTGCACTCTGCAGTTTAACTTCTGCATTTTAAATATTTTGGCTTGGGGCGAGAGTGATAGTCTAACCATGAAAACCCAGACACTCAAGGCACTGGCCATGGATATCATTCAGACTGCACAGCTGATATGATCATTTCTTCATCTGAATGGTATCTACTATTAGACTCTTCTCTTTTACACATCCTAATCTTTGTGACCTTCCTTCTTTTTCCATGAAAGGATGAATCAGTCCCTCATGTAACAATATACACAGTATGAAGGGGATAGCTCCTCTGAAGACCTTGATTCAGCCTGAGTCTGTAGACACTTGTGTACTGTCTTGTAGTCATGTGGAAGTTCAAGATCAATTTCACAGAGTCCAGAGTGAGTTTTGTTCACACTGTTGAAGAGCCAGTCCCATTTTCTGCCAGGGTCCTTGCCCAGAGACCCAGATGGAGAGGCATCTAAGGATAGCGGAATGTTAAGGAAACAGGGCTTCAGAAAAGGCTGTGCTGGGAATATAAGGTCTGACTGGGAAATTAAATTCTACGTTCTTCTGGACCAGGCCAGAGGCCACAGCACAAACCTCCTGCTGCCACGGCAAATATTCTACTATGTTGACTATATGTCTTACATGGCAACTTTGGATTACTGTAGCCACATAAACACAGGGCCTGAATTTCCTTGGTATAATGTGGACACCTACCTCATCTAAGTCCAGTCTGAGAACTCATTTATTTAGTGTCCCAGCTGTGCTCCCTGACACAGAAAGACTTGAAATGCTCTTACCCATTCTTTTGGAATAACACCAGAAAAGAATAAATGAAGAGCCTCACTTCTGAGTGACCCATATTTCTATACTATTACAGGTTAATTTCTTAAAAACTGTGAAGAAATTTTCTTCCTCAGCAGTTATTCTATGTAACTAGTATTCAAATCTGTATGTCAGACTCCTGTAAGTTCATTAGCCACAAATAAATGTATTTTGTAAATAACTTAACATGCATAAAAGGCTCAGAATTACGATTGTGATATCTATGAAAAAGCATACAGGTGTTTAAGGCAGCCTATAGCAGCTGGTATATTAATGCAATGTAAGTGTATGTTAATTCAGTAGTATGCTTCAGCTCTAGCATCGACATGAATCCAGTTCCATATCAATCCATTCATTGCCTCTCTTGAGTCCAAAAGCTTACCCTTTTTTCCCTCCTGCATCTGCTTGCCTCCATAAAGACAATCCCTAACCAGATTTCTGTAATTCAGAAAGGTATCTGGAAAATCAAATGTGAGTTTTGAGGAGATCTAGTTGTTCAGTAAAGATGGCAGTCAGGATTTTCTAACCTGTTACAGACTTTTTTGATTAATTTCTCTGTTAGAATTGTAAGCAAGGCATCTCCAGCTACTTTAATGCTACTACCATATGCTTTCTGGTCATAACACCCTTTTTGGAAACAGAGTTATGCCTATAATGGAGAAATGCATGACAAATTTATGTATTCGTTGTAAATCACTGTGTGAGAATTACTCACTTGAATGAAGAGAATATACTCATTTTCTTTATTCAGTTATATTCAGACTAAATTTACATTGTGAAGTTTCATCTGTTTATGCCATGACTGAATTTTGACCTTTGCATGCAAAAACATCTCAGCAGTCCAAGTAACCATAGGAATTTACTGTCATCCCATAGCAATAAAATACAAATAGTGCCAGTGCTGTGGAAATGTCTTCCTCCTTAACATGATCATATTTACATGAATCCAAGAGTCCAAAACCTGTCACTACACTTCCTTACTAACTTTTTAGTTATGTCTTGACACCTGAGCCAAGAATAAACTGTTTTAACTAGTCAATTAACAAAACCCATTCTTTTTGACAGTCCTAGTACATGGGAGCTATGCAGATAGTTTCTCAGTTCTAGGAGGCTGTGCAAAGTGATTTCTTTCTTGACATTTGCTATTGCAGACATGCAAAAGCTCTTAAGTTAACAACCAAAATGAATCAAGGTAGGATGATTGCACTGGCCCACAGGTGTAGTATTTAATAAGGAAGCTAATTGTTTTTCATTCTAATTTCTGTAGAAGAAAACAAAGAATTGCAGGCAGTAGCACCAGATGATCATAAAAAATGAGTCAAGTGAAAAGGAATTGTTTTCCTTCAGATCAATTCTAATAGACTATCCACACGATAAACAAGAAAAGCTGTAAAGAAGACTAAGAATCACTCCTGCCAGGAAAAGTAGGGCTTTCACACAATTTCCTCGTTGTTAGTTCTGCAGCAGAAGGAATTCTATATTAATTTGTATCACAGTTAATATTCAGACCGTAGCAAAAGATGCCACTTGACCACCAGTATATACCTTTCACTTAAAAGGAAAGCATTCAAAAAGAAAATAAATTAGTCACAATTTTTCCTAAAGGAACTAAATCAGGCAACAACAACAAAAAAGAAATAAACCAATCTGGTTCTTCTGGGATTGATAGAAATAAATAAACTTTGGTGGTTTTTTTTTTCCAATGCTACCTAGCTATTTCCTTAAGAGGTTTGTGCATCTAGTATCTATTTTCAGTTTCATTTTATTTGACTTTAGGAAGCACTAACCAATCTAGGAAGAAAACCTTTTTTAAAAGAGTTATTTATACTCAAACTTCAGAGGATAAAGACAATGGAAAGTGCAAAAATCAACTCAAATATCTTCAGAAATAATTTAACTCTCATGTCACTGCTGACTGACAGCTCTAATAAATTCCTACATTTTAAGCAGACTTACATTTCACATGCATTTGCTCTCCACTACTGAGCAGAGTGGAACATCTATTGTCAAATGCATAAAATAACATTAGAAATGCAAACTTAATGTAGCCAATGGTAATGTGTTATTTAAAACTTATGAGCCTGAATAAGGGCTTATTTTCTCCAAATTGAAATTTATAGTTTCATTTTAAAGTGCTAACTTGAATATTGATGGGCTTTAGGCATGCTGTTATAAAATGGGAATGAAAAACAAAGCAAGTAACTATGAGGCATAAAGCTGCTATTATGGTAATATATGGAAACTTAACATAAAAAGTGGATCCTAGTTACCTGTACTAATAGCAAAAAACATACAGTAAAATTTGTGCAACTGGTATAGGGAAGTCATACTTTCCTGCAATATATGTCAAATCATTATATATGCTAGCTTTAGAATGACAATCTCTAAACATCGATGGCTGGAGAGTAATTTTGAAAATGCAATTGCACCAGAAAGCAGGTGATAGTTTAATCTCTCTTTCCTTTTGAAGCTTTTTTGATATTTTTTCTTCAGTTCCACTCTGATGAGTGAAAATATAGAGGCAGTGTTTCTCAGTTGCTGTCTGGCACCAGATTTTCTTGACACTGGATGGTTATACCATACATGGCTATAGGAAAGCTAATTAAATTTACATTAAACACAAATCTCCTTCAATTTAATAATAAAAAATACCTCTCTACCATATCTTGACTTTACAGATAGTCTAAACCACTGAAGTTTGTTTCCACTTCATCTATTCAAACATCTTTTTGAGCCATACATAAGTACGTCAGAAATGATGCAGTATAGCTCAGGGCATACAAAAATACTAACTTGAAATTCTATAGTTCTTGTCAACTCTTGAGGCAAATGCTTTACAAAGCAGTAAATAGCTTATAAAAAACCCCTGGTGGAAATATTTATGATGGAAAAATCTTATGTTGATTACGATTAAGAGTTACATAATTTTTCTAAAAATCACAGGTTTTGGTCCGTTGCTGAATTAATAACAGGATTCAGTCTCCCAAATCAAATGCATGCAATTCAGTCCTGCAGGTGTGATTCTTCACACCAAAAATGCTAACCTCCATAGATTGAAAACTCAGATCCAATCCTGCTTAATTTAGACATTAGAAGAAGGTGTAGTAGGGCTAATCAGAGTGTGCTAAACACTTTCCTCTCACAGTCAAAAGAGTTGCTGGAAATACAATACAGTAAAATTGTCCCATTGCTTTAGAAACAGTAGAAACATATCCACCATACTTTGTGTTTACAAATAAACCCCAAACATCTCTTCTACACAGCAGCAAGAATCATTAGCTCAATGACTTTGCTTTCTATATCTGCTCTTTTGATCTCTGTACAAGATATAGCTTGTGATGGCCTTTCCCCCTTTTGTTTATGGATCTTCCTAACACAGGTTGCTTAAGCAGGCCAGTTTTCAGCTTCACAGGTCATTCCTGCATGCTTTCTGAAGCGTGCCTCAGCTCTGCTCTATAGCCATGCTCCTTGCTAGGAATATGCTGATATTTTTTGCAGGTGCTACCTATGTCAAAGTATTGCCATATTGTTTTGGGCAATGTAACTTTCTCCTTTCTCTGATCTTGGCCACTGCACAAGTATTTTTTTTTTTTTAAGGAGACAGATTTCATGAAACATAGGTAAGCACTCAGGACAGAAACATATTCTTAAACAGCCCAACCCAAAACAAAACCAATCTTAGCATGTCAACAGCTGCAGGACTTAAATTATAAGTGAGATGAAAGTATGAAAATCAAGTTAATTCTTTAGTTATAATTTTGGTATAGCCAGATATCAAGGCTGTGCTTGTATACCCACTCAACTCACTTGAATTATTAATTCAGTCACCCGTACAGGTGAGATATCAGTCATCTGTATAGATGAGATAATAGATTGAGTTTGGACTGGGGATTAACTTGAAACTAGGTGATAGGCGGAACATTTGCAATTAAGTATTCAACTGTTACAGAAACCCAGGTGGTAATTTTTGGTCAGTTCTAGAAATTCCTCAAGGCAGCTCCTGCTGTGTCACGTCTAATAAGTATCCTTAAATGTGTTGATTATCAATGTGGCTGGAGTGACCCAAAGCCTGCCCTCTGTGATTCCTGCTGCAGAAGTGATCAAATTGTGCATAGGTAAGTCATAAGAAACTAAATATTCAATAGAAGCTGTTGCTCTATGAATGGCATCTAGAACAGTCCTTTCCATGTAGTTAAGATATTTAACAGATGTTTTCTATGTAGTTAAGACAGGGGGAGTCAAGTAGGGCCATAGCCAGTTGAGCAAAAATAATAGTTTGAGGAACTCTCCCAATCCAGCTAAAGATGTTGCTGCAAGAACCCTTGCAATGGAGGCTCCTTTTGCCACGGTACAGCTATCAAACATCCTGTTCAGGAGGTTTGATTTCACATATCAACATTACCCTATACCAAGGTTTATTATCTACTACCTGTCATCTATTATGTTAGTAACACATGTTAAGAAAGAAGGTATGTTAATGTATTGGTGCACAGAAATTCCTTAACTAATGTAACTTTAAGACAATAAGAACACCAGTTACCATACATTTCCTTAGTACACAACATGGATTCAAGGCCTTTTTCTGGTTTAGAATAAGATTCCTACAAACATGAACACACCCAAATTTGCCTCGTTGTTGGTCACATTTATTCCATGTAATGATAACCTGAATTGTTTTTTATCATTAAACTATTTCTACAACAAATGATTCTCAAATTATTTTACAAGAAGTGATTTACTAAAGGGAAAGCTTATGTAATAATTTTATGGTTGAGAAAATGCTGGAAATGCATAATCTACAAACATATCCTTTATTAAAAAGCTAGGTGTCAAATCTATTAAGGTCTGCTCAAAATATGCATTTGCCAACAGTGATCATTCTGAAGAAGAGTCAAATACAGGCAGGAGGATACTCCAAGTAAACATCATGTTCAGGAAGGTAGTGATGAGTGGCTGTATTTTGTTCATGCCTTAGACCTGCTCTAAAAATTACAGACTACATCCAGTTTCCTGTCTTGATTTCTCAGCGCTGCCAGCTCAGCTGAGCACCTTCCAGTAAATTATCAGATGGTTGTTAAGGTATGTTACTGTATTAATTTCTTTGCCTCCAAATTAGTTAATTAGGTTCCTATCTGGGCATTTTATGAGAACAAATTTTTTGCATTTCTTTTTCTCATAACATTTTTTCTGGAGGAGAGAAGGCTCCAGGGAGACCTTACTTCTGCCTTTCAATATAGAAAGGGGACTTATAAGACAGAGAGAGACTTTCTACCAAAGCCTTCTTTCTACCAAGGACAGGAAAAGGGGCAATGGTTTTAAACTGAAAGAGGGTAGATTTAGACTGAACATAAGGAAGAAATTTTTTATGATGAGGGTGGTGAGACACTGGAACACGTTGCCTGGAGAAGTTGTGGATGCCTCATCATTAGAAGTGTTCAAAGTCAGGTTGGATGGGGTTCTGAACAACCTGATCTAGTGAAAAATGTCCCTGCCCACGGCAGAGAGGTTGGACTAGATGATCTTTAAAGGTCCCTTCCAACCCAAACCATTCTGATTCCATGAAATTTGTGTATGATGTCAAAACTTCAAAAATTGCATGGGAAGACCAGGTGGTCCATTCACAAACAGTGCAAACATAAGTGCTCAGCTTCTCTCTCATTATTCCGTAGAGTCTTCAGACATTTAGGAGGCTCCAGAGCTCTGCAGGGACACTCTAGTAAGCTGACGGAGCCTGATTGTGTTAGCTCTGTGGAAACAAAAAACTTTCTGGTAAGTCTTTGTCAGAGTGTGATAGAAAATAGCAGGAAATTGTTGAAAGGGTGTAAGAGTTAGATGGAATAATTAGTGTTTATTGTTACTTTCTCTTGAAGCATTTTGACCACAATGTTATGTGTACATTTTGGTCTGCTGAAACCTAAATTAGATAGCAACTACAATGTCACCACTTCGCTTCGGTTAGCCTTGATCTGACAGCTGTTGCTGGGAAAGCTTCATCACTCAGGCTGTATCTGATAGAACCCAGCGGAGAAGACTTCTCTAGAGTTCATTTTCAGATGAGAGGTCTAACATTTTGGTTTCGCTTTACCCTTTCTAGATTGTTATCTTCTATTAGTACTGCATGAGCACTGTCAGAAACTCTGAACTTTTGCAGTAATCTATAGAAGCACAGGGAAATGTCTGCTGTCACCTTGGCTTGGTCTCTGCTTGCTGTAGTTCCAAAAACCAGAATTGTGTCAGAGACAATAGTTCTTTCACTTCTGATACAGAACATTGCTTAAACTGCCACTAAGCTAACAGCCTGAATCTTAGATCCTGAAAAGCATAGCTCACTTGTACTGCAATAGGTAAGAAATATTTGGTTTTAACACTGATAGAGACAGATGCTATAAATAAGAACAGGTTCTAAGTGGGATTACGAATCTCACTGAAGTTTGCTGCTTTTCCAATTTCTAATTCTAGTTCATTTATGACAAAAAAGATAATCCCTTTGATAAAGCCTTTTGAAAAATATGTTCTTTAAATAGTGAAAATACATTTAATGCATACTTCATAACAATGAATTTTAGAAAAGTATTGGCTTATTCTAAGCCAATGGAAAGCAAGTTAACTCCAATACACTATAATTGTGAATTGTGTAGCTGGCTTCTTTTGTGACCTACTGAAATATTTATAGTGGACAGAAAAAAGAGGCAGTCACAATAGCAAATTCCTGCAGCTGGGGACATCTCTATCACTGTGGGCTTCACTGAGACAGCTCTGCCCTAATTTCATCTGACTTTGAATGTGTGCAAATCACAAGGAAATGTGAACTGACTACAAACTGAGAAAATCGGCAAAGACAGAAAATCATTTCAGATCACAGTGTTATCAATATTTTACTTAGTCAGGATTAGATAACTTCTCCAAAAATTTATAACGCTAGATTCAAGAAATTTATGCAATTTCCTTAAAACAGTGATGAATAATAGATGATGAATAGTAGAATTTAAGCATGCTGTTTATTCATCTGGATTCACATGACATGAAAGAAACAATTATCTAAATTTACTATGGATGGACAACATAAAGTTTTATTATGGGTTATTATAAATAATGTCTAAAAGCATTTGTAATATGCACTGCTTCCTATCTGCTGTATACTAATATTTTGTGGAATCATACTTGGAATTCATTAACACTGACATGATTGTGACCTTGAATTCAATGATCAATGTCATGATACCATTAAAGTCCTTCCTGATACCCAGAAGCAAAAGGGTATGCTTTGTTCCAACCTCAATCGTCTTCTGAAATCCCCATGGTGATAGCTCAAAAGTTTGGTATCTTTTTATGTTTCTTTTCGTTTTAAAGGAAACAGGAAGTAGTCTACAGCCTTGACCTTTGACAGGCTGACTTCCCAGTTTGATTAGCTTAAGGCCAAATAAGGCCTCTTCATATCAAAGTCTTTTCTGGATATACTGTTCTGTAATAAATTTTCACTTGACTAGAGGAAAGCAAAATATCGAAAGCAAAATATCAAAAGCAAATAAAAAAAATATCCGTTATTGTTCATCTTAATGGGTTAGGCTAACTGAGTGAGAGCTTATCCGTTGTGCTGGATCACTTTGATTGTAGATGTCAGCAATATCTGAGATGACAGGGGTAATACAGGAAAATATGTTTAAGAAATGTCGAAAGGTTTTGATCAAATTAAAATGTCTAAGGCATACTCAAGGCAATCAGCTTCAACACAGAAGTTCAAAATGCAGAAGAGAAACATGCTGGAGGGTGAATTTTTTTTTTTTTCTCCTTTTTCTAAGGATGATTGCATACTTACTTAGCAAAAACTATTATTGTTTGTCTTGTCATCTCTGCACACAAAGCATGCTGAATCTCCTAATACAAAATATCATAAATTAATAGGGAATTTTGCCATCAGTCTTAATCATCTGTCAGTTTTTATTTTTTTTTTAGAAAAGGTTGCATGGGTTTTCTCTCACAGCTTACTTTTACCAGGGAATTTTTATTCTGTGGTAATATATAATCTTTTCAATATTCTCTGTAAAAAGGCCAAAGAAATTCAGCTGTGTTTGTCAAGGGGTAAGTGAGTGCTAAAGCAATGCTATGTATGCCTCTGTATTATCTTTGTTCTGTCTGTGTCTCAGAAAAAATCTCTGTGAAAGGATACAGAGAAATTTTGCCTAAAGAGAGCATTAGCTGTCTCCAGAAAACACTGCTGGGTTAAACCTTACATTAACTGTATGCAAAACTTTGATAAGTCAGAATTAATAGTTTCCAGTCAACTTTCAAAGAGATAGTACCACATAAGTCTTCCAATTAAAAAGAAAATTAATGCACACGGAAACCATTATAAATAGCATCAAATATAGCAAACTGTATTTGGAATACTTTGATTAAATTTTAAACAAAACCTGTTGGTAGGAATTACTGATGATAATATGTTCCTCTAGTTCCTCTCTTCATCGTGATGACATATATTCAAATATAAAGTATTAACATAATATTTACATAGCCATATTTTAAGTACATTACACTTAAACACATTCTCCTCTGGTCTTTTCCAGGAGCTATCCTCTCAGGCTCTGTATATGGTAGATCACTATTGCTTTAGAAATTGAGACAAAATTCCCTCTGAAAACCTCAAAAATCTCTCACCAAACAGCAGGCCAGCAGTCTCCACTGCTATCAGAGCTCTCAAGTTTGCCCAGCTGGCCTTCACTTGCAGGCAAAAGCTAAACATAACCTGAATTGTATGGAACGTAATGGAGGTCCCATGCTCACAACAGGTGCCTCTTTTGGTCCTGCGTGGAGCCACAGGGTCTACAGATCTGCCTTTCATTGCTGTAATTAAAACCTTTCCTCCTTGCTCAGAGTTTGGTGGTGACTAGGCATGTCCTGTCAGATGGTTCATCCACAATGAAATCTTCTTACACAGTCTCAGAAGCAGCTACAGACCCAGTCCAGTAACTGTCATACAGCTATTTCTGGATCTGCCTGCGTCCTCCTAGCAGAGGAGAGCAGCACTGCACATCACATGTGTGCAGAGACACAGAACATCCCTGCTGAACACCGTGCCTCTGTCCATTGCTTCACACACTCTCCTTCTTTGGGCTCAGGCATATGGCTTACATTTCCATACGGTACCTTTCCTTATAATAATGCTGCATAACAAATAACAATGCCGGTGATGGGGATTTCTTTTGAAATGCAAGAAGAAATCTTTAACCAACAGCTTAAGCCAATTTAAAAACTTTCTCATTTCTTGCTTTTAAAGCAAACAAACAACAGAACAGATTATTTCCAGACCATTTTATTACTTCTATGAGAGTGGGCAATCCGAATTCCATTGTCACCCATTTTTTTTAATTTGTGACTTTGCTATTTAAAAAACCTCTACTTTTTTCAGGAAGACCCTTTATAGGAATAAGAGTCATGGGTGGCGTAAAAAGACTTGGTGCTGGAATGTCAGTTAACACAAGTATAATTATTGGTTCAGCAACAGTACTGCAAACCTACTTGGTACCCAGAAGCAAGAGGTACTGCAAATAATATATTCATCACAAATATTGCCAAGTGCAGAACAGAGGAAAGGCAACCTAATCTCTGATTTACCTCAGCAGTAAACTATATTTTTCCCAAATCAATGCTCCCTGTGGCATCCTCTCTGTACTCCATGTTGATTTGTTCAGCTTACACTGTTTGAATTTCCTAATAATGACTGAATAGCGGATGAGTGTTTTCGATAACTTCCTTGAGAGTTATCTTTGCCATGCTGGTTAGAAGTGTAACAACCTTCTGAGCTGCACAACTTCTGAGTTCTGCACAACGAGATTTAGGATGATGATTGTGATGGTAACTATTTCTCAGCTAATCTTTTAAAGTTTTCTCTGAAAAAAACCTAGAAATATAAATAAACAAACAAACAAACAAACAAATAAATAAATTAAAAGAAAAAAAAATACCGGGAGGGAGGTGGGAAAAATAACAGCAACATTCAGGCCTGTAATCACAGCAGTGGCTGCCCCTGTCCGTGTCTAATGTAAGGGTTATGGAATATCATAATCCCTTCTCTGAGCTCCTTTACAGCAGCAATGATGACTAAATTTCTTGTGTCTTATCACACTGTCACAGACTGGAACTAGGAGAAGGAACTCTGAAGAAAACACAGCATGAAAACTAGAGAGCAGATGATCAGATTAGCTGCTATTGGATTTGTTAGCAGGGCCACAATCTGACTGAAACAGGCTTGATTCCGAGGCCTACAGAGATTTAAACCATCAGCCCCCCCGCCCCTTATCCCTATCACACCATTATTTATTTTTTTTTTAATATATATCCCCCTTCTCCACATAACACACATCCTTTTACCCATTCTAAGTCATCTTCCAAAAGGATGAGGTTAAGAGTTAACACTTCACAGGTTCCCGTGGTATCAGATGAGTTGATGGATTTTGAATAAGAGGATCCATCAAAAATACCACACCAAAAAATCCCCAAATAACACTGAAAAACAGCATTCCTTCACTATTCAGTGAGATTTTCTCCATTTTACAAGGCTTCTGCAATGGCACTTTACAGAGGTCTGTTGTAATGTGTCCACTTGTGCTGCCTACATGATCCCTAACATAGATCACATACCACCCACAGTTGTACAGTGGGACGAAAGTGGTCAGTCATAATGGGCTAGATCCAGCCCTACTAGTAGTAGGTACAAATCCCACAGCATTAGGTAAAAATTTAGTCTAATGATGTGTGGCAGTTGCCAGTTTATTAAAACAAATTGAATGTTATATTGCTTAAAGTAACAGTTCTTATGTTCATGATGTAAATATAGTACATATTCAACTTTTGATATCAAGTCAAGTTGCAAAGGAAACCAACTAGAATATTGTAGAGCATCCATTATAACATAGGAAATATGACATACAAAGGAGAGGTTAAAGAAATCTGCTAGAGGATGTACTTCATGAAAGGTATGAAAACTTGTACAAAAGAAGCTCAACTGTACAGTCAAAATGAAAAGTTTTGAGTACAACAACAACAACAAAAGTAAGTGGAGTATTCATGTCTTGAGTTCTGCAAAGAGATATTAATAATGCACAAAAATGAACACCTGCCTAAGTGTTTGCACAGTTGGGGTTTTAGTTTTCAGTTTAAGATGCAAAATATGTTTCTATTCTTACTATTGCCAAATACAATATTTTCCAAATAAATCATCCCAAAGAAACAAAGATGTATTGAAGTCCAGCTCCGTAACTATCTTGATGAAGTGCTGCATTCACTGCAGTGGTTGTTAGATACATAAAAGAACTGAACGGCCAGGATAATATTCCAGCTGAGTGATAACTCCCCTGCGTTTTAAATTAAGACTATTTGAGCATTCATAAATCTGAAACATGTATTTCACTCTCCTTTGAAAATCAGTGTGCTTCCTCAGTAGAATTTGTTGTTCCAATTTAAGGTCATTTTGGCGAGGGTTCTCAAGTCACAATGATTCTATTAACTTCAGAAGATATTCATTTATAGAGGTATGGATTGTTTGAGAAGGCATTTCAAGAGTTTTGTTCTTTGAAGCTATGACAGAAATAGATCCTTCATTTGCTTCCTGGCTTCTACCAAATATTCTTCACACCTAACAATCGAAACACCGAGGAACTTTATCTGCATAACCTACAGCTCAGGCCATTCTTGCTATCTGTATTGATCCACACAAAACTATTTATTCTTATATTCAAGATGATGCAATTTTTTTCTTTTTCAAGAGGACATCTTGATGTGCTGATAAGACCTCACCTAAAGTCGTTGTCTTGGCCATGAACCATCCTTGTGTATACAGTCAGCACTTCCAGATACTGTGCTCCCACTAACCATTCCAGATACTGTGCTCCCACTAACCATTATTTACCCAATGACAGATAGATAGGATAAAAACATTTTGAGATACCATAATGCTGAGTATCCTAGCTGCAGTTCTTTTGAATAGATAAGTGCTATTCTGAAAAGCCACTTCACGCTTACTGTTTTGCAATTCCATGACAGCTGGCATCACTTTTTGTAAATGTAAACTGGTTTGTTTTGGGTTTTTTTTTGAGATCAAGTAATATTCACGTGATCTTACACTGTAAGATGGTTTGAGGAAATGGTTAGATCGAATAACTCAGAGGCTTTGCTGGAACAGCATGCACTCACCGTATTTACCATTAATAAAAATTTTGCTTTTTTTCCCAGATCTTTGTCTTACTCTGGTATATTCTTTAACCAAGCAATAGTGTCAACATAGGATCTGAAGAACTTGATTTTTTATTTGGTTTGGTTTTGTGGTTTTGGTTTTTTTTTTTTTTTTTTTTTTTTAATTTAGGTCTCTTTGGAAACTCTCATGTAATCTGTATGAAAGCCAAACTTACTCCTAGATACAAATTACATTTGTAAAAAATTCTTCCACAATCCATTGGAAAACTGAAGCAGTGCATCACAACAAAGCCCTCCATGGCCCAAAGACCTACATTTATATGTTGTTGAGTCTGAATAAAAACTTTCTGAGAGCTATAGTAAGCCCCATATCTAGAAATTTCCAAATCTTGCCACATGCTGTCATGTTTTAAAGCCTTACCTTGCCTACAGAGCTCACTGATGTTTACAATTAAACAAGCTAGTTCTCATACATGACAAACTTGTGCAACTTACATAGCTGTTTATTCTTTTTTTTTTTTCCCCAGAAAATGTCTTCCTTGTTTGCCGTTGCCTCAGCCAGATTAAAAAAACAAGGAACTGAGGCCCTGAATTTTAAGAAGAGTAATCAAACATTTGGAGAAGGGCAGAAGGAGAAACCTTTTTCAGCCTTTCTTGTTAAGTTATCAATTTAAAAATTCTAGGATTCTTCAGGCTTAATTCTATACTGAAAACAAAATTTGATCAAGAGTTGTATTGCTTATGTTAGTCTGCAAAAATGTAAGGATCAGCTGATTGATTTCTGCAACCTTCTTTTTACTTATGTGATGAATGTAATAAAGAATACATGATTGTCCAAAAGGACACATGAAATATAAAGAGGAGACCTTTAAAATCTGAGGGTGAAGGGACATCACAGCAGAATATAATATCCTAAAGAAGTCTAAACACCCCATATTCCCATATTCTAATTTAGAAGACCTTTAAAAAAATCCAAGACACTAATTGCACAGAGAAAATAAGATAATAATAAATGTTAAAATACTGCCTTTCTAATTAGTCTACCCATCTCCTTTTAATCAAGATTAGATAAATTCAAGTATAATAAGAAACTTTGACCTTAGTATCTGTCACCGTGACAAAAACCTATGCAAAGCAAGGAAATGCATGTACAAGATACCTGTTCTAATATGGTAAAGCACATACAGTTTATACAGAGCTGTCTTCAATCAAAAGAGTAAATTGATTTGTCATGAAAAATGAATAGATGAAACCATGTTTAGCTCTATCCAATTGTTCATCCAAACTACAGAAGCCTAATTTTTTCACATCTGATATTTTCATGGTATATGTACTTTGGAAAACAATACAAATTAAATATCACATGTTAAAAAAGTAGTCACATATCATCTTTTAAAAAGCAGTCATAGGAAATATCCACAGCTATTTTTCCTAACACAAACATGGTGAAATCCAGCCCAGCTCAAGCCATCATAAACATGTAAAAAGAAATCTGTAACCTAAAATTCAGAATGTGTAAAGTGTTTTCATTACGCCAAGAGTGAAGAGTGTTATTATTCTATCATGCTTATCTTCCCTCTCATTAGGGAGCAGGCTGGAATTAGTTACAGGTCATAGAGCTATTTGGACTTGCAGTACCATCTCCCACATCTGAAAAATAAGAATACCCTGACCACAGAGCTACTGAGTCAACCTCTCTAGGGTTCACTTTATCTTGAATAAATAAATAATGTTTAATTACTTATAGAGAGTGGAAATTGAATTATTTATAGAAATAATTTCTCTAACAATAGAAGTGAGAAACATCTTGCATGTCTTTCAGTGTAATGGAATAGCTATGGTGAGTGGAGCAGGCATTATTTGCAGCATATCACAGTCACAGTCACTAGGCTAATTTCACATTGGACTTCTTGAACCTCTCTGAGTGCAGTCCTTGGACCATTTTTTAGCTGTTCCCTCTTTCTCAGGATGAGAGCATACAATTCCTCACTTTCCAGGTTGTGCCCTGGTCATCAGATCAGGTAGATCAGTCAGAGTTTACCTCAGGAGGTTCAGCTGTAATTTCCTGGGAGTAACGCCAGTGAGCAGATGATTTTGTAACACTGTATTTTTATTAGCTGAAGAGAAAAACATTTCAGAGGAAACCAGCCTTTAAACAATGGATGAAAAAGTATTCCTTTTTAGCTCATGCCATACTAGCCTGTATCCTGGCCACCTGCCAGCAGCTGGTAATGTGCTTTCAAATGCTCTATCCTCACCAAAAACTTTCTCAGAAACACTTTTCACCTAATCAGTCTCCTTTAGTCTCCAGGACTTCACCTTTGACAAGGTAAAGCTTCTAGGCACCTACAGATGGAATAAAAAAGCCTGTAGCTAGTAAACCGGTCCACTGCCTTTTAAATACACTGACATTCTTCTCTTCATCACAGCTTTTGATTTTTTGATAGATAGTTTCATATAGAAAACTCTTGTAGCCCACCGGAACATAACTTTAGAGTAAAAACCCCCACAATTCTGTCTATTACTATGGCAAAGTCATAACATGAGATTGGGGCACAGAGTGAAAGCAAAGGTGCATCCAGCTCACTAACCTGTTCCTGCCAATGGCAATAAGTGGTTGGCTAGCGAGGAGCATGAAAACAAAATAAGTTTTTAAAGATACATTGACAAGTAGTCTCTCAGCCTTCAAAAGTTTTCATTTTAAAGATTTCTTGAATCAGAAGTGTTGTCCATGTATTTATTAATCCTCAAATTATTTCTCTTTTATGAATTTGTCCAGTGACCCCTTGCATTCCACTAAACTTTGATCACCCACAACATCTCATTTATTCTCAGAAAGCATTACCTTTAGACTCCTGTAGACACCTATATTGAAAGTAGCAGTTTAAATTCTCTTTACAGTTTATAAAGAACGACTGTAAAGAACTGACTTAAAGGAAGTCTAGACAACTCAGAGTCAAGGTCTGTGCTGTGAACATCTAAGTTAGCTAAGATGAATGCCAACCTTTCTGTCAGTTATAGTTCTTCTGGGGCAGAGTCAGATATAGGAAATTAATCAATCTTCACAACTGCTCCCAGTTCCCAATAAAATACAGGCTAAACTTCTAGAAAAGTCAATATGGAATTTCAAAGAGAATCGTATCTTTATAAATTCCATTGATTCAAAAACATAAAAGTTCCTCTTCTCTGAAAGTATTGTCACTATATTAAAAAGATGGTATCAATGTTCACAAGATAAAATCTTCTTCCTACAAGAAAAGCCCAGCTGAATGGTCACAGCATATGCCTCAATGTTCAATAATTTCTCATACGTTTTTATTTCCTTATATAAAAACAACAGCCTATTTTATTGTGTACTCAGTTCAAATGATCACAACAGTACAATACTTAACCTTAGTTACACAACAGGAGGTCTAATAGCACGTTCCCAACATTTGGCTAGATTTACAAAACCAATATAGGGTTGATAACATTGGCTGGATATCCGTAAGTTTGATTTTGTAAGTGTATCTAAGAATATGAAAAAAAATTTTTTTTCCTCTGCAATATTTATCTGTGTTAAAGTGTTTTACTTTCAGATTAAGTGCCTGGCAACCAATAAGAAACCCATTCTTCACTCCAGCAGTGAAGATACAGTTTCCTAATATTACAGAATAATTCTACTTTTTCAGTTACTAGACAAAGATAGCCAGATTCAGCAGTGTCTGAAAAGGAAGTTAGTTTCTAAGTGGTGAACAGAATTTATTTTTCCCAGGTTTTCAATTATAACTCAAGCTAAGCAGGACATTTTTACTCAAATATCTTTTATTGGAAAATGCTCGAACAGATAAAAAATCCCAATACTATTGTCCTAGTTTCTCTGAAAAATTTCTTGAGATGGACTTCTGCTTAGTGAGAGTACGCAATATCTTGGTTGTTATTGACAGGGCTGTGGGGGCACCACCAGCCCTGACTGTCCCTGCTCAGTCGTCTGGGGCTTCCCCCAACTCGCCCACAGCCCAGGACCCCATGTCAACCCCCTGAGGCCATCAGCCCCTGCTCCAGTGACACTCAGCAGGGCCAGTCTCCAGCTCCTCACAGCCCTGCTCTGCCTAGCAATGGGCCCTGCTGAGCAGGGCGCACCTGTGGGCCTATGTCCCAGCACGGCCTCAGCTCATACCTGTCCCCAAAGAGGTGCCCAATGCCTGGGGCTGGGGCAGTGGGATGAGCCCTGGCTGCCAGGCCCTGCCCTGACAGACCCCATGGACAGCCCCCAGCCACCACGGGCCATGGCAATTATAAGAGCTAGATTCAGGTTTCTTCCCCAGTCAAATCCCCTAGCCCCTTTGATGTATATTTACAGCGAATGGGACAGCCTGGCTAAGCAAATTTTTTAATCTTACTCCATGTTTCCCCTTTAATGTACTCAGAAGGGATGTTTAATTAATTGCATACAGAGCTACTGTCTCAGGAGATGATAACCCAGGAATGCTCTAAAACAGGTGCCATGCCCTAAAAGATCGAAAAAGATCATCAATATGCCCTTATGACTTCAATTTATAACATTCCCACTGCTGAGTTGGTTCAACTCCTGAAATCTGGCTTTATGTGACCTGCAAGACTGTACCCAACAGAAATGGTCAGCAGAGCTTCCTGAAAGCTACATGCACTTTTTCAGGTAAACTGGCAGGACCCATCACTGCCCTGGAAAGAAACAAATTCACTTCTGGTTGTTTATTTCCTCCCCTTTTTTCTTCACCCAGCAAAAGTAGGTTCATGCAACTACAGGGCAAATGAGATAAAATAATTTAAGAAAGTGTGGCGGGATGGGTGGGGGTGGGTGGGGAGAGACTGAAACTGAGAGCCATAGGAGATGTATAAGGAAAAGAACAAGAGGGAGAGAGAAAGTAGACAAAAGAGAAAAGAAATAAGCAAGATTAAAAGGTGAGAGAGAAAAAGGTGGGGGGAAGAGAGAGAAAGAAACAGAGAAAGACAGAAGGAGAGAATGAAAGGGGTGATAAAGGGGGAAAGAGGCAGAGAGAGAAAAAAAGAGTGGAAAAAAAAATGTAATCAAGAGGCTATAGCAATAGTACCAGAATTCAGGAAAGGATGCTGCAAAATATGAAAAAGTAGAAAACTTAATTAAGACAAAGTTAGTTGAAAACATTTCTGAAAAATATTTAGGCTGTATCTTCAATTTATTTACCACTCTTTGTCAGCCCATCTGTATTCCTTATGTGCTTCAGAGAGACTTGCCTGCAAGGAAGAAGTCCTGGCTAACCCTTTGAGCAAAACACTTAAGGTTGCCCATTGCTCTGCTCCAAATCAGGTTGCTCATGTTCTTTTTAATAACATGAGGACAAGAGTGTTAGGGCCAGTGTCCATATTTTACCTCTCAACATGCTGAGTGCAAAGAGGGTTTTATAAATTTTCAGCAAAAGGCATTTCTGAGAAGCTTGCATATATGATACACTTCATGCATTATAGTATTACTATAGACATCTGTCAATTTTACAAGCTGTCCTTTCAGATTTCTGTTGCTTTTAACATGTTCTAAGAAGTACACTAACAAGAAAAACAGTAAATAGTAACAATTAATAAAAGTTAGAGCTGTTCAAGCTACAAGCAGTTATCTTGAGAGGCCATAGAAAGAAATATAATTGTTAGAATTTAATAACTAAAACACCCCACACCTAACTTACAGACAAAAAATAATCTTCTGTGGAAGGAGCAACAGGACAAAGAGTTGCCCACAGGAACTTTATAGATGGAAGTCCTTGCAAACAAGTCTCACTTTTCCCCTGAAATCTCATCATATCTCTTTCAGAGTAAGTACTCTCACTTCAGAAAAGTTTTGCTTTCATTTTTCTCACACAAACTTATTTCTGTGAAAACCTTAACAAGTAAGAACATATGAAGTAAGCTTAAGCAAATGAACCCCACAGACTTCTCTTATGAAGGTGTTCCCTTGTCCATCAGAATTAGTACATCTCTGTCTGAGAGGACTCTCCTGCATAGCCTGCAGGTCAGACTATCCTGAAAATAGTATAAAATTTCCCTCTATGCCCAAAATACTATAATCAAACAGTGAACACTTTGTCAATTGTATTAAAGGATTCTCAGTCTGTTTTTTTCTTACTATATTCTGTGAGCCTCTGAGTAAGCAGTTTCTCATATTTTCTCCCTTTTAGCTGAACTTTGTAGCAGAACGTAAGGTCTTGTCTACATGCAGTTCAAACACCAAATTAACTAAATGGATTAGAAAGCAGCCTAATGAAAACTGTGATCCATATTCACTCTTACTTCAGATTGCAGAGGAGAATCCACCAATTACCTAAATTAATTCTGATGGGTTCTCTGCCAGGATTTCATCCATTCTGAAAACAACCTTGAAAATGTAAATTAGCATCATTTGATCAAATCTTTTCTTAAGTTGTTTGCAGACTAACTAAAATAATAGACAAATACTATGCCCATTGGAATCTACAGTAAGTCTCCAAAATTTCAGCTGAATGCTCTGGCCAGGGCATCTCAACGCTTCATTCATTTATCCTAGAATTTACCTTAAAACTTTAACTCAAGTAGGAGAAATGGCTGAGTTTAGGTCAGACTTAGCTCTCATCCTAGCCAAGGAAAAGCCAGACTCTTTCACTCGTGATCGTTCTAGCCACAATATTAATCTGATTTTCTTATCCCACAATCTTAAACTACTCGTTTGTTTTTTTGGGAGACAAACTATCTCAAAGAAAACAACAGGCAAACAGATCTCCTACTGATAATATCTGAACCTAAATGCAATTTTGGTGTAACTTGCTGTACAGAACACAGTGGGTGCAGTATATCTCTAGTCACTTATTAATTGCTAAGTTAGTGTTTCTAAGGCATATTCTTCTAAGAGCACTGGAGGTTACAAGTTTTTTTTTCTGTTACAGAAAAGTGTACCATAAATTCTGTTTATTTGTCCCACACCAGATATACCAGATGCTGTGGATTTCATGGGCCACTCATGTTTTTGAAACTGTTTGAATTTTAGCTATGGTCTGACCCATTTTTCCATCAGGTGGCCAAAAAGCAGACAGCTGTCCACTGTTATGTGCTCTGTGGCTTCTCCAACTCACTTCTTATTGCATTACTGTCATGAATGAGTGGAATGCACCTTACTCAGAAGAGAGAAGCAGCAATATGTTTTAGTGAGGTAAAATAATAATTTAACAGAGTTCAGTGAATTCGATGGAATTTACCAAAATTTAACAGGTGTTTGCTGAGGTTCAATAAGTTTGATGGCAAGGTTCACCTTATTAATTACTGCATGGAAGAAACATACAAAGGCAAATTGAGTTAGAATCAAGTTAGAATGATTCACACAAAGACCAGAGATGCAAAGGGTAAGGAAGACTCTCCCATTGAGTCACAAGGTTCAGACTGGACTCCCTTGCTTTCTAAACTCCTTACGGAGCCTAGACATGGCTAGGTCCAACCTTAGTCTCAGACTTGGACAATGGTTTATGTCTAATGGAATTATCTACACAAAGTTTATAATAATTAATATTGAGTAGCTATGTGGATTAGTTATGTTTCATTAATATTAATTTGGCATGTTATCAGTCACTTACCGAGGCTCTGCCACTAGTAAGGGATCTCTCTGCCCTGGGCAAAGAAGGATCTTTTAGCCTCAGGCAAGGAATCTCAAACCTTGAGAGGCATCAATGCTCAAGGGAAGAGTCACCTGGCGTGCAGTCCAGCTGCAATTCAGGGAGAGCTCAAATCAGACTTGTATAAAGATCTGATGTTGGTAAAAGGTCTCGCTGCCTTGAGAGTTGTCCCAGCTCAAGGGGAGATCACCGGCATTCAGCCATGCTGCCTAGCAGGCAATGCTCATGAAGGCGCACTTAGGCTGTCATATTTATGGAATAAAGTGGTTGGCTCGTAGTCAAATTACATGTGATGGGAAAGGTATGCATGAGACTCCTTGTACCCACAATTTTCTTTGTTCCTTGATAAATGAGTCTTGGGAGAAACCACCCGTTATTCATGTGTTAATTGCATGATCGGTGTTGCAAGCTCATGTGCATCGATGCTCACTATGTGACTCTACTCCTTTGCGGGTTTTCAGAGAGCAGATTGAAACTAGAGGAGTTCTTGGCCCGGCTATGTCTCAGGCCTTGACCTCCTTTGGAGTCTGTACCAAACTACTGCTAGTTTGCTTAAGGAGTCAAGTGCCTCCGTCACAATTACTTGCTAGCTCCCAGCAATGAAGGTGCAGTTGGTAGAAACAAGGTTAGAAGGGCAGTAAGAGGCTTATAGCTTCCCACGCCCATTGAAGCTGCACAAGGCACAATCAACACAACTTCCAGCTACCTCATAACTTCTAGGCCTCAGAGGCTCAGGCACTCAAGCCTGGTTTAGGGTATTGCTGTTTTGGTACAGAGATGGTTGTAGATACTGATCTGTCATGGCCAGGATAGGGATCTCCAAGTAAATACATTTTTTAAAGGGAAATCAAAGTTCTGAGAAATACAGGGCCTATTATCCCCCATTTTACTCATATAGCTACATGAATATTCATGTGGTTAGATATGTCTGCTGTGGAAGCTCTCAAGGGAGAGCGCATTATTTGTGAAAGCCGTATCCTGTACAAATGCAGGTTGTCTTATTCAAAGCCACACAAGGTCAGTTTTAGCTTACATATCTGATTTTTTCGCTTGGTCACACTTTTCCTTCCATATAGTTAAGTCATCTTACCCTCTTTTTATATGTTCTTTGTCCCTTTGGGAGATGCGCAGCACTTCGTATAGACTCCCTGGGATGAATGCTGTTTCTGGGAAGGTCATAATGTTATTTTCTGAAAATTATATGGTACAGCTGGCTAATTTGTCTGAGTCATGCAAAATAGCAACATTTCTGAGTTTGGTGCTGAATAGATCAGAAAAGAATAGGGATCTTAATGCAAAAGAGCACCGATTCCATATTTTATTTCTAGCAAACTTTAAAGAGATAAACACTGTTACTGCTAAACTGTTCTTTAGTGTCTTACAATTTGTCTTGCTGAAGCAGATTTGAAAGAGAGTGTCCAGGCTACAAGGGCCTGTCAGCAATGAATTGTGCCTCATGTGAGTTCAGAGTATATAATTCACCTCTATCCTTGAGAAGGTGCTCTACTTTTGAAAGGAGCATCTGGAGTCCCAAGTCACATTCTGTCACAGAGACTAAATTCAGTTCAAACACAAGTTTCTTAAGAAACATGAGGAATTGTTTTATTAATTGTATTAGTATTAATTCTAATACATTTGTTTGTGAGGAAAATCGTCAGTTCCTGAAATTCCTCTTTGATAATGATTCCTGTCAATAATATCTTTACTCACTGCTGTTGTCATCATATATCCCATATTCCCACACGTTTGTCCCAGTAGCCCATCCACCACTGTGCTTCTTTGTGCTTCTTTAACCCAACAAACTGGTCAGCTCAGTCATCTCTTGGCTGGTCACCTTGAATATGATTTAAAAGTGTTTTGGTGAGGTTAAAACATTCCCCAAAGGTTACATATTAGGCATAGGTCTTTAATGAGTACCACGTGCCTCTTATCTGTCCCTAGGCTGTTCCGTCTGGTAATTAGGGTTAGAGGTACAAGCTCACTGTTGCTCTGTTCCTTCTTGCTTGTCTTGAGCTGTTAAACCTCCCAAGATAATATTTATAAAAGTCATTGCACTCCCCTGCAGTTCTAGCAAGACATCATGAAGTCCATGTGAGATAAAGATCCTTAGATCTAAATAAATTCACTGACTAAATCTTCATCTGTGAACTTTTCATAAACCATTCATAACTGCCTGAAGTTTGTGCAACATCAACTACTTGAATATTTAAGAAGTTAGAGATGATATAGTTTGATTTTCTTTCTGCCCAAGTCAAATTTCTACTACAAATATTCAATTTTACACTCTGAGTATCCACATGAAATTCTATACCTATGAATATACTGACCAGTAAACCTGTTTGCTACAGTATTTATGACAAAATAACATAATGTAACCATGGAAAGAGATGCAATATGCAGAATTACAGGGAAATACTTGTGGAACTTTCCTTTTTCAACTTTTACCTAGCCTTAACCTCACTCTGCCTTGATTATCACATTTTTTACCAACATTTGGTTAAATGAGTCATCAGTTACTCTTAGTTAATTCCTAAATATGTCTTGCATTTCAGCTCAGATTCTGTCATTTAGTTCCTTGTTATTAGCCATTAACATATAGAGATTGGATATGGCATATATCCCATGGCTATAATATTTTCTTTATGTTGTCTTTAGACTAGTTTGCTTTTCAGCAAGGTTTTAAAACATATTAAATACTTTTTTTTTTTTTGGCAGATTTTCAAAATTCTGAGATGGTGAATGACTGGTTTTTGGGTTGTTTTTTTTCTTACCCCAGTAAAGCCTCTCTGTACTGTTAAAGCAGTGCAAAAGCTGAGTGAGCTCCAGTTTTCCCATTAGTTGCCAAGATGTTTGTAGTGTACCAGCATCGTGAACTGAGAGAGATACTCTCTCTCAGCAAAAACTACCATCTCAGCATAAGCAAGCTGATCAATAAGTTAATGACATGAATCAATGAGAAAGATTTGAGAGAGATCTTAATTAAAGAAACAACTGCTGATACAAATTATGTTTCCAATGTATTGATGTAGCAGAGGGCATGAGGTTGAACGGAGATGAGTGCTGATCAATGCCTTTAACATTTGCATTCCTTTTCATCAGAAACCAGTTCTCTTCATCTGTACACATATAGGCACACACTCACGCAGACACACATCACTACCACCAGCACCTCAGAAGGGCTTTGGTTTTTCTGTCTTTATTGATTCCTATAGCACTCCTCTGGAGGTTATTATGGTCACCTCACTTTACAAGGTGAAATGAAGGTCTCCACAGACAAGATGATGCTTATTCCTTTAGACCTTCCTGGATAATATCTCATTATCTTAAATCAGTAAGAAGAGATTTGCCTCATTGTGAACATCACAACATACATGTCGTAATGTACAGATATAATAAGGAGGCATAAGTGTAACTTTGGCAACTTATAGTTACACAAAAAATAAAGACAGTATTCCCTAACACAAAAGGACAAGCATGTGTGTGTGCGTGTATTCAAGAGAGACATGAACAAACAGACGGACAGAGGGAGAGAGAAATAGAAAAAGAGCATTCTCCAGTGGCTGAACGGCACAAACATCCAAAGTCAATAACTGGTTTCCCCAGGTGATTCGATCTGAGACACAGTTTAAAGAGACATCAATCTGTGATGTCAGCAATGCTCAGCATATAGCTAATGGAGCTTCAAAGATCAATATTCAAACCTGCCTTCTTTTCATGCTGGAAACTCACACCACTGTGACATCTCCTGCTAGATGCAAAGTACATTTTATTTTAACTACTTTTATCACTGCTATTCACATTTTTGTTAGATCAGATGTTGGTGTGTTTGTTTTGCCCTTTTTTTTTAATTTGGGAGGGCAGGAAGCTTTATTCCCTAGGATGCAGAAAAGTAATTTAAACTTTAGCTCAGCTGGTAGACATGTAATCCATCTTATTTTCCTGTCAGGTTTTATAATGAAGTCAAAAGCAATCCTAAACTGGTGACATGATAATCTAATGCTGTGTAGTAATGATTATGTTGGATCCAAAAATATGTTTTTACTCCATACACAAATTGAAGAAGTAGAGCAATTTCAATTATCATCATCATAGTAGTAACCCAGAGCAACAATAATAAAAATATCTGATAGGAGGAGAAAGAACTACATTTTTAGCTACTTAAATCATAACAAAGACTCAGTGAAAAGGCTGAAAAAATGAAAAGACTGAAAAATATCTTTCAATAAAATACCAATTTCCTGTGGTAGAATCACTGGGTGTTTCATTAGTTGCTTTTAAGAGGCCATAGAAAAAGCAGGGGAATCTAAAAGATTGAAGTCATTAGCAATATTAATATTAGCACTGTTCTAAAATAACATCATTTCTAGAGCTAAACTGTAGCATGCCTCACATTTATTAGAGAATGGTTCTATTGACACATTGCAGTATATGTAAACTCACTGAATATATAATAAAATGATTTAAATATTAAGTGAGTCCATGCTTCCAAATGTTAGTTCAAAGACTGGTAGAATTGGAACCCCACTCTAATCAGTCTTTCCCATTTCCTTCTCCCACAAGAAATAAAAGAAAAACAAAACCAAGTCAAATTAAGTTGTTAAATGGTTTAAGGATTTGATATCTTTTGCTGTTAATTTAAAGGGTTGAGCTGCAGCTCATTTCTTTTCATCTTTATAGCAAAGCACAGAGTGACCCCAAGGGTCACTGAGGATTATCTCTGTGTCTTTCCATTCCATCTTACGTTATTAGTTTACACTGCAAATGAGAAACTGATGTCAGAAATATGCCAAACATTATTTATAAATATAGAAGAAGCCAGGGTGAAGTCTGGTAGGTCTGTGGCTTAGCATGTAGAGGTCTCAACAGCAATTAGTAATTGAGATACATCCACTGTAAGGTGGAAACTGTCATCTCAAGAGCAGAAAATATTTTGTTAGTATTTGGTAATTTACATGAAATACAATTTTGAAAAGCCAAACACTGACTAAGTATGAAATGGATGGGTGACCCTATAATAATAAAAAAAAAAATAATCAAATTACTAAAGCAACATCTTAAGGTAAAAAGAAGTACTGAAGTCATCACTACTCTTAAGTTAACTCAAATTTAGTATGAAGTTACTTTTCATTTTTCCACATACTTTCTTCGAATGACCTTAAAATACTGCTTTTTGGCACCTTTTATAATTAAGAGTTTTAATTGTGCCAAAGTATTGTAAATGGGGTATACAAGAAAGGGTGAACTTTCTCCATTAACGAAAAGCCATACGAATCATACAAGGACTTTTAGTTAATTAGCATTCAGGAAAAATATCATACAATACAACATTGTATCTCTACATTATCACAGAGGAGGGGAAACTACCCATTATATTCATTGTTGGAAGAACACCCCCAAAATAGCCAAGGCATAATTTAACATTCAAAATACTTGAAGTAGAAATTGACTGTTAAGAAAGTGAGAGGGCAAAATAGTTAACAAGCAATGATATTTGGGGAGAAGAAATTGCTCTGGTATAGCAAAATACATTGCACCTTTATCAGTGTTATTTAAAAGCTAATGCCTTGGCTTTATATGAAAGATATGCATTCAATTTTTTTATGCTCATTGCAAGTTACTGGAAAGATTTGTTTGATAAATATGTTATGTTTATGTGATATTGCCTTATACTATATTACACTAATAAATCAGAAAGCATGAAGGTCACACATTTGAATAAAGATGCTGCCTTTGTAGCACGTCTTTCTTTTTAACCTAGTCTGTAATGAAGTTAGAAGTTAATGAAGTGCTGTGACACACAGAGGACGCACGCACACACACACACTTTCTCATACAAGGGCTGATCATTAAGGAAAATGCTGCAAGTGAGAGATGTCATATACTCCACTTTTGTTAATGCAAAGAAATGTCATTTTCTGGCCATTTCCACCAGAAAATGAAAAATAAAAAAACAGCTAGAGGCTATGTTAAAAAAAAAAAAAAAAGATATCTCTGGCCAATCAGGTGACCAGGTCTTCCATTCAAAATTCATTCCAGTGTGTTTCTCTCATCATCCTCATCTCTAGCCTAGATCAATCTGCACGCAAAGAGAGTAACAGGAGCCTGTAGTATAACTGTCTAGGACTTTCTAAGAAATCATTGTCGTGTTTTGAATCCTATCTTGTAGAGCACTTAGTGTATCATGTGCAGAGAAGTATTGTCCAAGTTTGTAGATTTGTAAGTTAATTTCATTTTTCGTTCATTCTAATATTTCATTCTCTCCCATTTCCCATCTCAGTATATTCTTTCTATATTCCTGCATTGTAAATTACAGAAAATCAAATATTCCAGGTTCAGAATAAGCTCCAGGGGTGGGAATGAGCAACTGAAAATGGGGACAGAGAGAGCCAGAACTCCTTCACTCAGTTATGTTACCAAAGCCAATGGCCCTTAGCACTACTTCAGCTCCAAGTATTCCTCAGTGCTTAACTGCACATTGCTCTCTCCAGCAGGGTCACATTTGTTCCCCCGGACTGTTAAAATAATTTTATAAAATCTAACTGTCTGGTTTTATTTGACAACATTACTAAAGAGAAGTCAGGGAAGACATAAGGCATTGAAATGAAATAAGAAAAAACACTTTTGTTTTGTTTGTTTTTTGTAATGAAAATATCAGGGAATAAGTAAAGATAGAAAAAAAGACAAGTGTGTTCGAAATTAAAAGATTCTGTGAAATCCACTGGGACTTCACAAGGTAATTTCATTTGGGGAGTGTGACTGTAAGCGAAGATGAACTCTATTCAAGTCCTAAGATTTTAGCCTGAGTTACTGCAGACTTAATTGACAGAAAGAAAAAAGTGGGGGTGGGCAGAAGGAGACAATGGGTCATCGGTACATACTGACTCTGGGTCTGCTGCATGGGTACTTCAGCATATAACTTTTAGGTGTCTCTTTCCTGAAGGTCCAAGTGTGTGCATTAAACCGAAAAGTCATGTATACTGTGCAAGGGAAAATGTGATTAAAACATCTAGCATGCAGTCTACAGCTAGACAAAAGTTCATTTTCTAAGCCCTGGTTACCTATTCAGGAACTTGGACAGTTTTACTCAGTTTGCACATTATTGCCAGGGTAATTGTTCAGAGGAAAGCAAAATTATGAAAAGAACAACAGCATCAATACCACCAGATTAAAAAAAAACCAGCAACAAGCTGCTGGAAATCAGTGGTGTTTAGTTTAAATAGCGCTCTGAGGAACTCTTAAGATAAAAAGTGTCTTCAATACATACCCAAATGTTACTTTTCAATCTGCACACTTATTCAGTTTTTGCCATAGTTTCTCCTTAAGCTAACGTTCACGGAACACAAACTTGTCCCACTGTGAGATGAAATCCCATTTATTTCAATTGAGGCTACACAAGACAAACAATTCTAAATGATGCTTTCAAGATACTGGGAAAAGATAGAGGAGAATTGCTTTGCCTGATGTAATCATAACACTAAACATCAAAAGAAAAGAGCAAGTGCCTAGATACAGGGAAACAGAAAATTCAGTTTTTGTTGTTTATGTCTAAATTAAGTGTCAGCCTTCACTCACAGAGCTGAAGGAAAGTGGAGCAGGCCCTTCCCTATCCCTCATGACTTAAGTGAGCTCATAAGGAGCAAGCATTAGCTATATACAGGGCCATATCTGTAACAACAAAGTAAAACAAGAACAGCTAATCGGTAGTATACAGTACTGTACAAATTGTTGTCCTACAAGTGAAGCTGAGGAGCACTCCCGGAAGAGGTGCTTTTTCACATAACATCTTATTACCTGTTACTTGCATTGGCTTATGCAGCATGTTTCTTTATACTGTTTGGGTCACCACAGTGAAGAGATGGCTCTTTACTTTAGCAAACTGTACTAAAAATCCATCAAAGCATTGATGGGTTCACTAGGACTAAACTAGAGACTTGACATTTTTAAAGGACTTAGCCTTTGTAGCTCTAATACATACTGCCAAGTCTCTGGAGCTCAGATTTCTTTGCAAAGCAGTTTATAAACCTTTCCCATAGTCAGAGAAAGAACTATTTGAAGAGCTAGTAGAATATCCAAGTCTTATTCATTTGGATGGTCTTCTGGCCAAAGCAACCCCAACAAGCTTGGAGTGATTGTTAGTGAAAGAATTTGCTCTCTACGTGAATGCAAGCTTCCTGATAAGGATTGCTAGAGTCAACATCTACAAGTAGATGGTATGACAAACAACCTGCTATGACAGAAAGTAGGTTTCACCCATCTGTTCAGGATATAAAGATGCATAGAATTAAAGCAGTTTCTTTAAGATCACATTTGAAATTGATCATATTATGACTTATCATAGCAAGGATGCAATTATCATAGCAAGGAAAATGATGAGGGTGGCTCATGTTAGGCTATTACTACATCGAAATTTGCTGGAGGTACTTGGCCTCTTGCCTCATGCGTTATGTCACACAGAGTACCATAAGCACCTATGTCACCTACATCACCTTTGTGTGTCACAAGCTTTTTTAAATGGCAGGAATATTTCTAGGACAGCTTTTTAAAAGCCTCATTGATTTCAACATTAAATTGCTACTTTTCTGTCTACTAATATTTTAAATAAAATAAAATTATTTAAAATGAAAAAAATCACAAGATGACAGTTCTAAATGATCAAGCTACCAACTAATCTATCTAATGGATTTTTGAAATATTTTAATCAGTTTAATTCTTGGAATCTATCCTAGGTCTGCAACTATTCATTGCAGACTGTAAAGCAGTTAGCTACCCATTTACTATGTAGCATAGCGCCGTGGAGAAAGACTGAAAACAGCAAGTTTGATACCATATACCATGACTTGTTGACAACGAAAGATATTCATTTCCCTTTTCATGGGGGGGGATATGTGCCTATGCACTGCACAGAAAAGAGAGACATAGATTGTTGTTCACACCTACATTCACCTTCCCTGTACGTAACGTACATACAGTACAGTCCTCAGAAAGTTTCTGAACTTATTTAAAATGTTGAAAAGCTTTTCCTCTGTGAATGTCTTTGCAAGGTGTGAGCTGTGTATATTGATGAATGCACTAAGTTCAGATTGGCTACCACTGTGCTATTAAACTAAGCAGAGTCAAAGCACAGGCTCAAACACTCCCTAGATTGTTTTTGCCTTGATGCCTTGATTGGACTTGCATCTTTTCCAGACAGCACTCAGGCATACTTCAGAGGACTGAATAATTCAGAAAATATTACCAAGAGGCAGTATGGATGATGCTACTTTGCTTTTTGAGATGATGAGATTTCAACTGTGTGGACACGCGCTGTGCTGTGCCACATGCCCTCAGGGATCAGAGAGCAGACACCCAATCATTTTATTTACAAGCAGAGACACAGCCCTTTGGGACAGTGTTAAGTATAGGAATTAAAACAAAATATCATCCACTTCTAAGATAGTCTGACTCCTCTTCCTCTGGCTCATTGGCAAGAGGATGTTCCAGAATTCCTCTGCCGTGAGCAAGGAAGTGACTGTTTAAGATGATGCCTAGTAGTAGTCAGCAAGTAGGCTTTGTGTGCTTACCTATTTGTCTCTGCAGTAGTCACTCTGTAAAATTACTTCTGTTCTTGTCTAGCATAGACTGAAGAAAAGGACAATTCCTGAATTTATTTTTAATGAGAGATGAGCTCTTTTCAAGGCCTTGATGTACTTGTCAGAGGATGCCCTATTTTTATTTTGGGTGTGCTCCAGAAAATGATCCATGTAACGTAATCCTATTTGTCAATAAAATATAGAACATAAATACATATGTGGCTATTGCTTGTTTAATTAAGTGTTTAAGATACTGCATTATTTTTTTCCATTGGAACAGTGAACTAAGGCCACATTCTAGTCAATTGAATGCTCTAATAAAATAAAGTAGCAACAGCAGATTTAAAGACAACTTTTACCTAGATACACCCAAAAAGAAGGCATACAGAACAGTAATAAAGCAATGTTGATACTAGATCAGTAGGTATTTGATTTTAAATTTTGAACCACAGAAGTTACAGATTAATTCTTTTTTTTACACTGAACCCATTTAAATATTCTGAATATCTTAAACATAACATAACTGTGCATTTCTGCAATTAACTATATATATATAAGTGTATGTATATATATTGTTTTTAGACAACAGTTGAAGCATTTTAGAGATACTGTATCATATCACATTACCAGAAGCCTACATATCTTTTGTAAAATATATCTTTGGAACATGACATTAAATGCTCTTATTTACAGAAATAACTTGTACGTATACATAAAAAAAAAAGTCATAAATATTGTTAAAATTATCATCTTAGGGTTATTGGATTCTGCTTGGTTTTTGAAGGAGACAAGACACTTTTAGTGAAAGAATAAGTAATCAGCTCCAAATAGCCTATCAGCATATCAACCTAGCAGGGCACACAAAATATAGGTCTTACTGAAACTGCTCAAACTACAAAGCTTTCTGAGTGTCTCAAATGTGACAAAGGTGCATAAAAGGATTTTAAGCAACTGTGCTTCAAAAAATAATTCTCAAGGAGAATGCCGCACTCTGATTCTGAGACAATAACAAGCATTTAACTAAGATAGATGTGAGTCCCTCCTTCCTGTTTGCCAGAGAATAACATGGGCGTGCAGCAGGTATGTGGGGAGATTGGTAAAATAACTTCAGACTGTTGTTATTTCTCACTCCTCATTTCATCCTGATTTTTTTACAGTATAAGGAAAAACCAGCATGACACATGAAATACTATTTTACAGAATAAATACATTGTTCAAAGTAGAAGGGTTGTTCTTAAACAAGTTATTTATTTAGCCATTATGATTCCTTAGATCTTTTCTTTCATAAATTAGCATCTTTAGGGTCTGATTTAATTGGGAACAGCCTGGGGACACTTCGTATGACAAAGTTTATTAAACTCCACGCTTTAAAAATGTTAGTATTCTTTGAAGTGTAGGGAACAAATATTCTCTCTCTCCTACCTCTGTACAGAAAGTTATCCATAATGATGATCTGAGTGACTAAACAAAGCATATTCAAGGAATACGGACTTTGAAATATTATTCTGCGTTAAATCAGGGGCATCCTGTGACTTTCCATGTAATATTACTTATTCAGATTATTAGAGAAAAAAAATACAAGGTAGTCTATATTTTATCTTTTTGGCATTTAAATTGTGTCCAGTTATCAGGAGAAAGTCCAGTTGGTTTTATGTTTTATCAGCCTCAGTGTTTCAGTCACTTGCCTCCAAGACAATGGCATGACTTCAAATTTGCACAGGCTGTCTATATATTATGCTGCTGTGAATAGATTTATATTTTAGGAAAGGATATACTCCTACTCTCATTTAAAACAGAGACAAAGCTCATCTTGATTTCTACTAGACATAAATTTGGATCAATGGCTAGGATTTTCAAAAGGATAAACCTGAATTTAAGCTCCTAAAAACCAATATTCAGTCATATAAACAAATGGCCTGATTTTCAAACTACTGAGTACCCAAGAAGTCTTCTTGAGATTAAATGTTTTGGGAACTCAATAAGTTAAAAAAAAAACAAACAGGTCATTTATTTGCATATCTAAATATAGACTTTAAGAATCTAAATTTAGGCTCCTATTTTTAAAATTCTTGGCCTAGATGTTACGGAAATGCTTCGCACACTTTTTACACAACAGTTCAGGAGGTGAAATGAATACTATATCCTACATTCCAGTTCTAGTTCTCGACACTACTTTTTTCAGTCATGTCTGCCAAATATATCTACTCATGGCTGCCTTTAATACAAGTTATTCAAATAATAATGCTGCAATAAATTAGTAAAAATTATCATGCTTTTCTGGATAAAATAAAATATTTCAGTGCTATTCCTCCAACTATACCAGCTTTTATCGCTGCATATGTTCTGAAATGATTTGCTCCTCTAGTATTCTCATAAGTGTATATCCTTGCTCACAGATTCCTTTGTCTACACATATACCTAGCTCTCTATATTTAAATCAATA
Organism: Morus bassanus; assembly: GCA_031468815.1. Taxonomy (NCBI): domain Eukaryota; kingdom Metazoa; phylum Chordata; class Aves; order Suliformes; family Sulidae; genus Morus; species Morus bassanus. The sequence goes on from CM062567.1 coordinate 99,847,149, forward strand.
ATAATATTGAAACCTATATTGGTATCGATACACACACACATATAGGCATTTTATGGAAAATGTAAATTGTCAGGAAATAACATTATATTCTGCAAAAAGTACTCCTTCCTGTCTTTCAGATGGAAAATCTTAAGGAATCAAGAAGGAATAAAATGGTATAAAAGTATAGACCATAATTTACTTGCTTAATAAATATGAAACTCCTAAAGTATGAGCTACTGTAGGGAAAGTTTGTGCATGTTTGGGCAAAATATAGGAACCTGCAATTGTATATATACAAATAAATGTGTTCCAGTTGCTGTCGTCAGTTTCTTAAATATTTGCCTCCTGGCTAGAAAATTTCTAAGCCCAATTTCCCTGTAGTGATGAGTCCAGCCATCTTTAAATATGAGAAAGAGACAGGGGCAAGAGTAAGAATCTTGTAGTACTGAGACACAATACTCGGAAAAACAAGACCTAACTGTGAAGAGCTGAGGAATGACTAGGTGAAAATTAGTGCAGATTTTTATACTTTATGATCCCTCACATCTCATATTTTATTGATAATAGCAACATTCTTAATGATGACTTCTTATTCTGAGAGTTTGAATGTGTAGTAAATTGGCTGTATATTAAGAATGCACTGAATATTTGCAGTAAATATGCATTTGTAAGTGTGTATCAAGGCATGTGTCATTTTCTAATAGAAAATGGAGAATGTGTATATGATAAGACAATATTCAGGAGAAGAATGTGGATACCCTTAGCTGAGAAACATTTCATACTTCAAGTGTCCTTATCCCAAATTCCAGTCTAAATGTTGCTTGAATTTAAACAATTATATTTATATATGTGTTCTCAGAATCATGTGGCCACTTTGCAATTCTCTTTACAACAGAAGGATATCTGAAACTGCTTTTAATTAAAAGGATTTTAAATCAGCTTTTCAACCTAAAATTGAACTTTTCTGATTGCTCCTAAATCTTGAAGAATAATGGTCAAAATGTAGGCCAAGACTATCAGAAACACTTGGGTCAGAAAATAATTTTGATTAAAAAGTAAAAGGTTCTGTGTAAAATTTAAACTTTTTTGGTTAAAAAGAAAAAAATATATTGGATTTTTTTCCCCAGTTCATTAGCAATATATTATTATATTTCAGTTGCTGAGAATAGGGATTCACTTTTGAGGGCTGGCCAAAGACTGGACTGATGAGTGACTGATGAGACTGTGGAGTCTCCATCCACAGACATGTACAGAATTCGACTGGACACAGACCTGAGCCACCTGATCCAGAAGTCCTTTGCAACCTAAATTATTCTGTGATTCTGTAACTACTCTTTCTCTCTTCAATACCAAAATAATATAAACTAATTATAGAGCAATTTGCAAAATTTATGTACTTTCTGAATATGCTGTAGATTATGGATCCAGCAATTTCTTTGATGTCTTTGCTCCCTACAAACAAAAGGAAATAATATCTCTGGTAATACTTTGAAGGTTTTTCGTCTTCTGAAAAGAAACCGCTTTATGAGAGTCTCTGGACAAGCTTCTCTGAGAGAGCAGAGACTGAATGAACAGCCTAAGGCAGCAATCAACTGAATCAACAACCTAATGGCAGCAATCAGTTCCCACAAGGGCATTTCTTCTATAGTACAAAGGACACACAGATATGTAAAGATAATGAAAAGAAGGGCTCAGCATTTAGCACAGACTCGTGAGTAATACTTTCACTGGAAAACAGCAGGATCATTGCCACATGACAATGGTTTACTCTCACACAATATATTCAGAATGGGTCCACTGATAGGAGTATTTCATATTCCTCTTCTTCCATTTTCTACATCCCTGAAATAAGACAACTAGAACATCAGCTGACCCAGGGAGTTGGAAGGGTTGTTGTTCAAATACCGTGCCATGTTTAGGACTCCAATACACCAGTTCATTACCACAGCTTAGCCAAGCTAATATATGTCAGCTGACCTTTGGGAACTCTGTGTGTATTCCTAGACCACCAAAAATGTGAGATATAATAACTTCATATAGTTTTCTTTCACTGATTTTTTAGCTAATAGATGTCATCTCATATTTGCCACAGGTTGAGCAGGTATGATGACAATTATTGTGGTTACAGTTGATAGATATCAATTTATTACACTTGTGGATATGTCTGCATTCTTAGGGCAGAGAACAACTGATGACTCTAGGACTCAAATGGAAGCCAGCTGTAACCTTTGGTCCAGTGTTTTGTAAAAATCACTTTGTTCTTACTTTAATTCTGTAGCTTGGAATTGTGGACAGTATGGCACCCTTTTTCCTGCCATTGGCAAATTTCAGCAGAAGGTACATTCCTTCATTTTTCAAACTGTCTGGAGGTCGGGTATGTCTCCAACTACCTTTATATAATTTGAGTAGAGCAGCATTTTCTGTTCAGGCTTTAAGGAGTGTGTTTGGTTTAGCCCTATGCAGTAAATGTTTCCATTCTGGTGGAGAGAATTTCCATACATTTATGTTTGAAAATAAAAATGAAATGGAATCTTTACTAATACTAGAGAAGTATTTTCACATGTAGTCTAACCCACTCAATTACTTTTCAGTCAATGTGTAAGTAAATCACCAGATATATCACTAGGCTACTAGGTATTGATTTGCTTGCTAACTTAACTCATGGTAAATGAAGGCTGGCCTTGAGCTGGAGATTAGGGACTATTTTTTGCTGTACTTCTCTAGAGTCATGATCCATTCTTTGGCCTTTAAAATACAGCTGTAAAATAAGTGTGTATATAGTAAGTAAATATAAAATAAGTAAAAAAATAAATGTAATGGAAGCATGTGAAAGAGAACATTGAGGTAAACCAAAATTTGTAACCCCATAAGAGACTGTGGATCCTTATATTTTCTATGTGCCCAATATTGCAGTTTTTGCTGGTGGAAAACTCCCATCAACATTAGATCATGCCTTATAATGGCACCATATTCAAAGTACTTAATTTGACAGTCCTCTGGAGTCCCAATTCAGAGGTCACCCCTGCCATTTCAAAGGAGAATGCTACAGGGACATTGATAGAGAATCCATTCTCAGCAACAGATTTTTAATGTATTCTACCAGTACGTGTTTAATGTGTAGCTGTAGCCTACAGAATTTTAAATAAAACAAAACCATCTATTGCACTTTTAGAAATAGAAAGTTATTCATGGGATTTTCCCTGAGTATTTTCTGGTCTTCAGACACTGGCGGCTGAGAAACATACACTGTTCTTTACAGCTGCATAACTATCCTGCTAGCGATTAATTACTTAGATACTTCTGAATAAATAGGATGTAAAGAAATACCTAACAAAAGCCTAATGCATCTCCAATGATGGAACCCCGTGCTATGCCTGAGATGAATATCCTTTTCAATTTTTTTTTGAAAGACAAGTAGATTATTCAAAATTATGGCAATCAGATACTGGCAGAGAAGAAAAATAGCGATATGCTGAACAGAAACCACTTAAATGCTGCGAGTCTCTATAATATAATATTTCCACAACTGTTTCTGTTTAAAACTAATAAAAATAAACATAAAACATTCCCTTCTCCTCCTATCAAATTCATTACTTTGAGCGACAAAATGACAAAATGATTAGCTGTTAATAAGGCCCTGGTTTAAAAGATTGACTGACATTGCATTACTCATTTAATTTCCGCTTCTCCTAGGTTTTTTTTTTTCTTCCTCCAAGCACAGAGGGAATTAATATTATCACATCAAAGGCCTCCCTTTAAATGGGGGAGAAAAATCATTTAAAAGGACAGAGGCTGTGATTATTCAAACTAGGTTATTTGCACCTTGTATATATAACGATATCATGGTACAACTTCATTTTGTTCAAATTGCTGTCAGTCACTAATAGAAGAAATTTGCTTCCGTTTTATCAGCACTATTGTGTTCAGTCAGATTTGTGGGTGTGGGACGGGGGGTTCAGGGTGGGCATTAAACATGAAATCTGATAAGAAGGATATGAGGAACGGGGAGTAAGGAAGACACCAAGTGAATCCAACATTCACAATGCAAATGCTTTTCCCCGCTCTTCCTTCATGGTTTTCTTCCCTCTCTTTGCGTGTTGTTTTTATTTAAAGACACAGATACGACCACACACTAAAGTGCAAGTGTGAGCCTCTGTGGAATATGAGATTTAGCAATATTACTCTGTGCTCTGGTATTTTATTTCCTTTCACTTTGATTCCTGACAGACAAATTATTCTAGGGATGATTTAACACCTAAAGATGTATGTCATATTCCATAAAATAGTTGTATCGGTGGGAAAAATTATGAGTAGCACAACCCTTGGCCTAGCAACACCCAATGATCTATCAGCATTTAAGTCTTGGCAGATTGAATTATTCCCCTCTCTAACTGTAACTGTGTTAGGGCTTGCATGACAAACAGTCCACTTGTCAAATATTTATCCTTCCTCCTAAAAAAAAAAAAGGTGGGGGGAGGGGAAAAAAAAAAGATTGACTGGGAGAAGGAGGGGGAATATAAGTGGTAAAAGACCAACCACAGCATGAAATATGAAACATAAATCACTGGGGTCAGGGAGAGCAGGGGAACTTGGTTACTAAGGCTCCAGATGGATTAAATAACGCATGTCCTGAGGGAGGGTGGGAAGGAGAGTGCTAAAATAATAACAGAACAGAATGCTCCTATGTCGAAAGGTTTGAAGACAAGCCTTGTTAATTCAGAAAACAGCAGAGTTAAATTAGCCCAGGTCCCTGTGAAAAGTAGTGTTACATATTGTGCAGGAGAGATAAATTTTCACTCACTCTCTCCAATACACTGGCCACTGACAGGTGACTGCTGTGAGTAGTTCATTAAAATGTCCAATTCATGGGAGACTTTCAAAATTTATAATGCTTCCTATAGACAACAGGGTCAAGTTCAATGAGAAAGGAAGAGAGCAAAGTAACTAAAGGAATTATTCACTAATTACCTTTTAAACACATTTGCAGTTTTTTTTCAGCAAGTATTAACTTACTTTTAATGCCTCCAGGTTTACGGCTTTAAATCAGAGAGGGAGATCAGAGTTCAGCACACATGTCTGTTTTCACTGCCCTCTGGTTGGAAGATTTCTGAACAAGTAAGACCATGTGCTACAGCCCTTAGAGTAAATGATTTTAGATGATATAGGATCAGACCTTTAGCAGGGGATTAACAGTGATGGCAATTTTAATTAGGTTTCATTTACCTGTAAGCTAAGAATATACATTGAAGTTCAGTAATTACCAATAGGGTGGATAGTACTGCATATTATTAAAACTACTGGACATCTATGACAAGAGCTCATGGCATGTAAATAACCTTATAGTGTTATCTGGGATGAAATATCTTTTCCTAATGAAATATATGAAGTTGAAGTGTTTTGAAAAATTTCAGCCATAATGATTAAGCTATTCTAGAAAAAATCTAAAATTTGTGGGATTATTTGCTTAGCCCAGGCTAAAAAGTCTTTTAGATAGGAAACTCTATATTCTACAGGATTTGAAGGAATGACTGTAACAATGTCAGGAGAATAGTGCATGCTGTTTGTTTCCTTTTGAAAACATGTCCAAATTTATCTATAGCCTGGTGAAAATATACTTCCCCATGCCAACCTGGGCATGTTCATTGATGCTGATGGATGAATAGGACTTTTCCAGAAAATGTAGCTTGAGGCTGCTGCAGACTGTGTCAGATTTCCCATGTCTCATCATGCCTCTGCCATCTGCAAAGCATAGGGTTTAGTCTTGCTCTTAGTCTTCATGTAAGTGACAACTATTCTTGCTGCCAGTTTCTCCATTAGCTCAGTCTTGAGTCCTGAGAAGACCACAAACCCAGACAGCTATCTATAGAATGTTTTGAATTGTCACTATTACAGGAATATGTTTTTGGACACTTCTGACTATGCTTAAGCAGTATAAAATTGGTCAACAACTTGACCATCTTCTGAATGAGAGGTAGTGATGGATTGTCAGAACATGAGGATTGACAAGTTAGGGTGCGTAATAGGACAATGGATTAGTTCAAATGGGTGGAAGAGTCCATTTTGTCAAAAGAACAGGATAATGTGATGAATTGAAAATTATTAGGAGTGAGATAGAGTAATAAATGAGTCACAGGAAGGTTGGAGAAGGATCCCAAATGAAACTGGAAGAGATTCACAGAAAATCTTGGAAAGGCAAAGACAAAAAGTGGCTAGGCCTTTATAAAGGCTAAACTTAGCTAAGGACAAAGAGGTTAATCGGCAGTTGCTGCCAGCATCAAGGAAAAGATTGCCAGGAATTTCCAGGGAAAGGTGAGCTCCATTAACAGCCATTGCGTTGTTTTCTAAACATTACCTAAGCTTTTTTAATTAATATAATATCATGTTCAGAAATTTACTTTAGGAATAGCAAAGGATCTTTTATTGTAGAAGTTGGAAGATGTGTAGTGAAAGTGAAGGAAGGGAAGTTAAGGGAAGGAAGAAACAGAATAATCTCATGGTTAGCACTATGCAAGAAAATGGGAGTGGATTTCAACTCAGCAGATTAAGACAGCTAAATTTAGGCATCTATATGTGAAGTAGGTGCTGCAGGTCCCCTTGTGCTCAGCTAATTATAATATGCTCCATACAATTAATGGAAACTGAAGGGCTACTCAGCTGAGCATATATGGGTATCACCTTCAGGGTGAGCTGATTAACTCTTAAGACTCTGTTGACTCATAGGCTGACACTGTCAGGATTCAAATCCTAGCTTCAGAGACTGTTTGTGACTATGCTGCAGAGTTCCTCTATGTTCCTGGGCAAGAAATTTTAAAGGATTTCTTTCATGAGATCGCTATCTGTGAGTCCCTCCAGGTTTCTTGTTTGGATGATTAGAGACCCAAGGAATTGATTGGCATAAGCACTGAGAATACACAGCTGCAAGTGCAGCAAATAAAAATCATCATTTCAGCTTACAAAATGCTATCTAATTATAGTGTCTATGAAAAAAATTCAAGCAACAGGCCTCTCAAATTCAGCATCCATATTTGGAAGTACCTTTGACATGAATCTCATTCCAGCCCAGTTCCTTTCGCACAGGGATAAATTCCCTTACGTTTGTTAAGTCTCCATGTAAAAGAATGACCAGCACTGTAGATAAGCCATGAAGGATGTTCATCACTGCATCTTCAGAAGAGCCTTGAATAAATAGGTATGTCCTGGAGACTAATCATTGAATGGTGAGGGGAAAACAATATAGTGAATAGTTATTTGTAGGAAAACATTATCCATTTTATGAGGCAAAGGTCCTGTGGAAAACATAAATAGAATCTGATCATATTATTAACATCCTTATAATAATACATACACTGACAGAGTAAATTAAGGTTGCATGAGCAATTTTAATTCTCGGATTTTCTAATTTTTGAATGCTTGACTTTGCAACCTTAATAGCTTCTTTTAATATATTTTTATGTGCAATTATATAAAGTGCAGAGCCTTTTGATTTATTGCAAATGAATATTCTTTGTCTGCTAGAGTCTTGTACATCATTAGTTCAAGTGGAAGAGCAGCATTTAGATTATATGTGTTTAGAGTGTCATCATATCTGACCATTTTAAAAAGCCCATGAAAACGTGGGATGAGAAGAAAAAGATGGATGTGGTTCAAACGGCTAGCTAGCTTTTTGGATATAGTCATAAATTTTTTCATAATTATTCAGAACATTGTTTTTACAAATGAATTACCATAAAAAGACCTTTAATTGTTATTTTACTAAAACATTAAACATATTCTAAACCAGTTTCTGGAGGGTTTTTGTTCCTTTAAGGTCAGCCCAATATAATGTTCAAACAGTTACCTAAATCACATGAATAGTTTCATTGACTTAAAATGAAACTAAGTTAAAATTATCATTACTGCTTTAGTGGAACAAGACCTTTTGATAATTGTTTAAAAATAACATTTGTGAGAGAAATCCCTGTATGTAATGTCCCAGATCTTTTCATATGTAGATTCCCAGACAGCAAAAGAGAAACAAATTTTTAAATCTCAGTAGCTTACTTTGTCCCTTCATTTACTAACTGTTACTGAAAGCTCCTTATGGGTTTTTCCACAATTACTCCACTTGGGCATGGTATTGTGCGATCTACATCATGTTATCCTCACCATGCTCCACAGCATCCATTCTCATAGAGGGTAACTTTGCTTCAGAAAGTGCTTAATCATGACACTAGTTCTCAGTGGCATGTCCTATCCTTTCTTACCAGTGGGATTCCTGTGCTGTCAAAGGCAGAGTCTCAAGAAAGGGAATATGGCCCCAAACTGTGCCACCACATTTTCTATGTCTCCCAAACGAAGCCAGGGATAATGAATCACAAACACTATTCCACTCCACTGTTTATAACCCATGGACTTATGAGCTAAAAGACAGCCTTTTATACAGCTAATGAAAATAATTTCATCTAGATAATTGGGGGGGGGAAACAGGACAACTTTTATCCATCCTCCATACTTCACTTCAGCAAGACCACTTTGTGTGAATAGAATGAGGAGGGTTTTTACCTGGGAAGCTATGACATTTACCTAGTTGTACAGAAGTAAAAAATATCCTTTTCAGATACTTGGTTTTAGATCACTTCAGAACTCAATTGAATTGCAACATTTTGAGGGGTTTTGTTCCAAACAGAACAAAAATTTGGCATTCCAAAAATTTTTACAAAATAAAGATTATCTCAAAAATGTAGCTGGAAACACTAAAATATTTCCTTCAATAAAGTTTTCTGTTTCATGTGAATATTAAATATATAGACTAAATGTATATTTAAAACATATAGCTAAATATCAGTACATACTTATTTATAATATTAAAATGAATGCAATAATCCATGTGTTTCAGTGAAACAGAGCAAAAAGGTTAAAAAAGTGCTCATTCTATCTCATTTAACACCAAGGGGGAAAAAAAACTTTTCCCATTTTCTATATAAAAGTTGTGAAATTGACATATTTCCATCAAATATTTCAGTTTTATAAATCTACATCTTTCAGTCAAAAACTGCTCAAACAGTATGCTGACTCTAATAATTATTTTCTTATCCTAAAGGAGACAATAACCTGTTTTCATGTTCATGTGGCCTTCATAGAGTCTGTAACCTTTTTAAAATGAGAGAAACTAGAATTGACTCAGAAAGCAAGTAGAGTGTGAGAAACACTTCCAGGGAAATCAAAAGACCACCTGTTAATGTCATGCTTTCTCAGGTGAGCAAAAGTACACACAATTTTCACAACTCTATCCAAAGTGCAGAAATAGCTACTAAGGCCTGCTATTGAGCATGACACAGCTTTGGTTGCTGCCTACAGAAAGAGAGGAATGAATTACTCACACTTTTTTACTGTATTCAGTCATAACTAATATATGAATAATGGGTATAGATCTAAAAATACATTTTGAGAAATTAAGATTCTTCTGATTTTTCTACAGGTATCTCAGTGCGGTATGTTTTTTGTAGTGTCTCTGGTGCCGAGCATTCTTAAAAACATTCAAAGATGAATACTTATATATTTACTTTTGGTTGAACGCCATTTATTTGTTATCACATGAATTTTAAGACCAACTCATTTTTTGAATAAGTAAACAAAACTCTTTATGTTCACATATGCATTTCTTGTGTACTTCTGGACACATTTCCATCTGTAGTGGAAGTCAAAAGAACTTCTGACAGTTCAAAAGTAGCCAAAATGAGAAAAAGACTCCAGCAGATGATATGATGGTATTAACATCACTAGAACTATTCCTTTCAATGATACTACTTTCTGTTAAGTAATTCAATAAAATACAAGTAATAAAAAAACCTTGAACTTCTTTTTTTTTGGTTGTTGTTGTTACAATCTCTGCATCGGCAAATATCAAAATGGTAACAGAAAACAGACAAAAGATTACTACCACTTATTCATGCTCTTAAGTGACATCATTCTGGTCACTTCAAAAATCAAGGAAGAAAGACACAAAGAATGCATACAATTCTAGTGTTGTTATTCATATATCCTCCTCTGAAATCACACAAAAAAGCTCTGAGCATCTGTGAGGTTCACCTGACAGGCGCTGTCCCTCTACATTTTCCCCATCCAGCAGAGACTTGGAAGGCTGTGGAACTTTTCAATCTTGCAAGCAATAAGGTTTCACAGGAAAAGGAAGTGGCTAATGTCAAATACAGTAGACTTTTATGGTTCATGGACATAAAGATCTGGAGCCTACTTGATGCTTCTCTTAGATGAGTTGCTTTTGGCATGCCTTGAATGAGCAGTGCTCCACTTCTCACCTGTCTCCTGATTCCACTGCCCATAGTTGTTAGGCTGGCTCAGAGTTAGAGCTAGATAGAGTGGGAACAGCTTTTGTTTTGCAGGGTCTCTTCTGCATCTTAAGGACCTGTCTGATCACAGTGTGTTCTACTATCAAAAGTAGAAGGGAGGTGAGAGATCAATCTTATCAGCCTTGTCTGCCACAGGCTGCTATTCCTCAAAGAAAACCATGTTTTCTTGAGTGTTTCAGAATTTATCCCCAAAAGTAAAATATAGTTTCTGGAATTTCTTCCATACTTGCATCCATTGCACAAAAGAAAGAATTTTGTCGGTAATGCAAAGATTGTGAAAGCACTCATAGCTTTTCTGCTCCATAAATGCATGTCAGAGAAAGAAATGAGAAACAATTATTCAGTGTGTTTCACAGCAAGAGCTCTGATCTTATCCCATCTTTCTAATTCTGTAGCTTGATGATGAAGTATTGTCCATTTTAGAAGAATGTGATTCTGTTGGCCAGTCCTAGCTATTCGTGGAAGAGTAGCACACTCTGCCAAATTCAAAATTCTCTTGGCATGATTTCTATACAATTAACATACATTTCTATCAATTCTTGTTTGTTTGAGCTTTATTGAGTAATAACAGATTGCTGCATTTTACATCTGCCTTGAAAATACTCTAATCAGAAATCCACTGGAGCACAACCTGCAGCAACTTCAGTCCAGATGTTAAGATTATACATTTAGAAAAGAAACATTACTATTTAGATAAGTTTATGCACACTTAAATTTGTGAAGGAAATACTTATCCCAGGTACGTTCTTTTCACAGATAATTTCACAAGTCTCATTTTTTAAATACATAACACAAAACATAAGTTCCTCAACAAAGAACATCTACATAGGAAAACTAAATTGCAGATCATCTCTGAGCGATCACATTTCTTTAATCCCTTTGTTTTAAATAACTGAAAACAGTAGTTTTTCTAGCCTATGAAACTAAAAAATAGCTGTGTTATGTATGGTTTTTTCTTCTGTCAAAAGAAATGCATGTATGTATTGAGAATAAGTAATGGAATTTTTATGCAAAAAGAAAATTAATAAAAGGAATGATATTTGTATAAAAATGGTGTTTAGCTTGGTAGTGCATCCTCAGTCAACTCTACAATATCTTTCATCCAACATTGTAAAACCACTTATGTTCAATACTGATAAATGCACTACTTTGTAAAGCTACAGCTGAAATAATGTTTCAAAGATGTACCTGGCAAAAGAGTAACAAATGCATTTTGATAAAATTTCAATTCTATTTTTGGGGGATTTATTTCAAAAATGGTGATATGCTCTCCACCTTATAAAAAAATGAAATGTGTTCTGGCAGCATCTTCATCTGAATAACAGCTTGAAGGGTGTTTGAAGTACTGCTATGTCTGAAAGATTCTGTATCAGGACCTTGTTTGTCAGACTGCATGTTTGTCAACATTGATATATCAAAGAGGTCAGGTCAATAGCGCTTCAGTATAAAGTGAGCAGGACAGGGTCAAACAGAAGCCCTGAGCCTTGTACCAAGATCAGATGGGAAAAATGTGAAGTACATTTAAAAGGAGCCAATTGTTTTTCTCTTTTCACTGAACGTAGGTGAATGTTTGTTGACCTCAATGGAGCTTTTTTAGATTAAGAATGGAAGATAACTTTCAGCAGTATTAAAACAGGAAAACATTAGTAGCAGAAGCAGAACATTTCAAAGCTTGAAAATCCTCTTCAGGTCTTAAAACCTCATAAGAGGACATGGAAGTAGAGTGAGGGTGGAAGGAACAGGAGCGGAGGCCAAAATCCCACTTCCTTCTGGCACAACATATTCCCAGCCTGCATAATGCTCCCAAAAACACTCATGATCAAGTCTAGATGTTGTACCCATCCCTCGTTCAGGCATTAGCAATGCTGACTTTCTTTGCCCCTCCATCTCTATGTGTGCCATTTCAAAATCTGTCCTCATTTCAGGCTGCGATTACACATACCAGTCAAAGATGGTGCCTTTGATCAGTTATCATCTGCTTTTACAGATGGAGGCAATGTGATTTGCCCAAGGCTGCAGAGCAAATCAGAAGCAGAGTCAGAAACAAAATCTGGATCTAGATTTAACCAGTAGACCAGCTGAGCAATAGACTTTGCATATTTACGCCATTTCATCCAAATACTGCAAACAGTATTTGATTTTCCAGCCCGAGAAATGTAATTACAACAATATGTTATTGATTTGCATGGTGCATTCTGATGTTGACACTAAACACTTTACTGGAGAATGGACAATAATGTGACTGGGTAGATGGACAGCTGCCATAAACCAAAAGGATGTGATGACATATCTGCAAGGAAAATATCCCAGTGGATCAGAACTAATGTTCAGCAGTTTAAGCAGAAAGTCAAATGTTAGGACATTGAACTCAAAAGCCCCCACCTAGCACACTGTCACTCTGCTGTCTGTTAGAGGGAGCTGGGCTAACACCAAAACAAAACAAACATTTACAGATAATCTCTACTGAAGGTTTTAAAAATTATTCCAAGCAGTTATTCAGCTACAATCCAAGGACAGATCTTCGCTACCACCAAATTAAGAGACATCTTACACAGTGAGATCAAGATGTTTTTAGTTGGCTCAGCTGAAAAAGGAATCCTCAGAGCACTATTATCTATGCTGGTTTTCTGAGTGAAAAACAAAGCGAATGAAAGCCAGAGGAAGAATTTCTTTTCAAAACAGATGTGTATATGTGCTGAGGGCTGACACACTTTTATCACTATTAAGAGAGCTGTCCTTAGATCAGCATTGCTTAGTCAGGAAAAGTAATATCTGACAATGTATGGCATGCATCTGTTTATATTTAGTGTCCCTTAGCAGAAAGTTGACAAGGTCTGCCCAGGAGGTTTACAACCTTGTGCTTACCACCCCCACCCTTTTTTTCCCCTTCTCTCTCTGCATAAGGAACATTTTTTCAGTTTTGAGAAATAAAATGGCAACCTTGGATTTTATTTTTTTTTTCCCTTCCCCCTAGGTTTTTCTGTTAAGGTCAACATTGCTTCAGAGTCCACCTATCACTTCTACTCCAGTTGTTTCCAGTATTCATTATATCACTTCCTAGCACAAAAAAATATCACCTTCCTTGACTCTATCTGTGAGTCCTACTGCTCATCATGAAGAAATTCAGAGCTGTTGAATGATGACAGGTTAGAGTGAATAAAAAAGTGCCTGCAACAACAACAAAATAATAAAAAAGGGGAAAAAAAGAAGTGGAGAAGAAGGTTTCTGAAGAATGTGGGAAAGATAAATAGGACTGATACTTTGTTTCATTGTCAGTAGCACTCTGAGGTTATTTGAAACACTTATTTATGCACTGTAAGCAGAACAATACTGTAGAAGAAATGATTAAATACCAGCTCTCCGAGCAATAGACATCTCATTGTGGCAGGCCTAGACTCACCACTGGGTGGTTTTGATAAAGGCAATATGAGTTGATAACTGATACAGTTTGCCAGGGAGTCATCTGGGGATGCTGACAGCTACTATGCTTTAATAAAATCATTAGAATGTAAATGTTTTTATTGCGAAATAAAGAGCCTCCAGCAAAGTTGACACTATCGCTGCTCCCTCCACTGAATGAAAGCACCGATTAGCATTCAAATGATATAATGATAGTCTGGTTATCTTTATTAAAATTTTTCAAATCGAGTCTTCATTTTGCATGATTGAGTTTTAAACAAATGCAATATTCAGTAGGCTGGTGAGCCAGTCTGAACACTCTTGAAATAATTAAAGTGTGCCTTTTATTTTTTTAAACATGTGTTTCATAAGCAATGAATTGGATTTGCTATTTTAATATGACAATATCTAGTTAGCTTTGCATAAAATAGGGATGTTATAGCATAATTATTGAAAGGGTACAACTTTTAAACATATGTTTCATAAAGCTGAATTCAATTTTCTGAAATGTGACAATGCCAGTCAGCTACTGAAATAATATCAAAGGATGACTTGATTGTTTAGGTTAATTTCATGGGCAATCTTTACTATAGCATAATTGATGGTAAACGGTATGCTTTGTAGTATTTATTTTCAAAGGAAACATAGAACTCATTTCCAATAATGTTCATCAATTCGGGATTCAGACTTTTCAACTACAAGAAAGTGAAGCAGATTCTAAGCAAATAGTTCAGACCCTAAATTTCAGCAACATATGATTTAACATAAACTAGCAGAGGTTTTGAACTATCCAAGAAGAGCCTGAGGAAAACAGAAGAATAAATTAACTCATCTAAGTCCATTAGATTGTACTCTATGTAGGATCAATTAATCATTAATAAATATTTAGAAATCTCATAGGACCTGATCTTCTTTTCAATACTTCTTTCAGTCTTGTCAACTTAGGCTAACATTTCTCCTGGATTAATCAACCCTATAAAACATACTGTACTACAGATACCAATAAATACACAGTATTGTAGGCAAGTATGCTTTGGCTGGTTCTTGGTTATAAAGAATCAAGAGAATCAATGATGACATAAATGTTCTTTAAAAAAATGTGTTCCTGAAATAGCTGTAGTATTGATTCCAGCCTGAGACAGCTTCAGAGCTGAATTGTAAAAAAAAAAAAAAAAAAAAAATCTGAATAGCTGACAAACTCTTGTATCCATTGTTTGAGGAAGAAATGGATAGTACAGGTTCATTCTTAGTTCTTAACTAATCTTTTATTATAATGACTTTCTGAAGATGTCCTGGATGTTTTAGAAGATTCTAAACAATCAGACATTTCACTCTTTACATTTCACTGAAGAAGTGCCAGGGAGTATCATCAAAAGGAGGAACATAAATACCCCTCTGGTAACAAAGCTAACATGTGAGAAACAGGAATGTTAAAAAAAATATCCTTTTAGCTCTTGTGCATTAGGAAGTATTGGCACACAAAACTGCATTTTTGCATTATTGGAAAAAGCAAATAATCGAGGGTTGTTGTGGGTTTTTTTTGGTTGATATACAAGTGTGTGTAAGAGAAAGAGGCTTAACTGCAAAATTAGAATTTGATGTATGTCAACATGGTCTCATTACACCAATCTGACTAAATGAACATCTTTCACAGTACCATCTAGGAGAGGACTAACTAAAGTTCTGGTATCTGCAATTGAGGAAAACACATTCCTCTTTCTACCCAAAAGATGTGGTTACAATCTAAAGGACATGGGAAACAGTTCAGGCCAGAGCATTCTTTCTCCTGTGCATCAGATTTCAGAAAAGTCTATAGAGCACCCTGCATCATCCTAAGAGATGATGTACTGCTTTTTGCCTGGGGATTAATCCCTCCCAGAGAGGGAGAGCACCTCTCCTGTCTATTGCCAGTGCAGACAGTCTGATCCAAATAAGGGATATCGCAACAGTCTTTGGAACTAAGCTTCAACAAATGTCTCGTAGACAATATTTAGAGTATTACTAGATTACTGAGCTGGAAGAAGAAAACCTTTCCAGTTTATAGAAGCCTGCATTCCCACTCTTTTAATGACAACTTGTAAAAGTGAGAGCAAGACAGTAGTGGATCTATGTAAAAGCCATTTCAACACACATTCTGTTGAATGTCCAAGGGAAGTCTTCCCACTGTCATCCACAAAATACTGCTATTTGCAAATCTTCTTGTGAGGTAACATACATTATCTGCACAACCACTTATGTTGATACTGGGCATATAACATTTTTTTCCAATTCCTTCATTTTTTTTCTAAAATAAACCAGAATTTTTTCAGTAAAAAATTTTCTTTTCACAGAGAAATACAAATGCAAACCTGATACTTATACAAATTGTTTCATTGGGACAGGTATTGTACCAAAAGCCTAATTTGGTTGTAACATGGAGTTTTGTAAAACAGATCTCATCAGTGTGTCTGGTTATACTCAAAGACTGAGGGGGAAAAAAGAAAGAAAAAAAAAAAAAGATGGCTTTCCACTTTTTGATACCCAGCCCAGGTATTATATTATTGATTCAGGGATGAAATGTGCTGAGCAAGTGGCCCTGAATGGAACTGAAAGAAACCCTTGGGACTATTTATGAGATAGAATTTGAGCTCAGTTAAAAAGTTATAGCACATGCTGTTCTTATTGATAGGGAAGGAGTTTGTTCTTTTGGTAAAATCAACACAGTAACTCCTGCTTTAAGATTTAGGAAAGAATACAACCCATATGTACTTACGAGCTGGACAGACAAAAGTGAGATCTGAAGTAAATGAAGATCAGAAAGGTAGACAGGGATTTGGGTGGACATAGGCTATACTAGGTAGAAAATGTACCCTCACAATGTCAGCATACTTAGCTCTGGAACAGTTATTTTTGTTTCTTTACCTTCACAGAGGGAACAGTAGGGGAAAAAGTTATGCAAAAGAAAGGAAGCCTCCCACCCCCCATCATGCAAGTTCGTGTATGTATGTATGTCCATTCTCCATGATGTGTACATATAGTGACAAAGTGACAGAAACAAGAAGAAAGGGGAAAAAAATTAATATATCAATGGAGGGCTACCTGAGTAAGAAAGTTTTTGGGAACGGTGACTTCCAGGAGGCACGCTTGTTTGTGACTTGCTCATGGGCACTGAACTTTTAAGTGGATACTGGGGCACTTTCAGAGTGTGCTTGCTTGGTTTCAAAGATAAAGTGGCAGAACAATTGCTGCCTTTTGATAGTAGGAGATTTTTTGCAGGCACGCAGGCCTGAGCAGCAGAAAATGAAGCTGATAAAAATTGGGCACAGAAATAAAGAGAAATAAAAAGAATAATAAAAAGAAAGGGCAGAGACAAAGAAAACTCAAGGAGAGGATTTCCAGAAGGAAGAATAAGAGCAAGATAGACAGTAAGATTACGTACAGAGTAAAAAAATCATGAAATTGTGAGAAGAATATAAAAATATTGGAAAATGGTAAGGCAGATAATAGAAGAAAATTAAGACTCAGAGCACTGGAAAGGCATCAGTCCACTGCTACATTTCATAGTATTATCAGTAGCACTATGACAGAACTTGCATCCTGAATTTTCAAAGTCTTTCTTTAATAGACAGTATCAACTTCATGGAAGACAACACACAAACTGTCTATGTTTTTCAGATGCTACACATGCTGGACAAAGTTCAACAGCTGCTTTCGCAAGTGCGTGTTGAAAATTTGACTGAACTGCTGGCATAGCGATTCAAGTGTCTTGAAAACAACTGCAGTATAGTTTTAACTGCCATCTTCTGCCTTCTCCCCATATTTGTCCTTCTGGCTCACAGAAGGTTGTCAGACACACAAAGTTCTCTGGACTTTAACTAACAGAATAAAATATCTAATATAAATTACCTTTGACTGCTGAAAGACTTTATTTACAGCTGCTCAGAGCTGCATCTGGAGAGTTTAGGTAGAGGCTATGACTGCCAGATGGTGGCCAGACTTACCCAATTAGCAATTTCTCTCATCCTGTGCCTGGGTTTGCAGTGTTACTCCTCACATCACGGTTGCCTGACTCAAGCCAGTACCTCTATTTTCTAAAACAGTAAATACTAAAATAGTAGCAATGTTGTCAGGTGAGCCAACACAGAGCTCTGTAGGCTTGACTCAGTCAGAAGATGCTCTTTTCTATGGTTTTTCTGGCTGTTGAAATTAATGATGTAGCTCTCAATCAGTTCGACTTGTTGACAGTTAAGGCCTAATCCTGGACTGCTTTTCAAGGCAGTGGTATGTTCAAAAGAGTAATGAGGGCTGGCCTGAGTGGACAGAAAATTGAAAATGCAGGGAGAATGGGAAAAAAAAGGTTAACTTTCTCAAATATATATATATGTTTAAAAAAATAAAATCAACAGTGAGGCTCATGACATCAGGAAGTCAAAGCATATTCAAGTCCAAAAGGGTTATTTGCTGAAATCTCTGCTACATATCAAATGATTTAAAAATTATCATTTATAGTTGTAGCTGTGCTAAAGCACATCAGCTGGACTGATCTGTGCTTAGACTGCTACTTGTAGTTGGAGAAACAAATAACAACCTCAGGCTTTTCCAGTGCACAGTTTAGGAAAGGCAGAGATATACAGACTGAGTAAAACTACAGATCCTTATGGGGCTTCTGGAAAACATTCCCTGTCCCACCTGAAGAAAGGACTGGTCTCATCCAAAAAGTCTAATTAAAATAGTTACATTACTCTGGTTATGCTTCTCCAGCTGGTTAGGAAGACAGGCTCTTGTAATAGAGCATGGAAGAGGCTGATGTTTGCATTTTGTTAGATAGAGGTTCTTTTGCCTTTCTGACCCGCCCTCGGCACAGAGCAGGGACTGGGGGATTGTTGGCTTCAAGCCACTTCTCTACACTCAGGTCCCTGAGACCACCCGAGAATCACTAAAGCCTTGTCTGCATGAAGATGCCAACTCCTCTCAGATGGAGAGGATAAGGAAGGGAAGGGAAGGGAAGGGAAGGGAAGGGAAGGGAAGGGAAGGGAAGGGAAGGGAAGGGAAAGGAAGGGAAGGGAAGGGAAGGGAAGGGAAGGGAAGGGAAGGGAAGGGAAGGGAAGGGAAGGGAAGGGAAGGGAAGGGAAGGGAAGGGAAGGGAAGGGAAGGGAAGGGAAGGGAAGGGAAGGGAAGGGAAGGCGGTTTTATATATATAACCTGGGAAAAGGCAAAGTACAGACCTTTAGTACACCTACTGCAAATCCCATGAAAAATACCCAATATGCTGTATAAGTCAGGTTTCCAAATGTTTTGTGCTGCAAGAGTAATTAAAAAATGACTACTGATTGAAGATATCTGGTCTCCTCTGAAAAGCCTGCCACAAACCAGCCTGTTATTATACTCACATGAAAACCATATCCCTTCACCCACATCACCTTTATGGCTGCTTTGATTACAGTTTTATGGACACAGGGCCCATAACTTTGCTTTGACCCTGATGGACATATAAATGCAAAATAAATCAATGTGAAATTCAGAGAATGCCAGCAAGTTCCATCCCACCAATTTGGAAAACTCACCGAGTTTCAGCAGGTGTAATATATCAGTACACAACTGTACTGGTTCTGTTATAAATTTATGACTAGTCGCAACGTTAGCTTTGATTTCTGATACATTTGTATGTAAAATATTTTAAGGATTTAATGAGGGAATTCAAATGCGTCAGCCAAAGAAACAGTACAATTCAGACACAGCAGAAAAGCTAAATAAGTTTTATAATAAGTGAACTAAGTTCACTCCTTAGTTTTATTCTGTTTCTAGCTGTTTTCCATGCTTTTCCTGGAGACTGGATATTGCCATCCTCATTTCTTCTGCTCTTCTCTTACTTGTCATTTTTCAGATATTAGATTTATTATTTTTCTTCCTTTGTGTGTAGAAGCATTTTAGTAGCAGTTATTGCTTTTTAACATAAATTATATTTTTAGAAATTTTGACTCGGAGAGACAAATTTAGAACTGGAGGGATCAATTCAGAAAACATAAACACCTATAAAATTTGTTCTGAACCTGATTCAAACCCAAAAATTTGGGGAGGCTTAAAAACTACTTCTGAACCAAGGTTTTAACCTCTGTAACAAATTTGGTTATAACTTAACATGAAATTACTTGCTAAGAGCAAATGTAGTTATTCACTGACATCATATTATTGATCTCTAACCCAGGGAGGTTATATCCAAGGAAGAGGTTGAAATCAGATATTCTTCTGAGGTCTAGCTCTTTTCCTGCTTCTGTTCTGTTTCAAAGCACAGCTTTTTGCTGTAGTCCAAATTTGCTGCTTATGATAATGTATTGGTCTGCATGTTACATGTTGTCACTTGCCCAAAGTGTTCTCTGCCTCTCATTTCTCTTTGCTCCCCCTTTCCGTGGCTTGTGGGTAAGGGAATTACAATTTACTCCTATGCCCTGCAACCTGAGATTTAAGTATTAAGGATGGTGATATAAAAGAGGGTCTCTTTCTCTTTTATTCCTCCCAGCATATGACCTCAATCTCTATCCCTTAGATAGCTGATTATCCAGATCCTCTGACTCTCTTCTTATAAACCCTTCTCCTTTATTTCACTGAGATTGCTCATGGAGTAAAACAGGATTTTCCTTAAGTGAGGTGGAATTATCTAGCTTTCTTAAATCACCAATGTATATTTAGCAAGATACCGGGTTGATGAAAACATGATTGTGATAAGCCGTGCTAAGGGTTCTGAATCTAGAGGTTTATTTATCCCATTTGTGTTCTAAATAAAAAACTTGTTTTTTCAGTTAGAGATATTTGAGGCTACTCATATAAGGCCCTAAAAAGACACAGGAAAGTTAGAAAGGGACTTATTCTGAGTAAGTAGATCAAGAGTGGGATTTGTTCTTCACAAGGGAAAGAAATAACACAGCTTGCAGGAAATTGATCAATGCCTCCAGAGCCGTATTGTGAATTTCTCTTCTTTCATCTTTACACATGGAAATAAAAGGACCTATCTCTTTCAATTGGAGTTTTATAGGTATGTTTTACAGCACTGACTGAGTTATCTGTCTCCTTGTTGGTAAGGAGGTGGATAATTCCCTAGCTGAAAGTGTTTGGTTTTTTACGATCAGCTTTTTTGGGCAAACATCAGAAGTGACCACAATCTTAAAACACAAGGAAGAACATAAATTGGTAGACAAACACAGCATAATAGACCTTCTCATATTGTGCTCAAGGGGACTCCAGGGACCAGCCAATCCATACAAGAAGAATAGTATGAGCTAGATGGGACCCAGTATGATTAATCACCAGAGCAATGCAGATTTAGCGCATTAGGTGAAAAGATAAATGTGTAAAACGCTGTGTCAGAACCCATGGAGTGGCCCACATGGTAATTCAGGGTCAGTAATTGAACTTCACTCTAATTATCCTGGGGAGATAATATTAACTTATAGTTGAGTGTGAAAGAAAGAGTCCATAATTCATCACTCGATGGGGCTGCTCATTGTATTGTGTTATTGAAATATGATGGCTCCATTTTTATCCTGTCATAATGACAACTGATGTGCTTATTTTCTTTCTCTGTGCCTCCAGGGGATGATGAAATAGTAAGCAAACATTCTTTCTGGTGAAAGAACAGCACTTTATCACACTAGCTTCAGCTCTAAAAAAACATTTGCAAACTAGGAAACAGTTTCTAGAACCAAGGCCAGGCATGTCCCCTTGTATTCTAGTTGTAGACAGGTAACCTAAATAAAAGCCACTGCTTTTTCTCTTTATAAGATGCAATTTTCCCTTCCCCAGTTATCAATTTTTTCAGTTTCTTAAATTTTTTGAGAAGTTTCCTTTCCATTTCTAATTTTCCTGGGATACAAACTTCCAAGTGAAGTTAGTTGTAGCAGAGAGGACACTGCACAGCAACAATGGATTCTAAAAACTGGAACCTGTCCATTTTCCATTTCACACCTACATAGTTTTCATTCAGTTCCTTTCAAAAATATCAGTGTTTTCACCATCAATGATTTTAAAATCAAGCCCTGTTTGAGTTTGACTATATTCAGCCTTTTAAAGGTATTCAAATTATGTCTGTGTCAGGAACTTCCTAGCTTTTGCAAACTTTTTCTCCAAGTAACCTATCAGACTGCAAAATCTATCAGGATTTAGGTCAGAGAAGATTTCAACTGCAGATTTACTTTAGTGGTATAGAGCATATGGCAAAACAAGTCACTGGATATTTCTTTCATATCTCTGTGTGGTTTCTCCTATCCTATTTGAGCAGAAAAGTCAATATTACTCCACAGGAACCAAATCTGTTTCATACTCATGACTACATATTTATGCATGATTACATTAGGTACTGACTTAATAGTCTGCTAAGGCATTAAGAAGACATGGGCTGGACTGGACAAAGAGAAAGAAAATATTTAGGAACTCTAATAAAAATACCAGAACAAAAAAAAAGGAGGTGAAATTCTAGAAGGGGAAATTCTTGTTACTAAATATGGAGTGACAAGTGCTGTGAACATTGCTTAGGTGACTTACAATGCACTGATGATGTCGACAAGAGATCACATTTGTTGGATTATAGACTTACGTCATACTTTCACTATTGTAACATTGTTTGTAATTGATGACAAATGGGAGATGCTTGACTTAAAATTCAGATGGAATTCATATGGCAAATTGCAGTTTAATACATAGATATAGAAACATCAGTAGGTTTTGATGAAGGTTTTTTTTTTTTCTTGCCTCGCAATGAAACAATCTATGTCTTTGGTGCACACTACAGTGGTGATGGTGACTATTTTCTCCTGAGAAATTTTTGGTGCAGGTTTATACTCCCCATGGAAAGCACTGAAGCTCTTCATATTGCTTTGGCTGGCAAAAGTTACAAAGCCAAGAAAAAAATCTCAAGAACTCTCAACAGCAATGGGCTTGAACTTTATCCTGCCATAGTCCAAGTATTTGATTCTCGGCCCATTTCTTGGTATGGTTTTGACACAGGTCAGATAGCTTCCTCTCAGAAAATGCCCGGGTACCATTCCAGGATGAGCCAGAGTCAGTAGTGCCCCCACAGTCAGCATGGACAACTCAAAGATTTTTTAGGGTGTAGCAGAGTGGGGGCAAGGCAATAAGGGACTTCAGCCTCATGAATGTGAGCTGCGGAGAATTTCTGCATGCTTTTTGATACTTTAGAATACAGTCTTCAACAAAAAATGAGGAGGAAATGAGTAAAAGATCTTTTCATATTAAAAAAATCAAAATCCTGACATTCGTCATTCCCACTCCAGATGCCTTAGCAGTGCCAAGTTCAAATGTGTAAAGGGGAGGATGAGACAGGATGAAGTTTAAACTCAGGCTTTGTCATTGTGGATGGATAAATGGCTCTAGAGTTCAGGGTTTGGGATTCATTGCAATCTGACTGTGGCAACGTGACAACAGCGTGTTTGCTGTGCAATTGACAGTAACCATCTGAAATTTTAACACACAAAAAGGATGGCGGTTTTCACTTCACAACTATGACAAAAGGATGTTAGGATGAATAACATTATGGAGGAGGTTGTCTTTTATGCCAGGTGTTACTTTATTTCATGTCTAACACTCTTATTTTTGGTATTTTATTGTCTTACACTGTCACCTGATTTTATTGCCTTACACAGGCCTTGAGCAGTTATTCCTTTAAAGACACCTTTCAATATAAACATTGCTTTTTGATCATAAATCAATACTACACAAACAAAGTAAAAAGGATAGTCACTGTGAAACACAAGAAGACAGAACTGGCCCATACTTATCAAAATGCTAGTGCTGTGTCCTAGTGGTAGGAAACATAACTGTTACAGTAAAGGTGAAGATTAGAAAGTGACTTTTCAATATTTAGTACACTATGTGGACTCAGATTGCACTTAATATTTGCTGTGCATAAAACAAAAAACAAAAGAAATCATTAATTTGGTGACCAAGGAAATTATTTTCTCTGGATCAGATTTTATTCTCAAATGCACATATTTTTCTTGTAATACTAAAAAAATATATATTATACTTGACTATCCAAATGTGATTTTTTAGCACTTTTGGTGTATTTCTTATAGCAGTTTTTAAACAGAAAAGTATCTTGTACATAAACCGTGCCTTTTTAATTTCTCATAGACTTTAATAACAAAGTATTTTGAAAAGAGTTTTGAAAAGACAGTTTTCTGATATGTAATGTTTCATTATGCACATAGAATTCTGTATTTTATGGGTGTGCAAAATTTAAACCTGTACAGTGAGGATGTAAAAAGCTACAAGTATATGTAAAAGAACATATTAACTCCCGTAACCCATCTGTTCCTACTGTTGGACTATCTGATTTTAGATCAGATGCTTTAAAGAAAAAGCACTAAGAGTAAATTTCCTTAAAGCTTTCCTAAGAATTCATATGAAGTTACATACCCAGATATAATGGAACCTTTCTGAAGCATGAAATAATTGCATGTAGCCTTATGTCAAATAAAAATGGTTAGAGTATTGAGTTAATTAAGCCACTGATCTGTACCAGCGGCTATGTTCATCATCTTAGGTTCCTGCTGTCTTTCAGAATAAGTGGGCTTCTGTGTATATCATCCATCTCTGGTATTTCAGAAGTCCTACAGTCAACATAAAAAAGTGAAAAAAAAAGGTACAGCAGTATTTTCCACTAGTCTCACAACATAATCTGTTTTATCTTTTAAAAAAAAAATGGCTACATTTACATTTACTGACTCTTGTATACAAGTCATAATGACAAGAAATCCATTTGCTCTTTAATAAAACTTATCATAATGTCTGAAGCCTTGATTTATGGACAGGTCTGTTGTCACCTTGACTGCCTGAACCCTTTCATTTACTGCAGGAGTTCCAAGACAGGTCATGATATTTACACTAGGTCAGAATAATAATGTCACCAGGATCATGGTCCCTGATAATAGCCTATTTGTCTCGTTTAAATAATGAACATCACCAGTGAAAATTGCAGACTGAAACCGTAACACACAAAGAACAGTAGAACATGACCGTGCAGGATATGAAGAACCAATATTGACACAAATCATGACCCATTTGCTCCAATTTGCTAGCCAACTGTTTTTCGTTATTCTCTTCAAAACAGTCTCCAGCAGTATCCAGATGATCATGAGAAGTAAAAATATTTTTCTTGTACCAATTCTGACAAAAGAATATTACTTCTAGCAAGTATGAGGGTGTACGTGGTACTGTTTTTCTCATGGCATGGTAAAAACGTACATGATATATTTTCAGATACATCAGAAATAATTTAGAAGAAAGAGTTTTCTCCTTGCTGTGTATTAAAAAAAAAAAAGTTTTTTCAACTCCTTACGTACTTCCTGAACTAGTTCAGGTATTCAGATCCAAGGTATTTCAGATCACTGTGAAATTTAAAAGTGTGTAAGTATAACCAGATACACTTGTGTACGATTTAAGGACTGGAATATAATATCACCATGCCAAAACTCATTTTTTAAAATGGACACAAAGGACACCTACCCATTCAATGTCCAATTCATGAAGTTCAGCAACCCAAGCTAGAAGCCTATTTTCCATCCACAATGAATGAGAAGAGGTGGGCACCTAAGACTGAAGTTTCTGATGTTGCATAGTGAGAAGGCAGGAGGTAAAGCCAGCTAACAGGAAGCACAGACTTGATGAATCCCATGTACTGAGGTCAGAAGTCCTACTTATGACATCTCCTGTGTGTACACCCATGTGTAGACACTTCCATGAACCTACCACTCACACAGTAGTGACCTTTTGACCAGCTGCTGGTCAACTGCTGCTGACCTAGGGCTTCTGCAGCAGGTTTTAGTGCTGCAGTCCTTTCACAGCATGTCCTTTAGCTGATGCATTCTGTTTAAGATCACCAGTGCTCCTCCATTAAATGTTGCACAGCACCTCTGGAAAGCCTGTGATACAGTGCTGCGTATACACACGTGCTGCATGACCAGTAATACCTGTGGTGTGACCTTTCCACACATGGCCATCTCTCCATTTCCCCCACAGCATGCTATGTGTGTCTTGAGCCTTAAGATGCCACATAACAAAGTGATCTGGAAACAATGATGAGAGGAATGCTGCACACTGCCCAGAGCTAGGCAATTACACATGGTCATGAGCTGCATGCCTCTAGAAACTGGGATTTATAGCTCAAAGCCTCTGTTTGACATAGGCATCTAAATTTTTCCTTGAGTGTAGATAATTGTATCCGTATTTTCTTACTGAACATAGGTGGATAAGCAACTGGTGATAGTTTGAGAGGGCTTAAACTCCCACTCTTCAGAACAGAGTGTTTTAACCTATTGTGGTGAAGGAATGAATTTTTCCAAAGCAGAACTGGGGTAAAAATTGTCCTTTCAGAAGCAGTAAAAATTACCTAATGCTCTAAGCATCGTGTTTAAGCTGGGCCACAATGCATCAGAAACACAGCAAGCATGATACCACAAATAATATGCCAGATTATGCCTATAATAGGAAGCATTACAATATTTTCCAGCAAAAGACTTAAAATTATGAAGACCAAGCACAGTAGCTAAAACATAATTTTTGAAGGCAGCAAGTCTTCTGAAAATTAATGTAGTATTTCAATATTGTAATAAGATTACAGTTCTTATTACAGATATGACACTACCTGTTAAGGCAGCTGTTCTTCCATTCAGTGTTTAAGTGTTGTATCAAGGAAGTAAAATGGGTAATCTGAGATTTTGGACAGATCATACTATCACATAAAATGAGACAGATGTCAGAAGCCTGACATCAACTTCAAAGTAATACATTTGTCTGCAGATATTCTCCAGAGATGTATTCCTTCCCAGAGCAAAAAAGGACCTCCCCAACACACACACCTAAAGATATACATCAAGCAAATCACACATTTACTCTCTAGATGGCAGATTTTATTCTCATTCCTACCTTACTCTCTGATTGAATTTGCACTATAGAGACTGAAAGATAGTTTTTGCCAAATGTACTTTTCTCCAACTACTTTGTTTAATCAATGTTTTTTTAAGTTAATACATTCTAGTGGGATTGTTTCTGTCTTCCAGAACTCTCTGATGATAGAGAAAGAAGGAGAGAAAACTAAGCCAAGAAATGCCATTGGTTTTGCTCCTAAGAGTACTGTTTTATCACAGTACTGTCTTGGGAAGGCATGTGACAGTTTGCTCCAATATGGACAAAGCACAAATTTTGAAGCTGTGGAATACAAGTCTGTGCATGGACAGTTCCAAGTGAAAGCAATCATGAAAAGGTATGTGGTTCATGGGAAACCTTGCATCCACCTTACATTTGTTAGCTCAAGATGGCACACGCATGACATGCTACTTCTCATTTTCCTTGCTTTCTTTTTGAATAAAAGGGTAGTTTTCACAGCATTTATTGAAATAGTGGATGTTTCAAACATGCATTTAATTTTTAACCAGTTATAAGGAGGTTCCTTTAGATAAGAAGTCAGTAATTCCTTCAGAAATCAATGGAAAATGCTCAGAGCTATTATTACCTTGACAGCATATTGCAAGACTAGTAGAACAATTTCACTATGTTTGTAACTACCTCATGCAGGCATTTGATTCCCATTTGTTCTTAAAATGAAAACAAAGAAAAGTAATTGCACAATCACTCTTAGTTTCTGTCTATCAAGCACAAATCATTCTATCAACGACACTATTATTTTCTTCAAAGTAATGAAAAAGTTCCTGTTAAAGGAATTTAAAAGTTCAAATGGATTTTAGGCAAATGGTGTGAAAAATAGTATGTGAAAAGAAGAATGATTCAGTTAACACCATACTTAGGAAAATGCACGTGTGGATTAACTATATATGCCTGTGTTGTAATCCACATTTAATGGCTAAATTCCTAACCATCAGGTACCTCATTTTGGGTGGAATTACACATTTATTTGGGATAATTAATTTTAGTTATAGATCTGATTAGAAAAGTGGAGACACAGAAACCCTGACGGAGGGCCTAAATCATCTAATGTGATTTTCCGTCATTATTGCAAATCTTTTGATGTATAAGGAGCAAAGTGAGTGAGAATTCTCTTTACATTAGAGAATCACATAAACAGTCCTTGAAGGCACCTCAGGAAGTCATCATATCCATTCACCTTGTCAAAGACAGGTTTAGCTACTCCTATATCATTCCTAAGAAATATTTGTCAAACTTGTTAATAAAATTTCCTCTACTGATGGATTTTCCAGAGAGGTCCAATCTTTGCAGATGCTTCACTGCCATTGTCACAGAGAGCTTTTCTTATCCCTGAATCTTCTTGCTTGTCATGGTTTTAGCTGGGATAGTTGATTTTTCTTCACTGTAGCTAGCATAGTGCTGTGTTTTAGACTTGGTATGTAAATAATGTTGATAACACCCTGGTGTTTTAGTTGTTGCTGGGTAGTGTTTACACTAGTCAAGGACTTTCTAGCTTCCCATGCTCTGCCAGGTGCACAAGAAGCCGGGAGGGGAGGGGATACAACCAGGAGAGCTGATTCGAATTGGCCAAAGGGTATTCCATATCATGTGACGTCATGCCCAGTATATTAACTGGGGGGAAATTGGCTGGGGGAGGCAGCGATCGCGGCTCGGGGACCGGCAGCGTCGGTCGGTGGGTGGTGAGCGGTTGCAGCACTTGTTGTTTAGTTTTTGTTTTTTTGTTTTTTTTTTTGTTTTTTTTTTCCCTCTTATTCCAGTGTTTCATCTCTCTCTCGCTCATTATTTTCCTTTTCATTATATTAGTATTATTGCTGTTTTATTCTAATTATTAAACTGTTCTTATCTCAACCCACGAGTTTTCTTACTTTGGCCCTTCCGATTCTCTCCCCCATCCCACAAGGGTGGGGGAGTGAGCGAGCGGCTGTGTGGTGCTTAGTTGCTGACTGGGGCTAAACCACAACAGTCCTTTTTGGCGCCCAACGTGGGGCACGAAGGGTTTGAGATAATAACAGTTGCTGGTCACAGCATTGATTCATCTGTTCTCGATATTAGTTAGTCAGGCCTACACCATGCTGATTTTGAAGTACATGTTAAAGGTTGGCATTGGGTTTTGTAGTTTGCTGTGCTCTGCAGTGGTTAGAGATGTTTTGCCTAGGAGATTTGTTATTAAAACACTGGCCTTGAGTTTTATCGGTTATTTGGGTCTTGCATGGAAGCTGTTACTGTACTTCGGGTACCACCTCATGGAGACAATTAGCAATTATACCTCCTCTTCTGAGAGGTTCTTTATGGAGGAAATACAGAATGGCACCTTAGCTACCGTCTTCTGTAATGTCTCCTCCTTCATTACAACAACTTTTCAGTATCTTGAACATCCTTGGGTAGTTAAGATACAGCTGTTGATATTCCTATGGCAGATTGTTTCGGTTTTGTCTAAGGTTAATAAGCAATTCAAGAATATCATCCAGAGATCTGCTCCAAGGCTCGATAATTATGGGTGGCAGGGTATGTGGGAGAGTATGGGCAAATGCCTGAGACGGTGGGCACCTCCAGTGTTTTGGGACTTCACCCCTGAACAAGTGCAGAATCCTGAAAAATTAGTAGAATATTTGGAGGAAGTATGTTGTCACCCTAGCAATTCCAGAGAGATACAAATCATTGCAATGTGTTGGGGCCTGGCCCATGCCTACCGAGCCCTGTTCAACAGTATTCAGTACCACCAAGGGAAAACGACAGGCCCTGCGGCTACTCCAAGCCCAACGACAAGCACTGTGGCCACTCAAACCCCCACAACAGGCGCTGCAGCAGCTCCAAGCCCGACGACAGGCACTGTGGCCACTCAAACCCCCACAACAGGCACTGCGGCTGCTCCAAGCCCGATGACAGGCACTGTGACCACTCAAACACCCATGACGGACACTGAAGATGAATCAGAGAATCAACCCGTGCCAGTATCAGTTGCCCCTATACAAAAGAAGAAATCTTTAAAGAGAAAGTCAACTCGTATAGAAAAGGATGATGGAGAAGTAGGACCATCACGGGGAGAGGAGAAGGAAGAGGAAGAACTCGTACAAGAGATGGAAACTACCCGATCCCTATCCTTAAGTGAGCTGCGAGATATACGAAAAGATTTCGGCCGTCATGTAGGTGAGCATGTTGTCACCTGGTTGCTCCGATGCTGGGATAACGGGGCCAGTAGCCTGGAATTAGAGGGGAAGGAAGCCAAACAACTGGGATCCCTTTCTAGGGATGGGGGCATTGACAAAGCAATTGGAAAAGGGACACAAGGCCTCAGCCTCTGGAGGCGACTCCTGTCTGCTCTGAAAGAAAGGTATCCCTTCAAGGAAGATGTTCTATATCGCCCTGGAAAATGGACCACCATGGAGAAAGGTATCCAGTACCTGAGAGAATTAGCTGTGCTTGAGGTGATTTATGGTGACCTGGGTAGTGAACAGTCATCCAAAGATCCAGATGAAGCCCAGTGCACACGACCCATGTGGCGGAAGTTTGTACGGAGCGCACCATCATCCCATGTAAACTCCCTGGCAGTAATGTCCTGGAAAGATGAAGAGGCATCAACGGTAGGGGATGTGATTGATAAACTCCGGGATTATGAAGCACATGTCTCTTCCTCCCTCATCTCAGCTGTGGAGAAATTGTTGTCCCGGGAGTTCCAGCAATTCAAAGAAGATATGTCCTACTCCCTACCTGTACGGACCAGTATCTCGGCCATTAGGAGTAAGCGTCCTTCTGCTCAAGAGAGAAGATACACACCACGGGGCACCCTATGGTTTTACCTGCGTGACCATGGAGAGGACATGAGGAAGTGGGATGGAAAACCTACCTCGACCCTGGAGGCACGGGTACGTGAGTTGCAAGGAAAAACAACCACTCAAGGGGGGACCTCCAGGAGAGTTGCTGCTCCAGTTTCCAGTAGGCAGTTCCCCAGACAGAGGAGTAGAAGCGCTGATTCTATCTGTGATCTTAATAGAGAGACCTCTGATTCCCGTTCACAAGATCTGGAGTGGGAAACCCGCAATTGGAATTAGAGGGGCCCTGCCTCCAGCCAGGTGGAGGAAAGGGACAACCGGGTTTATTGGACTGTGTGGATCCGATGGCCTGGCACATCTGACCCACAGGAGTATAAGGCTCTAGTGGACACCGGTGCACAGTGCACCCTAATGCCATCAAACTATGTAGGGGCAGAACCCATTTGTATTGCTGGAGTGACAGGGGGATCCCAAGAGCTAACTGTATTGGAGGCTGAAGTGAGCCTAACTGGGAATGAGTGGCAAAAGCACCCCATTGTGACTGGCCCAGAGGCTCCGTGCATCCTTGGCATAGACTACCTCAGGAGAGGGTATTTCAAGGACCCAAAAGGGTACAGGTGGGCTTTTGGTATAGCTGCCTTGGAGACGGAGGAAATTAAACAGCTGTCTACTTTGCCCGGTCTTTCAAAGGACCCTTCTGTTGTGGGGTTGCTGAAGGTCAAAGAACAACACGTGCCAATTGCCACCACAACAGTGCACCGGCGGCAATACCGCACCAACCGAGACTCCCTGATTCCCATCCGTGAGCTCATTCGGCGACTGGAGAGCCAAGGATTGATCAGTAAGACCCGTTCACCCTTTAACAGTCCCATATGGCCAGTGCGGAAGTCTAATGGAGAGTGGAGACTAACAGTAGACTATCGTGGCCTGAATGAAGTCACTCCGCCACTGAGTGCTGCCGTGCTGGACATGCTAGAACTTCAATATGAACTGGAGTCAAAGGCAGCCAAGTGGTATGCCACAATTGATATCGCTAATGCATTCTTCTCAATCCCGTTGGCAGCAGAGTGCAGGCCACAGTTTGCTTTCACTTGGAGGGGTGTCCAGTACACCTGGAATCGACTGCCCCAGGGGTGGAAACACAGCCCTACCATTTGCCATGGACTGATCCATACCGCACTGGAACAGGGTGGAGCTCCGGAACACCTCCAGTACATTGATGACATCATCGTGTGGGGCAACACAGCAGAAGATGTTTTTGAGAAAGGGAAGAGAATAGTCCAAATCCTTCTGAAGGCTGGTTTTGCCATAAAACAAAGTAAAGTGAAGGGACCTGCACAGGAAATTCAGTTTTTGGGAATAAAATGGCAAGATGGACGTCGGCAGATCCCAATGGATGTGATCAACAAAATAACCGCCATGTCTCCACCAACTAGCAAAAAGGAAACACAAGCTTTTTTAGGCGTTGTGGGTTTTTGGAGAATGCATATTCCAAATTACAGTCTGATTGTAAGCCCTCTCTATCAAGTGACCCGGAAGAAGAATGATTTCAAATGGGGCCCTGAGCAACGACAGGCCTTTGAACAGATAAAGCAGGAGATAGTTCAT
Source organism: Morus bassanus (assembly GCA_031468815.1). Lineage (NCBI taxonomy): Eukaryota > Metazoa > Chordata > Aves > Suliformes > Sulidae > Morus > Morus bassanus. The sequence continues at coordinate 99,879,187 of CM062567.1, forward strand.
GCAGTAGCCCTTGGGCCAGTCCGGGCAGGACAAGATGTAAAAAACGTGCTCTACACTGCAGCCGGGGAGAATGGCCCTACCTGGAGCCTCTGGCAGAAAGCACCAGGGGAGACCCGAGGTCGGCCCCTAGGGTTCTGGAGTCGGGGATACAGAGGGTCCGAAGCATGCTACACTCCAACTGAAAAAGAGATATTGGCAGCATATGAAGGGGTTCGAGCTGCTTCAGAAGTGATCGGTACTGAAGCACAGCTCCTCCTGGCACCTCGACTGCCGGTGCTGGGCTGGATGTTCAAAGGGAGGGTCCCCTCTACACATCACGCAACTGATGCTACATGGAGTAAGTGGGTCGCACTGATCACCCAACGGGCTCGAATAGGAAACCCCAGCCGCCCAGGAATCTTGGAAGTGATCATGGACTGGCCAGAAGGCAAAGATTTTTGAATATCGCCAGAAGAGGAGGTGACACATGCTGAAGAGGCCCCACTGTATAATAAACTGCCAGAAAATGAGAAGCAATATGCCCTGTTCACTGATGGGTCTTGTCGTCTTGTGGGAAAGCATCGGAGATGGAAGGCTGCTGTATGGAGTCCTATACGGCAAGTCGCAGAAACTGCTGAAGGAGAAGGTGAATCAAGTCAGTTTGCAGAAGTAAAGGCCATCCAGCTGGCTTTAGACATTGCTGAATGAGAAAAATGGCCAGTGCTCTATCTTTATACTGACTCATGGATGGTGGCAAATGCCCTGTGGGGGTGGTTACAGCAGTGGAAGCAGAACAACTGGCAGCGCAGAGGCAAACCCATTTGGGCTGCTGCATTGTGGCAAGATATTGCTGCCCGGGTGGAGAACCTGGTTGTGAAGGTACGTCATGTGGATGCTCATGTCCCCAAGAGTCGGGCCACTGAAGAACATCAGAACAACCAACAGGTGGATCAGGCTGCTAAGATTGAAGTGGCTCAAGTAGATCTAGACTGGCAACATAAAGGTGAACTATTTACAGCTCGGTGGGCCCATGACACCTCAGGCCCTCAAGGAAGAGATGCAACATACAGATGGGCTCGTGACCGAGGGGTGGACTTGACCATGGACGCTATTGCACAGGTCATCCATGAATGTGAAACATGCGCTGCAATCAAGCAAGCCAAGCGGATAAAACCTCTGTGGTATGGAGGACGATGGCTGAAGTATAAATATGGGGAGGCCTGGCAGATTGATTATATCACACTGCCACAAACCCGCCAAGGCAAACGCCATGTGCTTACAATGGTGGAAGCAACCACCGGATGGCTGGAAACATATCCCGTGCCCCATGCCACCGCCCGGAACACTATCCTGGGCCTTGAAAAACAAGTTTTATGGCGACATGGCACCCCAGAAAGAATTGAGTCAGACAACGGGACTCATTTCCGAAATAACCTCATAGACACCTGGGCCAAAGAGCATGGCATTGAGTGGGTGTATCACATCCCCTATCATGCACCAGCCTCTGGGAAAATTGAACGATACAATGGACTGTTAAAGACTACACTGAGAGCAATGGGGGGTGGGACATTCAAACACTGGGATACACATTTAGCAAAAGCCACCTGGTTAGTCAACACTAGGGGATCTGCCAATCGAGCTGGGCCTGCCCAGTCAGGACTCTTACGTACTGTGGAAGGGGATAAAGTCCCTGTAGTGCGTGTAAAAAATATGCTGGGGAAAACTGTCTGGGTTATTCCTGTCTCGGGCAAAGGCAAACCCATTCGTGGGATTGCTTTTGCTCGAGGACCTGGGTGCACTTGGTGGGTAATGCGGGAGGATGGAGGAGTTCGATGTGTGCCTCAAGGGGATTTGATTTTGGGTGAAAATAGCCAATGAACTGAACGGTATGCTGTTAATTGCTATATGATATTGTATGTCATCACTCCTATGGTTGCTATATGCCGTATCAATGGTATCATAGTAAGAATTTCCAAAATTAATGAAGAATGAACTTTGATTGAACCAAGCAACGTGTAGCGGTGGTGAAACAAAGACTGACTTCAGCATGCAACAATCCAACACCACGCAGACCATCTCTCCAGCCTTGAAAGACTGTTACGATAGATGGAGCCCAAAGTTATGGACTGAATGAACTCAATGGACATGTATGGACCCTCTACAGATGTTCTACAGGGATGGTCCATAGACTATGGGAATGATAAATGATATCTACGTATGTCACCAAAGGATGGGGAGGCGGGTGGTGGTTATTGAGGTCATATTGGATAGTATGAGACCTGAGCATGACGTAAATGGTATGGAATAAGGGGTGGATACTGTCATGGTTTTAGCTGGGATAGTTGATTTTTCTTCACTGTAGCTAGCATAGTGCTGTGTTTTAGACTTGGTATGTAAATAATGTTGATAACACCCTGGTGTTTTAGTTGTTGCTGGGTAGTGTTTACACTAGTCAAGGACTTTCTAGCTTCCCATGCTCTGCCAGGTGCACAAGAAGCCGGGAGGGGAGGGGATACAACCAGGAGAGCTGATTCGAATTGGCCAAAGGGTATTCCATATCATGTGACGTCATGCCCAGTATATTAACTGGGGGGAAATTGGCTGGGGGAGGCAGCGATCGCGGCTCGGGGACCGGCAGCGTCGGTCGGTGGGTGGTGAGCGGTTGCAGCACTTGTTGTTTAGTTTTTGTTTTTTTTTTTTTTTGTTTTTTTTTCCCTCTTATTCCAGTGTTTCATCTCTCTCTCGCTCATTATTTTCCTTTTCATTATATTAGTATTATTGCTGTTTTATTCTAATTATTAAACTGTTCTTATCTCAACCCACGAGTTTTCTTACTTTGGCCCTTCCGATTCTCTCCCCCATCCCACAAGGGTGGGGGAGTGAGCGAGCGGCTGTGTGGTGCTTAGTTGCTGACCGGGGCTAAACCACAACATTGCTGCAATTTAAGCTCATTCTTTCACGCTAACCATCTTGCTCAAAGTTAACAGGTCTTTGCAACAGCTTGAAGATTGCTTTCATACCATCCCTTCAATATTCTGTTTCATAACTCTCTCTACAGTTTCCTTTTTTCAGATCTCTCATTAGTCCTATCACTCTCCTTTAGACTCCCTCCAATTTATCCACAATTTTTTGAAACTGGGATCCTTAAAATGGAAACTACTCAGGATGAGGCTTCACTATTAGCAAGTACACCAGAAGGATTCTGTGAATTCTTTGGCCAGCTGCATTTCTATTAATGCATCCCAAAAGAGTATTTGTCTTTTTTTTGCACCAGCATAATATCATTGATTCCTTTCCAGCATATGACTGTAATACCTAGATTTTTTCTGTAAAACTTATCCCACTCTACCATCCAGTATTTGAATAATTGCACTTTGGCTTAAAGCACAGTTCCTTGAAGTAATCTTTGTTGTATCCTATTGTTTCCAGAATTTTTCTCTAATTTATCAAGAGTATTTTGAATTCTAATTCTGTTCTTCACAATACTTCGTCCCTCCAGGTGGTATTAGCTGTGAGTACAGTTAAGTACACTGTCTTCCATCATCTAGGTCATTAATAAAAAAACTGAATTGCACTTAATTCAGAACAGATACCTGCAGAATTTCACCTGAGACAATGAAACACAGGATCTCTCTGAGTACATTTTCCAACTGATTCACACCTATGCTGTAGTAGTTTTCATTAAGTCCCATTTCTCCTGATTTAGCAGACAGAAAATCCTCAGAAAGGTCAAAAACTACACCAAACTCCTGACCTACAAGTCTGTCATCCTTTCATTAAATATATATTTATATATATACACACACACAGGGTTAGAGTGCTTCTTTACAAGTCCATTTTGGCTGCTGTTTATCTCCTTATTGTCTTTCAGATGATTACAGATGGTTAGATTATTTGCTTATGTGCTTTTTTTGCCACAAGAATTAGATGCAGGTAACTGATGTGTACCTCCTGCTGTCTGATTTTTTTTAAAAAAAGGAATCACTCTTGCATTTTCCAGTCTCAAAAATATCTGCTTAGTTTTTTGTGATTTCATTTGAAGATTATCAGACAAAAATGAGTTGAAAACATTTGTCTTATCTGTCTTACTTTCATTTATTCCTCCTCTGTTCTGGATTGACAACTTCTTTTTCTTTTTTTTGCAACAATTTTGCTAATAACAAATGGTGGCTTATTATTTTAATGTCTTATGAAGATCCATAAGCTGTTAAAATATTTGGCCTTCTAAGCGTCATTTGTCAATACCTTTCCCTCTCCATGAAGAAGCTGACCAATGATATTCTTAGTTTTCCTTTTACTTTAAATATACGTTTTCCTCATTACCAATGACATTTCTTGTAAGTTGCACCTCATTTTGTGTCTTGACATTTGGGATTTTGCCCCTACGTGTTTGCTCTGTGCTTTTAAACTTATTCTGAGTAAGCTAACCTAGTTTTTGCTTCCTGTGTGCTTTCTCCATACATCTGAGATCAATGAAAAACTTAAAATTCAGAGAAGTTTCCCATCTGTCCATCTTTCCTTTGGTTAGTTTGTGTTTGTGCTTATAAGAAAAGGCCAGCTATACTTTATATCTTCTTTTCTTACACTCACCTCCAATAGTTGCCAACCATCTGAGTATATATGTCTTCCAGACAGCCTGTTGTGTTTTTTTTCCATGCCATTTTACCTCTTTCCCCTATCCAGTCTTGAATACTGTTGGTTTATGGTTATTCACATTATGATGGCCTTTCACATTTACATTCTTGTCTGATGTCTCCATGTTGCCTGGAATCAGTTCTAACCTGCTGTATCATTTCCCCGACTCTCCCATTCCTTTTGAAAGCAAATTCTGTGCTATGAATGATTTTGCCATCTCTTCACAGAAAGCCTTATCCACCTGAACTTGTTTACATTTTGGACTGTTGTAGATCCTAAACAGATAGCTCCATTGTTCTCTTCCCCATTCATCTATACTCAGAGATTTTCAGCAAGCTTCTCTCCTTTTATTTTCTGTCTTGGTAAGTGTATGCCTCCTTGATCTTCAGAGCAATACTCTTCCTTCTTTTTCATTACCTACCTTTCTTGTACAAGCTATTCCTCTTTTATATTAACATTCCAGTCATAGGAATTATCCTACCATGTCTTTATCATACCAATTAAGTCATAAACTTGACTATCTAGTAAGAATCTTAGCCCTTCTTTCTTCCCCATGTTTCTTGCATTAATATACCTATAGAAGGATGTTTTGCAGACTGCCATACTACTTATGTCCTTATATTATCGCAAAAGACTCCTGTTCCCTTCTCCCAGTTATAGGGCTTTGTCCGCATTACTGTTTCTTATTTTCACCTGGCTATTGACATTCTTCAACTACCCCTCCTCGCTGTGTTAATACTCATTTAAAGCCCTTTTCATGACATGGTTTCAAAGCTAGGTTTGGACGACAATAGGGTTTTATGCAAATTAAATTATCAAAATGATCCATTATTCCAGAGATCATAATTGGATTTTGGTTATATATTTATTTTGCTGTGTGGTGAATACTCCCAGAGTTCTCTTATCCTGTCTTGCACCAGTTTTTAGAAAGAAATTCTAAACATTTTCTAAGTGTTCAACACTTCAATTTCATACTGAAGTGCCTCCAGACTTTCACCCTGTAGCTACCCCTCACTTTTTACTTTTTAATTACTGAGTTAGTCTCTTTTGACACCTAACTCTCCACAAGTACCTCCGCATTATTACCAAAGAAAACTGCGTCGAAGTGAGGAATTTCTCCTTTCAAAGCTATACAAGTTCTCAGTGACAGCGCTGCATATGCATATTTAAAGACAGGCTTCTTATGGATGTGCTATACCAATTAGATTTGAATTATTATATACATCATTAGATAAATTATTTATCTAATGCATAACATTGTGCCCATAAAAATATACATCAGGATAGGCTGTTATATCATACAGTTATGCTATAAATCAGTATTAAAAGTAGCAAGTATTTTTTAAATTATTTTTTCATTGGTGTTCCTTGATACCATATTTCCTTTACACAAACATACAAACAAAAAATTATTATCTTGCAAAATAAATAATCATTTACTTGTAAAAATGTCTCACTACTCTACTAACTTACCACTTATTTAAAGTAATGTATAAGCAATGGCGTATCCATACACAGCTATCTAAATATACTGTGAAAGATGATTTTAAAAGTAAAGCAGATCACGTGGTTTTAGATTTTTTATAAACTTATCTTTGTTTCCAGACATAAAATTAAACAGCTTTCTAGGTAGAAGCCTTTGCGGAGATCAACAAGGATAATATATGCCTTATACAGGTACTAGCCATGTGATGTTCACTGAAAAAAATTATGGAAAAGGACAACACTGTGTAACTGTGCAGCACCTGTTTCAATTTTGTTTATTCTTTTTGCCTTTGAGTCTAATCAAAGTGCTTCTTTTGTCTTTTTGTGTTTAAGATATTAAAGAACCAAATTAAACTTATGGGAAGCTATCATAAACCTTCATGATGAAATACGCTGCAGCTACAAAATGCTGTATGTTTTATAGCGCTTATAAAATTAGTGACATTTTTGGTAAAGTTAGTGACAGACACAGCTCGAAAACCAAAATTCTGCAGGAAAACCAGAAGTGACACCACAAAGGGCAGGCCTAATGTCCAGGATACTGTCTTTTATTGTATTTGATGTCTGTTCAGACATTTGACATGTCTGTTTTCACATCTCTTCTCCTCTAAGAGCTGCTGTGTTCTGATGAGATATAACACTTTCAATTTCCAGCCTTTTTTTTATTATTCTTCTCACCAAAGTGAAAAAAAATCTGACAATATAAAAGTAGCCCTCCCACCCACTTGAACTAAGAGTCCAAATTTCACAGTTTGGACAGAAACTTCTGACAAAGTAATTAATGCTAAAGTAAACAGTTATCAGGAATGTCTGTCTGCAATACGAATGCTCCTGATTGAGGCTTTTATTTACTTTACACTCGTATCTATTTAACCTTCTTTTACCTACCCATCTGTCAAGAAACTATACAGCTATGCATAGTGACTAGCTTTTCATCTAATAGAACTTTTGAAGCTCAGAAAAAATGAGATTTATGTAACTTACATTATGTCCTCATAAAGTTTATAAGTCTGTGAATAATGACACAAGTTTAACTGATGAACTGATTTAAGAATCAGTTGTCACTTAGGAGTGTTAGTCCTTAAGTAAAATAAGGAGTGTTAGTCCTTAAGTAAAATATCTGGTTATGCTGTCAGAACTTCCCAAATTGCTTAGTTGAAGCAATTCAATCTTTCTGTACCCTGCTATGCAAGCTTCTTTGTATAGAGAAATTAAAAAGGACTTCCTAGTGTTGCTTTCCATGCAGGAAAAAAAGCTGTAGAAAAGGGAAAAATTTAACAAAATTCAATGAAGTCTTGAAAGTCTTGGATATTTTCCTTCAAGCTGTATGATATTAGGAAAGTTTTGGTTGGCTGGTTGGTTGGTATGAGAGACTGCCCGCTAAGGATTAAACACTGTCAAAATGCAAAATAAAGCCAGTTTACTTCATTTTGCATGGAGCTTTTAAAGATGTGGTCTAGGGAATGGGTTTTATTAGCTTATAACCACCTGTCACTTCAAACTATATAAACCATTTGCTAGAGAGAGCAATTAAACCAAAAATTCTCAGAGGATCATTTTAAGAAATGAATTATAAACAACAAGGGAAAAGAAGTTGATATAGACAAGTATTACATTGCAGATCAAACCCACCTTATTTACAATTCTAAACACTGAAATTCTCTCAGATTTTACAGTTGTGATCAGATGCAGATATTATTTTGATTCTGAAATTATTTTACTCAGTATATGAGTTCATTTATGGACATGCTTTTGTGACTTGAAAGGAAGTGGTTATATATTTCCAGTTGTTTTTCTTTTCCATTTCTGTTGGCCTTTTACTTTGAAACAAGACAGGTCAAACAGGAAAATGATGAATAATTCAAAACACTGAAATCAGAAGACAGTGAAAAGCCTAGAAAGGTCTGTTTCAGATAATTCAGGGTATTAGCTGTTTCCTCTCATTTGGTAATTTGCAATTTTTTTCCCTGGAAAGAGGCAGGAGCTTATGTCCCTTCCCATTCTAGGATGACAGTCATAAAAGGGTGACTTGATGGAAAAAAATAGTTTGAAAATATTTACACTGACATTTTCCTATCAAGATTAACAGACAAAGACGAAGAACATTTTACATTAATACAGTAATATGGTGACATTTCCCCTAATATCTAACACAGCTGGTTTACATGGTTTGTTGTTTTGAGTTTAGAAATATAATTTTATCTTTAGATGATTTTGTAAGTGTGTTTGCTGATATACTTAGGTCTTACAGCAAAGCAACCACTTCTAAGTAAATTTAAGACACCACCTTAATAATTTTATTTAAGTAGAAGAACTCCTTAGCTTCTTGGAATTTCATACAGTGTTTGTTGAATAGACATAGGAAAAGAAGTAAACCAGTTATCAATAAAAGTCTTCTCAGGACCATCATGAATATGCACGTTTAAGCTAATCATGTAATGTTCTCTTGATGTTCCTTACATTTATAAAGATGAGGCAGGCTTCACATTACACTTAAATGCTCTCCTACGTTTCAGATTCAGAGTCAGATTTGGTTTGTTCCCTCCAACTGTGAAAATGTCTAATAAAACTGTCTTCTAGCACATTTCATTATTTTCAAGCTACATCATTTCAGTTAATACTTTGTTTGAGTGAACATAGCAATGACAGGTCATGCCATAGTTTAAATAAATTTCTTCCCTTATTTAGGATTCCCAGCCTAGCCTTAGCTGTTAGGCATATATGTGGCACTTGTAAACAGAGGCAGAGCCACTTAGTGAATATCAATCGGTCTTACTGGGTTGGATTTCCTCCCTCCTATCAGTAAGTTTAGTCCTTCAGGCATGACAAGTCACATCAAGGGGTTCTGTGTAGTGCTTAAGCTCCTTAGGTCATTTAGATGTTCTTCTACTACATTATCTTTTGACGTACACCTAGGGATAGCTTCTTTCCCTCGCATCCCTATATTCAAGAGAATATGGTTCACGTTCAGCTTCTCCCCATACTGTCATTAGAGGGACAGTGGGTTGCATGTTTGGCAGAAGTCTAAATTCTAACATGTCTCTAAAAATGTTGGAGATGACAGACAAATACAGCTTTATGGCCCCTGTGGCAAGCAGGTCAACCTTTTCTTGAGAAAATATGCTGGACTTCTGTAATTACAGAATTCTTTGCCTCATTAAAAGCCTTGTCACCATTAGCTCAGTAAGATAAGATGTACAAGAAAAGCAGACATCCCAGGCTGAAAGTTTCAAAAATACCAATCTAAGCACTTGAGGATGAGGCAAAGCAAGCAGAGGTGAGAAATCATTACCCTGCAGGACAGAACACAAAGGCTGGAAGTAAACCTCACAGAAATTGCGATTAAACACTGAAGATAAAAACATTACTCTATCCCTGATTCCAACCATGATTCTACCTTTTTTTTTTTTTACTGAAATGGTGGGTTTTATCAAACTGCACTGTATGCAAGTCAAGAGTTATTTTTATTAAACAGCATGCCTGAGCAAAAAGAAACAGTTTGTCAGTGAAACTTCGATCTTACTCCTGTGCTCCATGCATTTCTGTAAACCCACCATGGCAAAACTCTTTTTGTTCACTGTGCTTCCATGAACAGGAAATCTGGAGAAGGGGTGTAACAAGAAAAACTGCAAAACTATCATTTACGTGCTTTCAGCTTCTCCAAAAATAGAGTATATATGTTAAAAAAAAAAAGGGGGAGTAACTATGAAGGATCACAAATAACTTGAGATAATATTTATCATTCTATTAAGCTTGTAACTTATTACTATCCAAACACTATGCTGTGGTAACAAAACAGATGTATAATCCTTGTTTAATCATTTGATATTAGACACCCATAAATCTAGACAATAATAATAATAATGATAATAATAATAATAATAATAAAAATTGTTCAGGGTTCAATGACAATAAACTTTTGTTTCTGACTGAATAGGAAAATAAGATATTAGATTTAAAACTTCCACAAGTACCACGTTCTCTTCAAGGGAGAATATAAATTAGAAAAATAAATAATGTCAGCTGCATGACATTTTTATAGATTTATAATTTTAAAAGACCTCTTAGGGAGTCAAGTGCACAGAAAAATGGTAAGGTTTCCAAAGCTACATGATAATTGCACTTGATAGCAATACCCCACTTTGGTTGCATACTGGACGGTGGGCAGCATGAAAAATATAGACAAGTGCCCTTCAATTTATATATAGTCAGTATTAATAAGCTCTGGGAATACGATGATTCAAAAAACATGGGACTGAGCAATGACCAATGTAACAGCAGCAGTATCTCAGGACATTCTGTATGGAAGGGTAATGTAATTTGTGTGAACTGCCTGGCAATATAATTTTAACTGTAACTTCAATAATTTCCATGTTAAAATTACTCTATGTGCATAGGAATTTAGCCAGTTACATCTGACAGCAAAAACAGAAATTAAGCTCTTTAGGTTCTATCTGCTCTATGTACAGAACACTGTCAGAAATTCTCTAAACAGAATTTTTGTGAAATATTTTGCAAATAGAATTTTCTAATCTGAGTGCTGCAATACCTTGATTCCTCCTTGTAATTGTAAAGAGAGACAAAAAAAGAAAAAAGAAAACCCATCAGTATGTCATTTTGCCATAGTTTTGTAACTAAAAAAATGCATATTTTTATATTCTGGTAAGGAATTGAAATAATTTTAAGTGGTTTTATTTCATGATGATTAGATCCTTAGAATGCACACATGTAGGTAGGTGTGCTTGTGTGTCTACATGCATATGTACCTATATATGTGTGTGTGTGTGTGTGTGTGTTTGTGTATGAATATATTTGCAAAGGAGGAAAACTTTTTCTAATATAACAGGTTTTCTTAGTTATCATTTGGAACAGAAGTGAAGGCATATTCCAGGATTTTTGAACAGTACTGGATTAATCTGGAAGTCAAATTCTTAGCAGTATCTGTGTACAGGAAACCCTGTTTCACTCTGCAAGCAAAATGAAAAAAAAAAAAAAAGACATCTGCTAACTCTGATCAGCTCTGCTATATTTTCCAAAAGCCCGTGAACCAGAACAGCGGGTTAAAAGGAAGTTGACCTGACACATCCAGGTAGACTGATAAACTGAGCTGAAAACATTTCATCTTGCAGCTGATGCTAGGTGAAGCATATATGACAAATTGTAATGGCTGCAGGGTAATGGATCACCTGTAAGGGCTCAGCCTTTGCTCACTAACTTGCTCACATTCTCTCTCCTGCTTTCTCCCACATGCAGCAAGTAACTTTCGCTTCATGAGTCTTAGGGCTGCAGGGGAAAATCACAACTTTGGCAAGTCATTCAGCACCCTCTACAAAGCAAGAGCGCTATGTCTTTACACATATGCCTTTACAGCAGGACAGGCCGTGCAGTCAGAGTCACAGCTGGTCTCCCATAAAGTCTCACTTTGGGACAATGCATGTCTGCCTGGCACTGCTGACCATGCCTCTAAAGAAAGCAGTACCTGCAGCATTGTTAGGCCCAAGAAACCATTTCTACTGGTATACCATCATCAGATTTCACTAGTTATCATAGAAGAAGATGCATTCCCTAGAAATTAAGGAGTCCTAAAGAAAACTATGTATTCCTAAACTATTGAATTGTTTGATTGGCCTATGCTACCAGATCTGTATTCAGCTATTCTGTTTCTCATAATCAAAGGATGGAAAACCTTGGAAGGCAATGCAATACTTTGAGTCAGATTGGTACACATTGATGACAGTGATGACACTGTTAGTACTTAGCAGTTAGCCAAGATAAGCATTTCACCTCTTCGCTGTCATGTCAGATCCTGCAGAAGTTGATGTGGACCATCTACATGCTATGAAGGACCAATGTAAAGTAAAATAGTTGTTCTAGTGCCAGCCCTAGTGAATCAGCATCAACTTAACCTTAAACCACAGCCAATAATTGCTGATTTTCTTGTTAATCTTCTGGATACCAAAACCTGACCTATTTCTTTTCATTTATTTCAGTTATGCTCATTTTGATTATCCAAATATTAATGTAATTTTCACCTAATTTATGTCCTACTTAGGCCAGATTCGACTACCGAGGCTAAAGGTTCACTATGAGTTGAAGTCCAGTATTGTTCAAATGGAAATAAATCTAAATATTGAAAAAACATCTTGTCATTGATTCTCTCTTGGATGAGTTTTGCTGCTTGCTTTCTTTACAGATGCAAATAATGTGGAAATTTGCAATATATAATGTGAAAATACCAAAAGTGGAAAAGTAGATCTTTTTCCAATTTGGCTGTATGAGATGATATAGAGGATAGTAGCAACGACTGATAACCTGAAATTGTATTTCTTCTCTTCTGAATCTCCAATTGCTACTTCTGCATTCATTTTTGTTGGAAAAATAATTTTCTTCATAACTTTTTCACTATAAATTTGGGAAATAATTTTAACCACCTTTATAGCAGAGTAATGACACTAATTTTGATGGATTTTCTGGATAGGTGGAAGTGAGAGGCAAGGCAGGTGCTGTGTCAAATTAAAAGCTTCAAGGTAGGAAAAGTCAACAGAGGATGTCTGCTGTGTCATTTAGTTTCATGGTGACTAACACTGCATTCAACTTACCAGCTCCACAAACAGCCTCATTTACAATTTACAACAAAGTGAATTTAGTCTGTGATGTTTTGCTGATAGAAAATATACTTGTTGAGCACCTGTTTAGATGAAATAAGAGATAAAATATAATCCACACATTAGCAATTTAGAATCAAGGTCTAGAAAGTAAGTGAGGAGGAAGAATAATAGAGAATATTCCTGGAATTTGTTTGAATATCTATATGATATACTCACAGATCTTTTGGTTATATGTTAGGGCACTATTTTTACAGATAAAAGAAAATTCTTAGTTTGTAACTCATTTTGTCTGAGAAATGCTTCCAGGGACAACCTTCATGCAAACCTGGAGCCAGGTGGTTAAAAGAACAGAAACAAAAAAACATTACTGATGGTGTTGAAGATTGCTCATTTAGAGGAAGCCATGTGAACCTCTTAAAACTATATCTTTTTCTAGATATTTTTACTTTCTTAACTCAGAGAAACTGGAGAAACGTGTGTGTGGTTACGGTTACTGAGCTTAATCTTGGCTTGCCTTGATTTCACATGCATCTATGTCATGGTTTAACCTGGCAGGCAACTAAGCACCACACAGCCGCTCACTCACTCCCACCCGGAGGGAGAGAATCGGAACAGTAAAAGTGAGAAAACTCATGGGTTGAGATAAAGACAGTTTAACAGGTAAAGCAAAAGCCATGCACGCAAACAAAGCAAAACAAGGAATTCATTCACTACTTCCCATGGGCAGGCAGGTGTTCAGCCATCTCCAGGAAAGCAGGGCTCTATCACATGTAATGGTTACTTGGGAAAACAAACACCATCACTCCGAAAGTCCCCCCCCTTCTTTCTTCTTCCCCCAGATTTATATGCTGAGCATGACATCATATGGTATGGCATATCCCCTTGGTCAGTTGGGGTCAGCTGTCCCAGCTGTGTCCCCTCCCAGCTTCTTGTGCACCCCCAGCCTGCTCGCTGGTGGGGTGGGGTGAGGAGCAGAAAAGGCCTTGACTCTGTGTAAGCACTGCTCAGCAGTAACTAAAACATTCCTGTGTTATCAACACTGTTTTCAGCACAAATTCAAAACGTAGCCCTGTACTAGCTACTGTAAAGAAAATTAACTCTATCCCAGCCAAAACAACACAATCTGATATTCTAAAATAGTACCATATGAAAATGGTTTTGTAGGACAGATAAGTCTATTTGGCATGTCTACATATTAAGCCACCCTAGTTTAACTAAGTTGCTATAAATCGTGAGTTGAATTTTATAAGTTTGGATGCAGAAAACCCATACTTTCCGTTATAGGAAAATGCAGCAAACTGCAGCACTTAAATTATGTTCTTAGGTTCAATAAAACATGGAGGTTAGCACCAATCTTAAAGCAGGTATTACAGAGAGCTTAGGGGCCTCTAAGCAAACCCCATCAGTATTTCTGAGTTGCATGTATATGATGTTCTTCTTTTCCATGGCTGGTGTCCCATGTCAGATAGTCCTCTGTCAGACTTAACAGCTTGCACCCAAAGGGAGCTAGGTTGTGAGGCAGGCAGTTTGAGACACAGTGAGCCAGAAACAAGAGAGTGTGCTATTTATATTGATTATGAGACATTATGAACATTACGCTGTTCTCTGTGCTGCATAAGGTATTGATACTCCTGTCAGACAATACACAGACAATTTTTGAGAACAGAAAGGGAGCAGGCAACAGTTTGCTTGTGGTGTTCTGTAGAGCAGTACTCCAGACTCCAGAAAGACTGGCAGCACAACTTTGGTTTACGATAAGAAGGTTATTGCTGTGAAAAACAGTATGAGGATACTCTAATAAATTTCTATGTCAGATTATTATTGCTTGGTGGAAACACAAGGTTATAGTTGAAATATTTTGTTAAAATACTTACACATTTTGTCTGCATACAGAATTTCTGATGTCTGTCCTTGGTGTTTCCTTCTTGTTTTGTATTCTTTATATCTTTTTTTTCTTGTTCTAACTTATTTTTCTTCTTCTTGTCTTCTCCATCATTTTTCACTGAATCAGTTTCTCCTTCCTATTAACTGATCAATGATTTTTTTAGATGGTGATGAAAGGAAATGTAATTTCTGTAATTCCAGTTTGCTGTGTGATATTGTGGTGGGTTGACCTTGGCTAGCTGCCAAGTGTCCATCAAGCAGCTCTCTCACTCCCCCTCCTCAGCAGGACAGGAGGAGAAAATATGATGAAAAACTTGTGCGTTGAGATAAGGACAAGGAGATCACTCACCAAGAAGGACAGGGAGATCACTCACTAACCACCATCACAGGCAAAACAGACTCAACTAGGGGAAGAACAATTTCACTTTTTGCCAATTAATAACAGAGTAGGATAGTGAGAAATAAGAATAAAACTAAAAACATCTTCACTCTATCCCTCCCATCTTCCCAGGCTCAGCTTCACTCCTAACTCTTCTGCCCCGCCTCATCCCTCTATCCAAAGTGGATGGGAATGGGGGTTGAGTTCAGTTCATAACACTTTGTCTCTACTGCTCCTTCCTCCTCACACAGTTCCCCTGCTCCAACGTGGGGTTTCTCCCACAGGATACAGTCCTTCACAGACTTCTCCAACCTGGGTCCTTCCCACAGGATGCAGTTCTTCAAAAACTCCATGGGCTGCAGTGTCAATAACTGCTCTGGTGTGGTCCTTCCCATAGGTGGCAGGGCAACAACCTGCTTCACCATGGTTATCTCCAGGGTCTGCAAGGGAATCTCTGCTCTGGTGCCTGGACCCCCTCCTGCACCTCCTTCTCTACTGCCTTTGCTGTCTGCAGGGCTCTTTCTCTCACATTTTTCTCACTCCTCTCTCTCACAGCTTCTATGCAGCTTTTTTTATCCTTTCTTAAATATGTTATCACAGAGGTGCTACCAGCCTTGCTAACTTGTTCAACTTTTGCCAGGGACGAGTCCATCTTTGAGCTGGCTGGAACAGACTCCATCCAATGTGGGGGCAGCTCCTGGTGTCTTCTCACAGAAGCCACCCCTGCAGCCCCCCAGCTACCAAAACCTTGTCTTGTAAACCCAATACAGATACGTATGGCATACAGCTTTTAAAGACTGTGGTTTGGCAGTAAGGAATAAGGATGCCTGTTTGCCTTATCCTGGCTTCTGAACTATAGATGAGAGGAAACCTGGGGTTGGAAAGAACGAGGGGAAGAGAAAATGGCAACAAGAAAACAGGGCTGCGAGTTGTTTCTGGAGTACAAGGTGGGCAAAGCATGCAGTGAAGGGGGACAGAAACAGAAAGCCAGTGAGGCTTAAGTAGTTCAGTATGAACTGGGAGATCTAAGCAGTTCAAGAGTGTTGATGTACAGAGAGTCACCACAGCAAAGCACGGTGGACAGGAGGCACTGCTAGAGATCCAGGAGAGGGCTAAGTTTTGTGTAAGCCTGAGCAATGCTGAGAACTGTTGGCATTTTAGACAAGACTGGAGAGGAGAATCTGTCCTGTAAGGCTACAGTAGAAAGAGAGCCCAGGCCAAATGATCACTTAGCTTTAGTAGCTGAAATGATTGACTATAGAGTGCAAAATAAGTGTTGCCAGGGGACTGTAAACATTACTTTATTAAAAAGAGCATTACAGCTGATGTAATGATAAAAGTAAACAAAACAATTTAAAAAAAAATTCAACCCTTTCATAACAGTTATATTTCATGTGGGGTAGAACTATTATGCATACAAGGCTGATTTTTTCCTCAAAAAGGTAAAACAGTACTGAAGGGAAATGATTTTGAGGACTTTTTCATTATTCTACCTACTGACCATCTCCTGGGCATGTTCCTTGCTCTCTGTTTTAGGAGTTCATGAACTAGCCAAGGCACCTAAGTTCTTTGAAATCTGCATCCGTCACAATCATTCTGAGTCCGTATGCTCTGGCTGAGCAATGAGGTGCTCAGAATCATTCAAGTAGACTTAGGTCATGTCAACCCTATATTAACACATCCCACAGATCATCCCAGAGAGCTTCAATAGATCCTACAAGTGGATATCCTGAACATCAGAAAGCAAGATATGTTCCTGAATATAAAACTCTTCTGGAACAACATGAGCTCTGGATGTGATATCAGAAAAAATATCTAGGCATATCTGCAAGTGGAACAATAATGAGGATGATGATTCATCTATCTTGGAGGTTTCGCTGAGGTTAACTTAGTCGATGCCTTGCATCAAAACTGCTTCCATGAAGAAAAAAAGATGGGTTATTGTCACAGGAGGCTCTCTCCTGAGGGGAACAAAAGGCCCAATATGCAGACTGGGCCCACGTCTTAGGGAACCTTGCTGCCTCCCTGGGGCCTGGGTTAAAGATGTGAAGAGAAAACTTCCTACCCTTGTTACGGCCCTCACATTACTATCCATTACTGATTTTTCAGGTAGGCAGCGATGAAATTGCAACAAGAAGTCCGAGGGCAGTCAAGAGAGACTTCAGGGCCTTGGGACAACTGGTTAAGGGATCAGGAGAACAAGCAGTGTTCTTCTCTATCCTTCCAGTTGCAGGGAACGATGAGGGAAGAAACAGGAAGAGCCAGCAAATCAATACCTGGCTCCGAGCCTGGTGTCACCAGCAGAAGTTTGGGTTTTTTGATCATGCATTGGTTTACACACCACCAGGCCTGCTGGCAACAGATGGGGTACACCTGTCTCGAAGAGGGAAAAGGATCTTGCACAGGAGTTAGCAGGGCTCACTGAAAGAGTTTTAAACTAGATTTGAAGGGGGAAGGAGAGAAAACCAGGCTCGCTAGAGATAAGCCTGGGGGCAGCATGCCAAAGTTTGAGGGATAGTGTGCTAGCGAGGTCCTTCGGTCTGCCATCTCAGTGGAGGTAGGGGATGGAGATCCATGTGTCAGCAAAGACACAAGGGTTATGGATGTGTTAGAAACCACAGAAGTGTCTGAGAATGGTCACGTAGGAATTAGGGCCTCTTCCCAAAAAACACGGTGGGGTCAATAGCCCAACTGAAAGCGCCTCTACACCAACGCACACAGCATGGGCAACAAACAGCAGGAGCTGGAAGCCATTGTGCAGTGGGAAAACTATGATATAGTGGCCACCACGGAAACATGGTGGGATGGCTCGCACAACTGGACTGCTGCAATGGATGGCTATAAACTCTTCAGAAGGGACAGGCAAGGAAGGAGATGTGGTGGGGTAGCCCTGTACGTTAGGGAGTGTTTTGATTGTCTAGCGCTTATTGATGGTGATGACAGAGTTGAGTATTTATGGAAAAGACTCAGGGGGAAGACCAACAAGGCAGATATCATGGTGGGAGTCTGTTACAGACCGCCCAACCAGCATGAAGGGGCAGACAAAATATTCTATAAGCAGCTGGGAGAAGTCTCACAATCGCTAGCCCTTGTTCTCATGGGGGACTGCAACTTACCAGATGTCTGCTGGAAATACAATACAACAGAGGGGAAACAGTCCAGGAGGTTCCTGGACTGTGTAGAAGATAACTTCCTGAGACAGCTGGTGAGTGAGCCAGCCAGGGAGGGTGCCCCACTGGCCATGCTGGACCTGTTGTTTGCAACAGAGAAGGACTTGTGGCTGATGTGATGGTTGGAGGCTGTCTTGGGCAAAGCAATCGTGAAATGATAGAATTTTCAATTTCGTTAGCAGCAGAAATGCAGTTGTATCAATGTCAACCACATTAGAAAACAAAGTACTAGCTAATTTTATGGAACTGCCCGTCATTTTTGGCATCTTTGGCCATTAGAACTGCTAAGAGGTAGTCACATTGGTAACATGATTAGAAAGAAGAAAGATTTAAAATATCCTTAAGCAGAAAAGAGCCAGATGAGCTGAAAACTCAGACCTCAGAATCTAAACTTTTTCACATTAAAGCTATCAGTAAAAATTCCTTTGTCTTTAACAGTAGCCGAGTGAGGCTTACATTTTCTGGCCAATCATAGGACTTGTTCAACCAAGAAAGAAGTCGAAAAAGTACTCATTTCTCATTGAAATACTACTGGGAAGAAGTTTCAAGGACCAGGGGCGAAATGAACAGCCTTCAGTGGAAAAGTTCTCCCAGTTGGCTAAAGACCTTCTTACTGTATTTTTCAAGTAAATAATTTAGAGAGACTCTAAAGGGAAAATGTGATTTATTAGACATAATTACTAGAAAGAAATACTAAAACAGGAGCAAGAAATGTGCAGGTAAGTTGTAGTGGATATGGTGAAAGCAGGAGCAATCAGCACACTTCTATCAGAGGGTTATTTGAAATCAGGATTAACACTTTACATATTGCAGTCACACCACATGCACATGACATTTAATATGTACTGTTGGCAGTTAGATAACAGCACAAGTGGTGGTTGAAGAGCCCATCTATGTTTAGGCTTTCTCTCATAGTATGCATTTAAATTGAGATTCCTGCAATACATAGCTACTCCGTCTCTCACTTTCTCAGAAAAAAACTGGATAGCCAGTGTTTCATAACATGACTGTTCTGTCAGATACACCTGATATACTTTCGTTTCCCCCCAAAATGAAAACTGAAAATCAACAATAATGTCTTCAGCACCAGTAGGCAGCTGATTCAAAAGGCCTGAGGTCCAACTAAACAGGTGTTCCTCATTAACGGAATAAATCTATGGAGACCTATAAAAATAGTGTTGAAGACCTAGCTTTCTTGCATATCCAACATATGCTTCCTGTACAAAGGTTGGGTGGCTAGAGATGGAGATTCTTGCTTGTGTCATAGCATTTTCCATGGCATCCATCCTAGAAAATGGCACCTTATTCAGGTTGGTTTTATTTTTTTCTTAAACACAGGAAAAGCCTATTCTATAGCAGCTTTGCAGTCTAGTCACTGTTCAAAAAACCTTGAAGTGTTTTCAAAAGCATGATTAGCACACACCAGTAGCTCAGCAATATTCTTCCTAAACATTTAAAATTTTTTTCCCCTATAGGTAATAGAGAGTGACCTATCCAGAAATGTTGATTATAAGCATCTTTGACTGTGGCAAAAAAGTTAACTAGGAAGACAAATCTGCAGGACAGAAATATTATTGTTTGACAGCCTAACATAATGAGTTTCGTGTTGTTTTGTGTGGTTTTGTGGGCATTTTTATTCTTTTTTTTTTTTATTCATGGTCTTTGATTTTTTTTTTGAATGCCTCTTTCATTTTGTCTGGCCGTGAAGAAGGAAATAGCAAAATACCAGGAAAAATGTCTCATGTTATCATTAGGCCAAAAATGCTGGGAGGTGTGTGTATGGGTCCATACAAGAAAAGTAAACTGGATACCAAACAGTACCTAATTTTGTGCCATAGCTAAAAACTTTTTTCATTGAATTATAAAAAAAAAATCACCACAACAAAAATATTGCTATAGCTACACACAGGAGTAAAAAGCCCAGTAAGCGTACTGCCATTCTGACCACAGAGAACTGAAAAAAAACAAACCAGAAGTATTTGAAACTGGTCTCTAGACCATGGATAACATAATTAACATTTTCTGTTGTTGTTTTAGATTGGTTAAATCTTTGAGTTTTGTCTTAATTTCAGCATGAGATTGCTACTAATTTCCCAATATTAAACTTAAAATACATACATGTATGTGTGTGTATATATATATATTTATGTATACTTTCAGCTTTTATTTATCAGGGAACACTGTAGTTGTTTTATTTACTGGTTAAACCATGTCATTAACCTTTTCAGTAAAAACTTAACCTGAGGTTAGAATTTTCCCCTAACTTGTATTTCTTCTTATTTTGCTACCCTCATTTATTATTTTTTTTTGTTCCTGTTAACAAATTATTTGTTCCTGTGAACAAAGCACTACTATTCAAGATTCACAGAACTGTAGCTGTAGTTTCCCTTAACTGGCCAAGAAAATCCCCCTGGTTGCCTGAATGAGTCTTTTCCATTACAATGTGGAGTAAATTACCAACACCACCCAGGCAAATGGATAGTCAAGTCAGGCTATCCATATAAAATGTTATGGCTATGCAATATTAAAGGAGCTAGGTATGCCATAGGTCAGGTTCTTCCACCTCAATTAAATGCTGTCAACCAAAGAATAAATTTCAGTAGCAGAATTTCTATTTTTTTTGCCATATACAATGAATTCTAAATGATTTCTAAGGCTGTGGAGGAAATAAAAAAAAGTAAAATTAAAAAAATGACAGGAACTCTTTTTACTGGAAGAGCAGAAAAAACAGTGATAGAGGAGTAACAACGTGGATTCAAAATTATTGCTTGCAGTATTAATAATCACTACCTAATTACTGCTGGTAAAAAAATGTCTATGGGGTGATAGAAAATGAAATTATGAAAAGAGGTTAGCCTCTGAACCCTACTGTCAGAATGCCTTCTTTCAGTGCATATGTAATGTGTATCTTCTAGCAGAATTGCTTAGAAGGCATACATGTAACAAGAAAAAGAAGTTCAGGTGAAATATACATACATGCATATGAACACAAGAGATAATATAAATGGTTTTCAAATGTTAAAATCTGAAACTTGAACAATACTGCAATTATGTTCAATCCAATAGAACTCCATTTGTCTATTTATGCACAAGCCTATTTACAGATATTAGGCCTTACTCTGAAAAGTAATATAACATGTTCTCATCTACCCTCTTTACCTTATTAAGTAGGAACTTGCATATGTATGTGCTAAGGTACAGCATATATATTGGTAATTTTTTAAAAATTAAACTGTAATTGTTCAGCAAGTTTAAATAATTGTGCAAATTTTGATAGACATAGAAAAGATTCTTAAAAAAAGATCTGAATCTAAAAAATATAAACAATATGTTTATTTTCTTCCTCATTAGCTGTATGCTGGGAATAAATGGCTGCAGCATTGGCCTGGAAATAACCGTATGTTTAAAAAAATGAAAAATATATCTTTCAGTTTTATTTCCACTCTCTGAGTATATTGACATTTAATGTTTTGAAATGCTAAAACAAATGTCCATTTCCAGACTTTCTGATCTGAAATATGGTACTTTCTGTACTTCTTTGGGCAGAAGTATAGAAAGTGGGAAGTATGGAATAATAATACAAGAACAAAGAGGGGGGAAAAAAATCAAGCTATAAACAACAGCCCCAGAGGGAAATATGAGCAAAAACTGTTGGAAATTCTTGAAAGCTTTCCAAAAACATGGTGCAAGTTATATTGTGTGGCTTTATTCAAAATTCTGTTATAATTGCAGTCACCTTTTTTATTTCCTGCTTACTTAAAGAGAGACTTTATAAGCTGGATTATTGCTATTTCGGTTTTGCTTGCTTTTTAAATGTACAGCATTTTCAGGTCTACAAAAGCAGGTATTTGAAGTATGGAAAGAGTACATGTTTTCTGTATGTTATATTAGAAATATCCACATACAGTGGCAATCTTGGGATTACTAAAGTTAGTTGAAATTTTATTTTGTTTTGGATGACAACAACACTCATTCTTGTGTATAACATTAAAAAAAAGACAAATTAAGACACTTCAAGGTTATCAGGCCATTCAGTAACATATAGGGAGGTGCAATTAATTCCTTTTATGCCTTCTGCGTAAACATGCACTTCAGAGCCATTAACAATGTGAGTGATAGGCTGAAGCTTGCCACAGTTGCTGTGCAGCCAGCATCTTAATTTACGAAAAGAATTTGCCTCCCATGAGTTATTTCAGTGTGGTTGAGTGCATCCGGATGTAAACTGAGTACATTTTAATTAATGCATCTACATGATAGCAAGCAAGTGTCAAAAGATGTGAATCAGAGATCCAATTTGAATAGGTGCCTGATTTCTGATAGTGGTGAAATGAGCAGTGTGCAAAAGATCAGCAGTAGCAAAAGGAAGTTACAAGGAGTAACAAGGAAGTTACATCCTTGACCTTCATTTAAATAGCTGAACTTGGTATGCCCATGTAAGCATCCCTGGCCGGTTTACCAGATGGTGTAAATCAAAGTGACTCCATTGATTTCAAAGGTGATACATCTGTTTACATTATCTGGTAGCCTCATTGACATAATCCAAAATTGCAGGGTGAGTAAATCTGACACAAAATGTAGTATCAGAAATCAGAGGCTTAGCATGATGCTATGGTCCCTCTAAAATCAGTTGCCAAACTCCCATTGAAACTAGTAAATATAGAATTTCAACCTCAATCTTTAATTGAATCACTATCATGAGAACTGCCAATGCCAAACTTGCAGACTGTTGCTACAGTGTTGCAATTTAGACTTTCAAACATATCATTAGACCTGCTTATACACAGACACAGACACTGACATGAAAGTTTCAGAGTCCAAATAGAGGTGTACTGAGCAATTTTTCCCTTCTTAAAAAAAAAAAAAAAAAGCCTTGGACAAAAAAAGTGGCTTTGTTTTGCCGACAAAACAAAAATCAGTATTTTCTCCTCTGCTTTTTTTCCCATTCTCCCCTGTAAGCCTGGTTTTGCAGATGAGCCTTATCTTCCCACCAGTTATTTTTCTTGCTATTTCTCTCAGTCTCGGAATCAGAGTGATTTAGATTCATGTTAAAATAACTTGAGGCTTTTCTATAACCAAATAAAACTAGGCATGCTAAAAACTGGATTTTAAGAAAGTAAATTAATTAATTAATTATGAACTGGACTCATTTTCATTCATCTTCATCTGATTCCCCATTAAGTTAGGCTGAAGTGCCGTGAAATGAGTCCACTGTATTGACAAATTGGCACTGCACCTTTTTAACTGAAGTCTGTTTTAAAACTCACTGGAACTGATGCAACTCTGAAAAGTCTGAACTGATCAATCCCAAAGAGTTGCATTTAGCTAAGTAGTATAAAATCACCATGAGTGAGATGTATCTCTTAACTTCAGACAATTACTGTATAGACTTTCACATCTCAGCTGCTTATCTAGACTCTTTGTAGTTAGTAAGGCGAGAGGCAGTTTGAGACCATGACTCACTTGGTTTATTTTAGGT
Organism: Morus bassanus; assembly: GCA_031468815.1. Lineage (NCBI taxonomy): Eukaryota > Metazoa > Chordata > Aves > Suliformes > Sulidae > Morus > Morus bassanus. Next base: position 99,902,803 of record CM062567.1, read on the forward strand.
GCCATCCATAGGAGAGGAACTGTGCGCTGGAAGCCTTTCTTTCCTGCCATCAGTTACAAAGAGAGTCCATGTACATAGCTCAAACATAGATGTATGCTTAGTAGGTGTCTAAATGTGAGCAGATGAAGATCACCCTCTGAGTGTAAACTAGGGTGTGATTTTGCTGTCTTTATGATTTTGAGCTGTGCTTTACAATATTTATTGCAGACATTCCTTTCTTGGTAATGCTTACTTTGACTGAGATTAAGAAAATTAGGCCATATGAGTCCAGCTGGATATATTCAATGTTATCTCAAGCTAGACTCTGTTTAGGTATACCTAAGTAATTTAGAGAGCAAAGAACATGCATTTATGTTTTCTTTGCTTTCTGAGATACTTATTCAAATTGAACTTTCTCCTTTACATGTACGTATAAAAATTTGTATAAGCATTTTATCGTAGTGTCCACATAACTGTGATTGACAAGCACATTAAAACATATTATAGGGAATGAATAGAAGTGCAAAGTATTTTAGAACAATTACTAAATTATACCCTGGTCTTATATCTTACCCATGCAAAATGAAACAGTTAAAACCGTCTCTAATACACAGTCAACTGAAAAAAAAAATGTGTGTAACCTTTGTTGTCCTTTCTCTTTTGTGATTCACATCACAAAGCTGCTGCTATCAGGCTTCTGAGTGAAAAGAAATCTTCAAAGTTATTCCTACAACTTTTAACCATTAACGTAAAGACAATAAAAGCAATTCAGAACCTGGAAATGCCGCGCTTTATCCTACAGTACCCTAGCAGCTCAACTAACACTATATCAGATCAGGTGCTTACCTACTACTCCACTCAGGTTTATGAACATCTAAGTGGTCAGATCTTAATCAAACAGTGGCAATATTTAAAGGTAGAAATGAAAGTGTCCCTTTTTTTTTTTTTACTTTTTGTTGTATATTGCAGTTTTTGTTATCTAATTCAAATACTGTTTGGAAAACTTTCATTTGTTGCTGAAAAGCTCATAAGTGAGATCAAGAAAGAAAGAGCTTAGTCAATTGTCAGCATGAATATGGAATTGAGAAGGCACTAGATTCACTGTGACACTGGATAATTATAGAAAAGATAGATGAAAACATTAACCTATGTTCCTCTGAAGAGGTTGTTTTCTCCTGGTTTTGAGGCTAAAACTTACTCTTGTATTTAAAATCAGATTATATGTTCTGTGTCACATTCAACATCAAGTAGGCAGGCTTATTTGTTGTATGTTGGAGAACAGCGAAAGCAGAAAAACTTCTTTTGAGAATTTAGACCTTCTTGTGGAGGAACTTCACCATAGATACCTTGGAGGCAGTGCTGGATGGCCTGAATTTCATCCAATTTGTATAATTAAGCCTGAAGTTCTGACTGATTTTGGGTCTCTTTTACTACATACTATTCAGCTCAACAAAATACAAATAGTTTGGTTTTATATTCACCTTTCAATGAAGACTTTGCAAATGTGCAAGGCCAATAGTAATGCCATTCATATTTCTATACATGAGATTATCTACATGTTTGCATGATATGAACATTAAATGAAAGGCATTTTATCTGTTCTTGACTTTTCAAATGCTTTGCTTTCAATTTTCAATGTCAACAATGGTTAAGCGATGGTGTAGGCCCTCTGGAACTGCCAGATAATAAGGTACAAGCTATATTTATTTATTATTTTCTATTAATTTCTTCAGATCATGTGCAACACATAAAAGTGTGCCAACAATCACTCCTTGGTAAAGAATGACACAAATTATGGAAGATTTTTTATGGAAAATAACCACAACAAAATCAACAAATGATAGAGCTAGCTGGATAACTTTACATGCCTCATTCCAGAAAGATATGTGTACAATACTCTACTATTCACACTAGAATTAAAACCAAGAAGCATTCTCTTTGTAAATATTACATTGAGAAGGCAGATTTAGATTTAATTTTGAATGACAAGTCAAGAATGTTGTTTAATGCAAATCCTTTCCCAAAGAGAACATACAACAAGACACCATTTATTATTCATCATTCTCTTTCTGTACTTCATTATATATATCTGCTATAGGGATTTTATGCCATTGTTCGGTCTAAAAAGTGAGAAATAAAAATGTGCTTTCAGGGATGAACCCAATCTGTATTAAAGTGATGCTATTCATTTGCTTATGGTGGTTTACATTTCTAAACTCACTCCTCATTCTATAATCATAGAACCTTCCATTTTACTCCACTGGAATGCTTAGAATATTTTGCACAGAATTTATGAAAGCACAGCTTGAAACTAGTAATTTAACACCAGTAAGCTACTGAAAGAGGGGAAAAATGGTTTTCCTCTTGTTTTCTGGTGATTTTTTGTTTTGATTTTATGTTCAATGTTTGTGCAGCTTCTAGCACAGTGTGGTCCTGATTTAGGACTAGCACCCTAGAATTTTGCAATAATACAAATAAATTGTCATTGCATCATCATTTGGTAGAGATAAAATTATTTTTGCTTCTCAGAAAAGTAGTAAAGCTTGCTACCTAGTAGTAAAAGAGAAAGAAGAATTTCATTCTTAGCATTGCTTTGTGCCCTCAGAACACCTGTGTCTCAGGTATCAGGGCTTGTCATGATTATAAAATCACAGCAAGGGCTCACAGAAGATAAACTCTACTTTAAAAAAACCAAAACATATAGAGGTAATTCTAATTTAGCATTTTGTTCTGGAAATGCCAGTTTTACTACAATTCCCAGAATTCTTCAGGGACTGGAATGTGTCTGTGTTTGTCCAATAAGCAGAAAACATTAAATTTTTATGGACAAATACTAAGGCTACTGTTTTTACATAAAAAATATTTGTGGTGCCTTATAACGTACTCCATTTGACAGATTTGGAAAGAAAAGCGAAATATTATGAACACACACAACAAAATAAAAGAAGACAGTCAAAACAGTCCCCTATTCTACCTGAATCAGAGATTATTACAGGAAAAAATGACTGTGATAAATAAGTCAATTTTAATTCATCACTCTTTATTTATATGGGTAGACTGAAAAAGTGAATTAGCATTTCATGTGATTCCTTGAAACACTTTTGCATCAATAAGTTAATAGAAAATGTATTTCTGAAACAGAGTGCATTTATGTGCACCTAATTTTATTTTTGTTAGACAAACATTTGAATATTAATTTTAATGTATGTGCAGTCTCAGTGGCTCTTTGATAAAGAACTTTTTCCTTTCTTATGTGACTCTTCTTTTTTATTCAGTTATTATTAGATCAAAATTTAGAATGGACTGCAAAGCTCAGTTCTGAAGGATAACACTGCTTCTACCAACAATGACTGAAGATTCAAGCAAAATATTTTAGTCTATGAAAGGCAGAAATGTGAATCTCCAAAGAAAGAATCTTCTTTTTTCATCAAAATCCACTCATTAATAAAACGGAGAGTTGAACAAAGATTTTTTTATTATTATTATTTATCATGAGTTTTGTCAAGAGATGACAATGTATTCTTTACTGAGGAATTTTGTTAGTGCCAAACAAAATGCTAGTTTTTCTAAAAATCTGTCACATTTTTTTGAAAATACACAAATATTTATTTCAGATTATTTTCTTACTTTAAACAGCAGAAAAATGAAAACAGTAAAACTTTCCGTTTTGCCTTTTTACCACATCAAGTGCTTGTATCTGAAGCTAAAACTAACTAGTAGCCCCAACTGAATATTTTTTAGTAATTTTGTATTTCATTCATTTCATCCAATATGAGTAAATGTGGCAGAATGCTGTATGAATGATTTACTCTTCCTATTTGACACTTTCCATAAATAGTAGAAACCATTAGATTTACTAGGATTTGACGACAAGACAAAAGATGATTTTGAAAATACAACTGGAAGTTCGTTAAGAAAAATGTCCACAGGCAATCAAAGATAATGGGCCAAATATTTAGCAATGATGCATAGTGTGACAAAAGTGCATCTTTACTTTCCTGGAAAAGTTTGGGGCTCCAGCTTCTCAGAGTATTTTGGACCAGTGCACTTGTTCTTTATCACACTACCATGGGGCAAATTGTCCTTAAAAAAGACTCACCTGAGTGCCAAACAGATCTTCAGTCTTGAATTCAGATCGCCTTTCTGTAATATAAAAAATAAAATTTAACGCCACACAGTTATAATTTAATATTCCAATTAATTACTTAAGTAAGCTGGAGAGAAAAAAACAGAAATAAGGAAGGTATTCAGCAAATTCAAGGTTTGTCTGTTACACTGAATTTCAAGACTCACCAGATTTTTGTGGTAGCAATTGGTCTAGTTATCAGGCTATTGATATTCTAAAAGTTTATTTTATAGATTATTATGTGTATTTTCAGCTTTTAAAATAAATCTTATTTTATTTGTGTTTTAGGGTTGGTCAGCTTTGAGTTCCCATTTTTTCCACACACTGATTTATGTTTTTCATTTAATTTTTGTGTGTTTACACTAACTACACCAAAATTCCATTTTTATACTACTTTTGTTTAAACTATTTTATGTCTTCACATATTGGATTGAAAAGCCTGCACAGACATGACAAAATCTCCTTTCACTATCATACAGCAAGGCAAATGTGTTTTTTAAAGAAATTGTTCTTCAGCAGGATTTGCTTGCTCTTTTATTTTAACTAGACAGAATACTAGTAACAAAAAAAAAATCATTTTCCTTAAAAAAATCCCAAAATCTGAAAATTTGACTTAATGACAAAATTGCTGAATGAATCATATAGAAATTGTGGCCGCAAAGACATCCTCTACCAGAATTCAGTCTACTTAGGGGAGGTTTAGATTGGATATTAGGAAAAATTTCTTCACTGAAAGGATTATCAAGCATTGGAACAGGCTGCCCAGGGAAGCGGTTGAGTCACCATCCCTGGAGGTATTTAAACGACATCGTTTAGTGGTGGGCTTGGCAGTGTTAGGTTTATGGTTGGACTCGATGATCTTAAGGGTCTTTTCCAACCTAAATGATTCTATGATTCTATGACTCATCACAGAGTATGTTGACTAAAGCCATGTATTTCTACAATGATGTAATCCACAAGCCCAATGTCAGCATGGATTTGGATGCAATATAAAATGGCTTATGCCATGAGGTTGCTTGTGCTACACATGAAGGACAGTGTAACAGTGATTGATGATTGACCTTCTGTACTGGACTGCTTTATATGTTTATGACATAAGACTTATGAAGGCCAGGGTTTCATTGCTGAAATCCTGGCCTTTCAAATGTCTCATGGGGAAGCAGGGGAGCTTTGTTGTGCCTTACCAACCAGGTATATTCAGCAGTCTGCAGCAACAAAGACATTTACACTTTATTAATTAATCCAATATAAAATCACAATATAAAACCAGTACTTAAAACACATGCTTTATTAATTAGCTTCAGCTTTACTTTATTGTTTAATCAGTCACAAAGTCTTTAGCCCGTCCAGATACAGTCTTAGTTTTGGGCAGGATGCAATGTTTTCAGAGAACTTAGTGAAGAAATCTGCCTGCAGCTTCCCTTTCTTTCCTTTTTTCTTGTCCTTCCTTTGTAATCCTGCAAAATGTTAATGTGATAATTTCACCAGCACCATTTCCTAATCAGTAAAGAGTGTCCTGAGACAGAGCTGCAGAGTTTGTCTGGTCTAAACAGTTTGCATAGCCTGAACTCCACAGTCACACTGGGACTTTTCAGTGTTGGGTTTGTTGTTTATTTTGGCTCTGAGTTGATCATCAGTGAATTCTGCCTTCTTATATTTTACAGTGGTGGGTTTCTGAATAGGACTCACTGTGACCCCACTGGAATTTTATATCTTTGCAGTCAAAGAAAAACCTCTGGCTTAAATAGGTGAGCTGTGACTGGTAGAGGGATGCAGGCAGAGTTTTAGATCCCTCAGGTCCTACAAATAGGAGCTTTTCTTTTTAATCCTCTTTCCTGAGTAAGAGACCATGTCATGCTGCCTGTTTTGTTTCAGGAATAGATGGGATGCCCTGGCCCTTCTGTATGAATGGGGAATATGAGAAGAGGAAAAAGTGGCTGGATTAGATTTGGGCTGAGTAAATGTTGATCTTTCCTCACCTGCTCTGCACAAGTCTTCACCTCACTGAAACATTTTTATTAAATTTTAATCAAAAGCACAGAAAAGATTGTTGATTGTAGAAATGTCTTACCCTGCTCTAAGCTTCTCTGCTAGGCCAGTTCATAGATGTTAACAGTGCCACACTGACACTGAGTTTAATGTTGTTTTATAGCCTAGTTGTCCTACGAATTGTCACAGAACCCAAAAGGATCAAAAAATTCTGTGGATCCATAATTGTGACAGAGCAAAGAGCCCAAGTCTTTATGAGATGCTAGAGATTAACTTGTGTTCAGAAGGTTCCCTCTGCATTTGCTGTTCCTGATGCCAGCCTTCTGTGAGATCACAATTTGGTTACAGGAGGTGGGGGAACTTGTGCTGAGACCTCAGTTTAAGATTCTGTCAAGTATATATTTGGGGGAGTGTAAGCTTGCATCTCATCCATGAGATCTTTGATCACAAATAGATGGCCTGCCTCTTTTTCGGAAGTCATACACGATCAAAGAGATCCTTTATTTAGAGATGCAAATGCTGCTGTCAAGCCCATAAAATACATACAAATGACAATTTTTTACAGACCTGCATTGTACTTCAAAAGAGTGCTTTTTATTTAAAAGGTCATGACCATTTTGATATCAGATACTGTTATTTGTGAGCGGAAGGTTCAGCAATCTTTTATTCTTCTGACTTAAACATCATATGAATATGTGTATTAAAGCAAAGCTGAATCTCTCAGAATGAGGAAATGAATTTTTTAACAGATGTTAAAAGGCTAATAAGTTCACAACTTTAGCACTCAGTCAGAATACCAGATTTTTATACTACAATAAAAATTTACCAGATTTCTGAAAGTATGTGATCTCTTGAAAAGAAAAATCATAAGAAACTTGGATCAGATGTCTATTATTTGACAAACTTTACAGTCCACTAAAGAGTGCTTTTGGCAGGGAAGTAGGAAATGAGTTGGAAAGCATTAATAAACTTTCAGGATACTTGAAAACACCAGCTTATGGTACTTGATCTTTAAGTGAACTCTAGATTACTTCCATTTTTTTGAAACCATAAGTAGTGCTTAGAAAGAAAGATAGTTTATCTAAGTAAAAAACCAGAAGGAGGTGAAAGAAAGTTTAGCTTGGACAAAAGTTAGAAAAGACAAAAAAAGCAGTACTTGGAAATTATTATTTTTTTGGCATTGAGTTTGATTAATACTTTAAATGTTCCACAGAAAGAAACATAAAATTTCACTAGAATTCCCTTTTAATTTCACTTACATTTTACTGAAGTCCATTTTATAATGAATTCATAACAAAACGCCGTTAGTCTGGCACAGCAGCACAAGAAAGATATGTCAACTAGTTGATAACAAGAAAAATAGGGTACATAAACTTTGGGGATCAAAGAATTGATTCCAGAACAGCAGTTTGTTCCACTGGCTTGACAGGCACTGATTTGTTCAGGTATTAAGCCAGATCTGCTTTGCTCCTCCATAAAAATGTTAAGTGGTTCAAATTCAGTACACGGCTATGTAAAGCCAGGAAACCCCAGTGAAAATACTAGCCTCTGAAAAGCACTGTTTCTAAAAAAAGGTAGCAAACTTTGGAGAACAGCCAGAGACTTTTAAAAACTAGGCATTTCCAGAGTTCTTGCTTCTTTTTGCAAAAGGCCTGAAAGCTGTTTATATATATACTTTTTTTTTTTTTTTTAAAAAAGACCCAAACAAACTCCCAAAAGTCTCTCTCCTTTTATTTAACATAAATTTGTCAAGACTTGACTGGTTTTCCTAAAAACTTTTTCTGAGGATTGGAAAGCATGTTTTATGTGAACTCAAGCACCTTAATTGAAAGGTGTCTATGAGTGTAGCGAAGCCTTAATAATGCTGTATTTTATCCAGAATGTTAATTAGGTGTTGTGCTAGGTGGGTATTAACAAGAAATAAAAGCAAAACAGTTTTAAAGAGTATGTCTATAAATCTCCTACCTTTCAACTTTCCTTCCTGTGATCTTTTTATCAGTTCTTCAGTCACATTAGAATTTTATAGGATTGAGAAGACTTATGTTCATCATTAAAAACAAAACAAAAATCCTTTTCTTCAGAAAAATCTTTCTGCTTGACTACGTATGTCAATAATAAACAAGAATGAGATCAGGACAGCAGCTTTCTTTCCTTTTACTAAGTGTCCTTAACATAATGCAAATAAGACCATTCTCTGTGACTATATCAAAGCGGCAGCCAAAGCAGATTTGAATGGATAAACTCTGTGCAGTAGAAGTACTTCAGCATAAATCTTTAAAAGGCTAAAATAAACCACTTCTGTGTGTATGCTGATGCAATAGATATCAGCCTGCTTAGAAAATCAGATGCATATGACTACTTTCTGCACAGAGTAGAAGTTGCTTTAGGTGAACTCAGAAACAACATTTCTAAAGGATTTGAAAAAGCTTTCAGAAAATCCTGTATCTGAGCTCCTGTGTTTTAAATGAGATGGGAATCCATTCTACTAGAAGGAATGATATGCTGAACTAGTAATTTGCAATATTTGCAACACAGGAAGAGAAAGAAAAGCTGAGTGTAAAAGACTTTAGGAGATGAAGAAAAATGAAGAGATGGAGATGGTCACCATTCAGTGACCACCTACAGTCTATTGCTACTTTCTGTGAGGCTAAGGGGAGTCAGAGCAAATATTGAACATTTTTGTCTACTACCTTTCAAATTCATCCCAATAAGAAGCTTACAGTCACCAGGGAGATATTTTGGTTAGCATGTTTCTTTTAAATTACAAGTTGCTTACTAAGGCTCTGAAATTTTTATTTGAAACTGATATGGGGAAAAGAGGGAGAGTTATAACCCCAAATCAAGATTGTTAAAACATCATATATCTGAAAACAGAACTGTGGAGTGCAGAGCATACAGTATTGTGTTTGTCCTCTGTGATTATTTATACTGTTAGGGTGAACACTATCACAAAATTCTCAAGAGCTAGCAGTGGTGTGGGATTATAAACCTAATCATAACTGCCTTATTTTTGCCAGAGCAGGACCCTGCATGTTTAGTACCACTGAAGTCAACGGAGGAGCGGACTCCTAATGGACAAGTTGACAGTGACATGTATCAATAGGTAAAATGGTGCAAAAATCTTTGGGACAGACAGGCAGGCAGACAGACAATAGAGAGGGAGAGACAGACTGATTTGAGAGCCACTGTTATTGGAAAAAATATCAGTGGTTTCATTTGGATAATAATTATACCTAACATCTCTGCTTGCCATCTTAATAGCATTAATGTAATTTTTTCTGTGCCACTTTGTGAAAACCTGACTTTCCAAGGCTGTGCATTCCTCAGACATCACTTAGCAGAAAGCCAAAAATGTATGAATTTTTTAGAAAAGCCTCAATTTTTTCTTCAGAATGATAACTGAGCCCAGAGGTGACCCTTATACACAATTGCAGTTATTCAGGTCTAAAACGCCAGCAAATTCTCATGTAACTATATCTTCCAGCTTCAATAGTAGGGCAGACTGTCAGCTCCCTCATCTGTCAGCACTTGTTCAGGCTAGTAAACGAAGACTGGTGCATACTAGCAATATCTATTTGCTACAGGATATGCACTCAAGAAAGTCACAAAAAGGAGTTTCAACCAAGGGCCAAAACCAATCAGTCATTTTCTCCTGTCAGTGATAAGAAAAGCAACATAAAAGAGAGAGGTGCTTGTCCCAAAGGTAGTATCAGTAGCAAACTGTCACCAAATAAAAATAGTTAAAGTCCTAATGACTGTACTAATTCAATACAAATAAGTCAGGTTTTAGTTAGCTTAGCATTTCCTCTTGCTAGGCCTCAGGCAGGAAAAACAGATGTCTTACTGTTCAGAGGACAAATCCTGTTCAACTTGCTTTGGGTGAAAAAAGAAATGCCCAAATGGTGGGATACTCAGTGCCATCTTATCTCCTTGGGGCTGGAGCTGGAGTCCTTGAAAGGCATGCTGTATCACATTAAATTAGCAGAAATCTTCCTGCCTTTTTCTTCTCCATGTTGTGGAAGACTCAGTCACAGCTACAGTCCTCCTCATGATCCATGTATATTTCACTTTTCACTGGTTTACCTTGAGACAACGGAGAGATGTGGCATCACCCAGGGAGACTGGAGGACAACGGCAAAGAAGAAAGGGTGCAATGCAGATGAGCTCTGCTCAATACACAGTCTCTTCCAGCAGTGAAACTGGCTGCTCATTGAAAGCACGCCTTTCTATTGCCCATCACATAAGCTGAATCCTTACATAGGGAATTAAAAAATAACAGTAAAAACCAACTACTCTGACCTGATATGATTTTATAACAGACTTTTATGATTCAAAAAGACCACAGAAGGTCCAAGACAGTGGAAAATGAGGTTAAAAGTCTTCAGATCAGGAGTGGATTTGTAGGGAATGACTGACTAAGGCTCCACTGATGTTGCTCCATCTGCCATGTATGTTCCCAATCACGTTATGTGCTGCTGTACATCTCTTCACATCTAGGCTGAAGATGTATCTGGCTCTATAAAGTGACTGTGCTTTTCCAGTACCGTATACAATGCTTGATTCAACTTAATAAGATTTATGAAAAGGAAAGATGCTTTGATAGATCTTTCCAAGCCTTTATGCATACAGTGTTATCTTCTAATATTTTAGAAAAAATTTACATGCATAAAATATAAAAAGGAGTCTATTGATTCTCTCAGTTTTATTTCCATATTTGCAATCTAAATACTAAATCAACCGACACTGTTTGTGGTGATGTAATTCTTTCCAGAATGCTTCATTATGATGTCACATGGAAGATGCCAAAACAACTACCCGTGAGCTAACAAGGTAATGAAAAAGCATGGGGCCAGATTAGTGCAGCCCACTGCCTATGTTAACATCTTGCATCTCTCTCAGGCAAGTCATCCAAGGAACAGCACTTTGATACCATGACTCCAGAGCTCTTGCCATGGGGGTAGGTCACACTGTCTTTTAGTTGAGCACGTTCAGAGCTCTTCCTACAAGACCTACTCATCAGCAGAAGATTAAAAATGAAAATTTTGTCTTTCTACATACAAGTATCCATAACCACTTTTTTAAACAGTGTAGAAAATATACCAGAAATTGAAACAATTTCAATTCAACCTAGATACTTGATTTCCACAGCTCCTTCGGATCCAGATTCCAAAACTTCCACTCTTCAGACAGCTCAGAGGATGCTTTTACTTTACAGCCTGCTGCCTCCGCCATGCCGAATATAGATGCTTCCTGTTGTGTTTCTCCTTTCAACCTAGAGCACTCAGATGGCTCATAAACTACAGGCCTTTTTGTCTCCCCCAGGCTTTGTCTTCACAGGGAACTTTGGTTGACCTGTTGCCCTGCTCTGAGATGTTAGCCACCTGAGTATGGCAAGTAGCCCTGAAGAGGGGATGAAGGTTACTGTATAACTGTATTTGTCAGAACCTAGGTCCCCTGGTGACAGAAATAAGCATCATCATGAACATGATGTGCCACAGGTATTATGCCTCCACATTTTTCTGTGGTATCACCCTTCATTCAAGATATACTATAATATATCTGGGCTACTCCAGGTATAGTCTAGAGGAAGCACATCAGAAAACAAGACCTGAGGCAGAGTTTTTAAGGACCTTTTGCCCCCTCCCTTTCTTTCTGCCAGACAGAAAGAAGCAGAGAGTCAGCCATTTATCACACTGTCAAACCAGCATATGTCTTCAGGATCGTCACTGCTTGCTGGTGAAGTCATGGAAGATAAAAGCATCCTTTCAAGGTGGTAAATTCTTCAAGGTATTAGAGATTTACCAATCACTTCACAGAGTAGGCAATTCTCCTTTTACAGATTTGTGACCAAGTGAAGTGAAAGGCCAGACATTGTCATCAATTAGTCTTATCATTTGCATAATACAGCCAGACAACCACCTTGAATGAAATTTTTAAGACCTTTAGAAAAACACCCTTGAATCTACCACAAAGCTGGTAAGATATTCCAGTAGTAACAGTTCTTACTTAATTTCAAGTCTGATTCTGTGTTCTTTTACTACCAAGAAATAGATCTTATTCTTTCTGTTCTGGAATGAAGATCAGTCTACTATTGTGTTTCCATATCTCATGCGGATGAGTCCAGGCTTAGCTCAGGTCATCTCTTAAATTTTCTCTTTGGTAAGCTAAATAGACTGCTGGAGTCTTTCAGTAGGAAGAATATTTTCCAGTCTTTAAATTATTTTCATGGTATGACTCAACCATCTCTGAAGGCTTTGTAGTTTATCAATATCCTCCTTCTGTTGTGGATGCAAGCGGAAGGTACAGGGTTGCAGTAGTCAAACTACCAAAATGAAATACTGAGGTAAACTCACCTGCCCACAATTGTTTCAAATTCACTGTTTATACATCAAAGAATTGCATGGACTTGTTTTAGCTGCTATGTCACACAAATGATCAGCCTATTATTATCCACCTAGTTTATTTTTTGAGATGTTACTCCAGGAAATGATCTTGCCATCCAGTATGACCTGAATTATTTCTTCCTAGGTATTTGAGTTTGATTTCACCATACCAGAAAATATACTTAGATGGTTATGTTCAAGTTACGAGCAAACCAGAGCACTCTGCTTAAGTAAGCTATCCTCTTCATTAGTATAAACCCCTCAGTTTTTGTATTTGCAGTCATACCAGCCGTAACACTTCCTTTTCTTTGTACTTAATGTAAACCCTAAATAGGATAGGACAAGAACTAATCCCTGTAGTACTCCTCCAAAAACATGTGCAGTTAGTGATGAATGCTGGCCAACAGTTTGTTAATGAAAATGCCCTGCATTACCAGATAAATGCAAAAGCCAGATACATGTAACACAGACTGTATTAGTTTTAAAAATTAAAAAAAAAAAATGTAGTACCAAGATGTAAGAAGCAATACTAGAAAAAGGTAATGTGTTCCTGAAAGAAAATCACACAGAGAGGAGAAACCACCAAAACCAATAACAATAGCAAATTGGTTCATGAGTTGAGTAGCACTGTTAATAATGCATAAAATGTTATTGACAAATATATGCATAGAGATGTACTGGGGGCTATGAAGACCAGGGTAGGCTATTAAGAAAAGATATACCTTCTGCAGTGGGGCCAAAACCATGGAAGAAGTGTGTTCAATCACCTGTGAACCAACCACAGATAGCTCACACACCTTCACTCATCAATGTCCAGATCAGCACTCAGTATGCTGATTTTTGCATATCAAGTTTATAAATATCTTAGGAAAAAAAAGTTAATTTTATAAATGTATTTGTGCCTTTTTTCCCATTTAATTTTCTGCTAATAAAATTGATTTAATTAATATTCAGTGTTCTCATTTATTTATTTCTTTTCATAACTTATTATTTTTTGGGGGGGGTTGCCACATTTTTATAGCTGCTTTCACTTATCCTCTAAGCTAGCTTGCTGCTTGCTTTGAGTTTTGACCAGGTTGAATTATTTTTTTTTTTTTTTTTTGCTGATAGAATTTTAGACATCTAGTTAAAAAATATTAAACAGTTTGCAAAAGTCATTTAGACTTTTCCAGTTGAGTTCTGTCTCCCAGTTGATTTGTCTCATAATTGTTTTCAGCTTTGTTAAACTGACCCTTTTAAGCACCAAGTGTATATCTCATTGGTATGTCTTCTATTCTGTTTGCATACAGTGGTGAAATCAAGTTGTAATCATTTGCACCTAAGAAACCACTAATTTTTAGTTCTGTGATCAGGTTCTCTTTATCTGTCAAGATGAGGTATAAGACAGAATTCCTCTGTGTAGGATGAAACACTCTCTATGTTAAGAAATTGTCATTTATAATTTTTAGAAATCCCTAGGACATTTCAGTACTGGCAGCCTGAGAAACCCCAGCATATGTCGGGCAGATTGAACTCCTCCCCACCCCCCTTCCCTTTCCCAGTTAAAACAGTTTTTGTTCCTACACATTATAGCTAGATGCTTGAGTGCAATCCATAGCATGGAGGATAAAGAGTGTAAGAGGAAAAGAAGAAAGTAGAGAGGTAGATTAATTATCCTGATAAATACTGAACCAGAAAAGGGGATGCTAGAGATGGTGATCTGCTCTTGTCCTAGATTTTTTACCTTGGAGATCTTCCTCCTCTGCTTCCTACTGAACACCCATGGAAGTAGATCACCCCCATTCTGACAGGTGTAGCATACACATTTTTTATTTTTTGCTCTCCAAAGGTGGAAGGAACAACAGACAGTGTACCAACACAGAAACTATTCCAAACTATCAAAACATTTGTCTCTAAAAAGCACATAAATAATACATTTTTTCTGAATGTATATATGTGATACTTTTTGTCACATTGATTCATGATTCAAAATTATTTGCCTTAAGACGATATCATTTAAATTGGAGCTGCGTGTTTTTCCTTCCCAACACTGAAATTATCAGTAATGAGGAGGAGATGGAGTTTAACAGAATTTTGGAAACTTGGGGCTGAGATGTCATTCCAAACACATCCTTTTTTATTCACAACAACCTTTCATTTCACTATTTTGTTGTCTGTATCATTGCTTTTACCTTCCTCTCTGATATCACTCTACCTCCAAAACTGGATTTCTGAGTATACTAACAAATCAGAGTTCTGGGGATTTTGGTGGGTTTTTTGTTTGTTTTGCTCAGGTGGCTAAAGAATTATAAAAAAAAAATAGGAAAGAATAGCCCAAAATAATGAGAATAAACATATTAAATACCTAAGGAATTTAAGCTGTCTGGGCCTGATAAACTACATCTGTGGCTATTTAAAGATGCATAGGTGAAGCAGTGGTAATCACATGAATGAGATCCTGAAAATTTGTGAAGGATTAAAGTGAAGAAGTATTGAAAGACTGGAAAAGTGAAAATAGAACTCAGCATTGAATAAGTAGATGAAGAAAATTAAGCAGCTACAATTCTTTAACTTCCATTCATGGAAATGAGATTCATGGGATATCTGCCAGCTTGAAAGCACCTAGGAAAAGGAATCAGCTAACATGGAGCTGTCAGGAGCAAATTCAGTCAAGCTAACTTAATCTTTTTCTGCAAAAGCTGAACAGACCTCTCAATCAGAAGAGGCAACAGACATCTCATATTTTGGCTTCAGTGAGGTTCTTACATTGTCTCTCATGTTGTTCTCATAAATGGCCTTGAAAAATGTAGTAACAGTATAGGTTCAACCTTTAGTAGGATAAGCAGGTTGATGGCTGGAAAACCAGCTCAGCATTGTTATTGACAGTTTACTATCAGAGTAAATGGTAGTAGACCTATATAGTGGCCTATCCTGAGCCTACAATACTAAATCCTTTAGCAATGCTGATGATGGAATAGACATCACCTGCTGATAATACCAAACTCAGAGGGACTAGGAATATGTTGGAGGAAAAGGTTCGTAAGTAAATAAAAAATAGCATCTATTTCAGTAAGAACAATGCTGTATACCACTGAAACCCAAAAACACTAATTGAACTCTGGGAGATAGCACACATCTGCATTGCCCTCAGTGACTGAAACAGTCCTTCCTTACCTTTGCTTTCTACTTTTTTGTGGCTTGTGATCATGTCATGACACTGACCTGTGTAGAGGAATTTGTTTCCTCCTATTTCCTCCTAATTTGGTCCTACTTCTATTTGTGTCATCAGGACTCATTTTGGTGATTTATATACATCTCTAGAAGCAGGAAGGACTGTTATCACAATTCTGTGTCCATTCCCTGAACATCACTAAAATAAAATAAAAAATACAGTTTCAAACACAAAACTACGTTGGTCAAGTTTGCATAAAAAGCTTTTTGAAGTGAGCCACTTCCTTTTAAATGTTCCATGAATGTTGCTGTAAGATGACGCTGATTTGGAGGCACATACTAAATATACCAAATATATATTATGAGAGTAATACCACTGTTGACCATTTATCAAACCCATTAATTATAAGTAGATACAGAGAAATTGGGGGATAGGATTTTTCCTAATAATAAGAATAATCATTTGGGATTTATAAATGAATTGTAAGAGTAAAATGATGAAAATGATAGCTGTATTTGATAAATTAAACAGTTATACAATAATATCTACATAATTTTTTAAAATATCAGGAAACCCGTGCCCTGTTGACATATTCCAAGAAAAAACAACATTCATTTCCCTTTCTTTTTATTAAATTTTTAGTTCTTGAACTGTGGATACATATCATTTTACTGTTTATCAAAAGTCACATGAAGTCGTGTGTGAAACTAAATGCATTGTACTGGCTTTACATTTGTAATTAGAATGGTATGTTTAAATTGAAAAATAATATCTGAAGCATAAGATTAAATGGAGAAATGATAAACAGGTGAAAACTTGCTAAGAAAATTATTAAATTAGTATCAAATTGTATATTCCTTGACTATTGCAAAGCATTATAATAAAGTAATTGGTAAGGGCTGAATAAGTCCTCCCTGATGTATATCAACTTGGCATACAGGGAGGGAAATTTCTAAGAACTGAGAAAAATCCAAAGAAAGCAGAAATTAAAAAATTCCGTAAAAAGACAAGGTTATATAACTTTTTCTTCAAGTGAAAGTGAGAAAAGATATATAATAATAAAAAAATAATAAATTTGCCTTACTACTATATTACCACTCCATCACTGTGTAGAAAAGGCCATTAAGGTACTGTAGTTCTGAAAATATCTTTTAGGATAGAGAAAATCCTCTAAGATTTCAATTGCAAAAGTATTGCACCAGTAGCTCTTTCTGAGACTTGAGACATAACATGCACAGGATGCTTACCATGTTATATGTGAGAGGTATGTCCTGACCTCCAAGTCCTTTTTTTGAGGAACTTCATGACAACCCTGACAGCAGACCTGTCTTCCATTCAAATGCAGGAAGTCTCACTAGGAAGATTTATTGGAAGCAGACTTGACTACAGAAGCAACAAATAATGCTACTGCTCAACAATGATTTCAGGTGATCCAAAACAGTTGAGCCTTTCCCCCTCCTGATGCCATTTGGAGTACTATGCATTGCTGAGGATAGAATGATGTATAAACTTACAAAGAAAATGGGTATCAGAACTTTGTGATATTATCAGTTTCCCACAGTAACATTTCATGGTAATTTTATTCTATATCTGCAGTAGCCTAACCTCTACATCATAACTGGTTTTAGTATCCTTATGATTCAAATGAAAAACGAAAAAAGAAAGATGAGTTTTGTGCTGTGGTTGCCAGTGAAGTTACTGTGAAATAGAAAGAGCTGGATCATGCTTGTTATGCTGTTGCTACTTGCCTCAAATCCCTCAGATTTCAATTTGTTTCTTCTCTAAACTGTGAGAGATTATTACAAGAGCAGCATGCATTTTCTAGAGAACCCTTTCAAGAACTTTTCAGACGGCCCATCTCTTCTCTTACACCTTTCCCTTGCATGTTCAATTCCAAATATTTTTCTTGACCTTTTGGCCTGCAGCTTCTTGCCACAAACTTTGCAGAGAAAACCTAGAGCTCTGGCTCCTGTTAACCATAGACATGATGTAATCTTGCCTATATTACTTCACTATTTTTTCAGTATATGCATGTATATACATATTCTTCTTAACTAGTCTTCTGGGGGGGGGATGTGAGACCATTTTGTAAGATTGGACCAGAATGGAATTTAAGGGTCGTTTTTATAAGTGAATAGGCAGCTGCAGTTAACTCTGTGTGAGCAACCAGTCCCCAGACATTTGTCTGAATTTCAAATCCTTAGGGTACAGTTTTAAATATCTACATATATGCATATTTATAATATTTAAAAGGATAAAACAATAAAACAAAATGAAAGCTAAGATGGTACAGAAGTATTCAGTGATTGCAAGCACTTCTAGGCTTCCAAATACATCCATCAAGTCCATGGGCATGCCAAATCCCCCGGGGTCAGAATGTTTGGGTATTATTAACATAACCATTTATTCCAGAAACTAGTCTTGGCTGTTATAAAATCAAGCAACAGGGTTAGAGTTTCAGAAGTCTTTTTAATTTGTGGATTTCAAAGAGAAATTCCAAAGTTTTAAATGACATTCTTTTTAATGTTCCAAGCAGGTGATAAGCCATAGTAGCAGCCTATTTAGCCAGTTTTTATAGCTGTGGTCTTTACTGCACTCCTGTTACTCACACAGTTGCAGTACATGAAGAAGGCAATTGGTTTCATCTTATTTCTCAAGTGGCGGAGAGCAAGGTTGAGCAGCCATCATGCAATACAGTTAATATGGCCTTTCTCTGCTTCTAATCCTAATGATGCATGTGCTGAGAGCATTCATTTGTATAATCAGTCCAGGCATTTGTCTAATGCCTGGACAAGTAATGCTGTAAGAACCCAAGTATTGTGCATGTGACATATCTTACAGATATCCATTGGTTGCCAAGACATTGACCTTGTACCTCTACATTTAGTCAATACTCACCCAGACAACAATATAATTTCATTAAACACATACACAAATTTTCTTCGTTTTGTGTATCCAGTTGGATTTTTGTTAGTGATAGAGATACAGTAGCTCCTTTTTTGGTCTTCAGTATCTCCTTTGCAGTCCAAGGGTCCCTAAGGAAGACAATGTTCCCTTCAGAGATTTTTTTGCCCTCTAGCAAGCCCATCTGATATTTATAGTGGAGCTATGAGATGCTTTAAATAAAGAGCTCCAATAAGCTTATTACAAAACAATTTTGACTTAAACAAAAATTACTTATAGCAAAATAAATTTATTTTTAACTCCTACACATTTAAAATATTTATATATTACAACTCTTGTTGAAATTTCCAGTTTTTGTTAGTAAAATTCTCTATGGTTGAGTATGGAATTCATTTTTTTCAAACCTTCATATTAACTATAAACTCTCTATAGGAAGTCCTAGGAGTCCTCATTCTATCTTTTATTTAAATTTTCTCACAGACATATTTTCTTTATGATAATTCTCAAGAATGTCTTAGTGATGATATTACATTTTTCAAAAGTTATTTTAACATAAGCCTAGGCAGAAATTATACACTTTATTCAAGCAAATTAAAAGAAGAAAGCAGAAATTTGCAAGTAGTCTTAATTTCACTGCACTTTTAAGTAGGAACCTCAGGAGTAAACAAGTTGTTTCAGTAGAGCTGGCCTAAATTAAAAAGGCTCCATATGCTAATTTTAGAGGTGCTCAAAGTAACCAGACATAATTTCAACAAGTCTGTCATTAGCCCTGATTTGTTTCTCTTGGTTTTAACTGCCGCTATTAATTTCTCAGCCTGTCAGCTTTTATATAAAACAAGTTTTGTCATAAGAAAATATATTTTCACCCTCCTTTTTCTTCACACACATGGGGTTGTGACTGTAAGGAGGTTTTTTTCATTAAATATTTTGGATTCTGTTTTAGTATTAATTCAGGGAAATGCCAGCTTCTCTTTGGAAGCACATGACAATTACAGAGTCAAAGCCTATTATTTTTAGTATAAAGACCTTGGTTCTATACCTCTTAACCAACAGTGTTTTAAAAGAAAATAAACTTTTAACAGAGAGATTTATACAGCAATGCTGTCTCTATGTCCTTTCTTATAAGAGTGAAATAAACCTTTTATACTTTTTGCAGATCCACTCCACTTTCTCTTATCCCCTCAGTTTTCCCTCATTTGTACATATTCCTCATACACATATGGACATATGTACAAATTATTAATATGCTGTATATTTTCTCTCTCAGCAAGGATCACAGAGCTGGAATTCTTTTTTATTGTTTAACCTATGTTCCTCATACTATGTTCTCTCAGTTCTAATTGTTATTTGCCTATATATTGAATAGATAACATGCAACGTTATTTCTGAGATTCCTGACAAGGATAAAAACCTTGTGCAAAAAACCCCCTCCAAAATGCCAGGAAGTAACATGCTCTGCAAGCATGCATAGAATGGACTGTGTTTTGAGAACACAATTCAGGCCTAATAATAAGTTCTGCTGCTGCTCTTTTGAGCTTTTAATCTTTCTGCATTGTTTCATTAAATTATCTGTGAAGACATTGCTGTGCTGTACTTTATTCCTCTTTAATCATCTACACACCATTTTTCATATTTACTTTAAATTCTGCAAAATTAATCTTAACCTATCAACAGAAAAAAGAGCTATAAGGGAAGGTGAAAAATTCAGAACCCATATGTTTAATAAAAGAAATACAAAAATACAAGGTAAGGTTGTTAAATGTGTTCACCTGTTGTCTGAAAAGCTCTACTTATCCAATGGAAAAAATACTGCAAAGGATACAATATTACCCAAAGAAATCTATGTTTACAAAATTTGAATAAATAATCAGCATATTTACAACCTCTTCCATCTATACTGCCAAAATACAAACTCAAGATTAAACTCCTTCATAATACCTGTGTTCACTAAAAGATAAGCACTTCTTAGTTTCAAAAGTAAATCCATGTATGCATTTTAACATAACTGGATGTCACACAAAATTATTTTCAAGCAACTGCAGTTATAACTATCATATAAAGCTATATAAACAGCAGTTGATGTAAACTGTATAATATTTGACATTTTAAACTGTTGAAAAAGAGGAATTTTGAAAGACATTCTAACAATGAATTCATGAAATTAAATAATCCCATTTTAAGATGTGTCAGTTATTGACCTCAAAGTCTTCACATCGTCTTGGTACAGTTTATTTCTATACAATAATCTTAAGAAAAAAAATTAGTCAAACTAAAGAAATACCTTCTCTATCTTTAACCTCCATAAGGAATCAATATGTAGCTCTCATAATACATTTTATAAAAATTATAACTTATAAATTTTAAAATTTATTTGAATTCTTTTTTAAGTGAGGATTTCTTTGGCTCCTAGAAAGAGAAAGAAAAGGGATTAAAATTTGGTGGATCCCATGTGTGTAATTTGCAAGGCTTAAACCAATAAATAAAACATTAAAAAATAGTTTTGTGGATAGCTTGACCTTCACTATATTGATTTCTATCATCACATTCTAAAACTTTTAAAGTATGACCTTTCCTTATTCAAAGATAGAAATATTTTTAAAACTGTCAATGTTAGACATTGCAAAATAACATCAGACATTGCAAAATAAGATGCTCATCATTGCATAGAAGTGGTACTGCAGAAGTGTATGAGGATAATGTTAACAACTTAATGTTATGTAAAATGTATGCTGGGAATGTAGAAGAAATATACACTTCTCATTGTTAGTTCCTGAAACATGGAAATAGTATAGCCGCATACAAGTTAACATAATGATTTTCTGGCTTGTGCCCTGTAGTAAGAAGTATCTTCTACAAGATTCAGGAAAATGCTTAGAGCCATTCTTGAATGTTACTTGACCAAAGTGTAAGTCTGTTCCTTTTAGAGTTTGAGTTTTCTTTGACTTTCCTGACTACCTCCCCACACTTCTGTGAGTTTACAAAAAACACAGGCACTCACAAATAAGGTTATTTTTTCTTCCATGGGGATTCCAAGTGATTGAAGTATTACATACAAAGATACACTTTCACAGCTTAACCCTAGAACCTCCAAATATCCAAGTGCCTTCTCACATAGATGCTATTTCCAGTTCATGATCTCTGCTTGTAGGTGTGTTTTTTTAAAAATTTAAAGCAATAACGTAATCTTAGTAACTATAGTTCCTGGGGTATCTGTGGGCTAGAGCTACAGGTTCAGCCCTTAAACTTGCCGGGAAAAGACTACTTTTTCTGAGGCTTCCTAGTGCATTGTGATTTCTCTGCTCTGGAGACTTCTGTTACTGCTTGCTCCTACAGTAGCATTTCTCAAAAGCTACATTGTGTAGTCCTCCCATCACAGAAGGACTCAAAGAAGTTGTAAGATATTAGAAAAAGCCGTTGGCAGCAGCTCATTCCTTCCATGGCAGGGGGTTTGTGCCATAGCAGGTGCAATCAAATGCCTTGGATTATTTTAATGGCTGAAAGGAGCTCCAGTTCCTCTATGAGCAAAGAACAAATATTAACATTTATATTTGTGATTAACAACTAGACTCTTCTCACTTTTCCTCCTTTGTCACTAAAAAGAACATGTGAATACATGGGATCTAAAAGTCCGTCTCAAAGAGGTTGGGTATGACTGTCCTAAAACACAAGGTTCTTTCCTTCCTACTTTTCTTTCTGCCCGTGATTGAATGGGCCAAGACAACGCATGAAGCAATCTTGGAATAGTGAGGCGAGTAAGCATAACTGCACCTATCATTTCATGGGAGGGAAGTATATATATGTATGAAAAAGGCTGAGAAGTACAAGGGAAACTGTCAAGGTGTGAATGTGTGCACAGGTGCTAAAGAAGGTGAACTGGTGTATTTGTTTTCTGAAGCTTTGCAACACTAACGATTACCTTTTCATCAAGAGACCTTTACATGTGGGGTTGAGGAAAGTAATACTCAGACCAGCTGTTAGGAAGCCCATGTTACATGACCTTAGTATTTCACACTGTCTATTCAAATAGTTGTAAAATTATGAATGCATTTAGAAGATTTTAATCTCTAGAAAAAACAGAGGACTATGAAATAAAGCTAAACTCTGAGGTTCAGGCTGACAAAATAGTAAAAGGATCAGTTTGCCTTAGAATGAGAGGCAGTACTCCAAAGCTACTTGACAAGGCAGTACTCCAAAGCAACAGTAGCAGAGGACAGCCTATCATGAGAATGGAGAAGGTATCCTTCCAAGAAAGATCCTTCGGTTGGACCCAATAGAGCATTTCTTATGTATTTTGGTCTTTAAGAGCAGACAAAAGTGATAGAAGGAAACGTCCACCTTGTAATTTTGACTGTAGTTGCTGAGGAACTGAGTAGTAATTTTCCTTGAGGACTGAAGGACCCATCATTTTCCTTCTCTTTTCTGTGAGGAACAGCTTGAAAAAGCTTCCTTGGCCATTACCTGGTCTTATAAATAATACTCATTAGAGAACAGGTAAAAGAGCAATGCACATGAAAGAGTAACAGAACTGAAGTGAGAATACAAAAATTAAATGGGAGGCTAGCTTGAAGAACAGTCTTCTTGACAGCATATATGTCTTCAAGAGTAATAATGGCCACAGTGGGGATGAAAGTCCATGTTGTTAAAACCAACCCATACACTGCAAAACTCCAGCTCCAAAAACACCAGCACTAAGCAAGACTAAGAGGTATTAAACAGCATGAGATATCAACCTGTGTTTCACCTGTAAGGAGCAGCAGGTTGCAGGAAGTGAGTTTGGTAAAGGAATCAGTCCATCCTCATATGCATGGCTGGAAGGCAAAATACAGTTGCTCTACTTCTGTAAACAATTAATTTAAGAAAGAAATGGGTTTGTTTTATGAATCATGGAATCCTCTCACCACTCATTCATTACTCTAACCAGTGTGTATTAAAATCCAGTTTCCACAAAACAGAACTTTGCCTACATTTTGAAAGTCAAAACAACATTTCATTCCAAGATTGGAATAATTTGATTTGTAGTGACAAAGATTTTATGTCATTTTAGATTTATAAGTGAAACCAGCTGAATTAAATGAAAAAAATTTGCAAGCAGAGCAACTCAGAGTAATTACTCCAGTGTGGCTCGGCATGACCACAGTAGTTCTCCCATGTGTTGAGTCTTATCAGATCTATGGGGATGAATTCCTGTACAAAGACCTTTCAAAGTCAAAGGGGCTCTGGAGTACACCCAAGCTACTGATTTCTGGCCTAAAAGCCAAATCTTACATGTACCAAAAATGAGCTTAATGTCAGAAAAGATATCCCCATGTGTCTTAAAAGACAAAGGAGAGGATATTTACATTAGGAAACTGGTAGCAACGGCTGATGAGCACAAATCAGAGGAGCAGATAGATAAACAGCACTTAGAAATCTCAATAAATTATGGAAGAGGCAAAGAGGCAAAGAAGTTTTTGGACAGCTCAGATAAGGCATTCAAGCTCTAGCTGGCTATAAATAAGAGCAAACTAGAGTTATGATCAATATGGTTTCTCTAAGAAGTTTCAAATGGCAGTTTGACAGTCTGTTTATCAAAAAAAAAAAAGGGGGGGTTTGATTACCACTATCCCCAAAACAATTTATATTATACTCCTTTTTGCTATTACAGTATTGTTTACATTTAGTAATATATTGAAATTTAGGTTTAGTTTAGATATTTAAAGGACAAATCACATGTTAAGGTTTAACTATTATCAAACATTTCACAAATGGGATGCTGTATATACAAATCTATTTTAGTCATTTCATGCAACTCTTAAACTCTCTGAAAAATACATCCCCTGTGACTCAAAAAACACAAAACTTGGAAAAATCAGGTTTCCAAAGCATATTTAGTTACATCAGTTGAAAACATCAAAAATAGTTTTTAAAAGACATGCTGAAAAACCACTACTGTAAAGATCTGAGTCTGCCTAACTGGTAGGTCTAGACTCATTAAATGTCAAAATACTAACCATCTCTTATTTTCAGAACACAAAAATGTATATTTTTAATGTCACAGATGCCAGAGGTGAAAAGCAATTTAATTCCAAGCTGGCATGATATTAAAAAGAACTGCTGCAGAAATTTCAGGAATAACAAACCCACTTCAGGCCTAAGGAAAAGCCTGCAGAGAAGTGTCCTTACTAAAATTTAAAAAGAGAGGCTTTGAACTACAACATGGAAAAAAATACAGACATTTTCTGTAAGCCCAAAAAAAAGAAAAGAAAGAGAAAAGATTATTCCAAAACGGAAATAAGGTCCTGGCACCTCAGCAATAAAAAGCTCACAGGACCAAATATGTTTAGTCTCTTCCCTTCATGTTTAGCTTCAGTTTTGCCTAGGAAAATGTTATCCTTTCAGATCAATAAATCTTGGTAATGGCCTCTGCAGAAGTCAATTTCCACTTTATTCTATACAGTAGGGAACACAGTATAAGAGACTCAAAGATTTATAAAGCATATATTGGGGTTGGGAAGAACCACAGGTTAAGTGCAGAACTTGCCTCTTGAAACTTCAAAAGGCAGTGAAAGAGGAATGAGGGAAAATGAGGGCCAAAAGGAGACACTGATGATCGAAAAGAGTAATTTAGGGTCTTTCTTCTTAAACTGAAGGTCAAAAGGGCCTAACAGTGGTTCATTAGGAAAAGAGCCCTGAATTGGGTTTAAAGCTGTAATAGTAATCCTTTTTTTTTCTTTCTTTTTAAAACTTTTTTTAATAGGATTCTTTAAACACTGGGCAGTAGTCCCAAGGCCTGGCAGTTACCAACAGGCTGAAGACCACCAACCAGCTATGTAATGACTTACCAACATGAAATAAGGGCTTCACAGTCTGGTTTCAACTTAAATGGCACATGCCTGCCTCCTCTGGTTTATCAGGGAGTACCGAAGAAAATGAACAGCCTTACTAACATCAGCAGAGAAATTCACAACACTGCCAGTACAACTGCCAAAATACAGTTTAAAACCAACCATCAAATTCAACCAACAGCACAAGACTAGCTGGGTGATATGAGTTTTGACATATAAATCAAGCTCTATTATTATCCACCTCATCCTATATGATGATTTTGCACAAGATGGAAAACGGCACCACAGAACCACAGGGAAGCGTAGTCTTTGGTCCCCCTACATATGGGGAAAATGGTCATGTTGAGAGAGGATTAGCTGGCAGTAAAATGCTTTGTGGTTAAGCTTGGATGAGCAACCACCCATACAATTTTACTGCAGCCTGACTTACACAGTTCTGGCACAGTTGCACAGTCTGTGCAAATGGCATCCTCTCAGATACATTTGGACCTTACTTCTGGGGCAGACCAAGGAAGAATAAGCAGTATGTATGAAGCTGCATGCTTTGCAGTGAGAAGAGTTTAGCCATGTAAATGGACGGTGTGCCACCCACACTCTGGATAAGAGAAAAGGTGCTGGACATTTTTTCTGCAAGTATAGGTGAACTGTAAGGCCAAAGGAGTGAGAATAGTATCATATGGGTCAGCCAGACTAGGTGCCTGCAGGTTCTGAACTGTATGTATTCTGAAGGAGACCACCTCTCTCTAGAAGACCACACAGAAAGTACTCTTCTAAAATTGGCACCTTGGGTATCCAAAGGTAGTTTTGTGGAGGTTTACTGAAAAGCCAGTAAGGCAAGACTACACAGCTGAAGGCAGAGACTTAGGTTTGTAGCTGGGCTGTTGCAGATTAAAATTAAAATAAATAATGCTAGGTAAAAAAAAATGCTACCTGAGCCCACCTGAATGTCAGCTCCTGCACTAAGTCTGGGGGTTAGTGAGGAGGAGTAGTAGTAGAGGTGAGCTCTTTATTTCTGTTTTTGTTGTCCATAATTACCCACAAGTAGCAACAGAGCTTCTGAAAGGACTGTGAAGTGATCTGCAGAGCCTGCTGGGGTCCTGCATCTCCTCCCTCCCAGTGGTACCTCACATGAACCAGCTCAGAGCTAACAATGCAGGTAGCCGATGGGGTAGTGGTAAGCCAAACAGGAATGGACAGGGAAGATTTTCTTGGTTTCCCAGATAGTACCTGCTCTTGATTGTCCTGGTATATTGAAGAGAAATCATTAACTTATTTCATTAAATGTGCTTTAATACTTTAGGACTCACTGTGCCAGTCTTGTTCATGTGAAGGAACAGTTGCGCACATGAATAGCCCTGTTAAATTACTGGTGAGTATGTTCGCATCTGTGCAAGCTTTATTGATATTATCAGGCTCTTTTAAGCTATATTGGATAGAGTATTAGGAAGGATGTCTTTGCAATTCCCCAAAGGGAATACATGCACTTTCATTTCTGGTTTGCAGACACACAAAAGGGAGTGAAAGATGCTGTTTGCTGTGGGAGAAATTATTATTTTACATTTTTTTTTAATCTAAGAGCACTCATCTTATTACTTCTTATTAATCCTAAATGCTTATTGCCAAGACAAAATTTTAATTGACATCAGAATTTATCACTGTAATAAGATCTGTATTACGATAAAGGCACCATGAACCATTATTCCACGGAGCTGTTAACAAGGCTTCCTGATGGCTCTCTAGAATAGTTTTGTGGACCATGCTTTATTCAGGTAGATTTTTTAGGAAAAACTCCAATATCCTGATGGGCAATACAAGGCAGAGGACAGCAAAGAACTTAGAAAAGAGAAAATGTTGTCTTACTGTTAAGAAAGTAAACAAACACTTGGGTCTGGTTTCATTTCTTTCTGTCACAGGTAACTTAATAACCATGATCAACTGACTAAATACCACTGGTAAATTAAAGCAATTATTCTCCTAATTCACAGGGTGTTTGTGATAGGATTGTGTAAAAAATGTTAGCTAGAAAGTGGAGAGGAGAAGGTGTTTTACAAAAAATACCCCAAGGATTGCTCAACCAATTTTACTCAAAAACCAAAAGTTTTTCCACCTATTTTACTGGAAGAGAAACTTGGAAGACTGCTAGTACCTTTCAGAAAGTTATGAGCATTTGGAAATAAAGAGACAAAATAATAAAAAATATTGTCTAGTATGAGGTATGAATTCAACTCTTTTTTATTAAAAATGTAGTTATGATAACAATTTTCACCACTCATGAGATATAACATCTTGCTTAACACTGATGTAAGATAGGTTATAAGGAAAAACACAAAGTCTGTTAGTTTAGGAAATACTGTCTTACTGATGTTGACATGCTATTATTATAGACAGTAGACAAAGCCAGAGGAAGGATTCAATTTAGAAGGACAAGGAAAAGAATAAAGAAAACAAGCTAAGAAGTAGTTGAGAGAGATATACAGACACTAAATGATGAAAACATGAATTTATCTTGTATTAGCTTCCACATTTAGAAAACTAATAAATTTTTTTAAAGATATAGATCATGTATGCTCACTTCCAGTCAGAAGAGAGACTGCACGTCAATTTAATTGATTTTGTTATGAAAGGAATATGTACATTTGTAATTTTGTTTAGCACCGTACTGAAGTACACGTTTATTTCTATACCGCGCTTAAGCCAACAAGAGCTAAGACCCCTTCTGTGGTATGAACTAACTGTGCATTATGTTGAGAGCTGAAGGCAGTCTCTTTTTTCAAAAGCTTGCAAACTATACTAAGACAGATGAAAAAGGATAAAACATACAAATAAGAAATATCAATATGATGGAGACTCATGCCAGCTAGCTAGCATATTTTTGGTGGAAGAAAGAGGTATAATGGAAAGGGAACCAGTTAAATGGAATAGATTTAGACAGAATGAAAAAGTGAGAAATGTAAAGAGGAAGATATGGAGGTGAGGTGAGGAAATTATCAGACACCAAGTCTGAATTAGGGAGTGGGCAGACAAACAATGCAAGAGAAGTTCTAGTCCAAACTGTGGTACACATTTTGAGTACTTAGGAAATCGATAAAACTCTTACAGTTTCTGGGTGGCTTCCCCTTGATTTTTTACTCCCTAAATATTACAGGGGTGGGGAAGATATGTCATATGGATCAAATCACCTCCAATGATGATATCTTTCTTGTACAGTGTAACACAGGAGAAAGCATAAGGAACAAGCCTCAGCTGGTCCTATTTTATCCTTCTTTGTGTTCAGTGCTATAAAGATAATTTTTAGGCCTTTTCACAATCTATATAGAAGTAAAAGGATTAAGGACTCTAGTTTTCCCTTTCATAGAAACATTTCTAGGAGGAATGCAGGGATGATCATGTGGCTCCCCTGTAGACCATTAGATCAAAAACTCATAAAGGGCATTGTCATTAGAAAAATACGTTGTCAAGAGAAAGAATAGAGTTAGGGTAAGGAGGAGAAGTAAGTTTCTGGCTTACTTTTGTCTACTTAATACCCCAAAGAGTAAGCAGGAGTATGCTTCACCTTTAAAAGAACTATAGCAAATTACACTCCCCACTCTACCCGAAGGGTTCCCCCAAGGAGGCATCGTACTTGGTTGCAATTCCCCCAGTGGAGTAACACAGGACCCTGTTTACCTTCTCCATTGTGAGGTTGGTCACAGCAGTATCAGCTTAACTTATATTTTTCTGTTCTGCTGTATTGTTCCATTATGTGAACTGTCTAACCTCGTCTGTGCTCCATCTTAATTCTGCATTACAAAAGAACACTAAAAATATAAATTAATTGTTCTGTAAATTGTATTTCTAAAGAGCTTCTGAATTTTACTGAATGCAGAGCTATTTAAACCATGCAGTACTTTATCTACCCTTTTCATTCACTTCCACTTTTCCAGCAAATGAGAGAAGTAAGCAGTACTTTTATTTGACTTTAAAAAGCACTTTGTTTCTAGAAAGTCAAAACAACAGAAACAAAGTCCACAAGTAACGAAAAGTATACATAAAATGTGTTCCAAAAAGTATCTACTGCTCACTGTCGTACTTCCAGAAATAGCACAGAAGCCTGAACTGTCCTGTTTCCCCACAGTTTTAATTCATTAATAATGTAATTTTCCTTCAACTTTGAAAATTTGATTATTTCCTTTCCCACTTGTATTATGATGTCATACCACAAACTAGCTGTGACAGAACATCAAAGAAATGAACAGATCACCTAATTCTGTGATCTTGACAGCAGTGTGAAGAATATTTTCATGAATCTTCTGTTTCTACTTAATATGCAATGGGGATTGTCTGATATTTTGTAAATGTTATCATCTTGATTTCCAGAATTCTGTTCAGTGGTAGTAAATCTGTTCCCAAAAAATCAACAATACAGATGTTTTCCATTTGCATGCATATTCAAATGAAAATCTTTGATCTGGATGGTTTTGTAATCACTTTACAGAAGATTTTGTTGATTTGTTTTTGTTTTTTTCCCCCAAAATTGTATGGCCAGAGAAAAATGAGGCAAGTAACTTAAATCTTCTGACAGCGTTTGTGCAAAGCAACTGGTTTTCTTCTGTTGGGCTATTTGAACACCGACTGCCACACTGAACATCATGTGCTCATTCTTTCTTGCTCTAACTTTGCAAACCACAATCTTCTGCTTCAAACAGAAAAGTAATATTGAGGATCTCTATATTTAGTCTTCTTGTAATATGGTATATCAGCAGGAGCAGTTCCATCACTCAGCTGGAACTCTTTGCCATTTCCTCGGTTGACATTAGCTGGAGAATCTCTTTTCTCGAGAGGTGTAGAATCTGAAAATGACTCTTTAGATATGACCCTGATGTCATAAGACTTCACTGAGGTGAAGTCACCCCTGGTTAATTAAAAAACATGGATTGAAAAACTTACTGACTTTAGAGATGAGACACAGAAATATGCTCTGAGTTTAGAGCATATGCTTCATAATTTCCAAAGAGTTTGAACAAAATTTTCATTTTATTTCTATTTTCAGCTTACTTAAACAATGATAAAGTCACACACATATTTTGTTTCTTCTTTGGAAAAAATTGTTCTACTTCTAGAAGCAAGATTTGGAACATCTACTCTCCCAGGAAAAGCACGTTTAGGAAAGCATGATTTTGCCTGGTTTCACAGTCCATTGGTGATTGCCAGCACCTGCAATAAACACTGGACAATATGCTTATCTGCTCAATTTGATGAAACCAAATCAATAGAAAATCCAAATGTAGGTGCCATAGTGTCTTAAGTAGAGGTACCCTGCTACCCACACGTCGCTTCCCATTTTGACTGATGTTTTGGGAATATGAGGCAGGCAAGCTCACAGGTCGATGCTGAAAGGTATGACCCTGCTGGCCCCATATTTTGAAACATGCCAGAAGCCTGTGTACAAATAGCACTCTTTTCCTCACTTCACAAATTTCAGCAGTTTAACAAGTCCCTGAAGTGAGACAGAATGCAAAGCCTCATCCAAAGCATCACAACAAGAAGCTGGAAGCCCTCTGGAGATCTGCAGTCCGCCAGTGCCTCCATTCTGCTGATCTTGTCTAAGCTGTGCTGAATGAAGGTCAACCTTTCAATTAATGCCTATTCCACCGTAGCAAATTGCTTTTTTTTTTTTTCTGAATTGATATGATATAGGAGACTTTTTTATTATTAATAATTTAAAGGTTCCATCTTTATTCCCTTATCCAATGGCCTGCTTTAAAGCATTAGTGGAGAATACTAATAGGGCTACTTTCGCATGGGAGAGGCTGGTGTAAGAAAGAGTACCTATAATAAGGTTCAGCATGAGGCATAGGTAATCCCTAGGTACTTTGTGATATTTGATTTGATTTGTGGTCCTTTGCAAAAGAGGCAAAACATGCTTGAACCTGATAAATGTCCTGTAAGAGAAACAAAAATGTCTATTGTCCGAAGAACAAAATTACTCCCAAAGGGATATGTTGCTTTAAGAAGGAATATTTTCCATATCCAACTTATTTCTAATAACAGGATGAGCTAGAGGAAGAGACAGAGAAAGGTCAGATTTAGATGACTCTTCAAGCTTCTTCTATTTAGTCTCTAATAATGCAGTATCATAAAGTTTTATAAAGAACAAAATTTTCCCAGTAAGTAACTTATTAGCTATCAGCAGGTTTGGAGTGGTTTAGTTAAAACACTGCTACCTTTATGTTTATCAAACATTTCAATAGACTTCAGAACTTTTTAAAAATTTCTTTCTTCTTTACAAATTTTCCTGGGGAAATTCTATATTTTAATTTATAGGCTGATAGCACCTACAGTTTTGGGATATCCTGAACTTGCTTGTCTACAGATAAATTATTGTTATGAACAACACTGCGGCTAATGCAGCATGTCTTATGATTGCATTCTTTAGGGCTCAGAACAATATTGGCAGGGGATATCTTAAATAAAGACAGTAGGTAATGTTTTTCCAGTTCTATTTGTTAAACAAAAGGAATATTTCTCATCAGCACAAACTTCACTTAGCATCCAAACTCTTGCAATGTGCTGATCTTGTGAAAGAAAAAGGGGGGCCAACAACTTGAAAATTCTTAGCATTGCTCCATGGAACTTTTTTGTTCTCCATCCCTTCCTGTTTGGCTTCAAGTACCTTGTTGTTTGTGGATATTAAAACCCTACATTCCTGGAGAATAAATACTGATACATCTAGTAGTGTAATTTTTTTTTTTTTCTTTCTAACACAAGCCTTCTTGTCCACAGGGACAAACAATTCTTTCAATTTTCTAATGTCTTTGCTGATATGGTCTTCAGTGCACTCATCAGAAAAGGATTCTAGGTTCTGCCTAAATCAGTTGGCCAATTATTCAGATTTCCGTTTATGAAGCCATCGGCTGTATCCTTCACATGTAAAGGACCTCCCTGTTATTTGCAGAAATTTAAATTTATTGAGTGAAGATGGAACTAGCTGAGTATCAGTGAGACTGATACAGTACAACAGAGGCATCTCACATAGCATGAGAAGAGGATCCTGAAAGTAAGAAAACCTTCTGGAGATGACAAATGAAGGAAAAGTCTTAAAAGGCATCTTTATCATTTGCATAACTGGGCTATTCTGACTACTCATTATTCAAACTTTAAAGTGGGGAAACATCTAGATGCTTTAAGCACATGAATGTGCTTAAACACAGCTGGTGATGAGACAGCATATCCTAAAAGAATATAGGACTGGAGGAGCCGTGTACCTCAGAAGTGAGATGTCTAGTGTCCAGTAGAATGCCAGTCTTGCCACCCCTAAGGTAAACCAGTACATTTTCCTCTTTTCATGAGCTAAATCAGTAACAATATATACCATGAATTATTTTAGCTAATGAATGTGTGTCTGTAGGAAAAGGCTAAAAAAGGGAAGAAGTGCTTGAAAAAGGACAACATAAAGACATCTTTCATATCTTGGTGTTACGGCTTGAAGCCTTAAATCACTACGGGAAATGAAACGACACTGCTTGTCCTATCCTCCTGGTGAAAGTGGCTGACAGAAGGACTTCATCACACACACACACCACACACACACTTATATAAATGTGCAGAGAAGACTTGCACTAATCTTTCTTGTTATCGCCAGCACTGAAAACACTACTCTTCCTTTTATTCTCTTCGATATATACTGCAAGCAGCTCCAAGCTTTTCTCATTAACCTCTCTTTTCTATACTTATCAGCATCTTTTCCACATTGTTGGGGCCATTTCCCAAACAATTGTTTGAGGGGAGGGGAAAAGCCAAAGTAATAATGGGCTCAGGGTCACAATTGAAACTGCTCCATATAATAAGCAAACCTGAAACAGTAAACTGAGAAAGAGAGAGGGAAGGAGAAGGAGAGAAAAGAAAATGCTGACTTGGGTCAGGGGTCAGCTCTCTGATCTCATTGTCAGCGCCTCTGCCTTTTGCGTTATGGAATTTGTCTTTCATTACCCTGTCTGCCACTCCTGTCAATACACCCTGAAAAGACTTCTCAATAGGAAATTGTAAAGTTCTGGTTGAGGTAACAGGGGGAACTGCCTGCCGAAGCCAGTTTGTGACTCACCGCAGTTTCCTGGGCCTCTGGTCTGGTGCCGATCTTTCCTCAGTATCGCCCAACAGAGCATCAACAGCGACTGTGAGGGACGAGGGATTACACAGCCCCCCACCCCTGCCCCGGCAAAACAACAGAGGCAGGGCATCCCTGCTGCTTGAGGTAATATGCAACTTTAATATGTGAGCCCCTCGGGTGCTACAAAGGTAAACAATGCGGGACCACCTATTAATAAATAAGAATATAAAAAATTCATTTGTTTCATGAAGAGAAAGAACATAATGCTCCTCTGAACCTGGGGATGGGGTAAAATGAAAGCTCTGAGTAAGTTAACAGGAACTTTATGCGTCATATACTATGAAGATATCTAATATTGGTTTATTCCCTCTAACTTCCTTCCTTCAACTGGCTGGGGATTTCCATCACAGTTAAGAGAGTTATAATCTCCCTGACATTCGTACAATATCAACCTATACTGAAGGTCTTTCCAACTGAGTAGTCAATTATCATTAGCACTGCTGATTGTCCCAAGGAGGATTTTTATTGGGTATAAATTAATGAATGCTTCCAGTGTCCAAACCAAAATATTTGGCCATTAATATCCCATTTACAATGTCAGATTTTCTTTTGTTTTCAGTTTATCCTTCAATTTTAGCTACACTGTATTTAAATACTTTTTTTAAAATTTGAAGTCTTTTCTTCCAAACTGGTGTAATCTACTCAAATTTGTGATGCAAAACCTAAAATTAGTTATGTGACCGGTGAACTTATAATATTCTTCACTGGCAACATTTTCTTGAAATAAGGATCACACATCTACTGTTTGTTTCTGAAGTTCTGGCAAACTGTAATTAAAGCGGGTTTTTTCCCCAAAAAAAATTTTATTCAGAGACAGTCTTTAGACAACAGTGAATGTCAAAATTTCAATGTCCTTGCAGACGTATACAGATCTCTGAAGCCAAACTTTAGTCTCTGCACAGTCCTACTCATGAATGTACTAGGATATGTCTCTTCTAGCTGCAAAACCTAAAAGCAACAATTGTCTAAGTTTACCAAAAAGATCTGTGGTGTGGTTCATTGAATCCAACCTAATAAAACTTCCCCTTCCTATACAAGTGAAAGCTCACTAAGGAGGATACTCTCACTTCCATAACACTTTCTGCAAAAATCCAGAAGTCCAAAGCAGTCCAAAGGTTGTTTTCCTAAATGGTTTAATCTTATCAGCTTAAGTATTCTGATATCTTCCTACATAGGATGATTAGTTTCCCTACAGTTCCTGAATCTATAGGAGGAAAAACCAGCATTAATAGATTGGTCTACATCAAAATTTGACATCACTGTTGGCAGGAGTTGGAATGAGGAAAGAAAAGGAAGGGAAGGAAGGAAGGAAGGAAGGAAGGAAGGAAGGAAGGAAGGAAGGAAGGAAAGAAGGAAGGAAGGCAGGCAGGCAGGCAGGCAGGCAGGCTCTTTCAGGCATCCACCTGCTATGGTGTGGAGTCCTCCACAGGCTGCAGGTGGGTATCTGCTCCACCGTTAGCCTCCATGGGCTGCAGGGGAACAGCCTGCCTCACCATGGTCTTCACCACGGGCTGCAAGGGAATCTCTGCTCCAGCACCTGGAGCATCTCCTTCCCCTCCTTCTTCACTGACCTTGGTGTCTGCAGGGTTGTTTCTCTCACATATTCTCACTCCTCTCTCTGGCTGCTGTGCACAGCAGTTGTTTTTTTCCCTCCTTCTTAAATAACATTATCCCAGAGGCACTACCACCATCGCTGATTGGTTCAGCCTTGGCCAGCGCAGGGTCCATCTTGGAGCCGGCTGGCATTGGCTCAGTCAAACATGGGGGAAGCTTCTAGCAGCTTCTCACAGAAGCCACCCCTGAAGCCCCCCTGCTACCAAAACCTTGCCACACAAACCCAATACACCTATTTAGAAAGAGGAATTAACAACTCTCAAAGGGTCATGGGAAGCTAACCATGATGGGAAAACTGAGACTGGACTTTTTTCCCTAAAATTTATCTATTCTAGTTCAAGTGAAATGAATTTTGGCCAGTCCTATAATCTTTGTTTTGCATGAAGTCAGGTTAGATAATCACAATGATTCTTTGTATCCTAATAAATCCCTAAAAGTAATGGAGGACCTGATCCAATCTGGAATTTTTGAAGTTTGCCTTAGAAAGGAGAACTTTCAATTCTTATTTGGATCCCTGAAGATCTTATTGCTCCCCATCTCAGATGCATCCAAAATAGACAACCAGCTGTGCCTCAGAAATTAAGCCTCATAAAATAGTTGTGTACTACTATCTACCGTACGTACTAACGTG
The DNA here is from genome assembly GCA_031468815.1 of Morus bassanus. Lineage (NCBI taxonomy): Eukaryota > Metazoa > Chordata > Aves > Suliformes > Sulidae > Morus > Morus bassanus. Next base: position 99,938,550 of record CM062567.1, read on the forward strand.
TAGTTACTGGAGACTGCTCGTCAGAAGGACAGACTGTCCCACTTCCATAGTCAGATGTATTTGGCAAAGCTCAGTATCTGAGGAGGCTTACATAATAAAGCCCTTCAGGGGCACTGATGTAGAACAAACGATACCAAGTTTCTGAGTTCATTTGGAGAAAAAAGTAAACAGTACAATGCACACACAAGTGTCCCCCCCAGACCAAAGCAAACTAGATTATCTATTATTAAGTAGAACCAAACTCTGATACAAAGGTGAGCTTTGGAATGTGGAGAGTTGGCTTTTTCTTTTCTTGAGATCCTGTTATGTGCTTGTATCAGTGTAGGAAAAGGTAGTATTGTATCTTAGCAAAAAAGCACTTGAGCCATTTATTTGTATCTTACTGGTAGGTAAAAAGTCTAACTCAACTCAAAAGCCTAACTGTGTCATTTCAGTACACAAAAGTGAATTTCACCCACAGCAATCCCACTAGCCAATTTACCAACAGATGTTGTTTTACAGGGAGATCTATTAAATTAATTTGTCCTTCATTAAGAGACACTATGTTATAAAGTTTCCCCCAATAGCTTTCAAAAGCACACTTGCTCCCAATTTGGTTGAAGTCCAGTCTTTGCTACAAAGTGTAAAATACTTGGCTGCTAACTAAAAATATATAGCAAGCAAGAAACACTTTTTAATTAATATAAAAGAAGTAGTTGTATTATTAACAGTGGTACTGGGAAAAAGTCAGTTTTATTTTTCCTCCTAAATTATTATTATATGTCTCCCACTGCTGGCATTTTCTTTGAAATAATCGTCCTTTTTCCAAAAGGTAATGGATACTTTTACCTTCCATGCTTTCCCTTTATGAGCATTTATAAGCCTCACTGCACATACTTTATCCAACAGGTAAGGTTCTACCTTATAAAAAAGCAATTTAGCTTTATAGATTTGGCAATACTGAACACTTGGTTAAATGAAGGGTACCTCATTTAAGAAATGGCATATCTGAAAGGGCCTGTTATCACAGTTTTAAGTCAGTGTGAAAACACCATCCAGTACACTACTTTGATATGGATGGAAACTATTGCTTCTGGCATACTCTCATATCAGTGGGTGCCTGGAAACCTTTAGTATATGCTTCAATTTAGCTGGAGAAATTGTTGTATATCTTCAGGATGAATTTTTTAATTTGAAATTCTGTTCTTTTGTATAGGAAAACATTTGTACAGAAATTTGATACATTGTTTGCTCAAGTTTTTAATACACATTGTTTTCCAAAATAATGGACTTCAGAGGAAGCATTTCTAGAACAAGATTGAATCATAATGAAATTTTACCATATTAAATGTTACGCTTTCTGTATTCCAATTTTAATCAATTTAAAATTCAGACATCCCAAAATTGTTTTCATTTGAAAGAAAAACAAGTCAGAAATGGCAGAAAGTGGTAATTAAATATTAGGTTTTATAATATTAATGAAATTAACATTTGATAATAACCCCAGGTTATTTTATATTATTTTTACATTGGCAGAAAATAAAATATGCAAATACTAGGGCATTTGAGGGCCACTTTGTCAGCTATGCCTATGGTTATTTTTTATTAGAACATTAACTGATTGACTTTAAAAGTTAATGTGTTAAACAGAATAAGAGTACTTTTGCACAATTTTAACCCTAAAATAAGACTCCTTTATTTTCAGTCATCACGCAGTAGTTTGAGGTATCTTGTAAAGCTGCTTTTTTTTTTTTTTTGGCAAGGGGTAATTCAAAATTCATGTAACATTATTTTATTTTTGGAGTTTGGGGTTTTTTTCAGAATTACGGGCTGGTTTTCTGGTGTGTTTGTTGCTTTGGGCTGGAACTTCTTTGTATCTTAGTGATAATTTAATTTGAAAAGGAACAGATGATCTTAGATCTTAGTCTTCAAGGTAACAATCTCTCCCTACTTTTGAAATATTCCCCAAGATATCCAAATACCTTTCAGCTTATTTGTCCTGGTGATCCTTTAGCAATAACAAAGTTGGGGAAGTCTCTTACAACTCTCTATTATTGTATTTTGTAAACAATTTATCTACCACTTCTTCAGAGCTGTTGTCACCCATAATCCTCTCTTGTGTACCATTGACAGAGTGACCTTCATACTCGCTGGCTCATCCATCATACAATGAACTTTTCACTCTACACCATGCTCATCCCTTCCTAGTAAGGAAAACCTTTGTCCACATCCCACTTTGCCATTCACTAGAGATTCTGTACTTGTGCAAATGTGTATCAGAAATGAAAAAGGAGGACGTGGAAAAAGATCACTGGCTCAGCACCTTTGAAAGTAAGTCAGTACAGATGGTTACCTTTAAAGCACATCTATCATTCTCATTTGCAGTGCTTTGGCCGATAAGCCGCCCCCATTTGTGCTCCCCCATTTGACAGAAGCTACCTAGTGAATCACTAACAGTGAAAAACTAATTGCCATTTGAGAAATGCACTTCCCCTGTATTACAGGATGCTCTGTGCATTTGCCTCACATGCCTAAATTTAAGTATCCCAATGAAAAGAATTTGCATTTTAAATCATAAACAAACTCTTTAAATGAACAGTATTAAAGAATGCAGATAAAATTATACTTCCTATCTTTTGTAATTGGCAAAGGTTATTTTCGAAGCTGTTAAACAAAACATTATTAAGGACAGGGGATTAACCCTGTTCACATATTTATGTACAAGATCTTGTGTAGTCTGGCACTAAAATGTTTTTGGCTCCTCCAGAGAACAAGTTAAAACATTCAATTTCAGTGCAGTTCTATTTGTATTTAATTCTTATTTTGGTCTGCTTTTATTGATATGACACTTGACTAAAACCTAATCCCAGGTTTTTAAAATCACCTCCCCAGCTGCTTAGTCTATATGAGTATAAAACTAGCACCATTTTGAGAGAAATATTTACTCTTAAGTTAGCACAATGACATAGATAGGAAGTGGCTTATTGGATTCCTATGACTTGTTATTGTTTTATCACTAGGGTTTTTTTTATTTTTCCAGAGATTTTAAAAAAACATTTAAAATAATATATGCTTATTCATTTTTTTTAAATTATATATGAGAGAATAAATCATGGAACGACCTCAAGCTTGGAAAAGGGGAAGAGAGTTATTGAGCTGTGTTTAACTATAGCAAGATATGCAGCAAGCTTATAGCTGATGTGGAAAATTAAGGTTTGGCACTGGTGTGTCACTGCCATTGACAGATAATGAAAGTAAGTAGACTTTGTTATGTTTAAAGTTTTGATTCATTTGCTTCATGAAGATAGAATTGGACTCCAAACATTTTCTGTTTGCTACCCTTTAACACAATTATATGCCAGCAAGTTTGCACTAAAAGTCCTATTTACAAAATGCTACAAATTAGCTACTTACCAAGAATTTATCTGCTTTTATTAAAACAAAACAACAAACTTTTTAGACTAAAATGCATGACTGGAAATCTAATCAGGCTATAAATGCCCTGTGAATACCATTTTATTTTTTTTCATTGCAGAAAGAGTCTTCTAGAATTTTGTTGTTTTGTTAATCCCAGAATCATGGACTTGAACTGTCTCTCAGAGATGTTGACATAACTCAAAAATACAGGCTGATGTAACTTGAGTAATTTACACCAGAGAAAGTGAGTCATTACAACACAGGAGAAAGAAGTATCTTACTCAAAAATCATTCACGGGCCAAGGTTTGGTCAGACCTTACACTCATTCAGTGGTATTTTCTCCAGCTTTGCCTCATAGGTGCTAATCTGTGAAACTTCCAAACCTTTATTTCTCAGTTGCATAAATTTCATTGCCAGAAAGCTTTTTAGATTAAAATTTGTGCCATTTAGTTGTGTCTAAGCAGAGGAAAAATATAAGAAAGTAAAATATTTTTAATGTAAACCCTAAGCAGCAAGAGTAGTACTGAAAAATATAAGTTGAAGTTGAATTTGTGTGTGCATGTTAGTCAGAGGCTGATTTTTTAATTTTCTTTTTATTTTTATTTAATGACACCACTTCCTCTTTGGTTTGCTGTGTATGGACTTCTTTATAAGATTTTGTGATATATGCTTGGGGAGAGCTCCTGTTCCCTCCTTTTGCGGGTAAATTATGTAACTAGTTTTGCTACAAGTTCATAATAAACAATGGCAGAGATTTGCAGAGTGAGGTCTACTAGGTTAAGGAAAATTACTTGAGGTGAGCACCTAAAAACTACAAATGCCTTTGAAACACCAATTTAGATTGTAAATTTTTATGGCTAACTTCCACTTCGGTGGGATGAAGCCTTTGCTGTCTGCAGAACAGAAGTACCTCTTAGTTACAGTGGATCCCAGTGCAGAAGATATTCCTCATTTCTACTGATTAGCAAAACAAGGTGCTGTCAAAGTGGGCATAATCTGCTGGGCATCAGACAACTAAGAGGAGGTACACAATACCTGTAAGGGGAACAGACTTCTTGTTTCTCTGCAAGATGACAACCACTTGTACTTGACTGAATGTTCACTTGCCAAATTTCTGGGACCCTACTGCCCAGCTCAGAGACTCAATACACACAAGAAATCAATTTACGCCTCATAAGTGTAGCTGTGAGGTTAAAGGTCAGGATTTCCTTCCCAATATGTTAATGCCACAATAAGAAATTACAGAAGCATTGTATATCACCTAAAGACAAAATCTCCTTTACAATGTCAACAAAACCACCAGCTACTGAGAACCTTATCTTAACTGTTGAAATTAATCTCTTTATAACTAATAGAAGTCAGAGAGGACATTTTCATTGGATTTCCATTCACTTACACAACCTGCATGCAGGGTGAATTACAAACATAAAATATTGTAGCATTTCTAAAGGGAATGACTGCAACAGGAGACCAGCTTTAAGCTGAAGAAAAACCTTTTGCAAGTAGAAAGCATGGTACCAAACAGGTTGAGTTAATACTGTTTTTGCTGTTTTTCTGCCTTGTCTCTCAATCTTAAGTCAGCTGAGCAGCAGCTTTCTTAGTGGGAAAAAACAGGAGGAGGTCAGGCGGAATGACCTCCCTATTTTGTCTCCCAGTGGCCTGCCTCCCATTTACTACACCTTTTGACATCCTTAAGTAGATATCTCTTTAAGTGTTCAGTCAGTAAAACAAACTGAAATGCAGGCAAAGGAAAGGGGGATGGGGAAAGAAGTATACACTGTAGGGCTCAAATTGAATGTAAGGCAAGCACAACCCATAAATACTGTATCTTATTTCTTCAGCCATGGATCAAATATAGTCTATTATTCCATGTATTCAAAAAATACTAATTTACAGTTTACTACTAAACTACTACAGTTTTCAAACTGTGTCACTGAGTGTCCCTTGGGAGAAATAGGCCATATTCTAAAATAAGCTCTGGAGTTACATTTCACAGACTCTATTCAGATTTGCTAATTCAGCACCTTTTGGAAGTTATTAAAATTAACTTGACTAATGAACGAAGAGCGAGGAATGTTGGTGTGTACTGTACTTAATGAATCCATGCAATGCATATATGAGAAATCAATTCATTCAGTAGTTGTGGTGGAACACATGTGAGATGTGTGATAATGGGATCTATGGCTTGGAGAATATTATTTCAATACTGCTGTGGAAAAGTTCCAGATGTTCTGCAAAACTTTTAAGAGCTTTTTTCAATTTGTAAATTATACATTTCCCATCTCTTGCCATTATCCATTAATTAACCAGTTTAAATATTATGCTATGAAAAGAAATTCTTAAATAAATATCAGCTGCAACCCAGGCACTTTAAATAATCAGGATCATAAATTTCAACATCCTTTTCTGGTTGGATGTACCTGTTTTCATCTGTAATCCCTAAAAAAGAAAGCTGAAGGATGTGGTAGGGATTTAAGACTGCAATCATTGGTAAAGTACTTTACAAGAAAATGGATTTAAAAGATTTAAATAGGACTATGAGCCATGCTCAACATATCAAAAAGCTGGTGAGTTTTTAGTTTTCCATACTTCTTATTCGTTTATTCTCTGATTGCCACAGTGTTAAAGCTGATCTAAAGTTCTTATGTTAATCAGTTCATTTCAACATATAAAAAAACTGGAAGTTTCAAGTACACAAAAATTTTCATGAAAGAGTAAGGATTTTAGGAAGATTGTACTCATATAGCTGTAATTGGGTACATATCTTTCTTTCAAGTTTAATTCATTTGAATGACTTTTTTTTAAATTTGAAAAATGAAATTGTCTTTCATTATCTTTTTATGAATCTCACTGTGCAGCTCCCCACCCTGCATATTTTAAAGCAACTTCCCAAGTAGAAAAACTTGCTTTTTTTCCAGTAATTTGTTATTCATTTTAATACAAATCAATCCCTACTCAGAAAAAAATCTCATGAGAAACAAATTAAGCTATTGTTTATATCAGAGAAATGTGTTGTTTTCTATTGCTGCACATACCACCTGGTTTGTGAAAGTCAAACTAGATATTAAGTACTGGGTCAGATGAAAGACAAATGAAAGTACTAAGAAATCAATTTTTGTCAGTAAGGTGAGCAAATAAGAATGAAATACAGAGATATCTGGCTTCAGATGTGCTAATAGCAAAAGAATTCAGAAAAAGTCAACAACATCGATGTTATTTAAAGTAACTAATTCACATCCCAGAGATCTCCTAAAACATGTGTTAGCACATTGCACTGGCATGTACTGGGAGAAGGCAAGGAACACTGTAGACCTGGAGACTCTGTTTCTTTTGAAATTAAGTCTGTGGATAACAATAAATGGGACAAAAGACCCTGCCTGGATCTGGTCAAAGCATTTTAATAAACTTTATTTTTTCAGAAATATGTTTCTTCAGCAAAGCCAAGGATTTCTGCAAGGACACATGTATTTATAAAGCTTTTGATGGGAGGATTCCCAAATTTCATGGCTGTGTGGTTAATCTGGATGTTTTAAAACAATCTTCTTTAGGGAAAACACAGGATTTTTCTTTGCTCCATGAAACCAAGCAGCTGCATCAGCGTAATGCTGCTCACTTATTAAGCCCTTTGAAAAAGAGAAGTATTCTAGCTCAGAATTGACAGTGTGATGACACAGCTTCCAAAATGGGGTTATTCAGGATCCCACATGCAGGCAGAAGTTGTCCAGCACAGCCCCTCAATATGCAAACATTCCTCTAGAAGCAAAGGCATTGCATTCTCATAGTTAGGCAGCCTGACGGCACTCTCTGTCTATACTTTATTTATCAGAAGATCCTTTCTCTTAGATAAATCCTTTCTGGAGAAAGGCAGAAAAATGGAGAAATCAGCCTCTGCATCCCTAAAAACTGTGTATGAAATTCTGAAATTCTAGAGCATGCTATTGAAAATATGATGACAGGATACATAGTCTAGATGCTGCAGATAAAAGCATCCCCAAAGCATTTAAAGTCCTTTTATTAGGAACTGTGTTCCACTTCAGTTGTATTAAAAGAGTGGATTTATGTTATGTTAAGATTTAAACTTTTGATGATGATCTGATCATAAAAATTTTGATTTTTTTGTCCACATTTGACAAATTAAATTTCTTAGCATATTTAGACAAATCTGTTGCACATGTTAAAAAATGTTATATTTTCTTTTATGAGTAATTATTTTAAGATCAGTTTACATAAAGGAGATGCTAGTAACATATTTTTCTCTTCAGTGGTTAACATATTTCTTAAACTGGCCTTCTGAACTTGGCATTTTCCCTTCAAAATGTCCCATTAATTCCTATTAGGGAGCTACTAGTAAAGAAAATTGCATGTTAACTTTTATCAATCTGTATGAATAAATGTTAACCATTCTCAGTTAAAAGCTCTCCTTTTAGCTCCACTCAAGTGAAAACACCTAAAGCAGTGCACACGTTGGCAAATCATTCAGAAGATTAATGCACTTAGGCCTGTACAAAGAGTCAGAGATGTGTATTAGCATTATAGATTTTAATTTGAAATGATGTCAGTCTTTTCTCAGCTGCATTGTAGTGCAAGGACTGCCATCTGCTTATAATAATGAATCTGACAATCCACGTAAATGTGATTTGCTGCTCCTTTTGCCAACATAATGGCCTGGATATTGATCCTAATGGTGGAGCAGTTGATGCCATTTCATTCAATAGAAGTGGGAGGACAGGGTGCAAGAGTGAAATTTCCAGGACTTCTGCTGGAATGACAGCTAAGAACAGAGCTGTGGGTTTTTCAGTGTCAGAGGGGATGTGGATATTCCTCATTATCAGTCTTTTCCTGGAGCAAACCATAGAACTCAGGGCTCCAAAAATGAAACAAACAAAAGTAAAAGAGAATATCTGTAAGGAAAAGGAGCTCACAACAAGAAAGAGAAAAAATTAAAAACTCTCCCCCCTGCAGCTGTTCATTTTTGCTCCCGTTGTTGATAACAATTGAGATGGTAATGGAGGGGGGGGGAGTGGTATAATAGTCTCCACATTAAAAGGCAAGTTTGGAGCCTGGCAGTGACTTCTCCGTGCTGTGAGAAATGAGATGTCTGAGGTGCAGCATTTTGTATCTCTGTCTAATTTCTTCAGGAACACTTACACCCTTGAAGAAAGGCATTTGATGGCAAAAGCTAAGCACCATTCAGAAGTCACAGATCTCAGAGGGAAACTTCTCTCCAGCTAAGAGTAAATGCAGGGATTTTATGCCTGCCGTTTTTATCACCACAGTGCAGAATTGTGGGTGTCCCTTAGGATGGCTTTCCTCCAGGAAATGGAAACCTGTTTCCCGGGAAGTGCTCAGACAGAGCTGTTTAGGAGAGAGGCAAAGGGCTATTTCCCTAAGCTGCAACAATTATTATGTCTAAGTTGATTCTAACTCCACTGTTAATGTGATTTGTGTGGGGCCCGACAGTATTACGGTACCCTTATAAGAGGGTGCACGGCTGTTTCCATGACAGCCGGAAGAGGTAGGGATGGAAAATGCCATTTGAGATAGCTCAGAAGTGTTTGATTGGTACAAGACATAAGGTCAGCAGCTTTAAGGAGTAAACTCCTGTAACACTCAGGCTGATTTTCTTTAAAAAGTGGAGTTCACAAGTATTAGCATGTTAATTATTAATAGATTATAACCAAAGTAGTTAAAAGATAAAGTCGCTGTTAATTTTACCTCAACCTGTTCCCAGACCAGGCAGTGTGACCTCAGTGCCTGAAATACTAACCTTCATGGCTATTTGAAGTGGTTGCTCACACCTACAGTCAAATTTTACAGCATACCAAGGAGTGATATATGAAGCAGCTTATATATAAATCCATTCCATAACTGTTCCTTTACTTCAAACAGCTTTACCTACTGATTTTTCAACTTTCATTTCTAACCTTGTAGATTGTTATATTTATAAATGGAACAGACACTGCTCATTTCAAGATATCCCCAACAATCCATCATCTTCATGTCATTTGATCTCCTAGGACTAGAATTTTGAAAAAGTGTTCTCAAAGTGTAAAACTACCTACAAGCAAGAGCTGCAGCATGCATGTAAAATGTCTGTATTATTCTATCAATACTAACCACACAGCCTCTTGATTTAATATAGTACATCCTAGAATACCTTGCATCCTCTGCCTTACTTGAAGGAATAGGCGTTTATTGTTTATTTCCCACAGAGCAGTGCAGCAGTGAGCAAAAGCCCAGTAAGAGGCAGAGAATCTACACAAAAAGGGGAGGGTATGAAAGATATAGGATAAAAGAAAAAAAATTCCAAACCCATATCCAACAAGCTTACATAAACACCATAAAAATTTACCAAATCAGGACAAAACTTATTCTCCTATCTTTTATCTGATGACTGGTGATAATGAAAAACACCAATGATACTCAGTTGACAGAAAAACCCACTTGCCCTGAGGCAAGTAGGCAAACAGAAGTTGGCACAACCACAGAAAGACATTATACACAGATACGTATATAAAACTGAGGTGAGTTAGTACTAACGACAGGCTCTTGTGTGACTGACACAGTACATGTCAAACTGAAACACATCTCAGAATGGGGGAGAAAATTGTTCGTTCATCTTCCCTCCTATTAGTCCCCTCCAGTGTTTCTGCTCAGGTAGTGGCAGACAAGCACCTCTAACACAGGCCTTTAGGTCTGACACCCAGTCCCCTCACGTAGTGAACCTTCATTTTTCTATGCTGAAGACCTGCTTTCCCACAGGTGTTCCCCAGTGGGCTCTTCTTAGAGCTGCATTTCCACTAGTGTTCTTTTTCTGCAAGGAAAGATCAGGTTAAAATTAGTATCATTTCAGAACTTCCCTGTGTGGAAATCATTAGGCAAAACCTGTTTGCAGTCAGAGTGGATGCCTTTAGAGGATGTGGATTGGACCTGGATGCCTTCTACCCTCTTTGGTTAGTACCTGTTAGCCATATTCCAGTAGTTTGAGCTACTATCAGCTATCCGGTACAGCTACCCACATTCATATCTTTTATTTTGATTCAACCTTCTAAATTCCCTTGTCATAGGAAGAAGAGCGACCATTTTGTCTAGGTACAAACCGGTAGAAAGGAAACTTGCTTTCCAGTCTCAGTTTATGAGGCTGTAGGTGTGTAAGCTGCAGAATCTCATGACTAGCTTGTTTGTATCTCAATAAAACTGCTTTAGTAGGCACACTTTTCTGGGAAAGAGGAAGAACTGAAATAAACTGAAACATATATCTTTAAATCTGATTAAATACATATCTTACATTTGGACATCTATATAATTTCTTTCAGATTATAACAATGATATTTGTATATGCATGAGCATGTATACAAATAAATTAATACTCATTATGTGTAGCCTACTGTTATAGCAGATGTTCATTTATAGCTTGGGCATATACCTCAAACTAGATAATCCAACTTCAAGAAAGATCACTGTGAAAACTGTGAACATGGTGACAAACACACAATACTTCTTCACATATTGCCAAATCTTCATTTCAGTCCAAAAGGGTATACAATTAGAGAAAAATAAATGTTCAGCTGGAATTGGAACAAGTACATCTGTGCAAATACAGCAAGTACAAGTGATGTGCAACTCTTAATATGAAGGTACCCTACCAGATCTCTCCCAGATGACAAGTGAATGTAGATCCAGAGCAGCACGTTGTCCACACTGAGGCAATACCCATAAGCATCCACATTTCTCAAACTTACTGTTTTGGGCAGCATCAGCATCATGTCCTTTTGAATTTTTTTCTGAGAAGTGGAAGAACACCAAGAGACCTAGAATACTATCCTGCAAGTTAAAAGAGAAACACAGTTTTTCTACCTTATGTGGAGCAGAAGGGAGTCTGGACCTGCGTCAGCTCTGAACTCTGCCAGCAGTCCCTTAAGGGGCCACAACTGAATAGAATTCATTTGTCTGACAAGAAAGGACTTTGTTTTGGAGAGACCTTTCAAGGCTTCTGTCCAGGAGAGTTATGGAAAAAAATCAGTGCATTTTTCAATTGCAATTGGCATTTTTTGTGATACATCAGTAAATACATGGTATATGCTTATACCTCCCACAGTATTTAATCCAAACCTTGCCTCTCTTCTTCAATTTAACAATATCTCCTTTTTAGTAATCACAGTTAAAAACACTGAGTGGGAAGAGCCATTTTTGAGTCTACAAGTATAAGCAGCCAAGAAAGTCTTTCTGCAGGAAAATGAAAAAAAAAAAAAAAATGTTTGTCAGTGTTTCTTAATCAGCAGAAAAGGAGCAGCTGACAGTCTGCCAGAATTCAGAATTTAGATGAGCTGTGAGGCCACACTTCTGCTACCCCACATCTGGTTTGGAAACAAAGAACAACCTGTCTTTGGTTGCTCTCATCTTGTAAGTACAACTACTGCATAGGTAATTAACACTCCATGATAAAGGCTTAGTTTTGCATATCTTCATTTCTGCCGACTCTTCCACAGTGTAAGTCTTCTTCCCACCTGCAATTAAAACAAAGGCTATGCAGAGGAGGGGGAACCTGAACTTTTCCTGATGTTGAAGTGAAGTGAGGTAAATTTACTTTTTTGGTTCATTTCCTGGAGAACACACCATTGTATATAATACTTTAAATGTATTTTTTAATTTTATCCTTAAAAGAGGAAGAGTGCTCCTTCCCTTCCTCTGTAAACTGCTTAGAGATTAATTTTCTTTGTGAAGTACATGATAACTTATAGCAGTATTTTTAAGATATCCTTCAAAAACAAGAGGTCTTGGAATGTATTGATGCTATATAGCGAGAGCAGTATTGTTCAATGTTGTATATAATATGAGTTCAGTTGTGCTGCCTATAAACTGATGAATAGAGATTCACCTCCACAGGAGAATGAGACTTTGCTTGCTCTCTACTCCCCATTCCATCTACAACAAAGTCCAGGCACAGAAGTCATTCAGCACCACTGTCTACAGGCCCTGTGGTGAATACTGGTCTTCATGGGCAGCAAACAGATGGAGGGGACAGACTCTTCTCCTTCTCCCTAGCTTGAACATCACATAAGGTCAGGACAACCTGATCCTCTATGGTTTCAGCCCGTGAACTTGTTCTACAGACCATGGATTTTTGAAAGCTTGTGAAATCCAAATTTGCAGCAGGAAGGACATATTAAGGTAACACTGTCTAGAAGATAAAGAAAAAAAAATCACAAAACTGGGATTGTTCTTTATTTTAACACTCCTGATTAATTTTTTTCCTCTGTGACTTTGGGAAGTGAGCCCAAGTACATAGACATCTCACAATCTTGTAAAGTGCTTCTTAACTCCTAGTAACGAGACTCTGCTAATAAAATTTCACATAAAAACGCTTAGAAAAAGGAAAAAATTCCTAGTGAGTCAGCTAACCAAAGTTTCCCAGTTGTGTCTTTGTTTTATTTCAGTTTTAGTTTTTCACAGTCCTTTTCTGCTTAACTGTCAAGTGAAAGATAAGGCTGTCATACTGCCTGAATAACAAAAGAAATACAATTTTCCTACCCTAAAGTATACTGGCCTTGTGCCACTGTTAAAATTAAATTTGTCCAATACCAGTTAGCTGCAGCAAACATTTTTATGGCAATAGGTGGCAAAGAGAAGAGTGCTTTCTGGGTGTTTTTGTTGCTCCATTTCTCTGAAACAATGGCAAGAATTGACATTGTCTATTCAGTGTAGAAGATAGGCTGTCAAGTAAAGCAAGACAAATGTGATGTCCTGACTGATTATTTCCTTAGATACTAAATCAATGAGCTTATTATCACAGCAATTACATTACTAATGTAAACAGATGCTATGTGTAGACAACTGGTTAACAATAAGGTAGGCAGAGTGTACTATTTTTTTTCTCTTACACAAAAAATTATTTGGAGCCTGTTATATTACAAATAACATTTGATCTTCCATTCATATGGATCAGTTAACTGAATATATGCTGTATCACATGATTTTACATGTAGGAGAGATGTACTGTAAAGGAGTAGTCATTTTTCACATAATTAAAGTTGAACTTATGTAATCTTTATTATTATGAGCATTAATGTTCTTATCTATATCAAGCTGTAATAAAATTCAGGGATTCTGAAATAAAAAAGCAACACTACAGTTCTGCCCACAGATTAACTCTGCCAATTTAGTCTCAACACAACTTGTTGTCTAGTTTATAATGAAATCAAAGGAGAAAAGCAATATCCTGTCCAATGGCTAAAATTATTTTCACATAACTCAGCTCAAACTTCCAGTCTATTCTTCTATTTCATAAATACTTATCTCTAAATTTCTAAACCCTTCTCAGTTCTGGTCATTGTATATGTGCTCCAGAGAAATCTGGTAGGCATACAATAAATCATTATAAATATAGCAGCATTTATAATGTTATGTCTTTATAGTAGAAGGTAGTTCCTTCCTATAAAACAATTCAATGAGCTCTTAAACTTCCTGAATACAGCTGTGTATTCAGGATACGTATACTATTCAGCCAAAAAAATAACAGGGAATCAGTAAATTGGTATGTGAGTTCTGTAAGAAAGGACCATTAACTAGCATTTGACCTGATGGCAGGATACTTCTACACTATACTGTGGTCTTTTAATTTGAAGGAGTCTAGCAAGTACTAATAATGAAGATATGGAGCTAGTCTAGATATAACAGAGATCATGTCAGAAAACAATTTGTCAGAAAATGCTGTTTCACCAAGTGCAAAAGTTTTCATGGGAGTGCTCATCACTTCACAGAGCCCTCACCACAGAGAGTTTTGACTCCACTGAATGCAGACAGTGAGAAAGTTCAGAAGTATTTTGTTTCCCCAAATTGAATTAAAAACAAATGGTAGATAAAAAATTCCTGCAATTTCTCTTTTCATCACTGATATTGAATATATGACAGTGAAAGAGGCAGTCATATTTCTCCCTACTGTCTTATAGAAAGAATTTACATGGAAAGGTTCCTGCTTATCATTGTGTTAAATTAAAAAGTCCAGTTACTTTCTAAGGCATTTTCAAAGCAGAAAGATCTTTTCTGAGCCATTTAGGAAGGCTCTTTAGGAAAACTGCACTGTTTTTATGTTCTCTGTATTCTATAAAAAGCTGAGTACTAATTGAAAATAACCAAAAAACAAACATTTCCCCAAAGGTTTAAGTTAAATAAACTATGAGTTTGAACAGCAAAGAATGAGCCAAAAGTTCTTCTCCCAGTTTTAGCCACAGGACATTTTTCTTGTGAGCATTGCAAGAATTTATTTTCATGAGATCTTGTAATGTTCTAACATGTTCGGAAGCAGATCACTTAAGATAATTGCATTCTACAAATCCATTATATATATGTGCATGTGTAGCAACAACCTCAAAGTGCATTTTACTAGTCTGGTGCCTGATTCTGTAGCACTGGAAAGAGAGAAGTATGCTCACTACTGCATCACTGAAAAGAGCAGGTTCAGGATTAACCTCTTAGCAACAACACACTCAAAAACCTGTTCACAGGCAGCTTATGATTTTTAGTCTTGTCACCAAACTGCCAAAATATATTTTCACTGGAAAACAGTCAAACCCATTTTTTCTTTGTGGAGCCTGATTTCCATGACAGATATCAGTCCTAGCTGTTTATAGTCATTTGTATATTTTGTGCTAAGTGTATCATCTGGCATTTTTCATTCATTATTTTATTCAAAATAACCCATTTTTGTTAAAGTTTAAAAAAAATCTCTGTAAAAAACCATAGAGATCAAGTGGAAAATGTTGATGTGTGAAGGAAAGGAAGGGTAAATTACAGTCTTATTACAGAATATCTAATACAAAAACAATAGCCTTTAATTGACCAATAAGGAAAATGACAAATGTACTTATTTTTAGTAGTAAAAAACCCCAACATCTTGGTATGCCTCTAAAAACATCAGGGAAGTTTCAGGTAAAAGACTGTATCAAAGGTTACTCAGAGACCACTCACATTAAAGAAAAAATAATTTGCAGAAGTTCAAAATTCATGAAGACTTCTCTATGCAATAAATAAATCTACTATATAATTTGCATTTGTTACATGTGGTAGATACATTGCAGTTATATCTATTTTAATATCTGTTCGCTTTGGTACACAGTATTCGTCTCTGCCTTCAGAGAATTTCTTTCCCTCCCTCCTGCAAAATTTAATTCTGTCACTTTTGAAATACTAGAATAAAACAGCTCCTTTTAAAAGATAATGTTTGATGAAAAAAAATATGTCTTTGTTTAAAGCCACAAACCAGGTATATCATTAGTTATGGTTTCTGTTCTTTGTGACTGAATACCTCATTGGCTTTCCATATACTAGTTTCTACTGCTGGGATGCATTGCTGATCTAAAACACATATGAAGAAGAAGAGAGAGCCTTCAGTTCCTCAGTTTACTCAGAAAATAATGATAAGTTTGGCTTAGATTACTAGGGAAATATTGTTGCAATATTTAGCTGTCACCTTATTTTAAAATTAAAAGTAATTTGAAGAGAAAATCATGGCGGGGAGGGTGTCAAACTCATGCTCTCTCTTTTCTGGCATTTTTGAAGTCTTGAGAAAAATGTTCCGGATGTGAGTCTTCCATTTAAGGTAAAGAACCATTGCTTTCAAGAAAAAATGTTTATAATCATTGGTAGTCATTATTCCAGTTTTCCTCATGCATGTTTCAGGGTCCATTAATTTCTGATATTATTTTAGAGGATACTATATGCGGTAGCTTCATAACTTCAGTGTTATTACAAGAGGGATAAATTATTCCGTAAGAACAAACTGAGACCAAAGGGTTTTGCCATATTTTAGCACATGTGGAATCTCTGTTGTGTTTTCCTAATATATATTAATTTTACTAATTGTATGCAGTAGCATCTTTATAGTAAAAATATTAAACAAAAAAAAAACCCATTCATTTTAAAACCCATCATTTTTACACCTCTAAAGAAAAGATATCACATTTTACAGACACAGCTGACTGATATTTTTAAAGAAATGGCAGTATTTATTTATTACTTCTATCAGTGGTTAATAAATAAGATAAAGGTTTTTAGTTTTGTGGTTTTAATTTCTTTTAAAATCATGTTATTATTACATTGGATGTAATAAATCAAATGGTTTGCTATCTCATCCACTATCCAAGTGGTTCTATTGATCGGTGATGAATGAGTCCCCAAATTGCCTACTGTGTGCTCTATTCATGCACACTGGAATGCTTGTTTTAGCTACGCTTATTGTGAGACTGAAAAAAAAAAAAAAAAGACAGCAAAGCTGCAGGTGTGGGAAAACTAAGAAGCTTTGCCAAGGAAGGTCAGAACCTTGGATGTGCTGAACAGCTCTAAAATACTCTTAGAGATTGACTTAAGGTGTGAGACATCTGCCTTTCATTTTCTTACTGTATCTTAACTCAGCCAATTGCGAATCAAAAACTAGAGGTCTTTTTAAAGTTGGATCACATACTGAAGAACAAAAGGAAATCTTAAAGTTGGCTCAGGCAACAATGGTAAACATATAGAAAGGGGATATTCTTTCCTTTCTTTCCTTTCATTGTACATATGCTACTCAACAATGTATTTATAAAAATAAGTAGAAGTCCATTTCCTCATGGCTGGTTTTCTACTTAGTTCTTTCACACTCTTCCAAAAGCTTTTAGCTCATCACCACTCATGGCATTGTAACCTCGGTGCAGCACTGAATGCTCTTTGTGCTCAGAGATGACACACCAGGTCCTATAAATGATGCAGAGCTGAGCAGTGTTTAAATCACATTTGCTTAAGTGTGCGCAATAGCAGACAAATGGCAGAGAAGCTGATTTTGAAGCATGGCTTCAAGAGAGCTAAAATATGTCTCACTTTGCCGTAAAGATAAATTCCAGTTCAACTTTTTAAAAGGACAGCGTTTAGAATATAAAACTGATAAATAATATTCTCACTTTATTTTTCTGTGGTCAGCAAAATTGGGCTTCTCCTTTATCAGGAGGTATTCAGGAGCCTTTGTCAGGAACAACAACAGTTGTTACCATCAATATATATACAGGCAGAAAAAAAAAAGGTAGTGTGCTGTCTTTTTTCTAGGATGGATTTCTTACAGTTGTTGGAAAAGACAGGTATTCAGAGCCAAATGCTCTAAAGTGAACTTCAGAATCTTACTGTAGGTATCCTTGTTTAAAAATGTTGAATCTAAAATAAAAATTCAAAATAAAAATACAGATTAGCCACCTTTTTTTCCAAAAGGGCTGATTTTAACAAAAAGCAGTGATGGCTGATCAGTTCTTGAAACTTGGCTACTAATAGATTGTTAATACAGATTTTAGGAACTAGATCCTGTCTCTCACCAGTCTTTTGCTTTCCACTGTTATTTGTCCTTTTAGAATCTTAAGTAACTAGTTTTAAACTCACGTTTGATTTAAGGTAGAATCTCTACACATTATTCTTTTCACTCCAGTGTATTTTGGATATGGAAATGATCCATGCACTTTTGCATAGCGCATGGCTGTAGAGAGAACAAGAAAATGGTACAAAGAGCTTAAAGCATTTGAAAAGAAAAATATAAAAATATAACTATGAAAAAATATTTTAAAGAAAACATTAAAAACACTTAGAAGTTTAGAATAACAATGGCAATAATGAAGTTTGGAGGAACTAAAATCAGGTCACAGTGGGCAAAGTTTTGGATTAATTACAGTTTATCACTGTCTGATTTTTCAGACTGTTGTCCATTTGTTTAATTTTCTCCTGGAGCTAACCATCCCAATAACTCATCCAGTACAATATGCATATACATTTGTTATACAATAAGCTTAATTAACACTGAATTCCCTTGCAGCATTCCAGTCCAGTATTTTCTGGCAAAAACTACAGGAAAAAATTGAAAAATTTAGGAAAAGAGATTCTGGTTTTCATTTAGGTGGCATTTGCATTTCTAAAAATTTCAGAATGCTACAGTGTTTAGAAACTACATTCAGTGATCCACATGTAACACAAATAAATTTTCACGTCATACATACATAGTAACAAAAAATAATTCTACTATCACACATCATGATTAGCAAAATACAGAATGGAAGTCAGAAACCCCTGAGTTTTACATCTGCCACTGCAGTTCTAGCTTTTACATTTGAACATCTTGCCCACTGTCCTTGACAGCTTCAGGAGAGATTTGACTCCTATGCCTACTCTCCACCTTTCCTCCACCAAATGACAAGCACAGACAAATAACCAGTAGGTGCTCATGGACCCACAGTCACAAACAATGAAAGCCACTTAAAAAGACAGTCATAATACAGTATTTCCTCCTGTATTTCAGAATCCAGGTAACATATGTAAGTCCTAGCTCAGGGAACAGTGTTGCCTGATTTTCAAAGTCCAAACTGATTTCTCCAAGCCTAGATTACCAACAAAGCCTCTGCATACTTCCTACAGCAAGCAAAAGATATTAACAGTCAACCTACTGACCCACTGATGACTATTAGTCCTAAAGGCAGGACTGAAACATGGAATTTTTTACCAGGATGGCCAGTATTATGATCCTTGCTTTACACAACTTGCTTTGAGTCACTGGTTTGCCAAGTTCTTGTAAATATCCAAGATTCTTAAAAACATAGGTCTGACTTTCTACAGATCAGGTATTTTGGATAACTGCTTTCTGAAGGAGACATTGAATAAGAATGAGCTAAAATTCTTATATTTTTATGTTATTGGAAAAGTCATTCCACTATGTAACCTTTAACAGTTAAGTTTAACCATGCACACATGCAGCTGCTACTAAAACAAGGAGCAGAATTCATTCCAGATAGTCATTATGCTAGATCTTTGAAGGCTACAGAGGAAATGAGTGTAGAGCTTCTAATAAAGCGTTTACAAGCCAATTATGAATTTTGTGCATTTCTAGACTGGAAAGATTGGCTACTATACTAAGACATTCAAAACAGCTAAACAGTATTATGCGTACATAAAAATATCATGAAATTTCAGCTTTCACCACAGTATTGTACATTAGTATTTTATATTTAACATGGTAAAGTTGTACATGAAAAGGCATATTCTGCTGCATTTACCAGGAAGGAACAGTTTTGCCACTCAGGGATGCATTATTTATTTATTGATCAGGAGAAGATACCTGAAACTGTGACTTTCTCAAATTATCCATCTTTGCTACCACTGAGTGAGCACCAGAAAAAAGATACTGCCCTCTCTGGAATCAGAATATAGGATAATTTACTGATAATTCTAAGAGATCTGTGGAAATGATCTTAAATTAACATCTTTGCTCAACACTCAGAGCACTCTGCAGAGGATTAACGGAAACCTGAATCAGTGAGTGCCAGTCACAATGTCATGAGCATTCTGCGTACTCATTTCCACCCCAGACTGCTGAAATAGAGAATATTAAGGGCAACAAAAAAAGTCATTACTAAAATGATTTTAGATTTCCATAGCCTTTGTCTCCAGTCAGAACCAGTGAACCTCTGAGCAAGTAACAGCAACACCAGTAAGCAGCATTGCCTACAATACCAATGAATTTGCTTTACAGTTTGATATCTCCACATTTGGATTCATATTCACACCATTTCACACTTTTTATGAAGACGATGGAACAAAAGGTCCTAACCTGAGACACAATTTTTGTCACTCTGCCAGCCTGGCAAAGAAACTTGTTCTGTGTTAATTAATCTTATATCTAGAGTTGGAAGGAACAAATGGATATAAGCAGTTCTTTTTTTCCATTTTATGTTCTTCAAGTATGCTTAAACAAGACACAATAGATCGCACATTTCAATTACTAAAAAATGCACAAGGATGGAGTCACATGCTTTATAACCCTCAAAAACCCATAAACAACACATAAGTATTAAACAATTTCCTTGGCCTTAATACCCTTTATTGCCTTGGTTCTTTCTCCTCTATTTTTTAAAGCCAAAATAAAAATGTTTTGTTGCATTGATCTTATTTTCATTGTAATTTACTTTCAAGCTGATTTTGAAAGCCGTTTTAAAGTTCTAACTTTAGTGAAAAAGCAGCTACTGCACAATGAAATCCTTGGGAAGAAATGTGATTTATGCAGATGAGTTTGTTAACAAAATTTACACATAAATGAGAACATTTTTTTCCATTCCGGTTGCTATTACAAAGAAACACTGGGAAGTAAATTATCTGTAGAAGAGTACAAGATAAAAAATGTATTAAAAGCTGTAAGAACGAAATTGAAATGTCAAACATAGTTACTTATAAAAAACAGGTGATAGGCTCCTCGTAAGCTACCTATTAAAAAGAGTAATCAAAGTGAACTAAAATGACTTTAGTTCTCCCACCAAACTTGTGGCTCAAATTCTCCACAGGTTTATTGCCTGTTTGCAGAGTTTTGTTCACTTCTAGGCAGTGCGGGCTTTCTGAAAGTTAAGGCTATATATAATAAGATTCTTTATTACCCAATACATAGCATTGAATTCTGCTACAGTTTTTCGCAAAAACCAAATAAATGCTTCTCAGCACCACGATTTTATACATGCCATAACCATGATGTCCCATAGCCTGCAGAAGGAGATGTGGTGCAAATACAGGTTTTAAAGCTGCAAAAGGCTGGGAAGCCAGAAGTGGGAGACGAGGTCGTTGTGACCAAGGCTGCTCCTGGCTGTAGGACACTTTTTCCTCAGGAGCCCCCCTCCCATACCCCCAGCCCATTTCCAACCCCCAGTCCCACCACCGCTGGTTGCCTTCTGGTGGGGTGGTGACGCCTCCTGCCCGGGACCTGTGGCCCCAGCACAATGGGGCTGGGAGTGTAAAGCATAATGCTGTGACCGAAGCCTCCTCACCAGCAGGCCTTTTCAAGCTGATGAGAAGTAGGACCACTTGAGTTGGACATGGCTGGCTTGTCAGTTCCTGACAACAAACTGTGTTTGGTACGTGGTGCATTCATGGGCAGTGTCATGCTTTTGTCCAGAGCCATGCTGTCTTTCCCTGGGTTGGCTTCTGGCTTTTGCGGCTGGGCTACTGTGTTGGGAAATCCACCCAAGCAGAAAGGGCCCCCCTGGCTGGTGATTTCTCACATTTAATTACTTGATTTTCCTTTCCTGCAGTCAGGAAGAAAATGGAATTACATCATGCGCCATGTAGCCTTGGAAAAGGACCAATTGTTTCTAATAGAGCCACTGGCGACAGGCACAATACATGCACTCCTTGTTTCACATCAGATATTAGAGCCTCCAAACAAGTCTGAGCGCTCCTGCTTGGAGGATCCTCAATAGGGAACAAAGGGGACTAGGCTTCTCCTGTGTCACTCCCAGCACCCCACAAAAAGGAAATCTTCATTTAGGCACACTTCATCCTTTTTCACTCTTTCCTAGGGTCTTCTGAGACTCAGCAAATGTTTCTGAGAGTACTGGTTTGCTACGTGGAATTTGTGAGCTGTTATTTTAATCTGCCCATCAATAACTAGTTAAATGCATACCTCTACCGCTTCACTTAACTGCAGACATACCTGGCTGTAAATTTGCAGTCACTAAGAAGTATGCGATGGGCCTGTGATACTTGGCTCTGGGACTGTACAGTAACGACAGTTTATTGAATTAGGTACGTTTCCCATAGGCAGACAGCTTATGTTACGGAACTTGAGCAGACACTCCAGTACTGTTAATATTAAAAAAACAACCAATAAAACAAACAAAACAACCACAAGAATTACCACATTTGATCAGACCCGTGATGCATCTCCCTCAGTACTAAGTCTTTAATGGCAGCACATGGAGGATGGCCAGGGAGAAGTATGGCTACATAAGAGTAATACCTCTCTGGAACACAGCATACATGTCAAAAAATACATAGTATTATTTCCCTGGAATACTCTCCCCACTTGCAGTGATTTGTGGCTTAATGATTTTGTGAACCAGAGTATTTAATAGACTTGGATAGACTTCTCTCCTATTAATCTTGGCATTACTGGCATGCTCAGGCCTTGTTGCACAAAACACCTAAAAACGCTTTCCCTACACACCTCCCAGTCTCAGGGAAGATGCGTGCCTGAGGATCACCTGGGTACACGTTTATTCCCAGCACATGTTCACTCTCATCACTGTCAAAATTGAAGTTCAGTGCCTGTGCTTCTAAACAGGTTTTCAAAGTCTGAGAAGAGGTTATTTCTTCCAGATGCTAAAAAAAGGAATACATAGTACTAAAATAAGGCTTTCCTCAGCAATCAGATTTAAACTAATCCACCTATGGGAAAAACGTAGGCAAAACCCATTTCTGTTAACTGCTTGAGAAGGAGGTCACTATTTTGAGTACCTCTTCTCCTCTTCTATCAATATCAATCCCTGTGTGTGAACTGCATGAGATGAGAGTTGTTCTTTCATGTCACATGTGGACAGGAGGTCACAGAGTCACCCTACATCAAAAACCAGGACCATAATGCAATCACAATCAACAGCAGGGTATGGAGGAACAGTTGTGGCAAGCAGACTTCAGACAGGGAGCATCATCAGGATAGGATACAAGGAAGAGCAGATGGTATCAGCTGATGATACACCTGAAATAAGAATTACTGGACCATCATTGCTTCCCAGATGATTCTGTAGATGAATTTATTAGAGAACTTCTTATTACTGCTAGTGACATTAATGCATAAAAATTGTATTATCTCAGTTATTTATCCCAAACAACAGGCCTCTAGGACTGCCAATGTCTAAGGTAGATCCTCTGTGTTCCTGTACCCAGAGAGGCAGAAGTCTCCAAGCTTTCACTGAGAACTTTTGGATTCAAAATTAATGAACAACTCAGTATGAGTCCATATGGCTAGCGAGGCCTGAGCTGGAATTCATAGGACATCAGTCAGTGTACTGCAGGAGTCAGGTCTTATATATATTTTAAAACAGAGTTTGTTTTAATGGTATATTAAGCCACTGATGTCAATAATGAAAGAGAAGGGACAGATGTGCCTGAGCAGATCAACTATGCTTTTTAAATGTTTTTAAATTATTTGTTCTGTTGTAGATCTACATTACCTAACAAAAGAGACATAGATTTGACTGGTATACATTCTAATTACTTCTCTTATCTCTTCTCTATCACCTAAAAAGTACTAAAGTTAGTCAAAAGCAGGAGTTTCTCTTTCTTATATGTCTTTTGATATGTTTTTTAATGTTTTCATTCTGAACTGGAATGAAACAAGTAATTTTGACATTTCCAAGCCAGTGGCTGCTTTCATTACAACAATAAAATATCCAATTTACAAATAATATTTCAAATTTTCAAAATAATTCTGTAGAAGAACAGAAAGCAGTAGAAAAAACATATTAAGGTTTTACAGGAATTTATGACAAAGTAAGCTTAACACAAAAAGTACATTTGCCAAAACCAGCTGTTTTGCCTGGAAAAAAAAGAAAAAAAGAAAACAAATTTATTTTCTGGTCAGCTTCTCAGTCAGGAAAAGAAATCCCAACATGTAAAACATACAGGGTTGAACACAGAAGATAGAAATCACTGCACTTCAAATTGGACCTCCACTCTGGGCTACCCACAATGCAGTCTTTTTTAGATCCATCCACCAAAACCATATAAAAACCTGATCAGTGATTGATTAATGGAGCTGGATGACTGCACTGTTAATACAGAGTTACTCCTGGCAGCTGAGGCAAAGCTGGACTGTAGCTATCTATGTAACAAAACTGTGCCACAGCCATGGTCTGTCTAAAACTATGTCATGGATAAGGAACCTGGATGAATATAATGTACAAGTTGTAAGTCTAAATTGTGCATTTAACAGTATTAGTGGGCAACTGCCTCTGCTGGTGCAAGTGAGCATTCTGTGGAGTGTGTAGTGGCTGGTAATTCCATAGTTTTTAAACAGTTTAGGAGATGGCACTTCACCATATCTTAAAGAGGGGGAAGTCTGTTGAATACAGCAGGCAAATCCTGTAAAAAGGAATAATGACTGCCCAGCAAAAGTGATGAAACCACATTAAATGCCTAGGGGAAAGGCTGAAGGTGGATAACTCCTGCACAGCGTGGCAGAGCAGGAGATCATGTTCTCCCAGAAGGCAGATGATGGGTGCTGGATGAGCTGGAGAGTTCTTTGATGTGAGAACTCATTAAAAGTTGCCGTAGTTGCTCTCTCTACAAGCCTGTGCAACTCTAAGGTACAACTAAAGTACAATTCTATTTCTCCTGTGGATGGGCTGTCTGTATCAACTCATAATCAGTTACTGGTATCTCCTGAAAATCCATGATTTTGACAACTCCTTCAGCTCAAACATTCCCAAACAACCTTCCAGTCATCATATCAGACACAAGACTAAGTTCATTCATTAATTACCTTTATTCTGTTTAATTTAAATTGATTTTTGTGACAGTGGTCCATAGAGTAATGTGTTGAAATACCATTAATATCCAAAAATTGTACTAAAGAATCCGGTGTTGAGATTGTCACACACCTGGCAGCATCACCCGAGCCTCAGAAATATAAAAATAGTTGGCTTTACATGTGAAAATCTCTCACTATGACCTTAAACGCACCTGAATTATTTTAACATCCATATTGCTGAGTCATGTTTCAGACAACTTTCTCTGCCCCCCTTAAGTAAGCGCTATTTTCACAGTAATGCATGACTTCAAAACATTGAAGGGCATAGTATTTTCCTGGCATTTTCTGTAAAGGTGAAATGGATATGTTTGAAAAGCCACAAGTAAACACAGATACTGGGCTCAACAAGTAATGAAGCCCACACATCCCAAACTAAGACTCAGTGCTTGAGCTAGATGGAAATTCAAACTATGTTTCCTGGCTACTTGCTTTAGGCAATGCTGTTTTCCCATGATCACAGAAAAACTGTGACTGTATTTTGATTCAGTATTCACATGTAAAGAACATTTGTTAATTGCCCATTTTAACACACAGTGAAATGTGTTAGCTCAACACAACTGAAGACTTAAAGCCAGTTTGACATGTATCAAGTGGGTACATTTAAAAGGCAACATCAAAATAAAGGGATTGTTTTAAGTGGTTTAAACCTATCGTCTAAGCCAACTTTGTTGCTAAAAAGCTGCAGAGGTTTAAAATAAAAATAACACATTCTTAGCCTGTTTGCATTTCCCATTCAAAGAGCTTGTTCATCTTTAATCTTAACTCTTTATCTCCAGAACCTTGAATGGGGGAAAAGGACGGAGACTATACCAGAATCCTTTGCTCTATCAACAGATACATAGGAATTAGAAAATAACCCTCTGCTCATTTGCCAATAGCCTTTGCAAGTCACCTAATTTGATGATTAAGTCATTAAAGGGATATGCGCATCTGAAAAGCCCCTAGTCAGTCTCTGAAATCAGAGGAGATAAAGACAAGACTCTTACTTCTTTTTTCTCTTACACTGAAAAGGTAATTAATCCATTTAACTCTGCCTAGCAGTGCTTTTCTATAGTAAAAAGGAGAGACTGAAGCAGGATAGCTTTTCAGAAACACTCTTTGAAACACCAGAATGACAAATGCCTCTTTCTTTTGCATGCCACATGAAGAGGTTAGGCTTAGCCCCCAGTGGTCAAAATTATTTAGACAAGAGATCAGCAGCAGTGTGTGTAATCCTGACTTTGGTATTTGGGATATTACTACCTGATAATTTGACTTTTTTGTAGTTCAGTACAAAGTCTCTCTCCAGAGCAGCATCTAAGGCTGGTAAATAAAATTCTGGAGGGAAAATTATTTAGCATCATTCACCTCCTCCTATACAGGCTTCACAGAATCAGTCTTGGGTATGCATCACCTGCAGGATAGGGGACAACTTCCAAGCAGTAACAATGATGTGCTGAGATTTCCAGGCCTCTACTGTAAAACTGGAAGTAGTGTGTTGGAAATGATAGACATAAACATGTGTGCTGCCCTAACAACTAAAGCAAGCTACACATTTCAAGCTGCCAACTACACTGCAGATAAACCAGTGCTCCCATGCTCAGAATTGGTAAGATCTCCCTCTGTATAGGGTTTGAGGTTTAATTCTTGTTAATACGTTTTGATTTTTACAAGATAACACAACTATAAGAAATGAAGGCAAAATGGCACTGCTAGGTCAGCAGCAAGAAATAGAGCTCAAAAAATCCCTTAATCCATGATGTTGTTATAGGCTCTCGTTGGATCAGAGAGCGCAACTCATGTTGCAATAGCTCAGCCTCGTCACTTCAATGGCATGAGAGGATATGAACCCAGGTTACAGTGGACAGAGGTCTTATGCTCTGCTTTGCAATTCACCTCTCTAGAATTAAAATTGGTGAATGAGGTAAAGAAAGAAAGAATATTAATATGAGCTTAAATCAAGACACTTTTTCTCTCTACTTCACTACTCTAGAATTTTTCCTGGGTCTGGCTACAGAAATCCCAGCAACACTATACAGCAAAAGGCAACGTCAAACATGGAGAGCTTATTATTTTAACTAACTGCCATTATCATTCTAAAATCTGACATCTCTGTCAAAACAGTAGCTGGTTTTAAGCCACATTTGCAGTAAAATCTTATGTTCTCACACAGTTTTGTACTTACAGTATTGTAAGTTAAATTAGAACATTGTATGATTTCCACAGTAATTTTCTGAGAGAGTTCAGCATTGATCTATTCCTTGTTATTCTACTGTGTGTAACCCTGGTAGTGATTCAGTACTGTATCAAATGCAAGGAAAGATAGAGAAATCATTCTGAAAGGTTTAGTACACATTTTAGTGCACATTTGAGTAGTACATTTTGATTGAAATTTTCGGTGACGTGTAAGAGAGACTGAAGACCTGATGTAAGGACAGACAACACTTTCCAGGTTTTGTGACCAGACTGTTGCAATGTGCCTGCATATATGCATACTTTCTTGGGAGGGAGGATGCAAAAAAATGAATCAAAATTTTCATGAAATACTATAGATCCTTAAAAACCCATGAATTGTCAAAGAAGACCAAATATTTCATTTAAGAGTCAATTGGCACCTTGATATCAAATAGATTTACAGCCAGGATGTGTTCCTTTAGGCAAAATGGTTATCAGTCATCCTTAGTTGACAGCAATTTAATAATAATACCAACATGAATTATTAATTTCTAACAATACTACAAATACATTGAAAATTTGTCATCCCTTGCCTAGAAGGTGATAAAAGAAACTTCACCCAGATAAACTGAAATATAGCTTTTAAGCGGTTATTTTTCTCTGAAAAATGCAAATGGATGAAACAGCATTATCTTAGCAAATGTTCTTTATTTTATTCATTCTTCAATAGTTTGTACTCACTTAAATCCTTACAGCAGCTTTGTTTTTCCCTTGTTTTTTACAGTCTCTATATTTGGTATGCACAAAAGAAAATACCTACTTCTCACCTTTTATGATTAGGCAACAGTTCTTTCTGTCCCACATTAATTAATGGGACTCACTGTATTTTAAAATAATTTTAATTTCAAATATAAAAAAGAAAGTGGTCAAATGGCAAAGAAATATGTCTTGAGAATGTCCTGGCCTAATAATTTTCCAGTTTCTTAAAGAAATTAACTTGTACAGGAATGGCCAGGTCATGAGCAGATCAAAAGGCATTGCATGTTATTTTAATGGTAAGGACCTTAACAGACAAACACTAATCTGTATTCAAGTTCATTACAGTATGAGAAACCAGAAAAATAGCAACAGAATCAGTTTTTTAACTACCTAAGCCATTCTTTTGAATTCTAATCTATCAAAATTATTTTCCCTCATTATAGAAAAAGAAAGCATATTGTTTCAGATCTCAATATATCCTAGCTTTGCAGGGAAGGGGAGCAAAGCTGAAAAACCTAAGGCTACAAACTCAGCCTTAAGCAAAAAAACCCTGACAGTATCTTGCTTGAGTGGCCCTTGAGAAATCTGTGAATAAATATTTTTTGCTCTTATTATACACAATATTTCCTTCCTTCCCTATCTCAATTTGCATTACATACTTTTGACTGAAGGCAACAAGAACAATACCAGGAAAAGAAACACATTTCAAAGGACATCTAGATAGTAACCACTCAGTGGTTGAAATCCTTCAGAAAAGTGTAACTTGCAAACATAACTAGTACCGTACTGTAAGGCAAACTAAGTCAAGCTATCAGCTGAAGTAAATATATCTGGTATTTTGCTGAAAATTTCTAGTCGTTAGCATTCCATCTGTACTGAAGAATTATTTTTGTCAGGATACCATAGCATGTTTAGTTGTTCTAACTTACTGCTAAAACATTCTTAGTTGCAAACATTTCATGAAAGAATATCAGTGCTAAACATGTTCTTTTTCTATAAAGTAAATTAATCATTAATTGCCAAACAAAATGTAAGAATATGTAGTATAATGAAAGAAAGGAATGTAATGTAAACACAGAAAAAGTTGTAACAACAGTTACATAGAGACAATACACTATCAGTAATTAACGGGTAGGAATTGGGTCAAGATTAAAAAACCAAAATGACCAGCAAGGCAGGAGAATTCTGGATGGCAGCTAATTCACCAGTAAGGACTTCAGGAAGTAACTAACATATCTGTATAAAAGAGACAATTAAAATCCACTTTTAGGGTTCAGGTAAAGACTTAATAAAATATAGGACATGTATACACTCCATGTAAGGAATAAGCATTATGGAGTTAGCACTGAAAACCTCTGTCATCATAAATTCCATTATTCCTTTTATATCTTAGGTCAGCCTACTGTTTCCAAAACCTTCTTAAAGCAATAGCAAGTTTCTATTTCCTTTTTTTCCCCCCTTTCTTTCTTTTTTTGCCAGCTGCTTCATTCACACCTCCTATACACTAAGGGCTCCCCCTGTACACAAATTCCTGCAATGCAGATAGGTAGAGAAAAGACTATATGTAGGAGCTGAAAGAGGATGTTTTCAGTCAGTCCTATGTTAGGTCTTTAATGTTTTTTGTCTAAAGTTCTTTTGCCAGTGCAAAAACATCAAAATACTGTCAAAACTGTAATCTTCCCGGCTGGCATAGGTCATGAGAGCAAGTTTGATGTAAGTAAGCTTTAAGTATCACAGTCAGAGCTAAACAGCAAAGCTTAACAACACTTTCTAATGCAAAAATTATTTACTGCATTTTGTTCCCACATGACCTTTTCCAGACTCAATGCTAGACAAGCTCCAGGTCATGCTGTGCAGAAGCTTAAGATGTTAGTACCCCACAGGTCTGTTCTTCCCCAACAACAAAGTCAGCGAAAGGGCAAAGCTGACCAAGTAAGAAGTTTGGCTGCTTCGCATCAGCCCACTGCCACTGGTGATGTAGACCCTGAGTTTTCCTGCTGATGCAGCTGAGGTGCAGACACACGTTCCCATTTTTAGTGGGGGCAGTAACCTCTCAGTTGGAGAAGTCAGCTAGGGACTCAAAATTGCTCCCTATAAATTCATTACAGGTCTTCTTTCAGTGCTGTAACAGAAATCCTCAAGTTAACAAAATGGTCTTGCAAAGAAATTTTCAGACTGCCTAGTGTCCTACTAAAAATCATATCCATTGACTTTCAGTATTATATCATCACTTTGAAGTCAGTTGGATGATTTTCACAAAAGGTCAAATGCACAAATGTGAAACTTGCCAGGATTTATTTTAGTTATTTATGCACTACGAAACAGAGTTGCCAATACCTGCTTTCCAAGACATCAGTTTGCTCTTTGGATTGCACAGGATATAACAGTGATAATGAATGGAAAAATACAGGTTGTTTCTATCCCAGGATTTACCCCTGCTCAATTCAACCTTGTTTTGCTCTTCAGACAAAGTGATAACTTGAAGAGAAATGACCAGAGATTTTTGGAGCACAGTAATGCCATCTCAAACAATCCTCTATCAGACCTTGGCATGCCCCCTCTCCTGTATTCTCTCCTGAATTCAGCAGGAGGCTTCCAATATGACAACTGATCTACTAGACTTCCTACTGAACAAGCCAGAGCTTTATATTGGATAAGCCACTTTAAAGGTAGCTGTGAGGAGCCTGCCAGCCATGAACTGCATGCAGATGAAAGTGAATAATGCAACATGCAGCATGCAGCAATATTCTGCCAGTACTGATTCCATCTACACAACAAATACTCATCATGTGCACATAGACGGCAACCGAATCAATTATAATCTTTCAAGAAGGATAAAAACAAAGACCTACATTTTCAAAGCAATTGTCACCAAAACAGCTAAAAAAGACAAAAGCCAGATAAAAATATGAATAGAAAAGATCTCTTGATTACTCTTCTATTGTAAACTGCATGGTGAGGGGTTTTTTCTACTGTTTGAAGGGTCACAATAAAAAGTCTGAAGTAAAAACCGTGTTTAAGCCTTCATCTTTGAAAGGATCTACTCTTGGTGAGAAAAGAGTTGATAATATTTTAACACATAGGGATCAAACTAGCAGTGCCACTCACTATCAGAAAGTAAAATACATTTGTAGCATGCTATTTTCAAACTTTCTTGCCCTAAAGAATAACGAGCTTTCTAGTGAAGCTAGGGAAAGTAAATATGTACTAATAAAAACACAGAAATGTCAGATGACTTCTTCCTGGTGGGGAAAAATAATGCACTAGCCCACATGTACTGCTTCTCCCTTATTTCTGAAAGACAAGTTTCTTCAATATATAGTGGCAGTACAGCTTCTACCACTTAAATACATTTGATAATTGAGATGCAGATTACACATACAAAGTGTGTGTTTAATCTACACTCTCAGGGGAAGAAAGCATAGATACAGAATGCACGATCAAACAGCTAAGACCTGCTGAATTAAAACAATGGGATACATATTGAGTCTCACAATCTTTTTATTATGTAGTATATTAAGTGGTGCTGCAAACTGCTCGTACTGAAGAAAAAAATCTACATTTTATCTTCAAGCTTCCATTCTCACTTACCTACATAGATTAAAACAAGCAAACAGACATATATGCCAAAACACCATTAAATAATTAACTCAGTTCACACCTTCTACTCATTCCCTGCTCCCAAAGCAGTTTCTGCAGCGGCCGATAGCACCCCCTTTGGCTTGTGGAATGAATTAAGAAGACGCTCCTTCAGAGGGAACTATGACCACATCCAGGTTAGTGGTTATTTGAAGGTCTTGTGCCCCACAGTGGTCATATCCATCTTAGACCAAAAGTTTGTCTTAGCTTACAGGAAAACATATTGTATTCCTGTTTAAATATTGTTAGTTGTTAATTTTATTCAGTGAGGAACTGAACAGAAGTAAAGTTGATGTTTGAATGTACTCTTTATAGGCTGTCAATCAACCTTTCTGCAATTCTAATCTAAATAAAAAACACCAAAAATATAAGTGATGTTTAGTTATTATCATAATCATTATGCATTAAGTTTGTTTATGAGACAGGGAAAGTACGAACGTCCTTTTCAGAGTTTAAGACAAAGCTGAACAAAGTCAATTTTTACCACTATGCTTTGTTATTGATGAAATATTGCATTGCTGTGAGAAAAAAATGGAAGTCAGACAAGTTTGAACTCTTTTCCACCAAACACCACCTCCCTTTGCAAAGACAATTTCAAGATGTCCAGATATGTCTAAAAAATCATACCACAAATTGAAATAGTTGTTTTTCTCAGTTTCAGTGAGATTTCTGGAGTCCATCAGGCAGGATACGGCTGTGAATCATAGTCTTACAACATGAAAAATAAAAAGTAAGCCACAAAGAAGACTAGAGCAGACATACATTTTGAAAAATGCCTTTCATTATGCCATTTTCCTCTGATCTTTATTAAATTTGCCTACACCTTAACAAAAGCCACAGAAATATGTGAAGTAATATGAATTCATGATGAAGGAAGTGGAGGGAGATGAGTGAATTTAGCTGTTGCTGTTCACAACTGCAAAGAACAGCAGCCTTTCCTCCCTATTCAGTGCCTCTCTGGAATGGAAAAATCTGTCTCTAATTTTCCACTTACCTTCAGTGGTAGATTAGAAAACATTCCCAAGTGGAATTGTAAATCTTTGACCGCACTCCTTAAGATTTTTGGTTTCTTTCAAAAATGAGTTACCCAAGTTTATAGTGCAGAGAACTGATTTTGTCTCATTCTAGTATGTGCCTAATATGAGGTATTTATAGACTGTGTAACAGGAATTAACAAATTTCAAAATAAAGATGAGCATGACTTCCTAAATGAATCAAATGCTCAGCTTCATGAAATTATTTGGTAGGCTATAGCTTGCTAGCACTGCCAAAGGCTGCTTCTTTTCTCAAAGGCATCACACACTCTCACACACTCCCTTTCCAGCAGAAAATTATAAGATTTGCTTGCACATAAGGAAGGGTCACTGTGCAATTTCCTTTTACTATAATTTGAAATCCCACAAATATAATTTCTTATCATACTCTAGGGAACATAACAGTTTTGGTAAAGTCCAAAGAAAAGGTAGAGCTGGGGAAAAAAAAAAACCAAACAACCCACACTAATTTCTGCAAATCAGTTTTGTGTGTTTTCTCCTAAAAAAGCAGTAACTACCAGTAGGCTAGTTTGAGATATTTGTTTTTTAATGAAAGAAACAAAGTTGTACAAATAAATACCCTGAGAATGGTTTTTGACATTCTTCCCAAACCCACACATTTAATTTTGGCATCATAATTCCTATACATTAAATTTTCCTTGCTTGTTTACTGAAGCTTAAGAATTACATAGTCATTCTAAAGCTCAAGTTATCACTATGCATAGAATTTAATAATACTGATTCATAAGAAGCTTTAGCTTACATTCACAGACTTACAAGGAAGCCTGCTATCTATCTTTGAATGTTGGTCCTGAAAGACCTAAATACTATGTTTCAATAACACTTTACAAACAATCAGAAGTTGTTCATTATAAATGATTTCCAAATGATTTCCAAATAATTACTCAACAGCCAGCTAGTTATTCTAGGATAGGATGCTGTAACTCATTAGTTTTAGTGAGTAGATCACTTTAGTCACTACAACAATCAGAACTCTCCTGGCCAAGAGGGTTATGCTGATTTGGTTATCTATCAGAAACTGCATTGTTGGCAGGTTAAAACTGAGAGGGATGGTACAACCCAGCAAATATGGCCAAGTATCAAACTAGAGGACAGGATGTTATGTCCAGATTTCTTGTTCTTCTTACAGGAGCAAGGAAGACCATGTAATAAAGTCAAAAGATATTTGTGGATGGATATACGCTGGGCATCTTATGTCTTTTGAACATGTAGGAAAGCACAGGCTTAGAAAATGCTGGTGCAGCTCATCCTGTTTAAGGCATGTATATGCTGCTGTCTGCTACTCTGGCATCCAAAGGCTCTGAATGCCTTTTCTCAGAAGCCATGTTTATTGGAATAACTTGTCCAACAATCATGCTGTTGGACAGTGAGGTCATTTCTGTGTGTTAGGGTTGCAGTACTGTTTCTGGAAAAATAATCTTGCATTTTTCCCCAATGTATGCTACATACAACACAGAAAACTGTGATCTGTGTCCAGTCAGTGGGTGTCTGTGGTATTCCCTCCTGCCCTGGTCTCTTCAGCAGTTAAAGCGGGAACAACTGCAACTCCATTCCAAACTATATGTGGGTTTCCTCCTAAAAGAATCAGGACAACCAGGAGGACTGCTGTATGGTTAGGTCTCAATCCAAAGAAATGCACTGAGAGACTAAAACTGAAAGTATGTCACAGAACAGACTTCTCTGAGATGATAATCATGTCAGATGAGCACCTAGTGAGCTTGCTCATTTAGGATCCTCTGAATCCATGCCTCTTTTGCATACAACCTTAAAGTGGGAATTATGTTGGTTATATGTATGTTTTTGTTTTGTAATGGTGCTGGAGGCATGTGCAATAATTAAATCATCAGTTATACCTGCCAACAGTCGTTTAAATTGGAGATGAAGTGGACTTCTGCCACGTAGGCTAGGTAATAATCTTTCCTGTACATTTGTGAGACCTTTCAGGCAGCACAAGTTTTTCTGCAGTTGCTTTGCATCATTGATTCTTACATATAGTATGCAAGAAAACCAGCTGGATTTCTAACTATTCTATCCAGGACTACTCTGTCCAGAAACCTCCATCTTTCGAGGAAGACCTAATTGCTAATGACATATATTAGCTTTATTTGTCCTTTAGCACATGCTTCCTCTAACTCTCATTATTTGCTTTGTTTGTTTCATCTCCTGCAAGGAATACTAGTTCGGATTACCTCAGGGTAATCCTTGCTCAATAATTTGTATAGCAGTTTGAGCTCTTTTGTAGACCTTTAGACTTTGTTTACAATATTCAATCTTTCAAGTAGAACCCAAAACTTTGCAAAAACATGCTTCAGAGGTGTAGTTTAGGAGAACATAAGACTACCATAAATCTGTATGTGAGAACCGAGAGTAAAGCCAACAATAACGACAAAGAGCTTCACAGCAGTATGATGCCAATATTTTTCTTGATGCAAACATATATAACCTCTGGATCCTAGAATTATGTTCCATTTCCGTTACTCCTGCATTACATCTTTGTATGGGACAGATAGTCAATGGTCTATAAACCATTAAAGTGAGGGATAGTCAAACATTCAGGAAATGGATGGCATCTCATGCTACACAGTGAAGACGACTGATCTTTCTGCAGGGTCTCAGGAGTTCCCAAGTCCTTTTGGACCTAATTTGGACTCTTTCATTGGTGGAGGTATGTTATTAAAATTTTAAACTTCTGCTTCCTTTCTGCACCCCTTCTTGTTTCAAAAGAATGTGGGGCAGGAGGAGCACTGCCTACAATATCGAAGATGCATTTTTCCCCCACCCCATCTCAAACAACCCATCAACATCCTCTGCTTTGTTCTGTTTCTTTCCTAAAAATTCCTGAGATTCTGTGTGCTTTTTTTGGCTGTGGTTGAGCTCTGAACTGATCTTTTTGCAGCAAATATTTTCTCCTGTTGTGTTTCAGGGTGCCAGAGCCCATTTCACCCTGCCCGTAAGTGCATTGTACAGAGCACTGCAAAACGGGAGAGTGAGGAAGGGCAATATATACCTCAGGATGGGCAGCTGTTTCGTCTCCATGAAGAATAAAAAGAACCAGTGTTCCAAAAACCTTTCCTGAAGGGACAAATCCTGTCTTTGTTCTCCTGGATATAGGGAAGAACACAGTGCTGGTGTACAACCCACGCCTCTCTTGGAGGGCAATCTTCCCTCAAAAGACTCCCTTGCAATGTAATGTTTCTGACCACGGTCAAAATCTCCTCACCCACTCCAGTGAAAATGTGGACCCACTCCACTGTTTACTTATGGGATGTTGTGGTGTTATGTGACACAGTCAGTTTTAGTAATGCAGGATAAAATACTCAGAGCTTCCTTTTCATGTCTCCTTCCTTTGCAACATGTTTCCTTTAGCAGCAGGCAGAGTACAGAAGGATAGCAGATCAGATACAAGAGCCAGGTGATCCCCTGGCTGATGAGGGGGGTTGTGTTGTCATTGCAGGCACTGGTGAGTGACTGAATGCCTGGCATTTCAGAAAGAAGCCTGACTCTTATTTTCTTTCCTTGCATTTGAAGGAACTTCACAGTATTTGACAGGTCTTAAAACTGTGCATATCTGCTGCCATGTAAGAAGCTTGCCTCTAATTTAGATAGATACAGTAGATAAATATTACCTCAGTAAGGTTTACTAAAAGTCTTTCTTAAATCAACAACTATGCAGTGTAGTTAGAACTATATGCATGCAGAGCAATTTTAGGATTTTTGACATCTTCACAAAGCCAGTGGTGGATACCCATTTTCAGACTCTGAGAATGATTACATGATATCTTGGCAGGCCAAGATGACAGTATGCAGCTGGTAAGCTGTTTCTAGCTGTCATAATAGGTAGTGTTTGAAAAGGAAAAAACAAAGGCTTGCTTTAATGAGGCCTACAGCAGCAGCAAACTGAAGTTATAAACACATTTGCTGCTATTTTGAAATTTTCAGTGAACTTTTTTCTTACTTTACATTCCTTTTTTAAACATATTTTGCTGTCTGCCTTTATAACTTCAGCCACTGCTGTGTGCCGTCTTGTGTAAAACTTGCTGGGAGACATTTAAGGGTTATTTTTTGTTTGTTTGTTTTTGGGGTGTTCTTTTTTATCTTTATCCCATGTCTCCTTTGAATTTTTCCTTGAAGAAAGAAACTGTTTCCTCTAAATACAACCATTTGGTTGAGTGTAAAAGTGTTAATTGGGGCATTTATTTACTCTGCCGAATTAAATTCCGCAGTGATTCTACACAGAGCTTCAGCAAATCCAGTATTTTTTCTTCTGAAAGCCTATGCAGGTGGCGTCAGTACTGGATATTCTGTTTACAAATCATTAATGAAGTGATTGTGGCTTTTTTCATTTGCTCACACTTTTGAACTGCTCAGAGCGACACATTCCTAAATAGGGAACACAAGAGTAGAGAGAAGCACACAATAGTCTTATTATGGGGGCCACACAAACACTGGTAGTGCTGAGGGTTTATATTAACCCAATCAATTAAAGATGTACGGAAAGAGTTCAGCTAGTAGGGGACTGGGAAAAAACGGTACACAGCAATGAGTTGCTAGGCATGCTAATCTGGACTCTGAAATTTTCGCTTAGTGCTATATCTGAGCTTTCTTCCTGCACAATAAAAGGTCCCTTTCAAAGCTGAGAGTCCTTAGCAGTGCAACCATTGGAAGTCACTGCATTCTCTGAATGAAATAAATGCCTTGCTTTAATTTCTATAAGGCTTGTGTAAATTTCCTTCAGTACTAAACCATTAGAATTCTGAAGGAAAAATGCATATATTAGGCTATACTGTATCCCTATTGTGCACTAAACATCAGCTCATGCTACTGATATGGAGTTTAAAAGCTTAAATAAAGTGCGGAGCTCCTGCTGGGCAAACAAGCTGAACTGGCCCAATGAAGTAACCTTTTTGTTAAGAATTCTCATTTGAATAAACAGCATGGCAGAACTGCTGAATGCAGATGGCTTAAGTGTTCGGGTTCTTCTGGAAGAAAAAATAAGTCTTAGTAGTTTTACTCTTTCATGAAGTAAATCACATTTTATGAAGGACAAGTTCCCCAATTTCTCACAGATTGTATGGTAGGAATAAAAAGAGTTAGCAGCTAACTGGCACATTTTGAAGGCTGAATCAAGGTGAAACAAATACACAGATTTTACTCTGTAATTCTCCTGTTATATGCTTCTCTAGGCAAACACACATACACACACACATGCATACAGAAAGACATGGCTCCAAAGGCTAAGGAAGGTCTCCAAGGAGCAAATGAAAGCTCTATACTTAGGTTTTGCATTATTTTTGTGTTCTGCACTCATCTCTGATACCTTTTGAACTGAATGTAATGTCACAAGCCTATCAAGAGCTATGAAAGACTGAGCACAGCACATAGTCTGTCTTAGAATAGATGTTTTTCTTCAACTTTTATTGCATTCCCTATCATTTGCTAGGTAGATATTTTCCTTCTTGTCAGCAGAATGCTGGTCCTATTTGCCTCCTTCATCTCTGAAAGTAAGCAGGTGGTGGGAAACTCTACAGATCATGCAAAGAGCTCATCGTGCCATCTCAGATGGAATATAACAGCTGAGAGATACAAACATTAATTTGGGAAACCATTTAATGGGATGCCATTGTGCAAATCAAATTGAGAGTTGACTGTGCTCAGCTGTCCAATAGATACCCCATTCTCTGCATCTTTTACAGGTGGTAAATGAGCTATTAGCTGTTGTGTGAAGCATCAACCAGCTATTTCTACAGGCCTTTTCCCCCTATACTGTAAGAACTGCATTGGTTTTAATTGTTACTGTTGGATATCTATTTTTCTTGAAGAGATATTTCTCTGACCTGAGATATTCTTGCTTGTGCAAGGAAGTGTTAAAAGATATTGAGATGGTTCTTTAGCTCCACAAAGTGACTAATGGACAAATATGAAAGACAGGAGAGGGGGGAAACAATAAAAACATCTGTCAAAAACCTATCTTTCAAGGGTCTGCTGAATACAGACAATGTCTTGTATTGAAAAAAAAAAAAAAAAGATAGGGAATTGTCAAAAGTTGTGGAGAAGAGAGGGAAAATTTTCAAACATCAACCAGGTAGTCTGATTACATTTATATCAGAAAAGACTTTCTAATAATCAACATCTGTAAAACCACATGTCTGTATGTTGGAAAAGAAGAATGGGTACTGTGCACCAAATGTCTTAAGACAGAACTTTCCTCTAGCTGTTCTGTTGCCATTTCTTATTATAAAGGCGAGGTAAATTTCTACCATGTTGTAAATAGCACTAGTCTTTATTTAACTGTTATTTTTTTGCTGATCTCATAGCACTTTAAATAGTTCTGTAGGTCTATGTATTTGAACTATATACGAAGTATTTTTTCTCCCAATTTTCTACAAAAAAAAAGAAAAAAAAAAAGCACTAATTGCAGTTGTTGGAATGTATATACAGAGAAGGAGAAGTGGAGTTATGTCCCTAGCTACATGGAATAGTCTGTAAGCAGGGAAAGATCTGTGAGGCCAGAAGAAAAATTTCTGATGAAAAATCTGTCTTGATTTTTCTCATGAGAGTGTCTGTTTTCCTTCCCAATTTTTTTTATGGTGAATTCTTGGCAACACTTTTCAGTTGAAGGCCACTGTGCACAGAGAGCAGAACAATGACTTCCTAACAGTCACCATTACAAGCAGAGTTTCTAGCAACAGCAAAAATATCATGATATAAATATCCACATACTAATTTTTTTAAGAAAAAAGATTATTCATTTCTATTGTAAACTTGGAAGAATAAGTGCATTCAATATGCAGTTTTGTTGGGCTTTGTCATACTTCCACTTAGAAATAGCAAACGTAACAGGTTATTTATGGAGTTTTATTTGTAT
Source organism: Morus bassanus (assembly GCA_031468815.1). NCBI lineage: Eukaryota > Metazoa > Chordata > Aves > Suliformes > Sulidae > Morus > Morus bassanus. The sequence goes on from CM062567.1 coordinate 99,977,771, forward strand.
TGAGAAGATATTAATGTATCTTGCTATGTAGCTTGTCTCAAGTTCCTAATGTAAAAATCATCCAAAAACTAAAAAATGAGAAAAAAAAAAGAAAGAGGGATGAATAGTTTAATCTACTAAAATAGCTAGCATTAGTTAGTTGGAGCTCTTCTGCAACATACCTAAGTGGAAACTCAATGATTATCACAGGTAGAACTATTATAGTCCAAATACAAGTTTACCATCATCAAGCAGAAAAGTAGCTATTCAAGATATTAAAATGGATTGTATTACTGCATGCCAGTTACATTTTTTTAAAGAAAACTACATGCACACAGAGTATGTGAAAAGGTGATTTTCAAGATAAACTCTTGGCTTTTTCTTTTAGTTTTCCTTTTTTTCATCTCAGGGTCATGGTTTCTTAACTTTAAAAAATTATTGTTCCATTATGAAAAATGAAAAAGCAAAAACCCTAAATTAATGGTCCAAACACTTTTCTAAGCTAAGAAATCCTTCAAGTTCCAAGTGTGTCATGTGTGGTACTTTAAACTCTATTACAGTCAGAGTTGCTCTGATTTACACCTAAATTTACCCTCTAGGGTTTTTTTTTTGTACAGGGACAAACACCAAGATTTGAAGAAACCTTACAGTGATGCTACTCAGTTTACCGCAAAAGCCTTTCTAGATGCTGTCCTGCCTGTCTGTCCTCTCCTGAACTGAAGCCTCTTTCAAGTTCCAACCTACTTTCATATTGGTATGGCATGCTGTAATTTTACTGGCATCCTTCATCCAGAAGTCTTTTTTCCCTGCCCCTTTGTATGATTATACCTTCCAGTTAAACAGTACAAGACAGGTCTAAGACCTCCTGTCTTTTCACCTGTGCCTAGTAGGGGAGCAGAAGTATACAATTGTTCTCTTCCTCCTCCTCCAAGTTCAAAGCATACATTTTTGAAAATTTTGGCTTGTTTTGCATTTGCTTTAAAAGCCAGCAGTGACAGAGGTCTACAAAAGGACTGAGCTTTTCAGGCATTTAAGTGTTGTAGGGCAGAACATAGACTGTTGAGAGTCACTCTCAGCTTCCTGCTAGCTCTGAAAGCATGTATACCTGCTACACCTGAGTTATGGAAACATGCACTGGAGCAGGGTTCAAAGCTGAAGTCTTTTCCCTCTCAGGTGAAAGCTGTAATCAGTGGGCAGCAGCCTTTCTCATGAATGTTCCCTTATCTGCTGGCTGAGGCACTTGCTTTGGAAGATGCAAATTGAAACTCTCTTAGACAAAACTTAGATCTCGCAAATAGGAATTACTTTAGTCCCTGAATTACTGTGTGTAGGTTGGTATATGCCTACCTCCATTATAAGACTAAAGAGCAACTGTTTGTTGCATGTGTCTAGAGGGATATGAACTAAATTGTGCACAATTCTGTATTTCTAACCACTCGACAACACTTCACGTTTCTAATTCTTTCCCTGTTGCTCCCTCAAACATGGCTGCTACCCCTTTCCATCTGGCTCTTCACTGATACACAATGCTAGAATATTTGATCTAACAGGCGCTACACTCAACATAGAATAAATTTGGACAATTCCTTCAGTGATAATAGATTTTATATAGTCCCTTGGTATAAAAGTGAACTGTATCAATGTGCCACAGAACTTAGGGAAAGTCAAGTATTATTACAACGTTGTTATTATTATTGAAGAGAAGGGAAAAAGATTTAATCTTAAATATATTAACACTCAGAAAATGGAAAACTTCCTGAAAATGCTTTATCAGTTATTAATTACTGCAAATCAAACCATTCTGCAGTAAAGGTTCACTTACAGACTTCCATGCCAGCTTAACCTGGAATAAATTTTGGAAAGTGACACCAAAATAACTGTTAATCAAAGTCATCTGACAAGGGGCCAGGACTGTTATGAGCAGGTTCAGACATCAAAGTGAAAAATGAAACACTTTTCAAATCTGGCACTTTTGCAATTACATCTACAAGAAGAATCTCTAGAATAACTACCCTCTTCTTTCAATCGGGAAAGAGTTTTAAGAGGAGAAGGAATGAAGTGTCTGATCTTTCCCCAGTCATTACTGTGAAGACATTTTGCCGTATGATTTGCATTGAGATGCAGCAAGGACTCACTACAAATCTTTAAACAAGGCAAAACTTGGGTTCTATTACAGATTGAAAACTCCAACTTGTTCTTGAGACTGTGGACAATTTAAGGAGATCCATATGATGAAGAAAGAGGATATCATCCCTTCACCTATGAATGAAATGAAACACCTCCTTCAGTACTGATGTCAGTCTACCAGCAGGATAACAGAGAATTTGTTAACAAATTAAGGGCATTTTGCAGATAAGCATGAAAATGTGCAGAGACAAAGAAAACTTATGCCTAATAAAAGGTTTGGTATTATGTGGAAATTCAGGTCAAAATGGTAAGTTAAAACTTCCTTGTTTAGATTTCAAATTGACAAAGAGACATTCAAATCACTGATTTATTAAAAATAATTAATTACTTTGAGATATATTGAAATAATTATTAAAATGTGTTGCAGCACAAAAGCAGGATTTGTTTCCAGTGCAGCAGAGAAATCATGTCTGGGAAACTTCAAAATAAACTTTTCCTTCTCTGTTTGGTTTCACGACGTGAGGCAGGAGGCTCATTGAGGCCTCAGGAGGAGGCTTCTCAGGAGGAAGAGATCAAAAAAATAAACACGTACAGCTGGAAGGAAGCACTTCAGGAAAGTGATAGTGACATGGAAAATGGCAATTTATCTGGACACATGATTTTTTTCTTGAATCCTGGCAAAAAATTGCATTGATAATGAAATGATATCAAGGGATTCTAAGGGTGATTTAAACCAATTAATTAGGTAAATAACACAGACCAAATCCTAAATTAATTTTCATAAGAAACTATTTTTTCTTCTAACAGTCATGTTAATTCATGTGTTGTAATGAAGAGGAAATGAAAAATTGGAATTGTTCATCCAACGAGAAAACAGAAAAAGAGACACAAAATTGGATTAAAAACAATTCATGAAGTATTAAAACATAAGCCAGTCTCCCAAACAAGCTGGCAGAAGCCCCTTTACTTGACACACGTGCAGCTCAGTTTCACCAGGTTCTCAGACCTGAGAAGCAATGGTATCAGACTTTCTGATGTACTTCTCTGTCAGTACAGGTATTTACCTTTAAAAATTACTTCATACATTTGGCCTTGAAATTTCTCAGCCAAAAATGAGGTGGCCCTTAATATATAACTTGCTCTGGCTGACATGTGTTGCCTGGTATGAAATTAAGGAGTTCACTTTCTACCACCTCTTTTCTATTTCTGAAAACTCTGTCACTTGTTACCAAGCATCTCATAACTGTGTTTCTAACAAAGATTACACTGATATTTCTGTCCAGCTACATGTCCTGCAGGGCTGTTCTGCGGTCTTCCGATCAGTAAAAATGTAATAACATTTTCACATAGTCAATATTTAATTCTGTAAATGCAACTGGTAGTTGTAATCTAGGTTATTAACCACACAGTGATTTATGATGGAGGGCAGACAGTGGAGGGGTGCAGAGCACTAGGAAGGTCCTCTGGTGACAATAAAAAAGTTATAAATTTCATAGCTCTGCCTCAGAAATGTATTTATATCCTATATTAAGAATAGCTTTTTATAAATTTTAATGATCCATGTTATTAATGGTGCTGTCATCATTACTGCCTGTGCAAGACTGCAGTCTCTTTTTCCCTCTTATACTTTTCCATCAGCTGAAGGTCTTATATTTTTTAAAAAGCTCTTATTAGCAGTTTGCCAAAAAATCTTTAAGAGTTATAAGTCTATCTTTGTTTCATTGGACTGCAAAGACTGCAAGGAATAGTTTGCATAAAGTTTTACAGCCAAGGCAAAGGTTGGGCTAATTGGACAGAAAACAATTGCTTCTCTATCATGTTTACAAAGCCTAAGTCAATACATAGGAATAAAACTAGCACCATATCAAAAAGAGGAATTTATACATGAAAATTGTTCTTAAATAGTGTAGTATAGTGTTGGGTAACCAGAAGATAGACAGTTATATATCAAAGTTCTGATATAAATACATATGGTACCATGGATTCCCTGCACAGTGAAAGAGACAGCAGTAGTATTTACAAAAAAACCACATTTTTACTTATTTTACAACATTTTAGAATGCTCTGTCACATTTGGCCAAGTTTGCCAAAGGAAGGCAATCTATGGCACTGCCTGATATTTGAAAAACATTCTCATTTATCTAACCTTCATAGAAGAATATTAGAAATACAAAAAGAAGATTGGGAATGGATCAAAAGACAAAAGGAAACGAACAGAGCAGAAATAGCACCATTTCTGCTCTGAGCATTTCCCATTAGTCACCTCTAAAAGCAGAAGCAGACTCCTACAGCAGCTACCTGCTTTACCTCTCTCAGGGATGGAGGCAGGTTTTTTAAGACTGTCAGAAGTCAGATGGTAGCCAGCAAACCTCCCACCTTAGGAAGCCACCAGAATGAAAATGGTGAACAAACATCTGATCTGTGGACAATGAAGGAAGGGATAGAGTTCTGGCTGATGCATTCAGTAGCGAAGAAACACAGCCATACAGGATTGTGTATGTAAGTCACAAGCATAGGTATTTTTCATCATAAAACTGTAAAAATAAACCATAGCCTTAGAGGATATCAGGCACTCCGACACTTTGGTGATGGCAGCTGTACATTTCAGGTAGACATATTAAAGAAGCTATGTGAGTTGGAGCAAGGTCCTGTGGTATCATATGCCTGCTGTTTAGTTTTAAAATATTCACCAAAAAAGGAAAAATGAACACTATCATTGCAATCTCCAGGCAAGTGTAAGTACTTGCTATTTTAGTATTAGGTATGAGTACAAATTACAATTTTTTCAAGCATGAAAACAAATTTGCAACACTGAGCCACTATTTTCCACAATTATTATTCTTTGAAAAGAGCTCATTTATAATTTTGTTCTCCTTTATTTTGATACCAATTCTGTTTCAAGTTGATACAGTAAAAGTGATTTTCCCCCTTGTCTTTTGGCTACTTATCTTATTTCTGGGATAGAAAACATGAATATTGCTAGCTAGTAAAGCCAACATTATACTGCAAATAGTGCATTTCACATTTCCAGCTCAACTTGAACTGTTTTCTCACCTCAGTACCTATGAGCTATAGCCTACATACTGTACTATTCTTTTCCTATTGTATTTCTGTCTCATATTGGTTTCAAGTGTTAGATGCTCAGCCTAATTTGAGGTAAGCCCTGAGCAGAAAATATAAGTGCCAATCAATTCGAATTCAGAGGATGAGTAAGGAATAAGACACTAGACAAAATGATTTCAATGAAGACAGAAAAGAAACTTTAAAGACCACAATGCTAAAGCATCACTGGACTGATTTAAATGGGAACAAAGTTGCATTATCCAGAATCCTAGGAGGGTATTAGAGGCTTACACCAAATTTACTTCCATAAAAGAGGAATTTTCCATGCCATTCCTAATCTGAGGAAAAAAATCTTCTCTAATGCTAAAAGAAAATTTAGTCTTCCTGCAGCCTAGTTCTCTTCCTTTCTTAAGCAAACTCTGCTAACTATACTGTACTATATTCCTCTAAACTCATAAGAAAATTATTTGAAATACAAGTGCATTTACGTTCACTAGAAATTCCTCTTAATGAAATCAGCTATTAAGCCAAAAGAACAAAAAGTGCAATTCATTTTTAACACAGACTTTTCTAGCATTCTTTTTTTTTGACAAATACTTAATATATGGTAATGCTTATCTCAGTTTCTGATGATTGTTTATAGTAATGTAATGGGGAACTTGAATACTATTTTGGGGAGATGAATAACACTGATAGTTAATGACTACTATGTCACATGCAGGATGACTCAGCTCATAGTATTTGTGTCAGCAAGATTAAGTAGAAGACTATAAATTACTATGGAATAAGTCTGTTGGAATGCTTGTCTAAACTAAACTTTTTACAAAAAAGTTTGCCGAAACTCCAGAACTAGGAAATTCATTCGTTCATAAGCAAAGTTAACAGAATCTGGCATTAGTCTTGCTTAGAAAAAAAAACCTATTTTGTTCTTCATAAGTCACTTTTAGAACATAACACTATGTAATATAAGAATGCTAAATAGTGCTTTTCTGATTCATGAATGAAAAAAGCTTTTATTCAAGGTGATTACAGAGTACTCTATTGATTTAAGTAGTGGGTATTCACTCTAACTTTCCCTTAAATGATTACAAAACAGGAGGCTTTCCCTCCAGCTAACAGCATGATCTCAAAAGGTAAATGTACAGTTCCAGGACATATGCACTTACTCATAGAGGCTACTATCTTATTTTATGGAGTAAGCAGGCAAAAGAATCAATATCATAGAGGAAAAGCTGATGTGCTACTGCCACTTATACTAAAGTCAGACAAAGCAAAGCAAGGCAGGAACAAAGATTCAGAAAAAGGAAACAGGAACACATCTTGGTGGGAACAGTTTGTTCCACCTGAGTTTTTGCATTTTAGCTAACTTAATGTATAACAGAAAATGTATTACTGATTGATACATATTTGAAAGCTAAGGGATGAAGAAGGAAACAGAAAAGTGCTTTCTCAGTTGTAACATCAAATGAAGATATTCTAGAAAGAAAGCATAAAAAAAAAGGCCTGAAAAAAATTTGGAAATGTCAGGGAACCTCACTGTAATTCTAGAAGCTCTCTTTGAAAGCTTCCAGTTGATTTTTAAGGTAAGCCTAGACATACTCACTGTCTCAAGGAGAGGCAGGAGGCTTCCTATTCAGTAGACAGAGAAAGTGAAAAACAAAAAACGTGATCAGTAAAAGCTGGCTTGCTTACTGGGAAGCTGCTGAAACTGCACAGTGGGAAGCATCAAGGAGAGTGTGACTTCAGCCCATTTAAGAACAAGTTTTCTCGGAAACAGGTAAATCTCTGATACTCAAAGCCATAACCTTTAATTGCCAGCCAGCCCTTTTTCACAAAGCATAGATGTCAGAGGAGGTTGGTGACGCCTCTCTTGTAACAGGCTGTTACGACAGTGGTTCCTAAACACACTAGTCCACTGTAAACTATGTTTCTTGTTGATCACTGTATCCCTTATCAAACTTGAGTTTCAAACACTTCTACAGCCCTGATGCAGAGCCATACTATGGCCTTGTAGTTGGCTGGTGACCAAAGGACCACATCTGGCGGGGCCTCTGACAGAGGACCCACCCAGGCTATAAAAGACTTCCACTTCATAAGAGAACTGAAATTTGTGCCTTCCCTCTCCCTGGGCACTATTGTAACCACCAGGTTATACATACTGTGCTCCTGGACAGGGATGCTCTGTGTTCCATCTCATGACGACTCCCCTTTTTCCAAAGAATGTAAGATTTTCTGTTTCTTCTACTGATTCCTCAAAACTATTGTTCATTTGCTTATTCATTTACTTTTTCCTTCTACTAACAGAGTCTGAAACAGTGAGGAATATGACTTCTTGTTATATACCCTTGCAGAGGAATGCTGTCTAGCAGCTGTCTTAGGGGGATTACAGCAAAACGATCAATTCAAATATGGCTCTGGAAGTCTAACTGAATTCTTGCCTTAGCTCTCAACCCTTGCAGCTTTCCATGTCCTATCCTGTCCTGTCCTCCTGTATCTTTTAAGCTTACTTCCCTTCAGTCTCCTTTTCTTTCTTTTTCTTCTTTTGTTCCTACTGTTTCCCTATACTCTATAGCTATCCTAACAGAAATGGAAACAACAAGGCTCTTCACATTTGTCAAATGACTTGTCTGCTGTGGTTTTCTGTGTAATTCTCTTTCATGTTATCTGCCATGTCATTCCAGATAACAACGATTTTTCTCCAAGGAATATGTCTATATTTGTTAAGAAAGCAGTTACACTATTTTGGATACTGCCACAACCTAAATTATTGTCATCTTTTTTGAAAGAATTTTACAGAAAATATATGTATATATATACATACATTTTCAAGCTCCAAAGGCCTTTCCTTTATTTATGAGAATGAAAATCTGGGGTGACTTCCAGAAACTACACAAGAAATAGATGAAGAGTGCCAGATCCCACATTGGCAAGTGAAAAAGGACAGCCACAAATCCTCATCCTCCTGTTAGAATGATGGAGGAGTTTCAAAACAAAGAAAGAACAACTGGACTGAACTACTTACTCATACACACTGAGTGCTGGGGTGAGCGAGTACTTTTTATTGTTGATGTAATGGTTTGGAGTTTTTGTTTTCTTTTAAATAAGTAATTGGAAAGAATAGTGAAAATGACAAATATGAGAAAGAACTGACTGTATTAATGAAAGAAGAAAGATCTGGAAATGAAAAAGGCAGCCTGACCACAAAATCCATGTGGTGGTCCAGAAGGACCCAGCAGAATCTGTGATAAATTTCCTTTGACCTTGGTGGGACCATCGCAGTATTCCAAGCAACAAGAAATTGAAAAGCTTTTAAAACAACCAGTGGAGAAACAAACATATCGGCTGTGTGTGCCACCTACTATCATCTATTTTTTTCTCTGCACTTCTTGTTGAAATCCATTTAAGTCCCAATTCTGCAGATACATGCTTAACATTATGCAACTACTGAGATCCACTGGAGTCTGAAATGCTGTGTTTTCTGATAAACTAAATTACACACAGTAAAAGAAAGATCAGGACTTGCAGCTATAAGCTCTTCACAGCAGAAATCTTAAATAGCAACCCAACCCTTAAAAATCTGTATTGATTTAAGGAGTGGGACTAGGATAACTCCTTTGAATTTAATTCCTACCATTTGTAAGTCCTACTTCATCCTAAGATGCATTTTATAAACAAAATAGCAATAATATAAAATGGCTTTTGCAAGGTGTTTGGCATCAGTTCTCTAATACCACTCTGCCTAGCTTCCAAGTGCATTTAAGACTTACTGAGAATTTACTGCTTCCACTTTTCTGGTCATATACATGTGACAGCCCTCTTACAGCCTGAGTGGTAGAGTTTGCAGATAAAATGACCACTGCAGAGGTATGACAGACAACCCTCCCTTCTACAGTCACAGAACCAGAAAAATAAGAAAGTAATAGGGCTCACTGACTACTGTCATTTCATTAATCTTGGATGTTCTGCCAGTATTAACCAGTTGCTGTATAGATCTGTTTAGGAATTGATCAACACATTGGCAGTCCTGCAGTCTGTCATCCAATTGATGTTATAGTTCAAGTGAAGGTTGTGCCAGGAATTCTTGAGCTTATATTTAAAAGGAGAGCAGGAAAATGTAAAATATGCCATTAAAAGTCAAAATTTCTGCTAAATCTGAGTTTCTGAGATGTAAAGTAATTCTAGTTACATTTACAAATAAGAAATATAAGAGAATGTTTTTTTCTTGTATTTCAACATTTTTTATTCCATCAAGTGGTTTTTTATTATTATTTTACTTACAGAATTTAGAGATTTACAATGTATCTAATTGTGTGTTAAATTATATTTTTAAAATTTGAAACTAGTCAATACATCAATCCCAGACACAGCAGTGACCTCATTCAAATCAAGTCGCCGAGGTGAGCAGCTCCAGTGCCAGCAGGATCTGCAGCAGAGCACTCTAGGGAGGTGCATGGGGGGGCTCCCGCAGCGGGGGAACCTCAGGGGGAGCCAAGAGACCCTCCAGAAGCCCACAGCTAATGCAACAGCAGCTGACAGGACATGATTGGGGCCAGGAGCAACAGCAGCCAAGCCCCCTCACACGTATAAAAGAAGCCCTCAGGGAGTGCTCGCAACCAAGAGTGCCGTGAACAGGGCAGGCAAACAGGGCGTGGCGCGGCAGCCAGGGCGTGGCGTGGCAGTTTGCGTGAAGGCCATACAGGAAGGGTGCTGAAGCTCTGCCAGCTCGACCAGGGAGCAATGGCATCCACCTGGCAGAAAGCCCTGGCCTTTCTAAGCTCTGCACCCACCACAACTGACGCAGCTTCCCAGACAGAGCTCTGGCGGGAATGCGCTGCCACCCGGGTGTCGGGGTGCAGGGTGTGCCCTGCTCCTATGCCAGTACCAGGCGGCAGCAGTGAGCACACCTGTGGGAGGTGTGCCCAGGTAGAGGAACATCTCCGCTGAGTGACAGAGCTTCGGGAGGAGGTCAGTAGGTTGAGGAGTATCAGGGAGAGCGAGAGAGAGGTAGTCTACTGGAACTGCACCCTACCTTCCCTGGGGCAGGCCCAACAGGCAGACAGGACGCATGATACAGAGGATTCCCTATCCTCTCTCCACCTGGCTGAACACAGTCACTTAAGGGATAGGGGGCAATGGCGACAAGTTCCTGCCCGGCGCAGCAGGTGCGTCTCCTCTGTGACTGCCCCACTTTCCCAGGTGCCCTTGCATAATATGCTCTGCGAGTGGAACTGGACAAGAACAAGGATGACGGTTCACCTAGCTTGGAGGTTTCACTGAGGTTAACTTAGTCGATGCCTTGTATCAAAACTGCTTCCATGAAGAAAAAAAGATGGGTTATTGTCACAGGAGGCTCTCTCCTGAGGGGAACAAAAGGCCCAATATGCAGACTGGGCCCACGTCTTAGGGAACCTTGCTGCCTCCCTGGGGCCTGGGTTAAAGATGTGAAGAGAAAACTTCCTACCCTGGTACGGCCCTCACATTACTATCCATTACTGATTTTTCAGGTAGGCAGCGATGAAATTGCAACAAGAAGCCCGAGGGCAGTCAAGAGAGACTTCAGGGCCTTGGGACAACTGGTTAAGGGATCAGGAGAACAAGCAGTGTTCTTCCCTATCCTTCCAGTTGCAGGGAACGATGAGGGAAGAAACAGGAAGAGCCAGCAAATCAATACCTGGCTCCGAGCCTGGTGTCACCAGCAGAAGTTTGGGTTTTTTGATCATGGGTCAGTTTACATGACACCAGGCCTGCTGGCAACAGATGGGGTACACCTGTCTCGAAGAGGGAAAAGGATCTTGCACAGGAGTTAGCAGGGCTCACTGAAAGAGTTTTAAACTAGATTTGAAGGGGGAAGGAGAGAAAACCAGGCTCGCTAGAGATAAGCCTGGGGGCAGCATGCCAATGTTTGAGGGATAGTGTGCTAGCGAGGTCCTTCGGTCTGCCATCTCAGTGGAGGTAGGGGATGGAGATCCATGTGTCAGCAAAGACACAGGTGTTATGGATGTGTTAGAAACCACAGAAGTGTCTGAGAATGGTCACGTAGGAATTAGGGCCTCTTCCCAAAAAACACGGTGGGGTCGATAGCCCAACTGAAAGCGCCTCTACACCAACGCACACAGCATGGGCAACAAACAGCAGGAGCTGGAAGCCATTGTGCAGTGGGAAAACTATGATATAGTGGCCACCACGGAAACATGGTGGGATGGCTCGCACAACTGGACTGCTGCAATGGATGGCTATAAACTCTTCAGAAGGGACAGGCAAGGAAGGAGATGTGGTGGGGTAGCCCTGTACGTTAGGGAGTGTTTTGATTGTCTAGCGCTTATTGATGGTGATGACAGAGTTGAGTATTTATGGAAAAGACTCAGGGGGAAGACCAACAAGGCAGATATCATGGTGGGAGTCTGTTACAGACCGCCCAACCAGCATGAAGGGGCAGACAAAATATTCTATAAGCAGCTGGGAGAAGTCTCACAATCGCTAGCCCTTGTTCTCATGGGGGACTGCAACTTACCAGATGTCTGCTGGAAATACAATACAACAGAGAGGAAACAGTCCAGGAGGTTCCTGGACTGTGTAGAAGATAACTTCCTGAGACAGCTGGTGAGTGAGCCAGCCAGGGAGGGTGCCCCACTGGCCATGCTGGACCTGTTGTTTGCAACAGAGAAGGACTTGTGGCTGATGTGATGGTTGGAGGCTGTCTTGGGCAAAGCAATCGTGAAATGATAGTTTTTGATTCTCAGAGAAGTAAGGAGGGGGGTCAGCAGAACTGCCACCTTGGACTTCAGGAGGGCAGACTTTGGCCTGATTAGGAAACTCATTGACAGAGTGCCCTGGGAGGCAGTCCTGAAGGGCAAAGGAGTCCAGGAAGGCTGGGCATTCTTCAAGGAGGAAGTCTTAAAGGCGCAAGAGCAGGCTGTCCCCATGTGCCGAAAGACAAACCGGCAGGGAAGAAGACCGGCCTGGCTGAACAGAGTGCTTTGGCTGGAACTCAGAAAAAAAGGGAGAGTTTATGAGCTTTGGAAGAAGGGACAGGTAAGTCAAGAGGACTACAAAGGCGTAGCGAGGTTATGCAGGGAGAAAATTAGAAGGGCCAAAGCCCAGCTAGAACTTAATCTGGCCATAAAAGACAATAAAAAATACTTCTATACATACATTCGCAGCAAAAGAAGGGCTAAGGAGAATCTCCATCTTTATTGGATATGGGGGAAACATAGTGAAAAAGGATGAGGAGAAGGCTGAGGTACTTAATGCCTTCTTTGCCTCAGTCTTTAATAGCAAGACCAGTTGTTCTCTCAGTACTCAACCCCCTGAGATGGAAGACAGGGACGGGGAGCAGAATGAAGCCCCCATAACCCAAGGGGAAATGGTTAGCGACCTGCTACACCACTTAGACACACACAAGTCTACGGGGCTGGATGGGATCCACCCAAGAGTACTGAAGGAACTGGCAGAAGTGCTCACCAACCCACCTTCAATCCTTTATCAGCAGTCCTGGCTAACTGGGGAGGTCCCATTTGACTGGAGGTTAGCAAATGTGACGCCCATCTACAGGAAGGGCCAGAAGGAGAATCTGGGGAACTACAGGTCCGTCAGCCTGACCTTGGTGCTGGGGAAGGTTATGGAGCAGATCCTCTTGAGTGCCATCACACAGCATATACAGGACAACCAGCTGATCAGGCCCAGCCAGCATGGGTTTAGGAAAAGCAGGTCCTGCTTGACCAACCTGATGTCCTTCTATGACAAGGTCAATTGTATGAGATTCAACAAGGTTAAGTCACAACAACCCCATGCAACACTACAGGCTCAGGGAAGAGCGACTGGAAAGCTGCCTGGTGGAGAAGGACCCGGGAGTGTTGGTTGACAGCTAGCTGAACATGAGCCAGCAGTGTGCCCAGGTGGCCAAGAAGGCCAATAGGATCCTGGCTTGTATCAGAAACAGTGTGGCCAGCAGGAGTAGGGATGTGATCGTGCCACTGTACTTGGCACTGGTGAGGCCGCACCTTGAATACTGTGTTCAGTTTTGGGCCCCTCAGTACAAGGAAGACATTGAGGTGCTGGAGTGTGTCCACAGAAGAGCAACGAAGCTGGTGAAGGGTCTGGAGAGCAGGTCTTATGAGGAGAGGTTGAGGGAACTGGGGTTGTTTAGCCTGGAGAAGAGGATGCTGAGGGGAGACCTTATCGCTCTCTACAACTACCTGAAAGAAGGTTGTAGTAAGGTGGGTGTTGGTCTCTTCTCCCAAGTAACTTGTGATAGGACAAGAGGAAATGGCCTCAAGTTGCACCAAAGGAGGTTTAGATTGGATATTAGGAAAAATTTCTTCATGGAGGGTTGTCAAGCATTGGAACAGGCTGCCCAGGGAAGTGGTTGAGTCACCATCCCTGGACGTATTTAAAAGATGTGGCGCTTAGGGACATGGTTTAGTGGTGGACTTAGCAGTGTTAGGTTAATGGTTGGACTTGATGATCTTAAAGGTCTTTTCCAACCTAAAGAATTCTATGATTTTATGATTCTAAGTCAGACACTGAGAATACACCTGAATTCCAGGGCAGATATATCTGAATTATCTACTGCTTCTTCACATCTTTTTCTAGTGAAGAGACTTCATTTTGACTTATTTCAAACAAGAATGAACACTTAGCTTTGTTATAATCATAAAACAAGAACTTTTCATCTTTACATAATCTGAATTTTCCAGGAAACATAACAGATGTGCAAAAACAGATCTTAAAAATTGAGTTGTTTTTTCTGGACTAATTTTTCTTTCTTTATGATATAAATATACTGTTTTATCATTGAAAAAGACATATGCTGACTTTTAAAAGTCTAATCAACCTTTTTTTTTGTTATTACTTAGACAACCTAAAGTCTCATAGAACATGCTTGCTCTTTGGATGCTTTAGTAGGAAAAGAACTGGGGTTTGATGCTGCAAATCTGTAGCCAATGCTACTAGGGCAAGAGCACTCCACAGTTCATACCACACTTCTGCAACCATAATCACCCAAAGTGAGGAAGCCTCATTGGTTCAGCAAGGTAATAGTGCCTATTTGCTTCTCAGCTGAGTCACATTCAGGCCTAGCCATGTTGCAAGCCACAGACAACCAGTGAGAAAACACTGAGATAAGGAACAATTCTAAACTAGCTATTACAAGCAATCAGTTTAGACTCAAGTCAGCCTTGCACTGATCTTAAAGAAATTTTGCAGTAAATAAATGTGGAATCTGATTCGGCTCTCACAGCAGAGTAAGGTGGGATATAATCTCTCAAATCAATGGATTTATATGAGTGAAATCAAGTATAAAGGCAAAAAGGATCAGTAATGCAGCGTCTAAAAATAAATAACTGAGAAATTTTTGAGAACAGGCTCAGAAGATACGTTCTTTTGGCTACGCTGAGCACATTAAAAGAATAAACACATATATTGTTACATCATTCATTAAAACTTGACATCCTTAGAGTTTGTAGCAAAACATGGAATTTGGTGGGACTATTGCAAGTTTACCTTCTTCTCCTCCTAGGAATGCTCACCCAAACATGATCTCTGGAAAATTCTGTTTGCGTAGATGTAAAAAAGCTCATGCATGCTCGGCAGCCTGTGTCCTCCGAGCACCTTCAGCTCCTCACAATTCCTACATGGGAAGAAGCCTGAACACATATTGTGCTTACAGAGCAATTATTCACATTTTGTTTCAGACTGTGGGAGCAGAGTTTAGGAGACATGCCTATCTGAGAAAGTGAGAAAGGGAGTATCAGAAGCCTGGCATGTGAACAGAGCACAAGAACAGAGAGAAGCATTGGTTTGGGACTCTTGGTCCAGAGTTTCTTCCCTGGCTAAGAGCTCAGACATCAGGACAAGGTCAGGCTGTAAGCTAGTATTTGTCAGTAGCCAGTGCCAAATAAAACTGCTTTTTGAAAGAGGTACAATTGCTTTTACCTTTTTGTTGCCATTGTTGTTGAAAACAGTCCTTTTAAAGCCTCATCTGTGGGCAAACCATCTCTAGTTATATAATTCGTATTTACTGAAAAATGAGTCAAACATGGACACATTGCTTTTGCCCACATGATTTAGCTTTTTAACATTTTCAGATCTCAGAAGCAGGTCTACAGTCCCTGCAATGCCAGCAGAGAAATTTTGCAACTCTACCCATGAGTTATGTTTACACATATGGAGGCTACTCTGAATAAAGAGCAGAACTATGGAGGACAATCAGCTCTGCCGTATGAAGAGATTCTGAACTTATCTTGAAGGTGGAATCCATTTTTCTAGCTTGGCGTCTCATTTTTTTTCTGCAGTGGGACTTCTCCTGTAGAGTAACAACTCTTATTACCATGGGAACATAACAGCTTTAGAAAGCCTTGTGCTGGATCACCTACAACAGGGAAGCTATTGACTGCAAAAGCAGCTCCGTTTCAGAGTAGAAGAGTCTGAATAAAATATAGGTGTGATTTTTTTTCTTTGCACCGATTCTTGTAGACTTTGCTTGTTTCTGCAACTGTTCTGTTACAGCCATTGCAGAAGTGCCTGAATGGCAACTAAAGTGTGAGCAGCAGGAGGACAACCCATTTTAACTGGCAGAAGTAGAGCCCCTGGATGACTATCTGAATGCATTATAATATCCACAAAATGAATGAGGTATTTTTTATTATTTGCACCTATAATCAAACCAACAGCAAATATGACCAGCTCAGATCTACATAATGGGTCCTGCCTATTAATCAAGAGATAATTAGAATATACTTGTGAGAATATGCTGTCTTGATAATTATGATATTTGCTCCCTGGTATTAGGTAATATAAGGAAACAAAAAGGTTTGGAAACCACTGCCTTCCATATGTTGTATAGGTGTGTATAAAGCTGAGAAAATAATTTAACGGATCTCTGGTATTGCAAGTGTAATTCTTTATCTGTCTTTCCAGTACCATAACAATCTTGTAGTTCATCAAAGTATATGAGTAAACAAAGAAGCTCTTACAACATCATTGGTAGGCTACATGTCAGAAATCATCTTTATTGATCAGAAACACTGGGCTAACAGAGAAAGTCAGAAAAAGGTGTCATTTTAAAGGCATGTTTAAGCCTTGTAAACATCTCTGAAAAAACACCAGTGCCTGATTCTGATACTCATACTACATTCTTATTCCTATGTGAAGTCTTAGGCAATTCTCATAAGAATTTAATAAAAGAATATAAAAACTGGTGTACTAGGTCAGACCAGACACAAATTATATCTGGTCTCTCATGGGAATGAAAAATGCATGCCTAAGCACAACAAAATAGTGACTGCACAGTGGTACTTCCCACAAATACCATTCTAGCTTTGAACAATTTGCAGTATGAGCCTTCTGAGCCAGAGGTAGTATCCTTGCACTTAATTTTTTTCATTTTCATTCTCTTTTTCACTCTTTTTCATTCACTCATCTGTTCATCTCTTGAATTCTTGTAAATACTTTAGCACTAATAGCATCCTCAGGCTGAAGTTCCTCAGACTAGATATATGCTGTGACAATAACATGGACATTTGTGCCATTTGTTTTGAAAAGGTCACAGGCCATTTTAAGCTGACAGCCCCTAGATCTTGTATTGGAAGAATAAGCAAATAACCAAACATTATTCACCTTCTCCAGGGTTTCATAGACCTCCATATTTCCTCTATCCTCATATATCCTCTATCAAAGCTCCTCCTTTTCTCTGAGGTGAACAGTCCCACTGAACTAAGCTGTTCCTTATGCAGAGCTATTCCATGTATTTGATCTTTTTTGAAATGAGGAAGGGTGACAGGAAGAATCTGACGGTTCACAGTGTTCAAGAAAGATGTAGAGCATCTACATGTGTATTTACACAATGGTGTAATGTTTTGTGCTTTCCATTGTGTTCTTTTTCTGGTAAGCCTTAACATCTGATTAGGACTCATTGTACTACTGCACACTGATCAGATATTTCACAGAACTATGTCTTAAATCAAAAACCTACTTCTAGAGTGATAATGGTCATACCAGAGCTGATGATCACAGTGTACATAACATTAGAACTTTTCAGACAGTAAATTTTCCCTGAGAAGTGAGCAAGAGCAAGAGTGATAACATTATCACAAGACATTCTTTCTACATCACTTAGATTATTCTGATGGCTTCTGGAGGATAGCCACATTTTTAATTCATTTATTTAATAAGGCATAGCTCATCTTCAGAATCTGCATCTGTTATCTTTAATGGCTTTTGGAACTGGCTTTGGTTTGTAGGCGTGGTGAGGTGGATAGCACATTAATTTAGTATTCCAGTCAATGGTGAAAAAAAGTTAATATAGAAGGTTGAGATCTGGGCCTCAATCAGAGGAGAGAAGAGTGTATTCTTCTGAGTATTCACTCAGCTGCTACCATCAGTTATGGAGCACTTATGAACAAGATCTGCTTTTCAAGTAAATAAACCTAGAGAAGAACACACAAGAAAAGTATTATGGACAAATACAGACTGTACATTGAATATTAGCCTGAGTCTTCTTCTCCTAAAAATTGGTAAGTCCAAACAAATTCTACAGCACTTGGAAATAATTTCTCTGCATTAGCCACTTTTAAAAAGAGTAATACTTGTAGAAGAGCATCTAAATGGTAAATAAATTACATTAGTTCTTTGCCAACATTATTGTTTAAAAATGTTGAATTTGGGGAAAATATTTTGAAAATTTGATAATCCTTATGTGCCTCACATATATTGGGTGATGTGTATGTGCAGTCTTGTTAAGCCACAGGGCAGAAAGTATTTGCCTGTGTTAAATGCATCATTTAACTTTACCAACCTGCACTCAGGACTTTTTCCTGCTATTCTAGGCCTTTGAACAGTTTAAAATCTCTGTTATTTTCTGACAAGTGTCTCAGGTGAAAAATGCAAACATCCTCAAAAGATCTCTGAAATAATCATAGAATCATAGAATCATTAAGGTTGGAAAAGACCTCTAGGATCATCAAGTCCAACCGTCAACCCAACACCACCATGCCTCCTAAACCATGCCCTGAAGTGCCATGCCTACATGTTTCTTGAACACCTCCAGGGATGGCGACTCCACCAGATCTCTGGGCAGCCTGTTCCAGTGCCTGACCACTCTTTCAGTAAAGAAATTTTTCCTAATATCCAGTCTAAACCTCCCCTGACACAGCTTGAGGCCATCTCCTCTCATCCTATCGCTTGTTACTTGGGAGAACAGACCGACATCCACTTCACTACAACCTCCTTTCAGGTAGTTGTAGAGAGTGATAAGGTCTCCCCTCAGCCTCCTCTTCTTCAGACTAAACAACCCCAGTTCCCTCAACCTCTCCTCATAAGACCTGCTCTCCAGACCCTTCACCAGCTTCGTTGCTCTTCTGTGGACACACTCCAGCACCTCAATGTCTTTCTTGTACTGAGGGGCCCAAAACTGAACACAGTATTTGAGGTGCGGCCTCACCAGTGCCAAGTACAGTGGCACGATCACATCCCTACTCCTGCTGGCCACACTATTCCTGATACAAGCCAGGATGCCATCGGCCTTCTTGGCCACCTGGGCACACTGCTGGCTCATGTTCAGCTAGCTGTCAACCAACACCCCCGGGTCCTTCTCCACCGGGCAGCGCTCCAGCCACTCTTCCCCAAGCCTGTAGCGTCGCATGGGGTTGTTGTGATGGAATTGCATAATATAATAATTGTAATTATATAATAAATCATAATAATATAATCATAATAATGATGACAAAAATAAGGTAAGATGAAATGGTAAGATTTATGCCTTGCTCAGCAATGGGTTAATATCTCATTTTGCACATAATGAGAAGAACTTCTGAATAGTTCATTGTAAACATTCAAAAATATTTCCAGAACAACATCACTGCAATACGTAGGGCAGAGTACACAGAGTTCAGGCTCATTCATTGCTCAGGAACTGGAGAGGAATGCACTAAGGATATGACTGTATTTTTCTTGGTCCTAGAATAATTATTAGAGCTGATAATGCCTCTTTATTATAATTGCACCTGAGTAATTATCAAGGTCACAGACACATTGAGCGAGGCATTATATGAACACAGAAAAGCTGCCCCTGTTTTAAACAGCTTACAGTTAAATTAAACAAGATATATGAACATGACATGAAGGAATAAAATTCACAAACTGAACAGCATGATTGCAACAAATGTCAACCATGACTGCTTTTCTTGGGGGGAATGGGAGGCTATTAAGCACAGGCATGGCGTATAGAAAGAAAAGAAGAATGGAAACAGCAGAAAAGGTAGGACCAGTAGTGGCTGAATGAAGCTGAGGCGAAGGACATGATATAGTTAGATATAAATTCAGCAAAGGGCAGGGACAGCCAAATGAGAACTGTAAAAGGTGTGCTGTGGCTACGTCCACACACATATGCTAGGACACTGTAAAGCTGCCCCCTGTGAAAATGACCTAAGCTGAACTGCTCTCACACTTTCACACCATGGGCTGTTTGGGCATGCCCAGACTGGCGCAGGCACACTGCCCCACACACAAAGGGCTCTACAGGCTCCTTGGGCTACCCCGTATATGACAGTCAGTCATGCCTTCTAGCAGAAGCAGAAAGGAAGGGAAAATGTGAGCATTTTGGGTAACTCATTTTGTGAGCATGGGTAGCAGCCTTGCATAACAACCTTATGGTCTGTGCCTGCTGTATCCTACGTTTATTAGATTGCAGGCTGCCTGCACCCATTTCCATACCCATCTCCTTTCTCAAAGATCAGGTGTGCCCCAAACAAAGGAGTAAAAACTGTCTGTGAGCAAAGAGGCTGGGGCAAGTGCACCGTGAGTATTTTTTCTTTATGTCCATGCAAGGTCACAAAGGTACTAAGCAACCTGAGACACACTGTTTCAGTAATGACACCCTGCCAAGGCTGTCCTTGAGAAAGTCAGCTAAAAGGGCCCAGCTGGCCCAATCTTCAGCATGCAGTGATGTTTATGGCATGGACAGAGGCATTTTTAGTTTGAGCCAAGTGCCAAGTTTGCTTCTGCATCTTGGCCAGCTTCCTGAAAGACTATTTCTCAGACCAAACTTCTGACCTTGAGAAGCCAAGTCTATAATAGAAGCACCAGCTTATACCTAATGCTTCCAGGGCTGTGGGCTTTGCAATGTCTGAGAGACACACAGGCTTCACATTGAAGAATTTTGAATCTTGTACATCACAAGGATAGTTGTGGAGCCTAAAAAGCCCCCCTGCTGTTCAGCTTTCATCTGGTTTGTAACTGTCCTTACACAGACTGACTGCTCAGATACACAGATCCACTCAGGCCAGTATCTATTGATAGTGGGACAGGAAGGCACCTGAAAACACCCTGTAGGGTAGCTGGTATCAGGCATGACAGGTTCAGGTGAGCATGCACCATAAATGTGGATTAGGCCCCAAGCAAGTGAACATTATCTACCTTCATTGACTAAGCAAATTTGAATTGCCTGGCAACATTAGTCAAGATGACCAGCTGTCAGTGTTGGAACAGGAACTCCAGTGGTGCGAACACTTTGTACATGTAATGCAATGAGCTTAGGGTGGGAGGAGGCAGGCAGTGACTGTTCCTTCCAGCAGCTTTTTGCTTCTCACGATGTGTGGCTGCAGTCTACATCTGCTTCAACCAGGTGCATACATCTTTCCAAGATTGTTCTGGGATCTCTCTGTGGTACATCTGCTTTGCTGCAGTTGAGGCCACTGAGCGATGTCCACCGAAAGAAGTGCCATGAAAAATGTAATCCCAGCTGAATCCAATTTAACTCTCTATTTCTATGTCTCTCAGACCTCATCTTCAAATGGGTAATAAAAGACTCGAAGTTATTCCGATCATGTCTCCGATCCATAAAAAACCACACATTCCCTTGCAAGAATTTAAACAAGATGAGCTTTTGACACAATGGTAAAACTATGGCCTTCTGAAAATCAATGGTTGTTTTAACAAGGGATCTTTTAGTAAGTGATTTCATCTTATACCTCTGTAGTGTTCTGTCAAGCGGAAAACAAACTCCACTGAAATTCAAGCTTTAGAAAGAATTGGGGAGGTAGTAGTAGTTTACTGAGAGAGCACAGTCTTCTCCATTGTCAAAGGGAAGCTTCTTGACCATTTTTGCATAACTCCAGCCAATGCCTGGATTTTCTTGATGGAAAGCAATGAACTTAACTTTGAGTGAGAATGAAATACCCCTTGAACTCATTTAGTCTGATGGAAACTTCCACAAATATATAAGTTGTAGACCATGGAGCCAAAATACTCAGCAGGAAACATCCCATGGTTTATGGAGAGGTGGTTCACCATCGACTCCTGCCCCTGCCTTATAACCAGTAAGGTAGATTTGAAGAAGCTGACAATTAATAGGATGTTTTTCTTAATATAAGAAAGAATTGTGAAAGAAATCCCTGAAAATGCTACAAGGGAGAACCCTGTAAGACTAATTCTTGAGCAGCTAAAGTACTCTATAAAAAGGCCTGAGAACACTTGCAGGAAAAAAGATTTTCAAAATGTAATACCTCTACATGGCTTATTTCATTATAATAATGTCAAGGAGTCTTTTATATGTCTTGATTATCACACAGTCAAGCCTTCAGAAA
Organism: Morus bassanus; assembly: GCA_031468815.1. Taxonomy (NCBI): domain Eukaryota; kingdom Metazoa; phylum Chordata; class Aves; order Suliformes; family Sulidae; genus Morus; species Morus bassanus. The sequence goes on from CM062567.1 coordinate 99,999,520, forward strand.
AATAAAACCATAGACTGTGCTACAATGTAGATATTATTCTATTTATTTTTTTTTACTTAATTTGTAAATTAAAACACAACATTTTTTGGCTTTTTGCCCCATTAAATAAACAAACAGTGCCTGTTTTTTTCCTCCAGACAAAAAAACGTTACTCTGAATTATAAAAATTACTTTTGTGCAATAATAGGTAAAGTTTGAAATTATATTGACATATCTCTTAATAGTGTATAAATTTAATAATAATAATAATATCACTGCTTCAAATGTCTCTTTTCAGTTTTAAAAAAATCTGTTAGTTTTTTAAGTCAAGCTGCAGACTACTTTTTTGGGGTGATTTGGGATTTCTTTCTCTTTAAAATGTTTAGCCTTAAATGGCACTGAATTTAGCACTACATATTCAATAAAAATTTATTGTTTTTGAGAAAACTGCAATTCTTGGTGTATTTTCTTCAATTATATCAACCATAAACAAGTTATGTGGGTGTGCAGTTTTCTGGTTCATTTGTAAACATGGGTAATAAAATATCTCTATTGCAATATCTCTTTGTTTGCAGAGTATTCATGTTATTTCTTCCACTGGAGTTTGCTCATTAATCATGGTGACAGCTGAAACTTTTTTCACTGGCATGAGATATACAGTTGTTAAAAAATTTGTTTTAGAGCTTAATATTGTCATTTATGATATGTGCAAAATAGAGACAACCTTCATGGAAAAACTAATACGACAAATATCAATACCATTGGTAGATGTTTTTTCTCTCACAACAAGTGGAGACCTCTTTGAAAGGCACTAAGGTGTTAAATGCAGACCACAGACTTTTTTAAATGCATAATGCACATGTACTCAATTTAAGAAATAATTCTCTTATATAATCTCAAAATCATTTAAATGACATTAGATATCTTAAAGGGTATGAAGAAGCACAAGTTCTATTCTAACTAGGATAACTTATGCATACAGAAGTTGAATAATTAATTTAACCAAATATGCTATATCTTAGAAAATAATAGTTGTAATCAAAGTATCAGCTGATGTGCGAAGGAGTGAGGCTGCAAACTCTGACCTGGTAAGGATATGCCATCCTTGTGGAACCGGAGTAAAAACCATCTCTGAAGGCAGATAAACTTCAGAGCTCCCTAGCTGGACAGCAGGAAACAGCCATAAAGGATAAACTCTCAGATTAACCCAGTTTAGATTTCACTTTGACAGGATCCTCCATATTAAATGTATTTTATAATAGTGTTACAAGAGAAGAATGAAAAAACATTTGGAGGCAGTGACCTCCTCCAGGGACTTGAGGTGATAGAAAACGAATAAAAGTTTATGAAAAAAAACTCGATGAGTTTAAAAGAGCAAAAGTAAACTGTCAAAGGAAGCCTCAGGGTCAAATTGGGGAAAACCCTGGCTTCTGTATGGGAAAGGGGGAAAGCAAAACAAAAGTAGCCTCTTTTCTGTTTCAGTCAAGCTCTTGTCACAGATATACTTGGCCAATCCAGAAAGAATTCAGCCTTCCCAGGCTCCTTCTGTGCTAGTGCAACTATGCATTTTGGGTCAGAATCAATTTCCCTGGACACTCATAACTAAATTCAAATATTCAATATGTATTTTCTTTATTTTACATGTATCTTGAGGTGTTGCTCTATGAGGACTGTTGGGGATGCCTGGGAAATTTAGTACCAGTTTATATTGTACTTTCTATCTTTGAAAGTGTCACCAGGAAGTTTTGCCTGTTGGAGAAAAGACTATTTTAATGCATCATGACCAAAGGAGGAGAGAAAGTTGCCTGTTAAAGGAGCCAAGAATCCCACATATGCAGAAAGCCTCAGAGAAATCATGTGAGTGTGAGATATAATGATCTGGCAAGTGAATTGTTTAATCATTATCAATTTCCTTTAGTTAAGACAATATAAAGTTATTTGCCCTTTGTGGATATCACCTTTTTTTTGGCAAAGAAGATTTGTCTGTGTAGAGAGAGTTTTGACAAGAGGCTCAGGAAGGACACATATTTCCTATATGTAAAATATATGTTACTGAAGTTTCTAAAAAGCTGAGTAGAATTTTGTCCTTGAATATATATGCCACTGCTGCTTAATGGGAGGTATGTGCCATATTCCAGTGATCAGCCTTGGCATTTGCAGAGAACTCCAGCTAGGAAACCAAATGCTTATTTCATAGATATGATGCAGTTATTATTGTTGGAGAGATGTAGACAACAGCAGACAATACATGCTCTTTCCATTTTGTTTCTTTTAGAAGTATAACTGGTCTATGACATGCTTGAAGAAGCCCTCTTAATTCTTCCTAGCCTCATCTCCTGTATTAAACTCTCATAGCACCAACTCTTAGACCAAAACCTCTGTGAATATCCCATCATCTTTTTTCATTCAGGATGATACACTGGCTTTCAGAACACACTCTTACATTTCTAGGACAAAATTCAGATGCACTACGTTCCTCAGACGTGAAACAACAGGGAGAAGAATCAAATGTAAAGCTTATGGAAGTCTCTGAAATTTAGCTCTGGAATAATCTTGGGTTTTTCTGCGAAAGTCCGAAGTATTTTTCTATTACTCTAGCCTATTTATCTTGCCATAAAAATTCTGACTGCATTCATCTCTCTTTATTTCATATTGGTTTAAAACACCTAAAATCAAAGATTTTTTTTGTTTTATCAAATTCCACAGTCCATCAAGTTAATATATTAATTTGTCATAGGACACAGAATATGAACAGTCATGTGGGAAGAGACCGGAGAATAGGTACAAGCAATTCATTTTGAACGAGAAAGGTTTAATTCCCTGGAGATAGTATAGCAGGTATTTTGCAAGTGGAGGCATACTATCACTTAAATCCTCAAATACTTTTGTCTATTGTCTTCAAAAGTAGAACATGCATTAGCCCATATTAATTCAACCTCGCTGTGACCCACAGCGACATATCACTGTCCTTAATCTTTATAAATGGCTTTTGCACTCTGCACCATCAAAAACTTTCTTTTTGCTGATCAATACAAAGTGTATTTGAAAAGAGCATTATCTGCCTTTGAAAAGGCCTTCTGCACAATCAATGGTCTTCAGAAGCAGATGCTGATCAAGCAAGCATAGGCAACATTGTAGAAAGCTAGTAAATATTGATCTCAATTCAGAAAAGGAAATTGGCTTGTAGTTGCAGTGTCTGACTTCATTTAGCCTATAAGTTTACTAAACATCTGATTGGCTGATCTGGTAAACGCTATGGTGCATCATCGCTGATTAGTGAGCTTGCACAAACAACATGCCTTAAAAGTTTTATGTGGTCACAGTATGAGATTAGTTTTAAACTAGAGTTAAAACAAACTTGAAAATGTTGATTTCTGTTGTAAAAAAACACAAGTAATACTCATTGTCCACATGATTTCACAGTGGATTGAAGCAAGCAAAAACAAAAGCCCTGACACTGGCATTTTTGAATCTATACTCCTTAATGAAAAAAATAATAATTTCCAAAATCACCTGTTTAATCATTTTTATATATCAGGGAACCTCCTGAACTCAGTTGGCTTGACAAAGTTACAGTTATTTCTTTGTTTCCCAGGATTTTATTGGTAGAACCTGGCGTTTCTGATAGCAGAAGCAGCATTTTACAGTAGGCCTAGATCCAGCCAATACAACTCCACTAGTGCAGAGAAGGAAAGATGCAGAGGAAGCTCAGCAGATGATCTAAACTTCCATGTAATGCATTACAATAAAACTTGAATTATTCTAGATTTATGATGTTGTTTATGACAGAAATCTTGTTTAGTACTTCCAAATTGTGAGAGTCACATAATTAGCTGTCAGAAAACTGCACTGATCGTCATTCTGTAAAAGATATTTTAGCTTACAGCACCATATAAATCAGAGAAGGTGTACGGTCCTATCCCGTGTCACTGAAGTCAATAGGCCTTAATTGATATTCAGCGGCCTGTCTGATCATTCCTTCAGATTATTGTAGGAAAGGTTGTTCCACACAAACATAGGGCAAAAGTACACTAATTTCAGGTCTAAGATTCAGAAGTAACTACACTGGCAGAAGTGCCACAGGTACGTGATGAGCCCTCCTCACTTGTCCAGTCAGCCTGCTCACTCTGGAATAAGAACTAGTCCAAAAATCTCAGCAGTAACAGGACAATACCTTGATACCATAAGCATTTTGTGCCAAAGAGCTATTCGTCATCACGGCTCCTTGCTGGAAGAATGGGATTGGACTGATGGAGTCTATGAACAACACAGATATACTTACTCAGAAAGGTACTCAGCACAGTAGGGATGCAAAAGGCGATGGCCATTCCTCTAGCCCAGTCTAAGGCTAGGGGAATTCACTGGCCTTCAGCTCTATGCAAATCATCTTTATCAAAAAGATTACCCAAACGCACTTTTCACAGAACATGTGTCTTCTACTTAACAGGAAAAATAAATGTGAAATGTAAAGAATACCTCCTGCAAAAGTTCATGATAAAATATTTTACTCTTTTTATTATTTTTTAACAGGTTTATAGAGATTAATTTCTAAATAACCGCAAAGGACCTTCATTTGGACTCCCTAATAAATAAAGATATATGTCACTACATGGATTTTAAATATCTTTTTTAGAACGTGAAACAGGCTGAAGTAAAATTTATTACATCGAGAATGACCTTGACACCAGAGTTTAGACCCGAGTTGAAAAATAATAATAATAAAGAGGAGAATCCATACTCTTGAAATCAAGCTCTGAAACAACTTAGAGCCAAATTTTCTATACTGAGCCTCTAATTTTGCACACAGAAATACAGTAATTAGGCATGAAACTGCTCATGTACCATAAAGTTCTTACAGTGTAGTATTTGGTCTGTGTCAGGAGGTAAATCAGGGAGCTGTTATGTGGTTTTACAGCCACTATATACTTTGGAGGGTGGGAAGAGTAGCTTGGGCTGTCCAGACCATAGCTGAACAATGGATCTGAAATAGGGTTGTTTCTAGAATGTACGTGGAGAATAAAATATGACAGAACAGTATTTCTCACTGTCAGTTTGTGGGCAGTTAAGAAGACTGCTTGGTTTGGGTTGACAAGCCATATGTGATAAATGGTGCATAGTTTCTTAGGACTGTATTTTCTCAGCAAGAGGTGAAGGCTTTGTCTTACTTTGGAAATGGAGTGGAATGACTTTGTTTTTGCAGAATGGTGGTCTGATGCCAAGCACTATGGGAAGAGTTGTTTGTGAAACTTCACATACACATTGCCACCATAATAATGTTAACCACTTTCTGGCATTATTAGCATTATTTTGCAATAACACTCAGAACCCCCATTGGAATATAGACCACACTGTAGTCTACATTTGTTCCTGTACTGAGCAAACACATAATGAAATTGGGTTCTTTACCTAGTGGGAAAGGCTATTGTTGTATCTTTGCTGCTGACTAAATACACTAAAAAAGTATTACCAGAGAAGGTCCATATAACTGCATTTGCCAACTACACACTAACATACATGGCTTAATTTATGTCTCCTTTAGTGCTGGTACTCACAACTTACACAATACATGTGAAGGAGGCCCATCAGAGGGCTCTTAAACTATTTTAGAATACTAATCAGTCCCTACACACTACAGCTTTTATACTGTTTACAGTAGACTACAAAAGAAGCAGCAAGCTGCAAGCGCAAACTTCAGCCAGGGCAGCAGTCCTTAGTCCCACACTGTTACCGGCACCCAGCAAAGGCAATTCTAAGGGAATTATGTGCTTGCTAATCATCAACTCTATGACTACACAAATCCTTGAAATAATAGTCATTAATAAAAAAATAGAAAAAATCCTATTGCATGTCAGCTACTGCTTCTCCCCAAGAGACCCCATCCTTCTAATTAAGCTGCACTGTTCAGAAAACCCTTAGTGACATTGGCGTCATTGAGCAGGGCTTGTGCTGCACAGGTCTGAGCATCTCCACCACATCCCAGGCCCTGGCCATGGTGGGGTGGAGGCAGAGGGCCAGGATTGTAACTCCTTAGTCCTCTGGAAGGGAAAGGAACAAGTAACAGCAAAATGCATTACTGCGTAAGAACAACTGAGAGGAAGACTGTATCAAAGCCATATATTGGGCTGGTGTTTAAACCATCAGTCACCAACAACATAACTCGAATAGTAAGTAGAATGACAGTGCAACAAAAAACTCCCAGACAGAAAAAGCTGTTTACAAAGAAAGGTCATTTTTGTTTTATGCAATGTGATATGCCCATTTTAAGGATAACATCATGTCTGAAAGCTTCTAATTAAGAGTTCTTTAGACCTGGACAGGGTAAAAAGTGAAGTTCTGCACAGTAACTTTTTGCTTTAAACTGAGCAATAAGAGCTTGATCCCCTGACATAATTGACAAAACCTTCTAGGTTTTTGCAGCTTGGTGGAAATGGCCAAATCTGCATTCAACTTGTTTTTCACATTTCCATCATTGTGCAGAATGAAGCCTTGCAGAGCCCAAGGGACATGTGTTTAGCTGCCATTCTGCAGTGCTTGTAGCATTTTAACTTCAAGCCTCTGGGAAAAAGCCACATACCTATTACCATGGCTTTGGAGTTCAAATTGTTAGTTGATGTGTCCTGTTTATCAAATCCAAAAAGCAGTTTGTGCTTGAAAAACAGACCTGGCCCTGCAAGCAAAGAGGGGCTTTGGCTGGTGATTTTTTTTTTTTTTTTTAAATAAAAGCCTAAAGAAGTGGCAGTCACAAGTAAGTAATCAAGTATTTGTACCTTTTGTCTGCCTCTGAGTTATTTTACACTTAAATTGACTCACTGCTGACATTGTAAGTTTTGCGAGGTACGGTGCTCACCTACCTAATCTTCTGTATGAAATATGCTTATGAGAGTAAAAAGGAGATGGGCTGACCCACTCTTCATTCAGCGGTGTTTTTGTTTGCATGTTTGGTCAATGTAAAAAAAAAAAAACCAAACCAAAACAAAACAAAAACCCAATCCCAGAACCCCTTTCTCATATAAATCTCATTCTACATAATCAACAGGAGCAGTGTTTTGCAAGTAGCAAGTCGTTTCACTTTCCTCTACACTGTTAACAAGGATATATATATTATAGATACATATAAGAAATATATATTTCCCATATATATAAAAAGATATATATAGGAAATATATATACATTTATATATAAAAATATATTTAATTTGATATATTTTTTGTTTGTGTTTCTGTAGGTTAGGACCGGTGTGTTACTGATTTTCATTAATATATATAATCTGCCATCCATTTATTGCACATGATATAAAAGATATAGTATCTGACTTACAGTGCAAAGACAGTCAATATTACTTTTAAAATCTAAAGGCCTTCATAACTGAAAGGATTAATTTTTTTCAGTTTAAGACACCTCTTCTTAAAAAGAAGTCTATTGTTATGAATCAGTTTATGTTGGCCAGCTAGACTATTATCCAGGAAACAAATGTTTCCTTGTGAACGTGAGACAACTTGCAACTTTTATTATGGTATTTCAAATAATGGAAAGTAATAGTAAAATTGCTGCAATAAACTCAAAGAAAATCTTGATAGGCAAGCCTGTTACGCAATATGCATTCCCCTCACTGTTCCTTCACTGGTGCCAAAAGCATGTCACTCAGGTAATTTGTTTTAGACCCTTAACAAGACTTAGAAGCAATTATTATGAAACACTGACATAACAGATCTCACCAACAATTGAAGTTTGACAGCTTGTGAGAAAAGTCTCATGTTTATGTCATTGGAGAGGTGATCCTTGTATGACCTCTTCTTTTTTCACTGCTGTGAGTGATAAACTATCATTTTCCAGTGGTAGTTCACTATAGCTGAAGGCCCAAATGTACTGTATTTGTAAAGGAAATTTTCAGCTGGTTCTCTGAATCAAATAAAGCTGGAAACTCTTTTGGTTCCTTTGACTGATCTAGTTTAGGCTTTATGATATGCTCTAACTGGATAGGGAGCTAAAAGCCTAACAGATATCCACACTGTGGACTTTGTAAAGGATTGTAAACCAAACATAAACAGAGATATATGTGCAGAGCTAATGCACATATACTTCCTGATTGAAAATACCTTCACAGTTGCTTTTTTAAGCAAACTGGAATAACTTGCATGTGAGATACAGAGAGAAAGAACTTGTTAATATCTATTGCAATGTATTTACTTGCCTTGTTTCAGAGTAGAGCTTGGAGGGATAATTTACTGCTTTATGATCATTCCAGCATCTGCAAGCATCCAAATCAACTCCTCTTAATCCACACTTCAAAGACAAATGGAAGATGATGTGGTAGGCAGGACTACATACTCATGCTGCAAGAGTTCCTCAAAACTGGCCTGAATTGGTCAGAACCGCCATGAAGCAGTGGAATAGAAATAATCTTCAGGCAGCGAGTTTAAAGCTCTCTACACATAGTTTGAACAGCAGCAGACAAAGACTGTACTTCTTTCTTTGCTGTTAGGTTGCTTTCTTGCTGAAGATTATTTTCTAAAACTTTCCAGAAAACTGCAGATCAACACCCTCCCACCTCAAACAACCAACCAACCCACAAACATTCTGACAGTTTTATTTATCTGTGTATTCACACCCTAGTTTCTTGATGGAGATGAAAGCCATACAGAAGCTGTATCCTTTCCCTGGTGTACAGCTTGGCTCCATGTTATACTTAATGCTGTGCCCAATGTAAGCCTCATGAGAAATTCTCTTTTACCTAGTATTAAGTCACGCATTGGCCAAACTACAAGCCTTCCTAAAGGAATACTTTATCTTAAGGTTTTGATCACTTGGTATCTTAAGCATAAGCAAGTAGCAGAAAGTCTTTTTAGAATCATTAAGCAAAAAAGTACAAAGACCTACTACACGTTTGCGCTAGGTTACAAAGTGATTTACAGAACTTCAGATTAAAATATCTTTTGTTTCATTTGTGTATTCTGACCCTTCATTTGCACTGCTTTTGCATGATAGCAGAAAAACTCCAGCCTAAAAAACTGTTCTGCTCCAATGAGTATCTTATGAAGCTGATAATTTATCACAGTGTTATTTCATTGGTGCTTTCATAACAATAACAATCCAAACCATGTTCAGCAGTTTTAATAATGGCTTCTATTCTCTAACAAAAGGATTTTTGTTTGCATCCAGATTTTTCTCCATATTACTGAAAGGAGAACGTGACAGGAACTTCTTCCTTTCTATTTCCAGAAAGCAGAATTGAGGTCATCATTAAGAGTAGATGACATGTTTCTGAATCTTAGATGCTCCAAGCAGCACTTTGGTCTCATACCTGCATGCCCTTGTATGACAATCACATTTAACCTTAACCACTACCATAGGAAATCAAAATATGACCAGGGCCAGTTGACACCAGAGCACCAGTTACAACATGATAAAATCCTTTTTTAACCCCATATTTAAACTCTATTTATTTTTCTCTTGTCTGGGATTGCAGATTAGAAGATAGTTTTATTGCAATCTACAGAGAAACCAGCTGTGGTCACATGTAGGACTTTTCAGTAGTACTATAAAAGCATAAATAAATAATAATAATGAATGGCCATATTTTTGTTCTAAATATTTGTTGCAGCTAGTTGCAAAAGGCAGAACCTTAACTTGCAGTTATATCAACAGAATAGATTATTATATACTAATTGTATAAAAGTTGCAGTTAGTAAATAAGTTTAAGAATCCTGTGATATGCAGTCAATGCATGCTGTATTCACCACATCCTTAAAATGTGCTTAACAAGTAAGACTGCATCTCATCTGAGAGGCAACCTAACCAATACATCACTTTCGGGTCCTTCTCTGCCAGACCTGTGGGAGAGCCTGACCTGCAGGACAGCCAGCTACAGCCTGGATTCTAGGACGTGGGATGGAGCAGGGAAGTGAAGTACTTCATGCATGTTCCAGAAACATGCTGGCATCCTCTCATCTTGCCGTGACACCTGGACATTCAGTCATGGAGCTGGCTTTAAATCAAATTGTAATTCTGTGATGCTCATCTCAGAACAATATGGTTAGTGCGTTTAATGCAACCATTCTTGTTCACCCTGAATGCGACATCTACACACCCCACACTCCAACACAAGTCTCACTGGACTTTGGGACATCTGCTAACCAGAGAGGCCTCAACTTTTGGAGTTATCTTTTCTTTCTCCTTTTGTTTATATTTATATGTGTGCAAAGCCCTGCTAATTGTATCAGAGAAGCATGGATAAAAGCAACAAACTCAGCTTGAATGAGGTTCTCTAATAATCTGGGAAGTAATGGTGTGCGCCCGTTGCATCAGGAAGTTTCCAAGACAGCTGAAAAAAAATGTTTGACAGAACAGCAAACTGGTGCAAAATACTGTAAAGTAATTTTCACACAAATACGTATTGTGGTACTTTAGTGACAGCCTGTCACACTTCAGTGGCATGTTGAAAAAATAAAACCAGTGTCAGGAATCTGAACACATGACCCTGCAATTATTTTACACATTTAAGGTATTAACACAATTTTACCAGTGAATTCCTGGTTGAGTATGTAGCATTCTGCTACCTTGGGGTCTTTGCTCTCTTACTACTATAGTTCATCATCTCAAAGATCTTTAACAGACATCCTTCTTCAGTCTCTGAAAAAACTGCAAAGCTTCAAACATAGCTGTTGGGATGTCCCCGACAATAATGGAACACAGATCCAGAACTGTGTTGCTAAATATGGCTGAATATAACGATCCTTTTGGTGCAATTAAGATGCAACACACCAGTAACTAGGAAGCTAAAGCTCTACAAGTTCATAGAGGCATGATCCTTCTACATTACTGCTTACACTCCATGACGAATATTTGATCAGTGCCCCTCCATACATTTGCTCCTCCCCCCCATTATTCTTTATCTTTATTTATTGCCATTGAAACAAACTGGGTATCTCAAGGATCTAAGTGTGTCATGTATTGCTCAGTACTGCAAAACAAATGCAGGTTTGCGTGAATCACGATCATTAACAGAAATGAGAGCGCTCCTAACTGCAGTTACCCAACAAGTGCTGCTCTTCCCTAAGAAACCTGTGAAGTCCTCACAGTGAAGCACCAGGCAGCCCTCCAAGACTTCAGTTTCCCATGCTAACAGGGACTTTGCCATGGACTTCGGTGACTTTTATCCAGTTGTTTTAGATAGGTTGGTACATACTCATGCAAGTCCCTAGTAAGAATACCCAAAAATACCACAACTTGTCAGGCTTACCTGCACTCTTATCCCACTGATCGCAGGGTCCGAGTGTTCTGTTTTTTGTTCTTAGGTTTGTTTTTTTTTTTTGTTTTTTTTTTTTTTTTTGTTGTTGTTGGTTGGTTTTTGGGGTTTTTTTGGTTTAAAAAACACAAAAAACCAACTGCCTTCTGACTTCAAAGATCTCTCTCCAGAAGTGATACATATTGACACATCTTAGCCATGCTGCCCTATGGACAGACAGACAAAGAAAGCATCTCAGTCTTCCAGGGGCATTAGCAGTCCCATCTTTTATCACACATTGAACTTTAAATAGTTTACGTTTCTGTACCATTTGCAGTTGTGTCCTTGATCATAGGTACTTCTTCACATCTGGAAAATTGCATCATAGTATCACACCTGAAAAACAAAAATGTTGTGTTTTCTATTTTCCTTCCCCCTAAGGATACAAGTCATAACTGCAGACTTTCAACCTCAAGGTTAGAGCAAGAGTTGTATTCTTCTTGTGCACCACCTAAAGCAGGTGCTGGACACAGCAAAACTTCTGACATTTAGGAGTTAATATAGCTAGTATGTGTCTATATGTGTGTGTGCATGCACTAATTATGGATCACAGCATGCACTAGGATGCTAAGGAAGTTCAAAGAGAATATTAGATCCCTGACTCCAGCAGATGCACAGCTCTGGGGTATAAGAAAAAAATGTGTGAGCAAATCACACAAGTTTCCTGAGCAGCTAGAAACAAACCTGGAACCCTGCAGGCTATTGTTGGATTTGTAAAATTGACAATAGCCTCTGCAACTTGTAATTCAGTCTTGTTTTTCCTTACAATTAAGATTATTGTTTCAGTTTACTGAGCTCATGAAAATGTAAGAAGTAGAGGAGAATGCAGGGATTCTCGGCTGGCATTTATGCTATGAAATATTAACCTGTTGACACCTTGCATTAAAATGGATTCATTTTTAGATAGAGCATAACAGTTCTATCATCTTTATGTAAGCATTATACACTATTTTAACTAAAGTGCCTTGAAACTGCTCCTTCAGTTCTGTGCATCTAAACTCAGTTTATACAATATTTACAATACATTTAACATTTAATACACACAACCCTTGCTGTTTGAAGACAACCAGATCAGGCCATAGAGCTGGTGGCTGTGATGTTGCCTTACAGCTGTTTGGGCAGAGCAGGACAGGATAGTAAAGGTTAGAAATACGTAGTAAAGAGCTCTTTCACTTCCCCAGTGCAAACCACAGATTTTAACGCCAGAAGCAATTATTTTGCTGTACCACCCAGTTCATCTTAAAAGAGCTTCACAGAGTCAGTAACAGAGCAGAGAGCTTCATTCCTCAGTTGCAGCGGCATGGAACTCATTTGTAGGGCATCCATTATCAGTCGAGCAAAACTGACCCCCTGACTATACCAACAAGCTTGCCTTTCATCTTGTTTTCACTGTATGCATCACAATAGCTTGAGGTAACATGCCTTCCAGAAAGACATCCAGTCCTGAGCTGAAGACACCAGGAGAAGAAAAAGCCACCACTTTACCCCAGTAATCTCTTTCAAGGGCTTCTCAGACCTACTGTAAAATTGTGCACTTGGTTTCTCAGATGACTCTGCCTTGCCTCAGCCTCCAGCCACTGGTTCTAATTATGCCTCTCTCTACTAGATTAAAGAGCCTTTACTATCCCACCCTCTCTCTCCTGACATTACTTTTACAGTGAGATCAAATCACCTCTGACATTCTTAATATGATAAGCAGAATGATCTTTACGTTTCTTGCAGTAAAATGCTTCCTCCTGGGCCTCAAATAATTGCTGTGGGTCTTCTCTCCAATTTTGGGCATCCTTTAATAGGTGGATATGAAAACTGAGTGCATGGATATACCTTAGCTGTTCATTACTTCCCTGTTATCATATTCAAGAAGCATATTTTTCTTTTTTGCCTCAACTTTGCCATTCAAACACTCCACTGTCAGGATCAGTTGCTTCTCAGAATGCAACTCTCCAAACTGTAGCTATATGCAGTGCTCCTTGATATGTAATTTTGTATGTCTTTCTCCCCCCCCACCCCCTATGAATGCATCTTTTTCACTAATGCATCAAGACTTGGTCACCTAGCCCCAGCACTGTTAATCTCTCTCTTAATCCCCCCAGATTTTTTCAACTACAGTTCTGTATGTACTTCCAGATCAAAGTCTTGAATATTACTAGACCTGGAATCTTTTCTAGATACAGCCCACTCAACAATCTTCCACTGACTTTTTTTGAATTTTGAAATGTAAGCTATATCCATATAACACAAGTCAGAGAGGAGCACCGCCAAAACATGACATGTCCATATAGTACAGTGCAGCAGCAAGCAGAAACCTGGTTATTGTAGATGTTCTGTTGCAGCTCCTGGTCATCACTACCACGTACAATACTCTGAGTAGCACACATATGCTCTTAGTTTGCCCATGTACCACTTCATTGATGCCACCTCTTGAGTGGGTGTTGCTGGCTATTCTCACAGAATCACAGAACTGTTAAGATTGCAAAGAACCTCTGGAGATCATCTAGTTCAACCCCACTGCTCAAAGCAGGGTCACGTACAACAGGCTGCTCAGGATACTGACCAGCTACATTTTTTAATATCTCCAAGGATGGAGACTCCAGGGCCTCTCTGGGCAACCTGTTCCAGTGAACAATCACCCTTACAGTATTCTTTTTTCTTCTTATGTTTAAGTAGAATCCACTGTTTCAGTTTGTGCCCATTGCCTCAACCTTTTAGTGTATACCACTGAAAAGAGTCTGGATCCATTTTCTTTACCCCCTTCTATCACACATTGGTAAGATTTGCCCCTGAGCCTTCCCTTCTCTAGCCTAAGTGACTCCAGCTCTCTCTGCCTCTCATATGTCAGATGCTACAACCCCTTTAGCATCTTTGCAGCCCTTCACTGGCCTTGCTCCTGCATGTCCAAGTCTCTCTTGCACTCGGCAGCCCAGATCTGGACACACCACTCCAGATGTGAGGAAGTCACAGGTGACAGCACTGAAAGCCTTACTGAAGTCAAGACAACAGCCACTGCTGTCTGCTCACCCACCAAGTGAGTAATCTAATCATAGAAGACTATCGGGTTGGTCAAGCATGATTTCCCCTTCCAAAAGCCATCCCGACTACTCCAAATCACCTCTTGTCCTTCATATGTCCAGAAACGCTTTCCAGAATTATTTCTGCATCATGTTGCACACAATCAGTGAGGCTGACTGGTCTGCAGTTCTCTGGATCCTCTTTCTTGCCATTCTTGAAGGCAGGGATGACATTTGCTTTCTTCCAGTTGTCAGGAAACTCCCTCAATCACTATGACCTTTCAAGGATAATCAAGAGTGGCCCCACAATGAGATCAGACAGCTCTCTCAGCATTTGTGGGTACATTATATTGGGTCCCATAGATTCTTTTTATGACCAGTTTATTTAAGTGTACCCTAAGTTGATCCATCACCAAGGATAAGGTTTTCTTTCTCCAGACTTTCCCCACTGGCCTCAGACACCTGGGATTACTGAAGGCTAATTTTACCAGTAAAGGACTGAGGCAAAGAAGGTATTGAGTAACTCAATCTTCTCCATGTCCTTTATTACAAAGATCACTGGAAGCTACAGTATTTAACCATCACAAGGGGAAGAAGTTCGCCCTCTCCTTTTCCTCCTCAGTTTGCCAACCAACCAAATATAAGGCTTGATGACTTTAGTAAACCAGACTGTCTAACATGCTAGAAGTTATGCCTTAATAAAGAAAAGAAATTATAATTTAAAATGCCAAGTATTGTTTTAATTCTGCTGATAGTCTGGAATGTTCTAAAAATATAAGGAAAATGAAAATGGGGAAAAACAAAAAGAAAAGAGTGGCATTAGGTAAATGAATTACAGTATTTGGGATGCAATGGTCTGCATTAGAAATCATCACAAAGCTGTGAGGTGATCAGAGGAGGAGTAGTAGGATGGTTATGTGAACAGAAACATTTTTTAAATTAAATATATAATGTAAAGATAAAATAGGGAACAATGTTTATTGCTAGCTTTTGTACTCCTTGTCTTAAACTATTAACACAAGTAGACCCTCACAAGAAAGCATGATGGATTTGAGTCTTAGAAATGGACATACTTCTGAGTAACCAGTACAGAAACTGCTGAAATCACGATAGGAACGTCAGAACCACCATATTGCTCAGCCAGTTGGTAGAGAATTTTGTTTCCGACCAAGAGCAGTAGTGGGCACTTGGTAGAGAATTAAGAGAGAAACACAGGAAAGGCTGGACAGTTTCTAGCATGACTGGACTAATCTTCCTTGAATGCATCCATTCCTTTTTAAATTCTCCAGTTAGAGAGCCTGTAACATCTTTTTCTGTTTATGTGGTTTAAATCCGCTTTCTGATAACTTCTTTGGGTGCCCTCCAAACCTTGTACTGAAATACTGAAAGCTGCTTCCTATTCAACCTTCTCCAAGTTACTCACAATTTTATTAATACCTACCATATTCCCCTTTAGCTACCTCTTTTCAAAGCTAAAGGGAATAGTGTTTTTACTCACATGGAAGCTGCTCCATTCCTCTGACCATTCTTGTTCCTCTTCTCTGCTACAAAGACCAAAAATATGGCAAAATTCAAAATGAAGGACGACATACACATGGACAAGATGCACATCCTGATTTATATTATGTAATCTAAGCAGAATGAAACAAAACATCACATTTTCAGCATGAGTTCAGGTGTATTCCACTTTTTCAATTTTGCCTTCTGTCTTTTTGTCTTTATTTATTAAGTTTGCAAATAAGTGAGTCCATTTGACTGTATTCCCCAATATCCTGGCACGCGCAAACAGTTGTTGGGAGAAGGGCATTGTTTTCTAAATCTGCCTAAAAGGTGTGGCATCTGGATCTAATTCACTTTTCTCCCATGAAGGCCATGGGGAGGATTACATCTCTTTCTTCCCTATTCCCTCTTTCCTAGCTAAAGTCTGCTGCTGTCACACACTGCTGATAGCAGCAGAGCGAGATGGGTAAACCAGATCAAAGAGAAATGTCAGCTCCAATTTTTGTCCATAGCATTGTAAAGTAACAAGGAGTTAAACAGAGTCATGCCATTTTTCAGCATTTACATTTCATAGCTGGTACTTCTTTGCCATACATCTTGCATTAAACAGCTTCATAATAAGCAAAACCCAAATTCCTTACCCTCCACAGCCTCATTGAGTTCAAAAAGGTCTGAAAAGAGGTAGCACGAGGCTGAATTTGGCTCTGTGCTTCAGAACTGACATCCTGGTGAAGCAGCCTGCAGCAGCAGCACACATAGGAAGAATTTCCTTTCCACTGTGGATTGCTATTGCAATTCTTGACTCAGCCTTTGCACAGATTTACTCTGGAAATCAAATGGGAATTTATTGTACAGAACAAATGCAGAATATGCAGCAGCGATTTTCAGGTGAGATAACTGAATATAATCAGAGAACGGAGTTTTGCCTTTCCCTACAGCCAAATCTGCATTCAACGACGGAAAGGCTGTCCTAGTTGCAAAATACTCTGTTAAAAGCAGAATCTATCACCGTGGCATTAAAAACATTACTTGATATTCACACAGTGAATAACTTCAAAAGGAACAGTAAAGGAAAATGAAAACAAACCTCAGCACCTACAGTATTTAATAGCAGTGGTACTCAACCTATGGAATTCATTCTTCAGAGGCCTATATAGAGCTTTTATCATGGCTCTGAGTGAGAAATTGTATGACATGCTGGCTCAGTTCTGTTTCTTTTCAGCTATTCTGCAAACTTGTTGGATGATATCTTTCACCATTTCCTTCCATTTACGTATGTAAAGTTTCTTTTTTCCTTCTTGTAAAAACATACAATCTACCCGATCAATTACTTTGCCCTAAGACACAAATTGCAGAGTGCCTTCGGATTTTCTTAACTGTTTCCGATGAATGCATTCATTCATATTTTTTAACAAAATTGTCACATGCATTTTTGTATTTTTGACTTGTGTGCCTCTTTGTGATTTTAAATGGATCTTCGGTTGTTAAAGGTCGAGTACCAGTGCTCTAAGGGGCATATTTTCATTTCGGTGCACGAACAGTTATGCACGTCAATCTTTAATCAAGATGAAAAGTCCTCCTAATGCTTTCTGCTCACAAGCTCAATGCGTAGCAAAAGAAACTTAAAACAGAATGTAAGTTGCGATTTAAAAAAAAAAAATCTATTTTGATAAGTTTTCATCTAGCAAATCATTAATAACTTCATGATTCATTTGAATGATTTTATTCTCTGAAACCAATGTCATTGTTAACATGAGTAGTTCCTAGAGAAAAGCCTGTGTCGCCCTGTCAAAAAAATAGTTTTATCATAAGAGGCAACTGCTTTTAATAAATAAGATTAGAATGTACTTTATGGCAGCTTCTGATGAAAAATTACAAATGAAATTATGCACGTGGGGAACAATTCTAAGTTGCAGAAAAAAATAACAACAGATGAAATCCTGGGATGTAATTAAAAAAACATGCATATTGAAAGCAGCATTTCTCCCATGCAAAAACAATAAGGAAACAGAATCCTGAGCAAATTGGGACTATAGCTATACATGCTAAAGTAGAACGTCCCATATAACCATCATGGGTAACATGCACATGTAAAAGCCCTAATTCATACTGTAGTGGTCCTGTTGATTTAAACAGACAGACCTGAGAACTCCAATTTTTTTTTTGTGTTTTGCTTTATGCATATGTCTACAAATGGATCCAATTTCTTATTTACCCAGGAATGGAAGATATTTTCTGTAATAATCAGGAACCTAAAATAACATCTGAAATTCTAGTGGTATTTCTTAGTTTTGAAAGCCCAAAGAAATGGAGTATGTAGCGATATTTTTTCTTTCTTATTTGACTGATTTGATATCTGTTCTTTATACGAATGACCACAGAAGAACATATTTAAAATTTCTTTCTAGTGTATGAAAATGTGCCAGATTAAAATGCATGGGTTTTTTGCAAGTATTTATAAGAAGAGAACACAAGAAGTTTCCGAAAAAGAAAAATAAGAGAAAAATTGTGTTGAGGTACAGGGGGAAATTTGTTTGGGCTATTCACCTAGGTTTTGGTCAGATCAGTTTTGTGCAATTCCATTTTCAGATGGAAAAATAAGAGAACAATTAATGCAAAAGTTTCTCGGACCTCTTATAATGTCACAGTAAGATCCCTCTTGTTTTGATATCACAACCTATTTTATTCTTTGAAATCATTTTTCAATGGGAATCTTGGGAAAACTGAAGGCAGTACAGATTTGCTGAGATGACTCTTCCAGCGTTCTCTACCTACAGAAAACTAACTTCTGGCAGGTTTTCTGAACTTGTAATTTTTTCCTGGAATAAAGCTACTAATAACAGTAAGGAGAAATTGACTGGGTTTTTCTTCTACCCAGGCAGAGTGGATTGATACACATTATGAAATTCACTTACTTCAGAGAAGAAATTACACTTTATAGCATAGCAAATATTAAAGTTAGCACAATGCACACAATCTTTTTAGACTGAAAATATTTAAGAAAATTACTATAATATTGCCTCATAAGAATATCAGTTTTGTTAAATATGTTTAATTGGTGAAGTCTTCCTTATATATGTTTCTTAACATTCTTCCTAAATATTTGATATCACATCATCAAATACAAGTATTGAATTAATTCCCTTTCCTGATGCTTTTGCACTTCTGTGGGAACAAAATGATTTTTTCAAGTGCCTCACACAGCTTCCGTTGGCTTTAGTTCCCTCTAAACGTTGCCAACTCAGGCTGCGCAGATCTGGATCCTTCCCTTTGTACCTGTTATTTTCAGGCTTAACCCTAATTTCAGTGTTACAAAATTCACAGCTATAAATAATCAGTTCATACTTTAACTGCAGAGGAGCTCTGTTAATCCTTTGAGAGCCACATCTTTACGTGCCCGAACATTTCTTCAATACCTTATTTCCTCTTGTCAAGCTGTGATACCCAACACACAAAACATGCATGCAAGAACAAGCAATAAATACCAGTTTGCTAAAACTCTCCCTCTCTCTCTCTCTCTCTCTGTGTCTCTCTGGTGGGAAATGCATGTGTCCCGACTGGATGTACATGTGTTTTCCCATGTGAGACTCCCCTCTCTAACAACAAACAATGCATGTTTGTCACTGCCATTGAACTGGCTAATCCAGCCAGTATAGAAGATGACTTATGTATCACAAAACAATAGGACTAATTTGAGTGACAATCACTTAAGCAGAACGGTCTCTTAAGTGGCATACGGAAACACTGAGTTCAAAAGTGAAACGTACTACTGCTTAAAAATAAGTGAAGTGACGATGATAGACACCACAAAGACAAAAAAAAAAGACGCATCATTCATAGGATCCCCCAGATAAGAGAAAATACTAATGACAAAGAAACCCCTCATCAACAGTGCTTTCTTATTCTAAATAGCTACTTTTTTTCTTTTTTCTGTATGGCTAACACACCACATATGTCCCTTGATTAGATTTTCTTGGGGAATAAACTAGTTTAGCGTTCCTGCCCAGGGCAGATACCCTTCCCCTACGACCGGCCCTGCCGATCCGGCGCGCCGCACTCTTGGCGGGGAGGGGGGTGGTGGGGGTAGTGGTGTGAGACTCGCAGGATGAATAACAAGCTCTCTCCCTTTTGTGAGACCTCCCTCGCAGCTTCGGGTCTGAGCCCGCGGCTTCCACTGCCACGACCCATGCTGATATGAGCCCCCCCCCCCCGTCCCCGGGCCGGCCCCAGGGGCGCGCCGGGCTCCGCGGGGGCCGTAAAGGCCTGGTCAACCTGGGGCCTGACCGGAGGAGGCGGCGGGCGGCGGCCTTCGGTGGAGCTCTTGCACCCCCTACCGCCGAGGCGCGCGCAGTGCGCTGGGGAAGCGGGAATAACATCCCAACAACAATACAAAGAGAGAAAAAAAAAACCAAACAAACCCAAACCACCCTTTAATGGCATTTCCTCCAATGATTCCGGTCAGCCGGATCAAGTATTATAAGCTTACACTCTTGTTCTAAATTAATTGCCTGAGAGAGGAGTATTCCTGATGAAGAGGAGAACGGGGAGGAAAAACTTCTCCGGCGCGTTTCCCCGAGGGCCGCCCGCCGGGGCCGCGCTCTCCCGCCGCCGGGCTGCTGGGGCGGCGGGGCGGCGGCATGGGCGCTGCGGCCTGGGCGCTGCGGCCCCGCCTGGGCCCCGCCGCCTCGGCGGGCAGCGCCGCGGGCCTCCCGCCGCCGGGACGCCGCCCCGGGCGGCCGGCCTGCCCTCGGCGGGCGCAGGGTGGCTGGCAGCTAACCCCCGCGCTGACAGGAGCCAGGCAACGCGTGGGAGAAGGCCGTTCGTGGATTAATAAATAAATAAATAAATAAATAACCCACCCCCCCCAGCTTCTAAGCCAGTGTCAAAAAAAAAAAAAAAAAAGGCTTTTCAACTTAACACAGGGCCTGTGCGGACAAAATGCAGGCCGGGAGAGACCTGATCCTTAAACAGGCGTCTTGGCACAGCAATGGTCACACAAAGGACAGAGGGGCTGGTGAAAGCAGCTCCTCTCCTCCCGGTAAATCTAAAGTGAAGGCATGGGGTATGTCATCTACAGACGTGGCGCGTTTGCAAAGAAGCCGTGAGACCCGGCTCAGGCTCAACTTTCTGTAAACTGGCAGCCCGCGCGGTATCTCACCCATGGACACAAGTACCCCGGCCGCTCACCTCCGCTGGGTAACGAGGAGGTTTGTAATAGGCACTAATGCTAACTAGGGAGCAGCACAGACTCACCAGTTTTAACTCCAATTTAGCAGCCTCTTTGTAGGCATCCTAAAGCCATTACATCTATATGAAAACCATTTTTGAACCATTTTGTAGTCACAATGGCACCACACGAATCTCATTTAACTCAATCAGCTGCAGTCATGTTACTAGAGACTGACACGGATTAAAACAGAGAGTATTGTGCAGAGATAACATTAAAGTGAAGGAGGTGAAGGGAAGGCTTCAAAATGGAAAGTTCAGCATGAGGGCCAGCTGCCATTTTTTAGGCAAGTTAGATTACAGGTGTTTAGTGTGGTCTTCCTGTTTGCTCTGGTCACCTCTCATCCCTCACCTGAACAGTAAAGTCTTTCTGCCATTTTTATTCTAAGTATATCCATTTATATATGAGGATACAATTCAGACCAAAATCCTAATTTTATATAGCCAATTAACAAAATTAGTATCTCTTTTGCAAGGTCAGAACAAATCATTACTCCTGTCGTCTCACATCCATAGGTTTCCTATCTGTCTGGAAGTCAGGTTTTACAGAACACAAAAGGAAACAGGGAAGCTGTCTCCCTCATACTCACTCATCTCCTGCAGTGGAGTGGCTTTTTGCTTTATGACGATTCAGGGAGACTGAGAACCACCAGAACACATCTCTTGGTGAGACAGCTGTAGGTGAGATCCACCACACTCCCAAAATTGGGTTTGAGTGCTATTGAGCAATAAAAACCAAACAGTGAGCAGAAACCATCAAAGTACTCCATCTTCTCCTTACAGTCACAGAGACTAGACTTTACACAGCAATAGGTGGAGGCTTTTTTGCAGCTAAATAGCTCTATATACTGAGGTTTTAGGTAAAACAATAAATACCATCAATCCCCTCATTAAAAAAAAAAAAAAATCAGGAGTGAGAACATTACCATCTCTTATCCTTGGCTTATTGGTACACCAAAAGGTATGAAGGATTCCCTCCTTTAACCAGGCCTCCTCAAGATAACATTTCTTAATTAACACCTTAATTAGCACTGAGAGGGTATGGCCTGTAGTTTATTGGATCTATTTAGCTCTCCAAGCAGCTGCATTGCTTTTAATCAGCAGCAATGTTTCTGAGAAAGCAGAAATACCACTCCTGTTTGGAATATGCTGCAATATGTTTAATCATTTATCTTCCTGTCCAGTGAGGGGAATCCTATATAAAGGCCTGCTTTATACCTGGGCTTTTTCTCTTCTGTAAATACCTGGAGTTTATGTTTTTCTTGACTGATAGTAAGCAGTTAATCTCAACAGTGAAGGCTTGGGAAAGTGAAAGGACTTGCCTCGATTCTACTGCCTATCCAAAGGTTATAGGGACTTAGGGGAATGTTCACCTAGTGATAGGGTCTTTACACACCCACACGAAGACAGGGTCTCTTCAGTAAGCTGATTAAAAACAAAGTGAAATAGCATGTAAATTAATAGTGCAACATAACTTGTGCTTTAACTTTTCCTTATCTCCAAATTAAATGGAAGACACGGCAACAATATTTTTTTGTTGCCTGTATGAGCAACTTTGTATTACAATTCGGGCTGACCACCACAGCGAACAGGGGGCTGCTGCTCTCAGCTAAGTGACTTCAGCTCTACCTTTGCAAAAGCAGGATTTGCCTCCTTGCTGCTAGCTTTGACAGGCTATGCTAGTTCTTAAATTATAAGTGAAGTAGGATGTTATTGGCAGGGTGGCCATTTTCAGCAGAACAGATTACAATCTAAGGCTGAAACATAGCTCTTCTGAAATCAACCAATTTCAATGGAAACAGAACTGAACTGTATTCCTGCTGATAATTCAATGTAATGACAGTCCCTAATTTTCTCAGCCAGTAGAGCAGTAAGCATGTGCCCTGGTAATTGTCTACTTTTGCAGCCAAAAATCCCACAAAGTCAGCACAAGATGTACACATACAATATGCAAGAGAATAGCAAACAGAGGAACCTAAGAAGTGCTGAAAACAATAAAAGGTTAAAAACACTAAATGAATTTTAAAAATGCTCAACATACTATCTTTTTTTGTGGCTTTCCCAGACAAAGTGGCTAGTACCTCGCTGTCGATAAAGCTCTGACAAGTGCTAAAATCTCTCCAGTCATTTGTGAAAAAAGTTTATATTTTTATATTATATTTAGGTATCATTCTTCTTTCACTTTGGCTTATGCCACTTTCATTCAGTTAGCAACTGTCCTGACCAAATCAGGGTAAATGACAGAAACCAGGTAACGATTTATAAGGTTGGGTTACTAATCCCGTAGGAGTCTTACTTCAGCTGCCGTGCTGAGAAATTACCTCTCAATAGACCCACATCAGAAATACTGAAAATGTGACAGAGAACACTAAGTAAGAGGGCAGAAAAGAACATTTGAAAGGAACGTGTACTGCTAGGATTTCTGGAACTTTAATAGCTTTCCACCTCAATTTTGGCCATCGTGAACTCAAACTAAGAGAAAAAAAATATATCTTTTAATGAGTTTTACAACATGCAAGTTGCTTTATAACATATTACATAATGATGTAAGTGCCATAAAGAAGGTTGTGTGCTGCTCTGTAAAACGTATTAGATCATCAATATTTCTGGTTTCGTACTGAGGAATTAGAAATAATGATGAAGATTAGGGTTACAAGAATTAAAAAAATCCTTTGAATTGAACCATTCAGCCTTCCCCAGGGAAATACTAAGGAATTTGTAGGCTGAGAAAATAGGTAAGTTTATAGGTTCTCCTTAGGTGAAAGAAGTCATGTTAACATCATAAGTTTTATACAAACTTTCCATATGCTGTAGTACCCTCTCTGCTTACCCCCAGCTTTCTTTCCCTCGCACCCTTATTGTGTAGCCCAGTTGGAAACAGATTTATTAAAAAATCAACTTTTACGCAGAAGGAGGTCAAACATCTTTCAGTAGCATGATTCAAAACAGGAATATCCATTTAATCCTCTTGCAAATGACAGGCCAGGAGAGTTTGCTTCAGAAAGCACAGAGGCAAAGGAGGTTTGCAGAAGAGCAATCCTTTTGCTTAGTGCCATGTTTCCTCAGAGTTACCCACACTCTGTCCCACAGCCCATTTCTGCAGATGTTCTGTATTCCTGGAGAGGAATGCAGACACCTTGAGGCTCCTCACTTCCAAAATTTTTGGTTTGTTTTTGGTTTGTTGTTTGGTTTTTTTTTTGCTTCCTTGTACAGACAAGTACTTTCAACTTTAGAAATCCTTGTAGGACTGCTATGTACATTAGGCAATCAACAAGCTAGAAAAGAATCTTTACTGAATGGGTCTAGGAAGGAGTCTTGTAGAGTTTTTTGTCTGTTTGATTAGAGGAGTTCAGTATTTAGCTGCTTCTGAAAGGCCGACTTGGCACCTAACTGCCCAAATACAGCTTCAAATCTGGCGCTGAGCAAGCTAAATCATGCTGGCTGTCAATAAGACATAGATTTCTATGTTATTTTTTTAAATAGGAGTTAGGTTTTAATGACACTGTGCAAAACAAAGACTGAGTAATTCTAAAATTATTAGAAGTGAAAAGAGGGATGAATTAGCTGGCTAAATGTAATGATTTTCATCATATAAAACTCAGCGTGTACTGACCACTGGTTACGACTGGAGGTGCACAAAAGAAATGCTGTCTGTTTCTGTGGTCCAAAGTCAGGAACCATGGCAAAGCTATATTCGAAACTATGCTTACTTTTATAGTTCAAAAGCAGTCTCTGATCTATGTTCATTATGGTATAATGAACAGCAGTTTATGGAAGCGTGCGAGATATAACACAGCCTGATGAAATTGTGTTTCAGTCTTCATTGTTTTCATTTAAAATAACTATGATTTCCAAATTCTTAAGCTTTGTTTAGCATGAGAAAGTAAATAAACATAAAACTTTTGAATTGTTGATTCATGTGGAAACATGGGAAAAGAGGTCTAAAGTGCTCAGTGTCTATCAATGAACAAGTAACTTGATCAGGACTGGTAAGTTTTCCTGTTTTGATAAGGGGCAAAAGTGGCTTTTTGCCACATTTGAAGCACTTTATGTTGTGAGTCTCTAATTTTTGTGATGAAAGATGCAATGAAACTGCAGTAGGTAGAGAAGTCCGACTGATGCTGCAGACGCCCAGGCATCTAGAATTGTCAAGTTAAAGAAGACCTAAGAGGTACAGAGAAGAAATAAACATTAAGTTAGGAATCAGAGAAATAAATCCCTTTGCTTTCAGCAGGGAGTACAGTCTCCAGGCTGGTATTAAGCTCAGGAAGATAAGGCTGCTATGGATATATTCCTCATACATAAAAATTAAAGGAAGTAGGGGAGTATTGAAATGGCTTTTTAATGTGTAGTGTGATTATAAACTTCGCACCCGGCCTCACAAATTTTCCTTCCATAGGTATTTTGCCTGAATTAAATGCAATATAATAGCTACATACTATACAAGCTTTAACTGTCTCATTTGGGAAGAGTGATAAATGATATTTATGGTTTTTTAGAAGAGTGAAAACCAACTGGATCATTAGACACCTTGAGTGATCCTCCAAACAAGAGCTGTTCCATACCTGTCTTGCTGTTCCTCAAGTCTCAACAAAGAGAAAATATGAATAGGTTCTTAGATCCAGAAGGATGCTGACATTCAGGTACTAAACTTGATGCTGACTTCATTAACATTATCTTAGACTTGTTCATTTTGTTTTCTAATGAAAATTAAAATCAAGATCCCCTAAGATACTAATATTTTGCCTTTCTACCAAGTAACTGATAAGCAATGTGGGTCAAGAGCAATGCATTGTTAAAGTTGGCTGACATGTCATTTCTCACCTCATGGTTGTAACCACTTTTATGGATGTACTCTCAACCACTAAAATCCCAAGGGTATTTATTGACGATGTTGTGTTTACCATAGAGCTATACCGAAACTTTTGTCAAATCAAGCAATAGGTCGAGCAAGTTAGTGAGTGAGCTGGGAAGTTCTTGCTCCTGTGAGCTTATCCATAAGATAATATTAAAACAGTTCCAAATCTTCCTTGTCATTTTTTCAGTGAGTTTCAGAAGTGCCTCATTATATCCAGATATCTCAGGATTTAATTTTTTAATATAGTCTGCTAACTATTCAGTACTAGTAAGAGACAGAGATTCTTTAGAGTGAGCTGAATTGCTTCCTTGGGCTCCACTAGCTGTGCTGGCTGGACATGGGTTCACTAGGGCAGGACCTTCAGACACCTGCAGCACACCGAGACACCTTCTTGTGGATTTTCCTTCCTACATTTAGGAATCTTAACCCAGAGCTGAGTCTCACTAGAGGAGTCCCAGAGTAAACTCAGCATGGCTAAAGTTATATACTCATCTTCTCAGTGTGGAAACTACAGAAAAGCCTCTGAGAACCCAGTCTGACAAATTATATTCATATAGTTCAGACATGATTCACGGAACGGTCCTAGTTAGGGATTCTTTCCGTAAAAGACTGCATCATGCAGGGGACATGTTGCATGAAAATAGATTTGGTTCTGTCTTGGGAGAGCCAGGAGAAGAAATGTGACTCTGAGATTAGCAAATCCTGCAAGTCAAATGGTCACTGTTCTAGACAAGACACCTCCCAGTTTGCCAACTCCTAATGGTACTAAAGCAGGTGCTGAAAGAGGAGAACATTTTCTTCAGAGAATATATCCTGTACCAAAAGAGAAAGGAAATGCAAAGCAAAAAATTCTGACAACAGCAAATTTCCAGTAATAGCTTTAATAGCTAATCAATTAAGTAGTACATGGAAAAGGTTTTCTTTTTAGAAAATTGCTTCACCGTCTGTGACGAGATACCACACTGCAGAGTTTGGATGGTTTCCATCTCAGTAGAAGGGGAACCAATGTTCTTGAGGACAGGCTGGCTAGACTAGTCAGGAGGGCATCCAAAATGCAATGTGCATACTTGATGCTTTTAAAGGACCTTTTCACAAAGCTGAAAACAATTGCAAGACATATCAGGCCAGAGAAAGAAATCAAAGAGAAAAACATAAATGCCAGTTTGGAACTGTTTAAGAATGTTTTACTAGATGTCCAAAAAGCCACAATTCCATATCTGACAGAAAAGGCTATGTGGATTTAAAAAAAACAGCCTGGTTTAGTGCAGAAGTGAAGGCAGCTATAAAGAAATGGAATAAAAAAATAATATAGAAACAAGATGAAAGTAAAGGGGAGGAGAAGTAGAGAGCAATGAATATAAGCTAGGAACTGTACAAAGCTGAGAGAGAAGCAAAGAATAAAAGAAAAAAAAATCAATGACCAAAAGAGCTGAGGACAAGACAGAAGAGCTTGTCTGAAAGTAGCTTAGGAATAAAGGGAATCCTAGTAAAGGAACAGAGCCATTATTGGATGGTAATGGGAGGTATGTAAATAATACAGCAGTGCTCTGTATTGTGACGAGAAACAGGATGAAGTATTAATCATGTCATGATCATGATCATGACATATTTTCCATCCCCATAGTAATGCAAGAGAATGCTAAAAGGCCTCTGAAGTTGGGCATTTTGAGATCAGTAGCTCCAAATAATTTGCTTCCAGTAATTTGAAAGCATTAACTTTCTGGATTATTATTGTTGCTTTTCAGTAATTCTTAAAATATTGAGGTTTTTCTGAAGGCTAGAAGAAAGCCAGTGAAGTACTGATATTCAAAAATGGAAAATCGGATCATGTCGGTAACTGCAGGCCTGCTGTCATGATAATAACACTGGAAAAAGATGATGGGATGGCTGATAGGAGACCTGATGTATAAAGAATCAAAAGAGAGTAAAAAAACCTACTCTCAGTCAATATGGGTTTACCAGAAATAGATCTTATCAAGCTAACTTAATATATTTTTAATAAGATTACAAATTTGGTTGCTAAAGATAATCAGGTTGATATAGAGTACTGAGATTTCAGTGAGGCATTTCACTTATTACCAAACAACACTTTGATTAAGAAATGAGAGCGATACAAAATCAACATGTAATATATTAAAAGGATTAAAAACTGGCTAACCAGTAAGTCTCAAAAAATACTTCTAAGTGGAAATTATCATCAAATGCCTGTGCTTCTAAATGGGGTCTGAAAAAATAGTTTTACATTTTATTCTATTTATATTTTTATCAGTGATCGAGAAGACAGCTTTAAATAGTAACCAATAAAGTTTGCAGATGGCACAAAAGCAGCAGTTATAGGAGACTAAAGACGGACAAGTCACTGCTGCAGAACTATCTGGATTGCTTGGCAATATGGGGTCATTTTAATGTAGTCAGTTGTAAAAACCTACATGTACTTACAAAGAGTGAAGGACATATTTATGGGATGGGGGACTGTACTGTATAAAGTAGTGATGATGAAAAGGACTCCTGGGGTGAAGGCAAGCTCAATGGGAGATAATCAGCTGAACAAGAGTTCGCAGTATGATGCTGTACCAAGACGAACAGAAATTTGATAACAGAGGACTCTTTGATCTATCAGACAAAAGTATAATAAGATCAAATGGCTAGAAGTTAAACCCTAGGAAATTCAGAGTGAAAAATAACACATTTTCAGTAGTGGAAGTATAGATGTCTCTCGGAATGACTTTCTAAGGACTGATTCTGTAACATATGAGGTTTTAAAATTTTGTTTGGTGACTTTTATTTTATTGATTTTTTTTTTTTTCCCCAAAAAACAGAAGAGCCAAATAGGGGTGATTCAGGGGTGGCTTATGTTGCACAGAAGATGAGACAAAATCATCTCACTTCATTATTATTTCTGAATTCTACATGCACTTGGCTACTGCCTTCATTTACACTTCTAGCAATGGTGAGGCTACTATCATTCAAGCCTGTATGAGAAGGATTTTGTTCTTGTCAGGTAACGGCAATTAATGCAGCTCTGAATAACCACCACGGTTAATCACAAATACTGTGTTTTCAAACCTAGACGGGGATTTGAAATGTTGTCAGTAGTGCTACAGGTGGCATTGTTCTAGCAATTCATTGCAGTAAAAATTGAAAATAGACAAATACTAGAGTTCATAAAAAACATTATGGCCTCTTTTTTTCCATTTCAAAAGCTTAGCACTAGGACTGGGGGGCTTAGTTGGCTCCTTTGATCTGTTTCTTGGGTTCAAGTCTTTCCTCAAGTGCTTGTAAAATGTGTAGGTCCTAAGCACAAGCCTCACAATAGACTTTGTCTTTTTAAAGTGCGTTGCTCAGCTTGCAATTCACAAGTCTGTGCTATTTGACAGCAGGAGACAACTCACTATCTTCCCCTCCGGCCAGGAAATCCTGGAAAAATTTGACTGTGAACACTTTTTCCCAGAAATGGTAGGATCTTTCCACTCTCTCTCCAAGAGTGACTGAGTCCCTGCTCCTCCTTAGTTCCTGGGAAATCACAGTGGCAGCCTTATGTAAAAGACAGCAACTCAAAATCTTTTAGCAGGGCTTCATCTAAAAATTTGAATCAAGATCCAAAATTAAGCTTTTCAAATAAGGAATAAAGTTTTAATCAGCCACAAGTACTTTAAGTGTTATTAAAAATCATGACCTATTTCCCTTATTAAAAACAAGAGACTGAAAGCATTTCAAAGTCATATTTAAGCCTCCTGCTGACATTGCTGTACTGTATGATGGGGGCTTTATTATGTTACTTGGCTCTGTGTTAAGGGACATTACTGACGTTCTCCATAGCATATAAAATTGAGGAAACAACTAAAAAATGTTTTTGTTACCTCTCAGACTTGCAAAAAGAAAATATTAAAAGTGAACAATTTAAAAAGTAAAGTATTTTCTTATTAGAAACAAAATTAAAATTGTGTTCAATCTGCTATTTCAGCCTGCTGTCTCAATATAGGGTGAGTGGAAATTAATTCTATTTCTGATATCTGGAATCAATTTAAATAGAAAAAAAAACTAGAAGGAAAGAAAATAAACAATCCTGAAACGTCAGTTAACAATCAGATGTGATGTAAATGCCAAACAAGATTCTGGGGTCTAACCATACCTTGCCTTCCTCTAATACAAATGAAAGGTAATCCACAATTATGGGCTCTAATTATTTAATAAAATGTTTATTTGTATTTCTAACTCTCTGGGTGAAATTCAATCCTCTGCACTCGCATGAAGCCAGAGTAATTGGGGGTCTATGCAGTGGCTCTGTAAAGGGACTGGTGAGGTGAAATTCATCCTTCCCAACCTGAGGCTCATGACTACTTCGTGCCGCTCCAGCTCCCCAGCCAGCTGCTCTCGTCTGTGCCTTTGCAATGCTTGGTTGGGAATGGCAGTTACAATCTCTCTGTGCAGTTTATAAGGCTTGGAGCTGTTTTTGTTGACCTGTGAGTGCAATTTATAACTTCTCTTGTCCTTCCTTGACTGAATATCTATCCAGAGAAAAAGGTGAACCATACCACACAAGAGAGTTAAAACATAGTGAAAGAGGAGGACATTTTCCTGATTGCACCACAGTAGATGGCACTGGTATGATAATGTCTTGGAACATCCCTGATTTCTAGGTGTCAGACATAAGAGCAGAGACCTTTTACATTCATTCACAAATGGAAAGGAAATGAGACATCTAAACAGAAAGCGCCAGTGATATTTTTAACATGAATTCCTTCTCTATATGAGTGAAAGACAGAGTCTTTATTTTAGTATACGTACGTGTAAGTCAGCATTTGTCTTTATTAATAAATATTTGTGAGAGTGGAAAAAAAGAATAAATCTATATGGGCCTCTGTTTTTGTGTGCATGTGTGTGTATTAAAATTGCCAAAGTAAAGAAGAGCTGTGGAGATGGGCTGAATGACAAAGCTGACAATTTCCATTCACACTCTCATGTAAGAGGAGATTTGAATGGAAACCACAACCTTTTACAAGTAAAGTTTTGGTTCTTTTTGCTGTAAAATTTGAAAGAGTGAAGGTAACATTTTGGAGGCTTTGGTGAAAGTACTGACCTAAGAAGTCAATCATGTGTTATCAAGTCCACAAATTATAGGACATTCTTGTTATCTTGCAAGAGTGAGACTTCCCGGCCGGATATTATTTCCAGAGTCATTGAGCATTTCCTCTTTGACTTCAAAAACCCCATACAACAGCGTGTGAACAATGCTATAGGACTAAACAATATCTTGTTTCAGTCCATGTGGAAGAGTTCTAAATACACACTATCAATGGTCTTGCAAATCTCTGACAACAATCTATACATTTATATTCTGCAACAAATAAAACACTTCTATCAGCCCATCAGAAGTCAACATTCAATTAAACCATTTCTTGTAAAGGAGACTTAAATTTAAAGCTTTTAACATGGATTCCCAAATCTTCAAAAAATTCTTCTTTTCTCTGTTAAAGTGAAGGGAAAAAACAGTGGCTGAGTGCTTTGAATGAAGACTTTGAGCAGGCCCTTCTTAGGGAAAGTTGTTTCTTACTGAAAGCCTTGGTGAGTGTCTAATTACTTCCTTTAGAGCCACTTTGAATTGAACCATAAGATTCCAACGTGTATTGAGTTCAAATTCTACTTATGGGCTCTGCTTCCTTTGATTCTGCATTTCGAGCAAGGGGAGCTCCTTACACCACATTAATCATAATATATGGAAGGGCTTCTGTGTTTGCTTCTGCAGTGCACTAAGTTGTCCCTGAAGATAAAAAAAATCCCCCTTGGAAGAAAAATCTCATTCTAAATGAAGATTTAAATTGAAATTATTGGAGAAGTTAAGAGGAAAAGATATGCCCAGTAAAATTAGAACAAGCATTTAAATGGAAGAGGGTATCTTTAATTATTTTCTTCCTTGGCATAGCAGAAAATCCCGTGATATGATAACTAAGGATACTTCGGGGGGTTAAGAGCCCAACAGCAGAAAAGCTAATGGGATTTTTTTTTTTTTTTTCAGATAGAGGTTAAAGTGATGGTACTGTAAGTAGGCTGTCAAACTATCTCAGCTCACCATCTGCTACATATTAATTTACAATAGAGAAATAGGTGAAGTGGGTGTTACTCTTCAGGAGCTATATAAATGTGTAACTTTCTCAATTAGTATTCACTTCAAATGAAGAATAAAATCCCAGGAATCTCAGACCACAGGCCAGGCAGTATTATGTTTAAATGGTAATAGTATATCTATAATATGCAGCTAGAGCTGCAGTGGTTTGCCAAGAACAGAGTCCAAAAGGCTAGGCTAAGCCATTTACCATTAACCTCCTGAGATTTCTTTGTTTTGGATAGGTATGCAAAATGGAATAGAATAGATGTGTGTTTCCAAAAGGCTTTTTTTTGGCTTTCTTTCTTTTTTTTTCTACTTTTTTTTTTTTTTTTTTTCCCTTTTTTTACTGTGGAAATAAATGTTACACTTTTAGTTTGTGGGAAACGATATTTTCTTTAAAAGCATTCATTCCCAATTTCACCAAAATCGGGTCAAGAAAAGGAAACAGCTACTTAAGAAAAACCCAGTCTCTACTTCTTTCTCCCATTCCTGTGTGAATCATGTACTAGTTAAAGAAAAATGGAGGGGTACTCTTAATTTTTGTGCATAGGGAGGCAGCAGCTACTTGTAAAAGTGGGAGAGTTATCTTTCTCAGTGTAATGGCAACATGGAGCCCTATCCCATCTCCTGGATACCTGTAGGACTTACTTCCTTTGGGCTAATTCCCTGCCTCTCTGAATGAGACTGAAAATCCTTCTCTTGATCTTGAAGGAAACAGTTCAAATGCTGATACAAGCACACTGATTATGGAAATGTGGGCTGTGTATGGTTTGTAAGTCTGTTGGAGGTACCTGTTAAAATGTGGTGAGGTTCTTCTTTGGTAATTAAAAAGTTTGGCTGTATTATGATATAAAAAATAATGTCTCCCTTTAAATTCATAGATATTATTTTCCCTGGTCTCTTCAGCGTTTACTGTAGCATGAAATATTGGTTAACAATTAGCAGTGCTTTAGCAAAAATGCTGATTAGACTTAGGCTAATCATAGCAGACCTGGCCTTGTTTTATGTACAAGAATCTCTTAAATCTGAAAGAATGCTTTATCCCAAGTTAGAAGCACATTTATTTTCCTCATACATTCATTCATTCATTCATTGCCCAAACAGTATGGGATTTCCCACTGTACCAGTCTTTTTCATCCCACAACAGAAATTTCCCCAGACCTCCTCCCCCTGCCCGCTTGAAGGAAAAATATTAAATTCAAGGAAATGTAGAGCTGTGCCCTAGCTTTCGCTATGCTCTGTCTCCTGTGCAAAGCCAAGGTGGTGATGGCACGTGAGCAGCAGAAGGCACAGGACACAGCTGCGGCACTGTCTGAAGTGAGGAGCGTGGGGGTATAGCTCTTTGGCAGGCAGCAGCTGTAATGGTGCGGTCCACCTCGGAGGCAAGTTTCTTTATAACACACAGCCATCTCCTGCTAAACGTCCAGAGCAAAGGTGGTATGCTCAGCCATAATTTAAAGGACCGTGACATAAAGAAAGGGTTATGATGTTTAACTTATAGGCCATCC
Organism: Morus bassanus; assembly: GCA_031468815.1. Lineage (NCBI taxonomy): Eukaryota > Metazoa > Chordata > Aves > Suliformes > Sulidae > Morus > Morus bassanus. The sequence continues at coordinate 100,032,989 of CM062567.1, forward strand.
AAATGTTATAGGCCCAAGCAAGTTCCTATTAGCAATAACTCAAGTCCACCGAGGAGATTTGACATTCAAAACTGATGAGCACTAATCCCTCGAGCCCGCTCCGACCCAGCCACACTCAGGCCACTTGGTAACCCGAGTGACCCAGGAGTCAAACCATGATAACCCTCTTCAATTTAAAGAGCGGCTTCTCCCCATCTGTCTGAGTTCTGACTCTGCACAATAAATTTCCCAAAGAGCATAAAGAGCCATCTAGTGTATATCAAATCAATATCATTGTGGCTTGCAGCGATATCTGAGGCTACAGTTCACAAAATAAACTAGGCCAGGGGCTGGATTTCTGCCCTTGGCAATCAATCAGACTCACTGGGTCATAGATTTTAGTGTAAATTAACACAGCAGAAACAATCACGCTCCCCAGATGATGATATAATACAGTATTTGCTTTTCTTTTTCCCCCCATTTCATTGCTCATGCTTGGCGGCTAAGCTGTAGTGAACAAGAATAATAAAAAGCAATGATTAGAAAGGTGGTGGTAATCATAAAGCAGAACATTAATATTCTCCTGACAAATGTATATAAAATGCACATAAAATATATACACAATATTAAAGGGAAAAAGGAGAGGGGAAATGGCATTAAGTCACTGATGTTTCAAATACATTATTTTTGCTTAAGAATTTTAGAAGTGATCTTGTAAATCGTTGCAAGTGGTTATCATTTTCTTTCATTACCGGATTTGAATCCAAAGGTGCTAAATACTCCATTATTGTCTTCATATACCGCTTCCCATACATGGTGTGGAGCACACCGACAACTCCTTTCTCCACTTGCAATTTTGGCTTTCACAGTGTTTACCTGAGCATTGTGAGCACTTTTCCCCAGAAAAGTTCTGATTTTTTCTCTTTAGTATGTCATTGTTATAGGAGAAGAGACACCTAGTATTTCATGACACCCACCTTTACGCAAATCTCGTCTTTTGAAATTTTCTCAGAATGTGCCGCATATGAAAGCATTGCAAGAATTGCTATAATCTCTAATTATTCAATTGACGTAAGACAGTGTATTGTATTTTCTGTCAGAACCTCAGGAAGAAATGTCAATCTTTTCAGCATTAGCAGAACATTTTTTGAATTAAAAACACCCATCTTGTAATGTTATTTTATCTCATGCATCTTCTCAAAAAATTTTACAGAAAGGAAATGCAATACACATAAAGGAGACTAAGTAGGGTTCTTTAATTTGTGCAAAGCCAGCTGGATGTTTAATTAATACAACAGAAATTTCTGGTAAGCAACCATTTTATTCTTTAAGTATTCAAACCTTTACATTACTGTTCAGATAGTGTGTCTTTGGTCAGAGTGTATTTATTTGCAAAATATCTAAGTAGATTATACAAGCAATATTTGGTTTAGATATAATAAAATACTAATCTGTGTACAAAAGCTGCATGGTATGGATTAGAACTGTGTGAGAATAATAACTACCATGCAGGAGTGGTTTCTGTTGAATAGTCAGAATAATAAGATTTATCAAATAACAGTTATAAGCAGGAATTAATTTCTTAGATTAAATTTATCCACTATTTTCTGCCAGGGGCATAAAGAAACAGAAGCTTCAAAGGTAGCTCTCTTCTGAGATGATTGAAGGCAAACTATACCTCCTTTAGTGACAAATCTACTCTTCTGTTCTCTGACTAAAGAAAGGAGCTGGATTAATAGGCTGCGGAAGGGGAACATCCCTTGTGTGCTCTGGTGTGTCCAACTCAGGAAAGCTCCTAAGTAGTTGCTACAAAGCCAAGACACAGGGTAGAACTGAGGGATCTGCCACCACAATGATGCGACAGATATTCCCTTTCCTGTGCAGCAGGGATGACAGCTGGACTAGAAAAATATCATCAATGCAGGGCTGCACAGTGTCCCTCCATGATAATTGTGAAGGAACCCCCTTTCTCACTCTCTCAGTTCTTGTTTTATTTGGTGGGTACTTCCTATGTGGCTGGAGACTTGTCTACGGAGAGAATAAAATATCTGAGAAAGAATTAGTGAAATTTACAGTATTAGTGACAGGCAGCTGAGTATTTTGTGTAAGGTAAAGCAACCTCCTCTCCCCCCCCAAAAAAAAAGAAAAGCAAAAAAAACCCCAACTCAACCTGTAGGCTGAAGAAGTAGATTTCCTTTCTTCATGATAGTCCGCCCATGAACAGCTGAGATACAAACTCTTGAAAATTATTATTTTGGTTTTTAAGCTTAGATTCCTCAGGAAAATTCTGGTTGTGTGCCACTATATCAGCTAGTGTGTTCTGACAGCTACTATATTGCCCATTTTTTTAAAAGCTGGTGTAGGGCAAGATTACCTTGAGATAGCAACCACCTTCTGTGTTTGTTCATAGTAATTCTATGTTTAGCTTAAGTAGTTAAAAATATTTTTTTTAATGTCCAAAATGTAGCAATTAACTCTGTTGGTGCTACATGGAAGTTACTGTTACATACAAACTGCTGATTTTTACTGCTTTTTAAAAAACTTAAGTACTCATACGTAGAGAAATTTAGCTTAAAAGATTCATAGGTCTTCACACTCCATCTCAGAAACAAGAATGTAGAAAATGTCTCAGCAAATTTTATTTGACCCTCTGTGAATCTGTATTATGCTACAGACCTTAATTATGTAGCAGGTATTTTTTCATCAGACTGCTTCATTCACAGCATAGGCTGGATGTTCACAGGAGCAGAAGTAAGATCTGACAGGGTACCGTAAGTCTCACCTTGCCCAACTTGCTCTTTCTGGAGTTTACCACCTAAGCATCACTCCTCTGACCTATTTTCAAGCACCTGAAAATAATAATTTTTTTGCCTCCATATCTTTCCGTGCATTTTGTCAACATAAAGCGGGTCTTCATTTAATGACGTCTAAATGAAACAGCTCTGCATCTTTGGAGTGCTACAATGATAGTAATTCCTAAATGGGAAGCAAATGCTGTCAATGTTCTCTGCTGTGCAATACAGTGGGCCATATGAGAGGTCTGCATTACATCATTTGTGGACTTTCCAGGCTTGTAATGTCCTTTCAGTGAACCTGAACTGAGTGTTGAGCTTACAACAAAAACTGAAACCCAGGGAGTTACTTGTGGTTTAGGATTTTTGCACAGCTTCAATACACACATACTGGGAGTCATTGCATTAGGCCAAAGATGTGTTTCAGCCACTTGTGAGGTAGTAATGTTAATAGGTAAAAAATTTGCTTCCTAACATAAAAATTCTTCATTCCTCCCTTTTAGAGTTTTTGTGTTCTTTTTTTTTAAGATGAACACAGTACACTTGTGCCAGATGTCTGTAGTATTTTCTGCAGTTCTCCAGTTGTAGAAAGCAAGCATGTATTGCTATGACTATCATTATAGATATTATTCTATGAATGTGTGAATGTATGATTCTCTGTGTGTTTGTATGCCTGTGTATAAAAAAATTGAAATATTCACTGGGCTAGAAGAAAGAAGGGAAAATGACAAACGAATCCTACAGTCCCATGGTCAGGGTACTCCCCTGGGATGTGGGAGAATCCAGTCGCAGTCCCTGCTGAGATGAATGTTAATTACCTATTGGAAGTAGAGCACTTCCAGCAGGAGAGATTAAGAGGTACCTATTCACTAGCCCATGGATTGTCACCTTTGTGGGAGATTTGTGTTCAGAGACAACTGGGATTTGATCCTAATTCACTCAAAAGGTGAGCGCTCCTAGGCAGTAAAGAGCTCATCTCCACAGTGTGAGAGAGAAACTCTACTCCTGGCCACTGGATAAGTTTTGACCTTGCAAGTGAGATGGGCAGAAACACACCTTGCTTTTTAAACTTGTGAGGTCTTGAGCATGAAACTAGCATTACAGCTCAGTTCTAGCAAGACAGTGACAGCCCTTTCTATGAAATTCTGGGGTCTTGGGAGTTTCTCTAGTAGAAACAGGCACGCAAGAAATGCAGATACCTCCAACATTAAGGAAGGTGGTGATGGCATAGCGTGGAGGAAGGAAGACAAGATAATGGGAGTCTGAATGTTATATTTGAGTCTCTTAAAGAAGTAGATGGTTTTTCTGTATTCTCCCATGAATTTACAGCAACATAGTGTTAGTTTTTCCCATTAATTTCCAGTGTACACTTCTGGCTGTGTCTTCTTCTCCATTTTCCTCGCCATAAGTGTTCCATACTTGACCTTGAAAGTCAATTGCTTTAAGGGACATTTTCATGGGACTCCCTTTGTGATAATGCTGCCTCGAAAGTCATCTTGGTATAAGGCTATTCTTAGGTTTCAGTAGGCCTGAGAGCCATTCCTTTGCTGGCTCTGGGGAATTCAAATGTCCATTGTGAGGATCCCAACATCATGAGTCAAACGACAAGTTGGGGGAAAGAGTGTGCCAGGGAGCAATTATTCTTTCTCCCACACAGATGAACAGCAGCTACCATGTGTCAAGGCCATTTCTTTTTACACTCAAGTCAGAAAACTTTCTGTCTTCTAAACTACTTCTGTACTTCGTGCTCCATGAACAATCGTTGAGATCTCTCTCCAAGCCCTTCCTACCTGACTTCCAAATACAGGTCTAGTTTCTCTACAAGAAACTATAATTACTTATAATGAAACACCTTGGTAAATATGTACAAATGGCAATCTTTAAAAACAAAAAGGGCATTCATCTTTTTTCTTAGATTTGGCATGCAGAGAAAAGCCTCATAAAACCATACTGAAGAGCCGAATGGGAAACACAATGGAAGTCCTCCTATTTCTACCAAACTACCCTATCTTTCCCCTGTGTATTTATTTTTAAATTCACTTTAGCATTTAAAATATTCAACTGATTGATGGAAAATAGTTTATCCAAATTGTATCTTTTGTTTCCTTCTAATCTAGAAAAGTACTTCTTAAATTACAAGCAAAAACAGTTGCCAGCCTGGTTAAAGCCAGGTAGATCTTTAAATCTTGAGAGAAAGCCTCATGCTATCAGACTTTAATCTTATTTTCCAAAATTTAGTTATATTCGGATAACTCGGATAATCCTTAGGAAGAAAACCAAATGCTATGTTTCTTACAGGACCCAATCTTCCAATAAATCATGTGGGACTGAGGCAGTGAAAGCAATGCCAAACTGGGTTAATTTGGGGGTTGGCCCCCATAGCTAATTTGACAAACGGCACTGAAATTTAACTGGTATTTTTTTCTATGCATGCCATTTTTGTTTGGTGGCTGTAAGGGTTATTAGCATGGCTTGTTTCCTTCATGTTACTGCTTTCCATAAAGTTAACTAGTAGAAAAGGTGCCAAGAAAGAAAAAAAACCCAATTGGTTCATGATTTAAAGTAATAAAATGATACAGTATTAAAATGGCAACAATCCTGCCCTTACAAAATTAGCTGGTGCAAAACTAGACTAGTTGGTTACAAACTGTATGCAAAATATAAAGCAATAAAGAGAAAGACATATGTGCCCATACTTTTACTGAATGTCATAAACAACAACAACTAAAATTCTGGAAAGTAATGCTCTGCTTGTTTTTCTAAGTAACATTAAAAGGCAGCTTAACTTAAATGGTATACCATGAGAAAATCATTTCTAATTATTTTAAGTAATATTTAGATCAATTCATAGTAATCTGATTATCTTTCATGTTTATGTCAGTATTAAATTACTTTCATGTTTGTTTAAGCTCTTTTGCTTTTTAGAATGTTGGTTTCAAAGGCAAATTGAGCATAGTTAAAATAATCAATGTCCTTTGTGGTTTCATCATATGCAAATAACAACAACAGTTGAAAGGAGTCTAGTGCTTTCTTATACAAACTATTAAGCTTTTACTGAAGAAAACCAGAATTATCTAGCTAATTATATCATTCATTATTGCTACCTGCATATAGTCAGTAACTTACAGTCTATTAAAGAAAACTATAGGGAAAGAGATATGCTGTGAGAAAGAATAGCAGCTGGACAGACTCAATCCCTGTACAGCATTGCTCAAAAAATGTTCTTTATTTGCTCATGTGAATGACGAGGAGCAAACAACAGTCTGGTGCTGAAATGACTGGATTTCACCTGGGAAGATCTGCATTCACTTTCTTGCTCTGCTACAGACTGTCTGTATGACCTTGGGCTGATTATTTCATTGTTTCTGAGCTCTGGCCTGGAGCTAAACAGAGCCGAGATGCTTCCTTCCTCCTCTCCTTTGCCTGCAGCTAGACTGTAAGAAACTTGTAGTGGGGGTTATATCTGCACTTTGTGATGTGCTGGTGTAGTGCGTCGCCTGGTAGGGCTCCCGTCTTGGCTGCAGCCACTCTCCCAGGTTGTACAGTGAGTAATGATACTAATCCAACAGGCCGTCTGTACATGAAAGCACTCATTAGCTTCACTAAGATTTCCACCGGAGCCATAATTGCAGCAGTGAAGTGCTGACAATTTCTCAGCAAGGGTCACCTTCCGAAATGTTTAATTGGAGTGAAAAATACCTGAACTAATTGCTAGCATTTTATTCTTTGTTGTTTTCTCTTCATTTCCTACTCTTGTGCTTTGTGCCTGACTATCATAAAAGGAAAATGAACATTTTGCTAGTACTCTAGGGGCTCCATTGCAACAGAAGAAGCAATGGGTGTAAAGGAGTGGCAACACTCAACAGGGTGCTCTCTACTCCCAGTCTTCTCGTTTTTCAGAGTGGAGAGAGGTGCCCAGGGTATGCTGTGGTTCCTGCTGGTTTTTGCATCTAGGATTTTTACTGGCAGAACAAACCAAAGCATGGCAGGAGAGGGATGAAATGCATGTCCAAGGCACAGCTGAGCTTTTCCCAGATCCAGGAAAACAAAAACACTATTGGGACTGGTCTAAAATCTTTTCAAAGTCAGCCTACAGGTTTTTGCTGCTTCTCCATCTCAAATGTAAGCAATGTATGTCCAGTACAAAATACCATACTGTCATATCACATCGCTGTGCACAGAGAGCATCCGTGAGATAACGCTTTGATAAAAAAAATATTAACTGATCTGCTTGATTTTAAAATTATTTTGTTAATTGGTTTTTCAAGGAAGAAGACACTTCAGATTATCCTCTCCAAACCAGTAGTAGATTGTGTTTTCTTTTCTTAGTAGCCATCTTCTTAAACTGCCTTAAAGTTTCAGTTGCCTTTGCATAAAAGAGTCAGAAAATTTTTCTATTCTGATAAAAACATAGAGCTTTCTTTGCAATATACACAGGTCAGATTTGCTAATAAAGCAAATTCATGTTCTTATTTCTGGAATACAAACAGAATGTTGGCATATGGGAAATTTTATTGGTTTTGTTCAGTGGTAATACTGGTGTAGCATTGTGTTAGCAGACTAATGCATTTTTATTTTAGCGAGTTTCTTTCTTGCAGTTTTAAATTCCAGACAGTAGCTCAGATCTCCAGACCATTAGGTAGAGAATATTCATCTCAATGATTTCAGTGTGTTTCAGAGAAGATAACTTTTGGGTTTGTGTCCCATCTGCCTCATTTTGATGAGCCCTGCTGTAAATTGATTTATAGACTTCAATATTTTCAGAAGTACACTACATGTTGAAAGCTATTGATACAAGTAGGACTCATTTAACAAATTTTTTACAGTCTTTTGTTTCTGATTCTTTCTCAGCTCAAGGGGGCTTCTGATTCTTTAGCTCCAGGTTGGCCAGGTGAGTGTGACTCTTCCCATCATGTGTAAGAATGGTACAAAATCTTCACTTCCTTTTTAAAAGGGGTGTTCATGTGTGTAAGAAAAATGTTTGATAACTGTAGCTGTGTCTAGCCAAAATGTCCAAGTTTGCATCAAAATCATTCTCTTACAATATTCATGTGTATTCAATCTAAGGTTTCAGGTCACACACCACTGAAGAAAAAGAGGGAGGTTCCTACATGTGCAGAAGATCCCCCCTTCTTCCGAGAAGGGCTGTGCAGTAGCAGTACAGATACTAGACTCTGACTATACCAGGTGAAGCTCCAGAAGGATTTCCTTCTCACAAAATTGGAAATGAGTGAATCTGTTCCCTTTATTTCTCCCCCATGTCAATATCCCAGCCAGTTTGCAGGAGCAATGGCTGTGGGACTTCAAATTCACAGGCCTCCAAAAATTCTCTTTGCTGGATAGCAAAGGGATAAAGAGGCCCAAAGAAAAACATGATGACCTAGGCAGATATCAAAACAAATGAAAATTTGAAACACTTAGCAGAAATAAACTACCTGTAGGAATCAACAGGTCCACTTAACTCTGAAAATGAAAACTAAAAAAATCAAAAAGGAGAGATTTTTAGAAATTGTAAGTTCATCCTTTGGATTTTAGGAAAATTATAGATACCATGAACTACTCTTGAAAGATCATGAGGTGAGACAAGAGAAAAAAGTATGTGAAACAAGCTGAAAAGAGATTTTTCAATAGCCAGTCAGGCTAGAAACAGGTTGTTATTACTACAGAATTCAAAATATGTAAGTCAGAACTTTTTATCATGAAATATTTGTAATATGCCAACAAAGCAATCCGAAAATCAGAAAATAGTGATTACTTTGTAATATCCTGCATGCAATTTGAACTTATTTTGGAAAAAAATGCAATCATACTTAACCTGATATAGATGTTCTAAGGAAAAAGACCTAGAGGGGAAAATATGTATATATGGGAATCAAAAGGGAAATTATATTCTAATACCAAATATTATTTAACTGCAGACTTCAAGGCATAGCAAAAGGCAATTATGAAGCAGGGAACAAAGAAAATAAATATTCTATGATCTGATTGTTCTATATGGTAAAAAGAGGTGTTCTTAACAGAGGTGCGATGTTAGAAAGCCTAAATACTTAGAAGACTTGAATCTCTCTTTAAAACTACAGACTGCAACAGTGCATTTAAGTGACTGAGCTTCAGTGGGACCAAGAATTTATTTCATGTCCCAAGGAACACCAACCACCAGTGAGATTCCTTAAAGAAAATTATCAGCAGAAGAACAAAGGTTTTAAGTGTTGCCAATTCTCATGATTTTGTTGTAAATATTGAAGTATTTATTGTCCCCTTCAAAGTTTATATTACTGGACTCAGACTTTTTCCTGTGAATCTCATGTGACAATTTAAAAAAACCCAAAAAATGTTTTACATGTCAAAGATATTTTTCATTCTTTAGAATATTTTTTTTTACACTCCAGTCTTATGAATTCTGAATGCTTGCATTTGGCAATGAGGGAAGACTAAGAATTCTATAAAAGGTTGTTTGAAAAACAGAAGAGTAGGAAACTAGTTAGTGCTTAGCATATCATTTAATAATCAGCCTTCATTCCAGGCAAAATTAACTAAATGCTATATAATAAAAGAATAAGGGAACCCTTGATTTCTTTGAAACACAAATTTTAAACAAGTGCAAGGAAATAATTTACTACTTTTAAAATTAACTTGTGGGATTCACTGTTGCAGTACATTTTGTCCTAAATAAATACCATATTTATTCATATAATTATTATGTATAAAATTATAAACAGCCATAAAATAATAATTTTTTAAGAATACTTCTGGTATTGCACTAAGGTAGAACTAGGAGCGCTAGTTGTATTTAGGAAATAAATTGCCCATTAGTTTCAGAAAGAATTAATTACTCTGTTGGGATAGAATTTGGGAATTATGGTATTTTTGATGCATTAAATGCTAAGCATTTATCCCAGCTAACTTCAAGTACCCAGGTGTGTTATTCCTGTCTTCCTTCAATAGTGGGGAAAAAAAAAAAAAAATTGACAGTGTTCCAGATCATAGCATGTGTTGACTTGAGCTGTGAAGGTGGTTATTCCTCTCCGCTGCAGTGGGTCTAGGTTGCTAGCCCAAAAGGTTTGACTAGAGGACCTCCTGAGGTCCCTTCTAACCTAACTTACCCTATGAATTATTCTATGTTCCTTAGTGATCTTAACTAAGAACCCCAAAGCTTCGCCCACATCAATGGTTTAGTTCAGCTCCTGAAATTTATCTCCCAATTTTCTCCCCATTCCTGTGCTTTAGTTCACACTGGGACGGATGACCTGGATGAAACAAAACTGGAAGATGCACCCTGGGAGTGCACTGGTAGAGTATTACAGTTGCAACCGGGCATTCAGGCCATGGGACTGCACTGGAGCTAGTCCAAATTAAAAGAGACTGGCAATATGTACAATGAGGATGTTGGTCCTCAGCACCAACTGCTGCGCTCTGCAAATCCACTCCTATTGGTCTGTGTTACCTATTAATGCAGACAAAGCTAGGGCTGGCAGTAAAGAATCTAAGCCTCCAGGCTTGGTATATGAAAGAATCCACAAAATACAGACCAAACATTGTTACAGTATCATCTGAAAGTGAAGCAGATTTATTTCACTAATGTTTTAGAAGTACTTCCAGTCTGTTTGCATGCTAAAGAGTGCAAGCGCCAAAATACTCAGTCATTTAACAGAGTTCATATAGGACCACAGAAATAATTTGGAACAATTTTACTACAGGGTTGTACAGTTTTCAAAAGATTAATTTTCATTTTTTATTTCTTTCTCTTGGAAATGTTACACAGACTCTGTACAACTATGTATGAATAGTATAAGTATCAAGTATAAATTTGCTTAACCTTCTAAAGCAGACATTATTTATGCAGAGCATAGCTATAATTATTGTGAAAAAATCAAATATTGACAGCATTTGAAATAAAAATGTCTCATATTACCAGCAAGACTAATTGCTATTTCTGATGAATCTCCTATTTTTAAAATGGCCCAACCCACAGAAATAGATTACTAGGAATCATGTGTAATGCTAGTAAACATTTGAGATCGCATGCATTCAAGCTTCGTCTGAAAAAGTCAATGCTTAGTGTTGCTTTTCAAAAAGAAGCAGTAGTGCTGAACATCTTAACCTCTAAAGTTACTGGAGCGTGTCACAGTAAGAGCAATCAATATTGGTTAATAGGCCAGATCTGTGTTATTAGTATTCTTTACAACCCTGACATACTTCATTTTATGTACAGATTGCCTATGAAAACTTGGGCTTATATCTTGTCTAGACAATGCCTTACATGGCCATTCAAATTAATAATGTGCCAGAATTATCCTATGCTTAATGCAGCTGTGCTCTGTATTGACTCTGAAAATTAAATTTACTTCATGGTGCCTATTGACAGCTGGGTCTCAAGCATATTTAATGGATTTGAATGGAGTTTGGGCTATGGCTTATGCCTCCAAGCAAAATGTTGATAGCTAATAATTTTCATTAAAAGTGAGAGTGTTTATCTATAAATGTTGCATTTCTCAGTATATGAAGTCAGCATAAAAAGAAGTTTAAGATCACCTTTCAGTTCACTCAAAGCACCCAGAAGGAATCAAGAGAAAAGAAAAATAACCTTTTTGCTGTCTTTAAATGCAATTCGTTGGCTTATTAACAATGTATTTGCAAATATGTGGTAAGGGAATCCTATTCTAGTTGAGGAAAATAGCTTTAGTTCCAAGAAGGCAGAAACAATACCTCAAGTTGCATCTGAACATAATGAAAAACCTCATACATAATATATTTATTGACAGCCCTGGAAATTGAACTTCTTTATTTATTGACAGCCTACATACAACATAGGCAGTGCAAGTTTCTTTCACTGCTGAGCCAACCTACTTTTTACCTGGACAGAAGAAACTACTTTTTCTGAAGGAAATAGAATTTATTCACCATATCCAGTTGTTCTTTGGATTATCTATGAAATGTCCAAGAAAGTTGTAAGCCAGTACCAATTTTTCTGGTCACTTTTCTGCTCCAGAATATATTCTCAAGAGACACCTAACAGAAACAAATTTTACTCACTGCTAATATGAGGCTGACTCCTGCCACTAAATCTACAGGTAGACAGTTACACATCTAATTACTGAGAAGGCTAAAAAACTCTTAGGAAAATAATCAAACAACTTCCTTTTTATAATTAATATAAAAATTGATTCTTTTGGTTCTAGCAGCTGTCAGGTAAGCAGGTAAAACTGACTTTTTTTTGCCCCTCCCCCCCCATGGGAATTTCTTGCCACATGTCCTTGGTAGAGTCACAGTGCAAATGGCAGTACTTGCTTGAGATAAGGCATAAAGGCTGCACAAGAAGAGTGAAAAACATGCTTTCTAACTTTCAAGTGATAATAAACTTTCTTGGACAACATGACAAGGAAAAAATGTTAAAGCTGGAAAACTGAAAAATGAGAGGATAGACCTCCATAATGTCAGGCTGCAGGTCTGCAGTACATTTTACACAAGACTTTATCCTAAACTTAGAAAACAAGCAGCTTAGGAAGGACTGCTCTGGGCTTTGCAGAAATCAAAGCAGGCCTGAAATTCAGATGCAAGTGCTGCATGCTCTAGCAGGCTTTGTGAAGTCCATTAGCAGATACCCTGGCAGTTTACCTTACATGCAGCAAAACCGTTTGTATTTAGGACCTTCCAAAACGTGTTGTGTGCAGTACAAGCCTCTGAAAAAAAGTTAATTTTTTTGCTTGTTTCCTCTCTTTTTGCTACAGACTCTAACACATTCTATACAAAAGTCTGTGGTAAGATTAAGAGGAAAGAAGAAAGTGTGCATATTATAGATGTGATATCTATATGGATATATAACAGAAATGTTATATGTACACACACGCATACATACATACATAGAGATACACATACACATAAACATACAGAATAATATATAACCCAGAGAAATAAAACAGAGAAATGCATTACAAATAGAAAACTAATATGACACCTTGCTCAGCTTCCTAGGAACTGTCAGAAACAACTGCAGCCTCTGACTCACATCACAGGCAGCAATGATTGGGAGAAAAAAAAAAAAGAAAGCAGTAGTAGTTTGATGTGGAAGAATGTTTAAAAGATTAATCAAAGTTGCAGGGTATAATGTACATAAAGATTAAGGATGGGCAGCGATGTACAGGCCAACACTCTGCTAAACTACAATTAAAAGGAAAGCAGGAAAGCATGACGTTACCAGCTGGCACATCCTCCATAGGAGGGAAACATTGTGTGATATTCCATGGTCTCAGATGAGACATGTGCTGTGAAGCAAATCTACAAAGGCTTCACAGATAACCTTAATTTTCGCATATTCTTCTTTTGGATGGTTCACCTTACAGTTCAAGAATTTTAGGGATTAATAATATCTCTAATTGGAAATGGTTTTTTTGAAGATAAATTCCTAGAAGATTCTTCCTCTTGGACTTCCCATTGAATTCACTCCTGATGAGAAGAAGGGGTTTGCCTCCTTACAGAAGAAAATTAGGTTGTACACCATCGATCTTTCATATACCCCAAGTTTTAAGAGATCTGATTGAATGTAAGAGCTCTTAAAGGCAGAATCCCATGACTGCAGCCCCACTTTCTGATGACACAAGCTGACTACAATTATCTTTCCTTCTATAGCATTTTTTGTGCAGGAAACTGCAAGAATAGTGTGCCTCTCTCTGACAACAGTGCTTGGATATGTCTTTTATCCTCTGAGTTATTTTGTTTGCTGGTGGTCCTGCTATTCATTTTGCCTTTCCGACAATCTGCACAGACCCCAGCTTTATGCCGAAGTCCAAAGAGCACAATCCCATAGCTCTTTTGTACTGAGAAGCATTATTTGCAACCTGAAATGTATGTTTTTTCTTACATTAAACAAATCAAGAAACTATTGAGGTTGATCTTATTGGAAAATGAGCAACTTTTAACCCATGAAGACAAAAGTGAATGTCTTTCAATGCTCAAGGTGAAACACTGATTGGACAATATATTCTTATTTTGATAAAATGTCGATATTACTAATGGTGCTTCTTGATGCCAAAAGTTTCTCTTCCTGTGACTCTAAGCAAACAAAAGAACAAAGATTGATTCAGTAACACTGTCAGAACTGTCCAAATTGTTCAGTTACGGTTTTTCATTCTTAAGATGAAACCCAGGAAACTCAGCTAGTCTTCACAAACACAAAAGAAAGTCACCATTTTTTCCTTTTAATGCACTTACCTTTGGAAACATATCAAACTTTTCAAAATTGTCTCCCTTAAATTGTTGCCACTGCTAATGATGGATGAAGTACATCATATAAAAGTGAAAATGTGTCCCGAAAGAGTATTTTAATAGCAGATTCCCCACCCCCGCAAATGTCAGCAGGTTTTTTCCTCCTTTCCTTTCTCTCCTTTCCTTTCTCTCTCCTTTCCTTTCTTTCCATGGGGGGAAAAAAAACCCCATAGTCTCTTAGGGCTTACCTTGTGATAGAGTGATAAAACAGGACTAGATTCTATAGAGTCCACACATTTTAAATGGCAGGAATTGGGAGGCATATTTTCTGCTCATGAAAGTAAGCCTAGTTTCTAAATTTTACACAATAACCAGACTGTGACACTCTATGACTTGAAATTTCCATGGCACATATACTTTTAAAGTAGAGACAACTAAGACATTCCTTTTATGCTCTTTTGCTCTTCCATAGCTACGGAAAACAATAGCTATGAACTTGTAATTAATTTCTATAATACAGATCCTGATAACATCCACTCATGGCCATTTTTAATTTTGAAATAAAAGAAACTAAATAAAATAATTTCCTAATGGCTATAATAAATTCCAGTTTGCTAGAATACATAATCTAATGAACTACTGACAGCACTGAAAATTTTCTAATTGTGAGCAGGTTTTTCTTTGCACTCTCTACTCCCAGCACACCAGCTTCCTTGACAAACCAGGGTCCCCACCGTATAGGAGAAGACGAAAGAACTGGAGGAGGCTATGGAGCATAAGATGGGTTATAGAAAATGCATCCTTACCTCCTCTTTGGATGCTGTAATCACTTCTTTATCACCAGATCTCCACTGCACAGCTCCATTTTCTATTTCAGTCTTGCCTATCAAATACAAGTCAGTCACTAAACTGTAAAATATAGTAAATACATAAATCATATGCATATTTGATATGGGACAGATTTCACTAGTTTGGGGAGGACCTCAAAGGAAGCTGATGCTGTATGTAGCAGCACTCCTGTAAAACAGTGACTAGGACATATGTTGGTAGCGTGGATTTTCTAATGAAGTGTGCTTTTATATCCCTTTAAATCCTCCTAAAAATTAAGTATATTGTTTATAATTTCACCTGCATTACTTCCAATCTCCAGATGGATTTTATTTGCATAAGAGTTCCCAGGAGGGCTTTGATATAAAGAAGCCTTGCTGAACAAATTACAGAACTAATCATTTCTTTAAATAGACATTTGTAAATAAAATAACAGATCTATACAATATGTCAGATGTGAAAGGTTAGCCACTGTGCACAATAACAAAATAATTTAATTTTAAATAAATGACTTTGCCTTAATTAATTAGGAGGTGAACTGAGCTTCAACTCCCAACATAGTTAAGGGAGAATACTCACTCTTATGCCAAAAAGCAGATTGTAAAAAAACGTGAGGCTGAAAACTGCTTTCCCTTCACTAACTAGTGTGAGCTTAAAGTTTCTGCAAGCAGGGGAGGCTCTTAGAGGCAGCTCTCGAGGCTGCTTTGTATCACTACATGACAGGAAAGTGGCTATAAAGACTACAGAATGGACACTTATGTGCTTTATTTGACCTTTAGATATGGTTCCCCATCAGGAAGGAGACCCTTCAAAGGCAACAAGGTGACAAAATCAACAGGATTAAATCTCTAACTACTGGCAAGCATCAAGTGTGAAGTTCAACACATTTGAGATCCTTTTGTTTTTTCAATAGTATCTGTACCGGCCAGCCCAAGTATCAGACTTAATCCCTAACATTTAAATTGCTACATATAGGAACAAAAGAATTGACAGAAATCCCCATGAGGTATCTATCTTGATTATTTTCCACCCTGCAACTTTTTTGGGATTCATTATCATGGCTGTCATTTGGAACTACAGTCACAGTCCTGTAAACAGGTTCACATGTGACTGGTGATGATACCTCTAGGGACTTCCAGTAAATCCTATAAACTCTTCAGAGAGGCAGAATTACTCAAGTGCATAATTATCTGAGGGACAGATAATTATCTAATAATAGTTTCTTTTAGTCTGAAGTTTTAAAACATTAATTTATAATAGTAACAGTGTATCCCTTTTAGTGGAATATTATTGCAATTGGCCTAATATGTGTTTTTTATCTTTTATCTCCCGAGGCCTGAGGGATGTAGGAGGGAGGAAGGAGAGGGCAGAAAAACAGTAAACCGGTGACTGCTCTTATCTTTGACATGCTGTGAATAGACAGGATATTAGACTAATACCCACAAAATCACAGATAAATGATTATCTTGTCTTGATTACTACTGCCCTTTAACAGGCTCCTCTTTTTAGCCAAAGACATTAGTTCTAATTTATTTGACACAAATTTCAAGGCCTTCTGCCAAGAGGAGAGCAAAAGCTTCATGAAAATGTTCTTAGCATAAATTTGGGACATCACTTGTAAAATGAGTCGATAAAAAGAAAGAAAGGTCTTTCTGCTGAAACCAGAGGATCTCCCAACTTAAAACAGTTCTGGTTTCTATATTTTACCATGTATTTATAGTAAAGACTTAACTCACCTTTGATGTGAACTTCCTAGCAAAAGCCGAGGCTTAGAGACTGTCAATATTATAAGCACTTAATCATAAAGTACAGGAGGGCACACTTCATGCCTTCATATGATTTATTTCCTTACAGAATAACCTTTAGGAACAAGAAGCCTTTCATTTTTTCTGTTGTGTTTCTGTGCTAATTAATTTTCAAGAAGAGTCAACACTTTATTTCAGCTGCCAGGGAAATTATTTGCCTTGCCGTAGGAAAATGCATCACTGTGTTATGAACCTCACTCGCTATTGGCACTGTTCCTAACAGCCCGGGATGTTGGTGAATAATGTCAGCATTACTTTGTTATATGTATTTTAAGAAGCATTTTTTTTAACTTTTTGGATCCATTTCTGCTGAGTGATACATGCTATCACTTTCACAATTACACAGGTTTAACTTGGCTTAATTTGGCTTGAGTTTTGTTTGTTTGGTTTTACCTTTTTGGTACTTCTAATGTCAAGTACATAAGAACCGAATGCATTAAAAGTATATTCTGCCCTTCTTATTACCAAGGGTCCCTGGATGAGGAGGAAGGTGCGTGCAGGGGGATTCTCCAGTCCAGTGGTGAATTTGCAGTTACTGCATTTATCGTTTTCGTCTTCGTTTTGGCTGATTTCCGTTTTATGTCAGTCCTAAGTGGCTTTGTGTCTAATGAGGCTATTGTTCAATAACAGGAAGCCATGTTTTTTCTCCTTCTGCCATACCTTGTTTGGGCCCTGCTACCTGTAGTCCTTCTCATAACCCACACTAAATTTCATCTTAGAACTACAGAATAATTTGTGTTGGGAGAGACCTCAGCTCCAAGCAGGGCTAACTTCAAGGTTAGATCATGTTGATCGGGGTCTTGTCCAGCTGAATTTAAGTCTCTAGTTTTGGAAAAACAAAAGTGGGAATTCTTCCAAAGACACAGCTTAAAGAGACGCAGTGGCTACTTCAAGACAACTAATTCATTACAGTATGACTTCTGCAAACATACAGTTCTAAGTAGGACCAAATCAATAATGACAAGCACTTTAATTAATATTATCTGAGTATTTCACAAATACTTGAAATTTACTAGGACTTTAGAAGGAAAAGAGTGAACATTATTAGTTGAGTAAGAAGTTTTGAGTAGACTACTTGTCATTTTTTTTAGGCCTTCATTCAGAAGAACCACTCATGAATATTACCATCAAAGCAGTCTTTTCTCCAGAAATGATAAAATATATTTCTGCTTTAGCCTTGATTATGAAAAGACTCAGATGTCTGATTAAATACAGGGACTGGGAGTAGTTCTACTGAAATAATCCAGCTACTAAAAATCCCTGTGAAATTAAATCAAGGAAATAGTTTTGAAACCCTTAAATATAATTTCTTTTTTTATTCATGGAAGGTAAGAATGGTCTGATTAGAAAATAACAGAAAAGAAACGTAGAGAGAGGTTAATTCTTATTTTCTAAATCATGTGCAATTTTCTTTACATAGATTATGACATTTTCATCAGATTTCTGATACAAAGACCAAATTTAGGTACCCATAAACTTGGTAGCCTTTTTGCATGGACCTAAATCCTCAGTTGCTTATCAATTGAAATTTCCATTCACCTAAGTGGAAACTCTCTGTGCTTAAGGAGTAAAAACTAACTGAAGAGTTATTTTCAGAAAAAAATCTGTTTAATATTTAACTCAAGTATTTATGAGTAAGAAAGGCAATTTACTACAAATGCTAACAATAACATGTTAACATTGAGACTTGTCATAGTTAATGACTGGAGTTTTTGAAGACAATTGTTTAAAAACCTTGTGCAATAGGAAGCAAGAGGGTTTGGAATAATATTATTTATTTGGATTAAATACCACATAAGTGAAATTTGCCTGAAGTAAAATTACACTGAATAGAAAATAGAAGCTGCACTGATTGACTTTAATAAATCTAAAGGTTGAACAATCAAACCTTAACTGAAGAATACAGAGGAAACATTCATCCGGTTCTTTGTTAGAGATTCTTTTTAGAAATTTGCCAGAATAGTCATAATAAGAGGTGTAATTAAGCAATCAGCCTTTTCAGAGATACATCTGTAATAACTGCCAACAATGAAGTGTCTTATTGTGGATTATGCTTCATGTAATTTAAGAAAAACAACTGTAATTGTAAGTAAAGCTTATGGCATCATACCTCATGTTTACACAGGTGTGATATTATAACTTATCATACTGAAAGCTTTCTTTAACACAAGAACAGTATAAAAATACCTTACAACATTGCCAGAAGTAATTGGATGGTTAACAAACAAGTATATTCACCTGTTCAGAAACAGCTCTGCATGCAATGTCTGCGCTCCATCACTTAAATCAAAGTGCTTTGAGCATGGAGGTAAAGTTAAGCCTTTTTGGACTCTTCTGGTTGGTCAGTTTTGTATTATTGACAAATCTGCTGCCACTGGGTCCCAAATATGTGCATGGCCCATGGAGCCTATGGTGTCAGCAGCCAGCCCACATTGTCTCCTTTTGTGTCATTGTTTCTGGACAGGGAGAAATGTTCCTCTTGAAGGAGCAGATGCTGATCACATGCAGGGACCCAGCTAGCAGATGGGAGTAGAAGCAGCAGCCACTGGCATTGCCCGATACTCTGAGAGGGTGCCACCAATATCCATTCTCTGGGAAGTGCCTGGCTGGACCAGGCAGAAGGTGGCAGCAGCTTGGGAGGGGTTTCCAAACACATATAGCTCTCCCCTGTCCTTGTTGGTGTGGGCTAGAACTGGTAAGAAGCTCTTTTAGGGTGAAAAGTGCTTGGTTGTCATGCAACCACTCGGTCACATCCTAACTCCCACCAGCAGACAGCACCCACTTAGTTCCGTCCTTCCACACTCAGCTTTTCTGGTTTGTGGTACACCTGATATAAAGAATACCTCACTGGCATCCTTCCATCTTGCTTGTAATTGTGTATACTACCTCCTCTCTATTTGTCATCATGAAAATTCCCTGGACAGCAACAACTTCGGTGGGAAAGCATTTGTATATTTTTTTGCTGCCTCTGGGCCATGCTATAGAGCAGTTTTGAGCTTCCATTCTCATCTACAGTGGAAGAGCCTGGAGACATAAGAGGACATCTAGAAATATGATCTTTGCCTGTATATATTAGCAGCAAGGGAGCAGAGGACTATACTTTTGGAATCAATATTTAAGGAAATCTCATTCACTGGCTAGTGCTGAAGCAACATAGCTTGTTTTTTAGTCTATTGACATACCATCCTTTTTAAAGGTAAAGCACAGTAATAGTGCCAATTACAGTAACTGTTCTTGCATTGGGAAATTTTAATTTTTCAGGACCCTGGCCTTGAGCTTGTTGGCAATCAGTCAACTGTCCCACAAAGGTAAAATATGATATCCTAAGACAAGATATGCTTCTCTTCTCATTTCCAGAAATAAATTGTGGAGCTCAATACTTGTAATATTTCCAGGAAAAAAAAATTATAAAATACTGAATTAGGCATTCTGACATTATACATTTTTGACTTCCAATGATTAAAAGGTTGGCCGTACCTGATCTATGGCACTAAATCCAAATGTGTAAACCCATGAAGTAAACATAAAGATTTTTCTATTACCTTTATTTTATGTGCAAACTTTAGGCCAGATTCTCAGCTACTGTACTTTAGCTCCTTCTCCCTCAATAAAGATTTACTGTTGATACCATTTTAGGACTATGTCCTTATTTAAAACTGTGTTTTCAGGGTTTTTTTGTTGCTTTATTTTTTATTTCTAAAGGCAGGAAAGAACGGAGCAGACTTATGGGGAGAAAGAGTTGAAGACAATTCTGATATTTTGTTACATGTGTCTGAAGCTCTTTTCTTACATCTTTAAAAATATTTTTTTTATTTTGTAAATTTCATATCTTAAATATGATATTATCAATAGACAAAGATTTAGCAAGGTAAATAACTCCTATGTATTAATACATGCACACACACACACACACACACACTCACACACAGAGGCTTAAGTATTTGCAGCCTTCCAGCCTATTACCTCTTTGCTTTCTGATCACCACTACACCCAGCTTAGATTAATTCTCAGAGAGGTGCAAGTATAATGGGAAACAATGATACATCTGGTAGCAGTAGGGTTGTGTATTTAAGGAACTACTTTTGTTTGTGGTACTGCAGAACTGAACTGTCAGGGAAAATTGTGAAGGACTGGCTAGATTATCTAGCACTTTTCATTTTAAATTAGTTCCCTATTGGTATTTTATCTGGGAGTCCAAATCACAGATTAAGAACCAAATGATCTACAAACACAAACCAAAGCTGCTATTTTTGCCGCAAAAGGTTTACAAGGCAAATTTAGGTACATTCCCCTTGCCAATGCCAAACTGACAGTCAAAACCTCAGTATTAAAGACCAGTTCTATTTTGATCTTCCCAGAATCGTCTTTGTGAACAACATGTAGTACATGGTTAGAGCTGACTAAAAAAAAGGAGATTAAATGCATGACATTGCATCCCTTTTAATATGTTGGTTGTTCACTTGCACGTAGTCGGGCAATTAAATCTGATAATAATCTCTCAGCCCTCCTGAAAACTCCTGGAGCACCAGCCTGTTGTCGCGGATGATCAGAATCTGTCCTGTTGCAAGGGTGGCATCTATTCCTAACGTTAGAGTGAGACAAGAAAGGGATCTAAGATTTCATTAGTTCAGGCTTTTTTTTCCATGTTCTCAATACAGCTTAAATGAATTCAAGGAAACTTAGTGGGGCCCTGAATCTATCATGCAGTCTGTATTCCTAAACTTGGAGAGTCTTTCTTGGTGGGAAAAGGAGGTGAGAAACTGGAAACTACCTACAAAAATGTTAATAAAATTGTGGAAAGAAATAATTTGTTGTGCATATGTTGTTGTATGTTCTTTTAAAATATTTTAATAACAACTAATTGGCCAGTTAAATTAATATGGGTATGTGGAGCCAAAAAATTCCAGGCATGTGAAAATAAGGAGTTTAACTACATCATGTTGAAGTGAAGAAAAAGCAACTTGCTGCACACCACGAACTATGCAAATGCCAACAGTAACAGAGAGTATGTAAATGGAACATGAATAAAGGATGATAAACAGTAATTTTAAAAAAATATATAGTCTACAGTGTTCTGTTTCAAGATTAGGTTAATTGAATGTGAAATGTTAGTTTAAGGGAAAAAAAGTGATAGATTAAGATTCACAAATCCTGAAGATAAGTGAGTTAAGGAATACTGGCATAACTGTAAAATAAATTTGACCCAAGAGCATGCAGATAATCATAAGCTCCTTTATCTTCTGGACCTTTGGGTTTAGTGCTTTATTTTTTATTTTACTGTTTGAAAAATAGATTTTAAAGATTTACATACTTGCCACAGAATAATATCTTAAACATGCCTGGATAAAATTATGACTTAGAGGAATTCAGCCATGATAGTCCTTATATTGAAGAACCTGCCATAACAAATTTTAATTCATAATTGTTATTGAATAGCAAAGACAGATTTAATTATCTCCATTATTGACCTGTTCTAAGCAAGTACTTTATGTTATAAATCCACACATTATTGCCAAAGAGCAGGCTGAATGCATAAATTCTCCGCCAGTTCTCTCAGCAGGTTCTTTATGCCACAGGAAAACTTCTGAAGGAATAAAATATGTCCAGCTTCTTCCAGCTCACCTAGCTGTAATGCAGACACATATTTGTCAGGGTTGCAGGCCCACAATAAAATAAAATTATTATTTGGGAATTCACGAGAGTTAAACAAGTCAAAAACTCAAATATTGAATAAGCCCGATTAAAAATTCAATGGTGAAAAAGTGGGTTTGATTGGTTGTGGCACCAGACATCAATTACACAGAAATTCTTCAGCAGCTCTGCCATTCAAACCCATCTGTTCCATAGTCATCTAAAGGAGTGATGACACTGTGTGAAAATAGGTAAAATGTGGTATTCTTTTTCTTTGCTGAAGAAAAGTGGATATAATAGCAACGATGACCTTGGTACAGGACATTTCCTGGGGAATTGATGACCGCCGTGGACCATCAACTCTCCCAGCTAGTCATTAATCCCCAGGAAATGCCCTGTGTCTGCCTTGTTATTGCTTAATTCAATTATTTGTGGTTGTGGCATTTATTCTGTGAATATTTTATTGCTCAATCTGCTCTCTGTCTTACCTCTGCTTCTCTTAAAGTCCATCTCACTGGTGCAGACTGGCTCAGCTCAAGAGCACCTCACATTTACCAGAACAGACTACAGTTCACACATTTCTGTGTGCCTGCTATTTCATTAAGATACGATAGCTAGAATGGAGTAATAAAAAGTGTACTTTTCTACCTATGTTAGGAATTTCATAAATTGCAATTACCAAACAATGTAGGGAATCAGGTTTTACTGGGCATATACATTGCATATATACAAGCACCATAACAAAAACAATTGATCCTGCTACTTGAAATGTCATCATTATGCTGAGAGCTTTTTAGGTATGCCAGAATGGTAGGATGCTGCAATAAAGTAGGAAATAGGATGGTGTGATTACTTTTTGTTAGTTTGGTTTTTTCTCCTGCCTTGTATTGTTCTTGTTCTTATTTCTTGTTCTGAGGGTGCAGCATGACAAGCATCTTACTGTCAGCCTTGTTTTTTCCTCCTCAATACTGCACCTCAGTGTTTATTCCTCCCCTTATTTCTGGCAGTGGGACTGTTCTGTGGGGAGCTAAAGATAAGGGAGCTGGATTTTAAAAACTTACAGAAAAAAACAAGACTGGTTTTAACCCCTGCAATCCATTTCACCGACCAGCCACACAAATAATTGTACCAGCACAATGGAGGGACTTGTCTGGAGCCAAGAAGGAGTGCTGAGGCTTAGCCAGCTTGCCACAGAAAGAAACTCTCTTCTAATTACAGTCTGAGAGTTGCATTCTCTTCTACACTAAAGGCCTTCACAGTGCTTTGGCTGTTTGAAGGAGCCATTAAACAAGTCTAAATAAAATCTATGTTTATGTTACTACTAACATGGAAGAAAGAAGACATTTCTAAAGCAGTTGAAAAACATGGGTATACAAATGGAAATTACTAGACAACATCTGATCATTCAATCACAACGTATGCACAGAGTTCCGTGGGATCAGATGGGATGTATGTGAGAATGTTGTAGGAGTCAACCAATGTCATCACAAAAATGCAGTGCCATCTTTTAAAGCTCATGGCAATTGATCAAGGTTAATAAGAACTGGAATAAAACTAATGGGAACTGGAAGAAAGCTGACAAGAACCCCATGAAGTTCGACAAGAGTGAGCGCAAAGCCTTGCGTCTGTTACAGAATAACAGCTCACACTAGTACAGGCTAGGAATGCAGAAAAGGATCTGCAAGTCATGGTGGTCAGCAAGTTGAATATGAGTAAGCAGAGCAGCAGCAAGGAAGAAGCAAAGATCAGCTGCATCCTGGGCTGTATTGCAAAGATTGCAGCCAGCAGATCTAGAGAATTTATCCTTCCCCACTATTTGGTCCTTGTGGAGACTGCATCTGGAGTGCTTTGTCCAGTTCTGGTCTCCCCAGTATAATAAAAATATTGACTTATTTGAGCCAGTCTAGTGGCACCAAAATATTTTAGAGCTGGAGCTTGTGACATATGAGGAGAGGCTGAGAGAACTGGGTTTATTCAGTCTGGAGAAGAGAAAGATAAAGGGAGACCCTATTGCAGTTTGCAACTGCATTGATCAGAGGATGCAGATAAAAGAGTCAGAAGCTTCTCAGAGGTGCACCATGACAGTCCAGAGGCCACAGGTACAAGTTAAAACATGGTAAATTCTGATTAGATATACAGAAAATTATTTTATTTTGTGGGTGGTCAAATACTGGAGCATTCTGCCCAGAGAGGTTGCAGAGTATCCATCCAGGTAGGTGTTCAAGACTCAACAGGATAAGACCCTGAGCAACCTTCATCAAATTAGACCTGCTCTGAGCAGGGGGTTGGACTATATGACCTCAAGTGGTTCCTCTTAACTAAAATTATTCTATGAGTCTACGATCCCAAAGCTATATTTGAAATAACATGAGGACAACGTTTCAAGCACAGGTACCTAAATGGTATGGATATAACTATCTATCACTGAGGCTAGAGTATCTCTTTCCCTTTTTTCACTAAAAGGCCATCCCCAGAAAACAAATATTGAATTATAACACTTCCATTAAGTTCTGTGTTATCAACAGTTAAAAGCTCATGTTAACACAGTTTAACTGCTTAAAGACAGCTACCCTTGTATCGGTAGTAATTAAGCATATTGCCTATAGTGGATTGGCATGTTGGCGTGCCACGTACTATAAGATGGAAAAAGTAGTAATGTTTTATTTGCATTTCTGCAATCCTATTAACCTTCAGAATCCTAAGATTCAAAACAAGATTTTTTGGAAATGTGATGGGAATCGTATATGCTTTCTTCTTGATATCATTGTCATACACAAGAAAACACAGGAGTTATTAGCTAGGAAGTAACATTGCTTTGCATCAAGATGGAATAGTGTTAGAGCACCTAATTTCCTTGAAATCCTTTGAAATAGTGCCTAGCCCACATTTTTTCCATGTCCTATTGTTTTCTTGCTACAGGCAACCCAAGTGATGGTCTCTACCGCTCCCATGCAACCTTTCATGTTCAGAGTCAGTGAACTATCTGCAAGTCCCATCAGAAATTTTGTAAACTCTGTGCAGGTTTATAGATACAACCCTTATCTTTCTCATAACTTGATGAGTGATAGGTCTGAGAATAATTGTCTGGGCCATTCCATTTGATGCAATTAGACAGACAGACACCACAGGGATATGTGATTGAGCTTGTTCCCCCAAAATCTCAGTTCTGCCCATTGAATGTTTATAATCTCCATTCTGCTCATTTCATTTCAGTTTTTCATTAATATCACTAAAGAGGCCATGAATCTGAAGTATAGAATTGGAACTCAGAAGATTTATACTGTGGTCCCAACTCTGTAACTGATTTGTGTGTGAATTCTTGCAACTCACTATGCATTACTCAGTTCCCTAACTTGAAAAAAAATAGAAAATAAAGCATTGTCATCCACTTTTAAGCTAGTGCTCTACTGGTGATTTTCTTCCAGTTTTTGAAATGTTTTTATAGTTTATAGACGACAAGCAGGGAAGATAAACATATGAAGATGCCATTGCCAGAACCAGTTTGTGACTCTGCTTCTCAAAATGTTCAAAAATAAATGTAAAATGCATGTGTAAGTCAGGATAAAGTTTTAGACACAGACAGACACAAGACTGCCTATACACACAGAAATGAAGTAGTTCCAAAATTCTTAAATGCTGCACTCCTTTGATAGGATAACCATAGCTAATGTTGTGTCAGGGTTTCCACTATAAACCCTCTCTTTTATAACTAGGCAATAAAATTTTACCCCAGGCATGAAGTACCAGGTCTCAGCAGAGTGGCTGACATTTTTATATGTACACGTTTTCACACACATAAGAAAAATCAGTTTAGCTACTTTAATACATGCGAATATAACTAATATAAAAAAGTTTAAGATACTTTTCAGTTGAACATATATAATGCACATAGACACATGCGCATATACACATGTATAACTCCAAACAGCTTCTCCTCATTACTGAAAGGGCACTGGAGAAAGATAATACGTACTCTTCAACTAGAAAACATGCATTCATTACTTATATCTAAAGAAATAATTGTATATGACCAGATATTTGACTGAAAGTTACTTTGTTCAAGGAAATATGAGCCCTCCCACGTGGCTTTACCTCCCATGCCACCAGCAGTCCCCTCACCCCCGACGTGATACACTTCATTAAACACAGAAGTGCTTTGTTGCATTAGGGGGTTTAAAAGAAGTGGAAAGGTAAGCTCCTTGCACTTCCTATGAGAAATGAACATCAACTTCCTCTGAAGAAAATGTAAATGGATTTGCTTAATTGGACTTGGGGCACTGGAGCAATTAATAATAGATTGTGTCATAGAAAGGGCTTTGTTTATATTTAAAGCAATAAATTACAAGTATTAAGTTTATATTTATTCCAAGTTAAACTCATTTGTAATTGACATGTTACTTAGCCCAAGGCTTTTAAGATCTTTTAGTATAATTAAATTAATAAAGAGTTATAGATCACTGCATGATAAACAAACAGCACGGACTTTAATATGACAGATATACAGAGAACAGGCCATGTAAGTAGATCATTATTATCGGTTTTACCTTCAGCAAAAATACAACTGAAATAGCAGCAAAAGATTCAGTGCAAACAATGGTAAGTGCAACGATGGTTTGTAACAGATTTTCTTTTCCCTTCCTAACTTGATGGTTAAAAAACATGTTTACCAGGGTGAGGGAATATTAGTCAGTAAAGTAAGCTTTCCTATCCCACCACTCCATCATAATTTTGTTTCTTCCACTCTCACACCAAATACTTTGGATTACATTTTTGAAGGGGTCACACCACGCAAGGAGTCACTGAAGCTTTGGACACTTGATTTCCAAGGGATCCTTCTAGCCCTCTGGCCCTCCACATGATAAGGTTAAGTATACCATACCCAGCAGACCTTTGTTGAAACAGTTAATAAAAATCTCTAATAGCTGTCATAGAGACCAGTGATGAAGGTCCCACACATGCCTTGGCAACTTATTTCAACATTTAATAATCCTGGTTTTTGATCTCTAACCAAAAATACTTGGTAAATAGAGCCTGTTTCTTCCTGTTTACTGTGGCCATGGAGAAAAGACAATTCTGTTTCTCTTCCAGCAGCCTTTTAAGACCAGTATGAGTCAAACACTCTCCCTGTTCTTCTTTTCTGTGCATTACACACATTAAAGAGCAGATTGCTCAGGCTGTCTGCACAGGAGCTGCTTTTCAGATCTCTGATCATTCTCTTTTCTCTCCTGCGGGGTCTCCCACACCTCTGTTGAAATACCCTATGCAGTACTCCTCCTGAACTCTTACAAATGCTGAGCAGAGCAGAAAGATATACCACATGTTTATTCGCTTTGCTTCTTTTAATCTTCCCAGAATAGTGCTTATCTTTTTCTCAACAGCATGACATTATTGACTTGTGTTCCACTTGTGATCTACTAATGCCTTTAAATCCCTGTCTACAGGCCTGTTGCTCAGCTAGTTTTTCCATATCCTGAGTTTGTGTGGCTGATTAGACCTGTCTACCTGCACTGTTTCACTTGTGCCTCTTGAACTGCATTTTGGTTTTCTTCAGACTATGCTTTCAGTCTGTCAAGATTCTTTTGAACTGAAATCCCACCCATCAGTATAATGCAGTGCCCTCCATCTCAGCGCTGCCTACAGATTTAATTGCCACTCCCTCTCCCTTCCCATCGTTCAGGTCATTAATGAAAACACGGAATGCCAGATCCCCAACAGCCATATGCAGAATCAGACTCAATGCTTCCTTTCATTTTAGGAGTAGCCCATTAATAAATACTACTTATCAATTATTTTGCTATTGGTTTTACACTATCCTAAAGTACACTTAATAAGACACTGCTTCCTTATAAGAATATCATGAGATACAGTATCAGAGTCAAGATTTTAGTAAGTCTAAAGTCAAGATATATATGACATTTTCTTCTTCTCCTCTGTCCATAATGCATCTTTGTCATAGAATAAAATTACATGGGCTTGACCTGATTTACACTTAAGTAACCCATGTTGACTGCTACTCATCTCCTCACTTTTTTGCAGCTAAACAGTTTCCTTAGTTATTCCAGTAGGTTTTTTTAAGTTCAATAGTCCATAACTCTCTAGGGTTTTTTCCCCTATTTTTAAAGATATGTACCATGTTTCTTCTTTTTCCTATTTTTCATACCATATCTGCCCTTGTAAGATCTCAAAAGTAAATGCAACAACCCCAAAAGTGGTATTTTGAGTTATTTAAATACCCTGGGATGAGACATTTTAGGATCAGTATATTTAAAACCAGTCATATTCTCTGACCTATTCCTTCTGTATGCCTTGGCCTTCTGGGTTAGTCAAATGACTCCTTTCAGTCCCTTAGCTGTCCTCTTTCCCCTCTGCTACCATGGACACTGCAGTATTCTCTCAACTTCCCTCTCAAACCCATTAGAAGACCAAAAACTAATGGTCTTCAAAACCTTTCTGCTATTAGTGGAGCTTATGCTGACAGTTTATAGTGTTAGAATAGATCTGTTCTTTTGGGATACTTTACCTTTGAAACTATTTGTCACCACCTTCTGTAGATCAAATGGAGACAAAGGAATAATTTGCTAATATATAAGGTCAGTGTTTGTGTTAAACATTCCCGCTGCTCCATGGTAAAGCAAAGAATTCACGAATGTTCCTGATGATGTCTTCCTTCCCAAGAGTTAAAAATGTATGCTGTTTTCTCATCTCGTTCCTCATTGGCCTTTTTCCTTTCCAGCTTGTCTTACTTCTCGTAAATGAAAGCTATCTTATTCCACATTGAGCTAACATCCATTTCTTGTTTACCAGTTCTATTCTTGCATACAGACATGTGTATGTGTAATGATATAGATATGGAGATATATATCTGTATGTGTATATTTGTAAATATATAGTTTTACATATATATACATATATTTACTTGCATATATGTTTATATAAATTCTTGTGTTGTCCTGTTTTTCTTTTCTAAACTCTTCTTTGTACAGCTTGTCCCATATTAATAATTCTTTCTTGGTTCTTTCTACTGTGGATGTCAGTTTAATTGTGCTGCAGTGTATTATTTGCTGTGCAAAGTGAGTACGTCATCATTTTCTGAACTAAACCCAGAGTTGAGAAAGTCCTTCTCTTTTCTCGTACTTGCTGTCCCAAGGAATGATTGTTCAAGGAACAGAAAATGACCTTTCTGTGTTGTTGCTCTTTCTGATCAGCTGATTGATTCCAAATAACAGATATCGTATAATATTACTTTTTTATCTTCATTTGTATGTTTGGGGTTTTTTATTCAATAGGTGGCTAATGGTACATTTGTACTCATACAAGTCTTTTGTGGGTCTTCTCTGTTCATACTTTTTAACTGAGACCCACTGAAATTTTATCAGTATTATTTATTTTATACCTATATAATGTTATATATTATATTACATTACATTATATTTCTTATATTATAGAGCTCTGTGACTTAAAATGTTATTCCTATTTGATCTAGAACTAGGTATTATAGTACCTTATTGATTTTTGTCATTGACATTTGTCACTCACTATGATATATTAAGGTCTTCCATTCTCAGATGTTATGGCACCCTGAGTTGGAAATTTTCTGTATTAGAAAACTGACCTTTTATTTGAGGATGTATGATCAAGAATTTATAGTGAAAGGCTGTGAATGTGAAGACTACTTTCTATACGTAATCACTTTTTGTTCGATCTTTATTGGGGAGGGAGGAAAAAAAGTCAAATATCAGAGTGACAGTCTTCTGAATTTGCTGTGAGAAGATGCTAAGCAATCAGGTAAAATCCCTACATTGTCTACCACTAGAAATTAATAGAACAGATTTTTTTATTTTTTTTTATTTAAAGTGTAGTTGCAAACATAAAATTCTCTTACAAGATTAACATTACTGAAACTGAACGTGTGAATATTCATTTTCTTTGGTTATGAAACTTTACTAGCAAAGGTGAGAAAAAAAAAAAGACTTGGAAGTAAAGAGAGTTATCCTTGTAGATTTATCAGCTCCACTTATCATGTTGAACATCCATGTGCACTTTTAATTTTCTTATGCATGGTAGCTTTCCTGCACATGAGGGTCTCTAAATATTACCAGCCCAGAGAATAAGAACCCCCTTCTGGGATACACTTATAACATTCCAGCATAGATTGTTGTCACATGAAATAATTTCATATAATGAAATTCACAATGCAATTACAGGTTAAATTACTTCATGTGTGCCATAGACACCAGTGTAAATTAAATAACCTCTGAATAAAAAGAAATCTAGATTTTTAAAAAAGAAAATCTAATAATAACAAGTTGCCCTTGTCATGTGCTCAGAAACAAAGAGTGTTTTTTTCCCTTGCTCTATCCCAAAGTTTTTTAATTGCTTTAACCTGCCATGCTTAAGTCACATTACTGAAATATACTCCAGGCAATCCTTTGCTTTCAGATCAAGAGAGCTGATAACTGATACAAATGTCAGTCCAGAGTTTTTTTTTCACATCATCACCTCTTTAAAAGACAGCTATTACTGCAAGTACTAATTCCCTGGTATATAATTTTCAGCACATCTTTACTATAGTTGGTTGTTTGGCTAGCTAACAATTCCTGTCTCTTTTAGGCAGCTAAATCGTTAGCTTCGACTGGTATCTTTCACTGATGCAGGCTTAAAAGCAACCCATGGCTAATTTGGACCTAAATATGCATTTAGTGCTTAATTTTGGTCTCTCAAGTTTGAAAATTGTAATCTAAATGACTTTGCCAACCTCATCTTGTGATAACTGTTATCTTTTGGGCTTACTAGAATTAGACTAGGAAGGAAAAAACCTGTCTCAGATATTGCTATGTGATAAGTACTGACCTATCTTGACTCTCTAATTGTGACTGGTAACTATGCGTAAATCAGAGTCATAACTGAAACTAGTTTCTGGGGGAAATCCTGATCCCTTGAAAGGCATAGAGTTTTGCCCTTTTTATTTCCTGTGGATAACAACAGCTCATTCTGACTCTCTGAAATGGAGATATAGGCATAGTTGCCTTCTTCAAAAAATGGCCAAGAGGACACACTGTGTCTTCATTCTCATGGTGATCTTGTGTGAAGCCAGGTTCTGACATCACCTGCTAACATGCAGAGCATGGACTAAATTTTTCAAAATGTCAATAACAGCATCAGGAATGTCATCTTTTTACTATGGTGGACTCACCTGAGAAATGCCAGATAACGTCCTTTAGGGACCTGTGACTTAAGAGCTGATTGTTGTCCTCAGCTCAGCTTGATTCCCACTAAATTATCTATAAAATTTTGATACAAGCAAAGATGGGGAAAATGTTTCAGCTGTGATGTTATATAACACTGTGTTCAAACAGAAAGAATTGCATTCATGAAAAATCCCATGCAAAACATTACAGGATTACAGTAGACCACAAAAGTCGAGTAATAAGCTCTCATTCTTACACTGAAATTGCTATATGCAATTTTCTATTAATATTTTCTCGCTAATGTTTTTAATGAAAAGATATTTTTAAAAGCAAGCAGAGAACAAACAAGAAGATTTTTCAAAGTGTTGCCAGTATGCTTCTGACTCCATCTTGCAGTAATTTAAGTTTTCTAAATAATTCCAGTTGATGTACTCCTTGGAGCAAATCCCTGCAGAGAACAATGGGACTGATTGTTTTGTTGACTGCCATTGTTTTATGTGTGGGTTGTTTCTCAAACCTCAGTGTTGGGCAGGGAAAGGAGACGTTCAGAGAAGCCCCTCTAGTGAATGGGTAACAGATGACTGTAAACCACAGGTATTAGACCTTTTCAGCATGGAGCTTTAGTGACTCAAAATGTTAAAAAAGAGACAGAAGAAAAACTGTGAACATATCCCAAAAGCTCAATGAATTCATTGTCTCAAATTAGACCAACCTCTGTTTGGATTTTTAACAATTTTGGAAATGTGGTTGATTTTGCAATGCACAAATAACTATACAATCTAATATCAAATGTACTTTGACATTTTGCAGAAGATATAACTGGCTATGGGGCTTATTAACAGCACAGTCTCAGGTTATACAATGGTGGTTGCAACATTTGTAGGTTTTTAACCCTCATGTCAAGTAGCAAAAATTACTTGATAAAACAATAAAAATTAATTAAAATAAGGAGGAACACATTACAATAACAGAGTTGCCTTAAATACATTCACTCCCATTCACAGCTGTGCTCAACCTACTGTGCTCAACCTTTTGCTTGATTTTCATGCAGCATCTCCTGACTGCTGTAACAATTCCTCACGTACTAAAGTATTTAATGAAATTCATGCAGTTCAGCATGATCACAGAAGAGCTAATCCAAATATAGTTCTAAGAAATAAGGTATCTTCTCTAGCCAAGTCTTCCCCACACAAAATATAATGTAAACTGGCTGACAATTTGAGCGGAAATAGAATTGTATAGCAAAACATCCCTGGGATGCTACCCACATTTTGGTACTTTGTTCACAACTTAAAATTAGCTAGTTTCTACTCTGAAATCTTACTTCTTTGGCAAGCATGTATGTTTTATTCTACTAGAGTCAAAGGCAAATCTTAGATTAAAATATGTGGGATATTTGTCCCATTCTGTGCCTGGCAGTAGAGTCAAGCTAAAAGCTAGAAGATCCACACAGTACATTATGCTTTACCTGTCTTTCAGGCCTTGAAAGCCTCATGAGACCAGCAATCCATAAAAATGCCATATCTTATTAGCACCCCTGTATGTACAAAATGACTTTTCTTTTTTATGCATTAAATTCAGGCAATATTGAAATGAAGTGTCACTTTAAAAATCAAGGTAATTTATTTTGCAAATTTTGAATCAAAATCTGGGACTTTACATTCTTTTCTTTCCTCTAAAGCCGCAATTTTCATCAAATAAACAATGAGCCCAAAGAAACCTTTCTCAGTATCTGACATCTAACATCTGTGTCAATCACAGAAAACCCTCTTATGGTTCTTTGCATGGAAGCAAGCATACCCTATCCCCCTCCTAGCTTCAGTGATTAATGAAGTGGCTAAAACATTCAAACATCTTAAGGAATTTGGACACCTAATCTCCAGTTATTTTAAGTCAACTGATATGTCCATGAGGGAGCTTTCAGTTCCCTACATGGTCATAACTTACACATGATCCTTTCCATGTTTTTCTTGATTTCTTTTCCCTGTGAAAACAGAAAGACTAGTAACTGGAGAAAACAGTAGGATTTATAGTGCACTGTTTGAAAGGCTGCAGCACTACAAGTGTTTCTTTTCTGCTTTTCTCTGTTACTGGCTAATAACTGATAACTGGCAGTTTCTGTCCCAGTCTCCATTCACCCAGCTGCTGTTATCCTGTCCGCTTCCCCAGGACTCTGAAGTGCACTGTAAAATGTCTGCAGATGGGCTTTACTGTTCATATAAAGAAGTACCCTAATTTTCTTTACTGCAGATCACAGTCATTTATTTTTACAGATCTGGGCTTTGTTTTTCATCTTCTGCATCTTTTGTTGTTCCCAGTACATCAGTGGTGACCTGCACCCAGACTCATGGTGTTATGACTGCCATTCTCTCTAGGGGACCTGTTTCTCCCATTCCAGAAGGACTATATCACTGATTAGTTCCATTGATTAGAAGCCCACAGGCACTCATGAATTCGCTTCAGTAACATAGGCAGGTCTTCTCTGTTGCATTTTTAAAGTCTACGTCTCTGTTGATGAATACCTGGCAGGAAGACCAAGGAACACTGAGAGCTTTGTATACCATTTTGCCTTTATGACATACAGGACTTACACATCAGCATTGTTCATCCTGCTCTTGAGCAGCTGTTGAACAGTATTTAATATTAGGACAGTAATCAGTGTTAGAAATTGAATTTAAAAGAAAATTAAAATGACCATCACAGTATCCTGTTGGATGTTGATGTGTCATTATTTCTCTGGGAATTACAGACGTTCACAATTTCCAGAAGAAACTTGGCTTGTGCAATCACAAGCCAAGCAATGTCATAGAAAATTCACACTTTGCTGTGTATAGCTGTATTTTCTTTACTGCAGTTGCAGTTTTCTCTTCACTAGGCACCAATCAGAAGTACAATGCCCATGCCACTGGGGGTGGGTCCACACCAGCAGTTTGGGGAACAGAGCAGCATGAGGAGGGATTCTGCAGGTCTCTGACTGGCAGGAGGACACAGCAGTTACCTCTTGTTTCAGCCACTCTATCACCCCTGTTCAGTTGGCCACCACAGGGGTAAGGCATTTGGATCCCTGTTTGTCTGTTGCTCCTACTGAGTTGCCATATGCACTTGTATATAGGGATAGCATCCTGATTCTTGGCCTCCTTCCTTTTTCTTCCACTTTCCCCTTCCTTCTCTTCCCGTGTACCTTACACCTCCACACATCCATACAGAGTCTTGCTTTACAAGAATATTATATCATTACCTTAAAATTATTTCCCATTGGAATTATGCCATTAATTCTTACATTCTGTAATTTACAATAAAATAATGCTGTGACTCCTGAATCTTTAAACAAAAGGGATATCAGTGCTCTGCAGAGAAGGGTTGTTGGAAGCAGAAATAGAAACTCCCCATCCTAAATCTTAATTACAAATTTTATTTGTACAATGAAGAGTAAGATTTCAGTAGTCCTCTATTTGTTCAGAATCTCTTTATACAGGTTTTCACAGCAAATTAATTTGTATAATACAGGAGGATTTTGCTACAGTTGTGACTAGACTAATGTCATTTTGGATAATCTTCATAATGTCTAAAACTTCAATATCTCCCTGAACAGCAGAAGCAGCAGGAAAAAGAGAAACTTCTCTCCCTTGTGGCTTATGGATTTATTTGCACTGGTCATATTAAGCACTGCAAATAATTTATTTGGTGAAATTAGGTCTTTCTGTTTAAGAGATCAGAAAACAAAACTTTCATGTCTATGGCCTTGTGTTTAGGTCACTCTCCCAGAAGGGAAGGGCAGGATAAAAAGGTGCAAAGAGAGGTAAAAATGAGAACTGCATCATTTGGCAAAGCATTTGGGAAAGCATATACTGTAAACAGATATTACAGTCTGGATCAGTTACATATCAAGTAGTTCATAGAGGGAGCATTCATACTAAGAACTCATTGGATAGCTTAAGGCACACATTCTGTTCACTAAATTCGATAACGTAACCTTTACCAATTAATTCCACTTTCAGCTGAATTAAATAATTGGCATCAAAAGGAACTTTACCAGCATTTTAAAACCACTAGGCTATATTGTGACTGGGTTCTGTAGGAAGGTTTCAGCAGTTTTTTATTTTATTAGTTGCAGATATCTAGTTGGAGGAGCTATCAATTTTATGGTCTATCCTTCTTTGAGCATGAGGTTGGATTAGCATCCTCCTAAGGTTCCTTCCAATCTGAATTACCCTATGATACCATGAGCCTGTCATAGAATATTATTCTCCTATAGTTATTGTAGGATATACTAATAATATATTTTTATATAAAGATAAATATATTTTATAACAATCGCTCTCCTATATTCATGTTTATCTGACTGTTGTTCCCAGTTTCTGCAGCATTCATGAAAAATAGCTACGAAAAGTAAGCCTTTAATCAGCAGACTTATTTGCCTATACAAGGGTCTTTATCCATACTGAGAATTTGTTAAAGGCCTGCGACAAGGTTTAAAAATAATGAATTATATCAATCCTGTAGCTTTTAAAAGTAATCTCTGGTAATTGCTTGAGGATTTAAATAGCTTGTTAGGTTATCAAGATTTTTAGAGACTGGAAATAACCTTCTGCACCCAAACACTGCAGTATCATTTATTTTTAAATACATATAATTGAGGTCATCATGAGAAGAGCTCTGCCTACTGGGAACTTCTCAGTCCTCTGAGACTGGTGGCTAAGCAAGATATTTACTGAAAATTAAGTCTAAATCATCAAGGCTTTTTTAGAAATTGTTTCAACATTGGCCTCTCATGCCTATCTATTACTGATTATTTGGTTTAAGCAATTTTTGTCTTTGAGAGGGAACACTGATACTGTAATTTTAGAGAGTTCCGAAGCACTGCAGTTCTTTTCAAGCCCACAAAGCTAGCTTTTTTTTTTTTTTCCCCAATCTAAAAAAGCTATTCATCTTTTCCTTTTCTCTTCTGGCCCATCTCTTTGCGGTAGCTGCAGCGACTGGGATGAAGTTAGAAGAATTTAGCTAACAGAGTTCAACAAGTTTATGGTGTTAACAACAGGAAACCACCACACTAATCTGCAGATTGCCTGCCTTCACATACAGGGCTATTCATGAATTCATGCTGCTGTTTTCCTGCATCTCAGAACTTCCATTGTTTTATATGGGAGCTTGGAGGCTGGTTTAATTAAAGTGATCTGAATAGAAGCACAGTATGCCAGATGTACATTATAAATATAGAGCAGGTTATGTAATGGTAAATCATCAGGAAATATATGGGAATGGTTTGTGATAACTCATTGTTAACTAAATAGAAATCCTAATTTATTTCACTGTTTTAAACTTACTACTTTTTTTAACTAGCACAAATGAACTTTCTTTGTATTTTCACTTTTTCCTTCTTTTACTACAGCTTTCCCATGGGGAAAATCTGCTTCAAATTAGTTTATTTTGGTGAACAGGTACTATTCAGTGTGAATAAGGACTGTAGCATTTGGGCTAAATCCACAGCGGGACTAAGACAGGGTATGCTGCTGCAGTTGCTTCTGCCCACAACAGAGGTATCTTAAAGCCGATTCAGCTGCCATCTAATTGGCATAAAGACAGAAAGTATTTTGTTTCAAAATTTAAATTCCCAAGGTCTTCAAAGAATATAGGCTTGCTCCAAAATATCTGCTTTTCATTATGTTGATCTGCTCAGCTCTATTGTCCCATGATTCACCAGTTAAGTATTGCCTCTCCTAATTTACTTATGTGGCCTGATCGATAAAGCATTTTCAGCATCGTCTTGACAGAAAAGGCAAGAACAGTGAAGGTCTCATTCTTTCCTCTTTTTATCCTATTCTTTCTTTGCTGGACCCTGAACACAACACTGTAGTTCGCCTTTCTCTTCCCCTTACTGAAACTCACTGAAACAGCACATGTGGAAGCCCCCCATCCCTGCATTTAGAAGACTGCCTCTTCATCTCACAGGCAAAAAGCTCTTTGTGCAGCCCTGGTTCAGGACATACAGCACTGGCTTTCACTGGGTTAAAAGGTAGAATGAAGCGTGTATTCTTCAACTACTTGTATACTACCGTATAAACAAACCTCAACACAGAGAGTCAG
Organism: Morus bassanus; assembly: GCA_031468815.1. Classification (NCBI taxonomy): domain Eukaryota; kingdom Metazoa; phylum Chordata; class Aves; order Suliformes; family Sulidae; genus Morus; species Morus bassanus. Next base: position 100,070,498 of record CM062567.1, read on the forward strand.
TCACCACAGAAGTCGTGGGTGCAGATACATGTTTCACATATGATTTACTTTTTTCTTTGAAAGCCCATGAGCAACTCATTCAATAGTCAACTATTTTCAGATTTTGGACTATGCTAATTCCTGAATTATGACACTTTTTGCATTTCCTTTTAGACTGTGTGTTCCACTTAGCTAGCAAAGAGGCTTTAAATGTTGAAATAACTTTTTATAAGCCACATTTTGTATCAAAATTGAAATATTTCTGACAAGAAACATGTTCCTACATATTCATTCGGTGCTCTTCCTGTCTTTTGCCTAATTAATGGTTTCACCTGGCAGACATTTCCAAAACTGACTGGGCAGGAGGTATAGAACAGGCAAATCCCACTGTTTGCTAATTAATTTCCCTCTTCTTAAGATCACTAACGGAAAAATCAATGGTCATCTAGCACATGTGTTCTTTATAACCTGCCAGTGGTTTAGCATAATTTGTTGAAAGATTACCCAAATAATATTTACAAAGAGGTAAAGGTGTCAAAAGGTCTTTACAAGCAGAACAGTAGAGAGTATTACAAATATTTCTCTAAGTGTGGAATTTTCTTTCTGAAGAATTTACACTTCACAGCAAATACACATCCTAGACTCCTGCAGAAACCTCCCTAATTTTAACCTGCCTTTCAAGGAGTTTCTGCATCAGACAGAGCATCATAACTAGCCTGGGATAGTGGAAATAAGGCACAACTCCTCTAGTTTCATCACTACAACTTACCCTATGATTCCACTTGTTGTAGTAGGTGAAACTGGCATAAACCAGAGCAATAAATTAGCCTGTCATGCCTGAATTGTCTCTCTAAATCCACGACAGGACTGGATGAGACTCAAAGTATGAGCCAAGGGGTATGTCTGGGCAGTGATTTTCAAGTTTCAGATGTCTGTCTACATCATAGCCCACACATCTAGTACTGCTTACTGCAAGAGATTTTGAAGAATGATTTTAAGAAATTTTCATGAGCTTTGGAAAACCAGCCAGGGCTTCTGAAATTAGGCATAAAAACTTGCATTTATTTATGTATGGTCTTCTAATACTACATATATTCAAATTGCTTAGAAACCTCAAAGTATCTTTATGTCCTTTTTCTTTTCTCTGAATCATTTCAATTATAAGGAAAGGAATGTCCCCATCCCATTGATCTATAATAACAGATACAAGGAAAGAATTCTATAAGGCATTGCTGTTCTTTCTGATTCCTTACAAGCACCCAGCGAAAAGGGAGCAAATGACGAATTTGGTATTCACAAAACTATAAACATGCTGTTTTGGATAAACACAGTTTCAGTCATGAATCAAGGCAGCTGGGAGGTGGGTTGGAACAGCTTTGCCAAAACAGGCTGCCACCAGCTATAGCGGCCAAATTCTAAGGGTCTTGACAAATGGGGAATGATGGCCAAGTGGGTCAGAGGATGGGCTATTTCAGCACATTTCTTCTGCAGCCTGAAACCTCTGCCCATGCTGATATGAACCCTTCAGTGGTTATTTGCACCAGTCTATCCCAGCTGGACCTCTCCTGGAAAATCTGCAGGTGACACCACCTGCTGCCCACACTCCTGACTTGATTTAGATAACTTGAACAGGTTTAAGTACAGTCACCTCCAGAGGTTGCAGGGATGTACATGTTGCAGTTACCAGCTCTGGGCTTGCAGTGATGTTTCAGAACTTTCTGGGAATTCATTGAGGCATGCAAACACTTTGGCAGTTGCATGGTTTAGCCTTGCATGCTCCTCTTGTAGCTTTTGGTGCCTGGCACTCAGTGCATATGCAGGAGGTTGCGGAATATGAACCTGATCATGCTTATGAGACAGGAAAAGAACATCATCTTGTGGCTATATATTTACTATTATTTTGAATATGGTATTCATGTGTAGTAACATTGAAAACAAATCAGAGACTATCACTGTTCCCTGCAACAGCACGCATGGGTAGATCTTGGTATGTGGCTTTTAGGTGCTTTATGGACCTGCAGCTGCCTGGGCAGCATGTGAAGACAGCAGCTGACTCACACCTGCCAGACTCATTCAAATCTTGGCTTAAATATTCTGTCATTGCTCATTAATCCCTGATTTCCTTCTGGCTGGCCAGAAAGGAAAAAGAAAAATATTTGGAAACTGGGAGTCACCTTCTAGGTCCTGGAAGTAGCATGCAAGAGTGTTGTGGTCATGTATGACCATGTAAGATTCTTGTATTGAAAACCAGAAAAAAAGGCAGCTACTTCCACAATGATTTTTTTTCTTTTTTTTTTTAAAGTGGGAATTGTACTAAGCCCTCCTTCGACAAACAACAAGAGAAAGCACAGTCCCAGAGCTGCTGAAAAACCATGGTAAGAACAGTCACCAGAGGTGGTGGAGATCCTTACTCTAATGTGCATTCTCTGTGTTTTAGAGGACAGATGTGAATCTCCATCCTGGGGGAGTATTGTAGGCAGTAATCTCTGCCTCACAGGGACTCTGCCATGTTACATCAGTATTTTATCATTCACTGAGACCAACAGGAAAGCAGTTGGCTCCACAGCCTTGTAAATTGGATCACTCAGCTGGAATGAGAGAGACTTAGGTATTGAATTCTTGCTTTCCAGATACTCATTGGTGCAGTTCCTGCAGAAGACCCCAAAACTTGGCTACAGCATTTACCTGATAGCGCGTAGTCAAGTCTTTGCTCCTATCATCCCAGTATACCAGTAGCTCAGTGGCCTGCTTTGGTACTTACATGCTGTTAACTTAGCAAATGAAAAAGGGAGATGCATAGCCAAAAGCATTATGTTTCTAATACTATTAGAGTACTAGTGATAGGACAAGAGGAAATGGCCTCAAGTTGCACCAGAGGAGCTTTATATTGGATATTAGGAAAAATTTCTTCATGGAAAGGGTTACCAAGTATTGGACGAGGCTGCCCAGTGAAGTGGTTGGGTCACCATCCCTGGAAGCATTTAAAAGTCATGTAGACGTTGTGCTTAGGGACATGGTTTAGTGGTGGACTTGGCAGTGTTAGGTTTACAGTTGGACTCAATGATCTTAAGGGTATTTTCCAACCTAAATGATTCTATGATCCTATGATTCTATCTTGTACTTACAGAGCTTGGCGCTCAAGATACCACAAGTTTTTGGATCAATTTACACTTACAGCATTGTTATTAACTGAAGCAAAAAAATGAGGAAAAAGGAAGTGATCGTATCCCCAGCACTGTCCACTATATGATATGATTGCGTAGTCTCATGTCTCACCTACAGCCTAAATATGCATTCCTCACAGAGGGAGGGCAGCCTATGAGAGGTACCTTGAGGGGATGATTAGTGCTAACTGTATATATCTAACATACGCATGCTTTGGGTTCCTAAGAAAACTCAGTAAGACCACAGTCTTATCATACATGTCATCATTTGAAATTGACAGGCACACCACTTTTCTTATAATTAGAAGCTTTGAATGTTAATTTCCCAAATTCCCACATCATCAGGAGGATGAAATTTAATCTCCGCATATGTCACAGTGGACTGAGCCAGGGACTTGATATGTTAGGAGAAACCTGGACCTTGTATATTTTTAGGTGGAAGGAAATGGTAACATTTCAGTGTAACACTGTACTGTGCTTGCCCCTCAGGGGAGGGTTTATATAAAGAGTGTTTCAGTAGCGTAGGGTCATTTTTGAAACTGACAGGGCATTGCTTTCTTTAAGGTCACAGCATCTAGCAAGACCCCATAGATAGCAGCGAGTCAGCCTCTAAGACTCAGGAACAAAAGATCCCTAGAACAAGTCAAGTAAATTGTGGCTGGTGGATGCTGCAAAACCTGAGACAGTAAAACAATGAGCTAATGGAGTATCAAACTGGGTAAAAACCTATTGGCTGAGAAACTATCGAACTCCTAGTTGTCTGTGTGAAACTGAGGACTGCAGATTTAAGTAGAAGCAAAAATGAAGGAGTGACTGCAGATGAAAAGAAGACACTTTTTGGGTCCATAATAGGAAACTGCTGTCACATTGAAAAGAAAAAATCCTGAAATATTTGAGCTCTTATTAACAACTTATTAACAACCTCTCATAAGGTGAACTTTTTGTAATTTATCAGGGAAAAAAAAGTAGTCATTTTCATGAACTTTCCGGGGAAAAGCCAGTATGGTATTTAACCTGCGCCTTGTCAACTCTCCCTACAGAAATTATCTTTCTTCTTTAGGGAGGGAGCACTCCACAGTGGTAAATGACCATGCTATCTTTTTCCACAATCCCATATGTGAAATAGCTACATTTTTGCCCATGATTAATGAGATAAGTTCAAATAAAGGTTATGTGTTTAAACCTCAGCAGCAGAGTTATGAGACACACATTTAATATTTTTTTCATCAGAAGCTACATGCTGTTCTAATTTGCTGATTGCCAAATTATGTCATCCAGCTAAAGAGTTTTTTTGTTGATATTCAGCACTACAGAGATGTCTTACTTAAATAGCAAGATAGAGAGAAACTATTAATATGAAGGAAAAACAATGATCTAAACTACAAAATATGGTTATCAGACATAGCCAATAAAGTCCTTTATTAAATGAATAAATATGATCTGAGACTACCCATATCATTCTTATATGCAAGACCACAGTTAAATTAATAAATCTCCTACTGGTATAGATTTACTGCATAAACAAGCAGTAGGCTAGAGAGGTTATACAATCTTCACCTTTTTGCTTTATTTAGGAGAAAAGTGCATGGGAAGAAACTGTTTTTAAATTTTTCTTCTCATTTACTCTCCTTTTTTGTCTCTCACACCAATAGATATAACCCAGTCACTTCAATCTTTTGAAAGGTTTGTCAATTCATGTCATTTCTTTGGACATCTTGCTACCAGCTGTAGAATGGATACAATAAAAATATGAGGGAAGTGATAAAACTTCCCCTATAGAGACTAGAGTGCAGTACAAGGGAATCAGCTGAGGTTTTTATGATAATAATTTTGGCTTATGCCTGCACTGCAGTCTGCAAGGCTGTGCAGAGGTACTAGAGCAAGATATAAATGAAGCTGTTGAGCCAGAGCAGTACCAAGCCTGGTGGGGGCTAGGTGATCACAGCTCTCCCAACTGGATCCTTTCTCACTCCACATGTTGCCTCTAACTACTGGAAATTTCTGGAAGGACTTCAGTAGGGTTTTCAGGGTTTGTCTTCGTACCAGAACACAGGAAATATGTATTGGTGGTGCTGATTGCCTCATGCAGACCAGAGTCAGAGCTTGGGAATGGGGAAGAAGGGTCACTGAAGAGCATCCTAGTGTCACTCTGACAAAAAGTAATGAGAGCTGAACAGCCTAGGGAGAATGGAAAATCTTTAAGCTAATACGACATTTTCAACCATGAGTCCTTTGGTTTTAACCAAAGAATACTTCCTCTTTCAAGAGTGATAAAAAGAGCTTTAGGAGTACAAACACAGCAATGACAGATTCATTGGCACTTAACAATTCTGGCTATTCAGCATGAAGCCCTAGCCATAAAAATCAGAAAGATAAGGTCTTTGGAACACTGTGTTGTGCGCTGCCTTATAACCTGCATGTAATGTGCTAAGCAAGTCAATGTCCTGAATTTTTTTTTAATTACTGACTTTCCTAGGTGTGAAGTTAAGTTGCATTACAAACCATTTTTTCTTTGCAGGTCAATGTATCTAAATCCAAATCTCAACTGGAATTGGGCAATTGAAACTTTTTGTAAAATTGTCATAGAAACTTTATGGAATAACAACCTGAAAATGAAATATAGTATAATTTAAAAGGACGTCATCCGAGCAGCATATCGCACCTCAGAATATTTTCAAAAAGGCATGCTTACACCCCTGAACATACCAGGCAGCTGCATACAAAATATTCTGTAAACCTATAGACATTATGTTAAGTTGAACAGTGCTAGAAATATCCAGCTCAGCATCTTCACAAAACCAGGAAAATTAACAAGTTAGGCAAAGGCAAAGTATGATGATGAGGGAAAAGGCTGTGGATGTTGTCAACCTAGACTTTAGTAAAGCCTTTGACACTGTCTCGGACAGCATACTCCTAGAGAAGCTGGTGGCTCATGGCTTGCACAGGTTTACACCTACTGAGTAAAAAACTTGTTGGATGACCGAGCCCAGAGAGTTGTGGTGAACGGAGATAAATCCAGTCGGCGGCCAGTCACAAGTGGTGCTCCCGAGGGCTCAGTGTTGGGGTCCGGTTCTATTCGATGTCTTTATCAATGATCTGGATGAGGGGATCGAGTGCACCCTCAGTAAATCTGCAGATGACACCAAATTGGGTGGGAGTGTTGATCTTTTCGAGGGTAGGAAGGCTCTACAGAGAGATCTGGAGAGGCTGGATCGATGGGCCAAAGTCAACTGTATGGGGTTCAACGAGGCCGAGTGCCAGGTCCTGCACTTGGGCCACAACAACCCCATGCAATGCTACAGGCTTGGGGAAGCGTGGCTGGAAAGCTGCGCGGTGGAGAAGGTCCTGGGGGTGCTGGTTGACAGCCAGCCGAATATGAGCCAGCAGTGTGCCCAGGTGGCCAAGAAGGCCAACAGTATCCTGGCTTGTATCAGGAATAGCGTGCCCAGCAGGAGTAGGGAGGTGATCATCCCCCTGTGCTCGGCACTGGTGAGGCCACACCTCGAATGCTGTGTTCAGTTTTGGGCCCCTCAGCACAATAAAGGCACTGAGTTGCTGGAGTGTGTCCAGAGGAGGGCAACGAAGCTGATGAAGGGTCTGGAGAGCAGGTCTTATGAGGAGCAGCTGAGGGAACTGGGGTTGTTTAGTCTGGAGAAGAGGAGGCTGAGGGGAGACCTTAGTGCTCTCTACAACTACCTGAAGGGAGGTTGTAGCGAGGTGGGTGTTGGTCTGTTCTCCCAAGTAACGAGTGATAGGATGAGAAGAAATGGCCTCAAGTTGCACCAGGGGAGGTTTAGATTGGATATTAGGAAAAATTACTTCACTGAAAAGGTTGGTCAGGGATTGGAACAGGCTGCCCAGAGCAGGGGATGCCCAGGGATGGTGGGGTCACCGTCCCTGGAGGTGTTCAAAAAACTTGTAGATGTGGGACATGATTTAGGAGGCATGGTGGTGTTGGGTTCATGGTTGGACTTGATGATCTTAGAGGTCTTTTCCAACCTTAATGATTCTATGATTGTTAACCCTTGAATACAAAAACTTCAGCAGGTAGAAACATTAAGAACGTAATTCCATGTATATATATATAAAATCTTAAATATTGATTTAATTGTTTTTTAAATATTTTTAATTCTTAAATGCATTGTCTAGCTTCCCTTGTCAGTCCCTCGTGTCTACTCATTGAATAAGGAATCAGAAGAAAACCAGCAAAAATAGACAACACACAAGAGCTTAACTTGACAACAGGACTATTCCTATACATAAAACTATTATAACTGCTATAAAACACTAGAATTATTACAGAAACACAGGATTATAGATTAACTCAGGGCATGTGTGAAAATAATCATTCACTGATCAGTAATTTTCAAAATAAGAGAAAGCTGAATTAGATTATTTTCTAGATAAAATCCTTTATACATTAAAAAAGCAAGACTTGAAAAATATCATTATCTAATGGAATAATGAAATTCATTAAGTTTCAAACAACTTCCCAATAAATTTAAATAATCATTGTTCATCCTGCTATCTATTTCAAGTGCATTTACACAGGAAGCATCATAAAGAACTAATCCTTTGTGATTACTGCAGTAAACATGGCTGAAGTTCACTGTGGCTGCAGATTTTCAATTTTATACAACAAAATGTTGAGTTCTTCATGTGATGAATGAAAGAAGGAAACAGAAGAAAATCCAAGATTAATCTCACTTTGCCAACTCATTTTAGCATAAATAAAAATGCAAGCATTGCTAAGGGATTCTGTGCTTGGTGTTATAGAGCAGAAAGAACTTGCTAGGACCCATACATTAATTTACCCTTTTAAGCATCTCTATATTTTTAATAAAAAATTACATATTTGTCTTGTTATACACAGGCACATTTGAAGGGAGAAATGTTGAAGCATTTTCACTTGAAACTTGATTGAGACATTTTAAAGGAAAGGAGAGAGGTTTAAACCACTAGGTTGGGTTAATGTAAATTGATTTGTCCAAGGTTATTTGTTTAGATAATAGAGGTAATAGAAGGAAGGCCCTGGGTCTTACAGAAGTGATGCTCTGAGACATCCCAGCCTGTCATCATGCTCAAAGCAGGTTCATAACAGGGCATACTCCATTTAGGAAGGGAAAATTCAATTAGGATGATTCTGTGGACTCAGGGATCCCAGTGAGGATCAGGATAGGCAATATTCAGATTTCATTGTCTCACAACAATACATGCCAATGAAAGATAATTTTTGCCCTGCCTTGTGCTCCCCCTTGTGTTTTCCCAAAGTCTGTTAATAGGGTTTTGATGTTAGAAAAAATGAGATTATAATTGTTTATAGTATATTTCATTAATTATACTTAAAATAATAAAACTGGCAATAGTTAATTACTAGCAACAGTGAAAAAAATATTTGCCAAACCTATCCAAAATTATGACTTTGGCACTGCATAATGACTAGAGTTAAAAAATCTGCAGCATATACAGAAATGCAAAATAATTAAGAAACATTAAAAAAAATCCCAACAATTAAGTAGTTTCTGGGATCAGTAATTTTTCCTGCAGTGTACTTTCAACTAAATATGTATGTCAGCAAAGGTCTGAAAGTCATAGCAAAAACTTAGGAAATCTGGGAAACCCTCAAGAAGGCTTCATCATTTTAAATGTGGAAATACCAGCGCTGCCAACCCTACAATTTCACCAAATCTCAGATATCAACCATAAAATTTCAAAGTCATGAGCAAGACATCTAAAATCATAAGGTTGACTGAAGTACTGATTAAATGTGAGACTGTGTTTGATCTGTCCTTTTGATTTTTAATGTCTTCTTACCCTCCACACTATGGATGTGTCACAGCAACAGAGGTGTCAATTGTCCAAAACGTAAGCTGGTTCTGGTCCACACAGCAAGAGTTGGTATAGCCCGATGATCAACTTCATCCAGCTTTTCCCCAGTATAAGAATGCTGATTAGTCTGTCATTACTCCTCAGCCACACAAATACCAGTTTCTCACCCAGAATTCTTTCCTGCCACTGAAGAGTTAGTGGAGGAAAGTCTATACATTTATTGCAGCAGTTTTCATCGACTCCTTTTCCACAGGAGCAGCAAAGGTATATATTCAGAACATCCGTCCTTGGGGTAGAACAGAAATTCATGTGAATCCTATTAACTGTATGGTAGACTTCTGTGGAGACTTTAAGACATCATACTGAACACAACAGATGAAAATTAAAAACACAAAGGCAGAGAAGAAAGAGCTTGAAGGACAATGTCCAAAAGGCATAAAGTTAATAAACCCTATTTTAAACACATCAGGAGTAAGAAACTTGCCAAAGCACCTGTAGGGCCAGTAAGTAACCAAGGCATAGAAGGAATGTTCAGAGAAGATAAAGTTCTGGTAGGAAAACTCAGCAAATGTTTTCTATCTGTTTTCCCTGTGGAGAAGCGTAGGAAGGATTCTCAAAAAGACCCCTTCTCTGTGCAGGACTTATCAGATGGTCTTGCTCATGATGAACTGGTGGAAAAATGTGGAACAAAAACACCAAATAAAAAATTTCTCATCAGAATACACAGAATCATATAGGTTGGAAAAGACCTTTAAGATCATCGAGCCCAGCTGTAAACCTAACACTGCAAGTTCACCACTAAACCATGTCCCTAAGCACCACATCCAAACTTTTAAATACGTCCAGGGATGGTGACTCAACCACTTCCCTGGGCAGCCTGTTCCAATCCCTGACCAACCTTTTCAGTGAAGTAATTTTTCCTAATATCCAATCTAAACCTCCCCTGGTGCAACTTGAGGCCATTTCTTCTCATCCTATCACTCGTTACTTGGGAGAACAGACCAACACCCACCTCGCTACAACCTCCCTTCAGGTAGTTGTAGAGAGCACTAAGGTCTCCCCTCAGCCTCCTCTTCTCCAGACTAAACAACCCCAGTTCCCTCAGCTGCTCCTCATAAGACCTGCTCTCCAGACCCTTCATCAGCTTCGTTGCCCTTCTCTGGACACACTCCAGCAACTCAGTGCCTTTATTGTGCTGAGGGGCCCAAAACTGAACACAGCATTCGAGGTGTGGCCTCACCAGTGCCGAGCACAGGGGGATGATCACCTCCCTACTCCTGCTGGGCACGCTATTCCTGATACAAGCCAGGATACTGTTGGCCTTCTTGGCCACCTGGGCACACTGCTGGCTCATATTCGGCTGGCTGTCAACCAGCACCCCCAGGACCTTCTCCACCGCGCAGCTTTCCAGCCACGCTTCCCCAAGCCTGTAGCATTGCATGGGGTTGTTGTGGCCCAAGTGCAGGACCTGGCACTCGGCCTCGTTGAACCCCATACAGTTGACTTTGGCCCATCGATCCAGCCTCTCCAGATCTCTCTGTAGAGCCTTCCTACCCTCGAAAAGATCAACACTCCCACCCAATTTGGTGTCATCTGCAGATTTACTGAGGGTGCACTCGATCCCCTCATCCAGATCATTGATAAAGACATCGAATAGAACCGGACCCCAACACTGAGCCCTCGGGAGCACCACTTGTGACTGGCCGCCGACTGGATTTATCTCCGTTCACCACAACTCTCTGGGCTCGGTCATCCAACAAGTTTTTTACCCAATGAAGAGTACACCTGTGCAAGCCATGAGCCACCAGCTTCTCTAGGAGTATGCTGTCTGAGACAGTGTCAAAGGCTTTACTAAAGTCTAGGATGACAACATCCACAGGCTTTCCCTCATCTGCTAAGCGGGTCACCTTGTCATACAAGGAGATCAGGTTAGTTAAGCAGGACCTGCCTTTCCTAAACCCATGCTGACTGGGCCTGGTTACTTGCTTATCCTGTACATGCTGCGTGATGGCACTCAGAATGATCTGGTCAGGATGATCTGATACATGCTGCAGAGTTCAAGGAACTCAGGTCTGAAGTCATGCTTCACAGAGCTATGGGAGTCCTTTAAAAGAGCAAGGATGATCACATAAGGATAAGGTAGTCTGGAGAATATAATCCAGATTTCCAAATAGTCTAAAAGATGCCAAAGAAATGAAACTGCTATGGGGAAATGTGAAGATCCTAATCTGCATAAGTAATAGGTTAAACAGGAATAAGATAATAATAGGAAGTAGATAGCATAAGAGAAATAACTCTGCATTTTCGTCATATGCATAGTTAGCAAGGTTATCATTCAGTTATAAATAAGATGATTTTTAAGATTAATCTCTAATATGCCCTGTCTTGCCTCACCATTAACACATCCCATTGTTTTTCAAAAAGTCATTGGTTTTACCTTAGACTTGCTTAGATCCATTGATTTACCCTTGGGGACGGCTTCCAAAACTCACGAACATACATTCTGCTCTGTAATTTAAATGCTGTCAAGCTTTAGGAAGCCACCTTAGCTTCTCTGGTAGGAGTCTACACTTGTGATAAAGGTAGGAGCCTTTACTATATAGGTTTCATTCCTGGATGTTGGGTCAATATCTAAAAAGAACAGAGATATAGCAGACAGATAACATTCTGTTTCTGTCAGTCTATTGGACCAGCTGCCTGCATAGCAGACTTCAGCAGATAAAGAAAACATTTCTTGTCTATTGCATTTTAATTATCTGGGAACTGAGAACTGGTCAATGTCTTCAGTCTGCAGCTTCCATCCCTCCATCCATAATTGCTCAGCTCACAAGTTGCTACTTACCTTTTTTCTGTTCCTCTGCTATCATTTTGGAATTTTGTTCTAATTTTTTTATACATATCTCTTGCTTTAGCAGTGCTGGCATTTGCAATGACTGAAAATTATATGGAAAGACCTTAATTTTAGTATTCAATGCACAGCTAACTGCAGATCTTTGCTTTCCTTTGAAATATTTCCTGTTTGAATCTCAGGTCAGTCAGACTATCAGAGCTGGAAGCAAAGATTATTATAAAATCCTAGGCTTGCTCTTTATACATTGAAGACATATGCAGAAATACAAAGAGAAATACAATTGCTTCCAACTGTTTGCAAGGAAAATTGTATGTATATATAGATGCATGTACATGTATTTGACATGTATCAACAGTGGTATGTGCATAATAGCAATCCCATGTCCTAGATAAGCATTTGGAATAGGTTTTTATTTGTCCCAGCAAAAATTGGTGGCTTTGAGAGTTCCACAGATGTGAATTTTGTGTGCATAGCAGTGCATCATCCTGATTGCATTAGCAAATGTTTGCATCTGCTGAAAGGGGAAGGAACTTGTATGACAGCACAATATGGAGCTCCAAGAGGGTGGATCACTGAAAGTAAGCAGTTACACAGAGAATCAACATAAATCATTAGAAATATGGTCATTTCAGTAAGAAGTCAGTAAGAAGAGTGAATGAGATGACTAAAACTATTTAATTCACAGTGAAAATTAATAAAATGGGACAAAATGATTAATAGTTTAAAAAAGATATACAGGGCACCTCTGTGCAGCCTTTTTCATAATACAATAGCAAGGAGATATTAAATTATCAGCTGAAGATAATTTTAAGTATGACAAATTTGAAGATGACAAATGGTATTATATTTCCATGCACCATCATTAGCTGATGAAATGCACCCATGTGTCAGAAGCTTCACAGGATACAAAAAACATATATATGAATAAGAGAATAATGATAAAATTATTTAAATCTCCATTCTTACACACAAAAAATCCCAATTGCTAAGTCATTTTGCTTAATGTGGGCATTTCTCTTTTGAAGATTTTAAATTGTTCATGCACTGATAAACCAATCCTGTGTTTTTGCATATTATTCTGAAAAAATTCTGGAGCTCAGCATACTAGAAGTTGCAACAAATTAAGTAGGTAGACCTGTTTTCAGATCAGTTGTAGCAGTTCCTGTGTTGGGTTGTTTCAGTACTCAGGAAGATGGTCTTGAGAGTTATCTGCAGCATTTTTCAATTTGTCCCATGATGACTAGGAGGGACAGCGCTTGTTCCTCCATCTTTCCCCTAAGAACAAAATTGTGCTTTTGAATCCCCAAATGTTTTGTTCCCATGCATTTATGGTTAAGGACTATCACTGCTTCCAATCTATCTCTGTCAGAGATGTAGAAGATAAAAGTGCCAAAGGAAAGAATGAAAACAGATGGGACACTATTGTCATCTGGTTAAAAGAAGGAAACGGACTGCCTACTCTGAGAACAGGATCACCTTGCTCAATGAGTACAACGTAAGACAGGGATGTATTTATTGGTTTACCTCACTGTGGGAGCCAGTGATGCTTTTTTTCCCCCTCCCCATTAATGGTTTTGATAAAGAACATGGAAAAGAAAGTGTGGTGTTCACCAGTTCCTGAAGAATTAGAAATTAGCCAGGGATGAGGATAAGATAAAGCAGAGCACACAACTCTATCTACTTGTATGTGTCATATATAGAAAAGACAATTTCTAGAAACTCTTCAGAAACAGATACCTAATTGCATGAATGTTTTTTACTCTACCAGACAAAACTAATGACCTAAGTGAGTTTGGTGTCCTAAGTGGTCCCTCCCAAGCCTATGGATCTTGAACCCATGTGTTTCTGAACATGTTTGGTCCAAATTCAATGGCCATTTCAGATAGACTGGAAAAAAGTATTCTTCAAAATACATATTTATTTCAGATGAAGTATAAGAAACTCCTTGGTTCACTGAAAGAAGCTTTGTTTGACAGTACCATTACAACAGTATTACTACTAGTCTGGTCTATCCAAGTAATGGCTGGGGAAAATTAATCAACCTGGTGGTGTGTTGTCCTGAGCATTTTCTGTTTTGAAGTTGTTTCACAGCTACATTTACAGTAACATAGCAAACAGGAAAAACTCACAGTTGATAATACTACTTATAATTTTTTCCTTTCTATTAGACAAACTGAACATGTACCTGTCTTATTTGGGGGGAAAAAAAAAGCCAGAAAGACTGTGCATGACACAAACCAACAACTTAATTCAATAACCAGTCAAAATTTTTCATCTTACATCTTAGAAAATGAGCCTGTATGACTGCCTTGCCTGTTTGTACATCTGGAAAACAATTGTCCTTCCCTCTACAATAACTTTTGAACCAATTGGCCAATTTTGGTCAAGTTCAGCTCAGACGTTAAGGTCTCAAAGGTTAAATTCCTCCAAATTTTGTGAAAAGACACAGCCAGATAAAGCAAAGACAGACATCTAAATTAGTGTCACCACTAAAGGGAAAATTGCACTCTGACCTGAAACAGTTTTTTGACACCACAGAATCTATTTCAGATAGAAATGGAGTATAAAAGCATTATTGTTCACCAAAAAAAGTTTATCTTGAAAGTCACTTTATATATTATTTTTAGTATTGTCAATAATATGAGATCCATGATGGTTTGCACCTAATTCATATTTTCATCCTGGATCATTTCTACAGTGAATATTAGAATTTTGTTACATTTTTGCAATGAGATATTTTTTCATCTCCTAGACAAACCAGTATTATTCATTTTCTTAATTACAAATACCAGGATATGAAAGAGAAAATTAAGACATGATGTAGGTAGCAGGAGCTCTGGGTTAATTTCCTTTGTTGAAATAATAATTGGTTATTTGATTAATAAATAATAATATTTTTTACCATTTTTCTCAAGCAATTAAAAAAAACCACTCCCTTACGTTGTTTTATTGGATACTACCTAACAGCATTCTTCTGGGTTTGGGAAATATTTTTGCCTAAATTTTTCAGCAACATGTGGAGATTTAGAAATCAATTTTGCCTCCCTGGTAAGTCATAGTTCTGTGCTGCAAGTTCCTGTGCTTTTTCAGACACTGAAAACAAAAGAGAGAGTGAAGGGAAGGACGACCAAAATGGTGGCATTTGTTTTTTTCCAGAAATGAATTTGTCCAGCCAGAGAAGAGATTAATTGTGTAATTACTCCATTTTGTGATTGCCATTGAATCATGGCAGCAATTCTACTGATACAAATTTTACTTACAAACCAGTTTTACACCCCTTATGCTTTTTTTGGCCTGGGTTCCATTCCCACAGTAACTGAGGCATATGGGGGAGTGTGTAGAGGAACAGTGCAGCCCAGAGTATTTCCTCTGGGGTCCCACACACAACAGTGAGTAAGCAACAATAGTGAAGTTCCATCAATGTACAACAGACTTGTCTTGCATTTTGTTTTGCTCATTTTATTCCTTAGTCATTGGACAACCTTGCCTTCTTTTTTTTTGTTTTAGCTCCTCATTTTCCTAGCATTAGTTTGAGAAAGACACCTCTGAAGAAAGATTAACATATTTTCCAGCCCTTGTCATTTAGAGGATCAGCAGAATTTCATATCATAGAAGATGCTGAAGAACTACAAAAAAATGTCTAAATTAAGGATGCAATGTAAATATTTTCTTTTTTTTTCTCACTTGAGAGAATCTCAGCAGAATCAAGAACAAACTGCACAGCAGGCCTAATGCTGCCTTACTGCAGGAAGTAAAAACATGAAACTGGTAACAGCTTTAAGCACTCAGTCACAAGCCAATTGCACCATTTTACCTGTAAGGATACAAAGAGCATTTCCACCAGATCATCCTAACGAAAGGTTCCCTAACTAGTTACCTGGAGTTACATCTCTAAGGATAGAGTCTGGAGATGGCTGCTCACATATCCACACCTGGGATAGAGGAACTTCCCACGTCCCTCTAATAGGGTAAATGACAAACAGTTTTCAGAATTTCTGCACTAAGCAGAATGTCAGATCTCAGATACCTTGTGTGACACATGTCTAAAGCAAACATCATTTGCTGTTTTCTTGTCACAAAGCTGTACCTTCTGTAAGAGGAGATATTCTGCAGCTCACTGTACACCTAATTGAAATAGAGAAAAATGAGAATCTCGTGTTCTAAAAGATTTACTCAGGTCTGATAATGAACAACACACAAAACTTAGCTTTCAAGTAACTCAGGAGAAGTCAGACAGTTAAAGAAACACCAAAAACCAGCACCTATTTTAAAGTTGTTATTCAATTTCTGAACTTACTGGCTTAGGATAAGTAAAACAAAACAAAAAAAAAAACCCTCCACAAGCATTTTTGTTAGAGACAAGTTCTCCTTGGGTTGATACTTGTAAAGTTGGTTCATTAGTGAAAATACTTTGATAACCCATCTTTTTGCCAGAAATGTTATTTTGGTACTTTTAGGAAAGGGCCTCAAATTAAAGACAAATATAGTAGCTTTTATTTGTGGAAGGATTCATTCTGACAGTGTCTTCTATTAAACAGTACCACAAGCAAAGCAATGTTTTCATGTCCTACTGCTGCTAAACATTTATAGTACTTCTCACATTATGAACACCTCAAGTTCAAGAGATCTTCCATAAACAGAAGTCTGATAATGTCTTGCTCAAAAAGATGACTACAGCATGCTACAAATGGCTTTATTAAAATGTATTAGAAAGCTTTTCCAAATATATTGTTTGCATTCTTCAACCTTGCTGTGATCCCCAGCACCTTTACATAAATGTCCTATAATCCAGTTGCTGAATAAAACAGAAATTTTACTATGGACTTAAACATGGTGAACACAACTTATATAGCATGAGCAACTTAAATTTTTATTTAAATTTACTGTAAAATTGGCACAAAAAGCAGTAGCTGATGTTGCTAGTAGAGAAAGGAAATTAATAAAGACCTTAAAGTATTATTAGGTTTCTGGTATTATATGTGCACTTCAAGCTGCAGCAATACCTTGACTAATTTTAAGCAAACTATTTCAACCATTGACTGAAATCAACCTCACTGCAACATCATTGAGCTTCGTGAAGGCTAATTTACCTTGCTTTACTTTTAGTATGTATCGTGTAGGCATACTTTTACTTTTCTGAAGTTTTGGTTACAAGATTAAAAAGAACATTGTATGCATGTATATTTATATATGCTACTATGTATAAATGTCAGAAAACATGCACAGAATTAGAGTTTTGTATGAGAAAGCTTGCATCAAAAGTGCATTTCCATAAAGGGAAATATTTTACTGAAGGATTTTTTTGTTTTATGGTGAAGTTTTACAAGCTGCAGAAAACTACTAAACCATAAATGTGTTTATGTAGGATATATTGTTGCTGCTACTATTTGCATTCTGTCCAATGAAAAGCTTACTTAAGAATGGTGATGCCATACAATAATTTTTTTTAAAGAATAAATATATTCACCAAGGGTATGTCATAACTTGATATATTTAGGGATATCTGAATGCTTGATTGTTTGCATAGCACACTTTAAACTTGGATTTTAGAATCGTGCAATAACTGGCTGGGAGCAATGTTACTTTCTGTGTAATTCTCAGAAAAACTGCTGAATTTGTTTATTAATTGAGCTAAGAAGAACTTCTGTCTTGGTTTTTTAATATTTTCATAGTAGATATTCCAAAAGTGCTGCCTGTACAAGACTCAATGGCAATATTAACTAATTTCTTATTACTATGGAATGTAATTGATATTATAGAGGAGCTATAGATGGCAACTGTAGAGGAAGTATTGCTAGTCTTTTTTTTTTAAGAATATGACTCATATACAATAAAAAATGTGCTGCAAGTAGACCAGAATTGAAGGGGTTGAAGGGGCAGGAGGAAAACATATTTATACCATGCTGCTGTGTAGTTTGAATATTTTGCCAGTGACAGAAAAAAATAGGAGAAAACACTGCATCATTCCCAGGGATGCCAGCTGTTTACTGGGAGGACTGAAGAATATTGCATTTTGGAAAATTTGTGAGGGGCTGAGAAAAACTGGACCTACCAAAATCAAGAAACAACTTACCAGAAAAACTGGTTTGCTCAAAAAAATAAAATTATGCTAAGTTATTATGATACAAACCTATATGCTTTCCAATCCTAGTAGTTGGTGGTATTTTATAATACTATCTAAATAGAACAAATACATTTTATAAGGTCTCAAAGTGCTAATGCAGAGAAAACACCAGCAGCAGGAGCATCCTTCCTCCTCTTCAGTCCCTTTCTTTTGCTTTCCTTGGTACCTACCAAGATTTTAAAGAGTTGAGACACTGCCAGCCGTATTTTTAGGAGCCAGAGACCACAGCACAGAACTGAGATGCAGGTAAATATAGGAAAAGTAATCGTTATCATGTGATTATAGAGCAAAAGCTCACATTACCACCAGACAAATTATGCCCATGTATTTGTCCTGCTTTCCTCCTGAGTTCATCAGAGCAGCCACAATACAAGGAAAAAGTAAATCTAGCTAATATATGCAGTCCTTTTTCCTGATACTTTGTTTATCCTCCCATCTTGCATCCCTATTATGTGCTATGTCATTTTTCTATTTATATTAGACACTCTGATGGAAGCAGCTTTTCCTTTAGGTTTGCACAATGTCCAGTAAAGGTTGGGGGAGGGGAGAGGTAAATTTTGATGGGATTCTTTAAAACAAAAGTGTTAACAAAGTTGATATCTCTGCTCACAAGAAGAGGGAGAAATCTTCCAAATGAGTAATCCCATTCTTCCATCTATTATTCCTAACCATACTCGTTTCCAAATACAAAACAAAGCCCATTTATGTTTTTCTCTTAACTCTCTACTTACTATTGCTTGAATTAATAGGGATATAGTAGTATAATATTGGTTACTCTGCAGATTGGACTCTCTTTGGTTTCAGCTAACTACAGTTAACCAGAGGACTGCTGGCTCCAAAATTGTTAGTCTCTGTGTCAACTGCAGCATCTTCTCAGACTATGGAACAATTTTCTTTGGAACACTTTAGTAAACTTTAATGCCCTTTTCTGGGGACTTTTAAAGATTAGTAATTTCCCTAAGAAATTTCCCTGATTTCATTGATATCCTCCTTCATTGCCCCTGACTCTGAACAGAACACCTTTCCTTTTAGAACAGTAATCTTCTCTTTTGCTAGAGAAAATATCTTCCTGTGAAACTGAGTTATGGTATGGATCCATGCAAAATTGAGCCCAAAAGAATGCTTTGTATCCCAGCACAGACACAAGCAGGGTCTATGCTAACTTAGATACTCTCAAGGTCAAAGATATTATTATGTAATTATAACACCTTTCCATCTGTTTTAGCAGTTATCAACAATAGCTAAAGAAATGCTCACTATTTCATATTCACACATAGCCTATCAATTATTTCTTCCTTATTTAATTTTGTTTATTAACTAGCATTAGAAAAGATTATTTAAGTTGCAATATTTTACTGAAGAATTTGATATGTTAGAAGGGACACAGCTCAAAGCTTGACTTTTACATGTTTGCTTTGGCCTGTAAACCTCACAGTTTGAAACACTCCCTTTTTCTTCCTGACAGACAAACTTGATATGACATTTCCTGTAACATGATTAAATCTGGTGCCATTTTCACAAAGTCACATTAAGAGTATATCCATACTTCTTTTTTAAAAGAAATGCAAGCAGGAGGATGGATATCATATAGTATCTTGAACAAAATTAAAGCATAGAAAGCATAGTTAGAAATATTCTGGGAAAATTTCCACAACCAAGAGGGAAATCTTGTATTAGAGGTTCTGAGCTATGTCTATCTGTAAAGACAGAAGTAATGGAGGTGAAAAAAAATACTACACTTTTCCTTGCTTTATTTTTACAGTTTTGAATTCTCTAGCTAATAATAATAATGGATTTTCTTTCTCCCTCCTCCTTCCCTGTACTCCCTTCTCCCTCTCATCCCCTTCAACTATATTCAGGCTGCCTGATCAAAACAAATTACAGGACAGCCTTATAAATTAGTTACAGTAGACTAATGTCTAATGGTGACATGTCTGTTTTGCCATGGTGATGCTCATCCTCCAGAGGTAATGTCACCTAGGTTGTCAGACAAGCAACAGCATTTTCATAAATAATCCATGTGATGCTAATACAGGATGATTTGTGATACCTTATAAAAAGTTTTGTTGAGTTTGATTGAGTTTCCCTCAAGATACTGTATAGTTAACACTATGACCTGATCTGACTTGGCTGACTGATTTCTGAAAAGACTACTCTAAAATACTGGTGTGCAACATGAAGGCACTATGTTACCCAGACACAGCTACACTGGTAATACACGGAAGACTGTAATATCCTGCATGTATCTCTGGTGAGATCAAAAATTCACAAATGTATTAAAATACCTATAGAGCTAAAAAATCTGCCTGACATTTTTCAAGCGTGGATTTATTGCGTGAGGAGAGAAAACAAAGGAAGTTGAATCTCTTCCCCCCAATTACCATGGCCTAATACAGTTTGCATGCTTCAGTTCACATGACACTGACCTGTCATTCAACTGCACAGTCCCTCTCTCACCCCTCCTGCCCAACCCAATCATGGCCAATCTAGACCCAATTTTACCTTTCAAAAATGCAAACATCCATGCTGGTACTAAACAGCAGCTAAAACTACAGAGGGAAAATGCTTTCTGATTAAGCTAATGAGCTTATATACTTTATTTGTAGAATATCACCTCCTTTTCAACTAATAATGGCAAAAGTGCAAACACGCAATTGTAATATAAATGAGTCCCTAACTCTGGTTTACAAATATGAGCCAGATGCTCTTTGTAATACTTGAAAAACCTCAGGATGTTCCCCTACCAGAAATGTTGACTTGGAGACCACCACCAACCTACACGTGTCTCGATGCAACTGGTTTTAGTCCTACTGGTTGATTGGCTACTTCTGGTTAAGGACATTCTGGGCTTTCCATATTTGCTGTGGTTACTTCTCCCCTTTGTTTAAAAGGACATGTTTTGCCAATGTCTTGACATACATCCCAGGAAATTACACTGGCTTCACTGTTGTCACGCACAGCTGGCCAGTCCTGTGAAAATAATGTGGTTCTTATTCTGAAAAGAGTATTAACTAAAAATATAGTGCTTCACATTTCTGCAGCCCTTTTCAGGATATGACTTTATGATACAGTTTAATACTTAATGCTGTTTGATAGAAAGAAATTAACTAGATCTTTAAAAGCTATGACATTTTCTTGAGGGTCAGAGTGTATGTGTGCATGGGCATGAGAAGATTCAGACAGTAACTGAGGGGAAAGAAAGAAAATGTGCAGGAAGGTAGAGGACAGAGGACAGGGTGCTCAGCTTAGGAGGAAGAATTTACCGAAAGATGAGAACCAGGAATGCCTTCTTAGATTTCCTATATTCTCTGTGTTTTTTACAATGCAGCTTATGATGCAAACACTCTAATACTCATCTGTAGAAATCAGAGGGCTTATTGAAAAAAACCTGCAAAAGCTCCAGGAAATATGGCATCCCCCTCACACTCTGATCAAAGGAAACAATATAATGCCAAAATAAGACAACAATTCAATACTGATATCAAGCTATAGAATAACATCCAAGAATGCAAGGATTAGCACAACTGTCTATTTAATAAGAACAGAAAGGGAGTTTTAATATTGCTGCAATTTGATCTCTTGGACATGCAGTTTTCTGAGTTGGTGGCATACCCACGTCCCAGTGCTTCAGTCACATAATTACAATTGTTCCCCTTAAACCCTTACACTCCGCAGTAAGCTGGCAATTGTAGCATCTGACAGCATTCCTGGAGAAATGGAGACTCTCTTTGGTAAATTGTTGGTGAAATTTGTTCTCTGAAAAAGTTAACAGTTTTTAGAGTCCTCAACTTTTCTCCCAAATATTTCCCCAAAGCTTTGTGGAAACAAATGAAGCCATCTTAGTAAATAAAGAGGACTCCAGTTTTCAGAATTTGGACTCTGACATTATTAAGGTGTTCCAAGAGCATTTAGACCTCATAAAGCAATTCACAGGTGAAAACAAAAGAGTTCTTCCTTGAACCTAAAGTGTCACTTCAGTTAGACAATATTCACCTCAAAATCAAGACTATTAGACTACTTTACTTCTGGTGAGTTATCCCAAAGGATGAATGTAGCTCTGTTAAGCAGCCTGTGCCTCCAGTCATCAGTGCATATCTTCAAATTTCAATTAGGACTTCTGTTTACAGCTATGGTGAGAGAGGTCCAAGATATACAGGTTGCTCAAGCCAGTTTTCTGCATGACAAGCAGCTTCTCTTTCACAGCAGTGCAGAAGGACTACAGAGGAGTTTCTCTAAAGCAACACTCCTTGGCTTAAGCAACATCTGATAGTGCCCCTGCTTATTCCTCTGAAGCCATTTAATCTTCTCAGAGGACATATTGACACATCAGAAGAACAGCTGCTGAAGTTTTTTCTTTGCCCTCTGCGGACAACCAGTCACGTAGGCTCTAGCTCTTTTACTTACTGGGCTGTTTCACAGCTGTAGACCCCTGCTTCTCCAAGGGGTTTTGAGATACCAACTAGAAGGGACTGTGATCAATTTATCATTAACTGCACTTTCACAATAATGACTCCTCTCTTGAACTCACGATTTGGTACAGACTGTAACAGCTTTTCCAAACATCGTTTCCAGCTGGATATTTGTGGTTTAAGACATTTCAACAAGTACACTGGCATAGTCCTTTATTCATAAGGGTTTTATTAATATGAAGACCTTGTGAAACCAATATTTTAGTTTTAATTGCTTGAAGAGAAACTTTATGCAGTAATTAAAGGAATCTTTAAAACCAG
This sequence comes from Morus bassanus, assembly GCA_031468815.1. Lineage (NCBI taxonomy): Eukaryota > Metazoa > Chordata > Aves > Suliformes > Sulidae > Morus > Morus bassanus. Next base: position 100,093,175 of record CM062567.1, read on the forward strand.
ATGTGCCCTCCCTGTTCCAATACAGGTATCTAACTATTATAAAGGAAAACAATAGTCCCATAAATGTCCCATCCTATGATGTTTTCAGATGATATCCACCCTTAGGACAGCAACCATGAAAATGTTGAGCAACCTGGAAATATCTCACTTCCCACATACAATGTCAGTGCCCTGAGGGACCGCCAGCTCTGACTGTCCCTGCCAGGACCTTCCCCCATTCTACCAATGGCCCAGGACCCCATTTCAGCCCATCCACCCCCACCCCCGAGCTGTCAGTCCCTGCCTGAGCTGTGCTGTAGGTCTCCCAAAAACAAAACATCAGTTAACTTCCAGAGAACTCGAGCCCTAGTTAGAAAGGATTTGGGGGATGAGGGTTGAAATGTCTTAGGGTAGGCTTATGCTCAATATTTTCCTGGCAGTTATATACTGCTTAGAACAAGAGACTGGAAGATGAAAGCAAGTAATCACTGTTTCTAAAGCAGAAAAAAATTTATACCAACATCTGTAACTGAGCAACATAGGAAACAGAGCTTCATACAGCAGCCATTAAGCTATCGGGCAACATTAGCTGCTGTTTCCTAGTCAATGATCATTGGCAACAGATTTTCTCCCTTCTCTCACTTTTTTTTTTTAAAGGAAAGTCAGATATTAATCATGTTCTCAAAAGAGCATTCTTCTGCCTCTCATTAGCACCTGTTAATGAAATACATATTCATGTGTGCCAAGATTAGTTTTACCCTGCCAATTGCATCAGGTCTCTGTTCTTCCCTGACTTAACTTGAATATGTACTAGATGAATACTAAAAACCTACTAATTTCTTTAAAAATTAGTTTCAAAAAAGTCCTTTGTGCCAATTAATGAAGTATGCTAGAAAGAATTAAAATAGTATTTTTCTGCATGGCATTTGTATGGCATATTCACAGACTGTCGCAGATCTTCTCTTTTCCATACTTGGATATACTTTGGATGGGATACCATTTTCCAAGAGCTACTTTTTTCAGGCCTTCTGAGACGGAATTGAATACAAAGGCCCAAGACGCACAAATTATGCAAGCAGTTCATGTCTTTGGAGGAAACATAGGGTGCAATTAAGGTATGGTTTACTCAGGAAGAGAATACTGGCCATATTTCTCAGGATATTCTGCTTCAGTAAATTTTATTCCAGTTGCCAAGTTTCATTCTGTATGCGAAATGGCAGCTGACCTACAGCAGGGAACAGAAAGTAGAGATGATCCAACACAGAGAGTTGTTTATTAAAAAACTGCTCAGTTTTGGGAGGGATATAAAGAGCATCAGATCAGCTTTTTAGCAGATCAATGTTTCGGGAAAGACTGCAGCTAATATTTCTGAATATTCCCATTCAAATTCTGTGATCAGAGACACCCATTCCTGAATTTTGTTGATATTTTAGGTGTGAAGATGAATGACTGGGTGTCTTGCCACTCTAGAAGTGCAACCCCTGTTTACCAGAAGGCCTGGATTTTCATTACGCTTTTCTGAGTGGTCCTAGAAATTGTCACATTATTTTCTTAATTTGTCTCTCTTATTAGTCTGTTTCAAAGTCTGCAGGATGGTTTCAGTGAGACAATTTCAGTGATCAAACACCTCTCAAAATGACTTGCCAGAATTTTGTTCAGTGTGAAGGTAAGCTTCCATATTGTACTACAAAATATCTGAAGTCACTTGAATATAAAAAAATATTGATCTTTACAGTGATTAAGTGGCAATAAAAGCCAACATTAAAAAAATCCCAATATTTGCTAAAACAGGGTATTTTCCCAAACATAAAATTTTTTTCACATTAATATCCAGCAATACCATCTTTATAATATTTTTTGAAAACTCTCAAGGTATTCTGCATCTTTTTGTAAGAAATCAAAACTGAAGATCCATACTATATTTATTATTTACTTCCTGAGAGGAATAAAGTTCATACAGATTTGAAAAGAGTTTGATAAACATAAGGAAAATAAATACTAGTTTTTCTTAAATGACATCTCCTGAATATGGGATATGACTGGATAAAACTGCTCCAGGCTTCAGCATTATTGTCATTTGAGAAAGCAAACAATAGAAACCTATTTTCAGTCCGTTGTGAGCCAGCAGTTTTTTCAACGATGTAACCATACCTTCTATATTCATGAGTGAAGATAACTACAGAACATTCCTAATCCTTCAGTGAAAAATACAATATCGCAGTCTCCCTCCCTGTTTTTGTTCATCCCTGCACAAACACAGACAGCTACCCCTCAACTGAAAGAAGTACAGTCAATTGTCTTGTTATGTTCCTTTTGCATTACAGATGCATTAGAGCTCTGCTTAGGTTTCATAATTGAGTTATAGCAGTCATCCACATATTAGATTCTAGGCTGAGCTTTGGCAAGACTAAATAATGGATAGAAAAATACAATTATTGCTTACCTACAGAATTCCTTTGCTTGGGAGGTAAAGCATATCTATCAGAAAAGTTGGGGTTTTTTTCCTCAGGCCTGTTCAATAAATGAACGTTACACCAGGATTCTTACACAGAGTATCTTTGAAATGGGTTTTGTATTGATTTTTGTAACTACCCTGTTAGATGACGTTATCCCTTAGTGTGTCATGTTTAGATGGGTCCGCCCGGAGCAGGTCACTGAGGTGATAACTGTCATTTGGAGAGACAGAAAAGCAATCATAGCTTTTTCATTACTTACTGTTTTCCCCCTGCAAGTGTGGGATCATTTGACATATTACGGCTTCTATGATTTAAGCTGCATTCTGAAATTAAGTGCTAGAATATCAAGCTGTGGGTTTAGAAAAATAAACTTCGTGTCAAAGGAACCACATGCCCTGTAGGTCATAACTAAGATGCAGAAGAAGTAACAGTCTTCAGCATTTAAAAAACCAAACAAAACCCAAACACACACCCCCAAAAAAATATCTGCCAGAAAAGAAATATATTTTTATAAGAGGCAAAAGGATCCAAAATTGTTAAAGTAATTGCAAACTGCACTTCCTATGTAAATGAAAAATTGAAAAGCAATTTACAGCCTGAATCTCTTAATTTTCCATGCTAAAAAAAGCCATCATGAAAGTATCACCAATTTGTTAAAACATTCAGTAAGCTGGTAACAAGTGAACATTAGGGTACAAAAAGAAGCCATAAAAGCATTTTTACCAGCCTTCAGAAAAACTGCCGCACTTCCCTGCAAAGCTTTTGTGAGTGTGACCAAGTCTCTAGGAAAATCTAAGGCAAGTTTTAAATCAAACCAAACTCATTTTAAAACAAATATATATTAATACTTAGTTGCTGACAGAAAATACAGAATATGGTAGTTACTAAACTGTTTTGATATATGACAAAGAAAGTTGTTATACTTAAGCTGAGCTTTTGCAATTTGAAAAAATTTATCAAATACCAACTTAAAAAACAGGTTAATTAGTTAATAAACTAGTCTCCTGTCCCAGATAAACTTTTATATATATGCAAACATTTTTTGGCATATTTTTAAAAACAGGGCACAAAGTCAAAGTGTCCCTTCCCCAATTGATCTTGAACACTTACTATGTAAGAACTGTTCATGTATTTTAGGGATAAGACCTTAAACTGTCAGATTTTTTTTTTTTCATTTATTCATAATCTTTTTTGATCAAAATCACATTGCATTCACAAGTCAGATCATACATCCCTGACATGAAACTTATTTTTACCATTCTCAGTCTGTAATTCTCTGAAAACTCCTAGTGCTATAAAATGTCATTATAGCAATGTTCATATATTATATGGTCATTGGACAGAATGCACAAAGATTCCTGGAAGCAAGGACTGACAAGCAGTATTTCAAAATATCCTACATAAATGCCAGGTTACAGAACTTGTGCTCTCGTCTTCTTTTTCACTCTTCAAACCCTCTGAACATTGAAGGTTTTGCCATCTAGAGGAACAGAGTCAGCCCAAAGCAATGATCATAGTCTGGTGGTTCAGGTACCCTCTACAGAGCAGAACATCTTGGTCTGAACACCTTTAGGCTGAGGACTCCAGGCCACCCACATGCTGTGCAAAGGTTTTAACCATGAGGTTATGTCCTTCTACTATATTTTCAAGGAGGAAGTCTAATCTATTTCTCCGGAAGAAAGCTTAAAATTCTCTTTTATGATTCCAGAGTGGATGAGGTTCCTAAGACTCTGAAGAGAGACAGGCATATCCGTATGCTCAAGCATGTGTGTCTGGGCTAGTCCTCAGTAGCTCCCTCCTTAGCAGTCAATTTGGATTTCATGCTGAAAAGCTTAAATCACCATACCATCTGTGGGGACCACAAATCGCTAACTAAAATATTAAATACTACCAGACAGGGATAAAATTTTCAACAGGTTGAGAGCAAGATTAGGAAAACAAACACCATCCCCTTACTCTTCCACTTTCCCCAAAGATAATTAACTAACAAAATAACTTTTTTTTTAAAAAAGTAGACAACTATTACATTAATTTGTACTGAAGTGGTTATGGATATTTTCTTCCCAAACTCCTCACCCCCAGCATAGATGAAAGTTGTAAAGTATTGTTAATCTTCATTTACCTTACCCACAACAGATTTGCAGTCTTGCAACTAAAATTAAAGCCTTTAATATATGTCATCTTACATTTTACATATGGGTCTTGTAAGTAATGCTTCTTTGAGGGTGTCCTCTCACATACTTAGGAAGAAAATGACCATAAATCAATTGTTTTTAGAATATGTTCAGAAATATTCTACTTACTTCGTGCTGATTAAACATAATTGGACAGTTGAAAATGGCCATAAAAATATAAGGTGATCCACTTACATACTTCTCTTTTTGTTGGATATTTGAACTATTATTGGATATTAGCACTAGTTAAATAACTACAGTATACAAAATCGAAAGAATATATGTTATCTGAATTGAAAAGTAACTATTTGGTAGATCTCGTAACCAAACACATTGAGAAAGAAATTGGTAGAATTATTTCTCGTGAATAATACTGGTCAGTGTATTCAGTAATTCTGTCATTCGTAAGAAATAACTGATCAAGTTTATTGACAACACAGAGATTGATTGACTAAAAATAATGATAAGAATAGGTCACTTATTCAGAGATATCCAGATCACATGGCACCATGGGTGTATTCAAGTAACATGCATTTTAATACACATTTAATGCATTCAGTATTCAGCCAGAGGCATGTTTTGAGAGAGCTCAAAATCAGGTTTCTGATGGAATGCTAGTCACAATCTTATTAATTATGAAAACTTTTTTCTTCTAATTCAGAGGACAGTTTTATATTTAACTATTTAAGATTTAAAAGAACTTCTGCATTTTTCTTTTCCATATTTGCAGGAAAACATATCACTGGAAAATATTCAAAACCAGTTGTTTTCATTTAGTGTTTTTTTCACCGGTTTTCATATGCAAAGTCTTCTGCTTTCTGGATGTCATAAAATTCAAATTGCAGGCACATATTTTTCCCTTGGAAACAAATGAAATCATCTTAACATTGATTACTGCAGTCATTCTCTGAGATTCTAGAGGAGTTCTGAGAATCTAAGCTTTTTCAAATTACTCAAACAAGCCTCACTAGAAATATCCACCATTAATTATAAGGAATTAATAAAAGATGTACACTATTCTTTTCAACTATTAATGTGCTTCCTCCAAAGGGGAACTGAGAGAATATTGTGAAGGAAACTTTATTGTCCCTACAGAAAGCTATAACTGTGGGTTAACTGTCAAGGAAGTATGACAATACTATCCTTTTTTCACTGACATTATATTTTGAAAACACAGAATATTAAATCAGGATACTATCAGTTATTCTTTCTTACTTAAATTCAAGCCACAAAAGGTAGTGAAAATAGAGTGAAATTGACATTTTTTAACTTCTCAAATCTCTTTCATAGTAAAAATTAGTTTGTTTTTTTTTTTTAATAAGCATACATTCTCTTCTACCTTACTAGGTCATAGACTTGCCAAATGACTTTATGTTGTATCATCTTAAATATGCATTATTGCCTATCATGTCAACTTTCAGAGATATAATTCCAAAAATGTATTCAGGTTGTTTAAAAACCATGCATATAATTCTGATAGAGAAACACTATAAGAATCTATTGTAAAAAAAATCCATTCAACCACAATGTATTTATAACTTGTCACAGACTATTAATATGCATCACCCCAACAAAGGCTTTCTTTGTTCCAAACCAAAAGTGGAAGAACTGAGTGAAGCTGGGAGGATTCTTGATCCACAGGCTTCTGTTGTTCATTCTTAAGCCAGCATGGCTTCTTTTTCATGGATATACTTATTTACTTTGTCTTCTTTCAGGAATGTAAAAGGAGTTTAAAGTAGCTTTAGCTGGGCTGCAAGATTGGGTTAATAAGATTATAACAAATCTTTTCAATTCTTCAGTCATCTTGCCTTGGGTTTGACTATGTGGTCTGAGGAAGCCTTTGAGCTTCAGCTGAAACAACTTTCACATTTCTCAAGGTGCAAACTTCTTTGTTAACTCCAAGCTTCATTAATAGAAGCCAATTTCTAGAGAGCCATTACACATTCACCATAAAATTATTGCAGCAATTTTGGAAGTCTACTCTATCTTTATGACATAACTGATCAGATGACCCCATTATGTCTGACTGGGTTCGAGAAAGAGGCCAGATAGATAGGAAGCATCAACACAATGTTTCACAGATTTCAAGAGGTTCCATACACCAGGGTGGCATTATGCTTCTGGGAGCCTTGGGCAAAGGTTAAGCCATGCATTTCTTCTTCCTCACATCCACACAGTGTCTGGCTTACTACCTAATTTAACCTAGTGTCAACCATGTCCCATTCTTCTCCCATTCCCTGTCAGAAAATACTCCAATTTTTTAACAAAGCATGTACCCTTTTTAACATAAATAGGCCTTTTTGAAGAAATATCAAATATTTCAAAGAAAGTAAGTAGCTTTACATCATGTTTACTGGACACTGCCCAAGAGATAATCCTACCAAAATATCTGAAAAGAAAAAAGAATATAGAGACCTCTTTATTTTTCTAAAAATTCTCTATAATACAGTGACACACCATTTCTGTAAGATCTTCTATTAAAACAGTACTTATTTTACTTTCTTTACCCTTATATGGACAAGACTTTCCACAGAGGAATTTGGTTGAATGCGTGATTTTTTGTTATTAAAATGTTACATTTTAGGAAAAGAAAAAAAAAAAAAATCTAGAAATAAATGGGATTCAATGCACTTACTAGAAAGGGAAGAAATTAAATTGCTGGGAAGTCAGTACCAGTCATTCCAAAGATTGATTTACACATCTGTTCTTAGCTCATGTTAGTTTTGTCAATAGTTCTGATTCATAATACCAATTTATAAAAAGTGTAACTCTTTGTAAACGCAGGATACAAAATTTTTAAAACGGCTCCAGTGGAGAGAAGTATCTGGGGAACTCCAGATCATTAAGTATGGCACCAAACCTGAGTAAACCTGTAGAAACCTGTAGAAACCTGTAGAAACCTGTAGAAACCTGTAGAAACTATAGAAACAACAGACTCAAGGACACATGTGATTCACTGGGGAAGAAATAACCTGGTATTCATAGAGAAGCACTGTGCTTACCATTTATTAATGATCTCTGTAGGACTGAAGGTGGGGGTGATCTGGTTGGCATACTATATTTGGATTTTTGCAAAGTTATCTGCTACATCTCTCATGGTAGGCTCTAAAAGAAATTAAAATTCCAAGGGGTGACACAAATACCCATTTGTATATTATGGAACAAAAAGTAGGGTAAATGGTGATTCTGTAGAGGTAGGTCAACAATGGAGTGTGGTAGGAACCTTCACTAGCACCTGCAGTGTTTAAAATAAGCTGATGTTACTAAGTTCTTCAAGGTTCTCAAGTTAGAATAGATAAATGGAAATGCCTAGTACAAATGTTAACCATTACTAAGGGGAGGATAGGCAACCAAATCAGGTGCCATTCTGGTCTCACGAAGGGTAAAACAGCATTGGAAGAGGTAGAGAGAAGGACATGTGGCACAGTTTCCACACAAAGAACAGTTAAACAGGTAACAACTCTACCATCTGGAAGAAAGATAACAAAGGCCTATAAATAGATTTATGAGAAAGTGATATAAAGTCAATAGTGGCCTGGGTGAATCAAAATCATGAAATAGCATGTTTAAAAGGGGCAATACTATATCACATAATGAACACAAAAAGCAAAAGTGGAAAATCCTAGATATGTTCATGGAAGAAAAATCAGAAAGATACTGCCTCTGACTCACCAAGTCCACACATTGTTGGCAGCTAGGACGGTACACAGGGGGGAATTATCACTGTCTACTTTCCTAGGCATCTGCTGCTAGTCACCAATGAAGAAAGGAAACTGGGATAAGATAGACTCTTTCATCTGATCCAGCACGGCAGCACTAATGTTTTTATTCAGGAGCCCCTGGCATTACAGAGGCGAAACAATGTCAATTGGCCAGTGAGCAGTATCTTGCAACAGGGAAAAGCAGATGCTCTTAAACTAAATTGCTTTATTTGGAATGCATACAGGACTGCAGCAGAAGTTCCCACAGAGATCCTGCAGACTGGCCAAATGCAGTCCTTCTCACCACAACTCTATGTCCATCCTGCGGGGGGCAAGGGGGAGAGGGAGGGTTATCACATATCTTTTTGATATACCTATCCAAGCTCACTGTAGGAGGACCTATTTTAGAAACAAACCAACTATACAGTCCTGGTATTACTTTTTTTTTTCTTCTAAATTACTGACACCAAAACCACAAGTTTTTTAGATCAAGGCTGTCTAAAACTTTATACACAAGAAACAGACAAATGTCAATGTCCACCTCTATTACTGTACTGGGTTTAGTTATGTCCTTCATTTATGGTCCTTGTAATTGTAAAAATACTTTGGCCCTACAGAAAGCACCTTTCTTAGAATCAGAGTCAATTCAGATCTCCCCTTAGTTACAAAGAAGAGATTATCAGTTGGGAGAAACTAAAAGGAGACAGGAGTCTAATGACTTTAAAAAACTCTTAAATGTAATTTGGATCTCCAGGGCTAGTACTCTGTAATCATAAGGTTTTGGCCACTGCAAGGCATCATCAGAGATCAAAAGTGAAGTCCTTGGGGTGGTGTGTACTCTAATACTTTCGGTTTTCTCTTGGGTGCAACTTAGCTGTGAATAACTTTGATTTAAGGATAGCTACATTATCACTATAATGTTTTATTACCATTAAATGGCATGTTCACTTTCAGCTGTAATTGAAGTTTTTCTTCTGTGGTAATATAGGATCTGGTTATAGGACTTTAGCTAAGAGCCACAGTTTGTAATTCATAGAGCACTTTGAGATTTGCAAAAAGAGTCTCATAAATCAGTTTAAAGAATAATAATGGAAGGCAATGGAATTAAATTATCAACATTACATATACACTCAATTTCACTTCAACTGACTTTTCATCATGATGACTTTTTCTTGACATATAAATATGAAGCTCTACAAAAGAGGGAGCTTTTTTTTGGTTGTTGTGAGAAAATGGGGGTATTAAAAGAAAATTAGTCACTTATGTAAGAAAACTTCAGCAAGTAACCAAGTAGTACCACAGGCAAAAGCAGATATTCCTCACAAGGACTGTGCAAAATAGAGAATTCTAATCATGTGCCTTCTTTGTTTCATTTAGGCATAATCAACTGGAAAGGGTAGTGAGGCATGTTCCATGGGGGTTATACAAACCACAATATAAAATGCCAGGAGGCCTGCATGGGTGAACAAGGAGCTCCTGGACAAACTCAAACAGAAAAAGGAAGCCTAAAGAGGGTTGAAGCAAGGACAGGTAGCCTGGGAGGAATACAGAGAAATTGTGTGAGCAGCCAGGGATCAGGTTAGGAAAGCTAAAGCCCTGATAGAATTAAATCTGGCCAGGGATGTCAAGGGCAACAAGAAAAGCTTCTATAGTTATGTCGGTGTTAAAAGGAAGACTAGGGAAAATGTGGGCCCTCTCTGGAAGGAAAAGGGACGCCTGGTTACCTGGCATATGGAAAAGGCTGAGGTACTCAATGACTTTTTTGCCTGAGTCTTCACTGGCAAGTGCTCAAGCCATACTGCCCTAGTTGCAGAAGGCAAAGGCAGGGACTGGGAGAATGAAGAACTGCCCACTGTATCAGGTCTGAAACCATCTAAGGAACCTGAAAGTGCACAAGTCCATGGGACCTGATGAGATGCATCTGTGGGTCCTGAGGGAACTGGCAGATGAAGTTGCTAAGCCACTATCCATCACATCTGAGAAGTGGTGGCAGTCCCAGGAAGTTCCCACTGACTGGTAAAGGGGAAACATAACCCCCATTTTTAAAAAGGAAAAAAAGGAAGACCCAGGGAACTACAGGCCAGTCAGTCTCACCTCTGTGCCCAGCAAGATCATGGAGCAGATCCTCCTGGAGACTATGCTAAGGCACATGGAAATTATAGAGGTGATTGGTGACAGCCAACATGGCTTCATTAAGGGCAAATAATGCCTGGCAAATCTGGTGGCCTTCTACGATGGGATTACAGGGTTGGTGGAAGAGGGAAGAGCAACTGATGACATCTACCTGGACTTGCGCAAAGCATTTGACACTGTCCTGCATGACATCCTTGTCCCTAAATTGGAGAGACGTGGATTTGACAGATGGACCACTTGGTGGATAAGGAATTGGATGGATGGTTGCACTCAAAGAGTTGTGGTCAAAAGCTTGATGTCCAAGTGGAGACCAGTGACGAATGGTGTTCGTCAGGGGTCAATATTGGGACTGGCGCTGTTTAACATCTTTGTCGGCAACATGGACAGTGGGATTGAGTGCACCCTCCGCAAGCTTGCTGATGACACCAAGCTGTGTGGTGGGCCTGTGCAAACCTCATGAAGTTCAACAAGGCCAAGTGCAAGGTCCTGCACATAGGTCAGGGCAATCCCAAGCACAAATACAGGCTGGGCAAAGAATGGATTGAGAGCAGCCCTGAGGAGAAGGACTTGGGGGTGTTGGTTGATGAGAAGCTCAATGTAACCTGGCAATGTGCGCTTGCAGCCCAGAAAGCTGACTATATCCTGGGCTGCATCAAAGGAAGCATGACCAGCAGATTGAGGGAGGTGATTCTCCCCCTATACTCTGCTCTCGTGAGACCCCACCTGGAGTACTGCTTTCAGCTCTGGGGCCCCCAACATAAGAAGGACATGGACCTTTAATTAACTCTCTTTACTCATTAACATTTACAACATTAAACTCTCTTGCACTTAGGTAAGAATGGTGTTACAGATGTATAAAATGTATCCTACAATGGCTTGATTGTGAGGTTCAAAACCTTCTTTTAGCCAAATAAAACCAAAGCATTCTTAGGTCTTCAGAACAAGACATTGAGAGAATGGATAATTCATATTCAAAAGTTAAGAAACATGTAGCAAATCATGTTTCCATCTGTAGCATGGATAAACCTTGCTGTTTGCACATCTGCATGACCATCAGCTGTGAATTTTGGAGGCCTGATACTTTCCTGAGCTTTAATACAAATGGCTGTTCAACAACATCTTCTTACCAGAAGAGCAATATTTCCTGTTTATTACTCAGTTAGCTCTGTTCTTTTCTATAAATGAAAACACCACCATGCTTTGGTATTCAAAAGAACACAATACTGTACACGAAATATACAATTCAGAATGTTTTGTTCAGCAACAATACTGAAATATGTTAAGGTAAAATAGTTCTGGAAAATTAATATATTTTAGATGTCAGTTACAGTTTGTGAATTCTTTGGAAGGCAAAATGGGCAAAATTTGACAACAGTTATTGTTTGTGGTGAATAATCCAACTCTTCAAACAACCAGTATTACATTATTATAGCTTAGGATAAACTGTTGCCCTCTCTTAATAATAAATTTTTATTGATTACATGCTTCTATATTATCAATTAAAAACTCTGGTGTTCACTCCATTGAGATTTGACTTGCCCTAAATTTACAAAAATATGGGCCACCTGGTTGCTGTACAACTTGTAGTATACACCTGCCTGTGTTTATTCATAAATTTAGCATCAATTATTATTAATTTATCATCCACTTTTATGAACTACACAATAATTATATTTTCACTTTATTCTATTCAATGCATTCACCTTATTACAGGTTCCTATATTTCAGTTTCTTTTCATCATATATTTGACTGGAAAAAACACTATTTGTTTTATTCTTTGCCTAAAGTGGTTTCACAGAAATGCCACAGATTGAAAGAATTTCTTCATTACATTTAGGTATTGGGTTGCAGAGTGTTCCTACTAACCCACTTCAAACTTTGCTGCAAATGCAGAGGACAGGAGGAATGGCTGCCTTCTGAAGGGGAGTAAAGCAGCCAGTCCAGAAGTGGCAATTCATTTGGTCTATGCTGAGTTAATTTTGGTTTTGCTTTAATTCCAATCACACTTCAAATTAAGAAGAAAAGTCATCATCTCTTTGAAACTGATCCTATGCATCGAATGATATATCAGAAATATTGCAGGGAGATTCTTATCAATGATGTTTCACAATATGCCTTCAGCTGTTAGTAAAAAAAAATTAGTTTCAGGGTTTTTTTCCATATCAGACAGCACCATTTCAGTAACACATTAGACTAGGTATGCTGGAGATGATGTTCAGTACCGTTATGATCAGTTTAGGTGACAGCTACCAATTACCAGTCTTTGTGTTCATAATCACTGACCATATTCTCCAGCTGTCTGCTCATCTGTTTTCAGATTATATTTAACTCACCTAGGAGTCCTTCTCATTTCCCAAACAAATTCTTCTCCCAAGATATTCTGGGTACCAGAAATGCCAAAACATTTATGCAAATGTGAATAGTGCAAAATATCAGCTAGTTCAGCAAAACACTCTACGAACAAAATTTTGTTTTATTTGTAGGGGATATTTATAGACAGAAATCGAGAAATAAGGTGGGAGACAGGCAGGATGTTAGTGATCCAATGACTCTGCCCTGCAGAAATTAAATATAGAAGTGTTCAGAATATTTTTAACAGAAATTATTCTCAAAGTCACAGAGTCGCAACTTCATAGTCACCCTTCCCTTATTAGGGTGGGTCAAGCACCCTTTTAGCCCATGCTTGGGAGAGGCCTAAGTAAGAGCAAGGCCCAGAGCACAGCTCCTCATGTGCACCCAACAGATGTAGCATTTTGCAGAACAGGGCACAAAGGAGAAGCCAGCAAATTTTTCTGTATAGCATACACATCCTTAGCTATGGTGGTGATGTGCCACACAGCATGTTCCCCAGGAGCCACCGGAGAAACTGTCCCCTTGTTATCAGGTAGAGCTTGGACCCAGATGGAGCTTAAGAAGGGTGCAGTTTTGCAAATCTCAAGCAGTAGGGAGCACCTGGGGCCTCTTGTTCAGGCTGGGGCACATGGTCTTCTAGCCTACAGGAGGTGTGCAGTTGTCAGTGAGCTATACTGGCAAGTAAAAGAGCTGCTGGGGATGTCTCCAGACTGCATAGAGAGGATGAGAAAGAGATCGACTGTATCTTCTCTGAGAACCAACACTTTCAAAAGCCCGAACCTTCAACTGTAGTGGAGGTGCAGGAAGAGCCTGTGCCCATGAAGCTGGAAAGTGGAAACTCTCATCATGAGAAAAGCTAGAAGCTGGTGACTTCTCACAAGAAAGGCTCCTGCCATACCTGAAGACTTGCAGTAACAAAATAGGTAATGTCCTCATAGCAGATGAGGAGCTGGGAGTGCCATCAAAGTAGCATATTTGGCAGCTGAGCCTGAGCCACTCAGGACCAGCAGGAGGAAATGGTGAGTGACAGTGGTAGAAGACTCCCTACTGTGGGGGACAGAGACCCCCATCTGCAGACCTGAATTGTCATTCAGGGAGGTTTGCTGCTTTCTGTGGGCTTGCATTAATAGTGTTGTAGAGATGCTACAGAGGCTCATCTGGTCCTCTGACTAGTACTCTTGCTGCTCTTCCATATACACACCAATCATACTACCAGGGTGACCTGGGAAGTCAAATGTGACTACCTAACTCTGGTGGAAATGGACAAAAGCATGGAGGCCCTGGTGGTGTTCTCCTCAATTCTGCTGGTGAAGGAGAAGGGCCTGAGGACTGGATCAATTCTATGGGTCAACAGTTGGTTGCACAGTTGGTGTTGGCAGCATAGTTTCTGTTTCTGTGGGACCATGGGACCCCCTTTTAAGGTCTGCTTGGAAGAGACAGGATCCACCTGACTAAGCAGGGTGAAAGTATGTTTGCCAACAGACTGGCCAACTTGATGAGGAGAGCTTTAAACTAGAAATGATAGGGTAGGAGAAGATTCCTCAACAAACAAGTGAGGTAGTTATGGATGAGGTAGGTAAGTCAAGGGCTGGAGATGGTGGGTACAGAAGCAACATAGCAGACATCAAAACAAGGCCAAAGTTGAATCACTTCAAGTGGAGACATGTAGTAAAGGAAGTGTATGTGGAATGGCCTTATGGGAAAACTGTTCTGGGGAATAAGCATGCTTGGGTGCCTCTTTGGAATGCCTTTACACTAGTGCATGCAGCATGGGGAGGAAACAGGAGGAATTAGAAGTCTTTGTGCAGTTACAGGACTATGACTTCATTGGGATCATGGAGGCATTGTGGGATATCTCACATGACTGGAGTACTATGACGGATGGATAGAGGCTTTTTAGGAAGAACAGGCAGGGAAGGTAAGGAGAGGGTGTTGCACTTTATTTGAAAGAGCAGCTGGAATGCATTGAGCTCTGCCTTGGGATGGATCAGGAGCCAGTCAAAAGCTTATGTTATGGGTCAAGATCAGCAGGGAGACCAACATGAGTGCTGTTGTAGTGGGTATCTGCTACAGACCTCCTGATCATGAAGAAGTAGATGAAGTCTTCTTCAAATAGCTGGAAGAAGCCTCATATTCATAGGCCCTGATCCTCATGGGTTCAACCTCCCTGATATCTTCTGGAAGGACAACACAGCAAAGCACAAGAACTAGGAGATTTCTGGAGTGCACTAAAGACAACTTCCTGATGTAGCTGATTGAGGAGTCAACAAGTAAAGGCACCCTGCTGGATCTGATACTTGCAAACAAGAAAGAACTGTTCAGGGAAGTGAAAACCAGAGGCAGCCTTAGCTGCAGTGACCATGAGATGTAGAATTTAGGATCCTGTGAGGGGAAAGCAGGGCAAAAAGCAGGACCATGACCCTGGATTCAACTTTAACTTCTTCAGAGATCTGTTTTGGAGAATCCCTTGGGATAAAGCCCTGGAGAGAAGAGGGATCCAGGAGAACTGGTTGATATTCCAGGAGGCTCCAAGCTTGGGAATGGTTCATCATGACAAGTAGAAATTGAAGCAAAGGCAGCAGGAGACCTTCATGGATAAACAAGAAGCACCTGACTGAACTCAGACATAAAAAGGAAGTGTACAAGAGGTGGAAGCAGGAGCAAGTGACCTAGGAAGTGTAAAGATATGCTGTCTGATCATACAAGGATGGGTTTAGGAAAACTGGGATTGAATCCATCAAGGGATGTGAAGGGCAACAAGAAAGGATTCTACCAGTATGGAAACAGCAAAAGGAACAGTAGGGAAAGCATGGGCCTGCTGCTGAATGGGGCAGGAGAACAGGCAACAAATGACATGGAGAAGACTGAGGTACTTAGCGCCTTCTTTGCCTCAGTCTTCACTGGTAAGATCGGTCTTCAGGAATCCCAGGACCCTGAGACCAGGGTGAAAATCTGCAGCAAGGAAGACTTACCCTTAGTGGATGAGGATCAAGCTACAGATCACTTAAAAAACTGGACATGCACAACTATGGGCCCTGATGGGATGCACCCACGAGTGCTGAGGGAATTGGCTGATGTCATTGTAAAGCCATTCTTAATTATCTTTGAAAGGTCATGGAAACTGGGAGAGGTTCCTGAAGAGTGGAAGAGAGCAGATGTCACTCCTATCTTCAAGAAGGGCAGGGGAACTACAGATCAGTCAGCCTTTCCTTGGTCCCTGGAAAAAGCACTGCCAGCGTGTCGAAGGAAGTGATCCTTGACCTCTGCTCAGCCCTTATGAGGCCACATCTGGAATACTGTGTCCAGTTCTGGGCTCCCCAGTACAACATATGGACTTACTGAAGTGAGTCCAGCGAAGGGCCATGAAGATGATTGAGGGACTGAAGCAACTTTCTTGAGGAGAGGCTGAAAGAGCTGGGACTATTCAGCCTGGAGAAGAAAAAGTTCGGGGGGATCTCATCAAAGTGTGCAAATGCCTGAGGGAAGGGTGCAAAGACAACAGAGCGAGGCTCTTTTCAGTGGTGCCCAGGACAGGACCAGAGGCAATGGGCTCAAACTGAAACACAGGAGGTGCCATCTGAACATCAGGAAACACTTTTTTACTGTGAGGGTGACCAAGCACTGGCACCGTATTCTGTCACTGCATTTTCCAATATGAGTGCTTTGTAATTTGAGGGCAAGGATACATTTACAAAGCATCTTTTGGATAGAAAACACTTTCCTTGTGTTTTTTCACAGTAATGAAGTACTAGTGAAGACTGCCTAGAAGAGTGCACTGAGTCATATACCTTACCCACTTAGAAATATGTAGAAAAGCTTCTGGAACATTATCTCAAAATGGTGCCAGCACAATAAGCTTCCCAGAACTGTTTTTCAGTTCTTCTAGGAATACTAAAAAACTGCTGTCAAACTCCATTTTATTTGACGTATGATGGCCGTTTCAAGAAATATAGTAATTTTTCCAAATAAATTAGATTACAACTATATTTAATGAAAAACCAAGTCTCTACTGATGTTCCTAAAGCTGACCTATTGAATAAAGTATCAGCAGTGGCTCACATTCATTGTTATCTGTAGCAGAGTTTATGAACTGTAAGACACGAATAAGTTAATCATATCTCTGTTGCCTCAGTAATATGAATTAATCAGGTGTTGAATGTATTGTGGAAGTGAATTTATTCTACTGAAATCACATCATATGTTTGTACGGAAAAGACTGAAAGTCTACTTTTGAAGCCAAAAAGAAATTAAAGTTTTAATAATAAAATGCACTGTGGCTTCGATCCAACTTAGCACATAAAATAAATAATCACAGCACACTTTTAAATATGACACCATCAGTGTTGCAGTACAGTTACCTCTGGACTAGCTGCTGATATTCTCTTCTCCTTGAATGCTAATTGTCCACATCTACACATGTGCATTCGTACATGTTTGAGCTTGCACACTATACACACACACAGAGACATGTATATAAGCTAAAGTCAAATGGTATAGACTGAACTAATTTTAAAAATGGACAGTAAAAAAAAGTATGAAGAATATTTTGGAAGCAGAACTGGTAAAATGGCATTAATAGAAATAGGAAAGTATAATGAGCCAGTAGATGCACAATGAACAGATTACAGAATTAAAGACCAGAAGAATTTGGCAAATTCTATCGTAGTCCAGATTCCTAAACAAGTCAGTTATTTCTGTTATAATATGCATAGATTTCATTTTTTGCTTGTACTGAGGTGTCTATGCAGTATAAAGAGCTGCTTTTTTAAACCAATGTACCTGCTTCATAATATAGCAATATTTCATCAACAGTTTTAACCTAATTATTCATTTATGCATAATACCTTGTGGTCACTTTTAAACACTCTTATTTATTCCCATACTACCTTCAGTATTTCACTAGTGATGTTTGTAGCTACAAAACAAGTAGACATATATGGCAGTACAGGATTTACATTCATAATGAGTTTCATTTTACTTGGTAAAAAGGAATCGACCTATAGCATATATTTGTTATAAATACAGAAATACATTGCTTTCACTTTTTATAGTTCACTTTAAAAAAAAAACAACAAAACAGAAAATAAACTTTAAATTACTTTGTATAAAATCTTAATGTAAAATTACAATATATTGGCTCATGATTTACATTCAAAGTGGAGCTTGCAGAAGCTTCTGCAAGGGAAGTCACACTCTGACCCTGACATGAGACTGACACACATACCTGCCTTTCTCCAACCTCTGTTCCTTTACTGAAAGACAGCTATACCTGGGCATCTGTAAAATAGTGCCATTTTTGCTTTCACTCACTTCAAAATACATTTATTAGGGAGACCTAAGCCTGTATATTCAAATTAAGTCATATCAGCTGTATTTGTTCAACATTGTATATAGTAATTCAATATGTATTATTAATATTGAAATACGTAAGTATTCTTTTATTTAGCTGTAACCTTAGCCTCCTACTTCTACTGAAGTCAATATAAAAATCACCATTGACAACCATGGGACCTGGCAGATCAATAAAATGATTCAATTCCTTCAGAAATAGGAACTATTGCTTATTATAATTAACAGATAACTGTTATAATCAAGATATCATTTCTGTAATCTTCACCTCTAAAAACAGTCCCATTAACTGTAATAAAATACAGAACAAATGCATATTTTAATTTCTAGCAATATATTAATTTCTCATCTGTACACAGTGGAAAGTTTATGCAAACTAATTTGTATTAGGAGTGACCAAGAATCACATTTTGACTTTCCTATGTAACATTTATCTTACATGATAATACTTCACCTTCCCAACTGAATAACTAAAAATTTATAGGCAGTAATTAATGTAGCCACAACAACAATAATACATTTGTCTATGGAAAGAACAGTTATTCTCTAAACAACACTATGAACTAAATCTGATTTGCAGAAATGTCAGCATGATCTGACCACTTTACAGTCTTGTGAAAACAGCTGTTCAGCTGGGAGTGAGTGGTAGACCAGCCAGTACTCACCCCTTGCCTGAGACCTGTGACTTTTTCATCCATCTGTGAGAATTTGTGAACTCCAGTGAAGAAGTGCCACATGTGTTAAATATACATCACTTTGCATCCACATGTGTAATTAATTAAAAAATTGTTTTGAGCAGACAATGGAAGAGCATCACTTTTTATTTCCCCACACTGAGGCCTACTTTAACAAGATGTGTTGCATATTGACCATGTGGAATTGACCAAAAAATCTTCCACCTCAAATCCTGTGTAGCTCAGTGATCTGGCTGAGTGCCTATCCCCAGGCAGACACCTCTTCTGTACCCTGAGTAACTCTCCCATGATCCCCTTTGAAAAGAAACCCAGGGATGTGAATGAGAAAAGAGCCAGTCCAGTACACTCTCCTATCTGGATGGTCCAAATGCCACAGGTGTGCAGTTCATGGAGTAGGTATCAGCCTCACAGTGCCAACACAGGCACAGACACGCAACACTCACAACTAATGTTGACGACCAAATGGAAAAAAGGGAGAATGCATCTACAACAGCAGTCACCGTCTTGCCCTAGACACATTACGAGGTAGTTAGACATAAACTGAAACCCTAAGGATGTATCTCTGTGCCCAAGTATATGCTTTCAGCAGGCTATCTTAGCACAGATATGGTGTGGTGGGAACACTAGAGACTGGAGCTGGCCGGTGTTAACTAATATTATTTTTTATATATTTATCTCATTTTTATGAAAAACTATGGCTTCCATTAATGTTTAGTTCAAGATTACTTCTAAAACATTCACCTTCTTCAAAAAGAAAAGTCTCACACATGAGCAAGCAAGATGGTATGAGATGTACAGCTTTAAACCAGCTGAGAATCTGGCCCAGAGCGTCCAAAACTAAAATTGTCTCTTCTGATGCACCATTTTCCATAGCTGTCCGTAATACTTTATTTTCTACACTGTTTTGTCATTATACATAGGCATAGGCACAGATGTACTCACATGAACAACTGTGTGGATAAATTTCTGATGCAATATCACGTGCCTTTCCTTTTGGTCCAAAGCACTGCTAGACACAGTTGATTCTGAGATATGTGCTTTCAGGAAGCATATTGGAATAACTTGAAGAACATTTCTTCTGTTTCTACTAATAAAGGAAAAGATTCAAGCCACATCTGTAATGCTGTATTTCTGAACAAGGTGTGCTTGTTCTACCAAGGATATGCCAATAATTCAAGGTAATCAGCAGGGTACATTACAGAGGAAACTCTGAACCAACAAGCTGTACAAACAAAACAGCAATCAGAAGATTTAATGCATTTCTGATGTACATTTAAGGCATTGACACTGGGCCACAGATGTACATGTGTTGTGTTTTATCTTGTTGAGATATGGCCTGTGAGAACCTATTATAGCACATCATCACCCACAACTACTGGGCCTAGCAAAGGAAAAATTCCATCACACATTACTCCTGCAGATATATTAGAGAAACAAATTGTACTTGGAATTGAAAAGTCACAGGCTTATTCTGTCTTAATAAATTCCTGCCAAAAGGCTAAGTATAAAACTAGAAATACTTCCCAAATGTTGTTACTGTATTATCATCTCTGACATCTCAAGGGCTGCTCAGGGGATCATCTAGATATCATTTCAGAGTTCTCACAATAAATCTGCTTTTTTTAATCTGTGCTTGGTTTTATGTAGCCATTTTGAGTTTGCTGTACTTGAAATTTAACATCCCCTTTACCAAAAAAAAGCTGTTTTATAACAAGAGCTCTGACACTATGGTGATCTGATGATACTATACACTTTTTGAAATCATAGATACACCTTCAAATGTTACTTTAACTTTCCAAAGACATAGTCTGAAATCCTGTGATGCATCTGAAGAATCTTAATACATCTGATTCTGTCCCTGCACTGCCATCTTTCTATTCTAGATTATGCATTATATTTTGAATATTTTTTATTGTTATCAATACTTGCAAAAGCTCTTGAGTGTTTTCTTTCACACACACCTTGTAACTCTTCCATATGTCACTGTAGTATATAGCAATATTGTAAAGTTCTCAACTACATATATTATTTCTGTTACCTTCTCTTACGCTTTTAATTCTCTATCTCTCTTCATAAATACATGAGGAGTTTATAATATACTGGTATGAGGATGACAACATGCTAAATAAAATGCACTGAGAAAGAGCACTTTGTTGTTGTTATTCCAAAAAAAGCAGTCTTTCATGTCAACCAGCAAAACCGTTTTGTCCCATTTTATTTCTGCTTCAACTAAACAGAGAAAATAACAGAAAAATGCAGAGGGTGTGCCTATGCCATTGGTTTAATTACTCAGTTTCACTCTGAGCTCCTGCTTCTTTGACAGGCCACACTTCAGGTCTGCCAGATATTTCCTGGGATGGACCAATGAGATCCTGACCCAGGCAGAAAACCAGGCATGGCTGAAAACTTAGGTAGGCAAATACAGGTATGAGACAGCTTGCTCGGTCGTGCATCCCAGTCTGCCAACATCTTACCTTCAAAAACACATTCATCCCACCCTCCTCTACACATGGTACATAACCTCCGCATCATGTTATTGAAGCAGAAATATGGAGTGATGGAAAGCAGCCCTGTAACTATCTTTGTTCCAGTATAAAGTTATATTAATTCTGAAAGAAACTTCAGCAAGTTTTGTAAGTGTATCCGTCCCAATAAGAAAATAGCACTCTAGACCAAGGAAAAGAACCAACCTTGACAAGTGCTTCTGGCTATCGCAGATGTGGGGCACAGGGTGGCATAGTGAGAAGACTGGGACATGCTCTCTACGCTTGTCTAGAGGAACCCATCAGAGCATTTCATGCTGAGGGTTATGAACAGTACAACCCCAAACTAAAAATCAAAAAATGGCCTCCATTAAGGTGCAAGCTGGTATGATCATGTAGCAAAACAGACATGTGCTGCGAGTGGCATGAGAGTCCTACAGATGTAGATGCAAAGGGCTATGAAACAGGTACAAAATGAGATCACTGAGAAGTTATGCAAGGCAGATCAGTCAAAACATTGCTGGAGGAGCTGGCCATGAGTGGCATGGATGTCACCCACTCTCACTCAACGTACCAGGGAAATGCAATGACCATCTGGAGCAAGTCGCAAAGGTAATATGGGGGTAGCCAAATAGCAGAAGAAACCTCTCAGCTGCCTATGCTAAATCTGACAAGGATCATGAAGCAAGAGCTGCAGCTGATGATCTGACAAGTTTCTAAATCAAATAGATGTGGATTTACTTTAATATAAGAGTTTCTAAACTGTGCCAGCTCGTAAGTGAACATTGTTCAGCCACTCCTGCTACATGGAAAGCAACCTAGAGCAGGGGAAGGGGACAGTGAGCTAAAGGTGCCAACTCCTGTCTTTGTTTCAGCAAGAAGATAGTTGAGTTCTTCAATCAGAGCCTTCCATGTCTCTCAGTGACATGTAGGAAAAAGTGTTAAGAACAGTATTGGTTATCTATAGAGGTAAATAGGTACATGAGTACTTTTAAGGATGTGGGCCTTGATGTCTCCTGTCTATAAACATAAGAAAAGGCATTCCAGATCAGGTCAGTGTCACACTGAGTCATGTATTCCAGCAGTCATCAGTACAGCATGGTGTAATGGAAAGTGATCTGACCTAGTAAGAAAAATTTAATGTTTAAATATGAAACAGGAGATGATCTATCCCTTGTAAAAAGGAAACGTAGTTGTGGACTCTAATTATCTATGAATGAATGTGCTTATTTTTTATGTTTAATACTTCTTCCCCAAATAATTCTGGGTTCTCAATGGGATCTCAAAGTAATTAATCATTTGCTGTGTAAAAAAATTCATTGCCTTTTGGCCGAAGAAACACTACCATTTTGTTCTTGTATTAGGAAAAAAGGTAGATAACAATGGTCACCCTACTTTTTCTCAATCATGAATCTGTTATGATTCTTCTGTGCTTCATTCCTAAAATGTCCCAGCATTTTTTGTATGAAAATGTGGACAGTTCTGAATTTACACAGTGTCATTCCCTCACAAGTGATACTACATGACATAACTTTTCCACCAGTCTTTCGTCTTCATCCTTGCCCATGTCCTCATTTGTTCTTTTGGAGGTGAGGCATTAGGAGGCTACTGTGAGTATTCTGGGTAACCAGGATGCCTTATCCAGTATCTTGATTTGGGGGATTTGATTCTTCCTTTTCTTTCTCATAAGTGTCCTCTTTCCAACAGTTAAAGTTGATATGGCTACTGCTGAGCTTTATATGAGTTCAGTGTTTTGCAAAATCAGAACAGCAAATTGCTGTTGGCTGTGTACAGGCTCCTCCACACAATGCTTTTACATCAGCAGTCAACAGGTAGGCTAGCCAACCACAGATCTTGAAATAATCAAGTAGCAACTTGTCATTTCAGCTGTGATGAAAGTCAACAACTGTTATGTGAGATATGAAAGTGTACTGCAAAGAGTGATGATCTCGTTTTTGTGGCATCTGAATAAGACAAAGAAGACAACTGGGTTTCACAGTTGTGCATCAGTGCCTCGTAGTTTAAACCTCATTAATGTTACCAGGCTCTGGTAAATGAATGAAAAGAAAATTGATCATTAAATGGTGTGATAAAATGTATGAACAAGACATCCAGATACCAGGAGCTTTCTACATACTGAATGTAGCAGCCTTATAAGCAACAAGCTTACAATGTACACCTGCAGACCCCACTAAATTGTTTAGATTGCACACTTTACTGTAGGTCAGGGCTGTTAATCACTAGAATGCCCCAGGGCAGCCACATACAGCCTTATTTATGGGCAAATCAAGAAACTGAAATACTGAACCGTGCCTGATTAGCTGCACTAATATGCTACTTGTGGCTAATTTCTAAGCTGCTTAATTCGCAGGTGTTTGCCCCAGCCAATAAATCATGCTTTCTACCTCCTCTTTGCACTCATGGACCTGCCATGCATATGTGGAGCCTGTTTAAGTGACAAGCAGGAAATAATTGATGGTGCATTAAATCACTCTGGTGTTTAGTGAACTGGTTCCCCTTTGAAACAAGCCTTGCTACGTTCCCACTCCCAGGCTCATTTCAGATGTTATTGTAACCCAAGTCTTCTGCGCCACTGCTTGCAACCTTTCAAAGGTACAATGTGTACATTTCCTCATTTTTATTTGTTTTACTTGTAGAGCACACTATTTGCATAAGACATCGCTATTAAATTTCCCACAACAGCTAGTCATCAATGCAATGAAGCAGAACAGAATTCTACTGACTGAGAAGTTGGAAGGGAACATACCAGGAGCCTTAGCAGCTCCAGGCCTGCAGTTTCCCGTTAAATATTCTTAAATGAAGCTGTCAGTAAACAGGGGTTCTTAGTCATGTTTTATATTGATCATCACTAACTTGCTCACTCTGATTTTTTTCCTTCAGATGAGAGAAAGGGATCTGAAAGTTGAACTCATGGAAACAATCAACTCCTAACTCGCTCTAAGTCAAAACCAGGCAGATTTGTGTTCTTTCTTGTATCCTGATACAAAGACACAGAGAAGCTGCACCATTTCCAAACTTTAACAGAAAATGCTGTTGAGGGTATGCTGGGAGGCCTGAAACTAGGGACGACCCTAATTTTTTCATCTGTGTTTTGGTTCATCCCATATTAACATGTGGTTACCTGAAGCAATTTTTATTTTGGGGTAATCTCTGGTCTTCAGCTTGCGTTGTAGCTGAGATGATAGTTCCTCAGGGAATTCTGGATGAGTCACATAAATCTTTTTTATATGGCTTATGGAGAATGCCCTTTGGAGCAAAGGATAAGAGGCAAGACCTAACCACTTCTTTCTACTTTAAGGGAGTCTATTACCTTTGTCCATGATAAAATTCCTTTGCCATTATTCTGGGGTCTAAGTAAAATAATCTCAGAGTAAAGGATTTCAGCAAATAAGTAAAGATTCTGGTTTTTGAACATTTTTACTGGCCACTTAGGCCTTATGCTGAGACCAAACAAAAACTGAAACTGATGGGTAATGAGGCAGTCTGCTTATTAGTGTATCACACAAAAAGATTATTGGTGTCCTGAAAACCACAATGTTGCCAACAGTTTTGTGGTGATAGCTGAAAGTGGGGATTTCTGGAGATATTTCTTCTGACAGTACTTAAAAATGATGATATTTACTTAGCAGAGTATTACATTGTTTGGGGTACATTTACCTGAGACTTTTTCTCCTGCTGCAGCTAAGACCAACAGAAAAAATTCAGCTCTCCAAAAAGAAGGCAGCTAGTTAAAATTCAATTAAAAGGAACAGCAAAAAGGATAAAATGACTACAAGTTATACAAAAGGTTTTTAAAGAAAATGTATTAGACGTTCACAATAACAATGAATCACCCCCACCATCAAAAAATATTTCTTGCATGTTCCATAGGAAACCATATGGCTGAACAGAAAAGCTAAAGGAGGCAATAGCAAATCTGAAAAAAAAAAAGGAAATTATCCCTATTAGTCATATCCAGCTGAAGGTTTTTAAAAAGCATAAATTGAGACAAATTACATATAAAATCACAATAAGACACCTAAAAAGAATTTTGGGAATAACTTCCTTCAAACATTAAAAAAAGAAAACAAAAATCAATAACAAGAAACTGGTGGTTTGGGATTTTTTTTTCCCAAGCTTGATATGTAATCTATGAAGTGAACAGAAGGTCAAAGTTTATAAAGAGAACTTAAATGCCCTGTAGTAGCCACTGGTGAAGATGCAATACTGAGTTACATGGACATTTAACCTGACCTAATATGGTAATTTTATGTTCTTATCTTCTGAGGTTATAAAATGAAAGTTCTGCTGTCAGGTTATTCTCTCTTGCTCTTACCTGCTTTTCTTGAATGCCAAGAGAGGATTTGTTAGCTTCTGGGGAAGCTGTAAAGTCATGTTTTGCTATAGACTTGCAAAAGAGTTGGGTTATGATCTGGATTATGAGACACTTTTAATACATTTGTAAATTTTAAGGCCAGAAAGCGCCATTATGTTTGCCCAAAGTAATTTCCTTTGCTATCCGGTTATAACACTTTTTCCTGACTAGTTTCTGAATTGTAAGTAATTATGCTTCTCCATTAAAAAGAAATTTGTTCAGATTTAGAAACTAGTAACTTAACCTGGAATATATTTTTATAATTTGGCATACTTTTGCAATTTTTTTTAGTGGTAATTCAATTTTAAAAATAAGAACTATGTTTGAGATATTGTGTTTCAATTTATTTCAAGCCCTTGATTTAAAGGAGGTTATTAACACAAATACCTAATGAATAAAGGTAAGTCATAATGTCTGACCTGAACACTTTAGGGTGAGATTTTCAAAGCTCTTCTACATTAAATTATCATAATCCATCTAGCTGACGCCATAGTATAAGAAACATAAATTTTAGTATAAGAGCATGACATTTTTCCGCTATTTATTAACAGAATACCTTGTTTTGGTTTTGATGCCTAGTTTGCTAAGATGCCTACTGGAGAAAAATATAATGCATGCATGTCAATTAACATCATTTCACTATAGCATACTACAGTGTTTTGACTCAAAGGAGTTTTTTCCCCTAAAATGGCTTTTCTTGGAAGTGAATATTTGGGGTCAATTTTTTTTTTAGTTAAAATAGACTTTTAATTTGCTTTCTGCATTACCTAAAAATTTCACAACCTTCTTATTAAATATTTTTAATGTGTTTTCTTGATGATTAGAAAATGGTTATTGAAAAGAATTATTTAATCAATACCACGATTTTATGGAAAAAAAAAAAAAAGTAACATTTTCTGTGACATGTTCAGTAGGTATTTCAGGTAAATAACACTGTTGAATTGAATTACATTATTGGAATAAACAAGTACAATAAATTTAAGCTTGAGGCTTTGTCACAAATAAATAATAATATGACTGAAGAAGTGGAGAGGCAAGGAGTGAACAAATTTGTACAGAGCTTCAGTTCTTCTTTTATAACCTGCTGGAGGAGTTTGCAGGAATAAATTACTTTTTGGTCAGCTGACATCCATGGGAAAACTCCAGCTGAATTCAATGGGGAGAGGGAAAAAAATACACATATGCATCATCAGTATTTCTACTCTGACTTGATATTTTGAATATCTTAGGATTTTTTGTGCCAATCTAGACAAATCATCAAGAAGTTTAATGTTCATTGGCTCAGTTCTGTGTCCTTTTTAAAGTCCAGGATGTTGTAAACATGATGAGTTGGACATGAAAAGTGTTTTCTGAAAACTAACCTTTAAAATTATTTTGTTGCACATTCTTGTAATTTTTATGATATTTTAAAGAAAATTACTGAAATGTTCATTAGGATTTTCACACAAGGCTCAGATAAGGATAATGAAGTAATTTCAGTTATTTTTGTTCGCATTTTTTCTTTTCTTTTCTTTCCCCACTCATCCTGTTTAATATAATAGATAAACCTATGCCTCACTCATGTTAACTTCATGCTTAACAGACACACAACAAACTCTGATGCAAGGATCATCACTGGGGATTTTCAGACCAATTTCTCACACCTCTATGACAGTCTGGAAATTTCATCTGAATTTTCTGCTTTTTCAGAAAAAATAGCATAAAATGAAGTGAAATGTACTTTGAAATTTATTTAGACTGTCTTGATTTTTATGTTTGTTTTCTTTTTACCAATGTATTTTTCCTAATTCAAACTTTAGTGAATTCAGTAGAGATCCCTCTGAACTTTTAAGGGTTGAAAGCAGCTGTTACAGAAAATCTTACAAGTATAAGCTGAAACTACAACAAGCTCCAATTTTATGCAGTCATGGAGAGGTTTATTAAGATAAGGAGTAACGTTGGCTTATGATCACTATTGGGGTGTACGCTAGTAGCTGATAGAGTTCTCTGAAGTTTCACTACTTTTCTCAAAGTGATGTGGTAAGGAGAGAGTTAAGACTGGGTTACATTAATTGCTCCTCTCCATATTCAGATGCTCTGAGTGAAAGCGAAACTACCCCATGCCATTTTCGTGCTTTAAGTTATTTCTGGTTTTTGAGAATAGCTCTGAGAATACACTCTAAAGAGATCTGTGCTAGCAATAATCAAAAGATAGTTGCAATTTAACCCTGTATTAACAAAGATTCTTAATATTATTGGATTTGCTTTTTGTTTGCTTCATTGGCCTTGAATTATTTTCTCAGTTGAAAATCCACTCTGTATTTCATCATATTCTGGATCAACACCAAAGGAATAATGTATAACAATTTAAAAAAGGAAAAAAGGAAATGTATAATGCAACTTAGTAACACTATGTAATTGTCATACTGCTGAAACATAAGAATTGGAGAGGGATAGGGGAATGTCAAGAAGTGTGGTTTCTGTATTTAAGAATTAAAGGTGTGCCAGCCTTTACTGTCAGAATATACTTTCAGGAGGCAGCAATGAAAGTTTATATTACAAAGGTCACTCAGAGAAGAAGAATGTCACAAAGTTAAGTACATCCAAGGAAGATCAGATAATAGAGAATATCTTTTTCAAAGCTAAAATGATAGATTGCAAGAATGGTAAAATAGAGCACATGGCAGGTAGAAAGGGAAATCAAGACAAGAAAAAAAAATAAAATAGAAGGGTAATACAATATAAGTGAAGCTGTAGAAATCATAAAAGAAATGCTTGGAAACAAGAGTGAAACTTATTGAATAAAATAAAATTTATTCAGAGCATTCAGATGGCAAGAGTCAGAAAAATAACCAGCAGAGTGGCATCTTAGCTGATTGCAAGATGCTTGACGAATACATTTTAAAAAATTGTCATGTGTTTTCATATAACACCATATGAATAATTTAACAGCAATGCCAAGATTTATGAAAAGAGTATTATCAGTGAAATGTTAATGCCTGAGACAAGAAATTGTGGGGGTTTAGGGTGACTCTACAGTTCTAGTTTATAAAAACCTATAGCATTTAACATGGACTTGTAAATCTGGGTCAAGATCTTTCTGGATTTCTACGGTATTAACAAAGACGAAAGCTTGATGATATTTGGGAATTCTGTGCTAGTTATCATTTAATACAATCTTTGGCAAACAGGATGTGTAATACCGTCAAAGCAATATTTATACAGAACAACAAGTCTAATTATTTTTCGTTTAATATTTTGCTTCTTTTGATGAGCTCATCATAAAGTGATCTTTTGTACTGAACAAGGAATATTATGATGTCATTAAAATGTTACAGACACAATCATTATGTAATGTTAAATATTTTTGCCCTTGAAAAACCCATAAGGAAGCACATGTGCAGGCAAATTGATTTGATTGCTTGCATGCCAGGCCACAACATGAGACAGACACAGTGTTTCAGTTTCCTGTGGATGGCATCTCTTGCACCTCGACAGAGAAACCCACTTGTAGTCACCGTCTTAGACTTTCTTATGACACATATAAAAGTTAATGAACAAGCACAAAATCAAGAACATTCCACCACTTACTGCGTAGCCCTCATCTGCAGGATTACAACAGTTCCATGCAGTAATAGGAAACTGTTGGGGAAATCTCCTGAGAGGACACAAGTGGTTGGGGCACAAAAATACAGATGGTGTCTGTTTAAATTTATAGTACCATAACCATTTTCCAACTTCGTCTGTGTTAGTATCTCCTGTAGGGAGAATATACTAGGCTGAATTTCCATGTTTGCAATATGTGTACAACCAAGACAATCTGATCCTCGGGCACTAACCCAGTGATGTTGAAATCAGGAATGGTGAGCATAAACATTCTCAAAAGAACACTTTCATATGGAACAATGCAATTTTAAGTAAAAAGATTTAGACAGTGCAAGTGTAAGTTGTGACCAGAAGAGCATAGATTATGGCTTTAGGGCAGATGAGGTTAAAGGCAACCTTTCTGCTAAATGGTCTGTTTAGCTATCTGTTCTTTGCAAACATACCAGAAGACAGATAGCACACTACTCTGTTAATGTGGTGTTTTCCACTTTTTCTCCACAAATATTAAAAGTTTGCTCAAACCTAAACTCCTGCTGAAGTGCAAATAATCTCTGGGTAAACAATTATTAATAAAAATCCCTATTTTCTCTTCCTCCATTGGTGAGCTAAAGAAATAATGTGTGTAAATTCATTTTCAAACTACGTGATACAGTGTGCTTCACAGAGTGACTTAGAGGGCATACTTCCTTCCCTACACATCATATGATGTGTCACCCACATTCGTTTCCAAATCTTCCAGTACTTTGTTTCAATTAAATGTTACAACATCTTTTACCTTGGCTTATAGTCAGTTCTTAGCTATAGAAAGCACATACCTGATGAATATGGCCCTGTCAGAAAATATTCTAATCACTAAATTTGTGTCAGCAGCATAAAACTCACATACACACTGAGACTGGTCATAAAGTTTGGCCATGGTATGGACCATAGGATACCTCCAGTTACAGAAATATAAGCCTTGAACCAACCAAAAAAATACGTCTTGCTGTGGACATGCTGACTCCCAAATGTTTGAAGATGCTGGGGTCAACCCATTACCCCTTAGAACCATAACAATTGACAAAAAAACAGCTGGGAAGAGGCTTTTCAGTTGGACCTCTCCTGCGGTCAGATTGACAGGAGAGCAAGAAAAAGCACAGAAGGAAAAAACATCCATGAATCCATGGAGTGACCTCCAGGAATCTTGAGCTAGAAGCAGCACGTATTTAAAATTCTGTTCCTTCTAGATTGGAACCCAAACTATGCTGTGTACTCTGCAAAAACAGCTGCGCAGCAGCAGGGATTGGACATGAGTAGGACTTTAAGAGAGAATTTCATGAAGGTCTTTCAGCTCTGAATAGGGTGAAATCTCAGGCTGTTAATTTTGCTTGTCCACCTAAGACTTTTTTACAGGATCGAGTTTTACCTGAAGATATGTCTTAAGCAAGCTCACTTAACCAAGAAAAGATGAGTTGGATTTTAATGCTGAAGTTTTGACTTTTGCAATGTATTTTTGTAGTGCATTTTTAAATAATGTTTTGCATATGCATGCAGACTATTGCACAGGTATATTATGATTATAAAACGAAACAAACAGATTCCTTACTTATTTTAATGTCTGCAATGAGGAACATTGGAACATTCCTGCTCTTATGCTTTTCAGACTGCTGTATATCAGGCATGACTACCAATAACAGTCGTGGGGATTTTTCTCTTTCTTTTCATTCTTTTTCAGTACATTGTGTCTGATTTTGAAAAACAACTCCTATTTTGAAACTGCAAACAGTTGAAAACTCTTAATTAAAAAATGGATTTTTTATTAAGATATTAGACTTAAATAGTACAGTGCAGTGGCATATGATATTAAGGGTGGGACTTAGGCTGATTATATAGTTTCTTTACATTCGTATGGTTTCTTTACATTCCTATGGTTTCTTTTCCCCAGTGTGGTATAAAAGGTCTCACAAAAACTATAATTAGGCCTTAGGGCTTTTTTCCTTTCTGTCTATCAGTAGTTATCTGATTTCAGCAATCATGATTTATTGTCATGATAAAATCTACTGATTTGTGAGCCACCAATTTATGCGGTCATCTGTTCCTACACAATCCATAGGAAATAGGAAAGACAGAACCTACATGGTCATCTCAGCTTTCCAACAGCCCAGGACCACCTCTACTTTAATCATTCATGACAGACATTTGTTCCAACTCTTTTTGGAAACTCCTGTGATGGAGATCCCACAACCTCCCCAGCAGAACTGTGCACTTGTTACTTTAAGAGAAGAATTTCTTCTTTTGTTTGTTTTAATGCTGAACACATACATCTTTTGCTGAAAGGGAAAAAAGTTTATTCCCATCGTATAAAAAACTATAGTTATGTCTCTCTTTGTCTAAGCTAAATAATGCCATTTCAATCAACCTTTTCTCATGGGTCACATTTTCTACATTTCTGATCTTTCTCATTCCCCTACTAATTTGATCTTCCTCTTTTAAAAAGCATGGTATTAACAAACTGAACATGGTACATCAGCTGGGGCCATTCCAACACTGAGCAGTGTAGAAGCATTAGGTCACATATTTTTCAGGGTATATTCCTGACAGCCCAAGGTGGTGGTTGTCTTTTTGCAACACCATTGGAATTGTTGACTCAGGCTGGGGTCCACTGCAACCCACCAGATCCTCTTCTTCAGTCCTCCTGCCTAGTCAGCTTGTATTTGTTCTTGCAACTATTTATTCTTATCTAAGCACAGTGCTCTGCTGATTCAGTATCTTTATCTTCCCAATTTGTCAGGAACTTCTTTTTATTCTAATCATGTCCACGGATGCACTTTGTGCCTCAGCCAATCTACAGATTCCTTAAGCATCCTCTCAAGTCCTTTGCCCAATTCTCTAGTGCAAAACTCAAACCAGGACAGATCTCTGTTAAGTCTCATTCACTGCAGTCTTCCATTTTGAGAATATACTACTAATAGCTATAAACTGGGAATGGTTTCCCCTCAGTTTCTGTGCTACTGACAATTTAACCTAAACCACATTTGCCAAACTTTTTTATAACACCACAGTGCAAAATGTCTTACCAAAAGATGTATACTGTCAATTTCTTCTTTCACCTATCATGCAATAGTTTTGGTATGATTTGCCCCTCACAACTCCCTGTTGGGTGTTTATTCCTCTCTGTTGTTGCTCAGGTTTTTGCAAATTCTTTCATTATTAGGTGCATGTTTTTTCTAGGAATGGAAGTTTCTTTAACTACCTTATATTTCCTACTTCTTCCTCCTTTTCTTGTTTATATCTGAAAACCAGCTTTGCCATTTTCTCACTTGTGGGACTTCCACAGGGTCTCGGAGAAAATGGTTTCTGGTCTGCAACTGCTTCAGCCGGATCTGTGAGCATCACAGGGTGAATTTCAACTGGCTCACATGATTTACACCACCTACAGAACAGCTCTCTCACCTGCTCTTTCCCTACTGTAAACTGATTTTTATTTTTTTTTTTTTAACCCTGACACTGGTTGATGTTAACTGTGTGGTCACAGTCAATCCTTTTAGCAAAGTTGTAGCGTACTGCCTTGTGGTATGCTGCTGTACTTTGTAGTAGCCTTCGTGTTACAGCACATCTGTAAATAGTGAAAACATAAAAGAAGAGCTGCCAAGTGAGCTGTTACCAAACGAGTAGAATATGGTCATCTTCTCTAATTGACAAGCATATTGTTTTACATTATTGTTTCCTAGCTTTGGCCTGATATATTTCTTACAGATAAAGGAAAGCTCTCTCCTTCTCTATCTCTTTCCATATGTCTGCCTTCTTCCTTTACTTCTTGTTTTCTGTCTGTTATTGGGAGTTACAGATCTTGCATGATCTAATGAGATGAATGTTATAAAGTGAGAATGGGAAGCTCTGTGCTTTCACTGAACTAATCTCTACCCTGGTCTAAGGGGCTTATTTGCAGCTGAAAGTCCTGGCAGTCTAGAAATAAATGCCTTATAAAGAATTACTTAATTTAGTTAATAATGTTTGAATCAAGTCATTCTTCATTTTCCATAAAACTAGAATACGCTAGAAGTAATTCAATTATTTTTTACAAGTACTAATGAATAAAGTAAATGTGTAATTTCCAATAAATTACATAGTTACTTGTGGTGTGAAAAATTGTGCACTCAAAACAAGTAAAAAATGTGTCACTTTTATTTTTATAGTATGTCCTTTAGAAGAGATATTAAAGCACTATTTACTTTATCCCATGGTACTCTATAGAAAACTGTAGATTAATTTTCCCTCAGAGAAGCCATATAGTATTTCAACCCTGAAAGAAAAAAATGCCTTAGAGAGAATCATTCAGGTACCTTGTATAAATTCTTCAGTAATAAGAAGTAGGTATTTATGCACTTCACACATAGCCTGTATCTGTTGAGGAAACATATTCTTGCCCTGTTAAAGGAAAGATTTGTTTGTTTTGTTTTTTTTGTCTGAGTCTTTTTGCCCCTCTTTTAATTAAAATGCAAACTTAGGCATAATCCTGCCCTCTCAAACAGTGTTTTGCTGTTCTGAAGCATGTGGTTAGACTTTCTTTTCTCTGAGCAATGGGTAGGACAGAAGAGTCATGAATGGAAAATGGGATGAAATACCCCTCATGCCACACTCTTCCTTTGCCTTCTGTTTTCCTTCCAAAGCTCAAGAAAATCTCTGTGTGTTCATGGAAATTACAAAGGAATTTATTTCATATTTTCAAATATAAAAAGAGGCAACTTAGAAGAGTACAGTATGTATAAAAATGTACTTACTGCAAGCTGGGATCCCTGTTGGCATACCTTCATGCAAGCACCGTCCATGAGTAATGCATCCACTGATTGTGCTGGTGCACTGGGGGGGAAGGGGAAAATACAGAGATTCACAAAATACATATCTCAGTAACCATAAATGAAGCAAATCCACTTTAGCTTTGCTGTGACCTCCAGGAAGCAGAGCATGAACTCCTTTGATATATCACAAAATTGGAGCTTGCATCTAGAAATATAAGTGTGAGACCATTTACTTAAAAGCTGTAGTCATCACCATAATCTTTAAGGAGCCAGATCCTGAGGCAAATTGCTGATGTGCTGATGTGCTAAGGCCTAGAAAGCAAGTCAGACTTCCAGGATACTTTACAAATATGGCAATATTGACAGGCTGTAAATTGGTTTCTTTGTGCATGCTGCCTAGCCAAATAACCCTTAAGGAAAGCGTGATAATAACATAAGTCACCAAATACTTTTCACCAGGCCTCTGTGCAGATGTTACTCTTCAGAATAAAATAAACCAGCTATGCTAGTTTTGAAGACAAGGTACTCTTACTTAGTTGTGAAATAAACCACCACCCAGCACAATACAATCTCCTCCTCTACAGTAGGCTTTGTCTACAAGACAAGAAACCAGTACCTTCACAGATGGCACTGACTCCAGAGTAGGAGCAGGACAGACATCAATTTAGTGAAGAAATGTACTGGCCACTAAGACAATCCAGGTAAAGCAATGCCACACATTCAGATGTGCGTAGAGGAACAATGATTTGTGAGACCTCCAAGCTCTATATGTTTCTGGGCCATGGAGGTGAACACAATCTTTGCCAGAATTTCTTTAGATGTGATGTCCCTTTGGTCAGAACATTTGCGCTTCTAGTAGACCAAAGTTAGAGAGTGACCTTTGTTTCAGCTCTGCTGACCAATGACCCATCACCTTTTTCCAAGTACATCTCATTACTGCATTCTGTGCTTTACAGCTAAATACCCAAATAGAGAACTGTTAGTAAAACATTAAATAAACGTTGAGTAAGTGTTGACTTCTTACAATGACTCTTTAGTATCATCCTTTCAGTAATCTGAAAACCAACAAACACAAAGCACACAGTGAACCAGCTTTTACAAAGGAAGCAGGATAACAGCACAATAAAATAATTTTTTTAAAAAAAGTTTAGGTCATTTTTTTCCCAGTAAGCAGATTCAGAACAGAATCTTCAAAACTGAACAACATACGGGCAGTGTGTACACAGTTATTTACTAAGAGTCCATATAATAAGTATTTCTTATTGTTGGAAATGCCAGGACTACCTTATCTTCTGTGATATGCTAATGATGCATGCTGATTTCCAAAACAGTATCCAGTGTAGGCTAACTACTGGCAGATATAAAAATATTTACACAGATGAGCAAAACTCTGTGTGTGGTAATATACTTGCAAATTTATCCTACAGATGTCATTTCCAGACATGAAGACATGATAATTGTTTTCTAGATAGCTCTAATTAATTGGGACCTTAAAAAACTATAAAAATTACCATCAACATATTTGAAATCATTTTAGAAAGATATTCCTGAATTTTTCAGTCAATGTAGAAATGTGGTGATCATTCTGCTATTCATACTCCTTCTGAGATTTGTTTCCACAGCACACACTGTACCTAGAATGAACTAAGAAATTAGTTTTTCCTCTTAAAAATATCAGTGCTTTCCAAGTTTCCAGTATATATTTTCTTTTTAATTTATTTTACTATGGTGAGAGAAAGGGAGCTTCACAGCCATTTTAAGTTTATTTTTGCAAAAACATACAGTAGAATAAATCAAAATTGAACCACTCACCAAAATTAAGAGTGGCTTATACATCCTGTGTATATGGCAAAATATTATAACACACACTTAAAAAGGAATTCACAAATTCCAGAAACTGAATAAGAAAGAATCTGAACTAGCCAGTAGGAAATAGTGAGTACCATGATGCACCCAGTCCTGGGCAGAAGGCAGATGAGCCCTGGGTACCCAGCACAAGGATCCCAGCAATTTCCCTCAGCGAATACAGCTCCCTGGCCCCTTGCTACCAAGTCATACACCCTCTTGTGTTCACTTTCTCTGAAGCCATGGATTTTTGCATTCGTAACTGCTCTGTCACCCAGCTTCCACAAGAAAACAGAGAATCAGTCCTTTCCAGCCAGCCTCATGAAGACTGGTGGTTATCCTGCATCTCTGTGTGACATGAAAGCTGTAAGCTTGAACCCATTCAGGCCAAACCACTTTTTGGTCCAGCTCAGTCACTTTTTGTAAAGCTCAATCAAGACAATTAAAACAGCACTGATCAATGTAGAAGAAACTCAGGCACCTAAATCAACACACTGAAATCTATTCCTGAAAGGTGTTACTTAATTTCTAAGTATTGTAGTGTTAAGTACTCCTTTTGGTATTTTTTTCCTAATAACTGTATCCATCCAAAACCTCCATTTCCCAATGACTACATTTTTGGAAGATGTTCCATCATTGCTGTTTTCTCAGGTCCTCACATTATGTTCATAGAGCATAATATTTTTAGTATGTTATTATTTTCATTGACTTAAAGTTACAAACACATAAGTAGCATTTATATTAAGTTTTGTGCAGATACAAGTCTTGGTAGGAGAAAGCATGACCAATATCAATGGCACAGTTTTAAACATTAGTCTGACTTCTTAACACACAGTTAAGCTTAACTTATGAGGGCTTATGAAATCTGACAGGTCTGAATTGGGAAATTGAGCAAATTTCTTTTAGAATAGGGCTATTTTCTCATGGAAATTGGCTTTTTACATTCCTGAGTTATTCGTTTTTAACTTGGCTTATTTTTTTTTTATGTGAAGGGTTTTGAAAAAAAGTCTTTTCTTTTTTTTCCTTATTATGGAGTTGAAAGACTTTGCAAATATTCCAATTTAAAAACCATAATGAAAAATGCTAGGAAAAATTACATGACTGCAGTTTCAGCATACTTCTTTCACCAAAAGAAACACATATGACTTTGGCTACTCTACCTGGGAACATAGGCTGGGGATATTTTGTCCAATGCAGTACTGCCATGCTTTCTCAGAATATTTAGAAGATGAGCGTTATGTAAAAAGTCAGAAAATCATGCTGTTCTATTAGAAACTAAATCAGGACTCTGGCCTATATATGTGCTGTATGGAAATGGTGTGTGGAAGTAGTTCTCATGTTGAAACCATCTGTCTAGCATTCGCCCTCCTGCCATCTGTATGGGCTTTGAGCACTTCTGAATAGGAGAAAGTTACATTTGTGGCCCTTGTACTGCTCAGCACCATTAGCTGCACATAAGTAGTAAAAAGAAGCCTCCTAATGCTTCACCTGAACCAGAAACAGTAGCTCACTTACACTGCTCAGTGCCCACCTTTGTCAATCTGGTGATGCAGATTGTTTGGTGATGGTGATCAAGGAGTGGTACCAGCAGGTTGAGGGAGGTGATCCTTCTGGGGAAGCCACATCTGGAGTGGTGTGCCCAGGTCTGCCCCAAGACAAGAAAGATGGAGCTACTGGAGAGAGTCCAGCAAATGGCCATGAAGATGATGGGAGGTCTAGAATATGTCTTCTGTGAGGAGAAGCTGAAAGAGCTGGGACTGTTCAGCTTGGAAGCTCAGGGGAAGATCTCATCAATGTATATAAATACCTGAGGGGAGGGTGCAAAGAAGAGGCATCCAGGGTCTTTTCAGTGGTGCCCAGTGACAGGACCACAGACAATGGATAGAAACTGAAACACAGGAGGTTCTGCCTCTGAGGGTGACCAAGCACTGACACAGGTTGCCCAGAGAGGTTACAGAGTCTCCATCCTTGGAGACATTCAAAAGCTGTCTGGACATGGTCCTGGGAAAGCTGGTCTAGGTAACCATACTTGAGCAGAGGGGTTGGACTGGATTACCTCCAGAGGTCCCATCCAACCTCAACTATTCTGTGATACTGTGAAATATGTCCCAAGTCAGAAGTATGGATATGTAACAAAAGCCAAACATGGTATGCACCTCTCCTGGACTCATTCAGAAGGCCATCAGGCTGTGACATGGGAGGTAGAGGCAGCATGTCCTTGCTTCCCCCTCCCCTGAAGACTTTTCCTCACAAGGTTGTGCACTTACTCAGTGTTCCACGGAGTTTCACATATTTTTTGTGTCCTTAACAAAGGGACTGTGCTCTCTGAAGATTTCCCTCCATTTCAGAAGGATGTCCCTTCCGAGTTCTTCATCTCATGAATGTCCTCCATGAATAATTTCTCTTCCTGAAGTCAGCATTCCCCCTGGAGGCCGATTCATGGCGAGAGAGTGTTCCTCAAGTTCTCTTCAGTGATTGAGGTCCCATGTTTATGGAAAGAAAAAAAATCTTTTGAGAGTCTCAGGGCATTGATATCTTGCATCGCAGCAAATTGCCATGGGGTAGAGCATTCTGGTGTTATCTGTTAATACCAGAAGGTGCAGTCTTATAGATTTTTATGTTAAGATGCAAAACAGTGGCACCTGGTGACTCCAGCTCCTTGAAGAGAAACAGTATTTTTGTATTGAGTCTGTTCCATTCCTGCATTCATCAAGTCACTTTGCTGGGCAAGAACAGATCAGTTAATTTTTTGGCCCAGCTTGCTACATAGCCATATTAATTGGAATTTTCCATGAAGGATTTATAGGGCACAGTTAAAATGAAATATACTTGCTAACACCTCTGCAGAGTTTATATTAGAAAATAGATGAGGACTGAGTTCCCTTTAGAAAACAAATGTACATGTATACACTGTACATTGCAAACCAGATAACATACATTGTTCACGGTATAAATTAGACACAGGGAAAAAATAAGGAGAAGAGAAGATCAAGAACTTAAACCTGAAAAGCTTCCAGTTGTCTTTTCCAGAAAAATAATAATGCAAAATATTTTCCTGCTTGTTTCTTTCCCCCCATAAACCAGTTACCTCTCAGCCACCAGGTGGTAAAATTTCACTCTAAATAAAGAATTGATGGTATGAAAAAACAGCTGCAAAAAACCAAATGACAGTCAGTTCTGACTGTCAATCTACACATTTAATGAGAAACTCTGCTCAATTTAATGAATCCTGGTGCTTCAGTCTACAATCACTTTAAGTAGAACCTGCATACACAACTATGTAGTGTCAATTTGGGGCATACATTATGGCAGTACAATACACCTCTGAAGGGAGAACTTCATTTTCTGAACTATTAACCACATAAGCAATTGTTACTAATTTACTGTGAGAACCGTGTGTGAAAATGCATGTGCACATGATTGGCTTGGTGAGACAGCTTGAAAATGTTTAATCAAGGCTGAATAATTCTGTGTCTACAGTAGCAGTTAGATTAAAAACAATCAAAAGAAAAAAATACTACTATCACTTCACCAGTGTGTCGGGGTGAAAGTCTAATTGGTTTGTAGTTGAAGATAAACTAACTTCACTGTGAACTGACTACTCAAAATTTTGGGGGGGGATTTATTTTCTTGGGCTTGACCTTTGATTCCTGAGTCTGATAAAACCTGAAGAGAAGTACCCTTTTTTGGAAAGTGTATTTCATATATGGGGGGAAAAAGAAGATAGAAAAAACTCCTTGAAAGCTGCTATTTGACATCAGAACTAGGTGGCCGATTACACTGCCTAGGTCAGGATTGTTCACTCATTCTAAGTATACGGATATAATGTTACCTCTAACAAATGCTTACATTTATGCATGTGTTTATCAGCCAGAAGTGCTAGCACAAACAGAACACTTGGTTTCTTTTAGGAATCCCTCTAAAAGACTGCCCTTGAAATTCTGCACAGAGTTACTGATTTTAACAGACAGCCATGAACAAGCCCAAACCTCTTCCCCTCCACCCCAGGCTCCCTTGCATAAACCCATCCTTACACAGCTATAATGGACTGGAGCCCGGTTCCTCTCTGCGTGAGGCTGAGAACCAGCTCATGTAAATACAAGCTGGAGAATTTAGGTTGTGTCACGTAGCAAAAACAATGAGTGGAACAAATGAGTCG
Source organism: Morus bassanus (assembly GCA_031468815.1). Lineage (NCBI taxonomy): Eukaryota > Metazoa > Chordata > Aves > Suliformes > Sulidae > Morus > Morus bassanus. Next base: position 100,133,240 of record CM062567.1, read on the forward strand.
AGCAGCTCAGAGAGTTGGAAATCTGTAATTACCAGACCCAGTCACAGACAAACACTGAAGGAGGGGCGGACTATTTGCACCTAGTGCCACTCAACCAGGGTGACAATAAATTTATGAAAGGTCAAAGAACTTTCCATATGTAAAACTTGCAGTGGGAAGGATGCGGGGCTGTCACCCGGCCAGGGCTGCCAGGCCTGTGACGATGCTGCCACCTGCCGATGTCTCACTGTCCTCTGAGATTCACGTCCAGGCTGTGCTTGGCTTTACCAGCCTCACTGTTTCTGCAGATAACTTACACTGGTTTTGTTCTCACCACCTGACAGAATTTCCAGTTACTCATAGAGATTATAACACTTGCTTAGGTCCTACCTGGGTTAATTTGCCATCTTCTCTGCTGAGAACCCACTGTCCTATGTGCAACTGCAATATCACTTGCTGGAAAGGCAAACATAAATATTAGACAGCTAGTGCTGTCTAAATGCCTTTGTTAAATATTGCCTCCTTTTCTAAACCAAGCTTTCACTCCTACCATTTATATTGCTCTAGACTATGGTATACTCCTTGACAACATGCCCCTTATTGCTTAGTTATCAGACGGTTGAAACTGGTTTTCTTATAAAAATGCCTCTCCCATAAATATACAAAACCTTCCACATCAAACTGTCTTCGTGAAAACCCCTGTAATAGTAATAAGTCTAATTTATAAAATTTACACAGACATGTATAAATGCATACAAATGCACACATAAACATACACACAGAGAGAAATAGGATGAATAAAAGGATTTTTTTTAAAAAAGCAATATAACCTAACCATTTTCGAGAAATATTCTCTCTGTGAATTCCTCCTGCTAATTTTTTTGGACAATTCATCTAGCTCAAGCTAAAACGTGGGGGAAAAAACATTGCAAAATCATTTTCCTTGTAGGCTACGGATTGTTCTATATCTTTGGGTGTTGGGCAGGACTCAGGCATCAAGGAGAGAAGAGCTGAATTACAGGATGAGCACTTTGGCAACCACTCCTGCTGCCCAACTGTACAGCAGTGCAAAAAGCAGCCTGGCACCTGCTACAGCACCATCCGCCTCTCAGATTCATTCAAGAGCCATGCCTGGACAGCAAAGGGGGCTGCAAGAGCCACTCAATCAGCAAGAAGCAAGAGTACGCCACAAGGGCAGTCCTCAATGGCACCGACACAGGGGAACATTTCCCACTGTCTCTCTAGGGCTTTTGGGATGGCCTCCTGACTGGTCTGTGCCCTGCCAAGCTCCCCCTCCTCAGGGGCAGCTTTGCAGGGGATCCTGTAATGCCTTGCTCACGCCATTTCCATGCTTGCACAGTCCCATTGCATGGGTTCAACGACATCACCTCGGAGTCTCTTTGTGAAGAAGGGTCTGAAGGAAAGCTCCTTCCAAAGAACTGAGTAGCACAATGTCCAGTTGAACTCTCAAAACTAACTCAACAGCTAAGTGTGTCCTGTGCGTGCACTGCCCCTCCCCAGCACACACACACAGACACACACACACACACGTTTCCAAGTAGCTGTTGAACTATGTCATAAGGTGTTTCAGAAGGACTACCTTGGCCCTTCTCCCTCAAAATTTTGATTTTGTGCAATTATTTATGCGAGACTGCTTAGGACAATGCATCCCAAGTTTTCATTGAGCTCTCTTCTCTGCAGTTTCCTGCGAATGTATCTGAATTTTCGTGTTCAGATGCTGTACATACCATCATCACGTTTGCTTGTGCTGCAATTACAACTAGGCCAGCGCTAAGACACAGTGTACTTTCAATGTGCAGCAACTGCAGGAGCCAACTCATCTTCACATGACCAAGTGAAGGAAAGGCTCCTTCTAGCTGTGCAAATCCTTACATTGACCTACAGTGACCACTGTGGTCAAATCCTAGAGGAAGCATGTGGTAGTGGCAACAGTACCTATCCTCAGAGCAAAACCACCAGCTCTCCCACGCAGTCAGTCCAGCACAAGCATAATTCTTGTTTCTTTGTGCCTGATTAAGGACTCTGCACCTGAATTTTAATCATGAGAAAATCGTGTCCAATACAGAGCAAAAGACAGAGAGAGGGTGCCCTTGGAGGACCTTCTGTAGCAATTATTTGGCCTAAACCCCTAAATTCTTACATTATGTTTAATCATTATAAGACAGATAGACTAAGGCTAACAGTTCTAACAGTGGACAAGCCTTGATGGTTAGCTAAGGTACCTAAGGGTGTGCGTTTTAAAAAACATTTGCATAATGATGTGGCTGTTTAAAAATTACGTAACAGTACAATTAAAATGCCAGAGAATGGCACAGCTGAGCTGTTGCTTAGGTTAGCCGATGTGATCCTCTCTCTGCCAGCTGCTTTCTTCTCTGAAACTGCTTGCCCACTTGAAATGTAAAGACACGATTTCCCAGTGGCTCTCACAGTTTTCACTTACATATAAAGTCTCTGGTGGGCTGCGTGGTGCTTTCTCAAATAAACTTTTCATACCTATAACATGTATTAGCATCTTAAGATTCACCACCAAAAAAATACCAGCACTTAAAGGTCACCTTTATCTGCTCTTATGAAGTGGTGGACAAAATATTGTTTACAAAAGTATATGATAATAATAAATGTATGTGTAGAGCAGTTTTCTTTTTTTTAAAAAAAAGCAAAATGCTAATACTCCCAACTACCTGCTAAGTTTCCAATATATCCTAGTAGTTTTATTGAACTATTGGTCTGACTCTTAAAAATCTGTTAACACTAATGTAGGTTTCTGCAGTTCAGCTTCAGCACCACTATATATGATTTAAAATCTGCATTTAAATACTGTTCAACTTTCACATCCACAAGTGTTGAAGAAAGCGTTCATATTTTTTCTTGCTGAGAAAATTCTTTCTTGTCAAATGTTGTAATCGAGCCACTAACAGCTGCCATGAGTCTTATCTGCTTTGACAATCATGATACCAAATGGAAAGACTTGACTTCCCTTGCCCCTGATTTTCAAGATTACAGAGGACTCAGACCAGAAATTCAGAACTGAATATTTCCTTGTTCAGATAAGACTGATTTGTGAGATCACCTCTGAGTTTAAGTTTTGTGTCTGGGCCTCATCCCAGTTCAAGACTTGAAGTGGTGCTGGGAGGAACGTGACGGGCAATGGAGGTGGAAAATGAAAATGTAAGAATGAAACTTGCAATTGTTGACTGCAAATGACTGCAAGGCACTTTTTTTTGATCACTGGTATTTGCTAGGAAATAAATTAAAAATTAGAGGAAAGTCAAATGTAATCTCTTGTCTGTGCTTCTGAGAACTAGATACTGAGCACTGAGAAGCCTGACGAACAGTAGGCTTCCTGCTGTCTATTAAAAGTTATGCAAGACCAATGACAAATGGTAATGAAAAATAATCTTTCAAGAAATTGCCAACCAGTGGGATTCTTTAACAAAAAACCTGCAAAAACATAACCGTTTTTTTGTAAATAAACAATTGTTTTCCAAATTAGAAGTGCTTGATTTCATCCCAATTTCATTTTACCAAAAAGAACTTTGCTACTATGAATTCTGAGCTGCTGCCAGGATTATTGTTATGTGAAAGTCCTCATTTAGTATTGAAATTCATGTTTTTTTCTGGAGAAGTTGCAAATTGAATCAGAAACATCCCTTTACTTTGCCTACCAAATAAATGTAGCTTCTATGATATGCAAGAAACATCTTACAATGAGCACATGACAAACTGTCTCCAAGGGGACTTTCTTCAAACTAAAAAATAAAGTGGTTTTCACTTGCCAAAAATGCATTTTTGTTTTAAAGAAGTAAATGAACTAAAAATATATATATTTTACATTTACGAGCCATTTAGGAAAGGAGAAGTCTTCCTCAGCAATAAGAAAATAAATTAAAAGTTCAAAAGCAACCTCCCCACTCCAAAAAAAACCCCAGTATATGTCGACTAACATGCCTTTAACTTATTACTAGCATTATGCTATTTATTTGCTACTTGCAAAGATAACAAAGGGAAGAAGGTATGTGGAAGTAACCCTTTTTCCCAGTATAATGGACTTGACCTGTCCAAATAACATCATTTTCAGTAGAACAAATATGAAATAAATAGGCCCAAGGACTCCATTAGGAGGTAAGCAGACATTTCACAAGAAATACATGGCTGCAGGAAGACAGAAACACAGAAAAAAAAGAATTTGCATTTTTTTTAAATCCTGGAAAACAGAAATATTTTATAGCTATATCATAACCACCGTAATGTCATTTTCATGCAAGAGTTTGTAAGAACAGGCTGTTATTCAGCGAGCTGTGAGTAGGTTGGTGTATTTCTTTCACAATGTCAATACGACTCTTCCCTGAAGAAATGTACACTGGTACATCTGTCAGAAATGGGTGAGAACTTTGGAGTCAGGCACGGTGCTGCTTCTTCTTCAGAAAGAAAGTTGTAGTGACTTACTTCCAAAGCCACACCTGCAGCAGAAGTCAGTGAAAGACCTATCTTGACCAATTGGTAACATCTACTGTACATAAATGGTGCATGTTTGTCAGCTGTTTGAGGTTTGTAATTGCTCAGCTACTGCATTAGATACGGAAGGACGAAGACCGGATCAACAATGGTTCTTACATATGAGCTTGTCGTACATTTTATATTTGCTTGGGCTGAAAGCCAAAAGAATGATCTCTTTTTCTAAAAAAAAAAAAAATAAAATCAAAATTCCTTTAATTTTATACCAAACGTTAATACTTGAGACTGAAAGCCAAAGTAGCAGGACAGTTACAGGGAACAGTAGAATGGCATTGTGCCATAGCTCTAATGAGGATAAACACAATAAGAAAACTATTTTATTTTCTGGAAATTAGTCTTAGATGCTGTGGATATAGAATGAACAAGATACAGTGCTCTAACACACACGTATACTATGCATACACAAGAAAAACTTTGCATGCACATTTATCACTCTGGACAAGAGGAAATATTTTAGGAAGGATGTTTGAATGCTGTTTATTCAAACTGAACCATACTATTCCTATTCAGTAGACAGATTGGAGATTTGTCTATTAAAAAAACCCAAACATTTAAACCAGTTGGGAGTGCAGCATTTAATTGCTCATCTCCAATATATGGAAGATAATACCTTACGGGTGATCTATGTACTGATCAAAATGGGTTTAATATACTTATTACTGGAAACCAGATACAAATAAGTCAAGAAATTGGATTAATTATGTTGTTTTGCAGGAATCAAATGAGGGGAGAATAGGCTATGATCAAAAGTGTTCTTGTTCTGCAAAATACACTATGATTCTATGCAGTGTTTTAAAGTTCTTTCAATACTATGTAATGTAATGAAATGCTATGTAGCAATACAGATCTTGCTCCTACTTAAGGTATTGTAAATCACTATTGATTTCAGTGGTTCTTAGTTAGAAATGATAACAAGCCTATTCTGAATTCTCTTATACTTACCAAAGATAGTCGTCATCTTTGACAGATGCAGAAATGGCAAGAAAATCTATTCATGTGCTTTATACACTGGCTTTTAGCAGCAGAAAAAAATATATCAAAGAGCACAGCTTTACAAGCATATGCAAGAGCAGCATTATAGATGACTTTCCTGAACAAAGGCTTGCATGATCAGGCCAAATTACTTGTGAGTCTTTCACCAAGCTTTCAAATTGTAAGGAAATAGAGGGGGAAAATGATGTTAAAAAAGTATTTTTAAACCTGTTGCAGTATACTGACTGGGTTTCAATCAAATTGCAGATGTTCGATGTCCCTGAATTAGTACTTTTTACTAACAGACAAAGACCACTCCATTAAACTTTTGTTTTGAATCACACTACCTGTCATTAAACAATCAGAGCATGTTTTCTCTTTGTTTTGACCTTGGCAAGTAACATATAAACTTTCAAAGCACTACACTCAGACCTCTGAAAAGAAATATGATTTAGAACACAATTAGTGACATAAAGATGAAGGAGACAAATAAAGGGTATCTAAATATAAAGAAATTTCCTAAAAACTATTCCTGAAAATGAGACATTGTTATTAGAGATTAGACAGTTTAAAGTGAAAAGACATCTGACATTTGCACTGATGCTATAGCAGTGTAGCTCTGACTTACAGTAGGTGTAATTAGAGCATTCACTCTACAGAGGAAGAAAGACCTGTCACTCTGCAGCAAAGCCCCAAGCAAGGCAGGATAGCTAACAATGTCTTATCCTTAAATTGCACTTCTGATTTGAAAAAATATTTTAAAAAAACAAGGTTTGAGGTGGATTGTGTAGTGTTAGTAACTGAACCTTTCCCTGCTTCTCTGTTAATATTATTACAGCAAGTTATTACATATTTTTTGAAGCCCAGAGGACAGCTCAAGATTCATCTGCTTGAGTAAATGCACTGATAGGATTATTTTGGAAAAGCATGATGTAAGCTGGCTCTTTCTAATAGAATGAAACCCCTCAAGATACTCATAATTAAATTGATTAATTTGGCTAGTGAGGGTGCAGCGTGTCATCTGATTTTGGAGGTAGACAAATATCCAAGAGATAGAATATCAGTGTCTTCTTGTCCCTTCTTTATTTAGGGTTAACATACTACCAGCTAACATGGGAAACATCTCAGACAAAAGCTCCTTTTCAGCTGAGCTGATTGAATGGAGTTGGAAATTTCAATTTTCTCCAGTTCTGGACAAGAAAGAATTTCCATGCATTGGAAATAGCTTTGAATGTTCTGAAATACATGAAATGCAAACAGTTCACTCCCTGTTCAACCTTGAAGACATTCCCCGCAAACCCCGCTGTTCTTAAAAAAATTCCCTCTTCTACTAACAGGAGTTTAGACAAAACAGATGACGTTTTCACTCCTACATGACCAGGGGTAGAGTGGATGATACTTACAATGATGCCTTCCTCTTTTCTTGCAACGATATTGATCTTTTTGTCACCTGCCCCCAGAGATCCACTGGCGCTATTTTGTCATTACAGTGCTTGCTGTGAGACACAGAAGGGACAACTTAATGCTGCTTTCTGAAATACTAGTCATTTTACAGATTTCAAAATGGAGATTGAGACCAAATGGCAGAGAGTTTTGTGAAGGGTAGCTGTCTTCCAGATAATGGCCTCACACCTACTACTAAAGCAAGCCATGAAGGTTTTGTCTTGTAGAGATCCCTAAATCTCCTCTGTTTAGAAGGAGCAATAGCTTTCCACGGAAGTGGAAAACAATACTAAAAATTATTGACAGTTTCAATTTTTAAGGATCACCTTGGCTACAGCCACAATGGAAGAAAATTATTTGGGCTTCTCTTGCCAAATTCATGAAAATCCATAACTGAAATCTATGCCAGCAAATGAAATAAAAGACACATAAGCAAAAAAAAAAAAAAAAAAAAAAAAAAAAAATAGAAAATCAGAGCAATTTGGCCAGTAATCAATTTAGGATTACCATGAAACAAGGCAAACTGGCTCTTCAAAGAAGGCTTTCTCAATAGCTCTCCTACTTCTGTTGAGTAGGCATTGCATTAAACTTGATCATCATTTGAACTACTTATGAATAATTGATTTAGGAATAATTTCACTGACAAAAATCTTGATGTTCAATTTGCTACAGTTTGTGGAACATATTTATATCCATTTATAACAATGCTAATCGACAGCAATCCAGACTTTGGAACCCTTAAAAAAATTCATTGAATATTACAAACTCAAATACTGTCGATCAAGATAATTTAATAGAATGTCTTCCATAGATTACTTAACAAAGATCAATCATAATCACAGGCCCCTCAACCATTTCTATTCTCCTGTGGTTATTAAAATAGGCAGGATTTTCTAGTATGTCTAGAAGATTAATGAATCAAATTTCTGGTAGATCAGAGTGGGATTCTAAATTAGGAACAAGTAGTTCTCCAGAAGACCCCTCACCAGTTGCCTGTCCCCACATGCAGTTTTCGTCAATGGAGTTCCATTTGGAATATCTTTGTTGATCACAATAACAGAAGCATGTCCCCAGGTCACAGAATATTTAGCACTTCCAAGATTCCTAGAGGAGAACTGGACCTAGGTGCACTACGAGATTGAAAAAAATAGCCAATGGCAATACTGAGATGCTATCCGTCGTCTTAATGAAATGCATTTATTATTATTATTATTATTATTATTCATTTTGTTATTGGAATTGATGACAATGTAACATAGTTAGACTTTTGATGTGTTATCAGTTGTATAGAAAAGGCATGGGCCCTGTAGCCCTAGACAGAGTGCCTACTTATATAAACCAGGAGAGATGAATTACATTTAACTCACTGCAATAGCAAGACATGGGTTTCATGCATCTCTACATGAAAGCACACTAAAACTAAGGTACGTTTTCAGCTAATACTATTTGACTTTCTGTTGGCTTCACGTGTGTGTCTGTGTGTCCCAAAGGAAATTACATTGCTTTCATAATAAATATATTTTTTTATGCAAGAGTGCCTACGCATTGTTCTGTTGGACAGTAGCACACTGAAAATAACAGCTCACATGCAAATCCAGAATGAAAAGACAAATAGGAGAAGGGTCATCAACACAAGAACTCGTAACAGCACAGTATGTTCTACACAATCAAGAGTCTTGGGTAGATGAGCCTTGGGTAGCCTAGGGTATCTAAGGTGACTCGGTGTAGGGTACTGAGTCTTAGCTCCTGAGTACAAGAGATGTAAAGTTGAGTGACAGCAATACGCTCTTCCTCATAGACCCTTCACATGATGGTGGAAGTGGCAGCTGGTATAGAGGACCTCTGGCACGGAGCATAAATTTTGGCTACAAAAATACAACTGTCTGCAAAATTTCTTTTCAATCAGTCAAGTAAATTCCCCAAGAGACCTTAATAGAAAAATCTACTTTGTTTCCATTTCTCTATTTCTATCCAGTTTGCCTTCCTAGCCAATTTTTCAGGTTTCCTACATGGCTTTATCACGAAAACTGCAGTTACAAAGCATCAGAGAAACGGGTGTATGTACAAAACAGTTGTATTTATTACACAAGTTTATTCAGAAATAGGCCTGACAGAGGAACATTGCAAAATATTTGGAAAATTACAATTCTCCAAAAGCCCCTCCCCCTTGTAGGACAAGAAAAATGAAATCCCTCCTGGAACAGTCCAATGAGTCCTGAAAGAATCAACAGCAGAGCATTGGTCCTGCCTTCCTGCCACCTGCTTTCAGAAAAGAGGGCTACAGAGCATAAGGGAACTGCTGCAATGAATATGTACATGTTTTGCTTTCCAGATTAATTTGGTAACCCCTTCTCTGCCAGGAAGAGGAGAATACCTTCGTGTTTCAGGAGAGGGATGCAGCAGCTAACAAGAGAGAAGTTGATGGGCCAGCTTCACTAAAGCCACACTGCCACAGGTTCAGAGGGTCAAGGACAGATGGGGGTAAGGAGGAAACCTCTGGACAGAGTGTGACTGCTTTGGATGGCTCATCCTATAAGCAAGTTTTCCTATTCGATAGATAATTGCCAGAAAAGAAGCAAATCCCAAGTGAGATACATGGTGAGAATATCACCAGATTTTCTGGCTTCTCTATCCCTTAAAATGACCTGAAGAAAGGTGTCCTGTTATGTAAGAAAATTAAAGCAAGTATTTAGAGTTTATGTGGAAGACATAATCTCCAGAAGACTGAACCAGCACCTTGTGAACCACCTGAACAAAGGTCCGTAACTCTCTGCCACCAACGCAAAGAGAGAACTCAAATGCGACTCAGACCAGTGTGCTTCACAACACAATTGTAATGGTCACAGTGGGTTGGCCGCTCTGCACCTAAGTAGTGAGGAAATTTAAGTGCTGTTGTGGTAGCAGCTGCTCTTCTGCAATGCCAAGTGCAGCAGAGAAGTGTTCTGCTTCCCGCTTCCTTGTGTGAGCATACAGCAGTTGTCATCAGCTGTCAGAAGACAAGTAACCGGTCACACACTCCAAGAACTACCAAGGTTAAACCAAAGTGTCAGAGCAGGGTGAGCATTACTTTGTGATATAAAGATATCAAGGACAAAGTGGAATTTCATTCTTCAGGTCCCTTTTAATATATTGCAGATCCTCTTGAGTTGAGGTAATTAATGGTGTTTAGGCCTAATACTGAAGCAATAATAAGATTTAAGAGGATCATCTTGAAAATGACAGATTTATACTGATTGCCCTCACTCAGGTGCTGAAAGCTTCACCATTTCCTTTGGTGATGCTTGACATGAATCAGGATCTAGAACCACGACCTCCAGTAAAGAAGCGGCATGAAACTGTGCAATATTTATAGGATATTTTTGTCACATTTTCTATATACACAAAGGATGCTTTCCTTGGAACCTACATATTCCCTTTCATTCTGCTTCCTATCTCCATTGTCATGGTCTGGCACAAGGGTCCAATTTGGTAGCACACTGGGGGACGTTGTTTCAGGAGACCTCTCAGCTGTGTGTAGGCTGTTATAGGGACAGCACAGCAGTGCAGTTCCCCCTTCCTGAGACCTTCCAGAGAAGAATCCTATTGTGATAACAAAAATCACAGCAGCTGCTCAAATGTGGCTCAAGCAGAGGGGAGGACAGGCTCACTAGCAAGCCCCCATCTCCTCAAGCAGGTCTGCATCTGCCACGGAAGAGACACAAGCTCAAATTTTGCAGCCCCTCTCAACAGGCCCATTCTTTAAATGTGAGAATAAAGAAGCAAAACAGAGTTGATACACACTGCAGCTAACAAGGAAACAAATTTTCTTCATCCATTTGCAGCTGTTCTTCAAAATACATGGAAATATATTTTGCTTCATGCTCACTCAGAGTTTTAATGCTATGACATGGTATGCAAACTGGTAGGAGTTTCATGTTCTCTTTTGAGAAGGGGGAAAAAGTAGAAGTGAACAATTTAAGAAGTTATAAGACTTTTATTCAGGGAGTAATATGTGCTGGCATGGAACACCAGGAGAAGACTTGGATTATAGGTTTATCTGTCCCTTTTTGTGGGTGACCTTGAAAATGCTTAGAGAAAGCTAGAGAGAAAAGCAATTACATTTTTGAAATTACACACCACTGTTCTCATTCATCTTGATAAGCACTTTTAAGGAATCCAAAAAAGGCCAGAATATTGCTTTTATAAGAGTTATAGAGACCTTGGTTCTGCAGAGTCAGTTTTAAAATAAATTTAGATGTACAAAGATGAATTTTTATTTCCTTTGTGTTGCTAAATTGGCCACTTTTTAAAAAAAAAAAAAACTGCACTCCTATACTGAGGCCTTTGGCAAAAAAAAAGTGTACAAGATTTTTTTTTCCTTGTTCTGAAAAGATATACAGCAACTCAGCTTATGTTGTGCAGTCATCCCTACTGTGTCACAAGCATCTGCATTCATCCTTTTCTGTGCATTTATAAGTGTGATTGAAGTGTTGATAGGAAGCTGCATTTATAAAAACAGGGTGTTATGCAAACAATAGGCACGAGATCTTAGTTATTCTTATTCCTGCTGGTTAAGCTCCCCTGTGTTCATTTAGGCATGATCTGTCTTCGTGTCTCTTTTACTCTCATTATTTTCTTGCCTTACCAATTAGGTAAGGCACTGAATGGCCTGTTATTCCAGCCTGGGAGGGCTGGGGGTCAGAAGGAGTCATGCTTAATGTTAAGTAGCTGTGAAACGTTAAAGCCTGTAAATTCATCAGGACAGTTGGCCTAGCCCACTGCAGGGCAAGGGGTGTAAGTACTTTTCTGCTTGAATTACACATGGAGCAGCACTGGCTTTGAAATGCCAGCATCCACGCTGAGCCTGGCGAACGCTCCCCAAGCGCGTAGCTCCAGCCTCAGCTCTAATAGCAGGAGCAATAGGGGTTATATTTGGATGCTCTTGGCAGTCAGATAGAAAAAGAAACTTCAAAAATCATTCTGCCTCTTTACTGAGGACCCCCTTAGGAGTACTACTGGGAAGAAGTCTGTCGACCTGCCACAGCTAATAGTCACTCAGCAACCCAGCATAACCACCGCTCCAGAATCAATGCACTGCAGCTATTCAGTAGTACCACATCTGATGCTTGAAAGGATGGAAAATACGATATGTGACAGCTGCTTATGAGTGATAGTGATAGTGAACAAAAAGCCTAATGGGTACTGGAATCTCCCCACACTGTGTATAGAAAAGATGAGGAAGGGAATCATGACTTTTCCTAGCACGGCTGCACTCTTCAGCAGGCACCGTCCTGTGTGCCAGATTGGCATCTCCAACAGCTCAACAGCAATTATTCACATGCCACCTCCGATGCTGTGGTTTGCTACTCACATAATCTCTGCTATATCACATACCAGACTGCTGACTGCACATCAAGAGGTTTTTCACTTGTTGGATGAGAGAATAAGAGACAACAGACAGAAAAGGGTCAAATGTGGTAGTCTAGAGTTCATACAAGGAAAGCAAGAGCTTTTGTAACCAGCATGCACAAGGTTAAAATCTAAGCAAGTCTAGTTAACTTTGGAAAGAAGATTTTTCTGATGCACCAAAAAAAATGGCCAGGCTTTGTGGTATGGTGTTTTACCACTGCCTTCACTGGGAACTTAGTTGTATATCCTCTTGACCTGCTTGAAACTTAGCACCAAGAAATATTTAAATTATTTCTGGAATTGTGGATAATTTCCTAAAATCCCATAGTCTCCCATTCTGATGCACACTAAGACGTTTCTTTGGCAAAGGCAACTTTGCATCTGTCTACTATATGGCTCAGCATCCCAAACTTTTGACTCCAAATCTGAATAGATGCTTATACCTCACCCCCATGAATTTCACTCTTCATTGTGTAAGAATAACTTTGATTGGTATTTAAAGAAAAATATTCACTTGTTCTGAGAGGGAAGCACATTTGTTAACATGGCTGAAACTTTTAAAAATATGTCTCAAAACAAATGTCATGAGCTATTCATTGTGGCAAGCTTCTATAGAAAAAAAACTTCAGTATAAAACAATAATGTATTTCTAACACGCAGAATGACAGAACACTTGCCCAAAAGGAAAAAAGAAGACAAGAAGAATTTCATCAGGAGAGAACCTAATTATTAAAAACATTGTAAAATCAGAGGTGACTCTGAATTTGGGGTAGAAAGATGAGTTTAATCAAAGGGCTAATTCAATCATTTGTCTGTACAAGAAAGTGCATCCCTGAGTTGTCAGTAGCTCTTCTTGACCTATTAAAAGTCCTAAATGAGTATTAATTTGTAGATCTCAATTGGAAAGACTCCATTAATATTCCCATGTATGAGAATAATTAATTAATATCTGTTTTTACTAGCTATTTTTCACTCAGATAAATATTTTCTGTCATTATGTTCAATTTTTTATACTATAAGACCTTTTTTATCTTGTTTTAAGATACATAAACATCCTTTCAAAAGTTTATAGACCACCAGGAAATATTTTCAAGGCTACCTCTGTTTGTAATTTTATCTTCATGCTAAGGGACTCAAAAGGTTAAGATTTTAATGCACTGCAAGGGATTTGAATGAATAAATGTCTTGTTTATAAGAGTTGGATTAAGACAACACACTAAACCCACTCCATCTAACTGCAACATAGTGAATCTTGTCAAGAAAATAAACTCTTTTGTTTATCCTTACTTATGCACAGATCTATGAATAACTCTTATAACCAGCTAGTGATCCTGCCTACATTATCTTGTCTGTAAACACACCCTGCATGCCGAAACAGCTGAAAGGAACATATAGGATTAGGAAAAACCACAGAAGCTGAAAACATGTTTTAACACAACTATGGGAGAAAAAAATCCTCTGCTCCAGGTGAAAAGCTTTATAGTCTCTCTCATCTCTCCTTATCCTCTCACATTGCCCAGAATTGCCCTACTTTGTCAGAGAGAAGCTATGATGAAAAGCTCTTTAGAATGACCCAACTTGAAGAAATACCTCCTACTTTAATTTCCTTATGAACAGATAAAACAGTATATAGGCAGCTACTTTTAAATTATTGTTTCTCAAAAGGTAGACTAGCATTGGTTAGAAAAAAATGTTATATCTGAGCAAATAAAGCACAGACCTCAAATGGTTTGTGAATTTGTAAACCACTGCTTAAACTTTGAGTTTCAGCATTTGCTTTTTAGCCCAGGAAGTCCCAAGTGTGCTACAAACGTTATCAGCTATCCTGTTCCCATTAATGCTTGCAGGATTTTAGTTGGCAACATCAACTGGAGAAGTTAGTGGGCTGCTTGTATAAGGACAGCATCTAGCATTGGCCTGCAGAGGAAGAGCTGTTTGACAATACAAAGGAGCGTTGCACAGCAATTTAGGACAACAAATATATGCCCATATTATTCTGCCTTCCTGACATACTCTCCCAATGACCCAAAATGGACTTAAGCCAGAATACTACGTTTTCTGAAATATGCAGCATCTCAAGACTGCAATCAGCCAGCAGTTCTCTTCAAAAAGATTCTGTACTGGGATTTGGAGAGACCTTGTGTCACAGGACAAGCAACTTTAATCCAACTTCTCAGGCCCTACAGGCCTCTCTGTTTATCAGGTGGGATGAACATAAAGCCCTTGATATTTACTATGATAAAATTTGACTTCTCTCGCATTATGGATGTTAGCAACACCTCTGGTTTTGTAACTGAGGTAGAAGACATGGCTGAGGCACAAAACAGTTGCTAATAGCATTATTTTAAAACCTGGGTTTGTTACTGAACCTGTCTGATAGAGGAGGGTAAATGCACTTTACTGAATATTCAGTGCAGTGTGCAGCACCTCAGCCTCACCTGAGGGTTAAGAGAAGATGTTTGGCATAGCCATGTAACCTCAGTGACATGCTCTGCTGATGTGACATATTTAGAAGCTGCAGGACCCTGACAAATTTCATAAGAAAAGCAAATAATAGTATAAAGATTCATTTATCCTATGTTATGAATAAGTATGTCATAAACATTTCTTGAAGACCTTCACCTTTCAGCAAACTAGCTGGCTCCCACCAGAGTCCAGACTGACTGTGGAAAGAACAGAAAGGAGATGCTGACCTTCCTTCAGAGCTCTAATGGGGTGAAAGCAGCTAGAAAAATTGCATTTCTGGGTGTTGCTACCTGCTTCTTTGAGCAGAGAAGCCTAACAACCTGTGCTGATGTTACAGATATACAGCAGGCTCCAGGGAAGCTTTATCCCTCAGCACTGGAGGCGACCATGGACTGCGACCCTACATTTCATATAAGAACTTACTGCCACACACAAAGAAAGAGGTGCATTGTCTAAGGCTTAGACTCAGCAAAACCTTCTCATCAAAACTGGAGAGAACCTGTACTTTGCTATCTTGAGACTGTACTTTTGTCCTACTCAACATCTGCTGACAGGAGGGATTGTAAGATGGTGCCCTGCCTCCTCAGTGGTAAGAAGAACTTGCAAGCAAGAGGAAAAATGCTTACTTGCAGCTCCCCCAAAATTATCTGACTTATTTATCATTTGCTGGGGGAGGGGGGTGGTGCCAGAAAGGAAAAATTTGCTCAAGAGCAGCATGTTCAGGGGATGTATGTCAGTTTCAGTAAACCTCATGATCCCTATGGAAAGGTCTCTGATTTTCTGCCTGCTGGTTTCCAGGCTTCAAGCTCTTAGACCTCAGTTTTTTAACTTCTATGGGAAAACCAGCATCTACTTTTGACCAGTTGGTCCCCCCACCATGATATTACATGACATTACCCTCGGAACCAATCAGTAACTCACCATCCAGGTGAAAGAAGAAGAGGTGTTCCCTTTATAGAAACAGCCTCAAATACAATTCATAGGCAAGAGTGTCTATTTCCTTAGGTACGTTTATGTTTCTATGAACAAAGTCTTTTGTTCCGGAGTACTCTGCATGTAAGGGATCAGAAAAACAGATGCATCCAGCCTGCTGTGGTCACATGTGGTTAGGTTGTTTAAGATCAGAAATACAGGCCAAGGTCCTTCACTCATATTTTCAATGCTGCTTCTGGCATTTCTGATTAAAACAGTCAGTTCTACATCAAGGCCATACCACAGGGAAGAAAGTCTGGCATAGTCTGTCCTTAAAATCTGGTAGCACTATTTCCACTTTATGATGCAATGCAGTTAAAGTAGCATGGGACATACCACAGATCAGATTCCTGTACTTATTTTTTTTTCCTTTGGCAACTGGCAAAGTATTGGTGTTGCTGCACCTTTATGTCTTCCAAAAAACTATTTTTACCAGAAAGGAATTCAGTGATGAAATACATCAGATTAAAACCAATGTTTTTAACCTACCGCAGACTTCCCAGAACTAACAGTGGAAAGAAATTTAATAACATCAGTGCAAATTAATATCTTAACAGAACTGTTAAATTACAAAATTTAAAATCCAGTCTTGTCTTGCTTAACTTTCTATTGTAGAAAAAGTGGCAAAGGGGCAAAAAAATGCCATGGCCTTGAATTTCTGAGTACTAAGAAAATGATTCCCCTTTCCACCTTTATTGGAGAAACCTGTGCATTCATATATGCAACCTCAGAATCAGATACATATGTGGTGCCTCTTTAATAACTGTTACAGCATTTGCCAATGGTTAAATGTTTTTCCAATTAGAGTATTTCCCATTTAACTTCTTTAGGCTAAGTTATCTTCCAGGAAATTAGCTCAGTAAAGCTGTTTTCCTAATATTTCCTCCTACAGTCTTCTGCTGTACACCATTACATGCTGTGTGCATACATACAGACAAACACACACACACATATATCTATATGCCTCATTTCAATAGTGTTTTGCTTCTCTAGTACTTGGCAGAATCTGGTCTAACTCCCCTCTCGTTATTCAGTTTTATAGTGGAGTAGTTTGACTGAAAAAATTATATTTTTATACAAACAGCAACTAGATAAGATCATTATTTAAAAGCAACTGAATGACTAATACCTCTAATTCCAGAAATGGGCATAAGAAAGAAAATTTATTCCATACCCAAGGTGTGTGAAATACTAAATCTAAACTGAAAATTAACCACAGAATTTGGATAGCAAGAGTACTAGTCTGGACAAAGGGAGTATAAGCCCTCTCTTGACGGCTCAATAAATTTGACCTGGAGAGTAAATTTTAGGAAGAAAAGAATAGCCTATTATGTGCACTCACTCAGCCTGCAGTCTCTCCTCTGAAACTCTGAGATTCCAAAGTAAGACCAAAATTGTACCTTTATTTTATGTTTCTCTCTTTCCTAAGAGTTGAACTGAGAATGTCTGATTAACAACAGAAGTGCTAAATCTCATCTTTTCTTTAGAGTTCATTTTCTAACACATATAAGATTAAACGTTTACATTCCTAAATACAACTTCGGTAGTATAAGGGAATGCTTTTCTGCTGCAAATTGAACATTAATGGGATCCAGCAGAACAAATGCATGTAGAATGATTAAAAACGAGGACAGAAAGGCAAAGACCAACCACAAGATCTCCCAAAACAGACAGAAGACAAGAGCTAGAAAGAGAATTCAATGCTGCTAGTACTCTCTGATAATTTGGTCAATTTTTCTTCATACACAAAGAAATATTAGAGGTCCCAGAAAGTTATCATATTATCCAAAAATATCATATATTTCATTTACCACACTTTTTTTGACACAAAACCTCAGGCCATAACTGAAGCACAAACTGACAGAAGTTTGGCTCTAATGAAAAAAAAAGGTTTGGAAACAGATACATAACTGTTACTCATTGCACTGGAAAAAGTGTTATAGTTTCACAAAAGCACTACACAATGCCAAATACATGTACATTTTTTGTCTCAAGCAGACCACTGCATTTTACATATTTCCAAATTTTTAATATTTAATCACAAAATCAGCCATGAAACAAGATCCACAGATGTTAATTTTTTTTTCCCCATTCAATGTCCAGAAAAAGTTCCAGTGGATATAATGCAAAACTGAGCTAAACTTCCTGTGTAAGATGCTGATTTGGAAAAGAGACAAGATATGGAAGAAATTCTTCTTGCAATAGAAAAAACATGTAAGTTGCTGCCTGTAGAGCATGGATTTAAAAATCTGAAAGATGAGTGTAGGGTTTTCTTCATATTTTCTCTTCAGATTCAAAAGAATCCAGCTGAGAAGTCCATGGAAAGCTGGAATTACACCAGTGAGAAAATATTTCAAATGTGATCCTGCACACCTTAATAACATACAAAGACAGAAAGTTTGTACCTTTCTAAATGTGCAGAGAACCATTTTCTCTAATAGCTATGTAAAATAAAGAAGTGAACCCTAAATTTTTCTAATTTCACATTTGCACCTAAATTTTAAGGTTTTTCCTTTGAAGAAAAAGAACTGAGATTGCAACTCTCACCAGTTCTCCTCCCTAACCAAATATTTTTTGCCATTAGACTTCCTTGGAACCCCATTCAGAGAAAAAATATTTTTACAATTTTTTTACAATTTATAAGTAAAACAAAACAAAACCCCACAGTTCTTGTTGCTAATAAGGGCAGTAGCCTCACTCTGCCTTAGATGTTCCATAAAGCACTGCATGATACTAAATTAAGGTTTTTAGGTGTTGCTCTTGCATTATAAAGTTGGGGGTGTGTAGATTTGTCTGGTAACCAAGCATACTTTATTAGTAATACTTTCTTTCCATTAGACAATGAAAAAGAATGTGTGACCAGCAGAACTAGCAAAATGGACAATAAAATTATCATTTGGTGTACAAGCTGGGACATTCCAGTCAACTACTTGCTTTTCTACAGGAAGTGCAGCTATCTGAAGTTCCATAACGTAAAACCATTTACTCTGCCACTGAATAGGATTATCTGAACAAAATATCTCTGTGGCATAGTTTAAGGATGAATACTACAGTAAAACATTTTCATAAGATGTATGAAATAAACATATGGATATAAAACATCACCATTTCTCTCATCAGCAGTAGTAAAAGCAGCAAATAGTGAGTTCAGCAAGTGAACCTCAAGGACTTTTTTGCAATTCTTTGTCAGGATTTTTTCATTGTCTGGTTAGAAACATCATCCACTTCTCTAATAATTTATCAGTAAAGATATAATGAAGTGAACACTGCTTAGTGTTCACTGATGCTTCTATAAGTAAAAATATAGCATGGATTTATTCATAGAACAAAGAACACATTCACTCAGGATATGTGTTCATTTTATTCCCTCAAATAGTTTCACAGGATTCGGAGTCTCTTCTCATAAAAAAACTTCCACTCTTAATAAAATGGGGAAAAAAATCTATTGGTGTTGAAACACACACAGTGTTCGTAAAGATTAATCACTATATATGCGGGTTAATAATGCCTCAACTGAAAACAATATCATTCCTGAAATTTGTGTATCATAAATCATTTGTTTCATTTAGGCAATATTTATATGGATTTCTTAGTATTACGAGAAGAAAACAAAAACATTTTAGTATGTGTTCCTAAAACTTACATGTAAGCATGCACATGCAAAAACTAGAGTCATAGCTAACAGCAATATCAATGTTACTTTTTTCTAATCCTGTAGAGGGTTATTTTCTCTAATATTTAAGGAAATGAGGATGAAGCGATGCCTAAAATGAACATATTGTATTTTTTTTCTTCAAAGACGAAGAATTTCAGCTGAATAGCTTTGGATAAGTAGTCCAACATCTTTTGGGCAATACATACTGGGAACACAAAAAAATAAGCATCCTCAACATAAAACAATAATACATTGGAGAAGACCTTCTAAATCAAAATAGTGGAGACTTTTTGAGAATCGCCAAAGCAAGATTCATTCCCTTGGAACACTAATTCGGGCTTAAACACACACTCAGAATACACACACACAGAATTGTATAGGTTGGAAAAGACCTTTAAGACCATGGAGTCCAACCATAAACCTAACACTGCCAAGTCCACCACTAAACCCTGCCCCTAAGCACACATCCAAACATCTTTTAAATACCTCCAGGGATGGTGACTCAACCACTTCCCCAGGCAGCCTGATCCAATCCCTGACCAACCCTTTTTGTGAAGAAATTTTTCCTAATATCCAGTCTAAACCTTCCCTGGTGCAACTTGAGGCTGTTACCTCTTCTCCTATTGCTTGTTACTTGGGAGAAGAGACCAACACCCACCTTGCTACAACCTCCTTTCAGGCAGTTGTAGAGAGCACTAAGGTCTCCCCTCAGCCTCCTCCTCTCCAGACTAAACAACCCCAGTTCCCTCAGCCGCTCCTCATAAGACCTCCTCTCCAGACCCTTCACCAGCTTCGTTGCCCTTCTTTGGACACACTCCAGCACCTCAATGCCTTTCTTGTGCTGAGGGGCCCAAAACTGAACACAGTATTTGAGGTGCGGCCTCACCAGTGCCAAGTACAGGGGCACGATCACGTCCCTACTCCTGCTGGGCACACTATTCCTGATACAAGCCAGGATGCTGTTGGCCTTCTTGGCCACCTGGGCACACTGCTGGCTCATATTCGGCTGGCTATTGACCAACACCCCCAGGTCCTTCTCCGCCGGGCAGCTTTCCAGCCACTCTTCCCCAAGCCTGTAGCATCACATGGAGTTGTGACCAAAGTGCAGGACCTGGCACTTAGCCTTGCTGAACCCCACACAGTTGGCCTCAGCCCATTGATCCAGCCTGTCCAGATCCCTCTGCAGAGTCTTCCTACCCTCAAGCAGATCAACATTCCCGCACAACTTGGTGTTGTCTGCAAATTTGCTGAGGGTGCACTCGATCCCCTTGTCCAGATCATTAATAAAGATATTGAACAGAACTGGGCCAATACTGAGCCCTGGGGAACACCACTTGTGACCGGCCGCCAACTAGATTTAACTCTGTTCACCAGAACTCTTTGGGCCCAGCCATCCAGCCAGTTTTTTACCCAATGAAGAGTACACCTGTGCAAGTCATGAGCAGCCACTTTTTTCCAAGAGAATGCTTGGGAAACAATGTCATGGGCTTTACTAAATTCTAGGTCGACACGATCCACAGGCTTTCCCTCATCTGCTAAGCAGGTCACCTTGTCATACAAGGAGATCAGGTTAGTCAAGCAGGACCTGTCTTTCCTAAACCCATGCTGACTGGGCCTGATCACTTGCTTATCCTGTACATGCTGCGTGATGGCACTCAAGAGGATCTGCTCCATAACCTTCCCCAGCACCAAGGTCAGGCTGACGGACCTGTAGTTCCCCAGATTCTCCTTCTGGCCCTTCTTGTAGATGGGCGTCACATTTGTTAATCTCCAGTCAAATGGGACCTCCCCAGTTAGCCAGGACTGCTGATAAATGATGAAAAGTGGCTTGGTGAGCACTTCTGCCAGTTCCTTCAGCCCTGTAGACTTGTGTGTGTCTAAGTGGTGTAGCAGGTTGCTAGCCATTTCCCCTTAGATTATGGGGGCTCCATTCTGCTCCCTGTCCCTGTCTCTCAGCTAAGGGGCTGGGTACCCAGAGAACAACTGGTCTTGCTATTAAAGACTGAAGCAAAGAAGGCATTAAGTACCTCAGCCTTTCCCTCATCCTTTTTCACTATGTTTCCCCCCACATCCAATAAAGATGGGTATTCTCCTTAGCCCTTCTTTTGCTGATAATGTATTTATAGAAGTATTTTTTATTGTCTTTTATGGCAGTAGCCAGATTAAGTTCTAGCTGGGCTTTGGCCCTTCTAATTTTCTCCCTGCATAACCTCGGTACGCCTTTGTAGTCCTCTTGACTTACCTGCCTCTTCTTCCCAAGCTCATAAACTCTCCCTTTTTTTCTGAGTTCCAGCCAAAGCACCCTGTTCAGCCAGGCCAGTCTTCTTCCCTGCTGGCTTGTCTTTCGGCACATGGGGACAGCCTGCTCTTGCGCCTTTAAGACTTCCTCCTTGAAGAATGCCCAGCCTTCCTGGACTCCTTTGCCCTTCAGGACTGCCTCCCAGGGCACTCTGTGAATTACTCTCCTAAACAGGCCAAAGTCTGCCCTCCTGAAATCCAAGGTGGCAGTTCTGCTGACTCCCCTCCTTACTTCCCCAACAATCAAAAACTCTATCATTTCATCATCACTCTGCCCAAAACAGGCTCCAACCATCACATCACCCACAAGTCCTTCTCTGTTAGTAAACAAGATACACACATTCTGATCTCTCATATGCTTACTTTCTAGTATTCAGCAATTCTGCATTGGCAAGTAATCCATTTAGCACTGAAAAAAAGAGGCTATGTAGAAGTCTTTTAGGGTGATATCCTGCACCCTCTGGCTCTAGGAGAGATAGGATTTTCCCTCATCTTCCCCATCTGTTATGAAAATGATATACTTCCGTGGACAGAAATGCTACAAATACAACAAAATCTGTTTCACGTGTTAACATCTGTCTATAAATGCCCATACCTTAAATTTGTGGATTCTTTTCCTTAAATGTATAACTCTTTCCTCCCTCCCAAAATTCTGCTGCTCTGGTCTGCATGAGAGGACCCAAGACATATTTGGTACTTAACTGAGGAAGGTCAATTTTAATATAAATGCTGGAGAAACAGTAATGAAAAGTCATAGAATTGGGGAAAAAAAAGTTAAATGTATTATAAAAATAACATTGAGTGCCCAAGAATTTATTGAACAGATTGCTGAATTATTTATGTTCTTGCATAGGTTCCAGAGGGCTCAGTATTGGCCCAGTTCTGTTCAATATCTTTATTAATGATCTGGACAAGGGGATCGAGTGCACCCTCAGCAAATTTGCAGACAACACCAAGTTGTGCGGGAATGTTGATCTGCTTGAGGGTAGGAAGACTCTGCAGAGGGATCTGGACAGGCTGGATCAATGGGCTGAGGCCAACTGTGTGGGGTTCAGCAAGGCTAAGTGCCAGGTCCTGCACTTTGGTCACAACTCCATGTGATGCTACAGGCTTGGGGAAGAGTGGCTGGAAAGCTGCCCGGCGGAGAAGGACCTGGGGGTGTTGGTCAATAGCCAGCCGAATATGAGCCAGCAGTGTGCCCAGGTGGCCAAGAAGGCCAACAGCATCCTGGCTTGTATCAGGAATAGTGTGCCCAGCAGGAGTAGGGACGTGATCGTGCCCCTGTACTTGGCACTGGTGAGGCCGCACCTCAAATACTGTGTTCAGTTTTGGGCCCCTCAGCACAAGAAAGGCATTGAGGTGCTGGAGTGTGTCCAAAGAAGGGCAACGAAGCTGGTGAAGGGTCTGGAGAGGAGGTCTTATGAGGAGCGGCTGAGGGAACTGGGGTTGTTTAGTCTGGAGAGGAGGAGGCTGAGGGGAGACCTTAGTGCTCTCTACAACTGCCTGAAAGGAGGTTGTAGCAAGGTGGGTGTTGGTCTCTTCTCCCAAGTAACAAGCAATAGGAGAAGAGGTAACAGCCTCAAGTTGCACCAGGGAAGGTTTAGACTGGATATTAGGAAAAATTTCTTCACAAAAAGGGTTGGTCAGGGATTGGATCAGGCTGCCTGGGGAAGTGGTTGAGTCACCATCCCTGGAGGTATTTAAAAGATGTTTGGATGTGTGCTTAGGGGCAGGGTTTAGTGGTGGACTTGGCAGTGTTAGGTTTATGGTTGGACTCCATGGTCTTAAAGGTCTTTTCCAAACTAAACGATTCAATGATTCTATTCTATATACAGCTTTAAATAGTATACATAATGACTATATTCAGTTACAAAATGGCCATTGCCTCAAAATTTCTAAGTCCCTGAAAAAAACCATTTTACCCTTGGAACACTTTTTTCTGGTGTCATTGGTTAAAAATATTACACAAAAGATATGCAGCATCATTCTGATGTATGGCAGGCCACAGTAAAACATTTCACATTATCACTCAGAGAAAATGGTGTAAGAAACTTAGTGCAACAACTGGATTCCCAGCATAATTCTTTTGGATCCAGTTACCTTATCTGTCTTTGATGTCCCCCAAGAGATGAAAAGCATGTGTCTGAACTAGCCTCATAGTTCTTGCACCAGTCAGAGGAGTCACGTAGTTCTCTCCTTTCCCTCTTCCAACCCTCCTGACACTTTTTTCTAGTCTGTGTTATCTGAAAAAGCCCTGGAGCATTCTTCCACAAAGTCTGAAGATGCAATCCAGCTCCAGAGAAGTCTGAAGACCTTCACTTGAAGATCATTCTTATTAGGAGGAAAGAGAGCCTTTCCCCAAATGAAAGCTGCAGGTTGGAAAAAGAAGTCATATATGAAATGAGGTCTTAAAAAAGATCACTTTTGTGAAGAGTTCTGTTATCTGAACAGGACCGCATTTTACCTGTGACCTTCACTCAGAACACCTCTGTGGTGTACTTTCCATCCATGGCAGTGCTTCAGCAGAGTTTCATGTTGTCCTGACCCAGCAGTCTGCACCTTCCAAAGCCAGCAGTGGTGAATGGAGTCTAATATCTGTGTTCCATTTGTATGCAAATACTTCAAAGACACAAATAAATTCAGTTGCTTATTTATGAAACACTTTGGAGCTGTGGCAATAGACAGGTATTGATGCACAACCAGCAACTTATTAGTCTGAACTGAAGTTCCACTGCCAACTGTAGGCCACTATTTGTAGCAAAACTGAGATGCTCACTGAAGGCAACGACTCAAAAGAGGGCATCTCACTCTGAGCTTTAAAACATACCACAATGCTGTTGTTTCTGGCAATCTGAAATGTGTCTCTTATGATTGTTTTCCTAGGCTCACCATCTGCTCTCTAGTGCTAGAAAGTTCTTGAGGGGAGGGGGGAATACCAAAAATCAGGCAAGGGGGCTTTCTTAAAAGATACCTGTTCCCTATCTATTCCCATGCCATTCTATTTCAGATTTTGAAGGCACAACGTGCTCCAATAATCTAGGACAATTGCCTGCCCCAAGCCCAACTAGTTACTTCAAAATGTGAAAACCATTTCTAAATTTTCCCACAACTTTCACCCTTGCCTAAAACCATTCTGTAACCCTGAATAACCTTCTGCTTTCCTTGCCAAGGCAGCTGCTCCTGAAAGACAACCTGAACCCCATTATGCCAGAGGGTGGAGATATATTAGTACTTCCAGGTCAAGTCAATCAATTAATTGGTAATAACTACTAGAATTAATCATCCTTGCCAATCTGGCTTCATTACTCAGAAACAAAGCATAAACATCTCTTTCCTGCTGTCACTTCTGTTCATTTTTCCAATATATTTTGCTTAATCTTAGGCAGCATTACGTCTGAATTTATTTAAAAGTCAGGTCTCATATTACTTTTCAGTATCTGTGCTTTGCCCTGTACTAGCACAGCATAAGGAAATAAGGCGCTCTGCTTGCTGGGCTGCATTTTCATGAGTGGGAAGAGAAAGTGAGAGTGTGTATTAGGAACAGTGCAAAAGTGGGCAGATCCAGTGACACTGTGGCTTCTATCTTTGCATCTGCCAGTACACTGAAAGTGTGACCAGGGGCTTGTCATGGTTTTAGCTGGGATAGTTAATTTTCTTCACTGTAGCTGGTATAGTGCTGTGTTTTGGACTTTGTATGAAAATAATGTTGATAACACACTAATGTTTTAGTTGTTGCTAGGCAGTGCTTACACTAGTCAAGGACTTTTCCGGCTTCCCATGCTCTGCCAGGTGCACAAGAATCCAGGAGGGGAGGGGGCACATCCAAGAGAGCTGATCCGAATTGGCCAAAGGGTATTCCATATCATGTGACGTCATGCCCAGTATATTAACTGGGGGGAGTTGGCCAGGGGAAGCAGCAATCGTGGCTCAGGGACCGGCAGTGTCGGTCGGCGGGTGGTGAGCAGTTGCAGCACTTGATGTTTCGTTTTTTTTTCTTTCTTCCAAGGTTTCATCTCTCTCTCTCATTATTTTCCTTTTCATTATATTATTATTATTATTATTATTATTATTATTATTATTATTATTATTATTATTATTATTATTGCTGTTTTATTTTAATTATTAAACTGTTCTTATCTCAACCCACGAGTTTTCTTACTTTGGCCCTTCCGATTCCCTCCCCCATCCCACTGGGGCGGGGGGAGTGAGCGAGTGGCTGTGTGGTGCGTAGTTGCTGACTGGGGCTAAACCACAACAGTCCTTTTTGGCGCTCAACGTGGGGCACAAAGGGTTTGACATAATAACAGTAGACTATCGTGGCCTGAACGAAGTCACTCCGCCACTGAGTGCTGCCATGCTGGACATGCTAGAACTTCAATACGAACTGGAGTCAAAGGTAGCCAAGTGGTATGCCACAATTGATATTGCTAATGCATTCTTCTCAATTCCTTTGGCAGCAGAGTGCAGGCCACAGTTTGCTTTCACTTGGAGGGGTGTCCAGTACACCTGGAATCGACTGCCCCAGGGGTGGAAACACAGTCCTACCATTTGCCATGGACTGATCCATACCGCACTGGAACAGGGTGGAGCTCCGGAACACCTTCAGTACGTTGATGACATCATCGTGTGGGGCAACACAGCAGAAGATGTTTTTGAGAAAGGGAAGAACATAGTCCAAATCCTTCTGAAGGCTGGTTTTGCCGTAAAACAAAGTAAAGTGAAGGGACCTGCACAGGAGATTCAGTTTTTGGGAATAAAATGGCAAGATGGACGTCGGCAGATCCCAGTGGATGTGATCAACAAAATAACAGCCATGTCTCCACCAACTAGCAAAAAGGAAACACAAGCTTTTTTAGGCGTTGTGGGTTTTTGGAGAATGCATATTCCAAATTACAGTCTGATTGTAAGCCCTCTCTATCAAGTGACTCGGAAGAAGAATGATTTCAAATGGGGCCCTGAGCAACGACAGGCCTTTGAACAGATAAAGCAGGAGATAGTTCATGCAGTAGCCCTTGGGCCAGTCCGGGCAGGACAAGATGTAAAAAACGTGGTCTACACCGCAGCCGGGGAGAATGGCCCTACCTGGAGCCTCTGGCAGAAAGCACCAGGGGAGACCCGAGGTCGGCCCCTAGGGTTTTGGAGTCGGGGATACAGAGGGTCGGAAGCATGCTACACTCCAAGTGATAAAGAGATATTGGCAGCATGTGAAGGGGTTTGAGCTGCTTCAGAAGTGTTCGGTACTGAAGCACATCGCCTGGCACCCCAACTGCCGGTGCTGGGCTGGATGTTCAAAGGGAGGGTCCCCTCTACACATCATGCAACTGATGCTACATGGAGTAAGTGGATCGCACTGATCACCCAACGGGCTCGAATAGGAAACCCCAGTCGCCCAGGAATCTTGGAAGTGATCATGGACTGGCCAGAAGGAAAAGATTTTTGAATATCGCCAGAGGAGGAGGTGACACATGCTGAGGAGGCCCCACTGTATAATAAACTACCAGAAAATGAGAAGAAATATGCCCTGTTTACTGATGGGTCCTGTCGTCTTGTGGGAAAGCATCGGAGATGGAAGGCTGCTGTATGGAGTCCTATACGGCAAGTCACAGAAACTGCTGAAGGAGAAGGTGAATCAAGTCAGTTTGCAGAAGTAAAGGCCATCCAACTGGCTTTAGACATTGCCGAATGAGAAAAATGGCCAGTGCTCTATCTTTATACTGACTCATGGATGGTGGCAAATGTAACAGGTATTTGAAGTAAGATTTAAAGGTGATGGCAAAAGTCACCATTCCTTGCCAGCCATGCCATATTCACCACCCCAAATGCAAAGACTTTTTTGCATAGGCCGTCAGCAGCCACAATCATAGGCTTGGTAATATTAATGTAAATGCTGAGGTGAAATCTGTGAGGGTTTAGGAGAAAATAAGATTTCTCTGCCTCAAGAACAGAAACATAGGTCAGACAGTTAGAGGAGATGCTGGGCCTGTATAGCTTCAGCTTTCCTGTTGTTATCTACTCCTGGTTGTTTATCCAGTTCCTGTGCAACAAATTTTATCCCAGAATGGAAATGCAAGTACACTGTATCCACAAAAATGGACCAGTTGGTGCTATTTCACAAATATTCTCATCCAAAACTTTTCTTTTATATGAGTAAACTCTAGACATCTATGTTGAACACAAACCTAATATGAGCAAACTCAACCACCCACTCCTGACCTTCTCCTTCATGAGTTTTAGTCGTTCTTCTACATATTACTATTTAAATCCTTTCCATGATTTATAGCACGTTACTCCACACTTTCTTTAGTTTCCAAAGCCAGGTCCTAAATAAAGACTAAGAAACACTTCAAACAACCTAATCCTTCCTAGAAAAGGCTGTTAGCATTCAAAGATGACATTACATCAAAAGCAAAGGTTAAACTCCAGAATGCATTCTTTGAATGAAGTAACAAAAGCTCTATTATATCCTTTGATCACTTGAGCTCACCTGTAGGAAATGTTACACCTTTTTATTAAACTGTTGAATTGTCTTTGCTGTACAAGCTGGAGACATTCTTGACAGGCTTAAAGTCATTAACACCTCTGAGGAATGCTCAGCAGAGCCTATAATACTCTCTCATGTCTATGCATGTTAGTACAGCAACTCTACAGTTTCCTAACATCCCAGGCACTCTTTCCTCTTGATATTTGTGTAACAAATTTGTTGAAATGAGTGAAATAATAGCATGTTGGCAAAATTCTCCATGACACAGATGTGCCCAGTAAAATATTTGATGGTTACAAATAAAAAACCCTAGCACTAAATTAGCAAATTTATTGAATTACCACAACACATTTGTAAAATAAATCACCCATTAATTACTGTAAAAAAAAACCCAAACAACTTTGCCTTTTTTATTGGTGTCTGGCTAGTACATTTACCACTGCCCATTACCAACTACTGTATGCACAGTCAGTCTGTCATCCATTCACATAATGTACATTTGTATTCTCACATAAATGGACACACACACATCCCATGCACTTTCTCTCTCTCTCTTGAACTATCTACTTATATATGTGTGCATGCACACAAGTATGGCTTATGAAAATAAGATTAAAGATCAACCCTGTATCTTCAGTTTCTCTTCTTTTGAAGATTTTGTTGTACATCTATTTTGTTTTAGAAGTATAGCCAACTATAAACATAAGTTCTCTTTAAAATAAATAAATAAATAAATAAGTTTATAAGGATTTTCTGGCAATCCAGACTGCTATTTAGTTCTAATATCTTCAGCAATGAACAGCTGAAAGCTATTTTCCCCCATTCTCTGTAAATCCTTTGTTGCTTTTTATTCCTTCAGTTCTTTTGCAGAGCTCATCTCTTCATGCTTAAACAGTATTTTTATAAAGACTAACATTCCTGCATGGATGCACTCTCTCAGACACACAGAGAACTAGGAGTTGATTCTCCTTTTCTTCTCCAGTTGTGCTCTATATACATTATTTCTTACATGTCACAAAGCTTTTGAATATTTCTAATACATTTTACACTTCAGGTTCTGAGACAACTTCTGCTGAATAAGCACTCATATACATGAAAGCTTACTGCCAGACCATCACTACATACACATATAAAAAGAATTCTTACATAGCAATGAATGCTATGAGCCAGCTAAGAAACACAGCACAACTACCAAATAGAAACAATGGTAGATTTTAAAAAGAACATGTATCCTTTAAAAAAGGAAGTGCACATGCTCTCTCTATTGTAGCCGAACCCCCCCCCCCCCCCCAAACTAATGTAATCACCAAAAACTAAGTTTGCATCCTTCTTTCATACTTGACCTATGATTTTTTTAGAGGACTCTTGACTTACTCATGCTTCTATTCTTGGCCTATTTAGAGATAACTATTCAGTGGAGGCTTACAGTGAGCTTCTGGATCTTAATCCTGTTGTCTCGATTAGTCTCTCTAATGATTACACAGTTTGATTGCCTCAGAGGGAGGTAGAGAAGAATGGTGTAGAGGAAAGGGAGCAGTTTGTATAGTCCCCATTAGCTTCTGATTACAGGAAAAACAAGATAGTGTCATGTTGGCTGAGTTCAGTGGGAAGGAAGGCAACGTGGCTTAGAATAATTCTGTACAATCAAGAGATTAGAAGGATTAAATGTAACCAAACCTTTCCTAAAACAGAAGGATGAGCAATATGTTTTTAAATGGTAAACACTGGCTAATTTGTTGACTCATGTGTGAGATAGTCTACTAACACAATAACACTAGTAAGAATAAAGCTGCTGCCTATACCTGTTTCCCTGCTGAATCACATGGAATGGATTTAAGATTGCTGCTCCTATCTGTCTTTATTCACTGAAGATTTATCTCTCTCTCCCACCCCCGACTCAATTGGGCAAAAAACCCTGAGTATTTTCTAAAACTATGAATTTTTCTGTACCTCTGGGTAACCAGAATGAATGAGTAAAAGCTACCTCACTTGGAAGAATTTTTCATCAGCACTTTCTTCTTAGGTTTTGAGTGATTTAGACTGTGTATTTCTCATAAAATTTGAAAATGGCTTCCATAATAATTCAGCCAGAAAAAAACCCCGTACATTTCTTTGTTAATTTCCTTTAAAAAATTACACAATGCAAAAAATTAGTCTAACAGACTTTTCATTTTTCTATTTTTGATCCCTTCTTAAGTTAACAATTAATGGTTTCCTTATTTCATTTCACGAAATAGCTCATTTGCAGTGTCATATGGAAATTCTTCTACTACAAATATCTTCAGTTTCTGGAGAATAATTTCATCTCTTCCGTAATCACACTGCTGTCTGTTGCAGAAAGCAAGCTTTACTCTGCCCAGAGAAGCCCTTTTCAGTTCCCACAAGAACTACTGGAAATAATACCATTGAAGAAACAGAAACATATCCAGTACTATCCTCCCTTAAAAGCTCATAGAAAGTGATGGCTTAAACTGAGAACAGCAGCTCCTCCAACTGGAAAAGACATGTCCCTTCCTTATCAAGCACTTTAGTCTGTGCTGCTTACTAACTTTTAAAAAAGACTTTTATCCCCACTAATGTCACCCTGCTCTTCCCTTCCAGTCACAGCATTCAGCAGAGGACTAACTGCAGTGATGTATGCAAGCTACATGATCAAAATGATATGGAAAGCAGTGGTAATTCCCTCTTATATGTGCAGCAACACCAGAAGAGTGTAGGAGCTGTGGCCTGCCAGTCGCTATTCTCACATTAAAATAAAGACGTTAAATGAGACTTTATAAGGAGTTTACATAATTCGTTTAAGACTGTATGTCAACAGAAATCAGTAAGGCAATACCTGTACATCTTTCATGAGGTCAGCCAGTAGAGCTAGAAAATACAAAAAAATTTCTGAAGTCTTTCATCAGATGAAATACAGGAACTCTTGGTTTCCAAACATGTTTTAGCCCATGTAACTCCATTTCCAACCAACTCAAGGATCTAAAAATTAAGGTAACAGCATACAAAAACTGAACGTTTACAGCTTATGTAGACACACGGGCTGAAGCTCGCAACAAACTCAGACACAGCCTAGAAAAAA
The DNA here is from genome assembly GCA_031468815.1 of Morus bassanus. Lineage (NCBI taxonomy): Eukaryota > Metazoa > Chordata > Aves > Suliformes > Sulidae > Morus > Morus bassanus. Next base: position 100,164,509 of record CM062567.1, read on the forward strand.
ATTTTTAATTGCTCTTGGCTTCAGATACCTGGCCTTCCGTCATCAGGATGAGTCTCAGATTAGCATTCCCAGATTAGTTTACTTCATAAGCACTGTGCTTATCATAGAATCATACAATGGTTTGGGTTGGAAGGGACCTTTAAAGGTCATCTAGTCCAACCCCCCTGCAATGAGCGGGGACATTTTCAACTAGATCAGGTTACGCAGAGCCCCATCCAATCTGACCTTGAATGTTTGCAGGGATGGGGCATCTACCATCTCTCTGGGCAACCTGTTTTAGTGTTCCACCACCCTTATTGTAAAGAATTTCTTCCTTATGTCCAATCTAAATCTATCCTCTTTCAGTTTAAAACCATTACCCCTTGTTCTATCACAACAGGCCCTTCTAAAAAGTCTGTCCCTGTCTGTCTTATAAGCCCCCTTTAAGATTTGGAAGGTAGCAATAAGCTGTCCCTGGAGTCTTCTCTTCTCTGGGCTTCTCTTCTCTCAGCCTTTCCTCATGAAGAACAGCTCTTTACATGGACTTTCCACCAATGCCTAAACTGGAGAGCAGTCAGCGTCACTCTTTTTCCAGTAGGAGTCAGAATCTGAGATTTACTCAACTTGTGAGAGAGCATAAGATGAGTGGGGGAAAAAAAGGGTTTTGTTGACATTCTTAGGACTGAGGTTTCCAAATACATGCACCCTTCTTGTTGGGAGCTCAGCCTCATTTGGAAAAGTAAATGTATATGCAGTAGCTGAATTAAGGATCTGAAAGATCAGGTTAACATGGATGTTTTAACAAAAGGGAAATGGTGATTTCCAAATAGTCACCCCAAATTTGGATTGTTTTCCAGATCATTTGTTCAGCAGCCTTAGTAAACAGTAAAGGAGTTCAGGGATTCTTTTGGCACATTAATCGCAAGCAGAAACTAGAAAATCATAACACTAAAAAAAAAATGTTTGTTGCCCTAGGCATGTTTTAGCTTACTGTCAGCTCAGTCTGTTCTATGGTTTCACTTGTAATAGCTCCATTGCTGTACTTATGACTAATAACAATAAAATATTAACAAAATAGTTTTGCTTGGTGGCAACTCTAGAGATAGGAATGAAAGCTGTTGTTGTGTTCTTTGTTTTGTCTGACAACTACTTTTGCTCCCATTACCGCTGTATCATTTCAGTGCTGAAAGGATCAGTGACAGCAGTAGCAGCATATTCCTTAGTGGTGTAAGAATAAACAGGCCAGTAAGCTCTCCTCACCTTAGAGTGAATTTGTTTTCCAGCAGTGTGTCTTCCTCCTCAACTTGAACTCCTCAACACCCTCCTGCTTCCCCCAGATTTTCCAGCTTCCCCCCTGACATTGCTAGAAGACACGGTGATACTCTTCCTCCTTGAGCTGCCTCACTGCCTGTGTTGAGCTCCCTTTCATCTCCTGCAGCTTCTTCTGCACTCCTTCCTTCAGCTGTAGCCCTTGTATCTGCTATGATTCACAAAGCCTCCAGAGCAATGCTTTCTTCAAAAGCCAACCCTCTCTCCCTCTGTACTGCAGCTGTGAAAGGTTTGCCAGTTCTCAGAAGGCACTCCCATAAAATCACCCCAAAATATCTGACAGATTACATTTAAAATTTTTAAAAATGTATTTTTAATTGCAATTACTGCTTGCTTATAATCATGCCTACAGGCCCCAGATGAGATTGGGCACCTTCTCTACCCATAGTAATAAACAGCCTTCAATGCAGAGTTTGCAGTATAAGCTTAATCAGACCAAAGACAAGGGAAGTAGATACTATAATTCTTATTATCTCATTTCACTCCAAGGTACAGCTGAGTTTGTTCAAAGTCTTTGGCAACTGCAGCAAAAGCGTTCAGGTAGTACTATGAGCTTGATGTTGTGTAAAGTGTAATGAGTTTGTATCATTTTTAGGTTTATCTGCAAAAACTTCGTGTGGTTCTAGTACTTACGGAATTATAGTTTCAGCACTAGTACCTTATGAACTAGCAAGGGATCTATTAAGAGGTTCGCGAATATTTCATTCCAACTAAATTCTGTGGTAAAGTTAAGTTTAATTTCTTTAAATAAACTACACTCTATGTTTTTAATCCCTTGGGTGATGTCACATGAATATAAAATTTTATGGGCAAGCTAGGATGGATTCTTAGAATGAGAACAAAGAAAATTAAAAAAGAAAATAAATTAAAGCTTGAAAAAAGTCAGGCACTAACCATTGGCTAATATTGATGTTCACTTTTACATTTTCTGTGTAATTAGTAGCCTGTCATTCAAACCAAATGATGCCTTTAAAATCTGTCTTACGAACAATGTGACAAGTTTAGACAAGATTTGTGATCATGCAGAGATCCCCATTTGTCCTAATGCTGTGGTCCTCATCTGTTCCAGGTATTTCAATTTCCATAGTCTGCCCTCTCAGAGTTATGTATTCTGGTGCTTTTTTAATGCTAACACCAGTCGACTCCAGATTGCAATACCCTTTGGCATTATAGTGGTGATATGATTCACATTACCACTGGCAGGTTATCTCCTGATAATTGTATAATTAACTTACTGTGTAATTACCATTGTTTCCAGCAACTTGCTATACGATTCCCACCTTGTTACCACAAAGTAGCACATCTTGTTTTTGACACAGTCAAACCCTGTGGTGTTTGAAAGCTTGTGAACTTCATGTCTGGAGGGCTTGCAAACTAGTTATAACTGGGAGACTGAAGTGGGAGCTGAGTCAACTTGAAGGGGATCACCATACTTAAGTGGATAATGACAATCTCTCTAACCTCCAAAACAGAATATATCTGTGAATAAATTATACATTCTCAAAAATAAACAAATTCTAGATACATGGAAGCTTCTATCAGTTAGGAAAATTTTGACACATCTGGATATGCTAAACACTGCGTATGTCATAGCATTCTGTTTTTTAAATTTTTCTAGTGTCTCTTTTTTATATAATACAGTCTCCATACTTTCCCACATTGTCTGTTCTTTACTCTTGTTTTCAACCCACTTCTTTCTTCTTAGGCTTTCTACTCCGTTTCTCTAGCCATTTTGTTTTATTCACTCATTGAAACACAGGATTTTCAAGCCAATTCAAGATGAGGCAAACATGGTCTTCTCATCCCACGCTGTTCCACAGAATCCAGGAGAAAAAAAAGTGTCCCCAGTACTTCACTACAAACACAGCACGTTTTAAACATCAGTTCTTATCAGTGAGATCAGTGTTTTCATTTTTCTTACACACAGAACAATTGCTCAATTCTGTCCCAGCTCTGTTCAGTTTTGGTAAATACTGAAAGGAAATAGGAACTCCTTGCAGTTCAAACTGACAAATTTTCCCAACAACCCTGGATTGGGCAAGCATTTAATCACTTGCAACCAGACCAAACATTGACATAAATGTGGATTATGTTTGCAGATCAGTAGCAGAAGCAGAGGTAGGACAGATCTACTGGGCAATCTGGGAGTTAATCAACTTTATTATTTGTGCCGGCATGTGACATACTGGTTGCTTCAGTTTCTTAGGGTGAAGACCAGGGATACCTATTCTAAACCAGCCTTTTGAACTTCCCTGAGAATGCTGAACAAGTTACACTGGATATGACCACACTATTGTTATATATAAATAGTTAGAATTGAGTCTGGATTCAGATGAGACCAAAACCCCTTTTCTATTGAAGACTTCTCCAGTGAGACAGGCCAGAAGGGTGATGTTCAGTATTGTTTAAATATCTGCCAAACTGCAGCTTTAATATTAATGGCTTATTCAGGTCATGCCATTTCTTAATTTTTTTTTGTATCATCCTCTATGATATTTATGCTAATGGCCAAATGCTTTCAGTGAACCTAATTTCCAGTTTCAGTGAAATAACTTCTACACATCTAATTTAAAAAGTAGAACGCTTAATTTAAACAGAATATACATAAAAGGTTTTTTTCTCTTTTGCCTTCTACTGCTATTGTTAAGCTCGAATCAGATATGAAATCTAAGCTTGTTACTGGGAAGAAAATCCATTCACATTCAAAGTTTAATGTTGCTCAGCTTTCCACACAATCACTGCAATAACACTTTATCTGCCTATTATGAGTGTCCTTGGCAGAATGTTTGCGGAGCTAATCATTTACAGAAAAAAACAGGAATGAGGGTGAGAGGATATGTATATATTATATATATAAATACACACGTGTATGTGTGTGTGTGTGTGTGTGTGTGTGTGTGTGTGTGTGTGCATACAAGCATATATACACTTGGAGTTGATTTTTTTCTTCTCTGGACATTTACAGCTTCTCACTGAAGTTATAAGAAGTTATTATAACCTAAGCAGGGAAATCAGGGCTTCTGGATTCAGTTATGTTTTTAAATTCTTACAATTACATAAATTGTTTTGAAATTCTTAAAATAACAACCCTTGTTGCATACTGATTCACTACCTGTATTAAAGAAAATATTGCTGTCAAATATAATCCTGCCTAGTGTTTATGGTGAAATCATATACCCAAGCAACAAGAACTTTCAGAAAGTTATGACTCCATTCAACTATTTACAGCTGCTGGACTAATATACATTCTGGTACAACTTCTTTTTTAACCTCTTAATGAAACCTAATACTGCAGATCAGAGTCTAGCTCCTTAAAACTGCAGCTTACAGGATACCTTTGTGGTGCACTAATCTTTTAACCCCTTGAGGCATGCTGAACATCAATTACACAGTGCTGTTGCCCAGAGGTGAGATATGTAAGCTGAAGCTAAAGACAGACTACAGCAGCGACATCTCACACACAGATCATGAACAATCCATCTTCTTCAGGGTGTGGGGGCAGAACAACTTCAGAAAACCATCAGTGCGTAATATGGTATTTGAGTGCATTTGCGGCTAAAACTAACTTGTCGCACAAGGAAGAGCTCGCAAATCATCCTGACCCTCCTGACCCCATGCAATCTGCTGCTGAGGAGCACATGCTATTAAAGAGCCTCACAAAGTCCACATAAAAGGACCAAAAAGAGACTCTTATAACTGCCCTGGGTTTCTCAAAGCATCCAGCTTAGCAGGAGGATGGAAGGTAAATAACACCACGAAAATTGAGAGTTATCAGTGATATTGCTTAAAGACAAGACAGATCCACTCTAAGAAAAGGAAGAGGAAAATCATCTCAAAAAAACATAATATGAACTCCCTGCTACTGAGATTTCCCAGCAGTTTCAAATATTAAAAAGTGAGCTTTTCCTACATAAGGCTCCTGTGGAAACTACAATAACTGTATGCCTCCTCTATATGCTTTGCCAGATGCTAAGTTTGTTCTTAAGGTGTTTACAGATGAAGATAGTAAGAGTCTTATTGTTTTAGGAAGTAGAAATCTAAAATATAGGGTAGTTCTTATGAAATTCAGATTGCTTAAGGATAGATAGAAATGGTACCATCACCTTTAAGGTCATCCAGTACTTCCAGATATAGGACTAGCTGCTTCTGTCATGAATATATGTTTACCTTTCATGAGCAGCTACCTGCAATTTCATCAAGGCTTGCATTGATGCTATGACATGCCATCTCTTTGAAAACTCACCAAAGCAGCCAGTTCAAGAAAGCTCTAAAACACTGAATAAAGGATGCATTGACTGAATAAGGATAACACTTAATAAGGATATTACAATATACTGAATAAGGGATGTGTTAGAGTATGATAGATGCATTTCCCAGAGACTTTCATTGGGACATCTTGGGGCTGAAGAAAGGGAATGAATAGCCAGGAACGAACACTGGTGTCAGGCTCCAGAACTAGGAGTTTATTATCTGCTTTTTATTGCTCCTCTATTTCTACTAGAATAACATGGAAGTAAAGGAAGTCTGCATCTGTCTGTGTTCAATATTGTGCATATCTTGATACCTATTGCACAGCTAATGAACTATCATAATCAATGCACATTACTGGATGTTTTCTTTCTTCAGAAAATAGTGGATACACCTCTTCTTGTTGCAATTTTTTGTTGAGGTTGGTATTTACTACCTGCTCAATTCTTTCTGTGAACAGGCTTACACTAAACTCCTTAGCAACTCTTGTTTCATCTGACATTGCTATCTTCTGTTGTTTGTGTTTCAAGAACCTTTCCCATTTTAGAGATTACCTTTGATATAAGTAATGCTTAATGCTGGCTGAATGTTTAAAAGCATAAATTTTTCTCTAGTAATCAGACAGAAAAAACACTACTGTAAAAGTTCATTATCTCCTGTTTGTTTGCCACAAGCCTGACTATTGTCTCTGACAGCCTAAATCAGACAAGGTGTTTGCTCCTGCTGACAGTCATCAGCACCCTTCACAGGAGGCAGAATTTTTTAGAAACCAAACTGCGTTCCATTGGGTTGTGGGCCTGCCCAAAGTTTCTAACATAGGAAAAATTGAATTTGTCATCTTTAAGATAAGGAAAAAGTCACTCACGTGGTTTTCATGCATGGCATGGCAAAACTCATGTTTTATTGCAGCAAAGCAGGTGCCATCTACTTGTTCTCAGTCTCTGCTTAAAGTTGGCCCCAGTTATCCGTTTTCCCACCATTTCTACTTTTGTCTTCATTTGCAGACTATCAGTATTTTAAGGACCTGAATAGTACCTGAAAGGCATGAAATATTTAGGCACTTGCTTGAACTGCATAACGAAAGAATTAAACGCAGTAAATAAACACTCACTTTAGTAAAGTACAAACATTACATAAATTATAGCTCTTCCTAGATTCAGTTATGTTTTCAGTATGCTGCAGGTGCAGAAGCTTGCTGTGCTTGTAAAATAACTCTACACAATAACAACCTTTATTCATGGAGGAGAAGGACTAGACTGAAGCTGGATATTTTGCACATGTGTAAACAGACTTGAACCTGGTAGCAGCAGTTGTGGCCCTGCTGAAGTTTGTGAATACTCTGATATTGGAAGGGCCAGGGTCTCCTTCCCTTCTTTTTAGAAAATAATTGGAGGGGTTGGCAGCATCTTTTGCTAGTGGAGGAGTAAAGGAAAGCCTTGGCTCCATTGGTCTTTAACTTTGAGATAGATAAAGCTAATCTAAAATAGACTCCATCTATAGTTAATGGATGCAGATAGACATCTCCAGAAGGTATTTCATCCCACCTAGTTTTGATGTGTACCAAGGAAGAACTGCCCTCAGGAGATGCATGTTTTTCTGTGCTGATTATAGAGAGAATACAAATGACTAGTGCATTTAGATGTCTAGCTTTCAGATAGCTAACTTTATATTAAACAAATACCACTCAATAGATATTTAGAGGTAGATATTTTATAAAGTCTTGTGATCTCGCTTCCAAAATGAAAGTAAAAATGCAGAATAAACAAGTTATATATTAATACTGCTGTATAGGTGCATGCAAAGAAGGTAATGGGTCTCTCCCAACACCATTAACTTTTCCTTAACGTGCTAGATAACCCTTATTTCTTTGATCAGTCTGAGTATAGCATTTCTATGTTATATTATCTATAAAGCCATACAGCTAGAGTAATATTCATTGCCTTCATACATAGGCACGTACATAATACCTTCTATGTGTGGTGCTCAGACCGTTTTACAAACATTAATGAATTTAGCTTCCCTGTGAGCAAAACAGTATTATTGTATTTCCTGTATAGCTGTTGAAACTACAGCAGCACACATGGGATAGATTCTAGTGCTTGTGAACTACAAAGTTTCATTTAATATTCACCCTATGAATGTAAATATGAAACAAAGACTTTTGAAAGCTCCTTTCTGGAGGAAATTGTTCTTGGCAGCAATGCCAAAATTACAACCGTCTCTCATTCTTGTGCAACCTGTGATTGGCGATTATCATGTAACAGAAGATTAAAATCAGACATGCTGAGATACTTTAAAATCTAGTCAAAAGAAGAAATATATTTCTAAGGCAGTTTGGAGGAAAGCTTGCAACTTAATACATGACATTGTCTTTTCCATCATAGTACACTATGCACAGCTGGTGAGTGTATATCATAAGACTAGTCAGGAAACAGGTATCACCATTATTTTTAAGATGTTTACTTTATGAGTACAGTGTTTGTTCTGAATTAAAAGAAAAATCAAAATTGTTCTTGAAATCTTTTTTTTAAAATACTGTACCTGTACTCATGAGAAAATATAATTTCATTTCAAATGTCAAAATTCCCCTTATAGTTGTATACTATTAGATAAGCATGTATTCTATACATTATATAATGTGTATGTCTACAAATATATACATATATCCAAAGAGATTCCAAGGAAAAAGCCAGGAACATTAAAGACTGTGTTAAACTTTTCAGGAAATTGTGTTTTATTATTCTGATCATTGAGAAATGTTTCTAATAACTTTCTACAGGCATATATCTCACTGGGAGAAGAACATTTCAAAGACTATTTCATAAACTTGTGCCTTTAAGTATCACAAGTGTTTTGTATTTTGAAAAAGAAATTTATTCACAATAATATTGACTAGCCTGGAATGCTTTATTTATTGAATGAAAAATATCAGATTGTTCAGTCCCTTAGTTGTTCAATCCTTTAATGTTTTTGATCATTAAAAGGGACATTAATTTATTAAAGTAACCAACTAGACTTTTTTCATGTGTATTCTTTATATATATATGCACATATATATGTACATGTATACACATACATGAACACAGAAATTACAAAGTCTCTGCAGTACCTTTCATTCTTTTAATCATTGGTAAAGAGCAGACAATTAATATCTCCATCATTATCTACTCCAACTGTCAGAACATTCCCATCCTTACAAACACATTTACTCTCCTCTCTCCACACAAATGCATTACAGGGTTTGCTTCTAAAGGTCCCTCGTGGTCCAGACAGAAATCCAGAGGCCTCCAGAGATCACTGTCAACTGTTTGGAGCCATCCATCTGAGTAGTAAAGTCCCAGCTTCTACCAAAATAATATTGTTGAGTCTGTTTGTAGTGTAGTATACCAAGTCCCCATTTCCAAGAAGAAATGTGAACTAGAAGTTATTTCCGGATAACTTTATTCAGTGTGTCTGCTCCCTCAACTTACTTTTCCCAAGATACCTCTCTCAGGTTCTTCAAGGTGGGGGATCTCCCCTGCAAGAAGCAGATAGTTCACAGGAGGTTATTCTTTCTCTGAAAGTGTCATTTCTTGCCTTCCAGATGATGAGAGGAGAATAGGTTACACTGGCTGAACACTCAAGACAAAGAACACTGAATGTCTGAAGCAGGCAAGGAGTTACAACACAGGGCATTTCTCCCACTCAAGTTAGCAGTCTGTTACAGCCACAGGGCTTTTCTTTCTCATCAGATGAGCTTACCTGCCTTAGCACTGCTTTTGGAACTCAGTGCCAGAAATACCTAGAAAAGTATCTACTAATTATCTGATAAATGTGTTTGTTCATGTCTGAAGTGCAGCTTATCTAATTGCCAGTGCCCTTCCTATTTTCCTCTAAGGGGTTGGTTTAGTTGAGAATTCTCCCAGAGAGCTTGCTTTTCATGTAAGTAATTATGTGCTTTGCTTGCTTCGAAGCGATATTAGCTCATCTGCCAATGGCAGCAAACAAAAAAAAAATTTTCTCAAGGAGATTCAGATCTAAAATAAAACAGAAGCAAAGAATTTTGGATTTGTGGCTTTAGACTTCATTAGAATTAACATAAAGCTAACAGTGAGACTTGCTAGAAAGTACTAGCAGACCTGTGTTACTGGAAGTGCTGTCTTAAGGGCATAAACCCGTAAGGCCAAGTCACTAAACAGCTTTGTACTGGGAAGCCAGGAGATTGAAAAGTTAATAAAAACAATCAAACAAACAAGAAAAAATTAGGTATAATTAAGAGGGTAAATTCTTGCAAACTCTTCCAAACTTTGCAAATTGTTTGGTAACTGCTTCTACATCTGAAATTCCCATGACTTGCTAGGTCCCACCAACTCAGCTTCCAGGCCAGATGTCCCTTTCTTTACATTTTGCAAATCTTCAGGAGCTACTATGAATCTGCAAGAGGCAGAGTATGGTTCAGCTTCTTACTAGGTCTACTGGACTTGGAACAAGAGGAGAAGGACCCAGTCCTTTTTGGAGGATATATAAGCATTAACTTAGGCAGACTGTGGTTCAGCTTTATTCAATAAAGGAGAAAGCATTGATCTTGATAATACTGAAATACATGAGATAAATTGTAACAGATACATATGGCATACAAAATAAAATAATGTTTACATTTATCATTAGAACAAGCATGTGGATGAAGGAGAATGTTAACACGGTTAGACAGTTATATAGGTTCATTTGATTATGTCCTTCACTAAAGGCTTTTAAAGAACCTGAAATTCAGGTATCTTCACACAGAACCAAGAACTGATTAAAGGGCAGGAAATGGTGAGCATTTTTGACCATCTCATCTGGTTGTAACTGAAGTCTGACAAGAGCTATGCCATGGAGAGTGTTATGCAATGTAAACATTCTTGAAAGGGGATGAGGTGATTAAATTTATTGTTCCTCATCAGGGCTGACTGCTAGGAACTACATTATACTCATTATACTTAGTGATAGAATGTCAGATGAACTTCAAGATAGATTAATGTAAAAAAAAAAGGAGGGGAAAGAACTTTCCTTATTCACAGACACAGGGATGTTCTCTTGACTTACTGTTACGCCCAAGACAAAAAAATACTGAGCATATATTGGAAACTTTATGAAAATGTTAACTCAGAGGTAAGAAGCAGATTGTGAAGAAAAACAAATATACAGACTAGGACTCTTTAGCTTGAAAAAGCGATGACTGAAAGGGATATAACAGAGGTCTATAAAATCAAAAGTGGCAGAAGATAATGAACTGAGAACAGTTGATCATCATTTCTTATCAATACAGGAGCTAGGGGCGAGAAGTAAGATTAGTAGATTGCATATTCAATACAGCAACAACAACAACGAAAGAGATTTCTCCATACAACCCATGTTGTGTGCCAGAAGATGTTGTGGCTGCTAAAATTCACATGGATGCAAGAAACAATCAAACCAATCCATGGAAGATAAGGCTACCACACACCATTACAGAGCCCATCACTGATGGTCCTATGCCATAATTTTTTGGATGATGGAAGAATATACCTAATAAATAATATCACATGTGCTGTTCTTATGCTGTTACTTATGAACTTACATTCTCAAGTTAGAACAAAACAAGTAAAGCCATAAAGGTAAAGCAAAATACAGGACTTGAAGGAACCAGGTCTGGCTATCAAAGCTGATCAAATCTTGTAAATGACTTCATACAATTTATTGCAAAAGCTGAACAAGTTCTGCTTTGAAACATGTCTGATGGGTAGCCTCCACCACCCTTACAAAATCTTACTCATCCAAGGGTTAAAAACCTCATTTTCAATCTTAAGGTGTTCCAAGCAAACTCACAAGCATTGTTTTTTTAGCTACCACTGTATGCTAAATGCTCTTTGTCCCCTCAATGTCAACTGTTGCTCCCCCGTCTTCCCTTCATCCCTAATGAACAACAGAGGCAGATCAATTATACCACCTTCCAGCCTCCATTTTGTTGGTTTAAAAAAATTGAGCTGTTTATGAAATTCAACCTTTGGACTTGATGAAATTGCCATTATTTTATACACTTTTTTAAAGCAAGAAATATTTCATTTTGATGACAGTACCTTTTCTAAGAATGAGATGCTTCAGCCCTTAATGAACTGTGCAATATACAAGTATGGAGTCTGGCTGAACTAATACTGCTTGGGAACCTCTAAATCTGGACCACCCACATGAAAAGATCAGTAAAGTTCATTTCATCAGGGAAAAACAGGAGATCATATTTCATTGATTTTGTGTTGTCTTGGGAGTTAATTTTTGGCACCCAAAATGGAAAATGGAAATATGACAGTGAGAGAAATAAAATAATAAAAATAGAATCACAAAAACATTACCTGAAGTAGAAATTCATTAGTAGCTTGTTAGATAACACAGTGATGAAAAGCAGTTATAAAGATGTGTATAAAATGGAATGTACAAGTAGTGTGAGAGTGAAGTGAAGATGTTAGTGAAGACTAACATGTTCATGCAGTCCAAAGATCAGGGGCGTGGGGGGGGGGAGGGGGGGCATATGCATAATACAATAGATATAAAATATATTTCTGCATGCAATACTGGAGATAACTTAGCTTTTCATTTCCTTTTGTCAATGTCTCTATGTCCTGTTCAGCATGTGTACAATAACATTTTCAATACATGCAAAAATGTTTAGGTATTAGTAAGTACTAGCAGTAGGTTCAATATTCTTCATATATCCATATGCTTATGGTTTAATATTATTTAGCAATGATAGTCTTCCATCTTGAAAATCCTTCTGATCCAGCTAGATACTACCCCTTCTGTCAGTACATATGATACAGGAAAAATTTTCAAGATCGGTAGAATTCACAGAAGAAAAACAATAATAGGAGATCAGTGCATCAATATTTTTTTTTATCATCTCACAGTAAGTATCCTTACACATCCAGAAAGAAAAATGGATGAAATAGAATTGAAACAAAAGTATGGCAGTGTCCAACACATCTTAATAACAAAGAAGTAAATCTTTGTTTCTCAGTGGACTAGACTCATGCCAACTCTCATATACCCTAATCTGATTATAAATTTACCCTTTCTACACATTATCACCCTTTATATTTTTTTTTCTCTGAATAGACTGCTACTAACATTGTTGGCTGCAAACCCCACCAAAGTACGAAACTCAATTAAATAAGTGTCTATTGCTAAGAGTATTGCAAAGAGCTGCTATTCCTATGGGAATATATTTTCAGCAAGAGAGTGGAATTTGATGTGGCTGTCTTATTTAGAAGATGTGCAATTTAACCATGGAAGTAAAGTATTCCTGGCTGATTGGAAATATCTACATCTATGTTATTTTTATACGTTATCTATATCACAGCAGATGTCTCAGAGCAGCTTACCATGCAAGCACTGTCTTGTGAAAGGGGAGGCCAATGCTGAAACACAGTGAGGTGCCAGCTCACAGGGATGCAGACCTTCAGTGATAAACCTCCACGCTGTAAGAGTCCAGTCATTGCAGTAACTTAGCAGGGTATTTAAGCTTTTGAAAAAAAAGGGAGACAAAAGATACCTTAAGCAAAATGGACTACTGCACTGTTACTAGTAATAACCTTTGTCTCAGTCACACACTTCTTTCCAGAATGAGATAGGGAGAAAGCCAGATGACTTCTGTCTGAGGCACTATGGAGAAAAGTGTAAGCAATACTACAGCCACTTCTTTGATGCTCAAGCAAACAACTACAGGGAAGTATGAGGAGCCAATGGCAAGCTGGAGGAGAGACATGTTCAAAGTTCCCTGATACTGTTATGAAACAAGCACACTCCTGCAAAGTACTTTTTTGCTTCGGTGTTGAAAATGCAAAAAACCAAAGACTGCCAAGTAGCCTGAAGGGAACTGCGTTGAAACCTCCCTTCCTTCTTCTCTTCCAACCTACTCCCCTCCCTGCCTCCTTTCTCACTCTACTGCTTTCCCTTCAGCTAATCATCCCTGAAAATGAAACAAAAGAAAATAAGGATTTTTCTTATTGTGGGGCTGGAATGATCCTCAAATACTACCACCAAGTGCGTGCCCTATCCTTCTTGCCATTATTTGTCCTATCTTCTGTACTAAGATCATGCCTTCTTTAGGTAGGGAATGATATTCACTCCATGGTGTCTAGAACATGCTCAGGTTTGGCTGGCTCCTCTTACCATATCAAACAACAAACTAACAACTAGAAACAACACCTAAATGTATGCTAAAAAAAACTGTGAAGCAACATACTTAACTTCTTTCAGCTGAAAGGTTTGTCTTCACCCAGTACAGTCTGGGATGAACAATGAAGAGAAGGTGAAATATCTGGTACTGTTCTCCCCTCGCTCCTATGTTATTTACTATGCACTTAGACTATCTAAGTGAAATGAAACAAGACCTGTTGCACCTGGCCACTCTCTACCCAGAAGACCACCTTAAGAAGAAACTTTTTTATTAAGAAAAAAAGTGGGATTCAAGAAATAGATAAATCCCCAAATTAATCTACCCCAAATCCTGTAATAATTTAATATCATGTGACATCCTGCTTTGCTCTCAAAATTTCAGCAATTTAAGAAAGTGAAAGAATTACCCAAAGGTTAAGCTTCTACATATAAAGTATCCGCAGGTTCTTGTTGATCTTATTTTGTGAGTTGTGAAGCAATACAGAATTTGGTACAGTGGTACCTGAGCCTTGGTTCAACAGGGGTGACATATTTGATCTTTCTACCAAGACCTGGTTTTCTCTACATTAGAAGTTTTTCAGTGTTTGTACTCAATATATCACTTGTATCGTATGTCAGCAACTTTGCTGATTATCTGTCACAGATATTCATTAACCATTTAACAGGTGAAGTAACCAGTCATCATTGTGACATTTTGGGTGGGATTCATTTGTTGGTTTAAATTTAGGAGTCAGCATTTAAGAGTCTACGAGTGAGATAGGCATCTGAGCTTCTGTCAGTGGAGACCTAGGTCTCAATTCAGTTGTCTAAACATAGGCATCTAGGGCTGTTTGGGTTACTGGAGATATTTATAAGGCAGATATGACACAGGTCCTATGGGAGAGCTGAATCTTTCTGGCATGGCAGCGAAAACCAGGTTGGGATACCTTAGCTTGTTTACAGTACCAGAGGCCTGCTTTTAGGCAACTGAATTAAATGCCAAATCAGTGCAATCAGTGCACTGAATAACCCTTCAGTAGACATCTACTTTTGGTCAACTGATTTGACTCACTGATTGCACCAAGGACTCTCTTGTCATCAGTCCACCCTTGGTGGTGGAGAACCTACCAAATTAGAGGGAATTTACAGCAAGTTTCCATCACTGTTCCAGTACTTAAATTCTGTGACAAACAGACCCAGTGGGTGCAAAATACGTGATCCTGGTAGGCAATGTTCAGAACAATTCTTTCACTTCCTTAAATTGCTGAAATTTTGAGAACAAAGCAGGATGTCACATGATATTCAGTTACAGGATTTGGAGTAACTCTTACAACAACACTGCATAGGCAGAAAAAGGGTTAAAAGATTCCCTGCTTCTTAGCTGGAACATAAAATGCTTCATTTATTAAGACTGGTGTCCAGTCACTTCACATAAAGCTTACCTGATGTTCTGACTGACTCTTCTCATTCAGATATTCAAACCGCCACAACCAAGCATCATGACGGAAAAGAGGCTGATACTTTGTCTGACCAACAATGGCCACCTAAAATGCAAATAGATGCCCTAGTTGCAGGTATTTAAAAAATAGTAATTAAAAAAAACCCTTGTGCAGATAAGCACCCAAATTCTATTGACTTTTAATAACATTTGGGAGCCTAAATACCCAACTTTAAATACTCTACTTTAAAAATCCATGTATAAGAGTGTATCTCCCCTGCAGTTGCAGTGACTACCGAGGAGAGATGTAAGTAAATGTTGCACTAGCTAGCATCAACACTAGAAGCAGTCTAGACACAGCATCCTGAGGTTGTTTGCAACTGACTTCCTGAGTTTCTCAGGCAGGTTTTGAGCCTGCAATGCTCACGGCAAGTGAGGTTGTTACTTAAACTAATTTACTGAGTTGATGGCACAGTTATTTTAACTTATGTATAATACACTTAAATTTCAGTAGCAAGTTTCAACTCATAAACCCTAACATTTTTAAATCATTAAGTACCAGAGTTGCAAGTACAGAGTCAGTTAAATTATTTCACTGTAGCAATACAAAAAAGATAACTTAGAGTATCTGTGCTTAAAAGTAGTTTGAAGCCGGAGGCTTTTCCCATGGTAGTGATTTATTATATCACATGACTCTGTCAGCCTCTCAGGATATAAGTTTACATTTGTGAGTTTTAACGTAAAGAGTTCACTGATTTAACATGTAGTTAAACTTAATAACACCTAGCATGCTTTATATATATCCTCAAAAATAGGAGTTATTACTTTTGTGCTGATTTTAAACTGCTTAATTTCTGGGAGTTATAAACTGCTTTGAACATTAAAGGTATGTAAGTTTCTTATCACTGAATTCAATAAAAACCTTGTTATCAACATGAAGAAAATCAGAATCAGGTTCTCAAAGAATATTTAATGGATGGCACTAATAGGGTTAGCTGTGAACAAACACTACTTGGGAAAACAGTTTTCAACTAAATTGAATTAGTTCCAGTTAAATGGGTATTCAGTTAAATCATGGTTTCAAACTTTTGATTTACTTTCATTGCTTTCATTCAGCCAGTAACAGATACAGCGTTTCCAACAGACCTTCCAGTTTGACTGGCAAACTAATAAAGAGCTCAGTAAAGCAGCCATGGTTCATTTTGATATGGGTTTTGAGTATGTTTGCCTTTTTAAAATAATTTTTACTCTATTCCTTTGATTTATTATTTCTTGTTACATCCTGTCTTGAAATCATTCATTTAGCCATTGTGAACATGAGTATATAACCACTTTATTAGAATTTCTGTTCTGATTAATAATAATCCAGCTCATAGTTCTCTGCAAACAATCTGCATTTGTGAGAAACATGCTAAAGGACAAGCAATCCTTAACTGCAGTTATTTTACTAGCACACGTCTTACCATAATTACTTTGTTGTTTTCAATGGAAGGAAGAAAATTAGGTAACCACTTCATAATTATAATCTCTATTTTCAGAGCATAATTTGAAGTCTGGTCCCAATCTATTGTACTATACATGGACTGATTTTCAAACACTTTGATAAACTTACCAAGTATACTCATGTGTTTAAATACAAGTTCAGCTCCTTTGAAATGTTGGACCTAGAGGTTTGATCCTGTACCATGCTGGACTGTACATGTGAAATTTCCATGATCTTTTTCCTTTCTGCTGCCTTCAAAGTAAATATTCCCTATCACTGCAAAATAAACTTCCATGTTCACACACACAGACAAACACAGACACACACACACACACATACATACATAGTTACCCCTTCTCTTTTTTCTGTACTTTCTCTTTCCTTGAACTTCTCTATGTACACCCCTTCCCATCCCTTTAACTTTCTTCTGGTGCTCCCTTCTAAGGAAAAGTTCAAAGACTGAGAGATTTAACACTATTTGGATAAGCATGAAATTGTAGTTGCTTATCCCAGTTACAGAAAACCTCTAAGTCTTTTGAACTTTCCCTTAGAAGGGAGCACTCAAAATTTTCTGCTTATCTAGGGACACCTCAGTTTTCAAACCTGAGCTGGAATTTTGTCAGGACAGTCTCTCTCTCATGGGGTAGTAGATGTACTAGAGTGAACACAGAAATAAGAATAGAAAAACACTGATTTATAATCCTTGATTTAGTACTGTTTTTTGAAAAGTTTTCTCACCATCCCCCTGTCTCATCTTGTCTTTCTGTAAGATGAAACAAAATTACCTACCCATCACAAGAAAGCTTTTGGGAATTTTAATTCATAACTCATTGCATGTGCTTTACTATACAGAATGAACATGATAATGCTGTTGCCTCTTAAAACATTTCAGCACCAGAAGTTCCAGACTGGCCAGTGCAAGAAAAAAGAAAAACAATGTAAGGAGTCAAATAAACTTTTTGGCTTATGATAACAGTAGCAAAACCTGTATTTAAGTTTGTCAGTATCTAGGTTTGCATATATTTCATATATTCCATTTGGCTCCTCATTTAAGTTCTGGCATCATAAAATGACAGTCAAATTTCCCTTTATGACTTTGCAGGTTGAACAAAATCTTTGAGATTATGATTTTGGCTTTTAGTCTGAAGTTGTCCTCCTATTCCTCAGCAATAGCATCAATAGACTGGCTGAGCACTTTAGTTTAAGCTTCCTTTTCTATAGTTATCACTGTTGACAAAAGTATGATTCTGAGAATGGCACTGAAGAATATTATTGCAATGGAAGAACAAATGGCCTGAGTATTGTCCCACAAGAACGGAGTGACAGAGATAGCAAGGCATCTGTCCTTCTTGCGGTACCTGTAACAGGCATCTTAGCTGAGTTTCTTTCAGTGTCCTTGGTTATGACAGTATCATCAGAAACATTTATGTTTCATACCTCTGGTTCTTAAAAGAGTGCAGCAGACACACAGTAAAATAATGAAAGTGGCATTATTAACATTAAATGTCATAACATTTGACAGCTTCATGTAAATGAGAACCTTACTAGGCAAAAAAGAAAGAACGCAGCTTTTTCTTTAAAATGTATTCAGGACTAAAATAACAACTGATCCAGGCTGGAACCCAGAAATGCAGTGCCTGTGACACACGCAATCACAAATTAGCTTCTCTTACTCTCTGCTTTTTCAGTCAGGAAAGGGTAATTTGTCTATTTTGATATGAGTTGCGTAATTCTTAGCAAAGCCATCTGCTATTTTACACTTTCTTCAGCTGTTAGGAAGGGAGGGGGAAGAGAGAGATGGGAAGGAGGGGAGGGAGGGAGAGCAATGCAGGCTGGACTGAGGGGCAGCACAGAGCAGGACCAGTAGCTCAGGTCCCCACCCTCTCTCCCTCTCTGTCAGAAACACAGCACAGGTGCTTTCAGACCTAAATGGAGCAAGTCAGAGCATTCCTCCCCTGTTGTCACAACAGACTTAGCAGGTCCTCCTGATGTGGCTTCCAGCTTTCTCATCTTCTTGTCTTGTCAGAAGGTTGCCATCATTTAGAAAGGTACACAGTATTTTGAAAGGATTAGGGGATAAAACACAACTCAATCCTGTAGAAAAGAGAGACAGAGAAGGGGAAGGGGAAAAGCAAAGTGTCAGGTGCTACAGAGTGGCTGGACAAGAACAACATGCACAAATAAAAATAGCAAATTGATTGAACTCCTGTTCCTGTGAAGCAGGGGCAGAAAGAAATGATACATGACAAATACTTACTGCCAGAGCAAAGCAGGAGGAGGAAAATGTAGATAATGACAATGTATGAAGGCAGAGGATTAGGTGACACCAGCAAGGGAGACGTCATCCCCCGAAAAAGCACTAGTTCTACAATTATTTAATACTGATATGGGAAGCTTCTGCTTTACTATTAACAGCATGTTAACTACAGAAATTTACAATAATGGCAACAAATGCTGCTTATTACTGTACTAGCAAAGCCTGACAAGTTTCTTTTTCTCTTTCTTCAGCTTTTCTCTGAAAGTGCGTGTCAGGAAATCTTCAATATTCAGGTTGTCCACAGCTCTTCCCTCCACAAAAAATGCCCTTGTGTGGGGGGTTTGCAGATTTTCTTCTATTCTATTTCACAAATTGTTATCCTGCTCATGAATGTTTGGTAATGTCACTAACATGGCATGTCTCTAGATTGTCTTTCAGCTTTCTTGCTGATCTGGACAAGGAGCTAATAGAAGTAGGTAAGCTTGTTCATACCCTGGCTTAGCTAATCACTAAGCAAATGTCTGTGTTCGTTCCCTGCCACTTTCTTCTATCCACTTGTGGACAAGACAAAACAGACACATACTGATCCTGTATATTAAATTCTGCCTTGAAGAGAAACAGCAACTATGCAGAACAAACCTGTAAAGGAAAGACATGGCAATGTAGGCCTAATCCTGAGTCTTGCTGGCATAAAGATTTCTTTCAGTTATGGAAATCTGAAACTTGCAGAAAGATGGCATATATGTAAAATAGAAGTGTTGTTCCTGTCCATCAGGATGTGCAATAAGGAAGAGATTAATTATGTATTTTTCTTTTTTTTGGATGGAGTTTAGTGGTGACATTACTCCAGCTTATGTCTAACCAAATATTTAGCAAAATTAGCAAACCAGGTCAGCAACTAGATGGCTAAACAAGATAGGTGCATCAGTCTGGCTCTGCAGTGGAGTTTATAAGAGCAGAAATGCTATTTATGATCTTTTGAGTAGCCTGACCTGCAGTAGGAAGAAAATACTCTGACCTGCAAGAAAATAACTTTGCAAGTGCCAGTTATGCAAGAACAGTAAGTGCCTCTGTGCAAGGGCATTTCTGACTGATAGCATACCCACTTAGATTATTATAGCACTGGTTGCCTACACTTCATTCTTATTTGTAAATAAATCTCTGCCTGTATGGTTGGTCTGCTGTCTGGCCTCTCCTGAAGATGAGAGGTTCACTCCTAAACTCCGAGCTGAGGGTAAGTGTCTTATACCACTTCCTTTTATTTTCCCTGTCAGAAATTATATTCTGAGGGAATTATTCAGCGAATTCTAGCAAGTGGCAGGAAATACTTCGGTGTGCGATGCAGCTTGAAGAAGCAGCTCCTACTGAGGGATAGATGGGGCAAGAAGATCCTGAAGCACAACCCGCAGAGATACCAGGAAGGCACAGGAGAGCACAAATTCCAGTTAAGCTGCCAAACAAAACAAATCTCTTATTTTGAAGAGTGCTAGTATCTTTCATTTCAGACGCCACACCAGACAGCCTCCCCAGAGCCACTGGGCTTCAATTAAAAAAAAATTTTAATAAAAATTAATATTCCAAGGCAAGTAACACACTCAGATAGGTCTTATCTTTAACTTATTTTACTTTTTTTTTTTTATTTTTTGTTTTTGCTTTTTTAAATCTTTTAAATTTTGTTTAATCACTCATCTACTTCACAAACCAAAGAAAAAACAATTTTTCTTAACACTTTCTAATTTTTGCTTCTCTACCCACAGCTGGTGAATCCTGGCTGACAGCAAACACCATTGTAATTCCTAAAAAGAGGACTGTAAAGCCAGGGATGATCTCTACTGAAACCAGTCAATTTGTAAATAGCTGAGAGGAATTTGACTTAATGTGACAATGTCTGCCCTCAATCAAGAGTTTCAAAAGACTTTGTGTTCCTAAATGGCTGTTTTGGAAAGGATATTACCTGACTCAGAAATTACAGCAGGATGTTGGCAAGCTTTAAGTTCTCTGGGCACGACTTCAGCAGTCCAGCTAGAGCCTTTTCTACAGTCTCAGCATCTACTTGGCCACAACACAATCCCATTTATCCTGAAACATCAGAACCGGCCTAAGCTAGGACCAGTCCAGACAAAAGGGGAGAAAATAGTGAGCTAACTACCCTAAGTGCATCTAGCTCCTTAAATTGCTGTAGTCTGTCCTAAACATGATTTGAATCAAATGTGTGAATCATGTGGACGGAAAGTTCACAGTCATCTGCAACTGTAGGACACACCACAGAGCGGAGAATTAAAGGGGAAAGTCCTAGTACATGTATCCAAAATATATTCATGGCTATTTAACTGTTTTAGTCTATTTTCAGCCTATTAAAAGCTGAAATAACTAGTATGTTTAAAAGATGCTACCAGATCACTGCATTAATTAAGAAAAATACAGTAGTTCTTATATAAATGGTTTAAAATAAAAAAGACATGATGTTATGACAAAGAAGTTAGTAGAAGAACATGAATGCAATCCAGCATATATGGACATCTAAGCCTGAAAGCAAAAGCAGATAAAGAGATTTTGTAATACTTACAGGCAAGTTACAGGTATTCTATCACTCTTACCTACTTTGTGTAACTCATGAGAATACATACATAAAGCTATCACACATTATAATGGAAATATAGAATCGTATCCATATAATCAAATTTAATTAAAGACTGGGCAGTAATGCACAGAAATAAATGCCTAATTTTGACCCTCCTTGATTTTTAAGTTGGTCATCGCACGTCTTTACCACCTAGAGAATGTGTATTTTTCTCATGAAATTAATAAGACTAGCTGATTTTCAAAAGAGAAGTTTTAGTAACAGAAATTATTCAAATAATAACAGCTATGCATAATCTTTATTAGTAATTTTGTTATCCAGGTTAAGGATGCCTCACACTTGTTTTTGACAGATTTGGAATAAGGGGTTTACACACCAAGAGAGTTTGGGGGATTGTTTGCTCCTACTTTCTGATGGCTTTTCATTCTTATCTGTGGCGGAAAGGCCAATTATACTCAAACAGGCATTACAGCAATGGACCGTTCTCTGTTTAGTAGCTGTAGAAATTTTTAGAAATAATTTTTTGCCATAAGCTACTTACACAGCAACTCTGAGGTATTGGAGAAATTAACCCTTACACTTCGGATCATTTTATATCACATTTTTCATCAATACTGATGTACCATCTGTTACCACTCCCCACCAAAACAATTACGGTGTGCTTTAAATGAACTCAGCTCCTTCAAGCTGAGAATGACAGCCAGTCAGTGCATAGTATATTTCATGATAAGACAAGAAAACTTAGCCAAAGAAACCCAGATTCTACTTTTTACAAAATGAGGTTTATAATGAGGTTGTAATCTTCAAGCAGAGCTTGTGCAGGATCTCAGTCTATGAAGCTTTATCCTAAAACTCGTACTGAGAATTTCAAAACAAATTTGAAAAGTCTGCAGAAGGTCTATAAACTGACATGCAATGGATAGTGCTTAGCATACATCAAATGTATGTCAGCAATAAGGACTGCCACTCAAGAAAGAAATTCTGCTGGACGTTGCAGGTTGTCATCTTTAAGGCTACAGTTCTGATGCAGACAGCTCATCTATTATGCTCCACAAGTCTTCAGTTTGGGGATATCTTAGTACAGAACTATCCAATTAATTGCTTAAAGCTGTAGTAATGTTATGCATGACAAGCAGGAAAATTGCTCTGATTAGACAAAAGTGCAGAGTCAGACCTCAGAACAATGCGGTTGTATTTCCTTGTGAATGTACAGGATAGAAAAACCAAGACAGCTCCTCTCTTTGAGTGGATGTGAAATACGTACTTGGTGCTTTAATTAAAAATCAAGTAAATGGCATTTTTATATCATCACTGTCACAGAGGGCCACCAGACCCCTTTTACTGAGAGAGAAACATCTGTCTTTGAATGGCATGCTTGGAACAACATCTGTTACTCTTTCCACTGGAACATAAACAAAAACTTCCTCTACTAGAAATACAGGAACAGAAGTAAGCATACTTCAGCTAGGATCACTGCAAATATATTGCCATTTCTTTCTCTCCTACCACTGAGAATGCTATCACTTTTCCTAGGAATCCCTCTGCTTATGTTGGTAGTGGAGACACAGCACTGTGCACTCTGACCACTTCAGGAGTGCACAAATTCCAATCCAGCTGCAAAAAGGGCATTAAAATTGAAACAAGTGCATAATTAAATATGATAGACAGGGGAAATGAAATTAAAGACATTAAGACAAAAACTTGGAGGAAAATGGGACATTCCATAAGACAAAAATAACAGACACAAATAGGATGGCTTGTGCTCTAGCTTCACAAGGGACAGGTATATGTTCCAGCAGCAAGGCAGGGGTCAACCTGGAACTCAAAGAAAAGTTAAAATAAGAAATGAACAACAGAATACAAAAGAAATATCATTAATGAACTTCAGAAAGCATCAGGAAAAAATATCATGCGTGTAAGGAAATGCAGCTCCCTGCATTTGGAAATCCTTTTTTAGGTGAAGGCCATTGACCTCAGCCATTAAGGCCATGGAATTGGAAAGGTAATGTCCTAAACAGGTTGCAAAGTCTTAGTTAAAGCAGTAACATCCAGGATTATTGTAGTATTCATTTTTCACAGTAGTAAACCAATCATTTATTTATATTAATTGTATAGATTTATAGGGATACACCACAGTTTGAAAGGTGTGTTAATGTATGCATGTACACTAAAAATGTATGGTGACATTCTTACACTTTTCTGGACCAAAGACCTGTGTAATGAATATCATATACATAAAACGCTATATGTATAAACAGTATGTAAACAAGAAATATGAAGAACCATTAAAAAATGGTATGACCTAACTTTGAAGTTATATCTGCTCTGAACAGGAGGTTAGACCAGACAATTTCCAAAGCTCCCTTCCAACCTCAACTATTCTCTGATTCTACGGTGTGGGTTCTTTTTCTATAAACTACAGTCAAACACCTCACCATGTGAAGCTCCTTGTGGTTCACCACTGGAAAGCAACTTTGGGAACCAGTAGCTGAGGGAAGTTGGTGTAACATGGTCCCACATGTTCTCACAGTTGTGAGGCTGATGGCAGTAATGATATTCCCAACACCTAGCAGCCAAAGCTTGAATACTTACTTCCTTCTGCCCTACCACAGATTTCTTAGACCTAATGTTTTACATAATTGTTAGCTCTTGCAATTAATATAGAACTAAAACAGTCAGAAAGGATAAAAAAAGAGTGGAACTATAAATTGCAGACATGATGTAAGCTCTTGAGAAACATAATACAAACGAGACAGATACATAAAAGTTTGTGTGCAGTATTGGGGCAACAAGACAGTTTACAGACACTCAGAAGCAGGTCTTTTTTGAAGAAAGATTTCTTCTGGCAAGTGTTGGAAAAAGATGAGAAATCAGAGTACAGCTAGAAATTATAATGGCCACACCACTTGGACGGAGTTACAAAACTTAAGGGTGATAAACATAAAAACCTGAAAACAGATCTCAAAAGAATGCCCTTCAGTGTATTTATGTTTGGGTTTCAAATCATATTGGTTCAGTTACTGGTTTATGATAGAGATAAAGTGCTCAACAGGATGAAGACTGTACACCAGGGTTTTCAAAGAAGTAGTAAAGAGAGCTAGATAGCATGTTGATTCTCATCTGTGTCATAAACATAGCCACATAAGATCTCTTACACCCTCTACTGAAGTCACATTAACTACATTTGGGCTTGCAAGACAGAGGATGAGATAGCACCAAGACAGCTAGCCTGGGGACAGGCTTCAGGTTGTTAAGACAGCTACGGGGCTAGCCAGGAGGGATACAAACATCGGTGAATTTTCCTGAGGGGAAGAGGGGAAAATCGGAGTTAAGACCAACCAAGTAGCCTGCCAGGTAGCAACAGTTATGCGATGGCAGCCTTTAGCTAGCCAGAGGCGCCCATGAAAACTGCACAGAATCTGTTCTAAAATCCACCTGCAATGTCCATTTGTTGTAGAAATTAATTCCCCAAAGAAGAGGGCACAGGAAAAAAATCAAACATAGCAAATTTTTCTGACATTACAAGATGAAGTGCGAGCCTACCCTCTTCTCTGTGTACTATCTCTGTTAAAGTAAGTACTTCCTTGGCAGTTCATTTCTGATGACAGCCAAATCCCCAAGTATTAGTACCACGAAGCATTATTAGATATTGAACCACTGAAGAAACACAGTAGCAGAATAAACAGCTATGCTGTTCTATTTCTTTGAACTAGATTTTTGAAACAAAGTGTGGGTCTTTCTGCTAGATACACAGGTGTGACAGAGCAGCAGTATGACTGAGTAATGAAATAAAATGTTTCTCTGTTAAATACATTAAACTAGTTAATGCAGATGAATAGGTACTGCTCACTTGCTTTCCAGTAGCATTGGCTTGCAAATTATTTGCGAGAGGATGCTAAATTCTCTCTTTGGTATGGATCCAGCAAAACTACTGCCAGATCACACCTCCTGGGAAATGCAGGACTTGGCATGGGATTTGGCACAAGACTTTACAAATGTCAGCTTTCCTGTAAAAACATCAGGTCTGTTGTCATGAAAACATCAGTTATGAGTAATTTCTTTTCTTAATATTACTAGCCAATACAAATAGAGAGGGGATGAGATGTCAGTCATGTGCAGCCATGCACTCAGAACTTGATTTTTGTAACACAATTGCCCAGAATCGAAATACGAGTTTTGGATTTTGGAATGGATGCCCACACTTTGGATCAGTACATATTGTATCTAAAAGTATATCTACCCTGTACTTCAGAATACCTGTCACAAAGTAACTGACAATTAGGAGGGAAACAGCAAACAGTATGAGCTGGGTATTCATGTTCAATCCAGAGTTGCTGGGGTGTCACTATATTTCATTTTTTTTACAGATATTTGTCTCTGAAGAGTATGGATTTTTTTTTTTTTATTATTATTCCCTAAGAATATAAAGCACTAGAGAAAAGTTAGGATTTGAACAAGATAGTCATGGCAATAAATTCTGCAGTCTGGTATTATTTTTACCAGTCTGGCAAGGAATGAGCTGCATGAATGCTTTACTGAATGAGTGCACATAAACTAAGCTCCTGGCAGGTCCAAGCATTTAAGTGGTTAATTAGTACCTCATTTCTAATATAGTGTCTAACCTGTGGGAAAGCAGAGAATACCTGCTCCAAGCAAATGCAAGTAAGTCATCTTTTGGAAGAAGGCTATTAAGTTTGAGAAGCCAGAAAAAACTTTTTGCCTGAATGGACATCTTACTCTACACAGCCATTCAGCAGATCTTAGTCATTTCTGTATGTATCAACCTGCCAACACGTAAACATTCAGCCCTCTGAGTCACACATCATATTTGCACTGGGATCTCTTTGGAAATCTCATATTCATAGCGACAGCAGTTATGTCTGAACCTTAAGAAAAAACACTGCTGAAAATCCCAAAATTAAACTTTGCCCATAACACTGTCTTTTCTCAAATTCCCCTTTTAATACAAATTAATTTGAGTGTATATTTATATGTCTAGCCCTTGTGTAGAACAGTTATTCAGGAAGAAATACACAGAACAAATCTCAGAGGTAAAAGCTTCAGTAGGAGACCAGTGTCAAAGTAGGTCAATTTTTAGGACTAACAGCCTTGACAGTATGCCTTTAATATGTTGATCTGTTTCTGTAAAGCACATTAAGAAAAGTTTAGCGTGAAAGAGGCTACAAATGTGTTTGATATGATATGGCAATAAGTGTACATTTTGAGCATACTAAAGCTGCCAAAGCACATTTTAAACTGCTTTTCTTTATTAGCTAAGGGCCCAGTTCAATGAAAAAGAATCCAGACTTCTGTACACAAATCTGGTTTTCTGTGACACCTCTAACCCACCATATATATTTTCAAGGTGGGATCTACATCTTTCTTTGAGAGATAATGAATATTATTTGTCTGTTCAGACCCCTGAGAAATCTCAAGTTGAGATCAGGGCTGGATGTTATCCATGTAGAGTTAGGCAAAATCACTTGCCTTGAGGATTTAAAGGTCCTGAGCACTTTGTTTTCAAGAACACTGCTGAATCGCCTTGCCTGCTGCATTGTATTACTACTGATTTGCTTCTGGTGTCCATTATACTCATGTGGGTCTACCTGTTTGGTGAGAGTTTGATGCTGCAAGAGATGTAAAGTCTGCATTGTATTTACCGGTATTGCTAAGGGAATCACACTTGCCAAATAAAGTTTTTTCAGTGAGATCTTATACCCAAAAAGATCTTACCAGTTTTTCTTGTTTTCTGCTTTGATTAAAGCAGATGTTAATCCAATGGTCAATGCATACAGGAAGTGTCTAAACAGTATTCATAGTTCAGGATGTGGTTCTCTGTAGAATGGGTAAAGATTAAAAGGCAGTCTTGACTTTTATACACAACCTTTCCTAAATAAATTTCAGTAAGGAAATTCCAAGCTGCCTTTATTTTTGTAATGTCTTGCACCACCTCATTCTGAAGTACTGTCTATTATCAGTTACTGCTCTTAGGAAGCACTTACTGATGCTTTATGATTGCATCATGCTGGCCTCTTCATTGTTCCCACTGTTGCACACTACTAAAATAAGCTGGAAGTACATAGAGTAGTTTTGTTTCACTGCTTTCCTTTTAAACAAGTTGTCCTGTAGTTTCCACCACTTTTGTATCATCTGCAGTAAAGGATATAGTAATTATAGGCTCTATTTCAATCTCTTTTATTACACTAACTGATGCAATTGAAAAAGCAGACAGGTTTTCAAGCAAACAAGCCTTTCTTCAGGTCTGAAATGGAAACAGCCAAAATTTAAGCACATGAGATATACACACATACAAGTCTGTTAAGTGGATGCAATGAAATAAATTTATCTGGATCGCACTGTGTTCAAACTGTTTCCTAGGAATGTTTCTGGAGTTGGTTCCAAAATATTTTTAGAAGTGTCAACATATAAGGAAAAGCATTTAAAAATATGGCAAAGTAAGATACTCTTAGGAGATACTTTAAAAATTAAAATCAAATCACAGAGAAACTACTACGGCTTAATAAAATGAAGACTGACATTCCATAAAATACCAAAGAATGAAAAGACATAAAATATACATTAACACAAAAATATCTTTTCAAGGAATATATGCACAACTATTAATTAATGGCAAATGAGGATCAAATAATTTTCTTGTGCAGAGCCACAACTAACACAGTGTAAAACATGACTCATTGTGCAACATAAATATAGAAACAATCAGATTTGCAGTAGGTACTTGATATCTCCAAGTGAACAACTCCCAAGACCTCATCTTCAGCCAAAATATCCTTATACCAGCTTCGATTTATGGCAATGTAGTGTTTCCTTCAAAATGCGGGGTGGAAGATGTTTCACAGTTTCTTAGTTTTAGTATAGAGCTTCATCTCCTCATATTCACTCTCAGCAGAACTGGATAGAAAGCAGACAACAATATTTTAGCTGTCAAGATCTAGTGTTTAAGTTAATTTTTTCCTCTTAAAATTATAATGATTAGAAATGTATCCCTGCACTGTTTCTTTATTCTCTGCAGAAATGTGCCTCCTACATTTGACACAGTTTTTACATTGCTGCCATGATGGAATCTGAAAAAAACATTTTTTGCAAGAAAAAATGGAAAAGGGCTGATTCATATACTAGCTTCCAAATCTAACTACACACTGAGAAATCCACACATTCTTTCTGAAATTCTTGTTATCTGCAGAAACAATGAAGGCAGGGCTAGTTGTCACAGCTTCTCATTTTACAATGCCTCTCTTTCTTCTCTTTAGGATTCTATTCTCCTGGAAAAGTAACCATTACCTAGCCTTTTTTTCTTTACATACTTTTGTATTTTTTTCCACATTTATTTGTTTCAGCTGGCACTCCCTCTATTTCATTGCTCTTTTCTGCAGATGCAATGTATATAATGACAATTTTGGTTTAGAATGATCAAATTAGGAATATAATTTATTACAAAGTTATTTATCTAGAATTTCTTCAGCAACATCGTAATTAACAACAAGGGCAAAGAACTAGTAAGGCAAGATTCATGTGCTGCAGGGCATCTTAAAACAGCTGCCTGATTGCCTTCATATCAGACTCCAGTGCACAAAAACATTATCAGAACAGATCTCTGCACTACTCCAATTTAATGCAGGGCAGCAGAAAAACAGGTGCCTCATCCTTGCAAGAAAAATTCTTCTGCACTGAACACCTTTGATAAGAAACATTCATAAGCAACAAGTCTTCAAATATTTTTTTTTTAAGTCTTGTTAGATACATCTCACTGGCTTTTCTACAGAACAAAAATCTCTGAAACAAAATTAAGAATTGGTGCAGTCAGCCACTGCTGGCATGTAAGAGTCAATCCTGAAGCTGAGCATGCAATGAAAGAAACTACAAGGCTACAGCAACAGTCTGCTCTATACACCTCTTTCCTACAGCTTTGCTAATGTGCAGGCAAGCCAAAATCATAAATCAGCCCTACTTACCCGGGGAGCCTAGCTTTGCATATGGCTGTGTCCAAGGACTGGCAAGGTGCAGTCAGAGGAGTAGGAGAAACAACTTGAATGGACACTGCATCCCAATGACACACCTGCCAAAGCAGAAACATAGCTACTGATTTGTAGCCAAGCCATAGCCAAGACTTGTTAAATAATGTCAATGAGATATCTGAAGTGTCTCTACTTTCTTTTCTTTGCTAGCAGTCACATACTGGCAGAGCTAAAGTTTTGTGAAGACATTAACAAATGAGGTAGAGAGAGGCCAGCTGCTGAGGAACTAGGGAGGGCTTTCAGTCTGGTATCAGCGCAGCCTTGCTCTAGGAACAATACACCTCCTCCTCTTACACAGGAAATTCTGTGTTCACAGTTTGAAGACAGGAAGGTCAGATTTAGCGTAATACCTGAATGCAACAGGTCTTGTTGGATAAATCTTCTGTGCTGAAATTACATGAACTAGTGTAAAAATAGCTTTGTGCTTTTGGCAACTAGGAACCATAGGTGAGAATCACTAAGTGCACTTTACCAAATATAGCCAATTAAGTGACAATCACCCGAACTTTAAAATAACTTTTTTTCTGTTTCTAGGAACCATCTCTTAAGTATTGTGTTAACTTCATCATTCATTTAGTACAAAGTTAGTCCATTCATGTAATTTGCAATAAACAGGGAATAAGCTTCTTAAAAAGCAGATCAGAGAGACTACATACATATTTGCTATCTGCTACCCCAGTCCCATACAAGACATGAGAAATAAATGTGTTTCTTATATAATATTGCACCTTCTCAGCAAAAAGCATATCACTGAGCCTGGGCAGACAAGAAAACAATCCCTCCTTCAGGGTGCTGCACTGCAGAGTTTCAAGCACAGAAGAAATAATGTAATGTGAAAAGCAAGTTCCTAAGAGGAAGCACTATCTCAGAACCCAATACTGAATATTTGTGAACACAGAAGTACAAATAGGAAAAAAGGAAGAACAGGGTGGTCATGAAATAGCATTCAATGAAATTAAAAAAAAAAAATCACAGTGAATGACAGCAGCAGCAAATGAGTGGGATATTCAAGACTAAGACACTGAAAGAAATCCTTCCCATTTACAGCCACATTTATAAGAAGAGAAAGTATTTAGGATTAGAGAAGATAAAAGATCAAAAGGCTAAAATTATGTTTATTTAACTGGGTTTATGAAAGGGTATATTAAGAAGTGAGCTGCACAAACAAACTAAGTTTATGTAGTTTTGACATATCCAACAAAGGGTAATGAAAACCACAACTACCACTGGGAAACAACAGCGGGTAACCAGCTCCTGCAAGGGAGTGGTTCAGGAGATGAGAAAATTATAAAGATCACTTGATAAAAAGATATTGGGAAGAACAAAGCCGTAATGTGTTGTATCTTCTGATACTTCAGATTTCAGCCTTGTCATGGTTTACTATAATCAAAATGCAGGTAACAACATGACACAGAAACGGAAAGCAAGCCTGAGGTTATTTTCACTTGAAACACAGGAGCTGCCATGTAAATTGCTGAGAACTATTTGGCCTCCAGAACTTATCTGGCCTCTTTTCACTCCAGGAGCTAACAAGACAAATATAACTCAGGCTCCTGCCAGGTGTCTGGAAGTACCTGCTGGAGTCAAGGCTAAATACTTGGTAACTTCTTGTTTTCACATCACTGTAACTACTTGAACTCCTCTCCCATCCCATCCTGGCATTCCCCCCACACACACACTCTCCAGGTGATGCTTCACCTCTCTGAAGAAAATAAAGATGTTTGCTAAGATAAAACCCCTTCGGCCTATGTCCCCAGTTACTGGTCAAAAGTATTACTGAAGAGATCCCAGTGTGTGTGCTAAATTCGACACTTAATTCCACCCTTTCATCCACTATGGGTTTAAGAACACCATTGCATTTCACAGTAATAGTACTAAACTTTCTTGATAAAAGTTCGTATGCATTTACAACTGCAGATTGATTCAGTTGTGCTGGCAATTCCTAGCATTTTTGTGATCTCAGACTAGATAGTCTCCTGTTAAGTGTTCTTTTTGCATGGCTTTACAGCAAACACTTCCAATTTATTGCTACACACATATTTAGGCACACATATTTGCATGTTCTTTTACCTGCTCTGAGATCCAAAATGTTAACTTTGAGTTTCATTCTTTAATTCCATAATTTCTAAATTTATAACTGCTTAGCTTCCAGACAAAAATGTATTCAAAATTATTTTTAGTGTGCATAATATTATATAAACCATTCAGTTCAAATAATACAGAACATGAACAGAAGAAGGACTGAATTTATTGAAAAATATTTGATAAATAATGCTGCCACTTCCACAGCTGATTTGGTACAAAACATTTCTAAATAATTTCATAGCTTTAAATGCATGTGCTGCAATATTCTTCCAATTTGAATATTCTGTAGCTATAATCAAGGCTTAACAAAGTTAACACTGAACAAAAAATTATGTATGTCTTTACAACATTTTTATAGACTGACAGTAATTTAAGGACTTGTAATTAGCTAAGTTTATGGTCTTCCTTTAATTTGTGCTTTTTATTGTGATCAGTACAATCTCAGTCCGAGGTGTAAGACCTAAGCTCAGACTTTGAAAAAGCTGCAGATTGTAAATACAGAAAAGAAAAGGATTAAAACAAAGATTTTACTTGTTCTTTTCACCAAAATTTAATTTTGGAGATGGTTTGGGATTTTATCTGGTCCATATCCATTCTCCAGATGTGAATTCCTCTATTTCAAAAAATACTTTTTCAATGTGTGTCGTAACAAAACAAAAGCAGTTGAGTTTTGTCCTTTCTGGTTTTTTTGGCATTTTCACTTCAAGAAAATGCTGCATGTGGCTTCACCTGGCACCTCAGCCTTAATCAAGTTTCTTCATCCCAGAGAAACCTATATGATCTCATATATAGTGTGCTGATAGGAGATGCAAAAGGACCAACTTGGTCTGATAAAAATTAGAAGCACAAAGCACAAATAAAAACTAAAAAAAAAAGTATGGTTACAAAGCTATCATATAATATGTATGAGAGATAGCACTTGTAACCTACTAATGTTTATGATATTTTGAGTAGTTTAACAGCACATCTCTTTTGCTTTTTCTGCTGTTGAACACAGTGACATAAAATGGCAGGAATTATGACTGGGTCATGTTTATGTTGCCTTTAAATTTTTCATTCATCTTTCTGTTTCTACATTTGGTATGTAATAAAAATTTCTACAGTCATTCCAAGAGTTCAACGTAACAATGCTTCAGTATTGCTACAGAAAACACTTTTATAAGGAGAGATCATGGAGATGTCTGCAAAATTACAGTCTGTGTTATCACACAGCCATTAATTATTAAAAATGCCCTGAACACTGAAGCCCTACTTAGACCTTCTGGATATTTCATTAATATTTTCAGTGGAAATAAGAGCAATTATCTTTATTACTTTATTATCAGTATTTGTGACTGATATTTTCCAATAAAAGATGCATCCTTTAGGTTTGGAGAAAGGAGGCTAGAGACAGTGGGTGGAAAAGGAGATACAATTATATCTACTACATTCACTCCATAAGACAAGATGGCAAACTTCTGATAGGAAAAGCAGCACTTGATATGAAAATAAAAGAGAAACAAAAAAGTAAAACCTGAGATTCAGGAAAAGTGTTTCTTTCTGCTTCAAATATGATACAGGAGTTAGCTGCCAGCAGTATGAAATATCTTGTGTTTTAAGATCTCTGTTTCATATTTACATCGCACAGTATTATGAGATTTTAACTTTCCCCTTGGAAATTACTTACTCTTTTAAAAATGAAATACAACTAAAAATTATTTTGTATCACAATAGCTTCTGAGGGTTAAAATTAATCCTGAAATTGCAGTAGAAGATGGAAACAGGCATGGAAGAACTATTAATTTTTGTTGGCGATATAGTTTTACTGCTCAGGAGAACTGCAATAAATCACACTAGAAGTTCTAGAGGAAAGTTGCAGGATTTTTTTTGACTGGTTTTGTCTGGTTTTGTTTGTCTTAAACAATTAGTTTGATTATTTTTTACTTATCAGATTTCCTATGATTAGAGGCTATATGAGGAAGATCATTAAATAGTAGATTATTTTTTCATCAGCCATATGATCACCTCAGAGATTTAGGGATCTAGTTTAGGCCCCATCTGTGCCAGTAAGAGTTTCCTGGCAGTGTCAAGAACTCCATGCTCTACATAAGTGGACATGTAGCAGAGGAAACCTAAATGTGAGGTGACATGGTGCTGCAGACAGTTTGTGTATAGATCCGATCTCAGATGCTTAAATTCTGCCCTGGGTCATACATGTAAAGTCTGACATATTATGGAAAAAAGAGAATTCATAATTTGGTTGCTATAAAGTAAGGAGGGAACTTCTAATTCATATTAAAACCTACACCAATGTAAAATGGTCAGCAGAAAAAAACTGCTTTTTGGATAGCTATGGTTCTATGTCTTGGTATAAAGAAGTTAATTATGTAGCACTATCTGCTGAAAAGGAGAACTGACTCTTTAATAGTCTTTGAGGTGGCAAAGTTGAAATCAAAACTCACCAGTTTGCAGCATCTTGAGACTCTAATCATGAAAACTCTTCTAAAATCACATCCCAGCTATGACAAACTGTATTGCAGGTGAGTTTCTCAATGAAGTGAAAAGGTTGGGTGATTACCTGAAATAACTAAACTATAAATTAACTCTGAAAAGCTGGATTTCTATCTGAAACTGACATTGAAGGAAGTGATTAGGAGTAATTTCTGGAAATAAAGCTCGTCAGCACCTTCGTTCTACCTAATCAGGTGTGCAAATAAGGATGTGCATTTTATATAAACCTGTTCCTTTTGGAAAAATCTCCACTTGTTCATGTTCTCCATTACAAGCTAGAAATGAAACAGTTTTTATGCCGCTCATTATTTCTCTCACTGATTCTGGGCTAGGCTGAAAATGAGAAGTAAAACATAAGTAAGGGTTTGCCCTACTGGGGTCGATAGAAAAACAGGCTTTAGTTTATTCAAAGTAGTTTGTAAATGTGCAAAAAGATCTCTCTCAAAAAAGAAATAAAAGGAAAAAAAGGAAAAACTTTAAATGTCTCAGTTTCTCCTTTTTTTTCCAATGAAACAGTGGAAAATGTGTACTTTTTTCAAATTTTAGAAATTCAGGAAAGAATTGGTCAAATTACAAGTAAATAATTTTGTATAAAAATCAGCTTCTCTTTTTAGATAACATTTTTAATTTTAAATGAAAGAGCCACTAAACTCATTGAGTAACATTCCATAATGAAATGTGTCAGGCAAGATAGTAACGGCAAGATTTTTTAAAAAGTGGCTGTAATTTCCAAGTGTACATTTTAGAGCACTGAATATAAGAAAGACACCTTTTTTAATTTTCTTTTTTTTTACGAGAGCACATACTTTCAGTTTCCATGCAAAATTTATCAAATAGGTGACCAAATTTAGGGAGTAGAGTCACTATATTCACGTCACTAGTATAGTCACTAGTAGTATCGCAATAGCAATAGCAATAGCAATAGTATAGTCAGTAGTACAGAGTTAGTAATATTCATGTACTAAAGAACAGACTTGAATGTTTTCCACTTCCCTGTAGAACAGAACTTGGTTGAAACAAATTGTGACCCTCCGAAAACTGACTGGGTTGATGTGATATAAATTAGGACAAAACTTAGCAATATCATAGTATAGATTTAGTGAGAACTAGCTGTTTACAGAGTCAGAAGATTTTTTTCTGTCTCCCTTGCAAAAGATATTAAGGGGCAAAGGAAATATATAGAAGTGTCATGCTTTCTTTTCAATCATGATTGCTCGGTTACAACCTATGGTCCTAGCTGGAGCAAAGGGGGCAATGCTCTAGGCCAAGCCCCCTTCTCTAATTCCCTTTTAAGACTGTTTAAGATACAGCAATGGAGGACAACTAGAATCATTGCTGTCCCTAGAGCACAAGGGCTGTATGTGTCTTGCAAAAGTATTAAGAGTGGGTAGCCCCAGTGCATATGTGTATATACAACAATTTTCTACTCTTCTATGACCACATGCACATGGAAAATATGCTGCAATGCTATACTCACAGAAGAAAACTCATGAGAGTTCATACACAGAGTATGCATTTAAAGATTATTTCAGGAGGATTAGCATGGTCTTCTGCAATGTGAAGCCGTAAGGTTTTGAGTTTTAGATGTGGTTGACCACAGATTGACTTTTACATGATCTACTTGTCATCATATATCACACTTAAGAAAAAAAAAATAAAGTCAGAAGTAGGCTTCTATCTCCTTTTCAAATTTTTAAAAACAAAAATATATTCATGCAATGTGCATGCTGACAGCTGAAACATCAACAGTCAAGAAACAGTAAACAAAGAAAAGGCAGAATATCTGCAAATACGTTTTGACCAGCTCTAGGGCTGCTGTAATTTAAATGTACTGTCAAAATGGGTAGGGGAGCACTGCTTCAAAAAGCAAACAAAAAAAAAATTATTGAAAAGGTCATTGGTGAAACTCATGGTGCTTTTTAGGTGAAGGTTCAGAAGTGCTCCACTGAACCGGGCTGATCTGGGAGTTGACTTTATTGCTCATGTATATGAGTCATTGCCCTGGTGAAAGGCTCTTATAGTTACATATTGTTAATTCAGTTAGCCAGACACAGTGCTTCAGGAGTAAACAGTGATAAAGCTACACCTCAAGTTGGGAAGGGCAACCTGCAAAACCTGCATCTTTTTCCATTTATGAAAGAAGGAGCATACCCAAAAAGGGAGAAGTCCCTTTTCTCCATCTCCTCTGGGAATTACAATAAGGTCATCATCAAATTTTCTGACATCATAACCCTAGAAGGTGTGTTTTAACAATGCAACTTACAACAGTCTGTTGCTCGACCTTTCCCAACCATTTTGTGACTGCATCTCCCACGCCCCTTACGTAAATCTCTAACCTAAGCCATAGGAGCCCAAAAAATTATTGTGATTGCATGATCACAAACTATCTCACATACACTGTTCAGGACCTTTTTGTTACAGAGTAGTAACAATTGTTTATGCTGAAAATAAATACGTGCAAGAGAATTTGTATGACCTAACATTCATCTGAATGTTTTGCAACTAGTCTGAGATACTGGTCTGCACTCCCCCACCTGGCAATGGTAGATTTATTCCAGGTATGTTTGACTCTTTCCTGAAAGAAACCACATTCTGTCTCCTGATTACAGAAGGAGCTTAATTAACTTAAATTTGACATAGGACTTTAAAATGTGTTAGATAATTCCTACCCATGCACAGTACAGTTTTCTTACTCAAATTCTGGATCTTGTTCCAGATTCAGTTTCCCAAAACTGTTACACAGTAGATTTGGTATCCTCAGCATCATGCTCCAGGGCTTCTATGTCAAACACTTTGAGAAGAGAAGAAAGAGGAACAGAAGCACTTCCTTCATTCACACCATATGTACAAATAAGACAAGTGGAGATGATCTTATCATTTTAACAAGTGAAAACAGACCTCAATTATGCTAAAGCAATTTAAGAAACCAATCTTTCCTTTTGATGCAGCAATATGCTTTAGGCCAGTTTTTGAGGGCAAGTTGAAACTTTTTAGACTGTTCTCACTGATGAAAAGTTTTTAAAAATCTTTGGCTCCATTGAGCTGGGTGCTGGACAGATGCTGCCTACTCCAGATCTCAGAAAAGGGAACATAGAGTCTAACCTGAAACAAGATGCAGTTGTGTTACAATTGTGTTTTGCCAGCTTTCACCAAACAGAATAAAAACAAAATTATTTTTTTTATCCTTTTTGGATGCTGTAGTTGTTACCTCTCTTGTTTTAGTCCTCTTTCATTTTGAGGAATATGTGCACTGTAAATTTATTTAATACGTAAGTATACTGTAAATTTACTATTTACTAATCTAAATTTACTCTTCAATTACAATTAAAAAGAAATCAAAATGAAAGATGTCAAACTTAGAGCAAAAGACATTTTAATGAGCTTTTAGCAATTAATCATGAATTGGTATTCATCCTTGAATTGAAAGAAAGAAGACAGGTAGATGGAGCTATGTCACCCATGGATCCAACAGCAATTGTCACACTGTTTTCCTTTCCTGTCTTCTTTATTTAGCCAGAAAGGTTATATTAGAAAGGAAAAAAAAATATATTTGTAGTAAGCAGACCATAAAATTTACCCTCTTTTAATAAGCATCATAAGCACAATGAAAAGCATCAATAAGCACAATGAAAAGCAATCGCATACAAATATATCCAGGAGCAATGGAATGCTACTAGATGCTCTATTTAAGTGCACTAGGTGGTAACAAATACAGTGTTGCAATAAGGGTATCTTTTTTTAACAGAAATATTGTCCAGAACTTTTAAGCCTTTTATATACAATCCTGAGATCTGAGGAGAAAATAAACTAGACTGATTTTGATTCCTATTGCTTTAATGTATCACTTTCTACTAATTGAATTAACAACAGTAAGTTTATCTTCTTGGCTCTGTTTCCATTTAAAGTGATAAGGCCTAAGTCTCCCATAGTTTCGAAAAATTGATTACCTTACAGCCTCAGACATCCAGAAAGCCTTGCACGACTCACCACAATTCCAACGCTAAAAAGCTTTAAAAAACTGGGCCTTCATGAGTGAGTTATACCCAACTAAGGCTGCGAAATGACAAGCCTGGAAATTATATGTAAAGGCAGATCTTCAAGCAATGGTCACCCAAGTAAGGGTTGGATAACTGAGTGTTGGACCTGCATCCCTTTTTAATTCACAAAAATCAAGGAAAAAATACAATTTCATAACCAAAGAAGCTGGTCATCACACCACTTTGGAAGGGATTTCTGTAAAAGCAACTGCCCTCTTCTTTGGGACTTCACCCAGGCTTAGACATTTCATTTTTAATTCTTCCTGAATACAGATGTGAATTTCCACTGGGAAAGCAGACCACCCGTCCAGAGCACCTCAGGATGCATGCCAAAGCAAATGCATAAGAAAACACAACTAACAGAGCACAGGATTTTTGCACATCACTGTAGGCTTTATTTCATCACTGATGCTCCACCTAGTTCACCTTTGGCTGGATTACTATTGGGTAGGGGGGTTGAGGCAGGAGAAAAATAAGCTATCTGTCATGGTTACAGGGTTAGCTGGATCGTTCTTCCCTTCCTTATTTCTCTGAATACACCTTGCCCTCTGCAAGGATGTAATTCTGTAATCTATCCACTTCGGATGGACAGTTGCACAGAATGTGCTTGCCTCCCTCCTCTGCCTGTGCTCTGAGCTGGCTGGACACAAAGAAATCAGATCCAGAAGCTGGACAGCATTAGCAGAGCACTGAGCCTCAGTTGGTAAGACCCACTGAGAGACTAGCGGCTGCTGGCTCATGTCCACACAGGCAGAGACTTCAGCTCTGCCTCAGTCTACAATATTCTGTGCATCAGCTGCTCTTGTATAGCCTGTTAAGCTGATATTGGCACCTACAAAATTTCTGTTCAGAAATCCATGATCAGCAGTAAATACATCAGATAAACCACCTTATTATGTAACAATACCTTGACATATGAAGAATAAAATTTATATAAAATATCTGAAAACAAGAGCTTACATTCAACGCTACTATAATTTAAGCTTTTCTATTCTTACGGTGACCAGTAGAGCAAGCTACTCCAGGTGCCTCAGACCTGGTTCCTCCACAAAACTTCCTC
This sequence comes from Morus bassanus, assembly GCA_031468815.1. Classification (NCBI taxonomy): domain Eukaryota; kingdom Metazoa; phylum Chordata; class Aves; order Suliformes; family Sulidae; genus Morus; species Morus bassanus. The sequence goes on from CM062567.1 coordinate 100,203,680, forward strand.
CATCATAAACTACTGCAGCCTCACTGGTCATCTGGTCTCAAAGTCTAAGGTCTGCCCTCAGAAATAAGTCTCTGCCTGGGCTAGAGCAGAGCTAGCAGTTCAGTTAACTCTGTAGTGTTATTGAAGAGTAGCCCACCTTGAACAATGGTTTCCCTCAAAGCAAAACAGTTGTTCCCTCAGTTGGTGTCTGTGCTAATGCCAGTGGGCAGAGGCAAGGTAAAGATTAAAATGCCTTCCTGAGCTGTCAGTGGACAATCTGACTGACAGGAGATATGACTATCCCACCTTCCCTTTCATCTTGCTCTTCCTGACAAACTTTCCCATTGAAAGGAAACCAGCACTTGTACACACTGACTAAACCACACAGAGCAGCCACTCTGCAGTTCTGTCCCAGCACCACTTGGAGCTAAAAGCTGGGAATGCCTCATTTCTGAGCAGCAGTTCCTTCCTTCCCCATCCCTTACACAACTAGGGTTTAAGCAAGTCGATACCTAAAACATGGCTCTGAGAGTCTACCTGTCAAGAGCGTGATTGACGCTAACATTAGGAATGGATTTTGGTGAAAGAATTGTCCTGCTTTGTATTATACTATTTTCATATCTAAATTGTGTTTATGTGTCTGAGCTCTTAACTAATCAATTATATTCAAATATTTCAGTGCTCCTGAGGAGCCAGATCTGGTCAGCTGGCTTCAGCCACCGTTCAAACTGACAGTGAGGTGTTGTAGAACAACAAGAAAGTCAGAACAAGCTCACCAAGGTAATGCTGTAAGCACTTCAGCTAACATCTCATATCTTAAATTAACACTGAAGTTCCATATCTGTCAAATTTCACCAGGTGCTGCTTCATGAAGGAGATTTTACTTTAGTGGGGAAAAGAATGCCTACAACTTGCAAAGTCTTCTAATGGTCTAAAAAGCCTAAAGAAAAAGGTGAGATGTATTAAAAAACAACAGAAAAAATATGCTAGTGCATTACTGCCTATGATCAGCCCACTGTGCATTGCTGATTCAGCTCAACATTTGAAGCCAGGAGTAATGTGTTTTGCCCATTACTGAGGCCCTGGACAGGACGACTCGGTAGGGGTGGGGTTATCACAGAATAATCACACCCTTGGGTATTGGGTACGCAACCACATCTCAAATCTTGTAACACCCCAGAGGTGTGATTATCTGCTGTCATGCTTTAATTCTTAATTAAAACAAGAGCTGCAGCTCAGATAAGAACTGTGAGAGGATTATGGTCATTCTTGGTTAGACAAGGGGGAACGTGTATCTTTGGATTTAAAATTCAGGTGCTTGGGTGAACTCTGCAGTGCTGAGCTGTGCTTGAATACAGCTCATCTTAGTTTTCCCTTTGATATGATTTAACCAGGAGGCAGCACACACAAAAAGCTGCCATCCCCAGGAACCAAACATTGAATAACCCAATAAACTGCACTGAGCTGTGATCATTCAAACATTCTTGCACTTTAATTACTTCTTAGTATTTTGACTTAAATAAAAACGTAAATTTTAAGCGTCCTTCTAATGACGCTAAAAGACTGATTCTTGTTACTAAACCTTAGTACAAGTCACAGAAGCCATAAAAACACTGGAGGAATGTCTTGATGAAATGTGTATTAAACTACTCAACTTGCAAATATAAAGATGGATATATATCCCGAGGAAAAGTGAACATAAAGCAGTTTTGTGATTTTTTTTTAAAACTTGATTTTATTTTTAACAAATATTAACCCAACTTAAGGTCTCTTTTAAAGGTTACATTTGCATTTACAAAGAACTTTCAAGCAATTTAACTACAATGAATTTTAACAAGGTGGCTTCCTGTCCTTACTGCTTACCTATTTTTAAATTTTATGAGACTCTTCTGGCAGAGTTTTGTAGCCATTAAGATGAAAGCCTGGATGAATACATACTTTAAAAGTGGAGGAGGAGGAAAAAGAAGAATAAAAAGAAGAAAGGAAAATAATCAATTTGGTATCAAATTTATTCCAAAGCCGAAAAGTGCATTTTTTTCTGATTGTGAAAGAAGACATGCAGGGAGGTCAAAGGTCAAGCAAAGAGGAGACAGTATTGTGTAGGAACTGTCACGCATCACCACCTATTTTGACATGCACAGGGCCGTTTGTTGTCTGTCGAACATGCAAATTAAGTGCCTGCTGTCATAGCTAGCCGATATCTGAAAGTGGAAAATGAGACCACCTGTAACCAGTGAATGGAGTGATGGACAAGCATTCAGAGCTCGTCATTTCCAACGCCATTCACACCACCTCCGAATTGCATATGACATGTAAAAATCTTTTCTTAATATTCACAACCGGGAAGTTTGGGGAATTATGGAGGCTTCAACTGCTGCATCTAATGGGTTCTCCAAGCAGACAGCTGTGACTGTGAGCTGGCTTGATAATTAGGTGTCCAGGAAGATTTTATGCTATGAATCAGTTAAAAGGGAGAAAAGAAAAAGAAAATAATGGCAAGCAAAACTCGCTGGAATGGAAATCATATTAACCCTTGCATGTCTTCCTCGGCACTTGGCTTTTACAATTCCTGTGAAGCAAGATTTGCAGAAATCAGACATATAATAATTTGTCTTCTGTCTCTGAGCAGCACTGTCTTCCTACTCAGAAAATTGCACTCCAACCCTGTTTGATGCTTTGTTTTCCTGAAGAGAACTCAGAAGCATTAAATCTAAATATGCCAATCCCTCTTCTATTTGAAAGCAAAGGGAAGGCTTTATTTGAATTTCTAGTTAATATTGTGCATAGGGTTTTAAGGAACAGATTCATTGTACTAAAGTCATGTCCTGTCATGTGCCTGTACATCTGAAAATCAAATAGTTTAGCTAGCTCTTCCCTAATGCTTCGCATGTTTTCCCTACTTTTGTATACATATCTGTCTTTGTGCATGGGATGCCTTAAATACTGCAGGCAGTATAATGCCAAGAAAGAAATGTGATCTTCCTGATTTTCACTTCTGCTTGATAAATAAAGCTTCTCTAAAACACTTAGGAAAGGAGAGTTTAGATGTGCCCAGCTGCACAATAAGCTCACCAAACCTGTTATTCTGTTCAGGGCCTAACTAATTAATGCCAGCATTCATTCCTAAATATAAAATTAAGCTCTTCAGTTTGCAACTTCTGTGCTGTGTCCTGAAAGCCATTCTGTCTGAGTTTCCTTTCAAACATAAAGATGACATGCACACTTATGGCAGACAGTCAGCATTCAGGAAGGTTATTCAACCCACAAAGGATGAATCAGAATTCAGCTGTAGAATATTGTCCACCAATACTTCCAGGCATAAACAGAGATTTTGGGAAGCCCATTTGAAGTCCTGCTATGCAAAGGTTGCAGCCCTGCTCCAGAGTCCCAAGGAGTGAAGACACGCACTCAGAACCAGAAACAGGCGAGTTACTAGTACGATAAACAAGCTTCTCTGAGTCATGCAACAGAAAACCTGTATTTAAATAGTTGGTTGGGTTTTTTTTTAAGCATTACACTTTTTTATTTGCATTGTGCCAAGCTGTAAAACATGGCAGTTCTTCCACTGTTGCCCACAACCTGCATCCACTGCTGTTCTGATTTAGGGCTCCAGTGATTCTGTCTTCCCTCCTGTGGCAGGGAGAGTTTAGAGAAGCTGAAACAGGACTCACTGACCCCTCTAACTGGGGCTGGGAGGGGAAATCAGAAAAGGAAGGAACGAAAAGAAGTTGTGAATAGATACCTAAGGGAAAAGGAGCAGAGGAGACACTGGAGAAAGAAAGATCCTACCTGCACATGTTCAAAAGCCATCTCTACCCCATCTGCTCTTGAATAACGTGGCTACCCTGTTTCTTCCTGTGTTCTCGTCCCACTTATTTTAGACATGCAAGTTTTCTTGGAAGCACTGCTCCTCTTAAGTTTCCATATGCTGTATGTAGAGAAAAAGAGATAAGCATCTCAAGGAGTCCCATTTCCCAGCCATAAGACAGCAAACCTCCTTTGATGGCTTACATCAGTAAGACTGATGGGAAACAAAGTAGGAGAGCCTGAATCAGCCAGTACTACACTGCTAGGCACAGCTGAGAAGTGTGCAAAGGCATACCTGAACATATCCCTGAAATACTATCACTCTGTTTCCTTGTTTCTCACAAAAACATTAGTTTGCTGTTGGGTAGAAAGAAGTGGAAAAGGTAAAAAAATTGGCAAGCTCTCTGTTTCATCCCTTCACGCCTTCTCCAGAGAATAAGCTCATTTCTCGGTGCCTGAAATCAAGATCCACATAAGACTTCAAGACAGGAAGCACAAGGGTGGCGTCTTACTAATCATATTTTAATCTACACACAATAGAAAATCTAAAACACTGACAGTTAAAACCATCCAGTGTATGCATTTCCACAGAACAAAGTGCTTGGCAACAAAGTCAGGTTAAAGATTTCAAAACACCTTCCAATTACTATCCACGTGCAACAAATTCACATGCCCCAGCAGTGTCTTTGCAACTGCCAGACTGTCAGTGTGACCAGGGTTGAAAATATCCCTCATATTTGGGCATATTCCTGCATTTTTTCTTTTTTAACTCCCTATAAAATGGGGGAAGAATAAGTGTAAGCCTTACTGACTGGCTTCTGATGTGCCCCTGAGCCAGCTCACTGCCTGCAACATCTGTGCTGGCACGAGCAGGAAGGCAGCACACTGCCATGCAAAAACAAAAACCTGCAGCTTCAGGTAGGACTTAAAATGGCATTGTTGCTGAAGGACTACATAGCATGGATCTACAACCAGGGCCACACTCTTCATCTGCCTATTAGGAAGCCAGGTGGGAGTCCCAGAAGCTGGGTTCCACTTCTCAATGTGGCCCTAGGTGGTCAGTTCACCTCCAGCAGCATGGGTACACCAGGGCCCCAATGTCATGACTGCTCTTAAGGGACACCACAGTCATTAATAACAACAATTCTCTTTATATGTATTTTACTTTGTTGCTATTATACGAATTAAAACAAGCTATATTTTCTACATATGAACTATTAAAATATGACTCTACAATATTCAACAACTGGCAACGTACTTCTCAATATGGGTTGCTCCAAGTTCAAATAAGAGCTAATAGTTTTCAGATGTCAAAAATAGGCCATCAGGTAACAGGAGGTTTTTATCTCCATTACACAAGAAGTTAGAGAGAAGTCAAGGTCTGTCAGAAATCTCTTATAAAGGTGAGAGGGAAGAAGTGGCCACCATGTGCCTTCAGGTCAAACCAAGGAGGGACTTGAACGCCATAGTTGAACAACATCACTGTGAGACTACCAAGTCTCTTTCAAGCCAGACTTTTTAGCCAACTAACACATTTCCTAAATTTTAACTTCACTGGAAATGTTTCAAACAGGTCACAAGCTCGCACTGAATGCCTTCCCAGCACAGGTCTGAGTAACAGGGACAGGGAGAAGTTTTTTTAAAGAGAGTTCTGTTTGCTGACTTATTGCAATACCAGGAACCCAAAACAATCATATTTGAAATGTCTGCCACATGTTGCCACCCTTTCCTTGCGGTAAGCAACATGCCGAGCAGAACACCTGATTTGCCTGTCAACATGGGTAACAACGGCAGAGTATTTGCCGAAAAAAGATCTCATGAATGCAATTAGGGAAGTCCTCTACTCACTGTGGCAAGTCACAATCTTTGGAGCAGATCCAGGAAAACAGTCCATGGTGTAAAGTGTTATATTGACAGCCTTGTCTGACTTAGACATGCCCAGGTCTATAAAAGCCACCAAACACTCAAAATTTCTGAAAATTCATCTACTACTTGCATTCCTTCATTAAGTATTTTGCCACCTAGTTTGAGACTTATGTTTCTGCAGATACTTCTTGTGGAGGTTTTATTTTCTTTTCTTAATTTATTTCGTGTGCCTAACTTGAACACTCATCCTGTTGACAGGAACACAGTCCAAGGACCCAGAAGTTTTCTTTATTCTGGAAAGACTTACAGTATAGGTTGGGCAGAAAAATAAGGCCCTTCACTTTTGCATGATGTTTTTATAGAAAACTGTTTATTCTGTCAAAAGAATCTGTCACTGAGAAGCAGCATGACTGAAAAAGGCACAGTAGATGACAAACTGAACTTTATTGAACTAGGCTCAACCTTAAATAAAGCAAGCCAATGGTTCTTTCTATATGAATGGAATTTACCCAAATACAAGACCTGTTTACCATTCAAACAAAAGTCCATTTAACCCTAACACTAAAAGCTAAGTGTGACTTAAAAGTGGTGTAGACACACTGAATTTTCCCTCTTTACAAGGAAACTTTTCACCCTAATTAAGCAAATAAAATCATAAAAATTCTCAAGAGATATTTAGCAAAATTTGCAGGTTACATTACCTATACATTATATTATCACTAATATGTATTTAACTACTACCTGTATTATGAAAAATTAGCTGTACAGGAAAAATACTTTGCTTGCTTTGGTACACACGATAATTAACATATTCAGTTAGGCTTAATATTTAAAAGCAGCACCAGAATATTTTATCCCTATATTTATATGCACATGGTACTACTTTTTGTGATTATATTTTTCAGTTTCCAATTTAATATACTGAAGCTTTCTACCAAAAGAATTTCCAACAATAGATTGTGCCAGTAACAAGGAAAAAGAAAAGTACAAACATGCTTATCCACTCACTTTCTAGATAAGCTTAATTTCCCATATCATTTTTTAATTGATGGTTTTATAAGTATTTTTCCATGTGACTTTATCTAGCTATTTTAGAAACACTCTCTTACCACTCTCTACAGATTTCTGAAATATGTACAAAAGCAAGTAAGAAGAAAACACAGCATGACTATAAAATGTGCTATCAGAGGAAGTAAACAGCAACAACAAAAAAAGTGAGCACCGCGCATTGTGATGAAGTCCTCAAACTGGAGTTTTATGATGGCAGCTTAAAGTTTCTTACATGCCCTTGTGCTGCAGTGCTGAATGAGCCAGGGACAGCTGCACCAATTCTACACAATTAGTCAAGGTCAGACAGTGGAAAGGGAGGACACTCACTATTTGTCAAGAGAACAATGGCAGGAGGCTCGGCCTTTCTTCGCCAGGAATGACTGTTCCTTACATGTATTCAATCAGTGGTGAAATTATGCCTGGCCCTTTTTTTGTGTAGTAGAGAGGGGCAACCTTTCCAGACAATTGAAGTGTAAGAACTAACAAGGCAGAGCAACAGCACAAAACCAAGCTTGTTTTAAGTACTAAAAGCATATGTTCTTGATACAAATTAATGTTTTGACACTTGCAGAGATGAAGGCAATAATTTCTACAAGCTTCGAGTAAAAACACTAAACCCACTTAAAACTGTTTCTTCATTACTGATTATTGGGGTTGCAGATTTAAAAAAAAAAAGTCCTGACAAGTTATTGGCAATTATTGTGCTTACTCTGAGGGGATTTGGTGTTTTCTGTGGTTTTTTTTTTTTAAATATGTATTTTTCATAAACCTAGAAACATATTCAGAAAGAAGAGTTAAATTTTGGGCAAAGGCACTTCCCTTAACATAGGTAGGCAACCAGAGATGGAAAACAAAAGAAACAATTCAAAGCATCTATCACTAGCAGGAGGGGAAAAAAAGAAAAACAAAACATTTTTACCAATGAGATTTTATTTCAGTTTTTAACTGCATTTTGAGTTTCTTTATGACATAGCACAAATATAGAAAAAGCAAAACAGTAGTTGCAAATAATGGTTATGAAGTAGCAGGTTTGATACAGAACTCTCACAGTACTGCACTGGAATAAATAGGTTTAATTGTGTAAATTCTGTCACTTGTATGAACAAGTGTGGGGATGCAGAATGTGCTTAAACTATTATGTGGAGACTATACTGAAACCACCTTTTTAAAAAGCGCACTATGAATTTAGATATATTAAAAATGATTCATGTTCACTGCAAACAGTATTTAAGCAAGTTTATGGCAATTCTGAATGCTAACATTCTTTTAAGTATTTTATCATATTTGCATTCATCAAAGGCAAACAATTTTTAGATACTTAAGGTGGGAATTCTTACAATTAAGGAGTTTGAAAGCATTACTCTAAGTACGTGTAATTAAAAACATCAAAGGGCAAATATTCTTTTTCTGGACACCACCTGAAAACTAGATCACATTAGCTTTGGAAGAAAGGAATTTCTCCTTTAGGTAGTTTTTGCAGCTACTAAGGCTGCACAAGCCACGCCTGTAGTTGCACAGTACCATAAAAGAGGGAAGGATGGAAATCCATGAACCATTGTACCAACTCCTTCCTCCCCAGTAAAAGGATTAAGGCCAGCCTCAACCATGCCTACCTCTTTCTCTGTTGCTGTCCTGCAGACACATCAGGATGTTTGAAAACATTTTTTTTTAAATGCTCACCATCTGTTTGGTGCTTTTTTCCTCAAAAAACCTTTCCCCCTGTGACCTGAAGCTGCATCAGCCCTGCAGTTAAGGAGCCATCTGCCCCAACAGAAAAACTGATTCTGGAAAGATTCAGTAAGGGGAAGAAATGGGAGAGATTTTACCTTGATTTAACTTGACACCCAAAATATCCTCCATTCATGATAAATCTCTATTGAATTATATCTGAAAAACAGGTTTTTAATATATTAGAACATCCCTTTTCACCTGGAGCAATTTAGAGAAATCCTTTAAACTAGCACACATTTAGTTCTTCATATATCTAATAAAGACTAAGATTTGACTGTATGAACTGTGCCTGTTAATTGAGATGAGAAACTAGGACGCAATTCTAAATCCTTAACAGCACTTTGTTATTGCATTGTTTACAAAGCAAGGCATCCTTGACTGGTTTCTTTATCATATTTCCAACGTCAACTGAATAAATTAGAACAGGAGAATGCCAGAGTACAATGTACTTTTTCCAGCCATTTGGCTTAGTGAAGCAGGATAGATTCAGGCAAAATTGCCTCTTTTCCAGTCTGGTGGCTTTGTAGGAAGTTAGAGCCTTTTCCTTCATGTTTAGCAGTCCCTTCCCCTCCTCTCTTTCTCTAGAAAGAAGCCCCATGAGGTGAATGAAATTTGCAAACAGAAGTAGTCAGTGAGGTCACTTTCAAGCCGCTTGCCACACACCTTCTATAATAATAGGTACAGTTCCTGCTTCCTGTCATGAGAATTTAAACCTAAGTTTTGTTCATTCTAATCTTCCTCTCCTCCAGCCCAAAGCAGAGGCTTTGCACTGTTCTCCCCTCATTGGCTTTTATCTATTTGATAGAAGGTGAAGGCAGGCCCCACTTTTGAAATCAGTGCTGATCAACAGAAAACAGCCAGTCTTGTCTAACACTGAACAAGGAAATTTATTAGAAAAAAGGAAGACAGAATTTCTCAAGCTATTCCAGTCTTTTCACTAAATGTGTCGTAAATCAAACAGACCAAAAACCCAGCTTGGGAATTACTAGATCTGAGAAAGAACTTATTCAAATGAATTCATCTAGCTAAACGAAACTGTTATTTAACTGCATATTTTGAATTTTTCAGTATGAAAAACTAGCTATTTCTATTCCACACTGAATTTTCACACATTTGAAAGGCTGAATTTTGAAACCTCAGAGCACATTAGGAAATAATATTTTGTGGCATTATTGAGAGGGTTTTTTCCCAAATGCATCTACTGCCATATCTAGTATCAGTACCTGACTGGTTTGCAAATTTGTGCACATAGGCCAAAAATGGAGAAATATTGCTTGAAAATTTTATCAAGTATAAACTATGCAAGTGATAGCATTTTACATGTAAGTTTTATCCACAGGAAAAAAAGAATAATAAAACCTATATTAATGTTGAATATCTAGTAACTTACAAGCTATTTTTGCAAAATTCATTTAAAGTCATTATGTCATCTTTTCTCCAAACACCATTAAAATCCAACCAGAAATGTTTCAAATTGGAGAAAAATCTTTTAATATTTTTTCTGAACACTGTGGGCTGCAGTACATTCCAAATATATCTACTCAAATATACATGTTCCTCATAATGAATAGAGAAATATTTTTACATGATTGCAAAACATGTCTAAAATGCTTTAATTCATTAACATAACTTTATGATAGACATGTATTCTGCTTAAAACTAGGTCTAAGTTTGATGGATGTACAGCTTACCCATATAGTAAATAAGAATATACAGCAGCTTCAGGTAGTTTATAAAACAGAAGTCACCAGTGGAGAATAAAATCCTATAAACAACATTCAGAACAGTATCCAACCTGTCATTTTGATAGTACATTTATGCTTTTGACAGGAGTGTCTTCTCTTAAAGAGGTTAATAGAGTCACAACTTATGTATCACCAGAGCTGAACTGATCTATACAGACTGTCAAGAGAAGGGCAGATGGATAGGTAAATTAGAAAATACTGAAATAACTTTCTCACTGCTATAACAAGGAGAGAAAAGTGGAAGAACTAGGACTCTGAGACTCATTAACTCCTTTCCAATATCACTCATAGTGTACTAACTTAGGTCCCTATCAACCCTGAGAGCCTGAAAATTGGAAAGTCAACTATAAAGACCTGGGCATGGAGCAAATTATAAACCAATGCATAGTTGTACTCCCAACACAGTGTTAACTCTTAATACACATTTCTACAAACCATAAATATCACTGCTGAATTCGTTCATTCTAAATGCTATGCTGTACTGAAAACCTCTGAAATAAAGTTGTTTGAAAGAGGGCAAACTGATCTAATACCAAGGCATTATGGACAGATCAAATAAACCACCTTCATTTAAATTAATAAATCTATTTCTAGTTTAGCAATATTCATTACTAAAAGAAAGCACTTGGGCAGGCAGGCAAAATGCTGTTCACACAAAATTTACATCATAAACCAAATTATCATTGGAAGAATTAGTGTTCTTTAAAGAGAAAAACCACAGCTGAACTAGAATTGAAATAAAAACCTTTTCCTGGCTTTCTAAAATTAAAGGAATCATGATGACAAGTTTGTGCCTGTAGAATCCAGAAATTAAAATCTAAATATTCTCTGAAATTTGATTCTCTGAATCAAGATCATAAATTCTACTGTGAAAAATAAAGGTAGACAGAATTATACTGCAAAGCCAAAAATAAACTCTTACTTTCATAATACAATTTATGAGCATGTATCACTGGACATTAGCAGGAATTTCTGCTATTACAAATCCTACGTTTTGCAGAAACACACTTTGAATAATTTCTTTCTTATCTGTTAGTTCCCTGGAATACTTGCAGGAAAAGAAGAACATAAAAGTAGGAGCATCCATCAAAGCATCTAATTTAAAATTCAATAATTAAAAAAAAAAAGAATTTCAAATCTGCATTTACTGGTTATTACCTCCAACATCTGCTAAAACCAATGACTAAGATAAGACCTCAAGTTCTGGATATTTGATAAAGGGCCTTGACTTTCAGAGGACAAGTGCTCACCACTTTCTGAATCATTAAGTAGAAAATTAAGGGCTGTGTTCCTCCATCCTGGCAGAAGCATACCATATGATTTAGGTGATGAGTCACTGAGCTGGAATTTCGATGATCAAATATTCACAATGAGATCCTTGAGAATGAGCTACAGACCAAGACCAAGAATTATTCACAGAAGTTATCGGGTGAATAGTTTTGAATAATGAGCACATATGAGAGTCTTTGCTTATACAATCTGTGAAGAAAAAAATATCAATTGTGGAATAAATTATTAATTTTAAATTATGTATCTGGCTCCAAAACATATTTACTACATTATAGTGAACTGTAAGCCTGACTTAAACTGACTGCCCTTTGTATTTTCCAAGTGCAAAATTTTCACAATAGCCATGCACTACAAGAATAAATGTCTGAATTGAAGTGACAGTGTGAGTTCATTGTGGAACACAAAATATATTGCTTCTTTGATCAAAGGTCAAACCTAGAATAGCAATGTAAACACACACCGGCTGGGCATAGGTGAGAAGTCTTTCATAAATCCAGCAGAAGTGAAAGCTGTCACTAGTTTCTTTTTATGAGCTTGTTTGATGACAGTGGCCTGAGGTACCAATTAAAGGGAGTTACTTTATGACATTATTAGTGCAAAGTGTGTTCAAAGGTGAGCCTATTTGTCATGCCTGATTAGCACCAAGTATGGGAAAAAATTAAAATGGTAACAAACCAAGCAAAATCTGTTTTTAAAAAGATCCAGTCACATTGATTTGACTTTCACTTGCTCAACTATCAAATTGTAGTTCCTTCCAGCTTTGTTTTGTTTTGGGTTTGTGTTTTTTTAAATTAATGATTCAGAATAGAATTTCTTACCATCCCGCTGGTACCATGACAGCTATTAATACTATAATGCAGATAATTTTACTGAGTATTTGGGTGGGAGGTTTTGATTTACTGGACTTCCTAATCATGCTATTAATTTACCCTTTGCTTCTCTCATTCTAAGCCACTTGACTGATTCTCTTACCAGCTTGTGACTGAAAAAAAAGAGCATGTGAACCAGAATCTTCAGCCGTTATACTGGGTAACAACTAGGCTTGCTAAGCAACAAAATCTCAAAATTTTCTAGAAAGACTCCAAGACTCTTGCAAACTTTTCTGGAGAGAGTGTCTAGCAACAACATTTTTCATCCCAAAGTCAGGAAACTGTATGAATCTTTGACACTAGACATCCTGTAAGGGTAACCTTTTCCTAGAGTGTAATAGTCAGTAGGGCTTTCCCATTTTCCCACTTCCTTAACGGAAGAAAGAGGCTTTTGTTGACAACTCCCTGAAATTCCTGATCTCAAAATCTGAGACTGATCAAAATTCAGTGATTGCAATACTCTTCTATCATATTAACAATCCATAAAGCTTTCTTCTCATCCTAGTATGGAATCAAAGCAAAAAGTTACAACCAAATTAAAACATATTTCAGAACGCTCAAGGGAACAAGATGCATCTCTTGATCTAAATACTAACTCTCAATTTTTTGTTTTTAAGTACAACATAAGAAAAGTTGTGTTAAAACATCACCATTTACCTATAAGATCTCTTACAACGATATCTAGAATTTAAATTATGAAACTAACTCCTCTTGCCCTCTGTCCTAAATAGGACTCAACAGAAGCCAAAAAACTCATCATTAAATCTGCATAGATGTCTCCTTCCCTCCACAATATTAAAAAACAACTTTTCATTTCATTACGAATCCTTAATATGAGTCTACATTACAGAATTCTGTAAGGTGAATGGCATGTCTTAGACAGTAACATTTTACCTGAAAAAATGTACTTGAACCTAGTCCAGCATTAAAACAGTGGTTGCATCTAATTCACCTTAAGTAATCAGGAAGTTGTAGATACAGTATATGCATATCATGTACCGAGATTCTAGTCTTAATTGGTATGCAATATATAGTCCCCCACAGGTGCACAGATCAAGCACACGATGCATATACCAGGTCAGCTCACGGGCTGAGACCCCCTTTACAGAGGGAACTCAACACACTGAGATATGCTCAACAACATTCTGCAACTTTCCATCGCATAGCATTGAAAAGTTTGTTTATGTTTTTTACACCCTTCTAAAAATGTGAAAGATGTTATTGCTTTCATTAAAACTACTACAACAGAGTTCTGCCATTGAACTGCATATGCATCTCATGTCTTTTCACAGATTCTATGGGAAGAAATTGTTACATGATTCAAATCAGATTCTCAGACTAGGTTTTTTTTCCTTAAAACCTCCTGGAAGCTAAATGTGCCTATAAATATGTAATCGCTTTGGCTGCCCAAAACTCAAAGTGTTTTAATAGGTTGGTATTCCAGTGTAAGACAAGAGAATTCCATTCAAATCCATTAAAAAAATCAAAAGCTAAATAAACAAAAACCCAGTCATCAACAAGAAATGTTTCTCCTTTTACAGAGAAGCAATAAGCAATATTTATTTTAGATTTAACAAGTATAACCATATTTCTTAACTGTATACCTGTGCATCTTCATGGGAACTTTTCCGAGGTTTCTAATGGTCATTAGATGAGTAAACCTGCAACAATTATTTCTCACTTTCCTTACCCTCTCCTTGTCATGAACAAGCCAACATGATACTTTAAAAAGCAGCCTCACTTACACTCCGTCCCTCATTTCTGATCTTTGTCCCTTGTTAATGGCTCTTTTTTACCTTATTTATCATTTGTTCAGTACTATGCATGTGTCTTCCAAATTTCCAATATAGAAGTTAACAACAACCTCTCTTTATATTAAAAACATGAAAGTCAAAAGAAGTGCTGAGAAAAAACAGTTTTCAGATTCACCACATAAATTACAAATGACTTTTGGCTCCAATGTGGGTGTGAGCCTTGGAGCACTTATTAGAATAGGAAAATAAAATACTGAGAAAAACTTGGGGCCTGGGTAGAGACAATGTACAGACAAGAAAAAATTAGTAAGGAATTGTGGGAGGCCTATGAAATACCAAGCAAGTGTTGTGGAACTTCACCACTTAATTAGGTCAGGGCAGGAATCAAGATTATGAAAAACAGGTAATTAAAGCACCTTGTAGAAAGCTATCCCTTCTAATAGAAAGGCCAACCAAAAAAGTGATAAAGTAGTAGGAGGGAATCACACCTAAAGTATTCTTATTATGAATTAACACCAATGATAGAAAAATCATTCTTTCCTAAAAAGATTGGGTCAAATTGAGTCACAACAGCCAAAAGGTTTACAGACCCAGAGAAGAAGAGATGACAGCAGCAGCAGCAGCAAAATAATTTCTCATTTTCCCTCAAAGTCTTCCTCTTATTATTTATGGAAGGTTGACTACTGACCAGCTACTTCAGAGAAAATTAAACTGAGGAAATGAGTTTTGCATTCTGTGGAGTCTGTTGCCATTCTTGCAGGAAGAAGCCAAGCTAGGATCTGCCTCTGGCTCTCACCAGCTCTGCCGTTAATGCTTGATATGTCTGCTATCCCATTACAGCGTTTTACCCCATCACCAACCCACCAGTGCTCTGACACCAGCATTTTTCTCCACTGACTCAAAACCAGTAGTTTTGGTAAAATATGTGTGTTGCACCAGCACCAGAGTGTTATTTTTTAGAAATCTTGTTTTACATTTGTATGGTAAAAATATTCTCCATTGGAAACATTTATTAAGATATAAAATAAGAACCAAAGACTGAAAAGCAGATTAAGTCTGCAGTTTTTTCTCATAGAAATGCTGGAGTAACTCATTCAAAAGAAGTCTTCAGAGTTTCAAGGGGATCAATGACATCCAAAGGGGTTGAGCCACATTAAGTGTGCAAATAATGTTAGAAAGAAGTCGGTCTGGTAGGGACTGGGCAAGAGTTTGGCCTTTCTGCCTAACCTAAATAAATGCTTTTGTATTATTTCTCTGTCCAGAAGATACTCTGAACATTTGTTGTTCTATGCTACACTAAAGCACGAAGACAAGTCTTCTGTCCCAGGGTCAACGGCCTGTAGAGCTGGAAAGAATTTTCTCCTCCTTCATTATCTTTGTTGAGGTCAGGAGAGGTTAGAAGCATCAGAGACCACCTAATCACCTAGGCAGGGTATTGAGCAGTGTGAAAGAGCATGAGCTGCGGCAAATGCTGAGCATCATTCCCCACATCAGTGTGATATTTCTTGATTAGATAGCAAGCATCACACAGAGCATTAAAGGTGCGCTGAGGAGGAATTATCACTATTATCATGTGACTTACAGGACTACCCAATACAGAGGAATACTGGGGTCATTTGGAGGTATCTTGCCTCATCATTTCCCTAATATTGCTGAGACATTTGGAACTGATGATGTCCCAGTCACTCCTGTTACTTGCTCAACATGTGCAGGAAAGCACCAAAGGAACTGATATTAGAGTAATATTTCCACTGAGTTGTGGGGGGAAAGGTGATGGCAGAATGCTGAGTGCATCACTTGCACATTTCCCAGCACACAAAGAAACTTGATTTCAAGCTCAGTAACATTTCCTATGTCTCAAGACCTATGCACACTGCCACCCACGTGCAAACATAGAGCAAGGACTAATGCAGACTGCATACTTTAAAAAAAAAAAAAAACTGCTGAAGGGTTATGTACAAGACATACTGAAGCAATAAGAATTATTATTTGCCTTCTTACACACTCTGTTTAAACACATAAAGGGACAATCAAATATACCAATGCCACTTAAGTATATAACATTTCACTGCCCTAGGAAGTCTGTCTACTCAAAAGTAATTCCCAGACAGCTAGCTCTCCATCCATGATCCCTTCATTTGTGCTTCAGCACTTCAAAAAGCCAAAACTGCTCTGACAATTTATCTTAACATGTTAAATTCAGGCAGCTGGGAAATAGCCTAAGATAAAACTCCATGCTCCTACTCTGAAATTTAAAAAAAAAGTTACCACCCAAAACTTACCCCAGCAATGCCTGCTGGCATAACAACACAGAAAAGAACAGACAGTTAATTCTGGGCTTTCTGCTGTTATATTTATTTTTTTCAGGTGTTTTCAGTTCGACAGGACCTACCGCTTTCTTATCAGTTACAAAAATATCCCAAAATTCTGTTGCTTAATGCCTGTTAACATCCACTTTGAAATCATCTAGCACTTTTTTTTTTCACCAAACTTTCTGTTTTCCAAGTTTATATCTACCAGTCTCAAAGACTGAGAGCACATCTTTGTGGAGAAATCAAGAGATATAAAACATAAAGGAAGCTTAAAATATTCTGTAGTACTTTCACTAGTTTGCTTTGTTGTTTTGGTTTTTTTTTAATCTAACAGGAAGGTTTCTCAATCTATTCTGATTTTATAGGATTATCCAAGACATATCAGTTTGAACAGGAAGCCCTTAATGACCTTCCTGCAATGTTGATAGTCAAGGTGACAGAAGTCTTGCTTACTTTATTGTGCAGCAGTTGACACTAGTCAATGTATTTATAACTTCTGTTGAACTGTAATTCAAATTTAAGTGTTTTCATTATATTGCAGACTGTTTGGTATACTAAATGGTACAGGACTGTAAATCTCAGATAAAGTGATGTATTTAGAAAAAGAACTAGTCTTATTGCTAGAACATGTGATATGCTCTTAAACCTAGTTAAGTAAGTTAGAAACCTTTTTTCAGATCTTGAAAAATTTAATTGGCAATCTCGTCTCACATACTATGGTGAAAGCCCCGAATCATTAGGAGAAACAAAGAACTGTTTTACAACAAAACATTAGACTGCCTTCTGTCCTTTACAGCACAGGCTTCTAGAGGAAAACACAGAAGTATCCCAACTTTCCATTGCTGCATATACCACTTTGTTGTTTAAAAGCTGGAATATCGAGTAATATTTTACAAATAAATTACTTAAGCATTTTCAAGTATATTCAGAAAATAACTCATTGTTTGATCAAAGACATTTTTTACACTGTCACAAAATGAAAGTTATTTCTATGTATGTAAATAAAAACAATAGTGAATACAGCACAATGGAAGAGCCATTTAACCTGTGAATTGCAAGGTTATTTTTGTAGCTGTGTCCTGTCTAACCAGTGCAGCAGATGATTTATGGTCTCCAGCAGAGCTTCATCATCATTGTTCTCACCTTTATTTCCATCATAGTTAATTAAAGGGAAGGTCATTGTCACCTTATGTTTTAAACCTTCTTAACATAATATATCACCCTGGGTATGCTTTAATAAGGGGACCTGTGAAGGAATGCTGTTATAGGAAAAAAAACTTTACAGCATAATCCATCCTGTTAAAAATTACACCTTAGATTTACACATAATGAAAGTTAATAAGCAGACATAATGAAGGCTACATCTTGATACTCATTCAAATCTTGATTAATTGGCTGTGTGATCTAATGGAATAAACAGTAGTATGCTTTTCTTGACTTCAGGCCGTATGTATGAAAAGTCAGTTTCTAAAGGGAAGATCCTCCCTTGAAATAATTTTAGCATACAAAACACTGTGCCAGTGGGAAAGAAAAAAAAAAGAAAAACAAAAAAGCAAAGCACATATTTTAAATATTACCAAAGAAACCTCTTTTGATGTTAAGTGTACAAAATATACCACCTTTAAGTAGAAGATTGGCTCAGACAGATTACAAAATATTCAGACAATGAAGACAATTGTTCTTAATACAGTTTCAGTAGGTGTTAGCATTTTTAAACCCCTGAGGGAAAAATTCAAACTGACTTATAATTATCTACTAAAGAGAACCAACTCTCTAAAACACACACAGATCTAGTGGAAAAAAAAATCATTTAAATATGTATTTAAACATTTACTCCAGAAGATCTCAAAAAATTTTCTATGCTTAGTCTATATTAAACATTTTTTTTAACTATTATGCTGTTTATACAGTCAGACAAAATATGGGCTAAACATACATGGAAAATGGAGTTCCACAGCACTAGTGTACTCATTAGCCACAGACAGTTATAGAAAAACTGAATGCTGAGCATTTTCTGCTTTCCCAAGCTTATCTCCATACTAGAAGACAAAGCTGATTTTTATTATAGTATTAGTGGACTGTAGTATAAGCCCTAAAAGAGACAATGTACAAAAGTATGGTCTGTGTCATTTGCATATATAGTGCCTCTTGTCCTCATGTTGTAAATACAGCAGCCATCAACTTGCCTATATAGAGACAACTTGCCTAGCTGAGGCAAGGTTTTTACCTCAGCCAACTGGCCTGTGCAGGTAAATCATGGACCACAGAACCAATCTGTATAATGATAGCTAAAAAATGGGATCCGGGGATGAAAGTCCTGTCCATCAGCTCAGCTGGAATCACTAATTTTGTCTTCCTTGCTATACACACCAAAACTTCTCCATCAGTGGAGAAAACAACTGGTCTAAATGGGACCAAAACCATACCAATTCAGGATCTCCTCATCCTGGTTGCAGTGCTTCCAGTGCTGCTTCCAGCGATGGAGTATGCATTTGACACATTAGTATGCTTTGAGGTGGTGGCTCTAAGATTTGTCTTTTGCCTCAGTGGTTTGAGGATTCAAGAAGCAATTTCATGGTTGCCCTGAAAGAGAAATTTTTATCAACCCCTTCCAATGACTTAGCTGGAGACACCAGGAGTAGAATGGCTAATAAATAGCCACTTGGACAACTTGACAACTTGCTCTTGACACCCACAATACTTTTGAAAGTATAACTCTCCAGACCATAGAAATATGATATTAATAGTCTCTGGAGACAATATAAGCACATTATCTCCTTATTTGTCTTGACTTGTCTTCTGGCAGCATTAATGAAAACCCTAGAGGCCTGAGATCCAGACCTGTGAGAACTTCCATGGAAAAGCCACAGATCAGGTAAAGACAGCATGAAAAATGTTGCCATACACTCAGCACCATGCTGAAAAATTTGTGGCATCTCAAGACAAACATATTATAGGCATGCAACAACAAAACTCATTCATGCACATGCAGTATGTTGCTATGTAATTGTGGGGAATGGTAGATTAAGCAACTCTGTATACAGTATTCAGTCAGCACAGAAGTAGCCTTCATTCTTAATACAGTGATGTAAAACTTTTCTTAAACACTAACAAATAATTTTGGCTAATAGCATAAATAATATACTACAACGTTGATCTTTTCAACACATCCTGTGCTTATATCTAACCAGCACTTCAGGAACTCCTGACTCAGTCTGCTATGGAGCAGCCAAAAAGCAAAGCACGAAAGTGGGCAAGGATGAATCCAGGCCTTGTGCTTTTTAATAATCTAGCTGTTTGGCTTATTCTGCTGTGAAGTTCTCAGTCATATTCACTAGACCAGTTAATTTTGCTTCAGGACAGAAGTATTTCACAGAGCAAAGCCTAAACCCAATGTTATTACTTTCAATATCCAACTAAAGAAATGTAGCAAAGGAGACTTCACTTCATACACATTCATAAAAGGAAGAACCATGGCCACAATGTATAGTCTACACCAGTTGGAACAGTTGGAAACCTGAAAGAACCACCAGATGTTTTAGTTCATGTCCCAGGCCTTCCAATTGTATTCAGTTCTCCTATGTTATTGTACAAAATGAGATGTTTAGTTAAAGAATACCCTTTGCATAATCAGTGTATTGCTTTAGCTCCTCCTGAGATGTGAGGAGGCCTCTTAAATTTTGAGGCCTTAATATTTCTCACTTGATACTACTATTACCAGTCTCAAACATTCAGATATCATGAGTCAAACGAAAGAAAAAAATCATGACCTCAATGCCAAAATCCCATCGAAAAAAACTATATTTCTATTACACATTTGGCAAGGCTTCTGACCTCCCGTTAAGGAAGGAGTGTGTAAGTTCCTGTGCCAGCTCTGCCTGACATACAAAGATAAACCTGGCCCCTGCTTTAGAAGCTCCTGCTGATTAACAGGTAGTATAGAACTTAGAACTTCTTATCAAATCTCAGCTACTAATTAACTAATTACTAACTGCATGAAGCTTCTCTGCTCTTCATAAGCCCATCAAAGATCTACAATTAATACAACCTTTACAGTTCCTACAGGCTTTGCACCCCTCCCTGAGAGCAATGTACTCACTCCTCCTGTGCTTTCAGGGGTTCTCCATTATGGTTTTCTCCGCCTCAGGCTTGGCTTGGCATTAATGGGAAGGAAAGAAAGGATGACCTATACTTGCTTTTTACAATGGCCTCACTACCTGTCCCTCCATGAAAACTGGAGAACTAGTGGTGTCAGGCAATCAGATGAAGGGCCTTTATGGGCACAGAGGGTGGCACTTCTTACCTATGATGGTGCTTGCAACAGAGGCAAAAATTAACGTTATGCAACATGTCAGCTCTGACAGACTTCCTGCAAGGCAAGAGAGACATTACTTTTGCAAACATAGAGATTCTGCCTCAGAAGGTTGGACAGTTCTATGCAGCCACTCAAATCATTGTCTTCAGCTCATTCGAACTTTGCAGAGATGGATTTGTTCTGATGTGGTAAAAAAATGTCTCCTCTACAAGCAGCTTTGAACAAGGTTTGCAAGGTTCTCTGTCTACACACTTGACAAAATTGTAGTACCTCCACTGATCTGTAATCACTGATCGACCCTGACACTGATTATCCAGTAACAGCTCTAGCCTATCTTCATGATGACTCTTGTGTGGTTTCTCAACATGAGATTATGAAAGTGAGAGAGATATCTGAAAAGAAAGACCTTGGGATTCCCCTCATACAGCAAGTGTCCTCTAGGCAGATGAGCGATCCCCTTAGTAGCATCACCTTTCTCTTGGTACCTGGCAATAAGCCCATATGCATTAGGAGGCTCTCCTTAGAAAGGAACAAGCAATCCAGAGCGTAGCAATGCAGTGACCTGAGGTTTCAGAACCAACTGTGGGACAGACAACAGGGGGTTTTCTTAGGCCCTCATCCAAATACCAGGGTATTATCCAAGCCTCCTTTTTCTCCTCCACAAATTAGAAAATGACTAAATATTAGGTACCTCAAGGGAGTACTTCTGTTCAGGTGGTCATCATCAGCAGGAATGGGATAAAATACAAACTGTAAGAGAAGGTAAGTCCTAATGTGCCCTAATTTATAGTGGAGGAAAGCATGAGCTTTTTGGCCTGAGGGACTTGGAGTCTTCACTTGACACTGCTACTTAAAGTGACAGATAATTACCCATAGATGGAAACAATGTGACATTAAAATATTCCCCAAGACATACAGCATTTGATATCCTAGCTCAAGAAATCTACTCAAAAAAAAAAAAAAAAAATACTAATAGTAATTCAGACTGGCTTGGGAGGCAGCACAGGCAGCCTGGTTAAATAGTGGTTAAAAAAAAAAATGGGGAAAAAAGCTAGTGAAATTAGTCTATGTCTATGTCTAAGACCAAGATCTGATCTTAATGCCTAACAAAGTCATATAAAGGTTGGGTAGAAATCAGTAATGAGACTCACATTGGAACCACAGTGAACGAACCTTACTTACTGGCATGCCTGCCTATCCCTGATATGAAAGATCTCATGATCAATACGATATCAGTAGCTGTATATCAGTCTAGAGAGACATACACCAATGTATACCAATACATTCTCGAATAATACCAGAAAAAGCACACTCACAACGCACTGACGACATTCATAGGTTGTAAACAAAGGTTTGCACCCCTAAAAATTATGGCAGTTTTCTTCCTCTATCCCCTCTCCCCCAAAACACAATCCTTCTATTTCCTCCCAAGGCTTAGGAAATTCATATTGTTCAAAAGTAGAGCGAGAGAGTTCTTCAACACAGGCAAAATATCACCTGTCAAAAACCCCCTACATTTTGTGAATGATTTGCTGGAGACAAAAAGTCAAAAATTGTGAAACAAGTTCAATTTTCAGCATTACACAACGGGGTTAGAGAGTAGCTAGCAATAAAAAATATATATATTTCAAGCACTATTTACTATTTATATCATTATAAATCATGTATAGCATCCTGCTGTATTCATATTTTTACAGCATAAATTACGTAGGTGACAAGTTGTGACAGTCATACAAAATCTGATTTTATGACATTTTTCCACTTGCTGCCTTTGGTATTAAAAAAATCAAATTAACGTCATTCTGCTTCATATTTATAGTTCCTATAGAATGACATGGAGAAATTTCAGAGTAGGTTGGTCACATTGATATGCATTTGTTTTCCTACATAAGTGAGACTGCTTATATATAAAATCAGTAAATTTACTGTAATCTACATCTCAGCAAGCCAGCACTGTTTATACTAATTCATATAAAAATTCTGTACACTAAGAAAAGGCTATAAATATTCTCTTTGGGATTTCTAAATACACCTGCCTCTTTCAAAACTATTACCATTCCTCTAGTGATTCTGAAGAGAAAACGCACCAAAAATATAATGGACTATTTCTACTCCCCATGAAGTAATCACCATTGTGACTTACTTTAGTGAGAGTAGGACTAGGTAAAACCTTTTTAAGTGAATGAGATTTACTAATCAAGACTAATCAGTTAACACTTTCTTCTGACTTCCCCTACAAAATATTAAAAAAAAAGAAAAAGTGCCTGGATGACAGAGCTCCAAACACAAGTCAGATTTTCCTTTTTCTTAAATCAGAAAACACCAAAAAACTCCATTAGTTGCCTCATATACTAGAAAACATACAATATTGCTTATGCTGCCCATAACTCTTGTAAATCATGTAATAGCAAATACAGACACAAATGAAAGAAACCACTGGTTTTTATTATTTACATTATGGCAAGCAACACACCCTGTAGACTTCTTCAAATTACAGCAGGAAGTTATAGAGAAAGTCATGATGTAGTTGTCTGGCAAATCTGAACAACTTTCTTGTTCTCAGCGCAGAACTGGAAAGAAAACTAATTCAGGTCTATCAGAATTAGCAAAACAAAAGACAGAACTCAAAAAAACCCCATGCCATTATGTTTGTTTGTTTTTCACACTACAGTTGTTTAGCACAGATTGTGATTGACCAAAATTTCAGTTATGACACAACTTCCCTGGACATCCTAAAAAGGGAACATGTCAAGCACTTATTCTTGTAATTCTTTTTGTCTTGCTTTTTGATTTTTATTTGATTGGCTGATTTGAGGTTTGTTTTGTTTTGGCTTAGTTTTAGGAGGATTTATGAATATTAGGGGGATTTGTTTGTTTGCTTGCTTTTCCAGTTTTTAATATTACCCTTCCATATTTAAGCATAATTCATGATACTCCCTGTCTGGAACACAAGTCCTATTCCTTTTGCCCTGTGAGAAGAAATAAGGGTTCAGGAATCTCTGCTAATGGGGTTTTAGGACTGATTGTCAAAAATAGGGTAGAAATGAGGAACACAGGACATAGACTTGCAAAGTATCCGTAGCATGAGACACAAAAGAAACAAATAAAACACCAACCTTCTCACTAGCAGAAGGTCATAGAATCATTTAATCAATTTCAAACAAACATTTCAGATTAAATATGTTGGCCAGATGTTAACAACAATTTTTTTAATAGCTAGCCCACTAAATATAATACACCTTTTTCAGCAATATTTTTGAGGTTCTTGAACTTTGGTTTTTTAGAAGCTAAAGTAGCTCCTATATGATAACTTAGTATTTTGATACAGCTGGAATACAGCTTAGCTTGAAAGTAGTGTTTTTATTTTTATAGCAATACATTGTTTAAACTCATTTACATGCATCTTTTCCATTTCTAATTTTTCATAAAGCCATCAGTATGTTTTTCAGGCCTCTGCAATATTTCTTAAATAGCTGTATGAAGAATAAGGTTTCAATATGAAGCAGAGCTATACTAAACCTTACTGATATTCAAATTATGATTAACCTGTCTTGGGCAAGTTCAATTAATCGGCAAATGTTGTCCTAGACTCCAGAAGGCAAAACTCATTGCTTAACAAACGCTACCAACCTTTTACTAAACAAAACATTCATTTTGTTGTAAAATTTGTCCTGTGTTTTTTGCATCTCTCTCATTTTCTTGTGCCAAAGTCCACTCTAACAGTCCAAGGAAGCTTGCAAAGGCACAGGAAAATGTGTAAAATCTACTCCAATTACGGAAGGCCAAAAGATAAGAGCTCTTTTAAATTCCACTATTCAGCTTTACTGTAGTTTTTAAAATATGCCTTTACAAAGAGGTCTACAGACTTTTTAATCTTTCAACAGGTTATTGCTGCACTTTCATAAAGGCCATAGTATTTCAGCCCTTCCAGCATGTTTTTCAGAGAGTATGCTGGAACATATCTTACATCACACATCACTTGTTCACGATGTTCATTAGAAGACAATCCCTATTGAGAAAGTACCTTGGAAGAAATGCATTAAGTAAATGCAAACGAAACTAGTAATGACTATGCAACATGTTAATCTGAAAGAACTACTATCAATATCTCATGTTAATTCTGTCTCAAAGGAGCACCTTCTTGTATGACTACCGTATGCTTTTATCCTTTAAAAGTGTTGACCCTCCCTAGTGCCTATTAGATGGATTTCTCCCAGGCGTTGTGATCATGTTTCAAACCACTTATACTCTTGGACAGCCAAGGGACTGCATTTGCTCTGTCAGAAACCTAATGCTGAATACTCAATACTTCAATGTGTCAAATTTATGTACTAGTGTGAATTAAAAAGCACCAGGCATTGAACTAGCAAAGCTTCAAGGAAAACACACAGTACTGTTCTGACCTAATATGTGTATCTCTGTCGAGTTGCCATCTTCCATTGGTTCAACAGAACATTATGTGTCACAAAATCCAAAACATATTACATTGGCTCCATAAATATTTTTAACTTCATCATGTTTAAATAAGATTTATGTAAAAATTAGGAACATATATTTCAATTGTATCAGCTTTTAAAATAGAATTTGAAAGTTTTATTTCTTCCCAACTTGAAATCTGTTAGGAATTTATTTTCTAATTCCAGGAGGAAGATAAGCCAAAACAAAACAATAAAACCTCCACAATGATAACTGTCATAGATATTTTGAGACACAAAACCTAGCCTAAGTAGCCTGTAAGTATGTGGATACCAGTTGCTCTCCTCAAATTCTTGCTGGTTTAGCCACACATCTCATGATTACAAATTACGCTTTTCATGCACAGTGTTTCCTACAGTTTTCCTTTCTCTTTCATTGAGCGCTGCATTGTTGCCCAGCCCTGGTCCAAGCACCAAAGG
Organism: Morus bassanus; assembly: GCA_031468815.1. Taxonomy (NCBI): domain Eukaryota; kingdom Metazoa; phylum Chordata; class Aves; order Suliformes; family Sulidae; genus Morus; species Morus bassanus. The sequence goes on from CM062567.1 coordinate 100,229,293, forward strand.
GAAGACTCGTACAAAGTTTTCTACTCCTCTTTACTGCGCAACTGCTTAACTCACATCCGTGTTTATCTTGGTTAGAGTCTCCGACTCCAACCTTTCAGGGCTGGGGTACAACTTCAGAAATACACAAGGCAGAAATAGCTTCTTCCCCACTCCACATGGGGGGCATGAAATCCAGGCCGTCAGCAAGAGTTTTGTCTGCAAGGCCAGGATTTCACACAGCATGTCCATAGTTGAATGCCAGACACAAAAGAACTTGAAAAGTGCTGTGCTCTTAAGATAGTTGTCACGGCTGACAGTTATGGTATGGAGCTGTCAGCTGGGAGTGACAATATGTTCACTGCCTAAATATTCTTCTCTCTCTCCACCCCAGGGCTGGTACCGCCCAACTTTTGAATAACTGCAGGCCAAGATTTGGCGCTTAAAGAACAGTGCATGAAAACCCATACCTTCAGATAATTCATTCCTTTCCATAGATCACCTCTTCAAGTTTTGTGAGCTCTAGGCTAAAATTACAAGTTTGGAGTGTGCTTTGTCAAGCTTGTGCTGATCAAGGGAACTGACAACATAATTGCTGTATCAAGATGAGTATCTATTTGATGTTCTTTTAAGATTCTGCCCAGCTGGACTGCTAAGCAGAAATTTATGAGGTTTTAGAACAGATGTAACCAGGTTTAATGCTATGGGGATCCTTTTCTTCCTCCAGATGTACATGTACTCAGATACAAGAGTTTCATATTTAGTTTCAGATCTCTCTCTCTTTTGCCCCTCCCCTCCTCAAGTTTCTTGAGCTGATAATGCCATGTGCATTTTAATTAATCCACAAAATGCCTAAAATAATATGTTATGTTTGCAGCAGTGGGGGAATTAAAAAAATTATTAACCATTTAAAATACTTTCAGCCCTACTATACATTGTTTCAGACCATAGTTATCCCCTAAAGCTGCTAGCGAGTTGCCTAATCTTTATATCTGCCAGTATGCAGAATGCATAGAAGGAAAGCAACAATATATACTCCTAAAAACAGATTATTCAAACAAGTAGTAGGTAACCTATTGATTTGAAAGGTAAAGTATATTTCACTGTATGGCAATATTATGAAGTTTGGAAGAGCAATTTATTAAGCAAAAAAATGTGCATCTCAATACTATACTTTTAATAAAGATATTTGAATAATTTTCTGGTCGTAACGATTGCAGTCAGCCCAGATTCAGAGGAAGTTAAACTCACATTGTCATTAATTTTTTATATCTGAATTTAAAATACTTTACCAAGAGAATCCCTGGGAGGAACATTTAAAATAATTGCATGCTTACATTAGTTAGTAGCAATTCAGAATGATCGTTCTCTAGTACAGGCTCTGAAAGAACTTTTATAAAGTTAGGATGAAAGCTTTAAACCCATCACATGCACAACATTCACTGAAGTCTAATGTGATTAAAGGAAATTATTTAAAGTTATAAAAATAATCCGGTATTAGATACATTTATCTTCTGTAAGATTCTCTTGTGGAGAAACAGAAGATCATCGCAGTTGGGAGATCTCTAGGAGGATAGATTTCACGATTGAGCTTTGATTACATCTTGTGGTTGAGAGATAAAGGATTAGTCCTTTACTAACTAGTTTACCATCCAGCAATCAAAGGGTGATAATTACATAAAGAAATCACTCAGTGCAAGATTCAGAGAGACTCTATACAAAACTCTAGCTTATCAAGGTAGACTTCCAGTTAACTAAATACAAATATGTTCTGTGATAATACTAAATACCAATAATACTGATAATACTATATACTAAAAAAATAATCAAATTATTGAAAATCATTATTTTCTCATTTAAAATAATTTACTTGAAGTGTTTTCATTCAAATATTGACACTTTAATTCTCCAAATTCTTACATTCCTTCCTCATTATTTTTTCCAAAAATAAGAGGTAGCTGACTCTGGACACTGAAGGGTATCTGTTGAATTATTTTATATCTGGTGGGTTAAATTTTAGGCTACTTAGATCTAGAGTTCATTCTAAAGCTTTTAGCACTAGGAATGTATCAGTGAGTTCAAATGTTGCTAAGTTTTGAGTAGCGACAAGCTGAGGAAGATTCATTTGGAAGAAAAGTAGGATTATTCTAGGCCTGAGGCCAAATCCTGGCTAGAGTTTTAGTTCTGATTTAACAGTACTCTGCATCTTGAAATATATTCTCAAGAGATTTTGGCAGCATCCAGACTGAAACCAGGAAAGGAGCTCTTCCAGTTTAGGAGGCAATGGTAAGCAAAGAAGCAGGGGTAGATTCAGATGAAGCAATTCAAATCTCAAAGTAATCACCAAGCTCTGTCTCCACACAATTCAAAAGAGACTTGTTCACTTGTTTTATCTAATTTTTGGATGATGGTTTCTTTTTTTTTTTCTTTTTGTCTTTTTTAAAGAGCAATAAACACTAATTTACCTTGTTATCTCTCTCTCTTCTTTACTGCAGTTTTTCTTTACCTCAAATAAAGTACACTCCCCCTTCACTGCTCTCTTACACTTTTCTCACCCAAGATTCTGCCACTGCAGGTGCCTCAGTCTTCCACAGATGCCTCTTCTCGTTACTGGCAAATCTTTTTAGGTGACAAAAGAGGATTTTAGAGCCCAAAACCCCCACATATGAGAACCAGAATCCTATATTCCCTGAACTCCTATGAATAAGAGAAGTAGATCTTCATCTGTGTGCTGAAGATCAAAGACAACTCTAATGCAAAAATTTGCAATGTGAATAATTACTCCCTCATCTCTTACCAAAAAAAGATTTTGTTCTGATATTGAAAAGAATGCAAATAGAAAGGCAAATAAATAATAATTCAATAAAATCCTGGACACATATGTGGAGGTTTCCCATTCAAACTCCTTTCTTTTTTATTATTCTATTAAATAAATTGTCAAGTCATATTATGTGAAATAAAAAACCTCTAGTTCAACTCTGCCTAATTTTCAAACACACTATTGCAGTGATTTTAATAGAAATGCATGATGTTTAAGCCTGGGCAAAATGTGGTCCATTGTAAATGTCTCCTATTTCTATCATGGTAGTTTAATTCCAATAAAACACAGAACTGTTGTATGCATCTATATTCAAACACAAGATAAAATGCATATTTGGATATTCAGCTTTGTTCTTTGACTGCTGTGCCAAGCTCTTACTTATTTTTGGTGTGTAAAACTGTATGCATGTAAGGAACATATTGATTAACTTGTCTGAGAGTTTAACTCTAATTTCAGAATTAGCCTGAATCAAATATTCTCATTTGACATATAATTTAAATTTCCACCCATATATGTTTTAGAAGAAAACCTAAGTATAGAGATCTTATTCACACACATTGTTTTCTCTCCTGCACTAGTATAAATCAAAACAAAAAAAGATTAGATGGCAATACAAAAAGGTAGGATTTCTATAAGACCCCATCTTACAGCTATAAATGGAAAAACATATGAACGTGTTCAGTGGAGCTGAAGTTTAATATTACTATCCAAATTCCATTTTATCGCACTGTCACCGCCACCAAAGGAGGGGTTTTATGTTGGAGATAATATGATACCACAGTATAAGCCCTCCTCAGATTTCAAACAGGTCAACTTGTCAAAGCTTTTTAAGGGAGCCAATTACATTAATTTTCCACAGCAGAGAAATACATATTTCATTTCCATCTCCCACTAGAGATGGGGCCCAGGGATTCCGTTTCGAAAGGCTCTTATCACTAAGTAACATTCGTACCCCCAAAGGAACCTTTGGCAGTCACTGGTCCATTGATATAATTGAGCAAGGTATGAGCTGTCTGACACTGCCATGGCATTGCTCAATAGCGCTCTGCACTAAGCACTCGGAACAATGAAGCTTCAGCAGACGGCCGCATTGTCAATAAATTTCAATTACACTAATTGCCAAGAGTTCAATGAGTGCACTTTCAAAGAGGAGGGGGAAGGACGGATGGAAGATTAAAAAAAGCCTATGCCTACTAGGGCTAAAGAATAGGATGCAATAAATAAACTGCAGCTTCTAATGGGAGCATTAATGTATTTTTTTTAACATGGCTTAACAAGATTTTACAAGCTGTACCAGTTTCAGGGATCCTGTTTTACATTTCTTTGTTACTGTTTCCAAACAACCTATACAGAGACTCAATTATGTGGCATTATCTTTCAGGGAAGAATCATTTTCTTAGGTTTTTATGTTGTTCGTGTTCTGTTCAGGATGGATAATGCATTTGAAAGCGGAATGCTGTAATGTCAATTCCATGAGCAAATGAGGCTGCTCACTGAACAGGCATATAGTGACTAAATGCATCACCTTACTGGAGTGACACAGTCACATATTCCAAATTAATTAGAGTTATGCAGGAAACTTAAATATACACATGTGTATTCACTCCAATCACTGTTAATATTAGTCACACAGCAATGTGCACAGTATCGATATAAGTAATTTATATACTTACCTCTTACCCACAGATTATTTACTGCAATGTCTGAACTTGCATAAAAATATTGGTGACTCTTCTGAGTTAATCTGGAAACATTCAGTTTGCCTAATATGGGCCAAGACCCCAAACAAAATATTTCCTCTTATGTTCAGTTCTGTTTTGGTTTTTAATCGTAGAACCACAGGAACATTTAGGATGGAAAAGACCTTTAAGATTGAGTCCAACCATTAACCTAACACTGCCAAGTCCACAACTAAACCATGTCCCGAAGCACCACATCTACACATCTTTTAAATACCTCCAGGGATGGTGACTAGAGAACTAGAGAACATAATAAAGTCACTTCAGTTTGATAAAATTAGGTCTTCAACATCTCAGTGCACCACTGAGAGTGGTGACAATAATGACTAAAGCTGTACAGGGCTCCATAAGACACCAGAAGAATTTACAGTACACTAGCTCAAGGCACAAAAGTTAGAAGCTGTCACTTATCTACACAGGAGATTTTTAACAATATAGTTGAGAAACATGAGCAGATGACCTCAGCTTTCTGGGTAAAAAGAATAAACACTTTCCAGAAAAAGAGAAGAGGAAATAGTGGAACAAGTGGAAGACTCAATTTCCTGCTCTGTTTGATTATAAGTTGATAGACATTTAAGATTAACCCCTTTTTTACTCCTCAGAGAGACCAGATCAAGATTTGCCTGTGGTCATATAGGAAAACTAAGGAAGGGCTGAGAGCAAGACTTAAACCTCCTGGAGGCAATATTACCCAATCATAGTATGCAGAGATTTCCATGGCTGGCATGCTAAGTAGCACAAGGTCAAGAAACACCGCAGCATCACAGCGTAGGAAGGAGAGTCATCACTAATATCACAGTGAATAACACTACATATGCAGACTAGAGGTGAATGAGGTATGGCTAAGGAACAAGGCCAGAGGTGATGTACTTCTCAGAGACTATGAAATTGTGGAGAATGTCCTGGACAACTCTGGAATGGAAGAAATAATCAGTATTTCCACCTTGAAGGGCAAAGCAAGTCTTACACAGGAGAAGTAATAAACGGCATTTAAAAGCTATTTCCAGCAATTTGTGAAGATTCCGAAACACCTGAAGAATGACCCCAGTTACCACAGTATGTCTAATAAAAAGCTGTGCTGGTTTGCTTTGGTTTTTTTTTTTTCAAAAATTACTGCAAAAGTAAAAACACATTTTGATACATCAGGCTTTTCCCTAACCCAAAGAAAACAAATTTATGAGTGTTCACTATCAGATTCCTCTTTCCCATCCATCTTCCCCCATTGAATTTCCAACAGCCAATCTGGAAGTGGAATTCAATGTGAAAATCACGAAAATTCTAAGGAGCCTTCTGAAAATTCAGTGCTTGTAAGGAGGAATAAGGACCAAGTGTTTTTCCACCCAAAAAAGGTGAGTAGTGTTGTGTGCTAGCCACCCTTGCACACCTATGGATCAGTCTTATTGCAGTTTGCATTGCTGCTTATTCAAGGCAGGGTGCTGTGGCCAAAGGACACAAAGTTTGTTTCTCATACAGCTCATAAAACAGCTGGCTCAGGGTAAGAATTCTCTGCCAGGCATTTTTAACTGCATTTCCTTAGCAATTACAAAACTCTAAAACAAAGTAATGGTTTCAAGAGTTTTGAAGTGAAATATGGCAGACTGTTTAGTGTTAGCTGCATTAGATGTTCTGAACACAGATTATTTTTCTTTACTGATGACACAAGATTAATTTTAACAAAAAAAAACCCCACATTTAGACTTTAAAAAAAAATTACTGCCAGCTAAAAAACAGGCTGATTTTTTTTTTCACACAAAAATTTTAGATGCCAAAATTAACCAATCAGCCCAAGTATGTCACTATTTAACATTCAGCTCTCCCAAAAAACACCACAAAAAAATAGAGGCAAACTATTCATTCATCTATGCATTTATATTCTGCTAATGAAAGCAAAGGAATTATTCAGAGATTTAAGATCAGAAGACATCATGATCTTGTATTTCAACTTCCTGTGTAAGACAGGCCTTACAATGTCACAGAATCATTTCTGCATCAAGACTAGTAACTTGTGGTTGAACGAAAGCTGTTTTTAATAAGATATCTGACCTTAATTTAAAAACCTAGTGAAAAAATTCCACCACATTTACTGGTATTTGCTAGTGTTCCATTTTTCTTAAAATTATGTAGTTAGTTTCTATTGTTGCCCTTACCTTTATGCACTGGACTTTCTACCTTTTGGAATTTGTTAGAATTGTGTATAATAGTTTTAAAAGACCAGCAAGTATATATTTATGCAAATCAAAAGAAGAGAGCATCAGAGGTGCTCTGTGCACCTTTGACATGAAAATCAACCCTGAAATAAAATCTTAACGTTAATGTGAAGACTAATTTTAATATCAAGTTGCATATGCATTTCCTGTTTTTCAAAATATAATATTTTGTTTATGGGTTACAGGAACCTAATGGAACATTCTATACAAAATAGCTCAATCACACATGAATTAAATTAACACATATATAACACAATTAATTTTATATTTATTATAATAATTCTGGAAAGCTATCCATCCACTGGAAATTGTTTTTCTAAGATCAAATTTTGTGTACACTGTGAGGTACTACACTGGTAAAAAAAATTTTCTCTGTTCAATACCACATTTATGAATGAGACCTGTGAGACTTAACAAGTCAGGAAAAATCTCTCCATTTGACTTCAGAAATGAAGACGTTGCCGAGTGCAAAAGAAGAAAAAAAAATATTTGCTTGTGAAGTGTAACGAATATTGTGGATTTCATTTTTATCATTTTGGAATATGCTTTCATATGTGTCAAAAAATAAGTAATGGTTAACAGTAATTAGACTATTATTCAAGAAAAAGAAAATTATTCTCTTTTGTAAGAAGGAATGCTTGATGCTATTTCATCATAACAGCATAAACTGTGGTTTTTATCAGAAAATTGTGGCTGTGTGCTTTCTGAGCTTATGGGAAAATCAAGTAAACTCATGGAAACAAAATAATTTTAACCTTAAATCACAATAACTTTGGAATACTAACTTTCCAACTTCAATTTGTTTATTAATATCAGCTTTAATATCAGTTTTTTAATCTACTGTGCTGTATTCTTCAAATTACAAAAAATGAAGAACACATTTTCCTGGTTCAACCCCACTTTTATAAAAGACCCATGAGACTTAATGAGGTTGTCAAATGATTCCTCATGTCTGAGAGTAATTCTTTTGCTTCGTCCCACTTACACAATAGAGTAGTACTTCCAGGATAACAGGACACGGCTATATGCAACTTTCTGCATGATCCTGCAGCATTTTAAGACACTTTTGTTTTCCACAGCCATAAATTAATTTTATAGTATTTACTGTGTGTCCAGATTGGCATGAAAGCTCTCTTTTAAACTCCTAAATATTTAGTTCCTCTCAGAAGTTATGTCTTAAAAATATCTTGTAAGTGTTGTTGAAAACTCTGGGAATCTATGAGAACAGTATCCTGTCCAAGTGTACTAGAGAAGTATGATATATTAAACCTGACAGGATGATGTTCATTAATCTTTGAAATGTAGTTGGGACACTGGTAATTCCAAGAGGCATTACATTAAAATGAAAAGCCCCCTTATGGCAAATGAAGGTGGTTTTTTGTTTCCTGTCATCATCCATTTGTAACTGCCAATAGCTGCTAGTTAAATCAATGCACCTGATAAATATTGCTTGACTGAGGAAATCTAGAGAATCATCATTTCTTAGCACTGGGTATTTATCTTGTTTTCTTTTTGCATTTATTTTTCAGCAGTACTGTACTCTGAAAACCTGCTCATACCATTTGGCTTTCCAGCAATTAACAGTGGCCTAAGGGCAAATTGAGAGAGAGATGGTTTCAGACCAAAGCATGTACTACAGCTGTTGCTTTACCACTTGCAGAGGAAGAGGTTTGTGGACAGAATTTCATGATTCCTGATGTTTTTATTCAACATATACCTCTGTCAGCTGGAGCTCCAGCATTTGGAAGACTTTGGAACCAAAAAGCTGTTCCGTTCAACTCAGGAAAAACAAAATGAAAGACTGTGTCTACAATACGACTGTAGAAATGGACCTATATCCCAGAAGCAGGTGAAGACTGGATCTAGTCAATGATTTACCCCTCGCTCATCTTTAAACAATTACAAAATTCAAGAGAAAAAGAGAAAAATATTTCAGTGTTTGCTGTTTAACCTTTTAGCTATAAATCATGTAGTTATGATTTGTAAAGCAAACACAGAAAAGTGGGTGGGGGCAAAAGATGTGTATACTTGATACAGTCTTTAAAAATCTCATTTGTTTGTTATTTTTGCCTATAGTATACAAAATATGAAGTGCAAATTTCAGGCTTATCCATATTTTTTTACACTAAATATTCCTATCTCTTGCTCATAAAAAGGCAGTATTTTTCAGAAGTGCCCATTTACTTTGATTTTACATGTCTGGCCTGTGATCCATACATTCTGGCAATCCAAGATTAGTGATGACTAGATTTTAAAAGTACTGATATATATTTGTGTATTTTTCTTTAGTGGTAAGATTCCCAGAATATTGAAATGTTTCCTTCAGTGATATGCAAAAACTCTTACAAGATGCTAAGTTTTCATCAGGGCCAGTGAGAAGCTATTTAGTTTAACAACAGAAGGAAGCTCTTTCTAGTGATTTATTGATGGCATTTATTTGCCAGATAGGCAAAGATGGAGAGAAAGCAGTACTTTGAATGCTCTTCTGAAGCATAGGGTCAGTGGTCTCTGCCAGAAACTTCCTATATGATCTTGAGCAAGCTAATCTGAACACTAACTCTCCATCTTTAAAAGGGGCTAACAATTCCACCCTATGATGCAGTAGTAGTGTGTAGATACAGATGTTATAGAACGAGGCACACAGCTAGCCACTTTGAGAGCTGTGAGGATACCAACAATATAACACGTAAACCAGATAGTATCTCAAGAGGAAGTTATTTCACAAGTATGGTATTTGGCAAATGTAGAAGTAAAATACTCTTGACAAATTTGCTAACAGTTTTGGTCTATAGTTGATTATATCCAATGCCAAATCACTCTTCTCTCCCAAGACAGAAAATTCATTAAAAATTAATTTTGGCTCATTATCACAAGTAGGTTTTGGTCCATGACCTCCACACCAACTTAGCTGGGCATGTTTTTATTTTGAGCTGTACTCTTACATGAGTTTTTATAGGCAGATTCCACTCAGGGTTTGTAAACACACCCATAATAAAGTCTTGAACCAGCAAAACACTCAGTTCATGCCTAACTTGAAGCATGAAAATAATGTCACTGAACTCAGTCCAGCTGGCTACGTATTTAAGGTTACACCTATATATATGCCCTTTGACCAAAATCACAAGTTTGCAAGGTTGCCCTGCGCTTTAACCAGTTACAACACACTGTGGAGAAGGCTACTATTTTGACTGAAGAACCAAAAACAAATCTTTCAGCACACACAGTATGGCTTTACTGAAGACAAATGGCAGGGGAAAGGAGGGCATGGAGACTATACTGCTGCCTGGCACCACACAAGTATGAAGAGAAAAGCTGCCAGAGGACTGCTTGTGCTCTGTGTCCCACCCTGCGTGTCACAAACATAATATTAATGCAGACAACATCACGCACAATGGCCATGAAAAGAGCTATTGAAAAAAGTCCTACCACACCTAGAAAGAAGAGAAAGGAAGTATTTTGTCAGAAATAACCAATATCAATAGCATATATTTATGTAAATGCTCCCATTCCATTTTTGCATCATCTTTTAATATCATTTGCCAAAGTCTTACACTTTTGTCATTACTGTCATTCAGTGGGCTTTATCATAACAATGGTCATCATCAGGAATGCTATTATTATCTCTGCCATAAATACAAACCTTTAATCTCTGCAGTAAGCTTTAAGATCTGTCTTCAATACAAACAATACAAGCTTACTCCACTCCACGGACCTACCTCAACCTGTGAGAACTGAAGGCCAATTCAGTGCCTCAACAGCCGGTTTTAGTGGAGGTGCCTTTAGAAACCTAGCCCTGGCTGACTGGCATTCACTGTCTTTCTCACATCCTCATTTTCAGTAAGGAATAGCTTGCTCTTATGTTTGACAATATATATTTCACTTTTGGTAATTATTCTTCATCACATTATCATAATGTACCGTGTCCTAAGGGCAACAGCCCTTTGAGATTTGGTTCTCTTGGCCTCTCCCATTAATACAAGCCTACTGGCTATTTTACATGATTGAGGTTTGACTCACAGAAATACAAATAACATAAATTTAGGCCACTGGCTTTTTAATCTCCCCTTGGCTCCCCAGCAAGGCAAATGACAATATTCTAATCTGTTTTCCATTATAATTAAGGCTCTCATTTAGTTTATGGTTTTATAATTGGAGCACCACACCTCAAGAAAAATCACAGGTCCTTTCCACTTCACAGGCAAATCAGGGAAATTCTGCACATAACAGAAGAGGCCATAGGCAGCTACAGAAAATATATTTATATAGAAGGAGAAGAGGCATGGTTCAGAAAGGTTTGCATTTCCAAGGTGATGAAAAGCATGTCCACACAGCACAATTGGGTGCATGTCAGAGAACACTGAGCAAGCTCCAAATTTGTTTGTATCTGGTGCAATAAAAGAAAGCACTGCCCCATAGGCATAGAAGAAGAATTAGCATGCCCCACTGTGCAAGCTGTTTGGTCCTACTGACAGGGTCTGCTCTGCAGCCAGCTCATTTGATACCACCAGTGGGTAACCCATGGCATGCACCATGACATGATTTAAACATGCTCATCACAGAAAAAATAGTTCAGGATTTACAATAGAACTTCCCTTAGACTGGATCTTTCCAAGAAGGTTAATTCGTCATGTTAACTTTGGAGAGCTGTTTAAATTTGTTGGCTTTTGCTGGGGGGATGAAGTCAGCTGAAAAGATGGTTCTCCTTACAGCAAGGAACTATGAACAAGGGCTCTCAGCTAAGAAAGATGAGAAGTAGAGATAGGTCAAAGGCTGGACTGCTAATTCCATACAGAACAACCTTGTTTTTATTCTGAATAAGGTATTTTAGTTGTTAACAACACCAGAAACCTGAAGTGTGCATTTGTTCTTTCCGCTGTGAGTCACTAACGCTATTCCAAAACAGGAAAACTTCAGTTAGACCATTATCAACCTAAACAAGCACTGTTGATTAAAAAGAACACACATAGAAAACATTTGACTTTTAATCAGTCACAGACAGGATATCATAGGGTCCCAAGGAAGAAGAAAGTGATAATACAGGATTTTTTTTTTCCCAAAGCCCAGGAGAATCAGGGGAGAGAAACTTAAGGCAGAAACAGCAAAGTGACACACAGATAATCTGGCACTCACTTCAGGAGCAATGAGGACAGGACTGAGCTGTACAACAGTAGTTAGGATTACTGTACGTGCCAAAAGTCATCACCTGTCAGCATGGAAAACCCAGCCATGCTAACAGCAGTGTGCACAATGAAGTAAGGTTAAAGGACTTCCAGTTCTTTCAGGATGCCCAGAGCTCCTGGACTCCACATGGGCCAGGATCACAGAGCTGTTGGAAGGTTATATTCAAAACAAGCGTCTGTCAAGAGAAGTACTATTGTATTGGCATCTCTGGGGGCATTTCTGACCTGCATTTTCTCAAGTAGCTGTGCTTTTTCCAAGCTGCTGGTGTATACTCAAAGCTGGTGTTTAGTGAAGCAGATGCTATCATAACTGACAGGTGAGCTGGCCTCTCTGAGGGGACATGGAAACCCACATCTTTATTAAAATAAGCCAACCCCTGTTACCACAAGATTCCTCCATGAGTCAGAACATGGTCCCAGCAAGGACAATGATGACAGGGTCTGTACTGTAAGCCTCTTCAAACACTAACTTTATAAACCAGGATATGTGCTGCATGAAATAGTAGCTAATTGCTGTTTACTGTCAGAGACACATTTTAACATATAACATCCGCACACTGTATGTCACTTTCTACATCCCCACCCTCCCATGTATTTTAAAAGAGCTGTCATTCCTTATCTAATCTTTGTTTTTGGGGAAGCAGTTCCACATCGTTTTCCCTTTCGTTCTCAGTGATATCAGTTTAGGTGTTACTTACATGATCTATAAAAATAATTAAGAAAAGCTGTTGCAGAAATTTATTTCAATTTGCTTGCAGAGAAGAGGTTAAAATCAACTTCACTTCAACTACAACACTGTTGATTAGCAATCAAAGAACTACACTACAAGATGATTGTGACTTCACTGCTAGGGGAGCATATTTTTACAAGAATTACATGGGAAATATACTATCTGCCACAGAGATGATACAAGAGAGACTGCACATAGCACTAAGAGTGTTCAAGGGAGGTATGGGTTAACTGTACCTACTGCACAATACCTGTCCTCCAAAGAAGCCCATTGTTGCGATAGCTTCAATGCTTCTCTACAGAAATGGGCTTTAATTTTTTCTTATATTGCTAGAGCAATAAATGTTTCAAATTTTCAAATGGTAAGTTAAACTAGCTATCAACAAAGGTTCAAACTGAAATTATGTCACAGACAGGAGAAAAAAACAGGTTTGGTGTTCTTCTACCCCTTCTATTTTCCCTATTCAAAATAAAAAATGAGAAATGGTTATTTTTACTTTTTTTTTTATTGTTATTCTGCAACTTCCTAAAACTGCAAGAGGCTCTGAAATTGCAGAGCAGTAAAAGGAAAAAAAAGAAAGAGACTAAATCACAGATATTATCAATTTCATTGCAAGAAGAAAGATAAGGATGAGAAAAGAACATGTTAGGCCTGCATAATTTTGATGTTGCCATTTCATCCATCTACAGTGTTTTCCACAAATGGAAGAAAAGAATCAGATAAAAGTTGCTCTATTTTATATCATGTTAAAGGTAAAAAATTTGAAGTTGCTTCTATTTTGGTGAAATTGTTCTGCCATTTTTCAACACAATCTACTGACATGTTATCTGGCTTCATCAAAGACATGAAAGACCTAGGAAAAGAAGAAAGGTTTGAACAGGTTTTCTCAAAAGCAGTCAAGTATTTCCAAAGACTGTATGTATCAATAATGTAAGTAATACTGTTTAAGCCATAGCACAAGTGGCTGCAAATCAGTCTGCATAACACTAAAATCTTACCACCAGCTACTGACTGAGTTGAACAGTGTTAAACTCACTTTTAATAAAGCTTAGAGGTCCTATACCCCAGTGAAAGAGTTGACAGACTGCAATTTTTGCCAGGCAGACTGTGATACCTTAATTTACCACTGAGCCAAAATGGATTTAAAACTGAAACAAATTCCAATTTTACTAATTTTGCCACTGTAAAACAGTTTCATAGAAGCAGAACTCCCTTCATTCTTTGTAGAAGTTTTACAAAATGATTTGCCAAGATTCACTACTGCTTCCCAGACAAGGCAGTTAAATATACAAATTAATTCACAAAAAGGAATCTGCAAAAGTACTTATGCAAATTGATAAAAATATGATATACACATTAATCTGTTTGATTTAAACAAAAAGAAGGTAGCATGTTTATGTTTAGACTAGAAACCATTGTGGCTTTGGGAAGAAGAAAATTAAAAATAAAATCTGTCTAAGTCAACAATGGTTAATACTGAATATCAGAGCCATAAAATCTTGAAGTGGATAGGACAAAAAAAGCACATTGAAGACCTGGAAAGTTTAGATATGAACACATGCTTCATCATTCAGAGAATGCTGCAGTATCTGTAGATCTTATGTCATAGGGATGAGATGTTATCTGTCATTCATGAAAAGCCTAATTAGCACAATTATCTTGTGCATTAGGTGTGATACTTTTAGAATTAATTCACATCACAATAGGTGTAAACATGCCACAACCTCACAAAATCCAGGAAATAGAAAACTTACCTGGCCAATACTAACTTACTTTGCTATATGGCTGCATAAAAATGTGATGCAATAAATGGTTGCACCACTGTTTAGGCCTTACATGGAATTTCAAAAATTTCTTATGATTTTGCAGCTGAAATCATGGCTTAGGTCTTACTGACATATGGGCCAAATGAAGCCCTTGAAATACAGGAGTCCTAACATTTAAGTCAAAGACACTAGACATAAAGGACAATAAAAAAAAATCAGGAATTATGGCAAAATACTCTTAAAAAAGGAAGATACAAAAGAAAAGGACCACTGGCAAATTAAGTAACAATAAAAATGATAGAAACATGGGCATAGCCATAGAATTCTGACAGATATATTTGGTAGTCAGAAAAACACAATTAATCAAATATAAAAATAGATTTTCCACAGACAAATTTTTAGAACATTCTTTTGCTACTGGATTTTGAAGTTGTACTTGTCTTCCTTTAAGACACCGAGAAGAAATTGCAAAACTGGAAGCTACCAAAAACTAAACTGTTCTAAAGTGCCCGGGTGGGACACAGCCACCACTTGTATAAATAGAAATATGTGCCCCTACGATTTCTACTTCTAAACTGAAAGAAGCAACACACATTTCCCTCTCTTGTCCTTTAAGTATTTTGCTCAGTACATCCAAAAAATGAATACAGTCAAAACACTGTCCTAAGAAAAGAAGTCAGGACACAATGGTCAGGACATAACGGTACTGACTATAGCACTTCACAACACCTTTCAAAGAATGACTGACAATTAGTTCCCCTTGGGAAGTAAATATTACTGTTTTCTATTTCACAGCTGGTAAAATAGGGAAAAAGACTGAGGAACTCCCCTCTGGCTGCCTATCATGTTAATGGTTTCTCAGAAGCTGTGTGGTGCCCACTAGCTCGCACAACTTCTTCATTGCAATGATGTCAAATGTACATTGTACCATCAGAAACATGAGCCTGACCTAGTACAAAATCATGATGCAAATAAACAGAAGACAAAGCCCATTGTAGTGGAAATAAGACACAAACACAGATGAAGAACGCTAAGTGTTTTTCAGATATAAACACAGGACTTGCCCTTCTGGCTCCAACTTGTCACCACCTGGCCTAATACACTATCTCCAGTAGTAGCCAGCACCAGATGCTTTGGTGAAAGATACAAGAAACCCCCACAGATGTGGGATAATCTGTCTCCCTTGAAGGTCTCATCCTAATCCCTTTAGTTATAGATTCCCTTAAATCCCAATGCATGAGCATTTTTATCCCTTCAAATACTCTTTTTTAGCATTACTATCATAACTCTGGATATTCTTGTTATCCATATAAATGCCACTTCCCTCTTTGAAGCTTGTAAAATTCTTGATTTCATCTTCATCCCGAGTCAATGAGTTCCACAGTTTATATAGGCACCTTTTGGTAAGTGCTTCTTTATTCTTAAGAGACAGGGAAAACTCTAGTCTCCTGATCTTTGTTCTCTGCTGCATTCCTTTTTATTTTCTTTTTTTTTTAAACCACATACTTTATCACTCCCACTTTCATCTGACTCCTCAAGTAAACAATCACTTCAGATACGTTTATGTCACTAGCCTTTCTCTCTACTTTTTTCTGGGCCTATCCAATTCTGCAATATTTTTTTCCAAGATGGACTTTCCATTAATGCCCAATAAATTTTATACAACACCACACTGTTGGCTGATACAAAGACTGTGTATGCAATTACTTTAATTTTTTTCTATATTTCTTCAAAAAGAATGTACCTCACAGTTACCTAGTCTGATTAAGTCCCGGTGAAATTCCTTAAGGCTTCTCTGAACTTGATTAACAAGTAACCTACAAAGAGGTTATCTACCAATAACGTGGTGTTGCTGCCTCATTTCTCCTTCCTCTTTCCAGATAACTAATAAATACATTACACAACAACAGACATAGTACAGAAACTTGTGGCTATTAACCTTTTGCCATGATGAAAATGGACCATTTGTTCCTGCTTTGACTCCTGCCTCTCAGCTACTTTTTGATCCATGATATTACATTGCCTCACGGCTACTTGGTTTCTTTTAGGAGACATATTATCAATCCACAACCTTCAAAAAACCATGCATGACTAGTCACAGAATCATGCGATAGCTTACAAATCATGACATATTAAGACATAATAACAATTGTTTCTCCTGGTGTCCGATTTCTGAGCTAGACTGATTCATGATCATGAGCTTTAATTCCTGAGCTTCTAGGTTGGGGTTTTTTTAGTTTTTTTTCTTTTTTATGAAAGCTTCTCATTCCATTTCCTGAATTCCATAATGAAGAATTTAAAAGAAAAAAACTCAGGTAATATGGGGTTTAAGAGAAAACCCCAAGAGCTAGCAATGCTGAGTAGTCTTTCAGCCATGACCTTGTCCAAAGCCTTTTGAAAGATATATTTAACATTCCCTCTATTCTCTTGCTGACACGTTCAAAGAATTTTATGACATTGGCCAGCCAAAGCTTGCTTTGCAGAACTACATGGTTAGCTATAGATTATCTTCCAACTCCTTTTTCTATTTCAGTGTTACACCAGTGAAGTACCCAGTAAGGTTTTTCGACAACTGGTCCCACAGAGTTCCTCTAGAACATTTTTAAAAGATATGGTCAGCATTTCTACCCTCTTATCATCTGGCCAGTTAGCCCATTTTTAAGCAAGCTGTTGGTTTGTTAGAAATTTAGCTGAGTCATACTTAAAAGGCCTTCAAAACTCTTGGATATACATCATGTGGGCATGGTGACTTACTTCTTTTGAAATTATCACTGTTTTACTACACCTTTCAAAAGTATGTTGAAAAACCACCCTGCACTTTTATAGATCAGTGAACCAGTGAGAGAAAATAAATGTAAATAAGCAAATATTCTATGTTAAAGGATACATGAATTGTATAGAAAACTTTTTTGAATGAGTTCAATGGTGAACTCCAAGAACAAAGGGGAAAAAAACCCCAGACAGAATAGAAGCAGAGAAAAAATACAAGATATTCAGGGCAAATATCATACCAAGGATTAACTTAGTAACTGCAGAAGCCATACTTATGGCTACTTTTTTTTAAAGTGGTTCACACATTTCATTTCATTTCCTTTAGTTATTATATCTACCCTTTTGGAGAAAAAGAGAGATTTCATACTGGGATAATATCTTGCTATCAGGCCTAGATGAAACAGGTAGTTTTATAACATAGCTTACAAAAAGTATGTACTCTTTGGAAAGACTGGGCTTCACTTCTGCTCAGTTGCCATTGTCCTACTCCTTTGAGTTCTGTGCAGTTGTGGACCTATGAGAGAAGCTTGGAAAACATGCAAGTCCCTCTAAGAAATTGTCATACTTAAGGTTTGAAAAATCTTGCAGGATCAGAGGGTACGAAGAACGTAATTTGAGATGGTCTGCGTAATTCAGTTACCTGCAGCACTTAAAAGCAGACCAGTAAAAAAGTTCTGCACAGGTCATTGGTAGTTGCTAGCAACCAGGAAGACAAACAGATGAAGACAGTAGGCCACGATTTAAAGGAGGAAAAAAAATAAAATAAAAATTAAAAAAAAGCCCAAACCCTCTCAGAAAGAGTATATGATATGGGGAGGGAAACGTTTTGTTTCCCAATTCACTGATACAAATACTGGCAAGAAGTTGGGAAACATATCTTGCTTGTTTCATTTGATAGATAAAAACCTTTTCTGTGACTAAGTACAAAGCTAAAGATTTATCTTGTGTTACTGTACTTGTTCTACCATATATTTGACACATAGGTTCCAGAAACTCAAAGTTTCAGCTCACAGTATTTGAAAAGTGATATTTTAAAAAAAAGAAAACCAATTCTATTCTCTTGTGAACTTGGACATGGCAGACTGCATAAGTTGTACTTACCAAAGCTCACAAATCAAAAGGAAATTCTGCGGCTTCCAATTTCCACACCAATCAAGAGCTTCCCCCGAACTGGTAATTCCAAATGCAAAAACTGTGAAGCATAAGAGATAATACAGGCCAAGTCCAGCCATCTTTGTAAATCTCCTGAATTTGTACTGTGTGTTTTTATATTGTTATTATGGTCTGACAAGGTCACCATACAATGCCATACATGCTGCTGCTGCACTATTTTGGGAATGAATTGCTTAGTTCTCCTGCATCTGGAAAGCACACCGCATGGGAAATATTGGTTTACATATAATTTTAAAGCAAAAGCTGATTTCCAATAAAGCCTGGAATTGCAAGAAGATACGAATTTACTTACAAATACCAGACAGCACTTACAATTTTCCAAGACATTTTTTGGCACAACAGTTATATTACAGTGCCACCCACTGACTCTCTCCTGCAAGTACATGCACTGACACACAGAGCTGCTGCTTTACATTGAGTTGGCTTAATTCCCACTGAAGGGCCAACCATCCCCAGACAGATATATTCCCAATACATTTCCTCCTGCAATGATAACTGTGAAATTTACCCAGCTCACAAAAGGAAGAGAAATAATTTCTCTAATAGCCTTAATGGGTTTTTAGAGACCTTGGCTAGCAGCCAAGAGAGACTTAGGCATGGCTTTGCAGGCAGCATGAATACAGAGCTTACCTTCGTATGTGTGTATGTGCACGTGCGTTGTGTGCATGGTTGTATTGTGAGATACGTTTCAGAAAAGAAAAATGCATTAACTGAACTCCATCAGCACTGATGCGCCCACCAATAGTTTCCCCTCACTGACATCAAGGGATATGAATGAAAACTAATTGTGCTTCAAAGAAAAGGCAAATCACAAGTCTGTTGTAGGATTAGTTTTTTCTTTAATTAAGATTGTTGAAATAAACAGCAAGAGAGCTGTTATGGACTTTTTCATGTGTACTTTAGTTCCAGTTTCTCTCTTGAAATGTGAGACTATCATGTTATTACAAAAGAAGATTAAAGTAAAAAATACACTAGAAAAGCCTGAAAAGCTTTCAGGAAAAAAAAAAAAAAAAAGCCAAAACATTAAGCTTTTCTTAAGTAAAATTCCCTGAAATAGTCCACCAAAGAAATTTTTTTAATATTTCAGTTACAAAGAGTTCAATAATAAACTCTTACAATTAGAATTTTATAGTATGTGCCTTACTCATACTCTCCTTCAAACAGAAGTAGAGCATGTGAAGACAAATTCTAGAAGAAATAACTGACAATTCAGGCTTTGCTATAATTACCGCAGTAAAATACATTTGCTCACTTTTTGTTAAAATGTGTGTTCATTGACTGGCATGTAACGTGCCGGCACAGGAGGATGTGTCCACACACCAGCATAAACACACTGCAGAGACTCTGCAGAGCTTTGAAAATCCTGTAGAGGAGGATCTGTTTTTGTGACAACTCCCATACTTAGAAAAGGGTGACTGAGCCATTAAGAGCTTCAAATTAAGAGCAGGTTAGGAAGAAAGGAGCCTGAGGAGTACAAGGGCAGTACAGCTGGTTCCACTATTTAGTGGCCGTTCTGCACCACGCTCACATACATATTCTTACAGAGTGTAAGGGGGTCACAAAGTACTATGTTATGTATTCTACCATGCCTGTAATGCATATGGTGTGAACAGAGCTTTAAAAATCCTCCTCTCTGGCAGACTGTCACTGCCTGGAGATGGATGTAAAACATATTTAGCTGCAACAGAGTTTTTTAGAAGTTGATGCCCACATGGTATGCAGAAGAAACAGGCCAAACTTAATGCATGTCCCCAAATTATCCACCATAAATACCTGACCTGGCCACACAGAAGACCAGGGAGGAAACTGTGATTTAGAGCATTTCAGCAAGTACATGTCCTGCGTGACTTGTCAGTCCCTCAGCCCCCTCCATCTCTTAATCTTTAGCCCCTTTCGCATTCTGCTGGTGACAACCACCCATTTCATACACTCTCATGTTTCCTATTCCTACCTACGCTGGCAATGGAGCAACAGTTGTGTTGCCTCCATACCGTGAGCTGGCTGCCTTCCCGCATGTGAACTTCTAACAGCCAGGTACACAGTGAGCCAGGAGCCATCAGTCAGACGAGCTGTAGAGCTTCACAAGCACCAGCCGCTACAGCGCAACAGTTGCTGTTCAGTAATTGCCAATTGCTTTGCTATATGGCAATATCTGCTATTGCTTCTCACTGTTAGCAATTAAAGAACATACCCAAGTAGCTCATCAGTGACAAAGTACTACAGATTTCCACAATCTGTGATCTTTGTCTTTGGGTACAGTTGGGGAAATCTACATATCTATTACCATTATATCAAAGGGTTTTAGCACACTTATACACATATGTTTTCATAGTGCCTACAAGAAGGAGTTTTAATAAAGGCTATATGCTGTCACTTTATGAAAGCTGGAAAAAATTCCTCAAAAAAAAAAAAAATGTTGCAACTGGGAAGTTCTCCCTAGGAAACTGGGTTCTGGTTAATGTAACAGCAAAAATCCATCCCCTTGGGTTTCAGGTTAGTTCAATGATACCTGACTGCAGGGTCCAACTATACTGCAAGTCACCTACATAAACACAAGAAAGTGGCAAGACACACAGCTATAATATTTAGAAGGAGAAGGGAAAAGGAAATCTTTTTTATCAAAGACAGGGGTCCTGAAGACTACATTTGTGCTCCTGAATCCCAAGACACTGCTTTTTAAACTATTCCTTTTAGCGTTACTAGAATAGACTGGTTTTATTTCAACTGAAATTTATATCTGCAACCATCTTGACTTCTTTCGGTCTCAAAATATGTGAGTTATTTTTCACAATACCGTTGGAAGCATGGACTAATCTTGTCCTCACAGAAAAGGAACAAAAGTCCGAAATCATGAATTTTGCTTTAAACAAAAATTCTTTTTCAGATCTCTAGTCTCAGCATAGCAGAGATTAAATGATCGTTTAAGTTTGACCCTCTTGAGATAGGTACTGAAAGGTGTTTGAACATTTCTGCTTTATCCCTTTTCTAAGAGCTACAGTGCTAAAAAGAATTCTCTTCCTCAAAGACCATTGAAGTCTGATGGAGATAATATCAAAAATTTGCTGGATTTTAGCACTCATGAAAGTTGGGGACTGAGCACATGCCCTAGAAGCACGCCATATATATGCATCTCCAGAGGCAAAATTGCCACGTCCACAGTAATAATTTTTTTTAATTTAATATTGTTTCCAGCACCTGGAATCCCATCTTCTGTTTTTCCTGCTTTTTCCAATATCCATTAATGTCTTTCACTACTGCTTCTGCAGCACATGTATATCAACTGGCCAACATAATACTGTCATCCTTTAGGGGCCAGGAAACTCAAAATAACTTTAGAAGACACACTACGTGCAGTAGACATCTTGCAGTGCCTAACCTGACAAAACTGTAAAATGAATGGCTGTGATTGGAGCATAATATGCTGCATTTTAGGTCTATAACATTTAATATCACATATCCAGTACTGCTCATTGTTCAGAACTACTGCAGAGTTCCCAGGTCCAGCCCTGTCAGATGAAAATCTGGTGTCCAAAAGTACATCCAGACTGTCACTTGAAAGGAGCTCTCCATTCAATTCCAAATTCACCATCTATCTAGGTAGCAACCCCAGACATGAAGCCCTAGGCAAAGCAGAAGGCCATCCTCTAAAGCACGCAGAAACCTATTTCCCTAAGGAGTCCAGAAAGCTTTGTATGGTGAATACGCCGCCAGGCATACGCAGGCAAGGTTGTCCTCAGCTGCTTGCAATGCCCAGGAGGTAGAAAGGGTACAGAGCACATCATGTCACAAACACTTTTATGGTCACTTATCAGAAAACACAACTTAACCTTAACTTTAACCAAGAAAATCCCATTCAAACTTATCTTGAATGGTTTTTGTTTGGTTGGTTCGTTACCTTTTTTTTGCTGATTGTTTGTAAGATCACAACTCTATCAATTAAGCTGTGTCCTGGTTAGGTTTTCTTATCTAAATTCCCCATGTTGCGTTGCTGTTTTGGTTCTACCTGGATCAAACACAGTAGCAATGTGGATTAATACCTCTTCCAAAGAGATAGTGGAGACACCAAAACCATACCTATATGTAGGTTCAGATTTATATTATTGTCTCCACATCATATAGGAAGGACAGTTTCTCATTTGTCATTTCAATTTCTCAGTTAAATTCATCCACCTTATTTACAGGCTGTAGTTATACTCTTCCACCTACATGGAAATAGACACTTGCTGATCTGCAATATCATGTACTCCAGCTGCTCTTATTATAGTCACAGCAATGGTTTTTCTGGCATTGTCTTACAGCAAAACTTTAGACCTTCCATGTTTTGGGCGTTTCAGAATTTCCCAAGTCATCTATTAGGATCTCTACCTACATCACTTCTCCTTGAACCTAAAATTTCAACATCATATTTTGACCTGTTTAATTCAGCAGGTGACATATAAGTGTTTCAAATTTAGAGGAAATCTGACCAAACTAAACATTCTATGCACGTTGTTTTTGCAGCAACTGCCTTAAAGCATTGTAGCTTACAAGTATACCCTAGATTCCTGTTGCACACTCAGATTTTCCCTATTGTGTGTCAATGTGTGGATCAGCTGTGGCTAACAGCCAAATACCTAACCAGCTTCTCACTCATACCCCCTCCTCAGTGGGGCAGAAAATAGGATGAGAAATCTCCCCGTCACGACAAAGACAGGGATATTGCTTACCAGTTATTGTTGCGGGCAAAACAGACTCGACTTGGGGAAAATTCATTTACTTTATGGCCAATTAAAACAAATTCAGGTAGTGAGAAACAAAGACAAACATTAAACCCACACCTTTCCTTCCCCCTTTCCCACACCCAGCCTGAAGTCCTTCACTCCAGACTCCTCTACCCCTCACACTTTTCCAGTGTTCCATCATGGGCTCTCCCCATGGGCTGCAGTCCTTCAGGAACCTGCCTGTACGGTGTTTTCCACCCTTTCTTACACAGGCTTTCCCTGAGGCACCACCGTCTTGGCTGCAGGGCTCATCTGTGCCTTGCGGTGGTGCCATTGGAGGTGGCTGGAGATGGCTGGAACCGGCTATGTCCGGCATGGGGCAGCCCCAGCCTCTCCTCACAGAGGCTGCCCCGGCAGCCCCCCTGCCAGCTCCTGGGTACCTGTGCCCAGAAGAGTCAAAAAGATGAGAATTTGCACATATTAAAGACAGAAGGAACTAGCAGAAGGCTCAGTCTAACACAAAATTTTACTCATATATTCCCTGGTCTGGCTAGAAGCTTACATTCATCTACAAGACATCTTCCTCCAAAAGGTAGTCAGTCTTGATCTGAAGACTGAGACTGCATCACTCGTAAGCTTAGTTCATTTCACCATTTAAGATGTGTGCCTTATTTTTCAGCTGAACTTGCCTGGTTTCAGGTACTCGTTCTCATTAGTGAAAAAACAGTATGGGGTCCTCCTGGCACCTCAGTCTTGCCAGTGCAACAAATACACTGCTTTGGGCATCCTGGAGTTCTTATAACACTCAGTCCTCAATTTCTCAGTATTACTTATTACTTACACTTTACCAAATCTCTGACAGCGTAACATTGGTCACTATTTTCTCAGCTGTCACCAATTTTATTGTTTTTTTACTAGATTTGAACAGCTGAAATAAAGCCTTCTAGGTAAAGGGCTGTCACCTATGTGTTTCTAATCTCCCACTTTCCAGGCAGTGTTTGGCTCAGTTCAGAAGCCACCTTCTTTTGGGCTTTTGGCTGTAGGAGCCTGTTCTTTTTTTCTCCCAGAGAGATTACAGGCCCATGCATTGTAAAAAGTATCATTTTCTGTACACTCTTTTATTTAGTTTTTAATTCCTTACCAATGACTTCTCTGATGGGCACTCAGAAGTTGAAAATCAAAAGAAACATCAAAATCCCTCTCTAGAATATTGGCATCTATGGAGCTAGAGAGAAGAAACACATTAGAGTGTTTACACAGTAACGTCCACTCACTATTTTGTTTCTTTCAGCAAATACAAAATAAATATAAATAGATACGGTAAGAGAATCAATAGCAGCTTTATTTAAGAGAAACAAAAAGAAGACCTAAACGCTTAGCCAGCATTAAAATAAGCAAGTTGTCCCCTGCTAAACAAAGTCCCACAATGTCACATAATCTGGCCCTAAAGCACCCCCAAGAACTGCACACAGAATTAAAGCCACCTGCAACAGCACCCAACCCAGCACTCAGAAAATAAACCTTCCCCACAGCAAGGATGCTGGGAAGCTCCCACATGCTAAAGGTAGGCTTTATATAGCACAAGCTCTAAGGTAACAGCTCAGAACTGCTGAATAAAGCAGCTTGAAACTAGAGGTTTGGAAACCTTTACCTACTCTCCCTTGCAGGGATGCCCTTCCCTTCAGCCCTGATTTTCAAGGTAATAACAAACTCCTAACATGCACAAACCTCACAGGACCCTCTGAAACTCTACAGCATCTTCTTTTATCACCATCACCTCAAGGTTTGGCTGCATGTCTACCCTCCTTTCCTGCAAAGCCCACATCACTAAAATCCACCCCACCTCCAGCAATCCCAGTCTGCACCACCCCACAGCCTGGAAGCCTATTCCAGCTGCACAACAAGATTATTCTCAAGGAAAGGCACAATCTCCCCTCCATCTATTGAGTTTTCCTGATCCTGAACACAATGCGCTGCCCAGCCACATTGTTAACAAAACAGAGCACACACTGTGTATTCAGTGAGCAAAATAAATAGTTCAACAATTCACCGCACTGTTCCTCACAGAATTTTAAAATAATAATAGTGAGCAAGTGTGATGTCAGACTGAGGTGCATGTACAAATGGACAAGCTATATGGGCTGAACATTAGGAAACTGTATGTTATACTTTAGAGAGACTTAGGCCACCACAGAGGGCAGGGCAGACAACACCTAATATAAAGTGCATTTGAATAAATTTACAGGGGGATTTGGAAAGTTTCCACCAATGGAATAGCACCAGTCCAGTGTTCAGTGCTTTAGAAATTCCACCTTGCTTTTTTCATTTGCGTGTCATCACATTTGTTTTTCTGTCTCTTTTCTTTTAAATGTGATTGCCCTTGTTCATTCCTTAATTAGTTGTTGCCGTCTTTTTCTTTTTTTTTTTTTTTTGTAGTTTCACTAAAGTATTACTTTTCTGGTTCTCAGGTCTTACATGCTCCAACACAGAAGTGGTGTCACCCTAAACAGTTCTGTGTATGCCCTCTTGAACTCACTCCACAGAGTGGAGACAGAGGAAAGGAAACAGCTTCGTATCAGAGGAGGATGCACTGAGCTAGAAGGATTCCTATTTTATAATACAGAGGGCAATAACTAGGATAATTTACTAGTAAGTTTTAGTTCCTCTGCACTGGTAGTCCATAGCGGTATGTCAAAGCAGCGTAAAATCTGAACTGAATGTCGCCACCAGGAAACCGAGGCACAGGTTTAAATGACTCACTCCAACTTACACAGCAGAATAATCACAAAACCAGTTAAATAATGGTTTTCTAGGGCATTTAGATTGGACTGAGTCCTGGCTAATATGTTCACACTTTGCAGTAGGGACATCGTGTTACATAGGACACAGATAAAACGGAGACAAGTAGATTTGAGATTAAATGTTTGGCTTTTAATGTTCCTCACCCCAAATTCTGTCTAAAATGTTAGGCATACAGCTATATGTTTCTGGTGTAGTTCATGTAGTAGTTAGCTGTGATGTTAAGCTCTTTATTATATTACTAAATCACAATATCTCAATTATGTTCTGTTATTATACTGAAATATTATAGTATTCTTAAGTCCCAGGTGACTACAAGAGACACAAAAATATGCTCCACTGTACATAGCATGGAAATTAATTGGTGTCCAGATATAGAACTGTATCTGGAGAAAAGTGGAAATGTACTGTAGATAATTAGGTCAGACTTGATGGCCTCCTAAGCCTGCTTTTGACCCATAATACTTCTAACTCACGGACGCAGTTACAGTAAAACGGTTATACTCCAGAGGGAGTGCGGATTTAAAGGTTTTTGCTTATCATACTATTTGGGATTTTTCTCAGAGATAGTAAAAAACAGAGACCAGAACTTGTAGGAATGAGGATTTAAATTATATTTTTGTTTTGGTGTTGTAACTGAGCCTAATAACATTGTTTTGCAGATCAGAAGAGATGCTAATATTAACCCATTTTAATGGTTAACAGTATATGCAATGCTGTGGGACTTTGACAAACATTAACACATTTGTAATTTCAGACAGCTCATCTTGACATGTTTAAACTTTAACTACATGTGAGGCTACAGCAGTAGAGTATTGTGCGTAACAACAGGACAGCCTGGGCAGCTGGATCCCAGCAAAGCATAGATCCATGTTTAAGTACCCTACTTCCCAGGTGGGTTTTATTATATCTATTCTATATTTTAAATCCAGTTTCCACAGTTATGTCCACAAGCTCTGACCGTAGTTCAAACAGACTGTGCAGTATCACTCGAACACACTGAGTGTAATCAGTCCCTCTCTAAAGATTGGGCAGGACAAATCTTCTACGCAGAGTAGCAAGTGGAACATGAGGAGTCCTGGTCTTCTAGATTAAATAAAAGCACAGTGCCAAATAGCCAGGCCATCACAATCTGAAATGGCTTGGATTAATTAATCCTGCTGTGACTCTGAATGCAGCAGTTTACCTAATGTCCATAAGTATTGTAGTGAATGAAGCTCAAAGCTTTGCACTCCAGGGCTAAATCATGTAAATCCTATTTTACACCCACCCACACACACACCTCCACACCACCCCCACTTCATTTTCTCAGACTGCGCTCATTTACCTGTCAACAAGCCCAGTGCTAAACCTACTACTTCATGCGGTTTCTCTCTTTGATGCCTGCTTTTCACTGTTTCTGAATTTAGCAGGTCAGTGCAGCATGTCCTAACTCTTCCACTTCTAAGACAATTTTTCTAAGAGCCTGAAGTCAGTCCCACGATTTAAGTCTGGATCTAAACAACTAGAGATGCCCTTGGTTTTCAAACGTCATTAAGAATTCAGTAGCTTCCATTGTCTTCTTGGAGCTGCTGGATAGACAGAGGAAGTCCTGAATCTCCTGGGGGATGTAGCCAGGTTACCATGAAAAAGATCAGAGAACAAAAGTCTACTAAGCATTACACTAAAGAGCCAAAACAATCAGATGGTTTATCTGTAGAGTCAGCTGTCCTGCAAACTTAATTTTCAGAAGATATTAATGGTATGTGAGCTACTGCAAAATATTCACCATTCCCTAGTTCACTGGATTAGCAAGAACTACTCAAATAACTGGGTTTCACATGGGTTTTGTGTACCTAGAGTTTCTGTGGCTGCTCAGCTGCAAGACTTCAAAATCTCTAACCTGATAAAAATAGAACTGGTCAGGTAGTCTTTGTCAAATGCATTATTCAAAGGTACTGCTGTTATTCATCAAAACCGTTCTTCAGCAAATAGCTTTTAGCAGCATTTGACCAATTCTGTAGCTGGCTGAATGTTATTCACTGAATAAATTAATTCATGTATAATGGCAATATTTGTTGAATAATTTATTTGAGGAATATTTTTTCAAGTATTTGACAAGCTCCATTAAATTCCAATAAAATCTAAGATGTCGCCTAATTAAAAATAATTAAAAGTCTGTTTACAAAAATTGGCCTTATTCTTTGGTAAGTTGTACATGCTTTAAGGCATTTGACTAACTCTCCAGTTCCCAGATAAAGTTTGGATAACCCAGGCAGGAAAGCAGGCTGCTCAGAGCTTTAAACACATATTTTCACTGCTATTTACACAGGCCAAGACACATAAAATATATGCTGAAAGAAGCTGTGTACATATCCATAGCTGTGTATCTTGCAGACCACAGCTAAGATTTCTATCCAACTGTCGTTTACATTTCAGACCATCAATATAATATACAGATTGTTAGGAAAATTAGTTTTTAGGAATTATCAACAGGAATCACATTTTGATGTAACATAAGATCATTTTTTTTACTTTGACAATCTCTTTGTGATTTTTTTTTCCTATGGAAAGCATTTTATGGTAGCAAAAGTTATGATTTAAAAGTACTTTGTGCAGTATTTACACATACAAGTACACATGCATTGAAAGATGACATTTAGATTTACATGTAGTTAATTTCCAGTGAAATCATTATAATAATTGCTATCTCCATATTCCACAGCTAATAGATAGGTATTAATAAACTGAGTAATAATATTTTTCAGAAGCCTGTGCCTCCTTTTGTCACCAGTCTGAGTAGTAATCTAGTTTTCCATGTTGCAGTTCTTTCATATATGTCAGTGGCGACCAAAACATCAGCCTGGTTCTCTCTTGCCAGATGCAAAGCATGAGGCTAGTACTTCAGTACCAACTATTTAGTCTTAGGGGAAGACTACATATATATAGGTGAGATCCATTTATTTAATAGATCAAAATGATTCACCCCTGAAAGAATGGTGAGAAGGAAGCAGAGGGAAGCTGTTCACAAGATTATCCTGTTGGAAGGATTTTCAGTACATGGGATTATCTGTAATGAGATTAACCACTGGGAGATCAAATTCTGAATGGATGCTTCAGGGAGACAAAATACCCACTAAAACAAAAGAGAAGTGGGATGTAAAAGCTACAGGATTTAAGATGAAGTCTGGTCCTGAAAGTCCTGTTGTTCAGGCAGCAATAATAGGAAGAAGTCTGGTTGGCAAACATTCAAGAGACATGCCAAGTGCACATCAGTAAGGGTCTAAAGATGGTGTTAGGAAAAGGGTTTCTAATGAATGGAGCAATGTGAAAATGTGAGAAAAGGTGGCCACTGATTCTTCTGCATCAATGGGCGGCTGAGAATTCTTATGTGAGCAGCAAGATGACGCTGCAAACAATCACGATGTGTGTTATGTTTCATGTACCATTACAGAGATCAGCTTAGACAGGATTTTAACTAAGAGCCTAGAATGGAGGACAAAGCTATAGCATGTTGTACAAAGGATGGGTAACATTTAATCTTAAAACCACCCAAGACATTTCAGAGAGGCATTTAGCAAACTGTTAGTGATTCTAGTAATTTCTGAACTTCTTTTCACTGGTGCAAGGTTTAGACAAAACAGAAGGTGGTTTTGGGGAGGGAGCTATTGGTATATTATAAAAACATTTGGAAAAGAATTGTCACTAAATTTAAACTTAGGTCAAAATCAAGATCTAAATTTTCCAGATGTTGCAGTCCAACCCAGTATTTTGGCACTTCTAAGTAGCATCAGATGACACTAGTAGGTAAGGTTATATTTTTGAGACATAGCCCAAAGCAGAGGTAGAGATTGTACACCCATCCAGAAATGCAGCTGTAGCTTCGCCTCTCAAACCTTAGGCATTATGCGTACCCTTTCGTGCTCTTGGGGCAGGAACCCATGTGGGTCATAATTTCTCTGTAGTGACTTTGGCATATCTAGTAGAGACATCTGAAGGTCAGCTTTAAAAAACCCTTGAAAGACATTACTCAGAAAAAGTACTCTGCCTATACAAGAACAATCTTCTCTTCACAGACATATTTACAGTTCCACAAGTTGTAAGATATGGGACTTCTGTTTTAAGTAGAAACAATTATTAGGAACAACTGGATAGGAAGCCAGGTCTGGCCTGGCCCCCTCACCCTGCCCTGTCTCCATTATCCCTCTCTCACTCTTGTAAGATGTGTCAAGACACAGCTGCAGTTTGTGGTATGCTCCTCTGCTGAAACACCCTTAGCTATTCTGTATACTGCATGTGGGAGGGGAAAGGACAAGTCTGGAAGCCCCAGACTTGCAGGTAGCCACGAAGATGCAGTACTTCATTGTGGGAGCATGTTTCAGAAGGAGAGAGAAATGAGCATATGGCAAGCATGGGGTTGTGCTGAGTGGGATGCCAGACCAAGGAAAACAAGGGTTGTATGTTAAGCTGTAAGTCACCAAGGGTATTTGAAAGGCTTCCTCAGGCCTTGCAGAAGTCAAAGACTTCACCTGGCAATTGCAGCACACACCCAAGAAGCAGTAGAATGGGCTCTGAGACCTCTGCAACTTAAAGGGACTAAAAAACCTACTTCCCATCCCCCCCAAAAGTGTCTGATCAAGAGACTCCAAAGAGGAAAACAACTACTTTACTCTGAAAAATTTGTCTCAATGAATATTTCAGGGAACATTATTTTGTTTAACACGTTTTCATATAGATATTAGTGTGTGTCTGTGAGCACACATTCATTTTCTTTTACTTCAGACTTACAATTCAGTGTTGTAGGTTTAAATTTTAAATGATACCTGCTTAATACAGTTCCATGCAAATAGGCATTGTAAATCAATTCGTAAAACTTTTGTCATGTATAAGTGAAATAAAATTTAAAGGCTCTACAGAACCCATGTTTATCGGATTTCTGTATTCTTAGCAAGCTTGTTTACTCAAGGAAATATTATTCTTACTGTTGTATTAGAGCAAACATAAATTCCACAGGTTTTAAGTAATTAAGATACTCAGGATTTGAAGATTGAACCATTGTTTCCTAACACAACACTTCTGAAGCTGTATGCATGCTCTGCTAAGCATCTCACTACAATATTCCTGACAAACACTCTATACCCTGTCTTTTTCATTACTGAGCCTTCAAGAACGCTTGATGGTTTTTTTTTCAAAAGGTGACTGAATCAGGTAAGGGTAGTTTTGTTTGCCAAATCAAAAAGTGAAGTCAGATATTTGAGAGCAATTGTACAACATTAAATGGAGATACTTTGCATTTTTTCTGACTTATCTTTTAACATTCTTTGAAAAATAAATAATTAGTATTCAGGCACCAGATGTGAATCCATCATTGCCATTTCTTCATCCTCAGAGAACTGAAAAATCTCAGTCTTATCTGACATTCAATATCTAACTTTTAATAGCTGCGAAAGAATCAAAAATCTTTCAACCGGATAAAGATAATCTTAGGGCGACATAGCTCATCACTTCCATATATTTAAAGTTAGGAAAATTAAATATTTCCAGCAACTAGAAGACTTGTTGCTATACATTGTAATTGAAAACTTCGGTTATGCTTTCTACATGATCGAATGATGACTAAGCTATCATAAAGTTTGCTGCATTATGCAGTATATGAGCTAATTAGCTAGAAGCAAATCTTTTTCATTAGTTATCATGAACTGTTTTCCTCCCCAAATTAACAGTAGCATGGTAGGCACTGAATAATGAAAAACTGCCAAAAAAACTCTAATTCACTTAAACTTATTACATTATCAAATATTTCTAATGCAATTTGATTGCTGTCTTAAAAAAGGGTGGATTATTCTTATGTATTGTTGGAAACATTACATATTTCAATTGTTTTGGAGTGTTAGTAGCAATAAAGAAACATTCACATTTCAACCAAGTTAATTATTGTTTCCTCACCTGAAAGAGGAATTGGCATTTTATTGACAATACATAGATTTTTCTCCTTCTCAAACATAGCTTTGCAGCACTCACTAAACTGGACTTATACACAGAACTTCTGTAGGAGTGACTCTGGTAGCATACGTCTTAGGATTTTCTTAGTAGCAACACTGTTTCAATAATTGTGTTCTTAACTATATAAAAATTAATTTAATGATTTCTGTTTGCATTGTTTTTGCATCTGACAGTCTCCCATGAAGAATTAAGCAACCATTTCTCAATCATTGTAAACTTTGTCATGGTTATTACTCTGAAAAATACTTTGTTCATCTTTCTGGACAATGCAACATTTCTCCTCAAAAATAATCAAGCAAAAAATAGTTTATAATTTCTGATTATCTTCTGTAGAACAATTATCAGAAACATTTGATGTTTCTATATTTTGAAGTATCTGTAGCCCTCAAGTATTTTTGTTCAAAGAAGTCTTCTTATGTTTTTGAAGGAAGACTGATGCAACGTTACTTTTACATTTACTGTCAAAGTTATGATCCATTCTCATCTTATTTACCAAATCAAAACACCTAAACAATACTTAGGCTCAGCTTCATATCATTATCACATAATGCATGGCGTACTGAACTAATCATTCAAAGTATTGTGTCCCATAATACCAATATGATAAATATAAATAAGATAGCCCATGATAAATAAACATAATATAATCGTCTTTAGATATTCAGCACATTGAATATGCAACAACTGTTTTACAAATACATTTCAAATGCATCTTTCTAAATTTCAATTGTAGTAGTATTCACAGCTTCACAATTTTTTTTTAACTTAAGATCCTTTTTTTAAAAAAAGTCAGTGCAAGTGTAAAATATGTTAAGCCTATGAGTGTAAAGTACTCCTGTTTGGGAAGCCTTGATCTTAGACCAGGTGCGCTGAGAATCTAAAGCAGCCTTCAGAGCAGCAGCTCAGTTTGAGTCATTCTGATATCCCTCTGATGGGGTGAATACTAATAATACTTCTCCCTCTTTGTTATGCTGAGATTTTTTCCTCACTCAGACAAGTGAGGGAAAGCTTTATGCTTCTCTCCTCACGTTGACTCAATAAATGAGTCTGTATCCAGTTTAAAGGAAGCTTTCCACCACTGTTCTCTGAAAAATTCAGCTGGGCCTTACTGTAAGCTCAGAAAAACCAATTTCTTTTCCCAGTTCCACATCACAGCTCAGAAACCCCCTCAGCAGCAGCACAGTAGTGTCGCTCCACAAAGGCTGGAGATTTCTTCAATATACAGGCTGGCAAAGTCAAATGAGAATTCAGAAAAACTCTAGTAAGGCCCTTGACCCTTAAAGTTGCAGTCAGAGGAGATGGCTTTTCCCCTACTCATAGCACTCACTCAATCTTTCCAATAAAACACAGAGAGCATGCAACAGTAAACATTCGCATTTCACATGGCAGTTAGTAAATATTTCCAAAGGCTTCTTCTTTGCACAACTCTACCCTACTGTGATGCAAGAGCGGGCAAAAAAGATTTAACAAGTATAATCTCATGAATCAACTCCATGATTTGTATTTCAGGTGGTTCAGTGTGCTGTTAGATCAGTACTTTTATTTTTCTAATTTTTTTTCATTTTTGTGGTTAGCATAAGAATCCTGTATGCTGCTTAAGGTTTCTTTATGCTCACTGTTGAAAACATCTTTAATCAACTCCTACATTGTTCTGCAAAGGTTTGATTGATCTTTTCAGCCTTCCTCTTATTCACACAGCAGACAAAACAGAAGAAAAGCCTTAAAAGTAAGGCATTACTTACTTGACACAGACAAGAAATTAAAGGAATAGGGGGCAGAAAGTAACTGTATGCACTTTCTATTCTTCTTATAGAAGCTGTGCCATTGTGCAGATAGGAACAAGTGATTTGTGCACTAGTTCATGCCCAACCCCGTGAGTGGGTATAGATCAGTTTATAGCATGCCTACTGGCAAAGATCGAACAGGGGATTTAAGTGCTGCTCATAGAGTTACTGTTTCCTGCCCCACCAGAAGAAGATATCTACCTGCACAGGCGAGAGCAAGTACAAAAGGGCAAGGACAAAAGAAGAAGAGCATAAACATGAGGAACTTTCAGGTCAAACTGGAAAATATCTCCAGTATTAGACAGCTGCGGAGAGTGAAGTCTTTTTCCAGACCACAGTTTTGTACCAAGGTGTCCAAGCTTTTTTTTTTTTGATATTTGCCTAAGTACAGGAATTTCAGCTACTTCAAGGCAGGTGTTTTGCAAAAATAGTCCTAGCTTTTGCAGCCCTGTTACTACAGTTTAATAGAGGAGAATTGCATCTCTGGTTAATGGATCAGTGACTGAATAAATAACCACTAACAGTGGCTTATTTTACCACTAACTAATATTGTTAATTCTCTCTCCTTTCTGAAAGGCAGTGTTAGCCTACCGCCATCCCTTGCTGGGAAGTCATTCATGGTTAAGCTCCTGGAGATTCCGTGTGTCATGTCAGCTCTTCGAAACAGTGTAAGGAAGATAGGTTGAATAACTGAAAAGCTGCCTGGCTCTAACATTTCACAGCATTGTTCATTAACTCCGTACTAATAAATATCTGCAATCTACTTCATTATTTCCTTTTCAAATGGACAAGTGACTAGAATCCATCTCTAATCCAAACGGAATATAATGTTGCTTTCAGAAAAAAGTTGCCAGGTTGTTTTGATTTTGTATGATTCCTGCTTAAGAAAATATGCACTATCACAGTATTTGCCAAAAAGGGTATCTGCAGGGATATACAATTAATTTAATAACTAAGAGCCACCACAAAGAATCGTATTACCACATTACATAACCTATTAGCTCACAAAAAATAGTTTTGAAGACCAGAGAATGAATTACAATGAAAGGTTAAGCAGAAGTAAAAGTAGCTATACATCTTCTATTATTTGTGCTTCTTTTTAAAAACCTATTTTTCATTTTGGAGTTTCTCATTCCCTTAGGTAGAGCATGAACTTAAAAGCAACCTAGATTCTTCACAGGATTTTTAGAGTGTATGACGGATCAATAGTTTGTTGGTTTGTTTATAAAATATGCCAACTTACTGGGACAGAGTCATTTTTAAGAGGAAAGGAAGATCAATATATATGTGCATAGATTTATGGGTGGTTTTGTTACAATCAAAATAAGTCTTTCTTTTTAAATAACTCTAAAAGGCAAGCCTGGCTTTTCTTTTTCATTGATGCATTGGCTTGAGCAGGCCACTTTAATTCTAAATCCTGAGAAATGCCACTTGTGAATCTTTCATTCTGTTAAAATCCTTTTGGAGTTTTAATTTGAGTAGAGTAAATTCTAAAAACACAAGCAACAAGCCTGCTAAGACTTTTAAAACATTATGATGACTACAATTTGTCCACTTCTTTAAATATGTGAAATGTTTGCTTAGAACTATGAATCTTATCCACTGTTGCACTTTTTCTTCTATCACGTTATATGGATAGAAGCTTCTCAGGAGAAAAAACAGCGCTAGATGGGAGGAACAGAGGGCTTAGATCTCCTGGTTCCTACTTACATCCCACACACACAGGGCCACAGCTTTTTCCTGGCTCTTGCAGCAGCAGTGCAACTGTGACAGGGAGAAAGACTGAGCCTGATGAGGAGATTAAAGTCTCTGACTCCATGGCTGCAGGATACAGTACACAGTGCATGCAGCACCATCTGTATGGCAGTAGGGAACTTCCTTATCCACATCAGCCTTGTGTTAGCTTTCAATACTCTCAGTGCCATGGTACACTCAAAAATTTAAATATTAAATTCACCTGTCCCCTTCCCTTTTTGTTGCCAAATCTGAAGACACAGAAGTCCCTCCCTCAGGGTTTCAGTGATGCTAATACTGGTCTCTAATTTTTTGCTACCAGCCATGAACGTAGCCACCCATCTCCTGATGGCACACAGCACTCTTGCAGCCATTCTTCACATGTCAGCTGGAATTTCAAACTAGGTGCATCTCTGCCTATTTCACTCCTAGGGTTCACTTTGATTATTTGTGTATTCTCAGACTCCATACATCCATAATGGTTAGATGGTGATAGTGTTGTATATACAAGATCTAATTTTTACCTAGCAGATATAGCATTTACCTGGCATAGAGATAAGAATAGTCAGTCTTTGCTCTTCCTGGGCAGCCCAGGTGTTTGACACCACCTCTCACAAGACAATTCTGCAAAATAATCCCAGGAAGAGGGATAGCTTCTCCTTTGCAGAAATGTTGAGCAAACCTTTTATATGTGCAGCCTAAGGACTAGAACCTGTATCTCCTAGGTAGTCTACTGTAACTGTAAGGTGATCGTATAAGCGATGTGAGTTTTGACATCTGTCTGCAATGAAAATATCCAGAATCCTTCAAACCCACACTGGTCGCTTAGCAGCTGTTACCTCACATTTGCAAATAGTGTGATGCATGCCCAAACTGAGTGAGGCATGTTTAACCTTCCTGTATGTTGCTTCTAGAGGGGACAGATTTGAAACATAAAAATACAGCACTTGATGCAAATCTCACTGTAGTCAGTTGTTTACTGAATCCTAGTCACTGGATAGTCTCTCACTGAACTCAGCAGATCTGAGATGCAGACTTTTCACGTGACCGTGCATTCTCTTTTGCCACTGCTCGTACGGATGCATTCTGGATTTACTAAAACAAAATTCAGAATGAACTGGCCACTGCCCCCTTAGCATATCTGTTCCACTCATGACAGGAAAGGTCTGTCTTTCAAATCAGAATAAATACTGTACTCAAAGACACAATTTTTTTTTCCCATTTTACACACAAAGGATGAAGATGAATACATATTATTACATACACATTATATAATAACAGAAATAAAATATACATTGGAAGAAAATTAACTTTTATTTACTGGATAGATAACTGTACTAAGTGATAACCTTTTCGTTTGTTTGAAATTGTCATTAAAGAATGGAATTTAGTACAGACTGTTAAAGAAAAAATATCAAATTGCATATTTTCAGTCCTTCAAAGAGGTTATTTCTTTAAATACTTTCTCCATAATTACAGTGTAATTCCACAAACTTTGCTGAGAAAACAAGACACCACAAAATTGATTTTTACTGCTTGAGCAACTAAGCTAGTTTATTGATCTTTCAATTCTTTGTGTGATTTCAGATACCTTCCTTAAAATACACTAGAACAGTCCAGGGTTGTGTGTGGGAAGAGGATAACATGATGCAGGCCACCTGCTAAACACAGTTAATTCAACTGTTTGCCAAATTATGTTTTCTTTTTCAGTGAACACATTCACTTCCACATTTTCTCTCTTTCTCACTTTCCCTCTCCCTGCTATAGCATCCAGAGATATCAAAGACATCATTAAAGAAACAAAAAAGAGAAATCAAGAAAAAAAGCAAGATCACCTTGTTAAACAAATTCAAATGAGCTACTAAAATAAGAAAAGATAGCAAATAAAATAAGTATTTTTAAGAAGATGCTATTATTAATATTTTGATTGTGATGTGTCTCAGAGTCAGTCAGAGTTGAGAAGCCACCTCTTCAGTAATATGCCAAAGGTTTCCAAACTTAGCCATTTAAACAAGGTAATTTATTTGCTTCAATATCTTGTTATTCCCAGAATTAAATGTGCAAACTATCTAGGAAATTTATTTTTCATTGTTCTAATCTACAATTTTATTACATTGTCAACAAAACAGTTGGAAAATCATAAAATAAATAAATCTTTCAATGATTTGCAGAGTTGCCTGTAAGTTTATAAAAGTAACCAGAGGAAATTTACCTTTCTTGTCTTGTTCTGACTCTTTGACTTCTTTGGCTGTCATGGCTGAAATTCTTACTTGCTGTCCTACTGATTAAAAAAAAAAAAAAAGGCATCAAACCACAGCATTTACTTCTGTCAGGGCTGTCAAAAAGGTGGAGAAAATTACCCAAGAGTTCTGGCTGTTCTTTGAATAAAATGAAGAAAAAAGAACACATTTATTTCCTTCATTTATATTTTTATTTCTTTCAACGTACTTGTCCAAATCCAAACATAATTCCTTCTTGGGCTTTTTCTACCACGGTTGATTTTATTGCCTAATTTTTAAATTAATTCAGTGCAATTTAAGGAGATCACGTGTCACAGATAAGTACCATAGATGTGACTGACTACACAAGTAGTGGCCAACTTCAGTGGATAATTTATGAATATTTATTTTGCTCTACAAAAACATACCACACTAAGTGTTAAATATTACTAATTATTATTTCTATTAGGAATTATGTCTGTTAAGTGTCAGTGAGCTAAGCAAAGTGTGAAACTCTATAACAGACCTTTTATAAGGAACCTGAAATAATATTCTATTACTACATAGTAATTAATATACCTCTCTTTTGTCCTTTAGAGTTTAATTTGCAGTCTCACTCAGAGGTAATAAAAAATGTGTATTTCACCCCAGAAAGTATAATATCCAAGATATTATGTTAACAGAAAGTATGTATCCAAGGTGCTCTGCTAAATTTTGTATTTATTTATCCTGTAAGTCTTTAGATTAATCCTGTTTGTTGAGTTTGAGCTGCTTACGAAGATACACAGTCAAAGATAAATGTTAGACCTCAACAATGTCCAGTTAATTGATGAGTCTACTTAAAATTACTAACCTGTTTACATTAGTCTGTATTAGAGATATTATTTTCACATTTGTTTTATGCATGACTGTCCAATAATCAAATGCATCTATTCTATCAGACATTGAACTATTCATCTTTTTTCACAGCACCTGTTATTTATAGACAAAAGAAGCTCATATGTTCTCTAGTACAGCAATACTCTGCTTTTCCAAGTTTCTACAACATGAACAAATAATTCCTAGTAATAATAATATGAATAATCTAACCTAATATAAAGCCATAATGCAGGTGCTGTTCTAGGAATTTTGCTATAATATAAAATGCCTAAAGTAATGATGAGGTGTTAACTGTCTCTGAACTTTCAATATGAAAACTAGAACCTAATTCTTGAAGATGCTCATTTACAAACTTCATTAGGTTTTGTCGAACTGAGGAGGAAACTCTTGGTTTTGTTATTTTTCAATTTGCTGGAAAAGATGTTCCATGACTGAGTAGTTGTTGACTGTGCTTAATGTTAGAATTCTTGAAACATTGACTAGTTTTGTTAAAACCCTTGGAGATCAGATTACACGTCACCTTCAAAGTCCCAAAGGAAAGAAATTCATTACAATTGTGATCCCATTCTTTGTGCATGTTGACAAAGTCTTGAGAAAAAAAAAAAAAAAACAACACAGTGATTGAAAAGACCACACAAAACAATTTCAAAATGCTTTAGGCACAAACTATGTGAGTGACAACTACAAATTTAAGTGCTGTAATTCTTTGATTAATATAAAGAAAGTGATTTAGATTATTTTGATAACAGCCTTTAGGGAAAAAATGACACTTAAAGGAATATAAAAATTTGAGGTCTGAATTACTCACCTAAGATGTGTTTTTATAAATTACCTGTCACCTATATTTTGGAGGTAGAAGAAAAAAAGCTAAGTTATTAGCTTTTTACAAAGTAAACTACCTACTGTATACTCCAGAAGTGACACTTACATTTTTTCTTACCATATCCAAAACCTCAAGAACTTGAAACATATAATAACCTATTACAGAGCCAGAGTATGGACATGATAAGAAAGCAAATTCAGAATTTACTTCTAGTTCACTAAAAAGAGCAAAACTGTGCTCTCTTCAGAAAATGCTTCCATATGAAGTCTTCTCTTTATTAACAGCAGTTCTGAAGACTGGCTGCACAGATCAATAATGTATAATTATTTAGTGCCTAGTACACCAACACAAAATAAAATTACCTGTTTTAAGAAGTGTATTTGAAGCCCAATCCTGCTCAAAGGTTCTACTGCTTTGCCATAAAGGAAAACAATTTCATTCACTTAGGTGGTCAAATAAAGAATTAGACACCTAACTTTGAAACTTCCTGTTTTACCATTAGTAATTTTTCACAAAGAAAAATCTGGTACTTATCAGTGCTTTTAAACAACACCTTTTGCATGACTCAGTATCTCCCCAGGAAGAAGAAGCCTCAGAACTCTGTAGATCCGCAAAGAAATCCAACATGCCCTTCACCTCTATTCATAAACCTCTGAAGAAAATTTGTATCCCGCTTGCTGCCCTTCTTCACTGAGGCTTGGCCCCTAGAATTATCTGCCATTCACTCTGCTATATCTACAGCCTGATTTTGTATAAAAAGCTAAAAGAGAAAGATCCTGAAAAAGAGAATTATATCCCTCCTGTATCACTTGCTTCCGCCTCTGACAATCCAAAAGATCCTTGCTTAGACTATTTCAGCTCTTAGACCAATCAGTGCTGACACCAAGTAATGTACACCTGAACAGGAAAAGAGAGACAGCATTTGCTGAAGCTGTCATTCTTTTATTTTTGTAGCTACTTTTGCATCTGTTTGATTCTTCAGCTCACTATTCAAGAATATAATTTGATCTTACCCAAACAAGATTTTTTTCTAGTGCTTCTTCAGAAAACTCTTTACTGAGAACTGTCAAATACATAATACTTGTATATTACATGATTTTTAAAGAAACACAAAATTTAAACTACTTTTTCAGCTTTCTTAGTGCAAATAAGTACCAATAAATTAGGGAATTTGAAGATGGGCCTAACAAAGAGTTCAGTCAAAAGGCATATGTATTTTGTACCTCATCATTATTTTGCTTATAGAAACTGCAAAGTCAGATAAAAATTTATAGCATGACTCATTGCTGATGGGCATAAGAGACAAAGCTCACCTGGACAAGTGAAACTGCAGATGTCACAGGCCCCTTTGAATGTGAAAAATCACTGAGTCAAACAGGAAGAGGAAGAAGAGGAAATTTACCTGTGTCAAGGCATTAAAAAAAAATTTTTTTTTCTCTCTTCATCCTCCTCAGAAGAAGAGACACACATAGCAAGAGCATTTGTGTAGAGCACGTATAAAAAACAAGACAGAAATTCAGTCAAATTCCTACTAAAGGAACCAACATATTGGTAAGCTCAGAACATCGTTAGTATTCTTGATGAAATTTTAGGTGGAAGTGTCACATAAACTCCTATTCACAAGGATTTTGCATATTTGGGATTGTCCACTGTGAAAAGGATTCTTAGGATAGAAGCATAGATTCATTGGATAACTCAGGTTAGAAGGGACTTCAAGGGATCTGAAGTCTAACCTTCTGAGCTCTCTGCTAAACTTTAGAATAGAATAGAATAGAATAGAATAGAATAGAATAGAATAGAATAGAATAGAATAGAACCGATAGTTCAGTTGGAAGGGACCTACAACAATCACTTAGCCCAACTGCAACTTGCTGCAGTTTATCAATGCCTTTCTCTAGATGGGGTGTACGAGTGCTGAACAGGTGGGAATAATAATTTTCCTCCAGCTACTGGCTAAGTTCTGTTAATATAGTCCAGGACCTCCTTTGCTGCCAGGACACACTGCTGGCTCATGTCCAGCTTCTGCAGAGCTCTTCCCTTGCCACTCTGTCCCTGGCCTGTATTCTTGCAGAGGGTTTTCCTTTCCCATGCACAGGACATTGCTGAATTTCAAAAGGTTCCTGTTGATCCATTCTTTTGGCCT
Source organism: Morus bassanus (assembly GCA_031468815.1). Classification (NCBI taxonomy): domain Eukaryota; kingdom Metazoa; phylum Chordata; class Aves; order Suliformes; family Sulidae; genus Morus; species Morus bassanus. Next base: position 100,270,720 of record CM062567.1, read on the forward strand.
GTCCTGTCCAGGTGGCTCTGAATGGCAGCCCTGGCCTTGATTACAATTGGTCATCGTCACCCAGTTTGGTGCCACTTGCAAGCGTGAGAAGCAAGGACTCCATTGCTTTCTCCAGGTCATTGACAAATGTGCTTAAAAGAACAGGTTCCAGAATAAACCACTGCAACTTTTGTCATTCAACTCCAGATAGACTATGACCAACTAACCACTGCTCTCTGAGCTTGATGATCCAAGCAGTCACTAGGAATCTTCCCTGATCTCCATGTCTTTTCAAAGAGGTCACAGAATCACAGACTGGTTAAGGTTGGAAGGGTTGTCCAGAGGTCATCTGGTGCAAGCACCCTGCTCAAGCAGGGCCACATTGAGCTGGTTGCCCAGGACCATGTCTAGATCACTTTTAAATACCTCCAAGGTGAAAGACTCCACAACCTCTCTGGGCAACCTCTGCCAGTGCTCAGTCACCCTCAAAGTAAAAAAGTGTTTCTTTCAGGTGGAACTTCCTGTGTTTCAGTTTATGCCCACGGCCTCTGGTCCCATCACTGGATACCACTGAAAAGAGCCTCTTCTTTGCACCCTCCCTTCAGGTATTTATAAACATTGGTAAGATCTCGCCTGAGCTTTCTCTTCTCCAGACTAAACAGTCCCAGCTCTCTAAACCTCTCCTCATACGACAGATGCTCCACTCCCTTAATCATCTTAGTGGCCCTTTGCTGGACTCTCTCTACCGTGTCCATGTCTCTCTTGTACTGGGGTGCCCAGAACTGGATCCAGCACTTCAGGTGTGGCCTCAGCAGTACTGAGTAGAGGGCAAAGATCACCTCCCTCATCCTACTGGCATCACTTCTCATGCAGCCCAGGATACCATTAGCCTTCTTTTCTGCAAGGGCATGTTGCTGGCTCATGTGGTGTCCACCAGGACCCCCAGGTTCTTTTGTGCAAAGCTGCTTTCCAGCCTGTCAACCCCCTGCATATTCTGGTTGTACCTCCCCAGGTGCAGGACTTTGAACTTTCCCTTGTTGAACTTTGTGAGCCCATTTCTTCAGCCTGTCGAGGTCCCTCTGGATGGCAGCACAACCTTCTGGCATATCAGCCACTCCTTCCAGTTTTGTGTCCTCCACAAACTTGCTGAGGGTACACTCTGCTACATCATCCAGATCGTTAATGAAGATGATGAACAGGACTGGACCCACTATTGACTCCAGCTAATTGCCGGCCTCCAACTAGACTTGGTGCCACTCATCACGACCCTCTGGACCTGGCCATTTACCCGATTTTCAGTCCTCCTCACTGTCTGCTCATCCAGCCCACATTTCATCAGGTTGTCTATGAGGATCTTGTGGGAGACAGTGGCAAAAGCCTTCTGAAGATAGAAAGCAGCCTCACAAGAGTACTTGCCAGCTCTCTCAAAAACCTTGAATACAGACCATGGACTTACATGGGTCGAGTTTTCTCAGGTTACCCCTGCCTCAATCTACATCCACTGATGGTAGTTGTCCTTGAACCCTTTCACTAACCACAGAGGCCAGGGACATGTTGTTGGTGAAGACTGAAGTGAACAAGGCACTGGGTGCCTCAGCCTTATCTGTGTGTGCTGTTACTAAACCACCCATTCCATTCACCAATGGGCCCACATTTCCCTTGTTCAGCCTTTTATTACTGATCTCGCAATAGAAGTTCTTGTTGCCCTTGATAAACAGCACAGGTGTCAACTCCAGTTGAGGTTTGACCTCCTAACACCTTCCATGAATCTCTGGGCGGTATTTCTTAAATTCCTTCTCCACAGCCTGTCCCTGCTTGCACCATCTGCATGTACTGCCTGTCTCCAGTGGAGCTCCACCATGAGCTGCTTAGCTCTTCTTAGCTATGTCAGTCTCTTCACAGTCATGTTTCTAGGCTGAGGTGCCAAATGGGTACAGGAGTTATACTGATGTGTTTATAATAGAATGGCAAGCTAGAAAAATCCACATGTATCAGCAAATATATTGGATGAACGTAGATAATGAAAGGATGATGTACTGCCCACTTAAAAAAACCCTCAGCAGATTCACACAACCTTAAATGAAACCAGAGGTGAGGGAAATGTACTTTAACAAAATAGCTAATGAGGTATACAATTAAGATTTAGCATGTTGAGGAAAATTCTAAGGTCTGCTATTTTTAAAGGCATCTAAGGAACTTGGGCAGCCAGTCCCACAGCAGTGCCGATGGAGCTCGATGCCCATGTTCCTTACACACCTTTGCAAATCCCAGCCCACACCTATTCAGGTTTGTGAAAACTTTGAAGATTAATGATAATGGAAAGGTTTCACCCTCACATGTTTTGAAAGTCAATGATAAAATTTTAAAAATTAACATGCAATCTGACAGTAAGCCAATCCAGAGAACAGAGAACAGTAGTGGTAACAGCATGATCACTAGGAACAGAAACATATGGCTGCTGCAGCATTTAAACATGTTGGAGCCAGAAGCAATTTATCTGACAGTGTAACTGATAAAGAAGTACAGTACTGTTACCTCAAGTTGATCAAGCATATACCAAATTCCAGCATCACTCTTCTGTCTCATACAGCTCCATCTAGGAGTGGCCACTCAATACAAGATGCACTTATTGTGCACCTATTCTAGAAGCAATTAGCACCACTGAATAGGAAACAGGCATTTAAGTTATTGTCAACACATCACCAGAACCTAGAATGAAAGACCACTGAATTTGGCCACTTTCATTGACTTCAGTGGAATTTGGATCTATCATACTGCTTAAATATTACATATTCAGGGAGAAAACCAAGTACTCTTCTCAAGGAAATCACTGTTTCAAACAGACTGGACATGGCACACTAAAAAGAAGACGGGATGCACATGGGGATGCATATCTAATATGTATTATATGTCTGCATATAGACACACAAACACACACACATATCATTGTATTTATCTGATCAATGATTCATAGTTTTTGTTCCCTTTTGCTTGAATAAGGATACCAAAACTGTAATGTTGTGTCCAGTCTACACTTCCTTATGGTCAATAATAAGACTGAAAAAAACAGCTAACAGCTTGCATGCATAAAATATTCTCAGGTATTTCATAATTACACTAGAAAGCCAAGTTTGAAAGGCACAAACAGGTTGATATTGAGAAGAGTTTTGATTAAATGATCAAATTTTGCTGCACTGTGAATGAACCTGAAGCTATTTCAGTTAAAAACAAAAAAGTTCTTCTGATTTATTTCAGGAGAGGAAAGGATTAAGATAGGTTTTTTTACAAATATATATCCATTGCCAGATGATCTGTTGGTTTTGTACCAAAAGACTACTTGCTGGCAGCTAGAAGTTTAGAACTCTAAAAACCAAAAAATCTTTTCCTGAAACTCTGAAAGAGGCATATAGAATTGGCTAGTAAAGGTCCCGTGAAACAGATCACATAAACTTAAGGTCTGTTGAGAACTCCTTTAATCCACCAAAGTCCTTAAATAAAACATTATCTATAATGAAGAATTGTGTGCTAGCTGTTTTAAACTCCATGGACAAGAAAAGGTAAATCCACAAAAGAAAACTAAATCAAAAAAGCCTCTGACATTAGTGACAAACTTTGTGGAGCAGTCACAGTTGCTTCAAATGCAGCTTTGGAAGACCTATGCTATCACTTGGAGGCAATTCAGGACTCATCTTTTCCATCCCTCCTTAAATACTTAAAAGATGATCAAATAAAAATTTTTGCCTAGAGATTTTACTGACCTACTGACAGAGTAATTTGGGTATGAAGGGACCATGGGAAGCCATGCGGTTGAACATATGGCTCAAGGCATGCTTAGTATCAAAGCTAGATTAGATTGCCTAGGGCCTTGTCCAATCACCTTCTGAAGTTCTCTGAGGATGGTTATTTCACAACCTGTCCAGGCAAACTGTTCCAGTGCATTAATGCACTAATGGTACTAGAAAATCAATGCAAGCAATGGGAGGTGTCTGACAGCCACTGGGACATTAAGGATTTCCTCTCCTTCCAGCAGTAAGTGATGCAGGGCACCATGTCAAGCAGGACTGCTTCACAGAGGGTTCCCAAGAAGTGGGCTACACACAGGAGCAGTGGCACTTCCATCAAGACTGAGGAGTACAAGGCCCTGCGACCACATGCAATTCCTGGCCACACCAGAACCTAAGAAGATTTTGTAGAGGTGGTCTAGCATGCCCTAGTCTGAAGGGGCAGGATAGTGTCAGTGATACAAAAGACCTGATCTGGAAAATTAGAAACTGGCTTACGTTGAAACTTTCAACTCTTCTGGATGTTACCACATGATGATGTAAAAATGGGTGAAAGCAAGTTGCTTGCATGATGGCAACACAAAAAAGTATGTTGCTCTCAATAAATGTATGTTTGAATGAGGTTCTGAACACAGATTTAATGTCAATCATGAGACTCTGATTTTCTGTTGTGGAGGAGAGAGATGACTCCATCGCAGCTGATTGTCTCTTAATAATAATGCGGTTCTTACTTTGTAAGCAGCTCTATGACTCTGACACACACTTAGCTTTTCCCACATTCTTCCTTTTACTGCTCTTCAATCACTCCCTAACCAACTTACTTTTGTTTCTCTTTTTGAATGATTCATCTTCTACTAAAATTAATTGGGGAACTGACAAGATGGGTCCTGCTATGACCAATTTACTCCGGTTATGCTCTACATTATTTGCAATTTGTCTACTTAGATTGTCAACCCTGTGTTTGTACAGGGCTTAGCGAAATAGGGATCAATACTTGGCTGACTCTTAACCACTGCAATAATAAATACGGTTAACAACAATGTCAGGATTTTTCTTTTTTTTTTTTTTTTTTTAGTCCAAGAACACTAACAGAAACAAATTCATTGAGGAAAGATGAAAACCACAGCGGTTCCCACTGCTCTGTTCTCTCCATTCCACCTGCTGTTTAAATCCAGATTTACAAAGCCAAATAAACAATCATTCTGCCTCAAACTTTGCTCACTTTTTTCACTGTATGAAAGATAAGCCACCAGTACTATACAGAGAGCAATAGTTTGTTCAGCCTCCAATATCTGATATCCTTTACTTCCCAAAGTTACTTTTAGATCATTAAAGAATTTTATCAGCTAGACCTTTTGCACTGATACCCATCAAGAGGAGAAGGGAGCCTCCAGTGTCTGCACGCTGATAAGAAAGTCCTGCTCAGAAAAAATAAATTACCATCTTCTGTCTTAATACTGCTTATTCCTTTCTTTGAACTATAGTCTGTCTCAGAGTGTGATCAACTAAGATTATTGCTTTTCATGCAAAACAAGATCATTATGCTGTCCTACCACCTTCCCATCCCGTATTTAGCTGGTTATAATCCATTGTGCTTGTCATAAAATTACCTTATAAGCATTTGTAGGCAAGAGTATTTATATTACATGATATACAGAGCCTAGCACTTCTCAATCAGGACATTTTTATTATAAGTTCTACCAATAATTTAAAAGTGGGGAAAAGAAAATTCTTTTTTTTATATTTAAACAATTGTAATTTTGCTATCTGAAAAGGTGCAGAGTGTTCAGGGACTGATAAAGATTCCTTTGAGGTAAAAAGGAGTCAAAATCTGATAACCCCCTCCACTTCTATGAGTAGAGGGGACCCAAATGAGCAGCTTTTGACTGAGGATGGACCTATGGATATCTCCTATCTGCAGTTAGACACAATCACTGCCACAGCAGGCAGTTACTATCATCAGACACAATTTATTGTGCAAATGTTCATATTAAAATCAGAAATGTAAGCAATAGCCACTCTATCCACAATGGAATATATGTGGTAAAGCAGTTACTTAAGAATAACTGCATTAGGTCCTTATGACAGTTTTGTCAGAAAGGTTTTTGCACAGGGAAGGGAAAAATGTATCATTGACATCTGCTTTTTTGCCCTCCATAGCTAAATGCATTTTCACCTCTCTTCTCTATACCCTGATATGCTTATGATATATTCCTAAAAAGTCCAACAGCTCACAAATTGATGGATACCAATTTTTCCCATGAAAATTACTGTGACAGAGGAGTGATGCAGGCAGGGACTTAATACATACATACAGTTTAAATACATAGGGAGAGTGTGCATAGCGTGGGGGATGGAGAGGCAAGAGTCATATCATCCTTATCATCAACTGGAGGAGATGTTGGGTTTTCTAGTGGCTGTTTTTACAGCAGCTGAGATCTTTTGAAATCATCCTTCACCAATCAATTCATATTGAGCTCTGCTAACTCTTGTCACTATGCTGTTTTTCTGTCCTTCCCTCTGGATGGTCTTGCTGACCTTGATTCAGCAGAGGAAGACCATAAGGATAAAAACAGCCATCTAGACAGAGAGCAAAAGCATTCACACTACAAGATTTATGCCAGATATTCAGGCCCACAGATGAGGTGGCTGAGTCTGACGGTGCATCATGTTCGGAAAGGTCTCAGGCACCGAAAAGCCAGCACCAGCAGGTGATCCTGATGATCTTGCTGTACATTTAGAATAGGGAAACCAGGGCCTAAGCAGCACAATGGCTGGGAGATCTAACAATTACAAGACTGCTAAAGCTAAGGAACCAGAAGCTGAGTGTCTGAGAGAGGAAAGAACTTTTAGCCAAACTATGTAATTTTTGATTTTGTTTCTGCAAGAATTATCACCTGTAGCAATATCAACTTAATGCAAAAAAGACTGTGGTGGGTTGACCCCGGCTGGACGCCACGTGCCCACCAAAGCCACTCTATCACTCCCCTCCTCAGCTGGACAGGGGAGAGGAAATATAATGAAAGGCTCCTGGGTCGAGATAAGGACGGGGAGAGATCACTCACCAATTACCATCACAGGCAAAACAGACTCAGCTTGGGGAAAATTAATTTAATTTATTACATATCGAATCAGAGTAGAGTAATGAGAAATAAAAAGTAAATCTTAAAACACCTTCCCCCCACCCCTCCCTTCTTCCTGGGCTTAACTTCACTTCTGATTTTCTCTACCTCCTCCCCCCAAGTGGCACAGGGGGACGGGGAATGGGGGTTGTGGTCAGTTCATCACACATTGTCTCTGCCGCTCCTTCCTCCTCAGGGGGAGGACTCCTCACACTCTTCCTCTGCTCCAGCATGGGGTCCCTCCCACAGGAGACAGTCCTCCATGAACTTCTCCAACATAGGTCCTTCCCACGGGGTGCAGTCCTTCACAAACAGACTGCTCCAGCGTGGGTCCCCCAGAGGGTCACAAGTCCTGCCAGCAAACCTGCTCCAGCGGGGGCTCCTCTCTCTACGGGTCCACAGGTCCTGCCAGGAGCCTGCTCCAGTGCAGGCTTCCCACGGGGACACAGCCTCCTTCGGGCACCCACCTGCTCCAGTGTGGGGTCCTCCATGGACTGCAGGTGGGTATCTGCTGCACCGTTAACCTCCGTGGGCTTCAGGGGGACAGCCTGCCTCACCATGGTCTTCACCACGGGTTGCAGGGGAATCTCTGCTCCAGCGCCTGAAGCACCTCCTGCCCCTCCTTCTTCACTGACCTTGGTGTCTGCAGGGTTGTTCCTCTCACATACTCTCACTCCTCTCTCTGGCTGCAGTTGCTGTTGCACAGCAGTTTTTCCCCTTCCTTAAACACGTTACCCCAGAGGCACCACCACCACCGCTGATGGGCTCAGCCTTGGCTTGTGGTGGGTCCATCTTGGAGCCGGCTGGCATTGGCTCTGTTGGGCATGGGGGAAGCTTCTAGCAGCTTCTCACAGAAGCCACCACTGCAACTCCACTGCTACCAAAACCTTGCCATGCAAACCCAATACAAAGACAATGTTAAACTTTCAATTGTCACACAATACAAGTACAAGAATACTTACACTAAGGGAAATATTTTCTATTTTTGATCACTCTGTATTAAAAAGTAAAAAATTCTTTAAATGCAACAATCTTTCAGAATGTTTATGTCAACAAGAACCAGAAAGAGGAAATGAGCTGATTTTTAAGTGTAAGACTGCAGAAAATCCAAATGTATTACCTGTCTATAGTCAGATAGACAATTAAAAAAACAAAACAAAACAAAACAAAACCACACCCCCAATAAAAACCCAAAACTTGATAATACGGATTACTTAGTCTAATGTCTTTGTGCAACATATTTAAGCAGATTCTTGAAACATGAAGTAGTCAGGCCAGTTTCATTTAGTTTATTCATGTAATCAATATTGTCACACTAAATATTATTGTATGAAATGAACTGCACTTACAAAGAGGTACCACAGTGCTATTGTGACCATGAGAAGCAGCAAGCCCTGCTCTGGACGTTCTGACCAGGACCGGTAGCATGCTTGCTGCAGGATATCTTCTCACACAGCTTTGCACAGTTAATCATTTCTGCCGGTTGCTGTAAAGGAAGGGATGCAGAATCCTCACCCTTCCTCCACATACTTTTCTCTGCTTTACTGGAAAACTGACTAATACAGGGTTAGAGAGAAGAATACAGCCGTATTCCAACTGAATGCAAGGACTGTTATTCTACCTTGCCTTTACAATTGTGGCTTAGTGGCAGATACTTGCCTTAGCCTCCAGCTGTGCCTTTCTTAAGATTCTGGGAATACTCTGGCCTCCAGCAAGTTTGCAAGCTAGAAAGCAGGACCCAAGTCCAGTGCATACAGCAATCAATGTCTTACACTATCAATATTCTTTTCTAAAGTGTGAGGTAGAAGATTCCTGACAACGCAGCTCCAGTAGAGTCAGTCAGTCCAGAGATGGTAAAATATGACCACTGCATCCTTAACATGAATTCCTCAGGTATCCACAGGACTGTGAGTCAAACTGTGCTGCACTCTGCTAAGGGCCTACTCTGCCCAGCTCTGCCAAGCAGAAAAGGCAAACTGTAAAATGACATTGGCTAGAAAGAGCAGCTATCATTGCCTGGGAGGGATTCTCTTTCTCATGTTGTCAACATAAGCTCTAAATTCAGTGATAAAAAGATATGAAGGAGAGAGCTGGATATCAAGCCTGAGGAAAGGCAAATTATAATGATTCCATATTAGCTGTTAAAAAACCTCATTCAAAACACAAGATCCAGGATTTTGCAGCAATGCAGAGTGTTTCAGGCTTCATAAAGACACATATTCAAGGTTTTAATTAGCACTGTGACAGTTTTGAAACTTCTGTCAATCAATCTTTGGTGAAAAAAACCCACTTGTCAAGTTTGCATGCCCAGGGAGACTTAAATTGAAATTAAAGTTAATATTAAAAGTTGGGAAATAATTAGGGCACCAGGAAAAAGAATCCGGAGAAAAAGAAAGCTGCAAGAGGAAAAGCATGTAACTAATTATGCTTTTTACTTTTTCTAATTAATCCTTATTCCAGTCCCAGCCCACCTTTAATAAAATTAATGAATGATTACACAGGGAGTATTATACTGTTCAATATTTGGTTATGCAGATTTGCCATGCCACATGCACACATAAAAGCAGGCCCAAATGACCAAGTATGTGCCCATCAGAAATGCAGCAGAACAGTCTACACTATACAAATGAGATTCCCAAACTCATATGTACAGTTTATTAGCATATTCACACAGCCCAGTTTCAAGTGCAAAAGCAAAGTTGTGTATTCCCTAAAGCCTGCTCAAGAAGATTACAGAGGATGTTCACATAGAACAAAAGGGTATCAGCATCAAACGCTTCCATTCTCCAGTCGGTGCAGCTCCCATGCAAAAGCTGAAATCTGGGAGGACTGAAAACATTAGTTTGTGAAACAGAATTGTGGGAAAGATAAAACTACTGTGAGACAGGCACCCAACACAGTAAACTAACAAGACTGCACAAGGCAAAAGCAACAAGGGAGTGAAACATGGAGGAAAACCTGACATTGTGTTCTGAACAGACAGTTGGGTGAAGGGAATACACCAGAAACCCTCAATGGAGAAGATAAGCAAGACTTTATTTTGCTAAAGGAGAAATGAGAATCATTGTCATAGGTCCTGAAGCTACCACATCCATATAAACACATAGATGGGAGTGAGGGGATGTGCACACATGCGGTTTATAGACAGAAACATACACAAAACATACAAAATGCCCTATATAAGTATATACAAAAACTCCTTTATCTACAATGTCAGTTAAGAGATGCAATAACATTTATATTTTTTCAAGCAACCAGCTGTTCATGGTGCATACCTGAAATATCTGTATTACTTTAAGGCAAAGATCCTGATGCTGTTGTCTTCACAGAGAGGTCTAAGAAATAGAATGAAATTACATACCCCATGAATAGGAATTGTATCTATAACTGCTGTAGCTGTCCTGCAACACGGCTAATACCCTATGTCTGACTCACTGAGCAAAAGTGGCATCTTCTGCAATGTTTTGTGAACCTGAAAATTAAGTGGCAACTAAGACAGGAGAAGGAAAACTCAGCTCCCAGCCAGCAAAGGAGTTCAGTTCCCACCACTGTCCTACTTCAGAAGCCCTAGCTTCATTAAAGGAATATGCGAGGTCCCTCCAAAGTGGTAGTTCATAATCCTATCGTCAAAAAAAAAAAAGCTTTGGTAAGGGCAAGCTTCACCTTATGAGATTTTTTACTATAGACTCAGAGAAGCTGCTTTTGCATAGCTGCTCTGTGCACGCATGGGGTTCTACTTCTGGGAAAAAAAGTGATGTACAGTATTCTGGAGAAGTCTATGTGCACTCTACTCTCTAGTGGCCAAGTCCTCCGCTGGGAAGGTAATATCTTTCCCAGCTCTTTCCCTTTTTTCTCCAAGAAAGCCACCAGAGTTCAGGCTTGCTTAAATGTGAACCTAAATGCTAAATGATGTTGATATAAATAAGTCAGACACACAGTCTCTTTCACTCCCTTTGTATTTAAAATCTTACTGAGTACATGAAAATAAGTCCAGGACCTCTCCATAGCTCACTAATGCCTCTTAATAATTCTGCAGCTCAACCATAAGATGAATGGACAAGCTGAATTGGCTCCCACATATTCACTCTTTTCCAATCCAACTTTCTTATCCTTACTTTCTCTTTTATTTCCCAAAGTAGAGATGCTGGACCTTCAAACAAGAGACACAGCTGAACAGTTCCCTGTAATGCTCCCACTGAAACTGTAACTGTATTTCATCTCACCTTTTATACAAAAAGGGTATCATTACTTTTAACAGGCACCTAAGATATAAAAAGCCAACATCTGCACTCTTTTTTCTTGAGGACCACAGTGAAACAAGGTAACTGCACAAAAATTTTATTTTATGAAAAAGCTGCTTTACTTCCAAAAAAGGCAAATATTATTGCAACATTTCTCAGCAGAGAAGTTCCACCTGCTTCAGAAAGACTGCTGTTAAACATTTCTGCAAGAACATGGTTAGATGCATCAAAACACCTATGTTCAGTTTCACAAACTGCTAATACTTCAAACTGCCAACATAAACAGCTTTCCATGACCCCTACCTGCCTTTATGCATGTACAGTTCCGCTGGCAAATATATAGTATTTGAAAATGTATTGCAAACTGAAATGATATCCACTGCTTAACTTAGCCCTGTGCATTAAGGCTATATTTGCTGCTACTTCTAATACATGCCCTGTGAGGATTATGTTTTTAAAACAGATCCTTTAGTGTCTACAGTTTTAACAGACATGTCACTGCAAACATGTACAGACAAATATTGTGACACGAGTTCTTCATTAGAACAAATACAGGTCTATACAGTTTTTCTTTTTCTGTATAGAGGGTAAAGCATCAGATAGGTCCAGAAAGACAATTAAAAAGAAAGACAGTGCATCTTAATCACAGGGCTTTTCCTATCTATTTTTTCCAGTAGTTACTTAAAACCACTAACTTGAAATCAGTCACACGCTGTCTTCAGAAGTTCACTCAATCAAAGGGCCAAGCTCTGAGTAATCAAAGATCTTAAATCACTGGAGCTCCCAACATCAGCCACAGGAGGATTAAAAATCCAGTAGCCAGAACTCAATTCTTCGATCTAGCGAGCACCAGCGCATTATGAGAAGTCCCTAAAGCCCTAGATCACAGCCCAGCCTTTGCCTACTGTGGAGCTAAGTGGAAACCGTCTTTAATTCCTTAGGAGATCCTATCTTGCCAGATGAAAATAGATATTGGCCTCTGTGTGTAGGATGATTAGAAGAATGGAAGAGGATTAAAAAAGATGCAAGGGGAAAGGCTCAGAGTGACTCATTTACATGGTATTACCGCTGACAGATAGGTGTTAACAGAACAGAGCAACCTAAAGGCAAAACTGTATCTGAATTAAAGCTGTATTTATTTACTCAAGTTATAAAGGGATTAAGTCCTGTTTATTTTACCACATCCAGCACTGTTTTATCTATTAAGCACTTTGATGCTTACTCAATTGTTCTGTGTCATGCATTGCACAGCTGTTTGGGGATGTGTTTATCTTCATTTAAAACAGAAGCTTTTAAATGTTTCAAACATAAAATATAGATGCTAATGGCAAGTTAAACATTCACGGCTGTCTTCTTGTCTCTCTAAATGGAGACATTTTTAAAACAGACAATGGGAAAAGTAAAAAGCACATTTATAAGTACTTTGTAGATTGCTGACAGGAAGAACCAAATACAGGAGAGTGAGTATGTGTCACACATACACGTGTGAACACAAAGGCAGTGTCACTGACACAAAACCATTGTATTTCTATTAATTTCTAATTATTCAAAAAGATTTAATTAGGCAGGAAAATGATTTAGCAAAAATTCCATCCAAGCCAAACCATCAGTCTTTTTGGGGATCAGTGAGTTTTCCCAAAAGCCAATTTAACATCTCATGAGATAGTTACCATCTTACCCTCAGTGAAGCCCTGTAACAGCTGCTCCCAGGTGACCCAGTTCTCAGGGGACTACAGAAACTTTCCCTGCTCTGCCAGCAACACCAGAAAACCAGTTATTTGTAAGACCCAGTCTCAGTACTGCTTGACTGCTCTTATACCCTTAGGTGCTTCATTTACCATCCCAAGTTTGCACATGATCCTTATTATCTTCTGGGAACTGAAAAGCTAACTGTACCACTTAGCTCACCCTTCCCTGCTTGTGCTCCAGCAGACCCTACTTTCCTTCTCTTCTCCTCTTCCTGCTCATTGCAATAATGTTACTTTGCAAATGTTTGTGTCATAGCCCAAACCTAGCCAACTCATTTTGTATGAAGTATGGTGAGAGTGGTTAGAAGATAGGAGGGGATGAAGACAGAGAGAGGCACAGAGAATCTTTCAGATTTTCATTTTTCAGTCCCATACAGAACTATCATTGCTCAGTGCTGTTATAGGTTTGCCCACGTTCATACTCTCCACAAGGAAATATTTACAAAGCCATCAGGACTCACTCGAGTGTAATCACACTCGATCCTGTCAGTAACATCACAAGTTTTGTCTTCTAATGCTACGTCTTCTGGTTCCAGCTGGCACAGAACTGATGTGCTAAGAGGCTGTGGGGATGGACTTCTGCATGTTTCTTTTCAGTAGAGAATAAAAGCGCAGGTAAAAGACAATGGAAAATAACTTCTGTCCCAAATAGTACAAGAAATAGGAACATGCTTCTACAATCTGAGCACCCAGCTCCCTGCAAAACCACAGATAATAAGACTTGCCGTTGTACCCCAGACCCATTATAAGAGGCCCATTCCAGATGAAATAGAAGCAAAGCTAAGTACTTAGTAGGAAAAACTTCCATGTATTGCTGGGAAAAGCTGTGCTTCTTTTGTTATTAAGGCATCTCACTCTTCTTTGCGGAAGGCTTATTATTCATAGGAAGCTATCTATGCCATGATGGCCAGTAAAATCTGTGCAAACACTTATGAATCCAAGCCCCATGCCCCAGAAAGGTTATCATTAAATGGGCAAGAAAAACAAACAAGCAAGCAAACAAACAAACTCTCCCCCCCCCAGAAAAAACAACCAACAAACAAACAGAAAAATGGATTGAAGACATAAGCGATAAATTCAGTCCTGCCTTGAGAAAGCACCCAGGAACCTTCACGTCATGTAGGGCAAGCAACCCCCTTTAGGTCTAAGGGTCAAGCAGCATGTCTGTAGCTGGATTCATATCTCCATGTTTGTCACAATTAGGTCCTCCTTCCAGTCACCTGAGCCGTCCCTGGCTCTCTCGACATGCTCCTCAACCATCCCAAGCACTTTTTGCAGTAGTGTTCTCGACCCTGCCTGAGATGCTACTCCTGCCTTGAAGCATGACCTACTTACAGTTGATTTTGAAAGATAGTGTGACCCTGACATTGTTGAAGATTTTTTTCTTGGTAGTGCAGTTCCTTGTATTCTCCTACAAGATCAGACTCTGCCATTAATACTTTAGATGTGAATACTAGCCCTGCTACATCAGGTACACTATTATGCACAAAGGAAACAAGATTGAAGTAAACAAGATTTTCAGGCATTAAATAATAATAAAAGAACCCAGAGACTTTAACCAGCCTTTTTTACAGAGCTTCAATGCCTCCTAAAATAAATAGGTCAGTGTTGATAGAAAGACTGGGCTCTGATTTTATCCTTCTGTATTTTCAGAATGCTTCCCAGCATCCAAGCACAATATGAAGAAAATCCACAGGCCTATCTGTTCATGCTTCTCTAGCTTTAGTATTGATATTAATGCCAACAAAATTAGTAATTTGACAATTAGTTTTCCACTTACCTGAAAAAACATGAAAGGCAGAAGGAAAGTAGTTTAACTAGATTATAATGTGGCTGTGACAAGTCAGGTTCCTGTCATGTTACAGCCTTCCAACTTTAACATTTTCATGTCTGCTTGGCAGGTTATTAAAATAAATGAGGGTGTGTTGGACTGCTGTTGCACTTTTCTCTAATGGGAGTTCAGGAATTTGCAAGCCACTACCGTAAATTGACCGATCGTGAAGTCTGAAAGAAGTTGGCTAAAGTGGACAATTAGGAGCATTTCTCCACAGCTGAGTGAAATATTCCTTGTTATTTTAATAATTCAGGCACAGGCTAATTTTCGGAGGCTGAGTTTGTCAAGATAATGTGCCTTGTGCTTGTCTGCTTGTCATTTTTAACTCAATCCCACATGTTACAGGTGCAGTCTAGCTTACAAAACAGGCAAATCACTCACAGCAGAATTTGCATATAGAATATAGATATATTGTACTAAGGAAAAACAGTCCAAGAAGTCAACAGATAGCTGTGATAGGAATGCACATGATGGTAAAAACTTTTGATGTTTGATAGCTGTTGTATCCCTCTTTATGCTGATATAATCAAAGGTGTTATTTGGCACTATTCATACACAAATATGTATAATGTAAAGCATCACGTAGATCTCTTCGTAAAGAGAGATGGTACGGCCACAGGAATCCCATGTGGCGTGCAGATGTTCTGGGTAGACTCAGTTACCTTTTTCAACCTAAAACATCTCAATGTCAAAAAATGTGGAATATGCAGGGAATAGTTGCTTCCTTCAGCTGAGTCACCTTTATGAAAGATGAAGCAGTTTCTATAGACATTATTATACACAAGTTCTGAAGGCAAAGGCTACACTACTGAGACAGAATTCTGAAACCTCCAAATCTCTTTTCTCTTCTATGTTACTTACCAGTGGCTTCTTCTCTGAGAGGCCGTGAGAATGGCATTCTCACCACGCATTTTTCTCTCATTTTCTCAAGCTGGATTTCTGGCTTAACCTCAACACATACAGAAGCATGTGTTCAGGTCCAAACTGGTTGGAAAATCTTTGACTTGCTACAGGCTTCCCCTGCAGATTTAAGGCTTAGCAATGAGCCAGGAGAATTCATTCCAAGACAAAACAACTGCAAATATGCAGTGGATGAAGCATTCCCAAGACAGCTTCTTGAAGGTCAGCTCAGACCTCCAAAATACCAGCCTATAATGAAGACACCAGGAACTATATCATCCTAACGCACATCTTCACACTGCAGCAACCTTGGGAAAGGCACTGCATACCTTCCCTGACATGCCTTGCTAGCTTCATAACCCCAGAAGCCCATTACAATGACCATCAGGGATGGACACCCAGGGAAGAAACACTGCACTCATGAGAGTGCAGTTAGATGTTTACACAGAGGGCAAAGAATCCCAAATTACTTGTGAAGCCTGAGCAATAGCTGCCTCTTAGTCTTCTCCACCATGACATATACACACACACACACGTATGTATGTGTATATGTATCTGTTTATATATGTATATATATGAATATATATTTGTATATATGCATTTATCTATTTTAAGGTGTAGGTGTAGGCAAATTCAATTCATTACTGCCATTTTATCAACCAGATTTCTCCCTTGAGGTCACACAAAAGAGCTCCTTCCTAGAAGACAACGCAACATACCTCTTTGAGCTCACCAGTCAAAAGAGTCATGATGCCACCTGATCTCTGGTGTTGCCATCACCCCTGTATATTCAAGTAGCAATGGAGCAATACTACCATCTCCTACTATGAAGCAAAACTGAAGGCAATTTTATTAACTGGGTTGAGAGATGGAGGTCATGGATCCCCAATGGCAACAAAGAAGAGCCCATTAAAACTTGAAGGACCATGAAAGGTCTGGTGGAGAGAGAATGCACTTCCACTTAACAGTGACGTGGTATGAATGCGTATGATGTGGTATGACCACATTTGGAGTACTGTGTGTACTGTGTCCAGTTCTGGGCCCCCAGGTTTAATAAGGACAGAAAACTGCTCGAGCAAGTCCAGCAGAGAGCTACAAAGATGATCAGAGGACTGGAGCATCTCCCTTATGAGGAAAGGCTGAGAGGCCTCGGTTTGTTCAGCCTGGAGAAGAGAAGACTGAGGGGGGATCTTATCAATGCTTATAAATATTTGAAGGGTGAGTGTCAAGAGGATGGGGCCAGACTCTTTTCAGTGGTGCCCAACAACAGGAGAAGGGGCAATGGGCACGAGTTGGAACACAGCAAGTTCCACTTAAACATGAGAAAAAACTTCTTTACTGTGAGGGTGACAGAGCCCTGGAACAGGCTGCCCAGAGAGGTTGTGGAGTCTCCTTCTCTGGAGACATTCAAAACCCACCTGGACGCAGTCCTGTGCACCCTGCACTAGGTGTCCCTGCTCAAGCAGGGGGCTTGGACGAGATGATCTCCAGAAGTCCTTTCCAACCCCTACTATTCTTTGATTCTGTGATTCTATGAATGCCTAAAATAATGTGCCATGAGAGTTCCTGTTCTCAGGCCATTCTTAGAGATATTCTAAAACACTGAGAACAATCTGAATTCCAATATTTGCATGCAAACCAGGCTATCCATGTGTGGACATGAACATTTATCATATATTATTCATTCCTGATTGCATTTTGAAAGTTTCAGTCATTCAGTCAAGGAGAAAACTCAGTCCTAGGCAGCTGAGCTGCCACTCAGCATGAGGAATGAACAGCACAGGGTGAACAGCAAACAGTTCAACAATTCACTCTCAAAGACTATTCTTATAAAATTGTCCATGTAACAAACCATATCCATAAACAAGCAACTTGCACTCAGCAATTTGCAAACACAATTCATGGAATTAATTACATGTTATAAATTAGTCTGAACAGCTCTGATCTTCACACACGAGAAGCAAAAGTCTTTATGTCAGACCTAAGACATTGCTAAATAATTAAATAGTGTAGATGAGGATTTAAAGTCTATGCACACTACCACTTTCAAAGAATTTAACTTCAGAAGCTTCAGAAAGGGGACTTCGGCTGCTGCATCTAGACTTGTGGGAGGAAAAGGTCAACATATGAGCCTAAGACCATTCTCAGTGAAACTTGCTATCTCTGCAAGGTAACAATGAGCAGTAAGGACAGCCAGCAAAACTCATCTCTGGTCAAGTAGAGCATGAAGCACCCAAAGATCAACATTGGATCAGAATCAACACAAATGTCAGACCTCCAGCTTGAGAGGTGCCTTCAAGAGGGAATAAACCAAAGCTAACAAATCACAATATTACTGAGATGGCAAAAGAAATATCTATAGTCTCATCCCCGCAACTATCATCCTATGGTACCTCAAGTTAAAAAATTAAAATCTTTCCCAGGAAAGAAACAAGATGAGCAGAAGAAACATGTAAGCTGGTGACTTCACTCCTCCTGCAAAAGAACAATGTCTCAACGTGTTACTGATGCCTATTTACTCATTTATTTCCCCTTCTCTCCAGAAGATTTTAGCAGAAAGCTTCTCTCCATTGTGTTCCCCAGCCCCCATGTCCTCTCAGAGGAGAAAGGGGAAGAAGGAGACTGCATTCTTGTTTATGTGTCAGGCTTATACTTATGTAAATATGATAGAGTTGTGTTGCTTTATATTAGGTTGCAGGATCAAGAGGCATGACATCACTTCTGGTAGTATAGACTCCATGCCTTTTCAGGACTAGATAACATATAGCCAATTACCTCTGAAAATGACTGGAGGATCTTTGCTTGTGGTTCAAAAAACACAGAAAATCTTTTTTTTTTTGTTTTTTAAAAAAATAAGTTACTTTTGTTAAAGACAGGCATTTGAATCCAATGTGTGTCAACAATACGTATCAAGTACACTGAATATGGAACTTAAAATGCCAAGAACATTACACCTGGCATTTTGAATTTGTAACAACAGAATACATGGTGTATGTTTGGTCCTCAAAATACATTTTAGTGGCCAAGGGGAAGGAGGGAATTGCCATTATCAGCAAAAAATTGAGGCCAAAAACTAACCATAAACAATTCTTCCATATTTAGAGGTTAAGGAACATATTCACAAATGCTAGTGTTTGCCTAATTGTTTATGTGTCTAGCATTGAGCAAATCTGAGTTCACACACACTTTGTCTCTTTAACACTAGAGGGAATATCTCAACGCTTAGAGATTTGCAGCCATTATTTTGCAGAATGAGAGCACACTGGTGTGTATGAATGCAGATATTCCCCATATGTACATGCAGATGTAATATTTTAATGCAGATGCACTGAAGGCCCTTTTATAAACTTAAAATTATCTTAAAATAAACTTAATCTTAAAAATACTTACATTAAAATATTTGTATATAGAACTGAATTTGAAGCAGTATATGTAAATTCTTACATGCTGTACTCTCAGTCTGGTTAATATCTGCAGTTCTCTTTCCCATACAACTGTTAATGCCTACATTTTATTACAGAGATGTAGATTCAGAATCCTGAATTTTCCAATAGAAGAACAGAGCAACTACATTTCTATTATCATGCTTTCCTCCTTTTTTTATTCAGCATAATTACTAACCAATCCTATTGTCTGAATAATTTTTGCAGCTTTACCTGATATTTAATAAACAGAGACTGAAACTGGTTGAAACTCTCTCCTAAATGAAAGAAGATATGACACCTCTTTTTAACAGAAAAACTGTAGTTCCTTCAAGGTTCCATTTATGGGTATACATAAAGACAAATATAAGTCCAAGCCCATTTAATTCTGCATTGTTACACATAATGAAGCCTGAAATATTTCAGAGAGAATAAGCATTTGACATTTATAGACACTGTTGTGGTTTAGCCCCAGTCAGCAACTAAGCACCACACAGCCGCTCGCTCACTCCCCGACCCTTGCGGGATGGGGGAGAGAATCGGAAGGGCCAAAGTAAGAAAACTCGTGGGTTGAGATAAGAACAGTTTAATAATTAGAATAAAACAGCAATAATACTAATATAATGAAAAGGAAAATAATGAGCGAGAGAGAGATGAAACACTAGAAGGAGAGGGAAAGAAAAAAAAACAAAACCAAAACTGAACAACAAGTGCTGCAACTGCTCACCACCCGCCGACCGACGCTGCCGGTCCCCGAGCCGCGATCGCTGCCTCCCCCAGCCAATTCCCCCCAGTTAATATACTGGGCATGACGTCACATGATATGGAATACCCTCTGGCCAATTCGAATCAGCTCTCCTGGTTGTATCCCCTCCCGGCTTCTTGTGCACCTGGCAGAGCATGGGAAGCTGTAAAGTCCTTGACTAGTGTAAACACTACCCAGCAACAACTAAAACACCAGGGTGTTATCAACATTATTTACATACCAAGTCTAAAACACAGCACTATGCTAGCTACAGTGAAGAAAATCAACTATCCCAGCTAAAACCATGACAGTATCCACCCCTTATTCCATACCATTTACGTCATGCTCAGGTCTCATACTATCCAATATGACCTCAATAACCACCACCCGCCTCCCCATCCTTTGATGACATACGTAGATATCATTTATCATTCCCGTAGTCTATGGACCATCTCTGTAGAACATCTGTAGAGGGTCCACACATGTCCATTGAGTTCATTCAGTCCATAACTTTGGGCTCCATCTATCGTAACAGTCTTTCAAGGCCGGAGAGATGGTCTGCGTGGTGTTGGATTGTTGCATGCTGAAGCCAGTCTTTGTTCCACCACCGCTACACGTTGCTTGGTTCAATCAAAGTTCATTCTTCATTAATTTTGGAAATTCTTACTATGATACCATTGATACAGCATATAGCAACCATAGGAGTGATGACATACAATATCATATAGCAATTAACAGCATACCGTTCAGTTCATTGGCTATTTTCACCCAAAATCAAATCCCCTTGAGGCACACATCGAACTCCTCCATCCTCCCGCATTACCCACCAAGTGCACCCAGGTCCTCGAGCAAAAGCAATCCCACGAATGGGTTTGCCTTTGCCTGAGACAGGAATAACCCAGACGGTTTTCCCCAGCATATTTTTTACATGCACTACAGGGACTTTACCCCCTTCCACAGTACGTAAGAGTTCTGACTGGGCAGGCCCAGCTCGATTGGCAGATCCCCTAGTGTTGACTAACCAGGTGGCTTTTGCTAAATGTGTATCCCAGTGTTTGAATGTCCCACCCCCCATTGCTCTCAGTGTAGTCTTTAACAGTCCATTGTATCGTTCAATTTTCCCAGAGGCTGGTGCATGATAGGGGATGTGATACACCCACTCAATGCCATGCTCTTTGGCCCAGGTGTCTATGAGGTTATTTCGGAAATGAGTCCCGTTGTCTGACTCAATTCTTTCTGGGGTGCCATGTCGCCATAAAACTTGTTTTTCAAGGCCCAGGATAGTGTTCCGGGCGGTGGCATGGGGCACGGGATATGTTTCCAGCCATCCGGTGGTTGCTTCCACCATTGTAAGCACATGGCGTTTGCCTTGGCGGGTTTGTGGCAGTGTGATATAATCAATCTGCCAGGCCTCCCCATATTTATACTTCAGCCATCGTCCTCCATACCACAGAGGTTTTACCCGCTTGGCTTGCTTGATTGCAGCGCATGTTTCACATTCATGGATGACCTGTGCAATAGTGTCCATGGTCAAGTCCACCCCTCGGTCACGAGCCCATCTGTATGTTGCATCTCTTCCTTGAGGGCCTGAGGTGTCATGGGCCCACCGAGCTATATATAGTTCACCTTTATGTTGCCAGTCTAGATCTACTTGAGCCACTTCAATCTTAGCAGCCTGATCCACCTGTTGGTTGTTCTGATGTTCTTCAGTGGCCCGACTCTTGGGGACATGGGCATCCACATGACGTACCTTCACAACCAGGTTCTCCACCCGGGCAGCAATACCTTGCCACAATGCAGCAGCCCAGATGGGTTTGCCTCTGCGCTGCCAGTTGTTCTGCTTCCACTGCTGTAACCACCCCCACAGGGCATTTGCCACCATCCATGAATCAGTATAAAGATAGAGCACTGGCCATTTTTCTCGTTCAGCAATGTCTAAAGCCAGCTGGATGGCCTTTACTTCTGCAAACTGACTTGATTCACCTTCTCCTTCAGCAGTTTCTGCGACTTGCCGTATAGGACTCCATACAGCTGCCTTCCATCTCCGATGCTTCCCCACCAGACGACAGGACCCATCAGTGAACAGGGCATATTGCTTCTCATTTTCTGGCAGTTTGTTATACAGTGGGGCCTCTTCAGCACGTGTCACCTCCTCTTCTGGTGACATTCCAAAATCTTTGCCTTCTGGCCAGTCCATGATCACTTCCAAGATTCCTGGGCGGCTGGGGTTTCCTATTCGAGCCCGTTGGGTGATCAGTGCGACCCACTTACTCCACGTAGCATCAGTTGCATGATGTGTAGAGGGGACCCTCCCTTTGAACATCCAGCCCAGCACCGGCAGTCGAGGTGCCAGGAGGAGCTGTGCCTCGGTACCGATCACTTCTGAAGCAGCTCGAACCCCTTCACATGCTGCCAATATCTCTTTTTCAGTTGGAGTGTAGCGTGCTTCGGACCCTCTGTATCCCCGACTCCAGAACCCTAGGGGCCGACCTCGGGTCTCCCCTGGTGCTTTCTGCCAGAGGCTCCAGGTAGGGCCATTCTCCCCGGCTGCAGTGTAGAGCACGTTTTTTACGTCTTGTCCTGCCCGGACTGGCCCAAGGGCTACTGCATGAACTATCTCCTGCTTTATCTGTTCAAAGGCTTGTCGTTGCTCAGGGCCCCATTTGAAATCATTCTTCTTCCGGGTCACTTGATAGAGAGGGCTTACAATCAGACTGTAATTTGGAATATGCATTCTCCAAAAACCCACAACGCCTAAAAAAGCTTGTGTTTCCTTTTTGCTAGTTGGTGGAGACATGGCGGTTATTTTGTTGATCACATCCATTGGGATCTGCCGACGTCCATCTTGCCATTTTATTCCCAAAAACTGAATCTCCTGTGCAGGTCCCTTCACTTTACTTTGTTTTATGGCAAAACCAGCCTTCAGAAGGATTTGGACTATTCTCTTCCCTTTCTCGAAAACATCTTCTGCTGTGTTGCCCCACACGATGATGTCATCAATGTACTGAAGGTGTTCCGGAGCTCCACCCTGTTCCAGTGCAGTATGGATCAGTCCATGGCAAATGGTAGGGCTGTGTTTCCACCCCTGGGGCAGTCGATTCCAGGTGTACTGGACACCCCTCCAAGTGAAAGCAAACTGTGGCCTGCACTCTGCTGCCAAAGGGATTGAGAAGAATGCATTAGCGATATCAATTGTGGCATACCACTTGGCTGCCTTTGACTCCAGTTCGTATTGAAGTTCTAGCATGTCCGGCACGGCAGCACTCAGTGGCGGAGTGACTTCGTTCAGGCCACGATAGTCTACTGTTAGTCTCCACTCTCCATTAGACTTCCGCACTGGCCATATGGGACTGTTAAAGGGTGAACGGGTCTTACAGATCACTCCTTGGCTCTCCAGTCGCCGAATGAGCTCACGGATGGGAATCAGGGAGTCTCGGTTGGTGCGGTATTGCCGCCGGTGCACTGTTGTGGTGGCAATTGGCACCTGTTGTTCTTTGACCTTCAGCAACCCCACAACAGAAGGGTCCTTCGAAAGACCGGGCAAAGTAGACAGCTGTTTAATTTCCTCCGTCTCCAAGGCAGCTATACCGAAAGCCCACCTGTACCCTTTTGGGTCCTTGAAATACCCTCTCCTGAGATAGTCTATGCCAAGGATGCACGGAGCCTCTGGGCCAGTCACAATGGGGTGCTTTTGCCACTCATTCCCAGTTAGGCTCACTTCAGCCTCCAATACAGTTAGCTCTTGGGATCCCCCTGTCACTCCAGCAATACAGATGGCTTCTGCCCCTACATAGTGTGATGGCATTAGGGTGCACTGTGCACCGGTGTCCACTAGAGCCTTATACTCCTGTGGGTCAGATGTGCCAGGCCATCGAATCCACACAGTCCAGTAAACCCGGTTGTCCCTTTCCTCCACCTGGCTGGAGGCAGGGCCCCTCTAATTCCAATTGCAGAATTCGCAACCCACTTCTTGTGAATGGGAATCAGAAGTCTCCCTATTAAGATCACGGATAGAATCAGCGCTTCTACTCCTCTGTCTGGGGAACTGCCTACTGGAAACTGGAGCAGCAACTCTCCTGGAGGTCCCCCCTTGAGTGGTTGTTTTTCCTTGCAACTCACGTACCCGTGCCTCCAGGGTTGAGGTAGGTTTTCCATCCCACTTCTTCATGTCCTCTCCATGGTCACGCAGGTAAAACCATAGGGTGCCCCGTGGTGTGTATCTTCTCTCTTGAGCAGAAGGACGCTTACTCCTAATGGCCGAGATATTGGTCCGTACAGGTAGGGAGTAGGATATATCTTCTTTGATTTGCTGGACCTCCTGGGACAATTTCTCCACAGCTGAGACGAGGGAGGAAGAGACATGTGCTTCATAATCCCGGAGTTTATCAATCACATCCCCTACCGTTGATGCCTCTTCATCTTTCCAGGACATTACTGCCAGGGAGTTTACATGGGATGATGGTGCGCTCCGTACAAACTTCCGCCACATGGGTCGTGTGCACTGCGCTTCATCTGGATCTTTGGATGACTGTTCACTACCCAGGTCACCATAAATCACCTCAAGCACAGCTAATTCTCTCAGGTACTGGATACCTTTCTCCATGGTGGTCCATTTTCCAGGGCGATATATAACATCTTCCTTGAAGGGGTACCTTTCTTTCACAGCAGACAGGAGTCGCCTCCAGAGGCTGAGGCCTTGTGTCCCTTTTCCAATTGCTTTGTCAATGCCCCCGTCCCTAGAAAGGGATCCCAGTTGTTTGGCTTCCTTACCCTCTAATTCCAGGCTACTGGCCCCGTTATCCCAGCATCGGAGCAGCCAGGTGACAACATGCTCACCTACACGACGGCCGAAATCTTTTCGTATATCTCGCAGCTCACTTAAGGATAGGGATCGGGTAGTTTCCGTCTCTTGTACAAGTTCTTCCTCTTCCTTCTCCTCTCTTAGTAACGGCACTGCTTCTCCATCATCCTTTTCTAAACGAGTTGACTTTCTCTTTGAAGATTTCTTCTTTTGTATAGGGGCAACTGATACTGGCACGGGTTGATTCTCCGATTCAGCTTCAGTGTCCGTCATGGGTGTTTGAGTGGTCACAGTGCCTGTCGTCGGGCTTGGAGCTGCTGCAGTGCCTGTTGTGGGGGTTTGAGGGGCCACAGTGCTTGTCGCTGGGCTTGGAGCTGCTGCAGCGCCTGTTGTGGGGGTTTGAGGGGCCACAGTGCTTGTCGTTGGGCTTGGAGCTGCTGCAGCGCCTGTTGTGGGGGTTTGAGGGGCCACAGTGCTTGTCGCTGGGCTTGGAGTAGCCGCAGGGCCTGTCATTTTCCCTTGGTGGTACTGAATACTGTTGAATAGGGCTCAGTAGGCATGGGCCAGGCCCCAACACATTGCAATGATTTGTATCTCTCTGGAATTGCTAGGGTGACAGCATACTTCCTCCAAATATTCCACTAATTTTTCAGGATTCTGCACTTGTTCAGGGGTAAAGTCCCAAAACACTGGGGGTGCCCACCGTCTCAGGCACTTGCCCATACTCTCCCACATACCCTGCCACCCATAATTACCGAGCCTTGGGGCAGATCTCTGGATGATATTCTTGAATTGCTTATTAACCTTAGACAAAACCGAAACAATCTGCCATAGGAATATCAACAGATGTATCTTAACTACCCAAGGATGTTCAAGATACTGAAAAGTTGTTGTAATGAAGGAGGAGACATTACAGAAGATGGTAGCTAAGGTGCCATTCTGTATTTCCTCCATAAAGAACCTCTCAGAAGAGGAGGTATAATTGCTAATTGTCTCCATGAGGTGGTACCCGAAGTACAGTAACAGCTTCCATGCAAGACCCAAATAACCGATAAAACTCAAGGCCAGTGTTTTAATAACAAATCTCCTAGGCAAAACATCTCTAACCACTGCAGAGCACAGCAAACTACAAAACCCAATGCCAATCTTTAACATGTACTTCAAAATCAGCATGGTGTAGGCCTGACTAACTAATATCGAGAACAGATGAATCAATGCTGCGACCAGCAACTGTTATTATCTCAAACCCTTCGTGCCCCACGTTGGGCGCCAAAAAGGACTGTTGTGGTTTAGCCCCAGTCAGCAACTAAGCACCACACAGCCGCTCGCTCACTCCCCGACCCTTGCGGGATGGGGGAGAGAATCGGAAGGGCCAAAGTAAGAAAACTCGTGGGTTGAGATAAGAACAGTTTAATAATTAGAATAAAACAGCAATAATACTAATATAATGAAAAGGAAAATAATGAGCGAGAGAGAGATGAAACACTAGAAGGAGAGGGAAAGAAAAAAAAACAAAACCAAAACTGAACAACAAGTGCTGCAACTGCTCACCACCCGCCGACCGACGCTGCCGGTCCCCGAGCCGCGATCGCTGCCTCCCCCAGCCAATTCCCCCCAGTTAATATACTGGGCATGACGTCACATGATATGGAATACCCTCTGGCCAATTCGAATCAGCTCTCCTGGTTGTATCCCCTCCCCTCCCGGCTTCTTGTGCACCTGGCAGAGCATGGGAAGCTGTAAAGTCCTTGACTAGTGTAAACACTACCCAGCAACAACTAAAACACCAGGGTGTTATCAACATTATTTACATACCAAGTCTAAAACACAGCACTATGCTAGCTACAGTGAAGAAAATCAACTATCCCAGCTAAAACCATGACAGACACATTTTTATATAAACCACATAGTATGACTTACCTTGTATGTTTGTAACAGAAATATTAAGGAAAATTATCATACAGGTTAAAGAAGCCCTGATATTCCTAGATCTCCTGTAGAACTCCAACCTGCCAAGATACAAATGTGGATGAAAAGCATGACAAAAGCATAATGACTTTTGTAAGTAACTATTTATTATTAAAAATAATAATATCTGACATTACCAGTGCATGTTCATCAAATATATACGGCACTTGAAGCGATTTTGTGATAAAAAGGTTACATTCCTCAACATTTGAGATTTTATCTACCTCAGTCCATTGTAAAATGGTTGTCTAGCACCTAATAAGTGACCCAGTGAAAAATGTAGAAACATGCTGAAATATATTTTCATATATTTCCACCAAAACTTCAAGGTGACTGCAACGTGGTTTGGAATTGTCAATTCACTGTTTGAACATAGCAAATAAGACTGGTTATGTCATGGTATATTATACCGTGATATATATGGATGATAGTATGTAATCATAATATTACACAATTATATAACTATACAAAATATACATAATATTGCATATAAACATTAAATAGAACCCTTCTACAAATAACTCTTCTCTTACTGTCTTTTCCCTTTCAGTAAGCTCTTACAGAGAAACCTGCCCTTTACAGAAAAATTATAGTGATTTGTTCCAATAACTTAGACAGCTAAATAAATATTTACAGTATCCGAACATACAGTAAAAACTCATTTGCACGGACCTAGGTGACCTCATATGGATTATCAATTTTTGCAATTAGTGTGTAAATAAACAAACAGGATTAAAAAAGTCAAGGATACTGCACCACAGAGTGTACTTTGTTCATTTATTTTGACAAGCACAGTTTTGTTTTAATTGTGAATAATAATGCTACCAATCATTTTACAGTTAAAGCATTATGGGATGTTTGATGAAAAGAACGTACTTTGAAAATATATCTGCAAGGATACAACAAGGAGATAAGTTCAAAAGCAAATATGATCTAACAATATCTGTCTTTTCAAGGGAGTTTTAGCTTTTTTTCCTTTCATCACAAAATTTCGTTATATGTTTTAGTCTCAAAAAACCACAAAATTTTTCTCCAGTTATCAGTTGCTGAGGCAAAACATTTTTTTTTTTTAATTTCACACTTCCACATACTTTTTCCTTACTTTACTCTTCTCCCAGTGTTTTCAAGGGTATCAACTTAGTGGTGTAATCTCAGGCAAAGCAGATTCTCCATGGTTTGGCTTACCCACCTACAAAAACTGTGTAACATGCTGATTGTGCAGAATTAGTATGATGTTTAATCAATCTACATAGAAGCACTCAGTTTCAGAATCCTAGTAGCACGTATGTTGGAAGTACCAACACATTTGATTTCCTATGTTTGCAGCATCGACAGAGTGCTAAAAATGGAGTGTAGTTCCACTTTTTAAATGTTAAAATTATTAATGAGTCATGTTTTCTGCATTTTAGAGACAGAACATGCTAGTATTTCTCCAAGTCAGAGCTGCTATTTTGCTAATGCAGCACTGAATATACTGGAAGTGTATTAAGGTATAAATGCAGCTCTACAGTAGTGCTCCTGAGACAGAAAGACTGCCAGAGTTCTTTCAGTATGTTCCATTTTATTCTTCTCCAGTGTGTAAAAATGTTAATGCTTAAGAACAGGACTTGCTATATGTCATCAAACTGTCTTTTTAATGTCTCCCTGTTCTGAGCTATGTTCCCTATGACCAATTTTGTTACCAGATTGCTAACACAGCAGCTGCTTAAATTACTATTAAAGATTAATTATTACCGTTATTTCACAGGAGTTTCCAAAACATATCATATGCTAGATAAACTTTATAGCAAGATAGGGACTGTCCCCACCCTCAGCTCCCCACCCTCCTGTCCATGGGATGGGAAAAAGTGTTCAGAAATGTTCCTAGTTCATCGCCTGTGCAAGTCAATGGACAATCAATCAGGCTGTACTCTTGCAACTGGAGGTCACGATTAGAAAGTCTGTAACACTGTACTGCTTCATAGATATGATAGCAATTGTAGTGCAGATGCTTACTAAGTAAAACAGCATGTTTTTTCTCACCATTAATGTTGTTTCTACCTGTTAAAATATATCTCTTTAAATAGATTTGTTAATAATATTTTAAATTAATGTCTTGTGTTGATCATTAAAGAACAGATTGGAAACTGGAGTAGCTGTGCCTAATTGAGTAACTATTACTACCCCACTAATGGGACATGTGAAGCATTTTATCTGCTTTCTTTGCAGATTGTTAATTTAAATGGATGGCATAGCGATAAACCAGTTAGGGTTAATCAGCTGAACAAAACTGTAAAAAGACAATGTAAGGATCATTTTAATGCTAACTCAGAAAACTACAGCTGTTGTAAAATATAATAATTAATAATTAATAGAGTTGATGAGAAACTAATTTCTGAAAAACTGGACATCATTCTAAAGCTACTCATGGGTAAAAGTCCCCGAATTTCTTCAGCATAATGGCTTGAAAAGGTCTCATATTCTAATGAGGAACACTGAATTGTAGCAAAGGAAGCTGGCATTTCTCGGCATCCATACCTTCAGTGAAAGCAACTGCAAGGGCCACATACAAGGCAGCAGCCCCAAAGGGCTATACTTTGAACCATAAAAACACAGAAATGTGCTTTATGTATTTTCAAAATTAAATAAAAATC
Organism: Morus bassanus; assembly: GCA_031468815.1. NCBI lineage: Eukaryota > Metazoa > Chordata > Aves > Suliformes > Sulidae > Morus > Morus bassanus. The sequence continues at coordinate 100,299,895 of CM062567.1, forward strand.
TCATTACCACCTACCCAAGGTTTCAGTTGCCCATGGACCCTTAACAAAAAATTGTGCTTTCAAATTATCAGTGCTAGATAGTATTTTTTTGTACGTTTTCTAAAACATTAACAGAAACTTGGGGATTTGGGGGGTTTGGGACTTTTTTTTTTTTTAAGAAATATGAAATGAGTAGTGTACAGCTTAAAGGACTAGGACCCTGGCCCTACTGTATTTATTAATATAAACTTATCTGTAGTGTGTCACCAGTTCTATCAAGGTTTAAAAAACTCTGAATATCCTACTTCTGTTTGGAACCAGAAGGGCAGTGGAGGGAAGACTCTTTTGTCTCAATATTAACGTCTGATTTTGTGAACTCGGAAGATGTCACTAAACATTCAGGGTGTTGGATGCTCATTGTGATCCATTCTTTGGGAACCTTTGCCTATGTGTCCACCACAAACTATAACTCCAAGGACCCCACAGCTATCAGAGGTGTCCCCAAACAGCACTTCTACATCAGGATGTATGGGAGACAAATGGAAAAATTTCTATTTTTAACAGACGTCTTCAGGCTGCACAATTCTTCTTGAGGTCTATTCACCTTGTCACCACTATAGCAATGTCTTGTCTATAACAACTGTTCAACAAGACAATGGAAAAATATTAACAAGAAATTTGGTCCCGAATTCTTGCCTCAAATTTGTTCAGTTTTAAACAGCAAGTCTCTTTAAAGTTGGCGTACTGTAATCTGATTAGTCAGGTCTGTAGAGCACAAAGGATTACAATCTGTAAACATGGTTTCTAGGTTAACATATGGGGATCTCAGAGGGGACAAATCATTACACAAATACAGTGAAATCGGTAGGACTGAACAGCAGTAATGGTCCGCTGAATCTTAATCAAGTTTAATAATGGTCTGGATTTTAGGCTAAATAAAATCACTGTGTCTGAACAGCTTTTACCCTGAACTCCACGGGCATGTGCTGGAGTTCCTATGCAGAGCCACCCACTTCAAATCATGAACAAACCTGGGACTGATAGTTAACACTGACACAAAATGAAATTTGTAATGCTAGGGATAATTTATACAAAACAGACCATGACTCATACATTAGCAGTTTTGATATTCCATACATAGATCTATACTAGAGGATGAAAATATCTTTAATGAAATTATGAACATGACAAATATTGCATCTCTTCAGAATCTATAGGTAACAACTTCATAGCAGGGGGGTTAGTACTTTATGTTTTATAAAACTCTTCTGCTTACAGGACTAGAAAAAGAAAGAAAGCTGGCTTATGTTTTTGCATAAATTTGCAAAGTGGAAGAAGCAGCACCTATGTTAAGGTACAGACATGAAAGATATTTATATACAGGTTTTTAAAGGATGACATATCAAAGACATTTGCAGGAATACGCACTGGGTCACTCAACCTGATAGAATGAGGACTGCAACATTTAAAATCCCTTCTCCTGAGTCTTCTCAAGGTCAGAGAAATGTTTAAAATAAAATATGAGGTGACAAAAAATAGAAGAGCAAGCAAGCCAAATGTACTTATCTGCCTTGTCAGCCTCCTTTGAACCAGCAGACAGAACAGCCATGAACCAGCACAACCTCAGAATGCCACGGAGATGCAGATGTCTTTAAAATGTCTTCTTAAACATCTGTCTGGGCCAACGCACCAAGAGGGTTTCTCCTTCCACCAGCCCTTTGCCAGTCTGACACTGATGTAAAAATTGCCATTTCCATGAAAATACCAGCCCTTATTCAGAAATGCATCCAAAGTCCCTGTGAGCACAGAGAGCTCCATATTCATTATATGTATATTGTTTGTCTCACGGAACTGGATTATTTTTTGGTTTTAAGTTTATAGGCTTTGCTGACGTACTGAAAACATATGGATGTATTATTCCTCTTTCCCAGTGGGAAACTTCTTTTTATCGGGAGTATTTTTTATGATTATCAGCAAGGGAGGCAAATACTGGGTGAATCGTTATTAAACACAGTAGGCATGACTTTTCCTAAGAGTCTAATGGCAGCTTTGTTTTCATTCCGGGATCACTGAAATCTCTTAAGATTTCTTAAGTTTTTAGAATCATTGTCCTTGACCTTTTCAAAAAAAACAACAAACTTTTCCTGTTATTCTTCTAATCCTCATAATTTCACAGCAACACTGATCCATAAAACTCATTCCTTGCAGGGGAAGCCAGCTGCCACAGCACTCCTAGCGCCAGGCAGAGATGAGTGAATGATGGCACACTCCCCTGACCTCCAGCTTACTGTATGGGGATACAGAGAAGGAGACTCACTCTGCAAGTCTCCACTGTCATGATACTTCAGAAAGTTGCAAAGGGAAGTGGGTCTGTGGTCACATTCCCATTCCTCCACTGTGGTGGTGGACAAGGCTAGCTGATGAACAAACCACTAGAAACTGCTAAGACCATCTGGGGAGTTACAAAGAAATAGTGGGTTTACTCCCATCCTGGAGAAAGAAGGAAAAGAGTCTACTGTCACTTCCCTCTGTGGTGAAAAGAACTTAAGAAAACTTGGCTCTTCCAGCCATAACAGCACTCTAAGATAACATATCTTTCAACTAAAAATGTTGACATTCTTGTTGAAAACTCCACAACTGCAACAAAAATCATCCTGTCTTCAGATATGAAATAAAAATTTCTTATTTCCCTGTTTATATTGTGGCATGTGATCAGTCTAGCTACTTTTATTCATGAGGGGATAGACACCTTAGCAATAAACAAAGTCTGCAGAGCAAAAGCTCCTTCTCTTTAAGAATTAATCTAGAATAACCAAAAGAATCTAGAATAACCAAGAGAATATTCATAATGAATCGTGCCTAACACTACATGGTACAAGTCACTCCAAATAAAAGGAAAGTTTAATTTATAAATTTAAAATGCCTCTGATCCTGTGCTGATGTCCCTTTTCTGCTATTCCACAAGTTGCAGAGTGAAAACAAGAATCTGATGGTTTGACCTCTTGGGTCCTATTCAAGCCTGTAGCTATTCTTGATGTTGAAATATTTTCTGGCATCAGTGCCTTCTCGCAGCTAAGCACCAAATGTTGCCATAATATCTCCCTCTCTCCCCCATGCAGTATTTGACAACACAAAATGCTGCTCATCCAGACATGAAAACCATATATGGATGCAGCCTTCAAACAAGTGCTGAGCACTCCAAATCTTCTTTCAGATCCAGCTGCTATACACATCTGTCTGTAAGTACCAAGCTAAAGCTTATTTATGCTTTGTCAGCAAGCAGACTTTCTGTTCCAGGCTTCCTCAATACCCACATTAATAGTCCACTGAATGCTGAATTATCAGAGGATAAGCAGGAAGCAAAGCTGCTCTGGTTGCTTACTGCAGGGGAGAGGTGGAGAAATAGCAGGAAATCAGAACATTCAACAACTGCATATGTAGGTGGCTTCTCCTCTGAAAAATGTCAAAACACGAGGAGGGAGGAAAGATTAATTCCCTCTCCAGGAATCTTCTTTTCAGTTTTCCCCTAAAGGGAGCATGGTCTACCTTTTCATAATAACACCATTCATTCCCAAAACTTAAATACAATTAATTCTCAGCAAAGACAGAATTCCAGACTCACAAAAAAAAAAAAAAATTACATGTATTCAAATCTACAGAGTCTGGCAGAATTAATTTGAGAAGAAATTGCCAATCTTTCTGTAATCAAGCCATATTTGAGAAATCTAGCACCTTTCCCGACTTCTGCAGGGAGAGGTCCTTGCCTCTCCTTCCTTGCTATATCAGTCTCACCATGGCTGCTGTGCTTCCTCTACTGCAAGAATGTGTCTGGCAATCATTTCTTAGCTTGGAATCAGTACCTTATCCCTGCTGCCTCAAAATATCGCTGCTGCCTTATCTCTCACTGCCTGGTGAGAAACTGGGTTCACTGGTGAGGAATCAGTGCCCTGCAACATTTAGGAGTCAGGGTGATCTCTAAACCACTCATCTCTGAGAACTTGGAGAGATTGGTAGAGTAGCAAAAGTGAAACAGAGTACCTAAAAGGAAAGAAAAGGAAGATGTAGGGAACTACAAAACAGCCCAATTTCAAGACCCTAGAACTACATATTGAGCAATCAGCGTTTAAGCACATAGAAGACAAAGATTTTGCCAACACATCAAGAACCTGTAGCATCAGTTCAAGTTCCTTATCTTCTTTAATAGCATAACTAGCATAATGGAAAGAGAGAAGCAGCAGATGTGAGGTACTAATTTTTCTAAAACTTGATATTTCCATTATGATAGACTTGTAAGTGAACCAGCAAAGGCAGTGGAGATTAAGTTACAATTGGGTGACCACTCACTTGGCAGAAAACATGCACATTAGGAATATCAGTGTCAGACTGGGAATACATTCGAATTGGAGTAGAACATGAATTTGTCTTTGGCCAAACTGTATTCAACATATTAATTTAAAATTTGAATGGCAGAGGAAAGAAAATTACCAGTTTGCAGATGTCACTGATCTGGAAGCCTCACACCAGAGATAGAAATGATATTAAAATTAACTTAATAAGTCAGGAAAACATTCAATAGGCAACTGTAAAGAACTGCGGCCTGAAGAAGTGAAGTGCATAATATGATATAAAGAATAACTGCACAGCCAGAGCAGTGAGGAGTTATTATGGTCCATAAATTGACAGACTCAACATTGTGATGTTGCTGCTGTGAAAAGAAAATCTTTTTTAGCGTATACTGGTAGGACTGTCATATACATAACCAAAGTGATAAAGATTGTTCTACTCTGTGTTCAGTCAGCCTTGGCTGGAACACAGCAGCTGGTTCCCAGCAACATACTTCAAGAAAGCAGAGAAATGAGAGAAGTGCTCAGGAGAAGAATGGTGACAGGTTTAGGCAACATGGCCTGTGAAGACAGATGGAAGGAATTACAGTTGTCCAGCCTTGGAAAGAAGTACTGAGGAGCATCTCTAAAAATATTGTAATATTTATAGTAAAACATAAAATTACCAATACTCTCATATTCAGTGAGAGGGAAACAAAAAGTAATCAGCTTCAATGGTAGCAGAAGACACGCAGGTTAGCTCTCAGGTGAAGTTTTAAGAACCATTCCACTCTGGACAAAATTGCCTGAGAGGCTGCAGAATCTCCGTCATTAAAGCTTTTGAAGAAAATGTTACACAGGTATCTGTAAGGGATGGGTTAGGTATATTTATCTATAAATGGAAAGGCACTAGCTGGCCTTTTTGAAGTCATTCCCAAACTTACATTGCTATGAAAGTTATTATTTGCTTTGTTAAGGATTTAGGAATGCTGTCAGGACCCTGAATGCAGACTGCGAGGTGGGGGAAGGGTTTTGCACAGCCCAAAGGCCAGGCTCCTCGGTGCTTGGCTCAGGGCTTAAGAAGGTCCAAGAAAACCAACAGGGAGAAGCAAGGGCTGGCTGCTCCATAAAGGAAGGGGAGCCAGGCAGCAAGGCAGGCAGAGGCTTCGTCAGCAAGGAAGGACACAGACCCTCAGTACCTAAAAAAGAAGACCAAAGCAGGTCTAGTGGCAGCAATCAGAAGCAAGTGTCCAGACTACTTTACAAGTCTGTAATGTTGAGGCATGTCCACATCCAAACCAGGCATTTAAGTCCACAAGTCAGTGGGGTATGTGGGCAAGCACAGGCATAGCTGCAAGAAAGGTCAGGCAGCAGCAACAAGCAAGGGTCTGAGCTTAAATGCAGCACTCAAGCAAAATGGGAACAAACCCCAACAAGACTTCTCACAGCTCTTTCTCACACAACTTCTTTCACAGCAGTTGGATCCAAGGCCATGCAGCTGTGCCATATCAGCACTGACCTGGAGCCCAGGCTGCCAAACCCACAGACAGGACCCAACAAATACTTAGGAAGTGACATGGAAACAAGTGCTGCATTCATTTACCTTTCTTCAATAGATACCTGCTAATATTTTTGTGGTTTTTGTAAATATTATCTGCAAACTCCTACTCTGGCATAAGATAACATTTTTAGTTGGCTCTTCAGGGGTGCTAGTACAGTTCCAAGGTGAAACAACTGAACCAGCATAATAATATAAAATCCTAGCACATGCATGGATAATACTAATACGCTAAAAATATTGCCTTCTTGGAATTAATACACATACAAGCAGTTAGAAAATTATAGCAAATGAGTATAAATGTTTAGATTGATGATAGTAATTGCAATGTTTTTTAAATGTTAGTATTGTTGTAGTACGCTAAATTTTGTTAAGTAGGTCAATTGTGAATGCATTCTCTAATTGCAGTATCATTATTAAAATTAAGAGAGATGAGGTTTGCAGGTATTCTTATTGATAGAATAAATGGAAGTACTTGAGAGTATGCCATCTGTTGAGTAAAAATCATAATGGGAATGTGATTAAAATTGTCTTACTAATTAATAGCAATGCACCAAATATTTCCTTTTAAAAAAGCTTCATATATTTCAAAGCTACACCATTACAGGAGTGGCATACCCGGATTCCATCCAGGGATCAACTACATCCCTTTATAGTAGATATTTCACCTGACCTTCTAATCTAAAGCTTGTGCTTGCTACTTTAGAGTCAGCTTTTCTTCAAGCCAACTTGTCAAACACATGGGTCACATTTTCCAAATGCCAGCGATAATCTGAAGTATGATCACCCAGAATTCCTTATCTTTGGGAAAGCAATAGGTGGGGTCATTCTCTTCTGTTAAGAAAACAGAAATAACTGTTCAACATGACAAGTCTGAGATCTCTGAGACTCGGCTAGACATGCAAAGCTTCACTTATCAGAACCCACAATTCCCCATCAGCTTGGATTCCTCTCTCCTTTTGAAGAAAAAACCTACCTGCCAGCTTGAACTGCTGTACAGGGCCTGGGTTTCCCCACAAACCTCCTCTAGAAAAAGAAACTCTTCCCTAGGCCTACCACGCTCCTACAGTGAAGTACTCTGCTCAAGTCTCAACAGAAGGGTCAGCAGTGGCCTGATGATAGACTGGTGAGAAAAATAAATACCAAATGCAGTACCAGTTATTGATTTAAATATTAGGAAACTCCAACGCTGCTGAAATCAATGGCCAAAGATCTGGAACAGGATTTTAGTTTTAAGATGGCCTAATCTTTTCATCTTTATAATAAATGTAAGAAGTTCTCCACTGTGTCTAGTTCAAGTGTTGCAAATTTAATGTGTTATCTGCTGGGTAGGTCTGTGATTTTCAGAGCTAATCTAGGTAGGTGATGGAGACAATGCTCCTTCTGCATTTACATTCCATCTGTCCAACATTAGTCTTTACCTAAACTTGAGGAATTGTGCTGCCTGTGGTAACTGCTATCAAATCATTCAATGTATACAACATATGCAACTGAATCCTTTTAATATTCTACCATCGAGTGTATGATTTGATGGATTAAGTCAGTTTAGTTGATGCTTAAAATGACGGAACTTGCCAAATCATATTGACGTGGGATGTTGTAAGAATGTGTCAAAAATTAACCTAGAGTTTGGTGATAAATCAGACAGATTATGAAGCGTTGTGTTAATCAATCACTTCACAATTCCTCCACCTCCCTGTTTGCCAGAGCCCAAAGTAGTTTTGGATACTTTGGTATATTTCTGTAAAAAGGCCTTTGCATTATTAACCACATCCCAAGAACAATGAGTGAGTGGAAAAAAGGCTCAGAGCTGTGAGATCACAGTTTGTGAGGCAACAGGGTCTGGAGACAAAAGAGCGAACTGACTAAATGTACTGACGAGAAAAGGACAAATGAGGACCTTTCCCTCTGGATATGAAATATGATACCATTTGATGTATTAAATAATTCTTATCCTTTTCTCAATCAAATGCTTTCCAAGAAAACCTCAAAAAAGCATTGTAGTTTTTAAAATGTTGAAGTTACTCCTTCCAGATCCTGGACTCCAGTTCTTCTCTTCTTCACTAGCAACCCTTATTTTCTTAAAAACATACTGAAATGTTTCTTCTGGTTCTTTTTGTTTAAAACAACATGCAAGATACTTTTATTTCATGGGAGTTACAAGCAGGTAAGAATTTAACAATGAATAGTGTGTTTTTCATACTAGTAGTGCCAATTATATGCTGTTTAAGCTTATTATCTAATTGCATGCTAGTGCTGGCTTCAGAGATGGCATGACATTAAGTCAGACTTGTGCTGCATTCCCCAGCAGTGGAATATTCAATTATTTGTTCTGACTCATGTAATTCCCTGTATTCCAAGCTTGTTAATGTCATTACAGGGCTGAAATAAAGTGATTACTCTAAATGAGTATTTATCTGAAAGGCAATGCATTTCCTGCCCCCTCCAGCTGACAACAGATGATTGCAAGTGTTCTTCTCTACTCCCTCACCTGCACCTTCCCCTCCTTCCCCTGTCAAGGAGGAAACCATAACATTGTGGTGCTCTGTGAAATACTGTCAGATGGCGTAAAATATATATAATAAAATAAAAAGTAGTGCAACCTTCCCTGGCAGAGTTAAAGCTAATGACCACTGCTTCCACTCCCAGTCAGTGATGACAGGTTGAACTAACTGATAATGGCATGCCTGCTGTTGAGCTGGCCACTTATGTTATTTCTCTTGACATGGTTCTGGGGAAGGCCTAATTTTTTTGACATTTGACCATGCAAATTTGAGTCCTGATACATTATTCTGCATTTACATCCTCCCAGTGTTGCTGTTTAAAATGTGCTACAAGCTCCTTGAGCTCAGCTAATAAAGGCCACAGAATGAAAGAAAGTTAAATATGAATGTAAGAGGAGACCTAAATGAAGGGCTAGCTTGTACATCTCAGGGATGACCTTCTGGAAATAAGCAAGTGGAAAATCCTTTTTAAAGCAAATGGTAAGAAGTGTAACACCGATTTTTTTTTCTTCAAAATTTTTTTAAAGATTCTAAAATATTCACAAAAAGGAAAACATTAAGTTTTACATAGACATTTCTTCAGTCAGCAATTCAGCTGAATGTATTTTAAGCCTAGGTTCCATTAATGACTCTTAGTCATACACCTTTCCCAAAAAGTCAGAAATTCATAGTGCTTCATTAAATATAAGGAAAAAATATGGCTTGCTCTCTCTTTCTTTTCACTTGCTCTTAAATTTTTCATGTTGTTGAAGTCCAAATGTATTACCTGTGAGCGAACTCAACTTTTTTCCATCCCTTAAAATTAATTTGTATAAATTTACTGCTTATGAATGGCAATAGCTTGACAGCTCTGAGAAAAACACATCTCTCTCTAGCTACAGAGTGGGTGCAGGCTGGACCTGTGGCTCCTCAGCTAAGGCTTTTACATCAAACCTGAATGGGCCATATGCAGGGAGAGGTCAGCATTGCATGGGCTTTTTATATGTCTGGAGTCAGGGAAGTTGTGGTAAAACTTTCATTCCCAGGTTTTTTCTTTGTTGTCTTCTCTCCTATTGACTCTCTTTATTACAACGAACCTCTCAGTACATAAGCCAATATCCACTGAAGTCAATAGAAATTTTTCTGGCTTACGTGCTCTGCTTCACTCTCACATAAAAACTCCAATAATGAGATGGCTGCAAGAGGATTACAGTGCATGCAGCGTCCAGTGTCTGGCATGCGATTAGCACCCGGGATGTATCAGACTTCCCCCAGTCAATCACCCTGGAAAATAATACATTTTATAAAGAGCATAAATCAGCAACTCTAAGCACAAATAGAACAGCAATCTACAATGAACAAGAAAACTTTGATCTGGGCCTCCAAGTAAGCCATCCACTCTAAAGATACTGTAGCTTGTTCTTTAATGATACTCATTTATGCTCTTTTTACTTCCCTTGCAAGTTCCTCTAATTTCACCTGTGTTTGCCAACAACTAAAATCTCTGCAACACAAAATGAAAGACACAATCTGTGTGACATTGGTATGTTTTAACAAGAAAACTTGAAGATGTTAATATTGTACCATATCTTGTTGCAATGACATTGTACTGTATCATATTGTTACCAGCTTAGGATATTTTGTTGAAAACAAAGCAAAATAACACCAAATGACTGATTCCATTTTCTTTTTATTTCTAATATCCGCTGGTATCGAGACTCAGTTTTCAAATTCCTTTTTTGATGCATATGTTAAATATATAACTTAAATCTAGCCTAGACTGACCAACACTGGGAAAAAACATCAATGATCTTCTCATCACTCACTAGCCATGTAAATATGAAGGTACTTCCTCCAGTTTTCAAGTGTTTCTTTTGCAAGATCAACACCAGTGACAACTTGATCAGTCATCTTGTAGTCACACTGAGGACAAGGAACATGAATAATTTCCTTACTCTAAATGGATGGTCCCTCCAGAAGACTCAGTCAATTTGCACACATATCTGATTGTTAATCCTTAGTATTTCTCCTCTCCTTCTCACCTGAACAACAAGGAATAGCTCCATGAGAAGGAAGCCATTTGACCACTCAGTTCCCCAAGACTAAGGCAGAGCCACTCACCATCCTCTTCTCCTGCCTCTGTGGCTTACACAGGCAACAGGGTGATGTCCTCCCTTGCCTTGTGGAGAAGCAGGTGACTAGCAGGCAAGTACCCAAACCCACATCACAAAGAGGAATACAGCAGTCCAAATAACTGTCTACATATTCTCATTTTTTACCAGAGTATTCCTACTTCTCCTGTGATACCCCCTGTTCCTAAAATGTTTCTTCAAGCTACCTGGAATAGCCCAGTTTCTCCTTTCCTCCATTTTTTAAGAAACCTAATTAAAAATAATGTGGTAGATTCATAGCACTGTACTGACCAGAATTTGCATATCATTTAACAGAAACAAACCCAAAGAGAAACAAACTGGAGTATGCATTCACTGTGCTAGACAGTGTTGTGAGTGAAAATCAAGGGAGTATGGAGACTATACGAGTTTTTCTTCTACTGAAGTAAATGCTAATGACATTTGAACAGCCAATAAACTAACTCAGAAATCAATTAGATTGCTACCAGAAAGCCTCCACTCAAGCAAATATCAATATGTCTAGTTGGTCAGAACATGGCAGTAACAGCACCAACACCTTAAAAAAATCTTGCAGATTTTTCTTTTGTACCACTGTCAAAAATATGTTCTTATCCTGCTAAAGCATGAATCATCTTGAAAATCCCCCACCTCAAGTGCTGTTTCATCCCACAGCAGCTGAGGCTGCAGGGGAAGCCGTGTGAAACAGCTGGCTATGCAATATCCTCTCACCAATTAGCTCACTTAAACTACAGAGGATACAACCGAAGGCACATACTCCAAATCAACTAGCATTTCCTTCTGCAATACTTTAATTCCACAAGGATTGATACCTGAGATACAATTAGAACATCCATGCTAGACACCCATGCTACAATTTTTCAAATGACAGAGTAGGCATGAGAAGTTCCAAGTTTGCTTTGTAATTTCCCTTTGAAAACTCAACAGACACCTGCAACATTTGCTTTGCTAAAAGGAAATCACATTTTGGCACTGTATTTCCCTGAGGGGGAAAGTCATGAACACCCCAGTATTCATCACCAGTCTGTTTACGTAATCCAGTAACACAATAACCATGAATCCAGTAATACAGAAAATAAAAGTTCTGAGGCAAACAGCCACCAGTTTTTCAAAGACTGCGGTGCAGACAGTTTTTAAACACTGCAGAGTGTGTTTGTCTGGGGAAAAAAAGATCCAAAGGCACAGTGTCATGAGTGGAAACTGGAAAAGGGAAAAAGGACACTGGCCAAAGCTATAAACACCTTGAAGATCATGAGTCCTCCTCTTTTACTATTGGAAAAAATTCCACTGAGTGCAAATGCTGCTTGGTAGTTATTTAGTTAGAAAGGCTGATGTCCAGCAATGTAAGCTCAAGGGTTTCTAGACCTACCCAAGCTGTCTCCATTTCACTACCAACATTTCTCACCTAAGTACTTCCCAGGGAAATGAAGAACTAAAATAAATGCTAAGAGATGACAACAGAATGGAATCTGATTCACCCCTTAGTAGAGAGTAAAAACATGAGCATTGCTTCAAATATTTAAGGCCACTTCTCAAGGTCAGTTTATTACACCTCTCCTATACCAACAAAAGAAAAGTTACAACTTGCGAATACCTTACAGTTCTAATCTAATCTGTATAACATATAACAACACGGCATAAATTGCAAAGGCTGATTGTCTTCTCACAGATTCAACTTAGCCTATTTCTATAGCAAATTACTTCAAATATTAGCATTATCCTGTTTATATATCAGCAAAACCAAATTTTGTAGCCATATTGAATAACAGCTACTTACTACAGGATTTGTCACCTTTTTTCAAGTGAAAGTGACTTTATAATGAGTAATACTAATATTGTTCATATTTATGCATTAGATACATGCATATATACTACTGCTCTCTGCAGAATAGAATTATACCACCTTCAGTGCTCTCTTTAAAGCCAGGGTATGTTTTTAAAATATATACAACATATTTTGAAGCATTCAACTTCTATCTATGGACTCACATAACTCAAAGCATACATTTCATCCTTTCCTGAGTTAGGACAATGCTTTATGAAATCACATTGCATCCATTCAGATTTTCACATTGCAATTGAAAAGTACTTAGCCAGCAGCTGCATCTTTAAAAACACATCCTCAGTTACTGACCAGTTATTAAAACACCAGTAAAACTCCCAAACTGGGGCCTCTAATGATCAGTAGAATTTAAAGGCTATTACAAGGATTCCAAATAAATTTATAAAATTCACAGATAAGTGAGCAGTAAAGCTAGCCTCTCTACTTAGCCAGGTTTTCAACAATAAAATCAGAATAGCAAGTTCAGTTAATGCTTAAAAAGAGAAAACTGGTCTATGCAGAGGAAGCAGGTAGATCCCTTCCAAAGACCTCTATTTCTCAAAATCCCATCTCCTTACAAGATTAATACAGGATTAATATCAGTGCAGCTGTATTTTTGTCACTTTAGCTAACCACAAATATTCTGCTTCTACATGACATTACCTTAATGCTTGCTAAGTATAACTTGCCATGCTCTGGGGTTATTTGCTGTTGCAATTTTAGCTTGCGTTCATACTTTGTCCCAAGCAATAAATAAAAAAACCCCTACCTGACTAAAATAAATTTTGCCAGAGCCATTTTGATCTTGCCTGTCCCTACTTGCAATTTCTGCTACCTTTGCAGTTTCTGTTATTAATATATATAACCTCGATTAAGCAATAGAGTTAGGCCACAAGCTTTCTACTCTATTAGGCCTTGTGGTCTGTTAGACTACAGTCTTTATGCTCAGGTTACAGAAGTGACCTGGATTTTCCATTTTCCAGAGAATCTATAAAGTAGCAGTTAGTTAATCTGGAGAGAAGAAACAGCAACTTACAACGCCAAACTTGTAACTAGAAGGCATAAAAAATTGTTTAGTGCCCAGGCTTAATAAACAGAGAACAAACTCACAGCGAGACGCTGGGCAGCAAAGATCAGGCAAATGACCTGAAAGAGCGAAAATGCATTCCCAACAGGGAGGCTACAGTGACACAAACTGGAAAGGATGTGGCAATACAGAAAGGTTAATAAACTCTCTGAGACTCCTGTTCAAAATACACTCACTGGCTGTTGCTTCTAAAATGAAAAATCTACATCAAAAGTAAGAGAAGGACCATGGGCTGCGAGTGCCCTGAAACATGGCTCGACACTGCAGAGGGAAACACCCTCCTGGGCTCTCCATCGACGATTCTGTCCAGTTCTCCCTGCCCTTGTCCTGGGAAGCCTGGGAAGGGCGGCCCTGGCAAGTCCCGCACTACTTGCTACTTGAATCAATCTTCATTTACTGCTGTTTGTTTACTTTCACTACCAGCAATAAACACAAACAGGAAGCAGTATATATTGAAAGCAACATGAAAGGAGGAGGGGAGGCAGACTTGAGTGGGAAGTGGGAAGGAGGAAAAGGTTAAACAGTGAAGCATGTGCTCCAAGTTACTTCAGGCAACTCAACAGTAGCTGTAGTAAAGCATCACCAACACTTCAAACAATCCTGAGCTCTGCTGTAAAATGCCATCTTGATACAGAAGCCATGACTAACTCTTAGCAAACCTAAAAAGCTACTCATGCCATTTCTCTATAGGACTTGGACTACTGGGCCCCCTAGGAGATGAAGCATGGGAGCCAGCAGTGTAATGCAGAATGTGCCACAGCCAGAGAATATTTCAGTGTTGTCAAGAAGCAACTGGGTCAAACACAATCTGATCTCAGTACAATGTATTATTAATGGCTATGTCTGTCTTTCTTGAAGTGACTCTCAGTCACTCTTCTTGTGTGGTGATCTGCTTACCTCCCGTGTAGGTGTCATGTACCTCATCTTCACCAGATACAATGCCTTATTCTCCTTGGAGCAGTTTCCACTCTTTCCACAGAAAAAAGGGGATTTGGACATTTGTCCTAGACTACAGGTCAGAGCAGAGGTAGTGTGGACTACTTGCCTGATGCCCAGAACTCAGTCACAAATGACTACTGCGTGCATGCATGGCATACTTTGGATTTACTACTCAGGTGCAGAGGAGTCACTCTGGGCACACAGTGCAAGCTCAGTGAATCCACAATGTGTCAGCTTTGCTGCACACACAGAGCTTGCATGCATGGTGAGCCTGGCATGACCGGTATGTCGGACTTGTTGCATGTGCGCAGCATTGGGGCGGGGGAACGTAGCTGGGTGCTCAGCTGCCGAGAAACTTGAAGTCCCAGCTGCGCTACAGCCAGGCTGTGGGGCAACTTGCAGGCTCACTGTACATAGAAGTGACTTGAGGGTAGCGGTAGGACAGCCCTTTGGAGACAGTGCAAGCCTGCCTGTGAATCTCAACATGTTCCTGACCCAACAGCCCTGCAGCCGTAATGGTCATGGAGGTGTAGAGAGTAGCAGCTGCCATTGCAGGAAACAATCCAAAGTGACATCCCTGAGAAGAAAAATAGGAATGGAGTATCTGTGAAAGGAAATATCAAGTTGCTATCCTCTTTCCCTCAGTTTCATGAGACTGCTTGAATACATGGTGGCTAAATGTCCTTAGTTTTGCCAAGGATATCAAGTCTACAGAAATGTCAATTTTGGCCTTGCAGTTGGAAATGGCAAAGCACAATGGAGCATAGTTTAGTCATAAATAAGCTGACCCAAATGAGTTGGTCTATCTGTACAAACCAGTGCTATGAAGAGAAACTGTCCTGAAAAGAAAGTGTATTTTCATTACTCCAGCACAGCCCTCTGCCTAGGCCAACTGCCTCTTTACAGAGCTAATTAGAGCAGAGCGCATTAATCCAGACACTCTGCTTGTCTTGCCAGCTGCTCCACTGAGATGCAGAACACAGTTGTGTCCTCTCAGCCAGCCACAAGACAAACGCATGAATGTCTGCTGTGGAAAATTCATTGTTAATACCCATTCTGTAGCTGGCAAGCTCTCATTTGTTACCAGTCTCATGGAGTGACTTCAAAAGATGATGAAAAGGTCCTTGCAAAACTAAGAATCTGGCTGCACATTTAAATATGACAAACACAAAGGTGGATGTATTAACAAGACCTTTTCGTGGAGACAAAAGCAGAACAAGCATCAGGGAATTGAAGCTGGCATCCAGTCTACCCAGCTGATAGCAGTGATGCTAGATGAGTGAGTTCAGGTACTCTACCAGGGCATTCACATGAACCAGGAAAACAAATGTTAATGAACACAACATTCTCGCTTATGAGCCACAGCCTCTTTGCTAGTGCTTCTGGAGTGTGAAAGTGTACTGTCCTGTTTGGGGAAAAAAAATCATGAACTCTTTTTTCATAAAATAGCTGATAGAATGTGCCTAGAACTGGCCTCTGTATGTGGTTACTCTTTTGGGAAATGATTATATTTTTATATAGTAAGAGAGGTATAACTTTGGTTTCCATTTAAATCCCAACTTCTATTTGAAAGTTGTCTTTCTGTTAACATCAGTATTGTTTTGTATTGTTTCAGAAGTCAGACTCTGACCATTTCATAACTTTGCTATAGTGATCATATACTAAAACTTCCACTTTAGAAGTGGGAAAAATTGGTTGTTCTAGGTAATAAAACTGCGCAGAACAGCAGCATTTTAAAATAATGAATCCTACACTGAAATTTTGGGTTTGTACCTTTTAAAATCTTTGGATGGCATATAAAATTTGAAAGTATCTGTTTACTTTTTTTAATTCTCTCCTTGCAATGCTAGTTTTCTGATGGTTTCGTAAGGATTAGGCTGAATCAAACTTAAGGCTTTTTTTTTCCAAGAAGAGCTGGAATCTAGTCTGTAGCCTCATTTTCAGTAATATGGAGCTGCTATCAGGCCTTTGATCACACCAAGCCTTACAGACGGAAAAGTTCTACTCTAAAATTCCCCACGTGTTTGGGGATGTCAATAAAATTGTCAGAAGCGACTGCTTTGTTTGTAGTTTTGCTAATATTAATTACAATGGTATTGTCTCCAGTCAGAAGAAGGTATAAAGAAACAACTAAATGAACCCTTCTTATTCCCCTACCCACTCCAGACAGTAAACTACACACAAACACCTAGGCACACAAATGGAAGCACACATGCACACGCACATGCCACCCTGCTTCTTTGGAAGGAATATATTAAAGTATTTCCACTTTGGGATAATGAAGGAAAGATGTAAATACAGCACTCTATTCTTTCAAGAAAAGCTTTCAAAATGCACATACTCCACTCCCCCTAAATTATGGTGGAAAATGGGTCATAATAGCTGATGTAATAGGCAAGAAGGGAGAATGGAGCACAATTCCCTAAACTCGATAAAATAAGCAATTACTCTTGTTATCTGAATGGCTCTGTCAGTGGAGAAGTTGTCTGTGTCATAACAGAATCTAACAAAGCCTGTTGCCTTTAAGCATCAAAGGCTTTGGCCTTATTATCTTTCTAAGATGTGCATGTATAATAAGTTTTCCCAACAAATGGTGAGGAAGCGTCTCTGGCAAAATATAAAATTGTGATAAACTATGTCCAAGTGATTAATTCACAGAAATTCTCCATCACACTGCAGCTACATGTGCCCGTCTATTCTGTTATGCCCTTGGAGATTTTCACACTAAACGTATGTGCATATTTTTCATGGCCACTGATATTTGAATTGCAGCATGCTCCCATGCAGAACATAAAACACTTCAAACCGCATAATGCTGACTAAATTATAAGTTCTCCAGTGGCCTGAGGTAGCAAGGGCCATAATAATGAGTGTGCTTAAGTGGTTTGTGTAGATTTTTTCCCCTTTAATTTTAATGCCCTGAGTTGCTGCTGCCTTTTCTAGAACTAGGGATTGTCTCATACAATCATAACAACAAGGAAATAGAAACTGCATTATGCTTTGAAACTCTCTAGGATGCAAAGCAGAAGCTTCAGTCATCTAGCACAGTGATAGCCAATTCAGCCCTGTCGGCCACATAGAATAGGAAATGCTTTGGTGACTTTGTTCATATTTGTAATCATATTTGGGTGTATAAAGACAATTCAGACCACATTTACTGGATACACCAAAAAGCTGCAATCCTTCCAATCAAATTCATATTGCACATGCAAAAAAATAATAAAATAAAATTAAAAAATACACAGCTGAAATCTCATTTAATTGAAATGATAATGAAACCAGGTAAATGAAGCCTGCCAAAATACTGAGAACTTTACTCATGGCATTACAGTAGGTCAAAGTAGACATCTGTATGAGCTGTAATAAACACTTACTGATTTTGCAATGTTTTCAGTGTTCTGGTATTGGTTATTTTTCTTGGTTTTACTCAAAAGACAAATGGATGAAAATGCTTACACTGCAGCAATGCTCACTTCCATGGTAATTGGAAAAATATACAAAATCGGTGCTAATATCCACGGATGTTTATAGTCAGGCAACTAAAAAGGACCTGGGCACATGTTAACTGTTTGCATCAACTTCCCCCACCTCTAAATAGAGACCATTTTTGGCCGGCACACTGAGGAGCAAGGAGGTATTGACTTCACAAATCAGTGCAGAGGAAGACAGGCTCCTTGTGAAATCCTTTTCATGTGCCCCTCTTTTGGCCCACAACGTTTTGGGAAGCTCATTTCTACATTCCCTGCTCTACAGAGTTGAGGCAGATGTTTAAACTCACTTCTCACAGGATTCAAACCCACCCCCATCTGCACCTAACCACTTCGTCTGGCCTACAGTCTGAGGCCCTCTTTGCAGAGGACTGAGAACTGATGTATCTCAAGTGCTCCTATATCAATATGGCTACACAAATCTTCCTCTGGCACCAGTTTCTGGACCTCTTCTTCATTGTGAAAACACTGACTAAAATTCTTTTGTAAGCAGTATCAAAACTTAAATGGGAGGAGTGAACCCATGGACTTCTGCCCTACCTCCAGGCTGCTCCAGAATCCTCGTGTGGAGCTCCTGTGTCAGGGAGCAGTAAGGGCGGCTCTGTTGGCATAGCAGGAAAAGATCTGCCATGGCTCTGCCGACCACTTACAAGAGGGAAGAACTCCTGATGCAACAGCAGGACCTCCCTGGAAGTATCGCCTCTTCCCTCTGGCCTCTCTTACACATCTTGCTTCTTCTCTTTCCATAACTAAAGCAGATTAATACATCTCTCATTTCGGTGTTTAATTCCCCATTGTTTTGGATACTGTTTAGCCATTTTACTTACTCAAAGCAGGTCCAAAGTGAGACAATAAAACTACTGGTTAGTTTTTAGAGAGCACAACCTTACTTGTTGCAGTGCCTTGACCCTCTGCAGCTCTTTTCCTCACTTTAATTTTACACTTTGTGATTCAGATATCGGGTTGTAAATACAGATTGGAATTATTTATTTAATCTGTCTTCATACCTGAAATAAAAGCATGACATAATTTATGGAGTCACAGCATGGTTGAGGTTGGAAGGGACCTCTGGAAGTCATCTTGTCCAACCCCCCACGCTCAAGCAGGGCCACCTAAAGCTGGCTGCCCACAAGCATGACTGTTGAACCTCTACAAGCATGGAGACTTCCATAACCACTTGGCTCCATCTTCTTTGCACTCTCCCTTCAGATATTTGTACAAGCTGATGAGATCGCCCCTGAGCCTTCCCTTCTCTAGGCTAAAGAGTCCCAGCTCTCCCAGCTTTTCATCACATGAGAGATACTCCAGTCCCTTAATCATCTTAGTGGTCCTTTGCTGAACTCTCTCTAGTCTTCCATCCACCTCACTTTCTGCTCAGCCAACCCATACTTCATCAGCTTCCCCATGAAATCTTATGGGAGACAGTGCTGAAAACCTTATGGAAGTCGAGGTAGACAATACGCACTTCTCCCCCCTCATTTACCAAGCTAGTCATTTCATTGTAGAAGGTTATCAAGGTGGTCAAGTATGAATTCCCCTTGGTGAACCCATGATGACTACTCCTGATGACTTTCTTGTCCTTCATATGCTTGGAAAATGTTTCCAGGATTAGCTGCTCCGTCACCTTCATAGGGATTGAGGTGAGGCTGGCTGGCCTGTAGTTCCCTTGGTCCTCCTTGCCCTTCCTGGAGCGATATTTGCTTTCCTCCAGTCCTCAGACACTTCTCCTAGTCACCGTGATCACTCAAAGATTATCAAGAGTGGCCTCACAGTAACATCAGCCAGCTCCCTCAGCACTTGTGGGTGCATCCCATCAGAGCCCATGGATTTATGTATGTCCAGTTTGATTAACTATTTTCTAACCTGATCCTATTCCAGCAGGGATAAGTCCTCCTTGCTCCAGACTTTTCCCTTGGTCTCTGCGCCCTCAGATTTCTGAAGGTGGGTCTTAATAGTAAAGACTGAGGTGAAGATGGCATTCTGTACCTCAGCCTCTTCCATGTCATGTGTCACCAGGGCCCTTGCCCCATTCAGCAGCAGGCACACATTTTTCCTAGTCTTCCTTTTTGCTGTTTATGTACTTTGTACTTTTCTTGTTACCTTTAACATCCCTCACTAGATTCAATTACAGATGGGTTTTGGTTTTCCTAACAGCATTTCTCCATGCTCAGACAGCAACTGTCCTTTTTATGTTTGAGTTTTGCCAGGACATCCTTGTTAATCCATGCAACCCTTCTGGCATTTTTGCCTGACTTCCTGCTCATTGCAATGGACTGCTCTTGAGCTTGGAGGAGGTGATCCTCAAATATCAACCAGCTTTCTTGGGCCACAATTCCATCTAGGGCCTTATCCCATGGAACTCTACCAACAGATCCCTGAAGAGGCCAAAGTCTGCTCTCCTGAAGTCCAGGGTTGTGATCTTGCTTTTTGCCCCGATTTCCCTTCTCAGGACTCTGAACTCCACTATCTCATGGTCGCTGCAGCCAAGGCTGCCTTCCACCTTCACATCCCAACGAGCCCTTCCTTGTTTGTAATTATGAGGTCCAGCAAAGCACCTCCCCTCATTGACTCCTCTATCATTTGGGTCAGGAAGTTGTCCTCAATGCTCTCCAGGAACCTCCAGAACTGCATATGCCCATTTGTGTTTTTCCTCCAGCAGATATCAAGGTGGTTGAAGTTCCTCATGAGCAACATGGCCTGTGAACATGAGGCTACTTCTGTCTACAGAAAGTCTCATCCATTTGTTCTTCCTGGTCTGCTCAGGCCACCTATAGCACACACTCACTACAACGTCACCCATATTGGTCTGCTCAGTAACTGATACCCATAAGCTCTCAGCTGGCTCATCATCCATCCCTAGGCAGAGCTCTACATACTCCAGCTGTTCCCTCACATAAAGGGCAACTCCACCACCTTGTCTTCCCTGCCTGTATCTCTCCATTGCAGCGCCACAGTCCTGCAAGCAATCCCACCTTGTCTCTATGATCCCAAAATCATAGCCCTTCAACTGCACACAGATCTATACTTCCTCATGTTTATTCCCCATGCTGCATGCATTAGTGTATGCGCACTTCAGAGAGGCACCCCAGGATGCTGACTTCCCAGTAAAGGTCTGGGGTTTTTCCAAAATGGTGCCTTGTAAGCACTTCTTTGCTTAAGTGCAAATGCTTGAGGTGACCATGAATGAGCCCTGTTTTGTTGACTTTGATTACTATCATTTTACCACTGTTAATATTAAACAAGCTCCTGAAAGACCAGTAAACAGGAAGGTGTTGGTCTCCGAGCAGTTATTTTGGCCATGAGTATACATGGCTACCCATAAGTAACGACATAAATATTTATTCATGATTGTTGTACAGGGTATACCATCAAAAATAGGCAAGACTGACTCAGCATACCTGATGCGATTTCAAGGGGCATCAGGCATATTTCATAATCTCATGAAACTTCTATCTGCATATTTTGGTACCTGAAGCTGTCTGAGTGACTGAATTTCCAATCTTTGCAGGCATAGCTAGATCATCTATTTGGTTTGGCCACCTTTTTCAATGTATAATCTGTTCAATACATTGCCTTTACCAGCAAAATTAAGTCGGGCATGTATTTTAACACATGAAAAGTCAAACAGGTGTCTTGGGTCATCGATCTAAATTCATGTGACAGAGATTCTTAAAATGCAAAAATCCTAAAATTATTCTATTCAGCTGTGTGAAGACCCTTGCTTGCTGAAAAAATAAATGGGTGGTCATCTGGCTTCAATTTGTTTTTTTGTCTCTTTCTTTAGTGTAACTTGTCCTCTATTTTAAAGAGTTGAAATGGCTACTGTTTGGTACAGTGGAAGTCTCCTGCTCTGAAGTGCTTGAGGGCACTCTGGGCCTTCAAGCACCTGCAGGAAAACAGTCTTCCTGAAGTCAAAGGTGCTTCAGTCAGCCCAAGTGGACAGCTAACCTTCAAAGTGGCTTTCTGAGGACAGTGCCAAATTTGATTTGTATCCTTATTTAGAGAGCAGTGAGCTAGGAACTCATC
Organism: Morus bassanus; assembly: GCA_031468815.1. Classification (NCBI taxonomy): domain Eukaryota; kingdom Metazoa; phylum Chordata; class Aves; order Suliformes; family Sulidae; genus Morus; species Morus bassanus. The sequence continues at coordinate 100,321,749 of CM062567.1, forward strand.
TGTGGCTTAAGGCAGATTTTAATTTAAAACTAAGAATACTACTACTACTACTACTGAAAGAGAATAGTCAGCTCCACTGATGGTGTGGCAGGTAGCCATCCTACATAACACTCTTCTGAGGCAGGCATTCCAGCTCTTAAGGCTGAACAAAATGTTTTCTTTATCATACTGAACTTGGCTTATCCCCAGAGGTTTCTCAGAGGAGGTTTGAAAATAAACGTGTGTTTTAGGAAATCTCATTTACAAAGCAGTATGTAAAACAGTCAGGTTTCATTACGTTTTAATGAGCAGGTAAGCTTTGTTTAGACCTAGCTTCAGAAGTGGAATATTTATACCACCTTCCACAGTAAAACAATGCATCACTTATCTCTTGGGCATTCACGTGTGAATCTTGTCAAGATCTATTGTGGAGTTTTCAAGTGTGATTTTTAGGATGAAAGATTCTTAGAGAAGTAGCTCACAAACAAACTTTCAAGAGTTGATTGATGTTCGAGGCATCTTGCTGTGAGTAAGACACTGTAGTTTGTTCAAATTAGTTTACAAGAGTTCTCATTTCAGCTCATTAGAAGCACAAATATTGGATGCTAACGACATATGGAAGTAAGGTGATTTTTATGTATCCCCTTAGAACACACCCTGCGTTCCCTAGCCCTCTTAGGATTTAATACGTAATGAAATGTTCAATTTAGAAGAGAGAAGGCTAAATTAACAATAAAAAGGGCTTCCACCCAATACTTCAAAAGAACTTTTATGACATGCCTCCAAAGTTCTACCTATACTTTATGTTTTAATTAATTTCTAAGTGAAATATGTGCATATTTTTCAATCCCACTGAACTACATAAGTTTTGAGCACCTATGTCCACTACACCCTCTGGTAAACTAGACCTACCCTTTTCTAAATCCAAACCTACTGCTCGTAAGTATGCTTCAGATAAACAGTCATAAAAACCAGAAACATATTTTTCAAGCAAAATGCTGTACAAAATGGTCACTCAAACTGAAAACTTATCTAACAAGGCCCTGTTTGTGCAGCTCACCCTCCTTGTTAAAGGATTTCCTTTCCCCATAAGAAACAAATTCAGCTTTCCTACCAAAACCTGCCCTAATGAAACACTTATCAAGAGCAGCAAACAAGCTGATAACTTGGTAATGTGGCCACCTGTCAGTTAGGCACTGGTCCAATGTTACTGGCTGATTTCATAGAGGCCACAGAAAAAGCATTAGCTTGTAGTAACTTCCAGGTTGTAACTGACATGGAATGAATAGATCCGATGTCCCAGAGGGAGTAAGTTGCTTATGCTGCAAAATTTTAATCTCCCCATCCTGGAACATCATCTCTTTGCAAGAGGAAATAAACTGCAGACATGTGTTCCCTTTCCTTAAATTACTCTTGCTTTGATGTCATTCATGGCATGATTTTAAGGCTGCATAAATAAAATACATGCCCGTATGTTAACAAAGCACTGGGCAGAAATACGAGTGTAAACTGGTTCCACTCATAGCTCTAAGTAAATGTAAGCATTGTAAGACTTACTTTCTAGCTTCTGTGTACCACCCAGTAACACCCTTGGCCTGGATCTGTGAGGAATTATCCACAGCCAAAAGGAAGCCACGAAAGCCGGGTACTTAAATCAACCCCTTACACATGACCAAGTAGTTAGGCACCTCACTCTGCTTGGATTTACAGTAATGCCTCCCACACATTAAATTTACCTAATGGCCCTCCAATTTTTATCTAAAAGCCAGTCAAACCACTTCGCTATCCCACATCTTGCCACCAGCTGAACAAGTGTACTAACTACGGTTCTTGTGGTTCAAGAGATACCATTGTCACTATCAAATTTTCCTATTAGCATAATTGAACACTTTCCAGAGCAGTTTGGCCCACCCAAAGGAGATGATGCTGAAAGACAAAAGGAATAACTGCTGATTACTGAAATATTCTATTGTCAGAATTATATACAGTATTTGCTCTTTATGTTGTTTAATTCAGTTCGGAGACTGCATCCTTCTGATGATGAAGACAAGTTATAGAGCTTTAGCGATGAAAATAAGCACCTTCAATCCCCTTAATTTATAAAGTATTTAAATCTTTGTACTTCTGCAAGGGCTGTCACTTGCGTTATTTGTCCTTCTCTTTTTAATGGATAGTTGTAGTTCCCCAACGTTGATCTGAAATCTGACACATTCTGTTCTAATTAAGGACATCTAATGGGAAAGTTACACTTTCCCATGATGCCTGCTACAATAAATCCTTCTAATTATTAATGTATCCAGGCAAGTGACATCTCATTATTTTGGGTGACTTCACAAAACCATTTGACAGGAAATAATGATGACTCAACCCCGAACCTAAATTTGGAAGAATTTAAGCAGATCAGAGATTTTCCACTACCATAAAAATTTTTGATTCATATGGCTTAAACTAATAGATACCCAAGCTGGAGGTTTCAACTTCTTCCCACTGTAATGGGGATGCTGACCGCAATGCAGAATAACACTGGTGTGTTTTGAGGCCTATGTGAGAACGTGCCATTCCCATCGCATTTCCCTTCCTTGAGCTTTCAACACCCTATTTCTAGAGTAAATATATATCATCATGACCGGGGCAGAGAATGCACAAGGGCAATTTTAGATAGCACTTAAAATTTGGTTTGCTACTCCCTTACCCAGCGGTATTATTTTGTGGGTTCTCCTTTCCTGTACATAAACAGGGGAGGCTTAGATCTCGCATCTGCTTGAGAGATGGATTGGCGAGCTCACCCAGCTTCCCACGAAGCTGCCACAGCATCAGTTCACATGCAGCAATTGTGTTAAATGGGAGAGAAACTGCCAGAAACGCTCAGACGGTGGCATTAAGCAGTCATGTCAGCGCAGGTTGGCTCCTCGGTAAACTTGGTGATTCTCTTCAGGGTACAGCAAAAGAAGAGGCTGCAAGTGCTTTGTGAGACTCCCTCCCCACCTGAAGCCACTGCTGTGATTGCGAGCGAGCACGGCCTCCTCCCCGCAGGACGCACAGGCCTTGGCCGCAGTGGCGCTTTCCCGGCCTCCTCCCCGCTCCTCGGCGAACAACCCAGGGCCGCGGGCCACACCAACTCCTCCCACTGTATTTGGGAGGCCCAACGTGTTTAAACTACCCATGGCGCTGGGGGTGAGGGCTTTGTCCCTGCTGGGAAACGCAGGGGCTCCCCGAGAGCCACAGTGTGGCAGCTGACTGAGGCGAGGTGAGGCGAGGTGGGACGTGTGAGAGCCCCTTAGCTCCGCTGCAGATTGCTGAGAAAAGAGCCAACTGTCAGCTATCCCCCAGTTCGTACCAGCTATCCCCCAGCTCCTCCCAGCTATCCCCCAGCTCGTACCAGCTATCCCCCAGCCCCTACCAGCTATCCCCCAGCTCCTCCCAGCTATCCCCCAGCTCGCACCAGCTATCCCCCAGCCCCTACCAGCTATCCACCGGCACCTACCAGCTATTCCCCAGCCCCCACCAGCTATCCCCCGGCCCCACCAGCTATCCCCCAGTTCGCACTAGCTATCCCCCAGCCCCCACCAGCTATCCCCCGGCCCCACCAGCTATCCCCCAGTTTGCACTAGCTATCCCCCAGCCCCCACCAGCTATCCCCCGGCCCCACCAGCTATCCCCCAGTTCGCACTAGCTATCCCCCAGCTCCTCCCAGCTATCCCCCAGCCCCTACCAGCTATCCACCGGCACCTACCAGCTATCCCCCAGCTCCTCCCAGCTATCCCCCAGCCCCTACCAGCTATCCCCCAGCCCCTACCAGCTATCCCCCAGCTCCTCCCAGCTATTCCCCGGCCCCTACCAGCTATCCCCCAGCCCCCACCAGGTATCCCCCGCCTCCTCCCAGCTATCCCCCAGCCCCCACCAGCTATCCCCCGGCCCCCACCAGCGATCCCCCGGCCCCTCCCAGCTATCCCCCCCATCGCCCGGCCGCGTTCTGCTGGCGGCCGCGGCGGCGCCAACGCCGAGTCGGCAGCGCCCCCTGGCGGGCGGCCGCCGGCACCGCGCTCCTCCCGCCCGCCGGGCTCCGGCTCCGGCTCCGGCTGCGGGTCGGAGTCCGGTGGGGAGGACCGGGGGGGTTCGGGGGGGCCGCCGGGCGGCCCCGGCGCTGAGGTCGCCGCCCGTAATCTCACTTAATCTTTGATCGTTATTATCACGGTGCTGCAGTGCGCTCTCTTGGAGCTTTTGCTGAGGGAACGTTAATTTCTGTGATTGTCAAAATCATGAATAATTCAAGGCGTTGTCTCGGAGGCCGAGGTGTCCGTGATAAGGGTATCGAGAGATCAGAGGAGACTCAAACTTTTCGAAAGTAAAGGCGAAACCATTAAAGTAGATCTCTGATGCGTGGTCGGCCTTTTTCAACTGGCTCTCGTGTAGCAGTTTTCATCCAGAAAAGTCCCGAAATGCTTAATGCACCCTTTCCTTTCCTGAAATGCAGCAGGAGGACCCGGGGAGCTGGCAGTGGGTTTTTTTTCCTCCACAAAATGTCAAGCTTTCCTTTCGGGGAGCTGACACAAAAGCTGCCACGGGGCAGGAGGGGCTGGGCGGCACACGGTTCTTGGTGGAAGCCTTTCGTTACAGATCCGTGGTATCAAGGGACCTCGGGAAGTCTAGTGCTCTCATGCAGTCCCCTGCTCAAGGCAGGGTCAGCTACAAGGTAAGAGCAGCCTGTCCAGGGCTTCATCCGCTCAGGTCTTGAAGCCCTGCAAGACTGGAGACTGCACGGCCCTATGGGCAACCTGCTGCATTGCTTGGCTGTCTTCATGGTGAAAAAGCATCGCTGATACACAGTCTTGTTTCAGCCTATGACGGTTGCCTCCTGTCCTCCTACACTGCACCACTGAGAAGAGCCTGGCTCCATCTTCTCAATGACCTCCTCATGGGTAACAGAAGGCTGCTGTCTCCACTAGCTGCATGGCTATCAGAGGGTCCCATGAGGCCCTCTTTTCCCCGTGCTGAACAAGCCTCATTCTCTCCTAACAGGGCAAGAGCTCCAGTCCCCAACCATTTTCATGCCCTTTGTGGAACTCACCCCAGTTTATCCATGTCTTTTCTACACTGGGGGTCCCAAAACTGGACGCAGTTGGGGTCTAACAAATGCTGAGCAGAGGGGGATTGTCACTCCTCTCAGCCTGCTGCTACTACAGCTTAGGATGTTGTTGGCCTTCTTTGCAGACACTCCATGCTGTATCTTATATCCACCAGGCCCCCCAAGTCGTTTTCCACAGAGCTGCTCCTCCACCACTCTGCCTGTATTGTTGCACATGGTTCTACCTTCCCAGGTACAGGACTTGGCATTTGCCCCTGTTGAATTTTGTAAGGTTTCTGCTGCCCCATTCCTACACCCTGTGCAGATCCCACTGGATGACAGCTCTGCCCTTGAGCATATCAACTGGTTCCCCAGTTTGAGGTCACCTGCAAACATGAGGAGCAAGCAGTGCATCACCTCCTGCGGGTCATTGATAAAGATGTAAAACAGGACAGGTCCCAGGATAGACTGCTGACGTACTCCACTTACTACTGGTAAGGTATGAACTATTAACTACTACCATCTGACCTTGATTATCCAACCAATTTTTTACTTGTCTAGTTGTCCACTCATACAAACTGTGGTATCTCACCTCGGATATAAGAATATTGTGAGACACAGTGTTAAAAGACTTGCTAAAGCCAAGCTGCTGTCCTTGCGTCCACAAACCTAGCCAGTTTATCATAGGGGACAGTCAGGTTGGTCAGGCAGTTGGTAAACTCATGCTGACTCTCCCCAATCACTTTCTTCTCCCAGCTTTCATCATATATCTTGGGAAGAAGCATGATCCAAAGCCTGGGGGAGGGTGGCGTTCCTGTCCGGGCAACAACACACTTGCAAATGTTTTTATAGTGTTTTTACTTTCTCATTTCAATGCCCAGAAAAAAACTTAGTTTACCACCAATGCCGATGTTAACTCTTCCTGGAGCTTTCTGTTGTCAGTGTTGGTTACTGCATAACCAGCTAAGGATGAAATATTACTAGCTGTCTATTGCTGAAGGGAAACTCTGCAGAAACATCAGAACTCAGGATGTGCTCCCTCCTGGTCATATAATCATCCCCAAATTCATCACATGACCACTATTGCCAAGAACATACTCTTCCATTCAAACCCATGAGACAAATAAATACTTCTTCTATCCAGTGACCTCAGCCTGAGGTTTCATTGCATTAGAAATACAGGTGTATAATTTACAAACAGAAAAGCAACGCAATGGTGAAGTGAATTATCTGGATTACGACATGCACTTAGCGAGCTCATTGGGGAATGTTAAAAACCCTAGGATGACAGACTGAAAAAAGCAGGTACATAAACTGAAAACAGCAAAGCTGGCAAAAATATTTTTGTTGGAAATGGAAAGTAAAAATTTCTTATTTGGTATTTTTATAGGAAATTTCTAAATGTGAGTTTTCTGGTTTTGTTTTAAAAATACTACATTTCAACAGAAATGTAGTTATACAGCTCTCATTCATGTTTTAAAACTTTCTATGCAATTCTTAATTTGAAAATGCAAAAAGCACAGGAGAGTGTCTTTCTCCCCCTTTTCCCTTCCTGAATCACCCTTGCTCCATCCAACTGGACGCTGGTGTGTCTTTGCCAGAAGTCTTCTTAAAGGCACAAAATGAAGACTCTTAAGTTATTCCGTGCCTGCGTGGAAGTACTCTAGAAGGAATCCAGCATAACATGGGGAACCATACATAGAAAGTGAAAATGGCATAACATGGATTTCCATCCTATCATCACCTCTGGCTTCTGTACTTGCTTTTTCTTTGGCTTTTCCTACCTGAGGAAGAAGCAAGTTGCAGCAGAAAGCCGAGAATGTTTTTGTGAAATGTCTGTGCCACCCTTCCTATATTGCACATTGTCTCCAGGAGAGAAAGGTGTTAGTCATGCTGTGCTTATGCACAGTTCTCCCAAATTAATTTAAAATATACACATGTACATAATGGCTAACATATGCCAAGGTTATTGCTAATTTTTGCATAATAAACAGGCTAAACCAGTTGCTTAGTTATGTTGCTATATCCAGCCAAGTCAGGGTTTTCTGATGGGGTTTTTTTTAGTATTCTTTTGTCTTCTTTGTCCCCCCATCTCTACGTATGAACAGCTCTTTATGTTGCTTTGATCGAACAGAAAAGAAAGGCAATATAAACCAAGTCTGTTACTAACATTTGCAATACTTGTTTCATCAAATTTCTGCTTATCAGATCAGAGAGCAGCACGGCCTTCCAAGATGTTAGACAATGGCACAGTGATTGCCAACAGGGAGGTGAGCTCCAACAAATTAAAGCGATATCTAAAGGAACACGACAGGCACATTCTTCAGCTACTTGCTTAGAATGTACCTACAGTCTCCTTGTGTCCACATCAAGCTTCACAGAAATGATGCAATCCAACATGGTGGGTGGGATGCTCCATTTCTAGATTATCTCAACCCAGATTCTGTCGCTGTTCCCTGCACTTAAATGCAGAGTGGCTTGGATTTGTTGGAGTTACACCAGTTACACCAGTAAAATCAGGCCAGTATTTGGCTCTTTATTTCATTAACTTTTTTGTTAGAACTTCTCAGCAAGCATATTTGCCACAAGCAGAAAACCATTATTACGTTTAAGCAGTGCTATCACAAAACCCAGCACATTTAGGAGCTGTCACGGGGCACTGCCTAATCTGAGATCACCACTGTCCTCTAAACTGAGCAACAAATTGACAATATTAATGTTTTAAGTCAGTATCTTTGTCTGATTATCAAGGTTAACATTTCAGGATACTTCAGAAGGTGCATCTCTCCTCAGGCAGAGGAAATAAGGAAGAGCTTGGCAGCAAGTTAATTATTGCTGTGTGGAAAACAGCACCTGGAGCAATTGGCTTCCCTGCGAGTTGGACCCAGGTCTGCTGGCTGGCGGGCTCCCTGAATCATACTACTAGTCAGCATGACTTCACAGTCTGTTATCTGGATAAAACACAGGAAAACACCTGTGGCTACACTAATAAGAGGTATTCTATTATTGCAGGATTTGATATCTGTTTCTAAATCTAATAACTTGTTTCCTAACTGTGCATTTATTTGAATGAATTTGTTTTATTGTACTCACCAATGTGGTGAGTGCCAAGAGTGATGTTAGGTCGATCTAGGAAATATAGGGTATTGCAGTCTTTAGTATGTACCAGGTTTTTTTTCTCAGAATATTCAGAGCCCACCAAAGTGTCAGCATTTTAAAATAGACCCTCACCCACTTCACGATGATGCTGGGCTTGCTTGAATGCTGGTAACACAAAAACTGTTGGAAATTTTTAGCTGGAACCTGTTCACTCACTTTGTCCAAGGAAGTGGAGGGAGGACCCCAAATTTGATGGGTCACTGTGTAGGCTAAGAAGCAACACAGCATGTCTGAAGAATGGCAACCATGAATACTATTGCTGTGCAACCGAAATAATGGGATGCTTGGAATATAGCTGACAAACTACTATGAAGTTTGTTGTAAGAGGATGTCTATAAAGCATCAAAGGACTAGCAGAGGTGTATGCAGAACACCCATGGTATTGTCTGAGGGGGACATGTAGATGACAAAACATCCTTACATGGCATTCCAAGAGATGTATGATATACAGGAGTCCATGGGACCTGATGGGATGCACCCACAAGTACCGAGGGAGCTGTCTGGTGTAATTGCAAGGCCACTCTCAATTACCTTTGAAAGGTTGTGATGATTGGGCAAGGTTCCTGAGGACCAGAAGAAAGCACACGTCATCCCTGTCTTCAAGAAGGGAAAGAAAGAGGATCCAGGGAACCAGAACCAATCAGCCTCAGCTTGATTGTGAGGAATGTGATGGAGAAAATAATCCCGGAAATCATTTCCAGATATTTTAAGACAGTGCTTGGGAGTAGTCAGCATGGATTTACAAAGAGGAAATCATGAGTGACCAACCTATTGCTTTCTACGACGACTGCCTCAGTGGATGAGGGGAGGGCAATGGACATGGTCCTGGACAACCAGCTCTAGGTGGCTTGCTTGAGCAGGGAGGTGTTGGACAGGGTGATCTTCAGAGGTCCCTTCCAGCCTCAGCCATTCTGTGATTCTGTGAAATGAATCTATGGCATTGTTAAGGACTACAGTTTGTGTGTGTGCTTGACACATACACCAAATAAGTAATTAAAATGCATGATAAGAGATAAACGATACAATGTATTAGGAGCATCTACAAGTTGGAGCGGTATTTTGTATTCTGTGGCCCGAATGCACACACCATTTAATTACCAGAACAGAGAGTGATGCTTTCTGTTTGCTCTCTGTCTGAGTAAAAGAATGTGAGCAATGGATTTTGAACTGAGTCTGTGATAAAAAGTAAGTGCGTTGGAGTCCTGAGCTGCTGAAGAGAGTCCCAGGGCATTCAGTATTAATTCTGACTATTCAAGAAACAGCCTAAAGGAGAGGCAGATCCTGGAAAGAAAACCAGTAATCCCAATCTAGTAAAAATACCATCTGTGCTTCTATCCTTAACTTTTTTCAGTTTGTTTTCCTTTTATTCCATCTTCCCCTTCTTAGGACAAACTGGCAGCAGAGAGTGACTTGGAAAAAACATATAGGAAGAAATCTGTTGAGAGCAATTGAAATCAGGCCCATGGTGATCAAGTCCATTGCACTTTGCTGGCTGCTCTCTGTGCAAAGTGATTTTGTTCCGCAACTCAGCAAAACGGAGATCTCTGCTCCAGCTAATTGCAGGCCACTGATTCTGTGGTGTTACAAATCGCTTAGGCTTATTAAAAACAAGAACTCACAGCCACATATCAAGTATATGCATGAACACAGAATATTTTTAGGCCATCTATAAGAAGGTGTCTTGAATGGGCCTGGAATTCTACATTCACATTTACCTGTTTATCTACCTTCAAGAACCCTGCTCCAGTACAGCACTAGCCACTCTGCTAACAGCCATGATGCGGCACTCCTCTTCAGACCAGACAGACCTATTTTGAGTGTTGTACCTACCTACTGATGAGAACTGAGGGGAATAAAAAGCCAATTAAAATGCAATAGATGCAATGTTGGGAATATGGCAATCATACTTCAAAAATCTATTTGCTTTTGTTTTTATGACTGCGTGTTAACTCCATTAAGTTTTAATGCACACTGGAATGCTGTGAATGACAAGTGGCAAAAATTGCTTTGAAACAATTCTTTGCTGTAACACTGTAACGAGAACACTGCATTAACAGTTTATTTCAATAATACAAACTTCTGAGAGACTGGAAATTAAGTATTCCAAATTAACTTTAAATATAGCAGAAGAAGTTTTGGGTTTAATGGACAAAGCCTGTTCCCACTAAATGTACCCTTGTACTGCCAAGAGGGGTTTGAAATAAAATAAAATCTAGAAGTGTCAAGTTTGAGGCTATTAGTGTCAGAGTCAGACCAGCCAAGGAATTCTAAACTAAGGTGATCTTGATATTAAAGAAATATGTTTGCATGAACTTTTATGTTCCCCTTCACTCTGGAAACCAAAGTTGTTCCCTTGAGAAACTATCCGGCTTCTGAGGCATTTGCTGAAGCATAAGAAATACTACAGATGACTGCCTGAATCATTTCCAGATAATGAAGTATCTTTATTTAAAATCTGATCTTGATTAACGCTCAAACTGCAGAAAAAAAAAAGAAAGTGAAATTCAAAGAACTTCATAAAAGCTTGTTGTAAAATAACAGTACTCCTCAGCAAAATAAGACATCTTAGAGTTAACAACTACAGGTTAGTCAAGACTATAATTCTGGACTGAATCAGAACAAGAACTGTCTCTTCTAGTGTTTGCTTCTTCGGCAAAACCTAGAAGGTATCACTTTTCATTATGAGGTAAGCAAACTTGGCTAACAAAGATTTTCATTTAAACTTGCGAGGAGGACACAGAAAATGAACAGCAAATGGGAAACAGCTTTTCACCTTTCAATGTCTCTGACAAATCAGGACAGGTCAGTGAAATTACGGTCTCTGTCTCTGAATGGTCTCTTTGTCCAAGTGACTGTTTGCAACAAACAAACTGAACCTAACCTTCACTTAGTGCCACGTCTGGCACACCTTATGCGTGCTTTGGATGACTTAGGGCATGCAAGTGCCAGCAGATGTCCAGACAACTGAATCAAGCTTCTGGTCTAGGCTCGTCAGGTACTGGCTTTTGAGGCCCCAGTGACAGTACCGACCACACCTCCACTGCCTGCAGTGGAGTTCATACAGCTACCCATGTCAGCCTTTACACATGGACTCATAAATGTAGGTGTTGGTCTCAAACGTACCTCCTCTCAGAGCCGTAAAAAGCAGCCATGGTAAGCGACCCATTTTGTTTCTCTACTTACAATGGCAGCTAAATCAGGCAGAAGGAACAGACCACCTTCAAGAAATAGGTGCAGCAGAAGATATGAAAGGTTCCGAAACTCTAAAACCGTGTCTTTTTGTTCCTGTGTTAACAAAGCTAACTCTTTAGATAGTGGGACTTGTGGAAGGGACAGTCTGAGGAACCCTTTCTGCCTGTTGTGTAAACACAAAGCACCTACACTTCTGCTCCGGTCGGTCTCCTTTGATAGTGTTCTGTTCCGTTTAAATATCTTCGCTGCTCATTCTTTGATGCACTTTGGCGAACATTCCCAAATTTATAGCACTGTTTATCCTCAGTCACTATGTAGGTTAGGAATTGGAAAATAAATATATCAGCTAGAGGAACTAAAGCCTAACTCTTCCCCATCTAAACCAATGTCTTACAGGGCAACAACCTGTCAATCTTGAATTATTTTCTGCACAGTGAGACAGATTCAGCCAGAGGAATGAAGCATGCCCCTACCTTGCCTTACAGCCTTGAGGTTCCTACAGTCTTCTGGGCAGTGGTATATATGAATTTGAACCCTCTTAGACTGTAGAAAGAATGCATCTCTCAACCTTGCAAAGTGTTTTCACACTGAACTATTGTTCCATGTCTTATTAAAAAGGACCTTAAAAAAAAAAAAAAAGAACACCCACCCCCTCAATTTCTTGCAGGTGAGTACTATCTCCTTCCAAAGAATAAGGCCTGCAAGCTCTTAACAGGAATGGCTGAAGCCTTCTCACCTTGAGGTTTCCATATTAGTGGGTTTGAGGTGACTCTCTGCAGAGGGTATTGGATGTTTGGATTGCCACCTGCTGCATTAAAAGCACAAAACTGTATGGGGAAACTGTGCTGCCACAGGGCCCATGGGCACTACGTAATAGGCAAGATGTTTCGGCTCATTACAGATCACTTATTCCCAGTTACACTGACAGGGGCTCCAAAGTGCCACTGCACGTTTTTGGCTCAGAAGCAGCGACTGTTTCCTAGTCTTAGTAAGAAGCTGCAATTACTTGTCTGCTGCATTTTGAAGTGCTTTAACCAAAGCTGTCCACAGGTTTGTTCAGGAAAAGACAGGGCCATTAGCTTAATACTATATGGTTTGTACCCAACATTTCTATAGATCTGTCCTGCCATGTCATCTTTAGTAGAAGCTCTTAAAAACTGTGAAAGCAGAAATTACATATTTCTGAAATTAATCCTGAAGCACAGTTCTGCATAATGAGTGATTTTCTTGGGTGTAAGATGTGTTGGAAACATAAAATACCATGCTAAATGTTGATAGCATTATAAGTTTGTTGACATTTGTGCACTGAAAAAGAAAAATAGAATTATTTTGTACATGGCTATACTATGAACACCTGAAATGTTAACAGCATGACTGCCAAGGACCTCAGGGTACTAACAGGCTCTGATTGCCCTAATGAGCTCGTAACCATCTTTTTTCTGCAATACCCCCCTGTAAGCTCTTCTCCTCTTCCTCCTAGCGATTTAGCTACCTGTGGTTCAAGGTCAGCTCTCATATGGCACAGCTCAGCTGCTCTGCTGTTTGCTGTCAGCAACTCGGAGCAGTACCTCAGATGGGCAAACCAATGAACACACCCAGAGGCACCTGAGGGACAGGACGGGCATCACCGCCTTCACTGGTGCTGTTACCTCTGGCTATCACTACACCCACTTCTATCCCTACTTTTGCTAAACCCCACTAAAACCAGTGCAGTGAGGAGAGTGGAGAAATCTAAAATCTTTAGTTCTGTACAGAAGCAATTACTTGACATCACTCTCTGCATTTGAGCTCCAAGATCTTCTTGACTTTACGTGCATTAGTACTCCTGGACTCACACTGAATTCAGTCAATGGTAAAGTTACACATCTGTGAGTCTTCAGAAAGGTAAATACAGCGTCAGAGGCTTCTGACATCAGATGACTTGTATTTTAATTGCTCAACAAAAATTTGTTTTTACTAAGCAGAAAATTATTTCCACTTATAATTACTATAACTAGTCCTTTCAAAATTATTAAAAAATCGAGTTACAAAAACGTATTTTAAGGATCTGCTAGTGTTATTGTTCAAAAAAAGCTCCAGCCAATATCAGTTCAATGGTTTTATTCTCAAAACAACCAATCAGCAATATAAAATATTTTAACACTATTTCTGTTTAAATATTGGTGACAGATTATGCATTTCCTTAAATAAAGTGCTCTTTTTACAAATAGGTATTTCATATTTACTTTTACTGCTCTTCTAACCTCTTAATGTTGAATAGATAAAGTGTATTTTGGTTAATGAAGAATGCAGCATTACTTTTCCTTTATATTCCTTCTCAAGAAACCATTACATTTCCCATTTGGACTCCTTTATCTGTGTCCAGTCAACAGAGGCATATTCAGTTTATATATTTCTCCATGTAGAAGCTCTCATAGTTCAGGGTGGTTTTCATGCCTTCTTCCATGCTTTTGTTGTTCTTGACTGTGCCCATATAGGCCTCTTATGGGTTCTTCTCTATGGGCAAGAGTAGAATGAAAACATGAATCTTCTTACACGGTCATTCATTCTTCCTGCTCTTCTGACTTTGCTCTTCTCAAATCCAGACCACTGATGCCTTGATCAATTCAACACTTAGGTTGAACTATAAAAGCAATCTCTTCATTATTTTCTTTGGTTCTTTGTGGGATTCAAATTTTAAGCACATTACTGCAGGAAGTCCTATACAGGTGTAGTTAGGACTAACTTTTCAGATTTGCATTTGAACACTTGGATTTACTCAGCCAGATGCCAAACTTCACCATAAGAAAAAAAAAATCTTTTTTTCCAGTAGCTACCTTTTAGCAGAAACAGCTTCTTGTGGTTTTATAGAGCAGCCAGGTGCTGTAAAAGAAAAAAAAAATCTGAAAAACTGCAACCAGCAAGACTCACAGCTTTAAAGAAGACACAGTAATTCCACAATTACTGGAAACAGGCCCACATTTCCCAATATCATTGTTATACCAGACTCCAACAATTTGACCCCGTAATTTGTTTTATTCATCTTAAGCCCTCTCCTGTACAGAGAAAGTACGAAAAGTCAATATCACGTGTGAAAAGGTCACCTACTGCCACACACTTTTCCGGTATTTCTCTTTTTGCAGTGTGTTCCCTTCCAGCAAGTGACTACCTGAATTCTGTATGATTTTTATTTGCAAGTCTATATTGGTTTTGCTCCTATTTTGACTTCTCACTCTACAATGTCTGTAACTCCCTCCTCTAGATAATTTCCATTTCATATTTTTAACTCTGAATCCAACAGTAGAAAGTAAATATACAAATGACTCCCCACTCTCTTCCACTTTGTTCTGTCACATCTTTTAAAATATCTACGTATCTATCCACAGATACGTATGTGTATGTATGTATCAATATGCAACATACCATCATATGTAAAGAGAAACTGGAAGACCAGAATTTCCGGAAAGAATTATAGATTGAATGGCATCATATTCTTTTTTCATCATAGGCATAGTTACTCTTCATTTAACTTGTATCTGGAGAATATTCAGCTTATTCTTTTGATATCTAAATCCTCCCTTTGTTCAGTGCCCCTGCTAGATGTCGGGGTGTTCTCTTTTCCTCCCACCTGTTATAAGAGAAGTGTTATATTTAGGTGGGAGAGAGCAGCTGAATGTCTATACCAAGTGACAAGGCTCATCTTTTTCTTTTGAGCATTTCAATGAACTTGATATTAGAGGGTAAACTAAGCTAACTGGCAGTTAGCTTTACCTCCAACAAATCTTTGTTAGGTTTTTTTCATAATGAGGTTAAGAAATGCCCCAGGAGAAAAAGATGACTGTGTCCTTGTCCTGGTTTCAGTGGGGATAGAGTTAATTTTCCTCCTAGTAGCTGGTATAGTGCTGTGGTATGGATTCAGTATGAGAATAAGGTTGGTAACACACTGATGTTTTAGTTGTTGCTAAAAGCAGTGCTTATACCAAGTCAAGGACTTTTCAGCTCCCCATGCTCTGCCGGGTGCACAAGAAGCTGGGAGGGGGCACAGCGGGGACATCTGACCCCAACTGACCCAAGGGATATTCCATACCATATGACATCATGCCCAGTATATAAAGCTGGGAGAGCTGGTCAGGGGACAGCGATCGCGGCTCAGGGACTGGCTGGGCATTGGTCGGCGAGTGGTGAGCGGTTGCATCACTTGGGTTTTTTTCCGGGGTTTTGTTTCTCTTTTTGTTGTTTTTCTTTTCATTACAGTTTTATTATTATTATCATTATTTCAATCATTAAACTGTTCTTATCTCAACCCACGAGTTTTCTTACTTTTGTCCTTCAAATTCTCTCCCCCTCAGCTAGGAAGGGGGAGAGTAAGTGAGCAGCTGTGTGGTGGTTGCCAACTGCAGCCAAACCACAACAGTCCTTCAGAGTATAAACCTTGGACGCTTTCTTTTTTCATGTCATTTTTGTAGAAATGGCAAATTCTGTTACAAGCCTCAGACTTGGGCAAGGGAACTGCATGAACTGTTTCCATTTTTTATCACAGATCTAAAATATAACACTTCCTTACATATGTACTGTATTGTAACTAACCTATGGGATTTTATTTCTACTCTTCTGGAAGAAATCATTTCAGTTGGTTTGCTCCTTTTCTTTGCACACACACACACACACAGAGACACACACCCCACCCTCCGCCCCCAACCCTCCACCCCGTTACCCCAAACCTTAAACAATTAGTCCTGACAATTAGGCATTCAAAAAGTCTCATTTTCTTTTTTACCAGAATCATGTAAGCAAAAAGGTCACCTCAAACTACAAACGTAAACATTTCCTGGGGTGATATAATTTCCTAAATCCAGTTTCCTCAGAAATCTGGACTTCATGCTGCCACTTGCTGTTTCACTGAATCTGGAGTCCAGACCAAGGAGGAATGTCTTGTTCCTCAGAGCAGTCATCTTGCGTCATGCCTCCAAGGGCTGGTCATCTGCTCTAAACTTAAATGGTGAAGCAGCAAGCTAATCCTGGGTTTATTTGACACAATTCACTGGGTTATAAAGAAGCAGTATCTTCCTAGTAGTTTCTCTTATCAGGGACAGGCTGATTAGCATGCGTGGGCAATTTTCCAAGCCCTAATTTTTTCCCTTGAAAACTACCAAGGTGTCAAAAAACCCCATAACATTCACTCTTGGAATGAATTAATTTCAGCAGAATTTTCTGAAGGTCACCACTTCCATTAAAAAAAAGAGATGGGGACAACACTCTCCATGCAAGTAATGTTTGCCTATTCAGAACAGGGACAAGAACCATGGTGCCCCCAAACCTAATGACTTATGGGGACAGTAACCACTGAATTATTTATACTGGAGTCAGGGCAGTCATCTGCCTTATGCAGTTCAGGCAAGGACTGGAATATGGAGCTCCCACAGTCCACTATCTAGTATCAGTGGCATGGGGTGGGGAGGAAGCAGTCTCCATACCCTTCTGACAGAAATCAAATGTCTGTGAAAGCCTCTTGTTTTCCACAAAGCAGGATCATCTCACTTCCAGCCCCAGGGATGACACAGCAACTGATGTAAAAAGGAATCTTTCTCCCAACAGTGAGCTTTATTATAATTGAAATAGCTCATCTGCCAAAACCCAGTGAACACTCAACAACTTTTCTCAGAGTTCGTGTAGTGAGTATCACAGCAAGTTCAGGAGCAATGACCTCAGCAGGAGGTGCTCACCCAGAAGCTAGCTGAGGACACAACAAACCAGCAATTGATTTTGAACTGCCAAAAAAACATCGAGAAGAAACTGTAGTATCTTCCCTAAACAAGCCTGTTGTGTGAAATTAGTTATACCATTAATCCTCTGCTTCTGATGGTCTTGCTTTTACTCCATCTGCCTCTCACTGTTTTACTTCTACTGCATTCCTTAGAAGTGTAAATGTAGATAATCACTGCAGTTCTCTGGATCATTCCAGAAACACTCATCTAGATGCTTTTCTATCTCTGCTGCCTGCCATCTCACAGCAGGTTTGAGGAGCAGCAACAGCTCCTGACCCCATGGCACCAGGGGAGGGGCTGAGCCTGGGCAGCATGGATTGGGGCACTTTGGGGGGAACTGAAGCTAAGTGGGCATTGGAGCTATTGATGTGGAAGGGTGTAGAAGCTGTAGACATTCGCAGGCTTGGTGATGGTAGTCAGCCTACAGACCTCCCACAATTACAAGCTACATTTCCAGAAAGTGAGGATTTAGTTTCTTTTCCCCTGCTTTTTAATTTCTGAGTCTTATGGATATATTCAGACTATATTTCATTATCTTCTTTACACCGCTACAGGTTGGAAATGTCATACAAGCAGAGCTACACTGGCAGCCACACTGTTTTGGGTATTGAGCTTTTAAGATGACTCAAAGTATTGAGGAAATGACAGCGATAGGTGTGAAAACGGTGATACTGACACAGCTGGAAGAGCAGGATGTTTTCATTATCCTGTGAGCTACATCTAGCTTTCTAAAAGGGCAAATCATGAAGCGGCTTTCTTGCTAATGGTGTCCAGACAGGCTCCTAGGAAGACCTGTAGAGAAATCAGTGGTTGTGGACTGTGCAAAAAGCATAAAAATCTCACATATTACTTTTCAAACACATTACAGGAGGCAGCCAGTTACAGATGCCACAATGCCAATCAATGATTAGACTGCAACGAGCTAGAGAAGTAAGTTCAGATCAGAAAAACTAAATGTATTCACCATGCAAAAGCTTGGGAAGGTTCCCATTTCAGAAGCCTTCTTTATGTGGGAGTCCAAGGTATCTTAACCTGAAGTGTTGGTAAAAAGGTTATGAAACAAATACACAAAGCAAATAATAACAAATTGCTAAGCGAGACGTTCTAGAGGAACACAAGGATTAAGCACCTGAACTGCTGAGTACAGAGCACAGGTTGTTTAAAATTGCCACATAACTGAGAAGTGATAAAAATGATGCTAATTTTTTTTAATGGTTCAAGAGAAGATCCGGGGAAACACAGACCACTGAGATGGCCAGTAGTACCAGGCAGATTAGCATAAACTATAACAAAGAATCTGAAATTTTGTGGAAAACAATCAAAAAGGGATCTGAAAGTGTTGCCTCACCAACCTAATGGAATTCCTTGAAGGTGCCAACAGTCTTGTAGATAACAGAGGTCCACTTGATGCCTGGATTTTTACAGGGCATTTCACAAGGTCCAAGGCTGGCTCTTAAGACAACAAGGAATCCACAGGGTAAAAATGAAAATTTCTTGTGCGGATAAATAATCGGTTAGGAAGGCAGAGGACAGAATGTGGGAGTACACAGTGATTTGTTTTCCACAGTAGAGAAATTCACCTCCAGCATTTCATGAGGACTCAGGATATTCAATATACGATTTCGAAAGGGCATATAGAGTGAAGTGACAAACTTTCCTAAGTTATTCATGTAAATAAGAAGAAAGACAAACAGAAGACTGGCAAAAGGACTTCATGAGACATCAGTGCCCAAACAATAAGATGGCAGACAAAATTTGATGAAGATAAATATGAAGTAATATGAAGTAAGGCATATGGAAAAAATGATGTATGAGTGGTTATATAAAGTGACAGGGTCTGAGCTCAAACTCAGTAGATGAGCTGATTTATAAGAGGTAGTTCAAATTAATACCAATTCAGTCTTCAATTATAGCCAAAAGAGTAGAGTACTAGAAATAACTAGGAAAGGGCAAGAGAACTGAAAACAGAGAACACAACTGAAAAACAAACGTCATATGTAAATCCACAGTGTGCCTATGTCTTTAATATTGTATGCTAGGCTGGTACCTCCAAGTCTGAAAGGATATAGTAGAAAAGCAAAAGAGGTCAGAAAAACTATGGTATAGGGAATGATTAAGCACCCTATAAGCCTTCCATCTGGAAAAAACATGACTGAGGAAGAGTATCATAGATATCTGTAAAATCATCAGTGGCATGGAGGCAGTGAAGAGAGAACAGTTGTCCACTGTATCTTCTGATCCAGCAGGATGAAGCAAAAGAAGTCAGGACATGGTAAGTTCACAGCAAATGAAAGCAAGCAGCTCTTCACACCAATGTCAAATGAGACTGGATGAAAAAGCTGAACACAACTGTATGGACCTTGGATCTGACTTAGTACCGCTGCTCTTATGCTCTAAAATATTACACATTCCTGGAAATTACTTCAAGTTCCAGAGACTGCATAAGAGTCCCACTGCTACTTTTTACAATAAAAAGCAGCTTACCTGGTGCAGAAACTTCTTTTATCTACATGTTCTCTTCCTCTTCCTTCTCTGTTGCTGTTTCACAGCCAAGGCTCTTTCACGGAGCTCCCACACACAAAAACCCAAAAACTAGATCTCTGATGGCAGCCTCCTTGCAGGACCTTGTCAACTGGTCAGCAGGAGCAACTGTTGCCTCCATTCTTAGAAAAGGATGTTCTCCCCAACTCTGTGCCACCATTACCATGTTCTGCTGTCTTCAAGACTCTTTTAAGCTCAGTGGTTAGGCTCAGCAAGTTGCTTGGAGACACGTTACACCTGTATGCTTCTTCGGTTCTTGAGTAATTCCAGTTCATTGTACCACATTATGAAATCCCAAATAGCAGCTTCTGCTCACCTAGTAGTACCTACAGAAGAGGCTCTTCAAGTCTGGGATGTTATCATGAGACATCCAGAAGTTCCCACATATGCTGACTACTCAGAATGGGAAGTAAGCTGCACAATGCATACAGTGACACCTGATAGCAGCTTTCAGCCAAGCAGACTATACAGAATACAGAAAGTGGCCCACATTGACCAACTACCTCAGCAATGCCCAGGCTTCCCCAAGACAGCAGCAGGACTACAGTTAGCACCTGCTTTCTCATATCTAGTGATATTCAGCTAACTGAGATTGGAACAACTGGGACTTGCTCATTATTAATGCCTCCTAAAGCATACAGTACCTGAAATACTATTTAACATAACCACTAAACAAATGAAATGATTTTGTGAGCGGATGCAAGCAGCAAAATAAGCAACTGAAGAGAGTAAGAGGCACTTTAACATGGTGAATTTCTCAAGGCCATTCAATGGCTTTCCTGTTCCTCCTAAAACATGGATCCAGAAGTACACATATGAATAGGTTTTGACCCATTCCTTAACCTTGAGTTACAGATGCATATCTGCCTTTGGCTCAGGTGGCTGGCAGGACAGAGGTTTGCAACTTTTATATCTAGGGGTGACTGTAGTAAATGTATTCATTTTTTACAGGTCAGCAACACCTTTCTGTACATTTTGATTATAGATAGCACATTTTAAAAGGCAGTTTCTCCAGCAATGGCTAGCAGTTAACACTGGTGGTTGGAATACATATATTCCAAAAAAACCAACTATAGACAATCATAAAAAAATATTACGTACACAAAAGAACTAAATGCATAAGTACGTAATTAACATAGCTCTCTAAGCCAGTACACTAAATTGTAAACCTTGAATATATTTAATCTATTTGATCACACTAAAAAAATTGTCTCCTATAAAGAGTATGCAAAAGTAAATTATGCATCATACAGAAACACACCTCCCACTGCTGCTATATATATACACACTATATACAGTATACTGTATAATATAGTTTACTATACTTACATCCATTTTCTGTGTTTAGTAATGCATAACAGAAATCTTATGCTTATTTCAGATAGTACTGAAGCGTGAATAAAAACCTTAAGAGGTATCTCTACCTTTTTACCTTGAAATCTTCTCTACAGTCTCAGCAAAAGACACAGACACACATCAATCATTAACCCAGAAAGCAATTAACTGGCTTGTTTGTCACATTCTGTCTTCTAGCCAGTATTAATTAAAAGTATCCACACATTTTTCAATTAATTTCAGGTGCTACTTACACTGGGAATGACCTGGAGGTCGTGTGTTACTAACACTACTCTCAAACGAAGAGTGGAAGTTGTGTATAGTTTCTTGTAAAATCTGTCTCTCTCGTCCCTGTAAAAGCACAATCAATTAAAATAGGGTATTCTTAAATTTCTGTTTAAAAATGAATTTATTAGGAGTTCACAAAAAAATGTCTAAATATGCGTGTCTATGTCGAGAGAGTCATAGTGTAGTATTAGGAATAATAACAAATCCTTACCTCCCAGACTATGTAGAAAACCTTGTAGTAATCTTTTCCTTAAACTACCAGACAGCAATAGAAACGTTTTCATTATTTACTTCATAGTTTTATAGCATGGAGCATCATCTACCTCCCCTAATTTTTAGCCTCATCACTTGCTGCTCTTGATATTAACTTGGGGAAATTATCTTTGTTTTGTTTATCTGAGCTTCCAGTATCAGAGAGAGAATGGACCTCAGAACTGAAAATGCAGCTAAAAAGTGTCAGCAGGCCTAATTAAAGAGATGCTCTGGTCCACAATCCCTCTGACAAGAACGTTGTTTACTGTATGCCATTCTTAGCAAATTTGTTTATGTCAGTGCAAAATTAAAAGGCAATAAAAGTGTAAGGAATGAAAGAAGTGCTATTTACCTAATCACCGAGAAATCAAAAACAAAGGAGACCTTTCCTTTTACATTATATCCTGTAGCTAGACTACAGTTGCCAGATGATTCTTTTTAGCATCACTGAAATCAATATTCAGTAACTGCAATATTGCCAATGTTTATGTTACCAGTAGCTTCTGATATAATTTCCAATACTCTGTAAAAGAACTGTACAGTCATTGAACTAGGAAAGAGTTAATGAAAGAGAACAGGGAGTACCATGAAGGAAGATATTTTTTACTAATCAAATATATTAAATATTTTGTCTGGAAAACATTCATTTGGCTTTTCTAACTAACATCCACAACCAAATTTTGAAATGTATGTTAAATTAACAATATAAGCAAACCTTGAATTAATTTACTAAGTATGGTACTTCAAAATGTACCTTTCCTGCATTCAGTTCAGAAATAGCTGCCAAAATTTGCTGCCTTGATCCATCAGTTTTAATACCCAGCTCTTTCAGATCACCATCAGTAAGTGTAAGGAAGGCTTCCATATCCACCTGCATATGACCAAGAAAAAAAGACAAGACAAATTTACCTAGGCAAATATTCACTATTACAGGTTAAAAGTGTTTGGTTTTTCTTTTAATTGTATAGACTTACTGTAAATACTGTGCACACAAAAAATTTTAATGAATTACCAGCACCAAATGGTACCCACTTTACCACTCTGTTGTCAGGTTTTAAATCTGCTGCTAATAATTCAATTAATGATGATAGTATATTTAAAATATTAATGGATTTTTTTTTTCAGACAAGCGCTATTGATACAAAATATACATTCTTTACAAAAATTCCTCTACTTATAGTAGCAACTAGTTGAATAATCCTAAAATTTTATTTCTTTTATTTTCTTTCCCCTCCCCCCCTTCAGGTATTTTTGGAATTTCAGAATATTGTGTGTACTTTTCCAATGTCTCCTGAGGAAAACCTAGGGTTTGTTCATATATCATTTTATATTATATCAAAACATCCATAAGGCTGTGATAAAAACAAACATCTAAAACTTTTCATATTGATATAACCTTCACAGACAGAGCATATTCATTTCTACAAAACACTCCCTTCCCTATCATGTAGGGGAACAATAACAAGCCCAGTGTATTGTGATGCAGCTAAATAATCTGTGTTTGTGGTGCTGAATCCTGAACTCTGCAGCAATATCAATTTATTGTATGTCCATTCACTACCCCCTCTGCCTTTGGCCAAACAAACACACAATTATTGTTCACTTCTGATACCGTCTTAAACATTGTAATGAATTAATTTTACTTATGTTTCCTTTCATTGCATCCTTCAGGCAAGTCACTGTCACAGGCCTCATCTACAGTGATGCTTAGGTTCCCCAATTTAATTCTCCTGTTGCTTATTCATAGCGGATAAAGAAGAGAAAGCAGCCATCTTGGTGACTCACACCCTGCTGTTCTCCATCTGGAAATGAGGTTTCAGCTGTGATTCCAGGGATGATACAGTATGTCCTATAAACTGTTTAGCCACACTGGATATAGACATATATAGAAAAAGCTGAATGTAAAAACAGAGAGGGGGGAAAAAAATCTGAAGCACCTATCTATATCTATAGGTTCAGTGTAAATAGCACTGATATTTGCGGTATCCTGGAGAATGCCATGAATACCACTCGGTCCATGTTTCAAGGTCCTCTCTGCAACTAGAAGCGGTTGTAAGAGTTTAAAATTTGAGATTCTGGATCACAATTCTGATGCAACGTGTGTTGCACCCTACTTCTTCTAAAACAGTAAAAAATAAATCTTTTAAAAAAGATGTACCTCTTGTTCCTCAAAAATAGGCTGATATTTCTCAAGTGACAATTTTTTAAGGATGCCAGTCAGCTCATCTGTAATAGAAGAAAACAAAAAACCCGCCATGGGTCAGGAAAGATTTTAGTGATCTCTGCATTGTTAACTGCTGCAAATATATGTTAAAACATATATTCCACACAGTGATATATGATAACAAAACCCCAATCACATTTACTCTGCATCAGAAATTAAAATATTGGCCTACTGTGTTCTCACCTACTTCCATATACTGTAATTCCATCAAGTCTCACCTTGCTAGGATAAAATCTTTCTGTTGTATTGCCATTTCTTCTTCATTAAAAGGATCTTAAAAAAACAAACCACTAAGAACAAGTTTTAGGCATTGAAATGCCTAAAACACAGGTGCTTGGCCCCAGATGGCAGACCCAGATCATGCAGGTTAGACAGCAAAACTCCTCAAGCAGGCAATGAACTGAAATGGCGTATTTCCATATCATGATCCAGGGAGGCAAAGTGTAGAGCAAGCCACCACCCAGCTGCTCATTCAAAACACTGATACAACAAAGGTGTATCTGAACCTCTTTTCCTTAAGTGCCTGACGTCCAGGCATCTTGAACACAGAGAGCTGAAGTCCAGCTAAGATGAGAGCTGGCCAGAATTCAAGTCTCATAAGCTTATCTTCCAAGGCTAAGCACTGGATATTGGGTTTCCTCTCAAAGTCTAAGGAAATTAAAAGTAGGAGGATCTGACACTGACTCTTCCCACACATTTAAAATGTGATTAGCCAGTTAAAAAGGGTAAGTGCAGTTTTAGAATAACCCACCATTTTTATAGAATAACCCACAATTACACACTACCTCTCTCAACTAAGGATTCTGTTTATTTTTATTGCTTTGCTGTGACAAGTGACTGATTTCCCCCCCCTCCAAGAAGTACCAAAGTGGTTGGTTAAACTAAGGAGTCAAAGTCAAAATGAAGAACAGGAATGACTACGTTACACAACCAAACTAAATTTAATATTTCTCTTATGAACTTTCATTGTAAAGACATCACTATTCCACTCCCAAATATACTTTGCTTTTATTTATTTCACTTCTTTGTCTTTTGACTTGCCCTTTTCTTTCAACATCAGTATAAACACGGAAGAGAATCTCGCTCTCTAAGCTTCTCAAAAGACATCAAGTATCTTGAGATGGACACACTTTTCCATGTACCATTCTGGAAACCTCCCTCTTTACACAGAAGAGCCCATACAAAACTGAAGTGAAAAATTCTAGGTAAGTCTTATTTTCTGCTAGGGTTTTGGTTTTTTACCTCAAGGTCAATTAATCTGGTACGCTTAACACGATTTGTAAAGGTTGGCATGGTTTCAGGCTAAAAGCTTTAGTACCCTGAGGTTAATCCATGGGAAAAAGTAACCAGCTTTAAAAACATAGCACAAGAACTTCTCCATGCAGTTTGATGAAAAATACCATCTTACAGAAAGAAAATAAAAGTTTCATTAGAAGTCCTTAGATATATTATTAACCTTTTTTTCTTTTAGGTTGTTAGCTAGCCTTCTCATTTTTCATCACACTGGTGTGCTTAAATTATAGGTTGTGATATGGGAAGAAATTTTCAGGGTCTCTGAGCCCAGAGCCTTGCTGTCACAAACAACTGTAACATCTAACACTTATCACACACAGCAACAATGCTTTCAGCTGTAGGCTTTTCATGTTTGCTTTTCCTCCTTCCCTCTTCCAGTTCCTGTATTATACATTAAGTTTGAACAAAACCTGAAACCTCTCAGTTTTACAACTATTGCATAACATATTGTTTACTTCTTTGCTTTTTCACTAAGTCTTTCTTTTGCTCTACCTTGTCTCCTTACCTACAATCCCTGAAGAAAGCAAAGGTTCTCAGAGCTCTTACTATTTCTACCACATTACTCCTATTTAGCACCTCTTCTGTACTATTCTGTAGTAGTAGGGTAAGATTACCTTTCTCCAAGTTTTCAGAGCCTCCTTTTACTCTCACATGGTTTCGTCTTTCGTGATTCTCTACATCACTGGTTCTCAGAATAGGGACAAGCTGTTGATGGTCCACCAAGTGGTTGCCTAAAAAGAAACCATGCACACCTCTGAACCCTGCTGCCTACTGTTCCTTCACAGTAATATTCAATGCAAACATCTTTTCTACTTAATTTAAGTTTACTTGAAAGAAAAAGAAAAGTTAACATTGCAGGCCTTCTGTACTTATTCTTCTGATTACTGTTGGGGCTACAAGCATTTGTACTGTTGCTGCTGAATCAAATCACAGTAAGAGAAGCCCTTAAAGGACCACTTAACTGCAAAAGCTTACCAGCACAATGAACCCAGAACTACTTAGGCTTCTGACAAGCTACCCCTCTGCTACAAAGGAAACTCACTGTGTCACAGCACTAGTGATGCAATCAGAAAGCCCTGCTTCCCCAGGTGAAATCAGAACAGCGGATATCTTGGGGAATTCCCCTTGTTATCCGACAGGGAGTTCTCTTCCCTTTATATATTTCTAAACTGACAACTCTTATGTTATCAAGCCATCGTTATAAAATGGCACTAACTAAAATGTGAAAGGATTTTCTCCAGCAATCAGTACAATATGTTACAGCTAAGCCATGATAAGAGGACAGAAAGCAGGTCAAATATCACCTCTCTTTTGAAGTATGGTGTCAATGGACAAAGTTAGCATAAATGAAAACAAAGCAAAAATCAATATGGACACTTTCAAAAGAACCAAAAATAGTACAAAGTGCCTCTTGCAGAAACCAGATAAAAAGTACTTCCATCTCTTATTTAAAAGATTCTGAGTCATGTTATTTTTTTCACTCTTTTGAGATGTTTACTGAAGAAAACAAAGTAATTGATATCCTGTTTCCAATGCAGTAACATGACTTTTTAAAATAAAGTGTTGCAATTTAAGTTGAACTTTTAGGTCTAAAAGGCAGTAATCTTACTGGAAAAGTAATAACATTTTTATCCTCCCTTATGACCTAAAGTTAAAAATAAGGTCAAAATAAGGCTATTTTGCAATTAAAAAAAATGCAATACAGCTCTTTAAAAATCAATTGCATGTAGCTATGACTTGCTATGAATCAAAACTGTATTTCCATAGTGAAGTGTTTCACTGCATTTATTAAAAAAAAAATGTGGAGAAAGTGCATTTTCTACCCTCAGCAAAGAGTGAAAAACAGGATTTAAGCCAGAAAGGGGGGGAAGGAAGGAGGCCACATAAGAGTGGCCTACCTACATGCTCTAAGCTAGCTTTGACATGGTACCAATCTCCCTCTAAATGGAAGGGATCACAGCTTTTGGGAGAGAAATAGCCAGTTACTCTAGGAATGCCAATCTTGCAGTAAGAAACACCAAAATATTTCTTCCAGAAAGAAAAAAGTTCTCACTCTCATGCAGTTACAAACTAATCCAGTACAGTTATAGCTTTAAACACTTTGTGCTCTTGATGAATGAATCTCCTATAATTACGATGACCTACTCACCATCTTCTGTAATAGTACCACTGCTGGAACCGTTGCTCTTGGCCTGTCTGTGAGAAGAAGAGAGAGAGGACTCTGCGTTGTGAACCTTAGGAGATGGGGAGGGTGATGGGGAAGGTGTGAGAGTTGGTGATGTGCTTTTAGATGTAGAAGAAGTCCCAGATGGAGGCCTTTTGTTCATCTCCAGTTTTTGCTGTAGTTAATGATACAATGATTTCAGTTAAAAAAAAAAAGTGTTTAGCTATATATGATGCTTTGATATTACTTAAGTTGCATATAATTTCTGCAGAGCATGTAGTCACAACTAGAAGCTTCTCTTTGATTCATATTGGAATAATTGGAGCAATACTGATTTATCCGAGGTGAAGTCTGTCCCCTCAGATTCATCACAAAAAATACATTTATTAAGGCTGTAATTTTGGAATAAGAAAATGGTTTCTTATAAAGCAATACTATATACAAGCACTACAATTACTCTTTTTGTAAAACCCGAAATTACTTTGACTCTGAAAACAGGTCTTTTTCATTCAGATTTAATTAAATAAATAAAGCCTCAATTAAAGCTTTTCAAAGTATGTCTGATGCTAATTTAAAGTAGCACTTCATGCTGGATTAACCAGAAATATGTAGCAAACATAAACTAAGTTTCGGGTGCATTTAAACCCCTTGCTGCACTGGAATGAAAGTTTCCAGTCAACCCTTAAACTTGTTATTACCTAACATGAGTCAAATGATTCAAATTTATTAAATATTTTACAAGTATTTAATACATTTGGAAGCATGGAGAACAGGAGAATAGACGAAGTAAAATGAGGAATAAGAATATATATGTATATCTCATCTCCTAAATTCCTCAATCTACATATCACTTCACACATTTCAACATTTGCATTATATGACCTGAAAAGAAGTCTTAGATTATTTTCTCCTGGATTCCTGAATTCAGAGTTTAACTTAAAATACCTTTTGTCAGTCAGGCTGCTACAAGAAAAACATAAGAAAAAAGCTGAGCTGGGTAACAAGGCAAGACGGGAGAATGACAGTGGTGCCTGCCTCTCTACAATTTTGCTTCTGTGCTATGGCATAAATTGAACTTTTCTAGTTAATGAAAAAGATACAGATTAAAAAGATAAAACTAATTTGAGTGGCAACATTCTTCCATTGCTCTATCCTATGCCAGAATGTACTACCTCCTTAGCCCTGCACTGAATTGACTAGAAGTAAGGTCGTATGGTATAAATTTGAGAGGTCTCTGAAGAGCATCATGAACTCATTTCAATTTTTTGTCCCAAATTTCCCTGTATTCTGTTATTGGCCGCTTGTGTTTCAGAATGGTCTTCCTTCTCCAGTGCATTGACTGCATTTATTTAAATTACATCACCCTGTAAATTGTTATTCAGTTTTTCTTCTCCTTTATTTAAGGCTTGTACAATCCCACCCCTCATGGCTAACTTCTGCAAAATTGATCAGTGTAACATCACTGCATTTCTAGATCAGCTTTTTCCAAGTTTAGACAGCATGATCCTAATAGGAGGGCACAAGCATTTCCACAATGGATACAGACATTAAATTTTCAGCATATGTGTTGTTGATTACAACAACAAAGTAGGCTCTTTAAGCTTTTGCAGGCAGTGTGTATCCATATGTGATTGTGTACTCCCAAAAGACACTGATGTCCCAAAAATCACCTCAGGTGTGTGATACATGAACTTCTATAGCTAGATCCACACTGATGACATTTTGTTATTGGTGGGTAGACTGAAATTCATCTAAACATCTAAGCAAAGAGCACTGAAAGAACTGTTGCCTTTCCAACATACTGGCATCATTTTTATTTAAAGATCTTTTCAACAGTATGATGAACTGCCTTCCCAGAAGATGATCTACAGGGCATTGCACCTCACT
Source organism: Morus bassanus (assembly GCA_031468815.1). Classification (NCBI taxonomy): domain Eukaryota; kingdom Metazoa; phylum Chordata; class Aves; order Suliformes; family Sulidae; genus Morus; species Morus bassanus. Next base: position 100,350,872 of record CM062567.1, read on the forward strand.
ACTTCTTTATCCCCTAGTATCTTCCACTGTGAGTGGGAATAATAGTTAAACTTCTCAGTGACAGCATTGTTCTAACAACAGGTCCCAAGATCTGCAGCCCAAAGCTCACAGGCACAGGTATAGGCTTAACCTTAATAGGCTTACTAATACAACTGGAGAAAAATAAGATTTTTGGGGGCACACAAGCAGCTCTTCTGAAATTGTTTCCAAGATAAAAATAAGCTGAGAGGAACTGCTGAGAGTTTAATTTGGAATATATTGGTCAGCCCACCTCTGAAAGAAAAAGCATTTGGTAGCTGTTTAGTAAAGGCAACTTTAATGAGGGAAGAGGATAATAAAGTGGTTTTGCCTACAGGAAAGAGAGACAGTTCATTTATAACCCGGGGTGCAGTTAAGTGGGATAGAAAGGAGAAAAGATTATCATGTGCCAAAGAATCAGTATGAGTCCATAGCTTTTGGGGGTCCAGCAGAGTTATAAATTTTAGCTACCAACCTCATCTTTGAAAAGCAACCAGTTGTCCCTTCAGAATGAGGACTGACAGATCAGAGACAAAGTGACTATTCATGGAAACTGTTCTGGCATTGGCAGTTGCACTTCTTCTGATTTTGCCCTCCAGAAATTCCAATTAAATCACCGAACAGCTTTGTAACTTCATTTATATTGATATTTAATGATTAAGTATACATATTGCTTACTGTTGCCATATAAGACATCACAGTACAAGACTGCAAATATAATAATTTTATACTCTGGCCATTTTTGTTTCTTCAGGCAAAACTTCAAGAAAAATCTCATTAAAAGATGCGAAGAAAACAAAACAAAGTTGTTTGGACATTACACAAGCAAAAAGTTGAGAAATTCTGCTCTTGGTCATGTATTCTAACATTTTCCGAATACCACACATTAGAAGTAAAACCCCAAATTAAGCGCTTTCTTTCTCTTGCTGTCTGAAATGTAATGTTTCCCTGTGTGAATAAACCCATACATTTCACAAGAGTGTATCACATCTTTTGTTATGATGCTGCTTTCTAACTTGTGCCTCTGCAGATTTTGAAAATTTAAAATTTTAATCCTTAAAAATTTTGTACGAAGCAGTTGTTAACTTCAAAGTACATGCACAAAAATGGGCAGGTCATGAGGGTAAAACTATTCCAGGAAATTGATAGGTAAATCCGTGCAGATAATACGGCCTGCACTCAGGAGCAAAACCTGACTTCGGTGACGACAACTTAATGTTCATACTGTTTAAAAATAACGCCTTGAGGAGCAGACTGCATTCACGTATATTGTTGTGGTCGGCACATCCTGGTACAAATCATCTCGCGTCCTGCAGTCAGGTTGTGCCTTTGGAGGGAAACTAGCTACACCACTTCAGAGTAAAGCCCAGGAATAACGAACATAAAACACTGGACTCAATCAGGGCCATAGAAAGAAATAATGAGAAACCAAAATAACAGTGCAGATCTACCCTAAGGTCAAGTATTACATTTACTGTTTTCAGAATAGAGTGAAATTAATAATAAAGCAAAATCATGTTTTATTATTAGGTCTGATCTTTTGCAGACTTGTAATTAAAAGGAAGGTTCATGGAGCTGACAAGTTTCCACTACTGTAAGAGGTGTCCATTCATTTTAGGTGGTGCAATGTCATGCAGTTATATTTATCAACCATTCATGACTGAGACATGACCTATTAAAATTAGCCAGTTTGGAAGTACAAAAATTTACGTTTCTCTGTACCTTTACAACATGTCCATTGCCAACAATTTGAGCACACTGCAGATCAGAGAGAGTGGATGAAGGAGTTGACTGGACTGGACTATGCTGTTGGCTGGGTTTCTGTTCAGGTAAGCCTGCTGCTTTTCTCCTTTGGGCTGCAATCTGAGACAAAACATTATCTGCACTTCCACCTAAGTAAAAAATAAAATCAAAACGGTGTCAAGGAAACCATAATTTTAAAATATTTGTTAATTCTCAATTCACCTCTCCCCACCACTCTTTTAAAAACTGACTGGATGAAGGAAGACAGAGAATTTTAAGGTCCAAACCTGTTCAGCAGCTTTCAGCAAAAGGGAACAAAAATCGACGACAGCAGAAGAGAGAAGCCAGCTTTGCCTATACACACACAGAGCTGACTTTCATACTCTTGGATATAGGTTTCATGAGCTGCTTCACCATATTGTCTTTACAGCTGCCAGATACAATGCTTGCAGCTTTGTTTTTAATTGAAAACCAATTTTTATTTTAAACAAAAAGCACGCAACGTGGGTAAGAGACAGCTCTATGAAATGTACATTGCAATGAACAAGCGTCCACATGATCCATCGTGGGTGGACTCAATAAAATCAACATTTTTTTCTGAGACAGGGACTAACCTATGAGACTTCTATAACAGATGTGAGGCTTTTGCTTCCTCACGTAGGTGTCGTCCAAAGTCCAATCCTGTTCCAACAAAATTTACAGAAGTTTTGCTTATACAGCAGTAGGAACACTCAGAAAAGACTTAATATCTTCTACCATCATCACAAACACTAATTTTTTAGCTGAACCAGATACAAATTACTTTCTTATTAAAAGTAAAAGCAGCATGGTACCTGATCTGTTATGCAGTTCTCCTCCATGCCTGTTAATTCCCGCAATGTTATTGGATCCACCAGAAGAATGGGGAGAATGGTTGAAGTTGTTGGAATTTGAAGGAGATGCAGGTCTTCTTGCGAATGTTGGTAATTTGACTGGTCTAGTACCTTTGCTAACAGATGTCTGGAAAACAAGAAAAATAATTTTCATCTTTCTTGTTTGAGCAAAACAAAGATCAAACTTCAACCGCTATTTATCGTAAGTTCTGAAACTTCCACTGAAGAACAAAAAGGATATCAGAAATAATCCTATTTTACATACACAAATATGTTGAATATATATTTATATAAATATATATACATTGAATATATATATTCCACAAAAGAAATGACACCATAATAAAGGCATTAGTTGTCCTTAACCTTTGGCCAACACAAAATGAGTATATGATGCACCTGAGATATGATACACACAATATTATGAGCCAGGGCTGGGTAGGGATTATCACACGTGGAGCTTCTTTCCTGCAGAATCCTGGTTTTGCCTCTCCCGTCTTACAAAATAGCTACCACCTACTTCTCATCCATCATATCCCTGTTTCTTACTAACTAAGCTGCAACAAGTGACAGGAACTTTCTCTCCTCCAGTTGCATTTTCATATCCCCTTCAATCTAAACATCTACCTGCACCATTTGATTGACTACTGTTAACTGAGGCACTAATGATCTAGCTATACGCTAGCCAAATTCTCAGCCACATCCACATCCTCCTTCAATTCTTTTGCTTTTACACCAGTGGCCACTGCCAACCATCTTACATATGGCTCCTGCAGCTCAGTTTTTCATGTTTCTTATCCTGTTCCTCAAATCACTTCTTCAGACTCTGACTTAGTGGTTTTCTCTCCTTCTCCCTATTCCCTTAGCAAAACCTTTCTTTCCCCACAGAAGGATCAATGGCTAGTCCTCCCCTGCTTCCCCTGTTCCTCACTTTATATATGGGTACCAATTATCCACTTATGTTATTACAATCATCTTTTTTAGGATGATGAACATTTGCCTTCCTGTGATCTATCACTTCCCTTCTAATACTCCACCTTATTCCACCTAAATCATCTCTACTGGTATTAAGCTAACTTTTACTTAAAAAAGGAAAACAGAAAAAAAAATCCTCCTAAAATATCTTCATTGTCCCATTTCTAGAACTGCCACGAAATACAGTTCTGGACTAGTAAAATAAACTCTTCTCTACACTGGGCTATTAAGGTCTAAAATCAGAGGAGTAAGCACTTGTCCTTTTTATCCTATGAAAGCAAACGTCAAGGTTGTTTTGCTTCCTGTCTCAAGACAAACACGCTATTTTCCTTTTGGTTTGCATTTTCACTAAAAGCACTGCAGAATCAGGCAAGCTCCTTCTATAAAAATACAGAATTTATTCAGACTTTTTCCCTTTTTATAGTACTTGCACTTTAAGGCTGTATGCCTTCAAGCCCACTTGATCACCAATTCCTACAATTTTATCTGTTAACTGATCTTTCAGAATGTTATGCCTGTATATTTACATCTCACTGATATTTCTCCCTCCCCACCCCAGTTCCTAAAAATTGAGAAATTTTCCTTTTCTTCTGTCCCTAGTCTTCTTCCAAATCTGAGCAGTTTCCACCAGACTCCAATGACCGTACCTACTTTGGCAGCCCAAATATATAGGTGGAACCAACAGCCACTTCAGCAGTTTGCAGCAAATTCATTAGGGCTTGACTTTATTCTCATTAACAGCAAACAAGCTGTTTCATTTCATACAAACCTTCTGTTCCATTTATGTTCCTCTCACAGACATGTGTAGTATTCCTAAACACCAGAGCTTAAAAGGACAAGCTGTAACTGAGACAGTGGGTTTAAAGTAATTTCTAATCAGAAACACAGTGTGGCTCACCAGTCAGCATGGCCTGGATATAACACAGTATTTTCATACACATTTTGTTTGCTTACTATATCAGAGTTCCCACTGCTGTTAAAATCGTGCTTCACTGCTCTCTGTGGCCAGGCGGTTCTCATCTGTTCAGCTTTGCCATCTTTGCTGAGTCGCGTTCGGTCAGAATTCCAAAGCTCAAAACTTGAGGGTGGTAAGAAAGGCGGTATCACTGCTTTTAGTTTATCGCTGGGCAGCCTGGTAAACGGAGCACTGCTTCTCAGCTGAGAGAGGGAAACAAAGAAAGGGAAAGAGCCTCTTCATAAGAAAGATTACTGGGAGCTGATGATGTAGCTTCAAAATTTTAAGTTAAATAAAAAGATGGAGACAAATGCATTTTTAAACAACATAAAATGGAAATGAGACACAAAAGAGGTATTTGTGAAGATGAACAACACATAATAACAGAGTAAATCCAATGGACATTCTGGCACCTGTCAGCACGCTCATTCATTTAATACAAGGAATATAGTTCATTAAGTGGCAGAAACTGTCTCTTCCTTCATTGGGCTGAATCTTGTTTCAACCTGATTTTTAACATGAACGTTAACAATTAATTTCCAAAGAAGTAACAAGGTAGTTCCTCTCTGTATTCACAGACAGGACACCTGGAAACAGTGAACAACTGCCCGTTCCTGCTGTATGTGCTCTCCAGAAAGAGAAAAAAACAACACAGCTGATTTGGCTCCCTGGAGTTCTGTCAGTCAGCCACATCAAAAGTTACTCAACCTTCTTAAAAAAGAACATAAAGCATAACCAGCCAAATTTAATGACATCTCCAGGAAGTAAGCTGTAGGGGAATTTAAAGCTACAGCATCAGAAAAGAAGAACTAGAATACTACTAATAAATATCCCAAACTAAATATTTCACAGTTGCCTCTACTAGTAATTTCTCACTTTCACATTGTACCTTGTTCCATCCACGTTTTCCTCACAACATACTGCTTGTCAGCAACTAATCAGCTGTTCCATCTATTTTACTAATTCATTGCTGGTCATACAAGGTATGGGTAACTCTTGAAAAAAAGTCAGTACTTGTGAACAGCTCCCACACCATACTACTTGTAGTACTTCCTAGTCTAAGAACTATTGATGTATCACAGCCTGTCGGTTCTTGTCTAGTGACTATAAACAAATGATAGCTCTCTTTCTAACGGTGACTTGGATAGGAGGTAAAAAAAAATAAAAATGATGGGAGCTGCATGACCTTCTGAATTGGGCTGAACACACCAAGAACACTGCGACATACCATGGTTGTCAATAATTCATCATCCTTTCCTCCTTTTGTAGTGTTTACACCTGAAAAATAAATAAATGTTGTTTTATTGTTTACATGCTCCTATTTTTGTTCTCAAGGATAGCTTATTGTTTTCATTCAACAGCTTTACCCTCAGTAAGCACACAGAATCAAGACTGCCAGTGACACTGTCATGTACCTAAATTAAAGTTAAGCCAAAAGCCCCATTTCACATCGCAAACTGGGGAGGGTTTGCACGGAGAGCTGTACAATGTCAGCAGATGTGCTTTATGATTTGGGCTTTTCCAATCTCTCTTTCTTCTGAGAATTATTATTTATTTGTTTAAATAAATTGGGTTTCATTACATAAATTAGTTTACCGAAGATACTAACAACTTTTGAGTGACCTGCCTCTAATGTCCAATTTACTGGTGCTTGCTACAGAACAGTAACATGGTTGTATTACCATTTTCCTGCTTAAATGATGCTGCACTCAGCTTTCAGCATGATCAACAGTCAGGAGCACAAACATCTCTATATACTACAAATACATTAGGTGTCATTTCAGTTATATTAAGCTAAATAAAACCTAAATCAATAAATCAGAAATAGTATCATCTTGACTATCCCATGAGTGCTCACTTCCCACAAGACAACGTTGGCTTTACCACTAGCTTTGTTAGTTGTGATCCGAGCTGTAGCAACATCAAGGTTTCCAGAGGTGTCCGTATCACTCTGTGAAACTGCTTTTATGGTGGAATTTAATGATGGTTCAGGCTCATCAGGAAAAGGCACAAACTGATTGGAAGGAAATCCATGGCGCAACGTTTGAGTCAACTTCAGCTTGCGGAATCGATTGGACATCCTGCTCCACCAGGACTAGATTGATAAGAAGACACAACAATTTAGTTCCAATGAAAAGAAAAAAAGAGGAAAAGAAATGTACAGTTAAGTAATCCTTACAGCAGAGATAAATCTGTCAAGGAGTTTTTGAGATAAACTACAAAAGCAATGTTAAAGTGGTTTGCAATTATCAGCGGAATCCTTCACCATAATTTGTATGCATAAGATTAATCTCTTTCCTTATTTTTCATCTGGCAAATGTGCCTTACAATATTTTTCCACCCTATCTGGAAAGACAAGGTAGATAAAAGTATTAGGGCAATTTGAATAGGAAATTTTTACAGCTACATCACAAATATTTAATCTTCCCATTAACTTCCAATTTCACCATCCATTCTTACACTCTCTGGCATCAATGAACTGGCATGTATATCTTCTGCTTTTTGGAGGTGTGCATGTTAGTTTATCCGTTCTGTATAGAAGCTTCACCTTATGATTTCCAAAATCGGGGGCAAACTGGAAGAGTTCCGATAGTATTCCTGTCAAACTAAAGATCCACAATCCATACAGTGCTGCTATACAGATAACTTAAACCCTGCCAGACTGGAAAGACTATAAACTGAAAAAGAGCAAGGCAAGGAAATATCAGCTGTGAAAACACCACAAACCTTAGGGCTATTGCATCTACAACCTCCATCCAATACAGGTATCACACACATGGAAACTGTTACACAAAAGGACCGTCTTTGCTCAAAATAAAATTTATCCAAGTATTTACAGACTTACACATTTTTACAGGCAGACAGTGCAAGTATTTAGCAGGACATTTCTCTAGACTATATGAGACCTACAGGCTACATTAAGAAGACCTATGCGATGTGTACGAAAGATTATGTGGCTTGTAAATAAGTAAGTCAGACTATATATATCTTCTGATTATTTCTTAGTAAAGCTTCTTCCTTTCTAGAACACTTTCAAAAAAAAAAAATAAACTCATGTAAAAGTGATGATACTTCATCAAGGCAGCTTTACTTGACATCCAACCCAGATAACACACTTTCCTAGTTTACTTTCTTATTCTTAACTATTCCTTTTCACCATACATATTCCCCTCTGCACTTGGCATTTAACATTTTTCAACTGCCTACTGATACATGTCTTCCCAACTGTCATACATCAGAAGTAATATAAACTGTAAACTTATTCCCTGTAAATCAATCCTTCTAGCAGATGATCATTAAAAAGATTTTAAATCTGCATAGAGCATTAGTAATGGATAGAGTTCTCAGACCTTTGTATCTCTTTGGAGCCATAACTAATAAAGATTTACATTACTTTCAGCAACAAAGACCTGATGGAAAAAGGCAAGAGAGACAAATAGTTCCGAGAAAGCAATAAAAACCACAGAGTTCAGCATTTATTCACCTTCCAAAAGGAACTGAAAGGGCAAAAAAATCCATGTAGTTTTAACACAGAGTACAATGAGCTTACAAAAGAGACTGCTTGCACAATGTGGTTTGGTTTTGCTCACTGAAGCTAGCTTGCTTCTGTAACAAAGATCACTTCTAAGTCCCTATCATCTTCGTTACTCCTCTTCACAGTGCTTCTGCTTTGTTAACATACGCTCGCACCACAAACTAACCTGAAATGGATTAAGTACAGCCACTATGTTACCATATAAAAAAAACCACTGCTCTCCAGCAAGAAGGGAATGATAGTGGCAAGGTTCATCCCATCCTCCGGTTTCAGAGTATGGTGGTCTGAACTCTGGAGTCTCCCGTCTGCTGCTGCAGAAGGCTGTGGCCTCTCCATACACCCTACCACATCACACACACACAGAAGCTGGAATAAAGGGCTTGAAACTAGACTGAAGCAGCCAAGTAACAAAAATGCATTTGTGGTTAAAAATAGTGTCTGTCAAAAGGCTGAAATCTAGCAGCAGTGGGAGAAGGCAATAGTGTCAACAAGCAGAAAAATGGTGTTGCCACTTGAGAAATACTGTAGACATTTGTAACAATATTAGGAATGAAAGAATAAAGGGAAGAACTGGAAATCTCTGCCCTCAAACAACTTAAATCTAAAAACAAAACTGAATGTGATAATTCACACTGCTTTAATACTGACATTGAGAGTATAACTTGCTGAAGAAGCACAGGCAGGAGAAAAGAGAGGAAATAAAATTTTTGCATATGGGAAAGGCAAAACTTTGTTTTCAAGTCCACAGAATGGTGAGAAACAAAGCAGTTAACAGTTCCTGTGTGAAAGGGGTGAAGAATGAGAACATGGTTATCCACTACATAATCAGTAGGTAAAGGAACAAGGGCCTGTATTATGCATAAATTACAAATAAAAGAAACACACAACAAAATCAAAAGTCTACTAGTTAATGACAAAAGTGATCAAACAGGAGATGCTAAAAAGGGTTTGGCTTTTTTAAGCTTCAAAAGCAGCCTACTTGTGATCAGATATTTTAGTATGAATACCATTAAGAGGAGGAAGGTAGGATTATATGTGCATTTGCTTAACAGAGTAAGAATATTTAAATGAGCTTACACAAATTAAAACCAGACAAGACTGATTAAAATTACCCTAGAGTAATTATAGGCAACACAACCTCTGAGCAAATATTGATTATCTTCATGGTGAGTTAAGAGGATGTAAGAAGTTACAGAAATCAGGCCAAAGGCAAATACATAATCACCCTTACCCCAAAGAGGAAAATCTGAAAATTTACTGATCAAAAAACTTAGCTTGAAAGGACATAATTGAGAAAACTTTGTACATCATCACAGCTCATAAGAGATAGCTGGCATGGGTTTGTTCGGAATAAATCCCACCAAATCAATCTCTCTCTCTGACAGAATAACTGGTCAAGTGGGCAGAAAGGAGGAAAAGCTGTAACATTGCTTCATTTTTAATAAAACTTTTATCGCTATTCCACGTAACATTCATCGAACGACTGAGGAAAATATGGTTCAGGTAAAATTAATATAGGGAAAGCACCATAGCAAAAAAACATACTAAGAGACAAATCACCAACAATTTGACCTCAAACTGGGAGGACATACTTCGTGGAGTGAAACAGGAGTTTGGAAATGTTCATTAACAACAGCAGCAATGAAACATAACATATTTTGCAAGGTCCATGGAAGACATCTATCTGGACAGTTTCATGAGTACCTTAGATACTCTAAATTTAAACACTGACAAATTGACATAATTCAGCAGTGGTCAAGCTGACAGTTAAGAAGAAGAAATCAAGTCTACAAATGCAGAAAAGGAAGTAAGTAGCAAAGCAGCTGTACTAAAGAAAAAAAAGAAAATCAGAGTCATAACATACCACAAACTAAGTATAGATGCACAGTGTCTTACTGCTGCAAAAAAAAGGTGAATTTCACTGATAACAGCATGAAACACACAACTGTGCAAGTAGTTTTTGTACGCCACCATGTGATACCGAGACCCTAGCTGGAATTCCATGACTTGCTTTGGATCCCTCACCTTGGCAGATACGGACAAATTAGAAATAGTAAGAAGTTTAGGAAACATAACCTGCAAACAAGGAAATCTCAATGAATTATTTTTGTTTAGTCTAGAAAAAAAAATTGAAGAGAATATGATAATTCTTTCAGTATTTATATATTTCTTATAAAAATTAAGGTGGCCACTGAACAAGAATCAATCAACTTAATACACAGCAAGAGAGATATAGATTAGATCAGGGGAAAAAAATTCTGACTACAAGAAGCGACAAGCAGTGGAACTGGGTGCTGATGGAGACCATGGGACAAAGTGATCATCTTCACCACAGTCAAGGAAGAGAGAGCAGACTTCCGTCAAGGATGTTCTTGGCATGTTCATTCTGTCTCCTTACATAAAGGCAGGTGAGCCTCTGTAAGTTCTCTTGAGTTCCCTCTCATTTTTAGATTTCCATGATTCTGTAGACCCCACATTCTGTCATTTGCACTGATCTAGACAGAAAAATCATGTACTGGCTGAGTAAATAAATACCTTTGGTTTACAGTCCCGGCTCAGCACAGAGCAGTTGTCCACATGGAAGCACTGCTGCTACAAAACCCAGCAGAGGTCCCTCATTTTAACACTCTCTTCATATGCTGGTCCAAAGAGAGATGACTTTAAGGACACACACCACCCCCCCCTCCCCCCAGCCAATCTGAAAATGTCATTTTTACCCTCTCAGAACATTTGTAAGGAGAGTAAGATATATAACATACTTGTGGTCAGACAGAATGGTTAATAAAGCATTAAGCAGTGACGGAAGAGGGGGCTTTATTGGCTTTTAGGTTATATATATATCAGAGAACCATACAGAATACAATTTCTGCTGAGAAACTGCTTGATTAAGACTTAACGTGTCAACACTGTAATGTTTTGTAGTTTAGAGACCAAATACTTAAACATTCCACACATCAAAATATTAAATTTGTGTCAGTACTCACGTATACATCTTTATCATTGATAAATCTTAAAATTTTTTTAATTTCACTGCATAACCTTTTACAACCCTCATTCAAGCTTTTGCATCATAACACTGCAAGAGTTGCAATCCGACCTGTTGTTCAACTGTATTCTATAAAGCCAAAAGCTGTTCTGACAACCTCCCATCCAAGTAACTGCATTCTTAAATAGGTCCATCTAAATTGATACTGAAGTTGTATCATATCAAATAAATAATAATATGAAAATAACCACTTGTTCCTTCATAGTTAAAACTGCAAAACAGATTTGAGCTAAAGTAGAACTTTAAATGGTCTTTAAAATTCATGTGGACAATAGCCTGGAAATTACCATGTGTGTTTCCAAGACCCTCACAATATTTATACAAATATGTGAGATCATGGACTCAAGGAAATTCTGAGGTACACCATAATCAAAAATTATTCACCTAAATAAACAACAATGGCAACAACAACAAAATAAACTAATACTTCTTCCTTCTCTTTTGCAAACAGACAATATAAGTCGCAATATTTATTTAAGTGGCATGAGCTTGTTCTGACTCTCTGTTGTTTCCTACTGGATTACCGCTAATTTTGAGTTAAGGATACAGCATGCCAGAGGACATGTAAGCCTGAACTGCACACGCTCTTTTGCTCTTCATATTAAAATTTCTCCTATGATCTTCCTAATTTTCAGTGCCAATAGCCTGTTTCCGTTTATGGTTGACATGAAGTCTACCCTCTGTCCTAGAGGTAGACAAGAGATACAGCCTCTCAGTCTCTTGGGCTGTCCCACACAGAGCCCCAGGAGTATTTTCAAGTACATTACCAGAGCTTCAGTTTCCTTCCTACATCAATCACCCTTCCTTCTTTCAGAGTCTACTAAATACCATAAAAGTAAAATAAAAGAACTACCGCTGCAATTCCTACATAGAACAAACATATAAATAGACAGTTTCTCACTATGTTAGGAGATACTAGCCAAATCCCCGTAACACATCCACTCCAATTTAAAAAAAAAAAAAAAGGCAATAAGTATAAAAACAGTCTACTAAAACTGGAGTATATTTGGATTTTAAAGGCGAGTTTGAAATTAAGATCCAAAGGAAATTCAGTTCCAAACTTATGAACATGGTACCTTCCACTACTTCTAGGGACTGAAATGCTTCAGTGCAAACTCTTCCTTAAAAGTCTCCTCTTTGCCTTGCCATCTGACAAACAGAAAGCTGAACACATGCTACATTTCATAAAACCCGGAAGCGCAGTCAATGAGGAATTCAGAACACACACCCCAAAAAAACCACAGCTACATATTAGATCCAAAGTACTTCTTAGCAATGACTTTCTCTGCTTCATTCATTACAGGAAACAATGCATTAGTTACTTATTAAGAGTGAATATATTTACCTTTAGACCTCCTTTGTCATCTGGCAACATTGGGACATTTAAGGATTGCCTACTTCTGGAAAAAGGCAAAGATGATCTGTTGTTCAGTTTATTCTTGTCTTTGTCTACTTGCATGCATGCTGATGCCAGTAACCGTACAAGCTCTGTGTCTAAAAGAAAACAAATGAGGATAATGTTTAGTCTGTTCTGCTTTCCCAAATTATAACTGATACGCTGACACTTTCCCTATAAATTCCCACATAAGCAGTAATTGATCTACCTCTCAAACACAAAGCAGATAAATCCCCAAAACCTTCTTTCTTGGCCTAGGCTTCCCACGCCTTCTCCCCACAGTGGGCTGCAGTCTTACCATCACCTCTCTAAAGGTATTTATCAATATAAGTAAGCATGCTATTCAGTCAGAATCAGCCATGTGTGACCAAGTGAACTGCCTCCTCTCGCACTTTGCAGAAGTTGCGAATGATATTGTGATGCTCCCTTTTCTCACCTGACACAGAAGAGAGCAGAGAAAAATGAATATTCTTTCTTCAAGCGTAGGTTGCAGAAAAGAAGCTTGAAATTAAATCCCAAAGAGAAAGGAGATGTTCAGCCTGGACAATGAAGGGACTGAAAAGACATGTAAGAAAAAAGATGGACAAAAAAAGTAAGGAAAAAAGAAAGGAAGAGGAAGAAAAAAAAAAAACCAGCATGAGATGAGGACAGGAAAGCAAAAAAAATTATTCTGTAAATCTGTATTTTATACAGAAGTCAGGAAAGACTTTCAGAAGGGCAGACAGAACTTACTGACAGGTAATAAGATAAACTACTCTGTCCTACAACAAGTTAGTTATAAAATAATTCACTGTATTTATTTTCTAAAATTTCATACTATTAGTGATCTACTTTTGACAAATGAAAGGTATTTGCTAGTGACCAAAAACACCATAATGAGTAAATACAGAGATGACAAACATTAATTCCATCAGCAGTAGTGTTTTTTGGCTTCAGATAAAGCAATTCAGGTACCAGGCAAGGTTAACAATAACTACTTATATAGGCTAAACAAACTACAACTAAAACTAAATATGTTTCACTGAAGTCTCCCCAAAACATGCTGCCTTCTTCTAAAGCACTCCCATAAAAACAACCCGAACCCTGAAGTGTGATTTATTCTCAGCCTTTACAGACCTAGTGGGAGGTTCAGCCAGGAGTTCACTAGTTTTGTTCCAGCTGCACTCTCTTTGTCCTGTCCCTTCACTGCTGTTTACTGAGTGGAAATTGCTAGCTCCAGTTCATAGCTCTGTGCTAACGACACTACAGAATACCTGGGCCACCACAGACAAATGCCACTGAACTGGCTCTGGTGACACAAACAACATATTTTGGAGCATCTTCAAAAACAAAAGCAAGGGGAATGCACAAAATCTGTTATCCCATAAATGCATACACTCATCTAACCAATTAACTCAAACCCCATCGTTTTCAGGCAGCATCCCTTCTTGGTCCAGTCCAGCTCAGACCTCAGAGGATACTTTCTAGCAACTTTAATGTGTCTTCTAGAGCCGAAGGGATGTTTATCTGTTTATGTTGTACATTTCCTCAGTGCTCTTTGAAGTAACTTACCTGGATCATTCAGCAGCATTATCAGGTCAAAAGCTGTGTATCCATTTTTTGCACGAAGATTGACGTCAGCTCCTTGATTTAATAAATACTTTACAACATCTTTGTTTCTTTAAAGGAAAAAAAGGCATTGCTCATGTTAAAAACCAAACACACACCCCCCAAAAAAAACCCCAGAAAACCCTAATACTCCATTTTCATCCTTTCATACCATTGCTCCTCATTTAGAGATCAGTTTTACCTTTCCTACAGCTAACCAAGTCTAAAATTTGTTCACAAGCTATTCAGAAGCTCCCATGATTTCTTTGTCAGTCACGGTTTAGTCACTATGAAATAGACTAATCGACATGCAGAAAGCCTAAAAAACCTGATTTGAATAGTCAGTTTCTTAAGCTGAACCTTTAGAACTGACTCTGGAATTTCCTGCCAAAGACCTTTCCAATAAAAGGCCATTAATGCCTAGGGTGAAAGAAACCAGATGGAAAGACAAAGATCAGTCCAGTTAGTCATCATATGCCATTACTAATACTTCAACACAACTTCATATTCAGAGCAGGTAATAAATTGCGTACAGAAAAGCCAAATTGACTGAAGATAATTTATAAACTCCAAACAGTACTTCACTTAGCGATATAAATTATATAATTGAGAAGGCACATTATCACTTCCTTGAGGTGTTTAAAAAGCAAAAACAAACAGCATTACATGATAACCAAGACAAACACCTTCCAACAAAAGCTCATAAAAGCTAGTTGCATAAAAGGGACTCACCATCCCATTCCCATTAGCCCCTCTCCCCTCTCATACACCTGAAGAAATAAGCAGGACTTGCCTTGTGAATTAAAATCAATACTGTAATTCAGCCTACAAAATAAGTGAACAGAAAACAAAGCTAGGGAAAATACATTTAATACAAAACTCCTCTTGAGCAGAGACTGACCTTGTATAAAAACAAACTCTGCTATGCATAAGTAACACAGAGCAAAAATGTTAAGTAGCAACAGGTGACTGCAAACTCTAATACTGAAGCTCACAAACAGATCTCAACCTCTCCACTTCAGAGCGTTACTTCTTATTGGACAGATGAAGTTGTCACTTCTGAACTCACTCCAGATAAAATCAACCTAAAATGGAAGACGAATGTTCCTCCTCTCTTCTAACAAAAATTCTGCTTATCCCCACCACAGTTCCTCTACATACTTCCCATTACTTTTCTTCTCTTCCTTAAAACTGTGTCATCCCTCCATCCTGCTTTCCAGTCCTGCACCTTGAGGGCACACAGAGACACAATCCTTTGGTGCCCCTGGCTCACACAGACCTTGCCTGCTCCCTCCTTCAAACCAGAGACCCTCCACACCACTGCTGCTCCTGAGAAAGGGTAAGCTGAGGCTCTGCGGAGGCTAACGATTTCTAGTTGTTAGGAAAATTCACAACTGGCCCATGCCGACCAAGGAGAAAGGCTAGAATGCAAAGTATAGAATTACAAGGGTAAATATTTATTCATGTACATGATGTGTCCCAGCTACACTGGGACACCCCAAACACGGTTTTACAGAGGGTTCTTGTACACTCTGAGCGTTCAGGTACAACACAATTTGACTCATCACTAATGCACACTACCGATTACCGATAACCACAGTAAAACTTTGCAAAGCAACTGTATTTCTGCAGCATTCTTGCTGCTCATCTATTGATCCAGATGTCCCTGGAGTCAGTCTTGGTAACGTTACTTATCTATGATGGCAGAAAACACCAGGAGGGTTTCAAAGATGTGTTAGAGGGGCTATGATGCTGGCATTGTCTTGGCTGACTCAGAGCTATCCATGAAGGGTAAAAGATACCCCAAGTTTCCAAGAAGCCAAGTCCTTATTTCCAGGGCTGGGATGTCCTTCTGGACACTGAGCCGGTGTCCTTTAGTTTGTTTTACTTAAGCATGAACACCACCAAATTCTGCAGTAAAATTCCACTACCTCAAACATTAAGACTATTAACAAAGTCAATACAATTTCATACTATAAAGACTGACTGATATAATAGGAAAGGGAATTTTCATAACAGTCCTCCAGGAAACCGAAAGGCCAGTATTTGAACACATGCAGCACTCAGCTGCGCTCTGTGCTTCCACAGACAAGAGAAGTGCCTGAGTACTGGCAAGAGGACATGCCAGCAGCCCGGCACATCGCTTTCTGCTGGCTGCTTCTAGTCCAGCTGTGCGCTGGGGTGGCTGCTGCTAAGCGAAATGGCCGCACCAGAAAAACTGATCTTCAGGCACTTCTGTGAAATGCCTGTCGCTACTATCAGTACTGTGTTGGTGAGGAAGCAGAGAATCTCATCTTATGTAGGTCCCAGGAACTACTTCAGAAAATTTTCACAAAGCAATGACAACTTGACCTCCTATTTTTCCCCTTTGTTGCACTTTCATAGCCCAATGAGATCTGCTGACTAAAAATAAAAGCTGGAGAAGAATATCTAGATTTGTATAATTAATGTAAGCATTACCAGGCACTGAAGTGAATCTTTACCTTGCTGAGGGCCTCATCTACAACAATGGAGAAAAGTTTACATTACTAAAGTATATATCTTGCATGCAGACAATGCCAAGTACATGACAGAGATCACACATGAAGTACAAGGCCAATTTCTAGGGTCTAACTCTTAAGGGTCTATTTGCATTTATAAAGTAGCTTTAGAGAAAATGACAATCAGTTCTCCAGTGGGCGCATTTCAGAAAACTCCATGAAAACTGAAGGCTGAATAGGGGAATATAAGAATGGTTTTAAGACTGGAAAATATGGCATATAGAAGGGTGGTTGCCTTGAAGTTTCACAACTTGATGTAGGCCTACAACCCTGGCAGGGGGTGATACTATCATACAAAACACCAAAAAACATCAAAGGATGGAAGTTGAAATCTGCAGCAAAGCTCCCAGTGCCTGCCTGGAGCACAATGTTCCCAGCACTTACTGAGCAAGATTCAAGTTCCCAAACGTGCCACTCATTCTGAATGGCATTCGGATCTGCCCTGAAAAGCTGAGGGCAGTGCAAGAGTCCTGGAAAACTGAGGCCACAAGTCTTTCCATTTCTTCTAAGACCCCTCTGCTTCCAGAGTCAGTATCAAAAAGATTTTTTCTATTGGGATGTAAGAAGAATGAAACTTCTTTACTGCTAGACCCAAAGAGATCATGGATCTTACCCGTGGTATGTGGCCTGCATTAGTGCTGTCCAGCCATGAACATTATCCTGCTTGTCAATATCAGCATTTTTCTCAACAAGGAGCTGAACAAGGGGCAGCTGTCCAGTTACAGCTGCAATCATTAATGGAGACGCACCGTCAACATTGGTAATATTGACCTGACTTGGGTCTTCATCAACAATCTCTTTAACCAGCTGAAAGTTTCCTGTAAAACAGTGATAAAACATCACCTGCATGAGTAAAAGAGAACTGCTTAGCCACTGACTTCATATGTATTTTCATTTGCTGACATTGGTCTACATTTAGTGGAATTAAAACAGAAAAATAAAGTACTAGAGCAACTGCAACACTAAAGCTAAATATTTGTAATGATCTTTGGTCTTTTAGTTGATCAGTACATCTTCCCAGGCTACATAGAATTGTGGCATAAGCACGACGCAATGTTTTCCTTCATTTTCCCTACCTGTACATGTATAGTGTAATCCCATTACAAGAACAATTTTCTGAAATTAACAGCTAAGCTATAAAGGCTGTATAAACTGCAGTGCATCCCACATGTGAAGACCTGAGTAGGGAATATTTCTATTAAATTGTCATAAGATGATGACATGCAAGGAAAACTGATGACACTGAGACACCATGATTTATCCTTCAGCAGCACGAAGATCCCTGTTGCATTTCCATAGGCTGAAATCACAGAAAGCAGCAATTTTAGAGAGTGGGTACAAATGCACTCTGAAAGGTGGTGGAGGCCATCCTTTGCCTTAAGCAGATAGAACAATGCCCTATGTTACAATGACCCATAAGTTCCTCTTACAAAGGTGGTTCACTGATTCTAAAAAATTCCGCTGATAAAATTCCACAACCTACCAAGGAATTAATATATTCCAGTGCTCAATTTTCTTACATTCGGAAAGTTTTTTTTTTAATTCTGCCTCCAATATTTAAATTAAATCTCCAGGGCAAAACTTCCCTTTTCCTTGCTCAAGAGTAATGCATTATTCCTGTCATCTTTCTAGTTCTTTAGAAGTGAACCTAACGTTCAAGTTTCCACATAAAGAGATTGGTAGTCACTGAGTTCTTGTCTAGATTACAAAAAGCAGTATAAAATATGCTCCTGGACATATTTTAACCAAGATGTGAGGTTTTTTTCTAAATCTTAATAAAGGTAGGAACAAGCACTTTTTAAAATGTATCAGGTAGTCAGGGTCATCTTAAGCAGAGAGCTTAAGCTCACCCAGCTCCCTTACATTTTTGATCACATATGGCAGGCAAAAGCAGGGAAGAAGCTTAGAGGAAAAAAAAAAGATCTCTGTGACTGAATATGTAACACCATAGGAACAGAGGCAAGAAGCAGCAAATCATGAACTACCATGCAAATGGAAAAATTCTCACCTTTTAAAAAATCTTCAGATGGTAAACTGCTTCATGACATGAGCTGGCTTCAACTCAATCACAGGCATGAACATTTTCCTTGGAAAGTCAGTCAGAATCCCAGACAATCCCTGCAGGCACTTGAATGCACTCACTGAAACTAACGCCCACCCGCACCACTCAGCTAATTTCTCGGAATGGGAAAGACACAAAAGCACAGAACTACTTTTTTTATGTCCCAAAAGACAGCAGGTGGCTTTTTTAACACCGACCCACATCACAGAGTTTGTTAAACAGAAACCTTGGGATCTACAGACTCCAGAATTGACTGTGAACTCTGGCCTGGACAATTCTTAACCTAGTGAGTTGTTTTTTTAACAGTGCTGGCATCCATAGCCAAGTACTTCAGAAAAAAATGAAAGGAATATGCTGACCAGTATTCATTTGGCTCCTCCCCTAAGACTCCTTCCAACCCAGCACTAAAGTTTATAAATCTCAAACTAAAAGTCACAGGGGTACAGGAAGGGCAGCTGAACTCTCTAAAATCTAACAGACCTGAGGCCTTCCTAGGAAGAGGTTTTGGTAGCTTAGGTGTGTAGAGTCGACATTTAAGAGAGAGCTCTCAGTACTGCTACCCATCACCTCTTTGTTCTCCACTATTATGTCTGCCCATTTCCAGTTCTGGTAGCCTGAAAAGCTATAAAGTTCCCGAGACTTATGATGGTTACTTGAAAAGCAACTGTTAAACTGTTGTACCAAAGCCCCGATGAGATCTGAATGCTAAGGCCAGGCTTGACCATTTAAAACACACCTCTAACTTTTCAATAGGAATGCAGTGACAATAAAACTTGGAAGATGATCATCAATTTAAAGATACATTGCTGAAATCCATTTGGACAGATGTTGAGAAAAAAAATTGTATTCTCCTTCACAAAAACCACTCATTTACAAATAATAATAATGAAAAAAGATCTAAAAATCCATCAGAAACTGTGTAAGTTGCTAAATCAGAGCTCTCTTCAGGTTGCAGCTCCCTGCTGAAAGCGAGAAGGTGAACCACACCAAAGACTTCGTGATTATGTTACAGTCAGAAGCGGGGTACATGGACAAAAAAGATGACATGAGAGGCAGTTGTGCTCAACCTTACAGCTCACTTATTCTGTATGCACGTATCACAGTCAGGAGGGGTAGAACCAGCTTTCAGTGCACTATGACCGGGTTTTCTATGCCTCAGACATGGAAAGCACAGCCCCAGTAAGGATTACTAGGTCCGCTGCATGCACAAGGCTGTATTACCAACGTTTCCTCATTGTCTGGGGCATCTTAGTCCCAAGTGAGGGCAGGTTGATTGGAGAAGAAACAAACCTCTTAGTTCTCATGGGACACCTCTTGTGACTTCACTGGACTTAAGATTTAATCTCACATGAGAATGACATTATCCAATATTTGAAAAAAAATTAAATAGATCCATCAGGAACTTTTCTTTATGACTGACTATTTTTTTTCTGACTGTCTATACAGCTAGGACTGCTGGCAATAGGCTAAATGTGCTATCATATAGCTGAAAACATATTTAAATGGCAAAATACCAATTGTAAGAGCAGTAATCAGATAAGGTTCAAGTACTGAATCTAACCTGTCAAAGAGACTGCAAACAGCGCAGAGTTTTCTAACCTGCGACATTATCAGGAACCTCAGCAGGAAGTGAACAGTCCTGTTTCCCATGCCAAAGCCATCAGATAGCAAGCCTCCAGCCAAACCCATCATTTCAGCACTTTTTCCTATGCTGAAAGATCCAGGAAAATAGGTAACCAGAAAGCAGCTTGCCATCCACCATGGGTGCAACCCATCAGAGCCTGGATCAAATTTAAATCAACAGTCGTGTGCTCATGAAAGTCACTCGTGCTCATGAGAGAACATGCAAGATCTGAGACACTTACTCTTTTCTTGAAGCAACTTCAAAGAGCAATTACAATGCTTATACAGAGTAGAGGCCAGCATATTTTTTGCACCAATTAGCAGTTTTGTTTTCATACTTCACGTTTGTCAGGAAAGAAAAAAAAAATCATAATAAGGGTAGCATGGTCTTAGAATAACTGGAACTACTAAATCTCACCATTTTGGCATGAAGGGCACAACCAGCAGTTCATAAAGATTCTCTCATATTGAAATGTGAAGAAAAATAAATATAAACTACAAAAATAAATATATTTTTAAAATTAAAACAAAAATAAGGAAAAAAACAAAGTTGTGTGTAAAAACAGAACACCTCTCGGTTTTCCATGTTAACAAACAAACATGCTCTGAAGTTACAAGAACCAGACATGGTGGAAGAGTCCTATCAGTACTTACCCAATTTCAAAGCATGAAAGACATCAGGTTGCCTCTTTTCCGTGTCTGGAAGAAATAACAATATTTCTATTAGCAATCATCAAAAAAGCAAAAATTTCCAGTAACATTTTTATAGCAAAAACTATTAAAAAATGTACATCAAGGTACTATAAAGCAGAGCAAAGAAAGCAGTGATAACCCTTTCATTCCTTTTGGGAAAAATGACTCAGCTGTACGGTTCTCTGTGCAGAGTTAAAGCTACAAACTGTAATAAAGCACCGGCACAGGCTTTTGACTTTCAACTTCCATCCTGTATCAGGAAATCGTATTTGGAAACTTCTGTGTTTCTTGCCTGGAAGACTAAAATATCAATTAAAGAACCACAGTATGGTTCTGCGGTCTGGTCTAATCCTCTGTACAACAGCAAACACTCAAATAGTACCGGATTATTTTGAAAGGTGACTCAAAAGGAGTTTCACAAGACGTCCCATTTTTACTTCCTCTTCAGTATTGCCAGGTTAATTTGTGAAGGTCACGAAAAAAAGTGATGATTTAACTACACAGCTTACTATTTGTGCATTAATAGATATCCTTCAGCTCCCAGATCATCATCCCCATAATAAGAACTGTAATTATTACAAATTTTAATATTCTGAGTGAAGGATCTTCCCTTCAGCATGCCTTCAAAGTGCTTTGAAACTGCTGACACTACATAAGGTGAGGAAAAAATAAGTGACATATTTTGCACCTTCCACTCAAGCCAGAAAAATATATTGTCCTCCCTCTCCCAAAGCACTACTAACACTACAGAACCAAGATTTTAAGGAAAACAAGGAGACGTTGAGAGATTTCCCAAGCCCAATTCTGTCATTTTTATGATCATACAGAAAAGGTTAATGTTTATGGCTTGACTCCAGAGGAAGTCATTTGAAAATAATGAACAAAAGCAATTGCTGGAAAGCCTGCAAAACCAGGAGAAACTCTTATTTTAAGACTGGGAAACAGAGCTGTGGGTCCTAGATTTTCTTCTGGTTCAGAAACTGATCTTATAGAAGGAACTGTGTATGAGCTCACCACTGGAAAACAGATTTCAAAGGACTAGTTTAGAAAAGGACCAGACTCCATACTTGGCATGTGAAAAGCCTGGAAGAGGGACAGCCTCAGGGAAGTAGGAGACCATGAGGAGATGCCAGAAGGAAGGACTGCCGTCCGAGTAAGCTGAAGCAAGGACAGGGACAGAACACAGGCAACAACCAGGCCATTTCAAGTAGTTTCAAATTTGTTACTGAAAATGGCCCTGAAGACAGTTGCTTTCTTTTGGAAGGCAATTCACCCTATCTATGGCAATGGACTAGAAGACAAGTTCCTTTTCTGCTGCCTTCTGTAGGAGAGAAGGGATCTTTTTTCTTCCCAGGATATACAAGACTCCAGTGCTAGGAGAAGACTGAAGCCATGGTCAAAAAACAATGCAGAAATTTGTGTGGAAGCTTAACATTTTTACCCCCAATTAGTTACTGACCTTCTGCTGATGGAAACTCCCCCTCAGCAGAGGTGACAGGAACACTCACCTGCTTTAACGCAAGTCCACTCTCCTAGCTTAAACAGACTCCTTCAATACTTTAAGTCATATGACTACAGAAGACTTTCAAGACTCACCAGGCCAACCCTGCCTGCACATATATTCTGTATGTTCAAATGCATGGACAAGGCATAAAGCACTGCACTAGTGAATCCCACAGATGTCTGATTCTCTCTGTGTACTGTAACCAACTGATGCCTACTCCTCAGACTGGTCATGAGCTACGGTCATGAGTCTACGGTCAGCCGGTTCTGTCTGGTAGCATGGCTGTATGACCCTAGCTCCAACTTAACCTATGAGTCAACATCTGACTAAGCTAACACCTTCTCTGAGGCAGAAGGAAATGTCAGGTTTTTGACCTTGCTTCTTAAATTACAAGTGAAGCTTGACCTGCAGGAATGACACCAAGTTTAAAGAAAAATTAACAACTTGGGGGATTGTGGACACGTCCACATGGCAGTGTAATACAGACGTAATTAGATAAGATTTAAATACGCCTATTTGGGCATCACAAGTGGCAGAGAGCTTGGAGTGGACTATCCTACCCTACAGGCTTTCTGCCACCATGGCTGGATGGGTGGAAGCACCTGGAAAAGGTTCTTTCTATGGCTAGCCACATCCTGAGGTTTCAGAGCAAGTACTCAAAGCTGAAAAATCCAGATGCAGCTCTTCTAAACCCTCTTGTTCAGCACCTCCCAGCACTGGTTTGCATCATGAAGCACAAATACCTTGAAAAGTGTCCCCAAACAGCCACATACAGAATAAGGTCTCAATCTCTGAAATGACTTATTGACGTTCAAATGTCCAACACAATGTCCAAACCAAACTGCCTGATTTCAGAAACAGATTTAATGCATTTCTGTTAGCATTAACAAACTTCTGGAGAAGGAAAAAGAAGCAAATCCACAATACTTTAACAAAACTAACATAAGACATTCATAACATTATTTTATAGAACCAGCTAGAAAGAAAAGCTAATTTGGAAAGATATCTGGGAGAGATATCCGCAATAAGTAAAATATTTTTAAAAACTTTTTCATTTCATTAACATTTCAAACTGGCAGGTGACAGCAAGTAGGTTTAACCTTTATCTTCAATAAAAATCCTAGGAAATTACATATAAAAAACTGTCAACAGAATAAAAATTTCCTGAGTAATTAAAAAAAACTTGGAAAATTACTGGTAAAGACACACAATATACTATTCTGTCCTTTCGGTTGAGTGTGCCATACTGGATATACTGGTTAAGACTGAAGGAAAAATGTTGTAGTTTAAGTTTGCTCACACCTTCCTAAGCCTTCACATCACCTAGTATAAGGTATTACCTCTCTCTACAAAATCCTGGATTTCTTATACCCTTCCACGCTCATGGCTAAAGCTACATGACCACCACACATGATTTAATTACATGGTCACAAAATGTTTATCAATTCTTATAATAATGTTTATCAATGCACATAACAAATGCATTATAGAGCAAAATTAAAAACCATAAAAGCAGCATTTCTTAACTTCATTTTACTTGAGATTTGCACTGAAATAATGTTACTTTGATCTAGTTTTGTACATATACACACACAGAGATATATTCACATTTGAGGGAAGGAGGTTGCTTATAAATTTTATGAAGTCCTGAAGTTAATTAAGTATTCCCCTCTCCTGCAAGGAACAGAAAAGTAGGGGACATGCCGACTTGTTATTCATCCACATTAATACTTGGTTTTCTTAGAATACACAGTCCACTATCAAAGGACTTTGAGGAGGTTTCATATATTCAGAGAGTGCTAGAAGAAAACATTACATTAACGTCATCCGGCTTTCTGCATGTCACAGGCCTTGTATGCGACACCCAGTGAAGACAATCTGATGATGAGTTTTAGAAAGGCATTTAACCTTGACTGAAACTGTTACAGATTGCACACCTCTACTAAGTTACTCCAAGTCTAAGCTTTACTGCAGAACACAGCATCTTATTTCCCATTCAAAACCTTCTAACTTGAAACTCTCAGTTTTTTTCTTTGGCTGCCATATAAAAAGGCCCTCCAGTTTGGACCTCCTGTCCTTAACGTGGACACTTTATTAATCACACCTCTTAACCACCTCCTCATGAAACTAGGCAGATTCAACTTCTTCAGTCTCTCCTTAAAATGCAGGTTTTCTAGATTTTATCTCTTTTACGTTTTATTTGAGTCTGCGATATCCTTTCTTTCATATCCTATTCTGTTTTTGATGTCCCTTCTTTAGTGCCATTTCAAGTAGGCCTCTGTAATTTTCTTCCTAAATGAGCATCTGGATCATGTGTTTTAAAAGCAAAAAACACTTAAAACATTAAAACATTTTAAAATGTTTCACGTGATTTTTATTGCAGGACAGGAACCTCGTCATGCTAATGTGGAGGAAATCTGCTGATGTTGGGCATTCCTGCGTCGCCCGAGGTAAATGTACCTACTCCAGCATTTTCAAAAGAGTCTAGTTACAAATTATAAAGAACATCGTGTACACGAAACAAAAAACTAACGCTCCATACCTGCCTGGGGTCTGATCGTTGTGAGAGATTCCAGGTAGTCCTTCATGTCTTTGTGTTTGAAGCCAACAGAGATTTCAAAAGGTGTTTTATGTAGTACATTCAGGTGATCAGGATTGGCACCCTTCTCCATGAGCTGCTGTGCCAAGCTCACCTTTCCACTAACGGCTGCCAGCATTAGAGGACTCCAGCCCATAGTCTTCACAGTGTAATTACAATCAGCTCCCCAGTCTAACAGCAGGTGTACCACTGCCTCATGTCCATGCTGAGCAGCTGCCATTAGCGGAGTGATGTCGGGAAGGTCATCTCTGCTGCTGTTAAGTACGCTTGTGCTAAAATGGTCATAATTGTCTACAAAAGCTCCAGATTCCAGCAACAATTTCACCATGCTGACGTGGCCGCCTCTGGAGGCCATTGTAAGGACACTGGCTCCTAACTTATTCTGTGCATTGAGGTCAGCACCATTCTCCAGCAAGATGTGAGCAACACTTAGATGTCCAAACCTTGAGAGAAAGAGATGAGGAGGAGAATTAACACCTTGGATGGCACAGGTTTCTCAAACAAAACTGACATACTCTGAACACGGAAAACTTTGTTACCAAACTGGCCTATCGACTAATATACTAAGTGGGATCACGCCCGCACCACTGTATGTGACAGTGGTGACCTTACTGGAGGGGACCAGTCAACAGCTGAGGACCGTAAACTAAACCGTTCCACATGTACCAGTGACCATGCTCATAAACCAGGCACCGATTTAAGAGGATGTTCTGGTCAAAGCAGCAACGTATTAGCCTCATTTTCAGCTGCATGACACCAACATGTAACTTCCATAAACTGCAAAGTCACTTTCATCCTCTTTATTTCCAGGCCTGTATCACATTCAGGAATCAAAGCCAGTTTGTTTGCAGAGATCTTTAATTAAGTACCCTCATTACTATTGAACAAGTAGAGTAAAAACTTCAAACA
This sequence comes from Morus bassanus, assembly GCA_031468815.1. Classification (NCBI taxonomy): domain Eukaryota; kingdom Metazoa; phylum Chordata; class Aves; order Suliformes; family Sulidae; genus Morus; species Morus bassanus. The sequence goes on from CM062567.1 coordinate 100,376,929, forward strand.
GTCAATGCTAAAGGGGAAAAAAAAAAAAAAAAAAAAGACCGTTTTATGAACTGGATAGCCAATCTTTGGTATTTGCATCATCTCTTGCTTTCCACTTGTGAACCATGTTTGTCTTGTGGTTCAGTTGTGTGTTGCAGTTGCTCAGTTAGGCTTGTGCTATGATGTCAGGAGTCTGCTTTATCACTAGGCTAAATCAAAATCCTGTGTAACATCAAATAGCTTCCAATAAGGAAACATGGACTTAAAGCATTAAACCCTTCTTGTGTGGAATATCTAAAAGAACTTGGTCAGAGTATTGAACTCTGACACCAGTTTCACCAGTAACCCAGCTCTGACACCAGTTTGACCAGTAACCCACTTTACTATCAGAGAGGCTCTGGTAGTTTGTCAGTAAGGAAAGACAATCATGCATGCCATACACCCAACCAGCTAGTTAACCATGAGAAAATGGAAAACCCTTTACCGTTCCTCAGCTCAGGAATCCCACATTTTAATAAACATAATACATTGACGAGATGTGTACTTTGTGCTCTTGTTGCACATATCATGCATTACTATATGTTTGTGCAGTGTTCAGCACAATCAAGCTTTGATCCTGAAAGCAGCCTTCGTACGCTGCAGCAAAGCAAATATTAGTTGAGAAAATCCCAAAGAACGCTACTAACCATTAACACCAGACATGCGACCAGAACTCCCTGGTTTCCTTCCTTTCAGAATGTACACAGTTGCAGAAGGAAGCCTCCGGGGCCTGTCTAGTCCCTAGATCTATCCCGGTAGCCTTCACTGCGTCACCTCAGTAGAGCCTGCAACCACTGTACATGATTAATTTTATGCATATATGCTACCTCTTGTCCAATTTCAACAGGACTAACCACAGCCAGAAAATTAAACATGTACGTAGTTCCAAACCTATGTTTGTACAAACACTATGTTTCCTTTTTGGTTATCCATTAAAAAGAAAAAAGAAACATGCTCTTCCGCTTTAAGCTTTCTCTGCAGGTTACAGTACTTTTCAAATGGCAGCAAGTAATGTCTTTAAAGCATTGAGAGCGTTATGGTGATTCGAGTTTATTGTTTTTAGAGAATGAGCGTACGGTTTTCATTAAGGAAAAAGAAATCTAAGAATGTTTCTGCAACTTTTTTCCTTTTTTTAACCTTCATAAAACAACAAAAGTGTTGAACCTTGTCTTCCTTGTTCTTACTGGGAAGCCAGCTGCGTGACTCATTCTTTGGGAACTTTCTATGGGCTTTAACTGAAAAGAGAAATGTTGACTTTTAAACAGACTCTTTTCTTCCAAGTATTTTAATCTGTTATGAAACAAGAAAACACCAGACCCCAAAAAAACATTTATCCTCTCAATTAAACATTCAATTATTACAGGAAGACACTGTCCTCCAACCTTGGAACATGCGTTTGTAAACCCAGAGGGTAGTTGTATATGTAAAGCTAAGCGCAAACGTGAGCATTAGCAATACGGGAACCTCCCATAACCCAGCAGTGGGTTACACGAAACACAGCGCCACTGATGCAGAAAGCAATCCAGTTTTGTCTTAAAAACCTCAGCAATGATTTTCCATATCCTGCAGCAAGCCATTTAGGAAGAGGTAGAAATGCCAAGTGAAATGAATTATTTCTGTTTGCTTCAGTATGCTTTATAGAATCACAGAACGTCCTGGGTTGGAAGGGACCCACTAGGACTATCGAGTCCAACTCCTGACCCTGCACAGGACAACCCCAAAATTCACACCACATGTCTGAGGGCAAAGAGGTGACTTTTCAACAGGTAGGTAAGACACACACGCACCCCACCCCACCCCCAAAAAGAAAAACAACCCTGCATGAGAAAATGAAGCACGAGTGTGCACGTCTTATTTCCACAGAAGGAAAGAGGGGAGCAGCGTTTTCATGTTCAGGTTACCTCTGACTGCGGTCCTGCACTGGGTTACCCACGCAACAGTGCGCACAGCTTCAATCAACCCATCTTTAATATGGAAAGAGAAAACCTAACTCCCCAGTATAAAACTTACCCATATTTAAACCCGGCAGCCCCTCCTCGCCCACCCCCGGGGAAGGTAACAGGTGACCGCTCGGATCCCCCCCCGGGATAACACCACCAGCGACGAGCGACCGCGGCCTACAACATGGCGCCTCCCCGCCCGCCCCCACACACGCCGACTCCCCCGGAGACCCCCCAGCGCCCCCGGGCGCCCACCCCCAGCCCGGGGAGCGGGATTTTGAGGGCGGAGGGGCCGAGCGCCGGCCTCGGGGCGGGGAAGCGAGGGCCGCCGAGGCGGTCGCCTCGGCGGCCCTCGCTTCCCCGCCCCGGGGCCGCCGCCGCCGGCGCGGTAGCCGCCCCGCCGCTGACTAGGCCGGTACCCCGCGGCCAGGCGTGGCGGCGGCCAGAGACCCCCCCCCGCCCGCCTTCCCCGGGATCCGCCCCCCTACCTGGCCGCTTGCATGAGGGGGCTCCATCCGTAGTGGTTCCTGCTCTGTACCGAAGCCCCTTTCCGCAGCAGGAACCGCACCAGCTGCTCGTGGCCCCCCGCCGCGGCGAACTGCAGACCCGTGTTACCGGCCTCGTCGGTGCAATCCACGGCCACGGCGGGGGCCGGCGGGGCGGACGCTTCCCCGCGGGGCTCCGCCGCCGCCGCCTCCTCGGTACCGCAGGAGGAGGGTGCCGCCGGATCGGCGGGACCGCCGCCGGGCAGCCCCAAGAGGCGCCGGGCGGTCTCGCAGTCTCCCTGCTCGCAGGCGCGGAGGAAGAGCTGGACCTGGGGGGGCACCCCGCACTCCCCCATGGGCAGCGCCGGCGAGCCCCGAGCAGCTCGGCCGCCCGCCACCGCCCCCGCCGGCGGCGGTTCGGCGGCAGCCGGGAAGGCGGCGGGGAGGAGGAGGGGACTCCGCTGGCGGGAGGAGGCCGGCCGAGGGCGGCCGCAGCGCCCCGGCCGCTCTGGCACGGCGGGGAGGGGACGCCGGGCTGGGCCGGGCCGCACGCCGCCTTCCCCGGAGCCGACGAGGGGCCTCCCCGCCCGGGCCGGGGGCCGCGGCGCCTCTCCCCGCCGGGCCGGCCTCCCCTGCCCCCGCTGGCGGTCCCGGCCGTGTCACCCCTCCTCGCCCCAGGCAGCGCCTGGGTCGCCACGGCTCCTGCCCCCTTCCCCAGGTGTCTTATAAAACTACTAGTGTCCAGAGGAGGGCCACAAAGCTGGTGAAGGGTTTAGAGGAGAGACCATACGAGGAGCAGCTAAAGTCACTTGGTTTGTTCAGCCTAGAGAAGAGGAGAGTAAGGGGAGACCTCATTGCGGTCTGCAGCTTCCTCACAAGGGGTGGAGGAGGGACAGGCGCTGATCTCTTCTCTCTGGTGACCAACAATAGGACCTGAGGGAATGGCAGGAAGATGTGCCAGGGGAGGTTTAGTTTGGGTATTAGGAGAAGGTTCTTCACCCAGAGGGTGGTGGAGCACTGGGACAGGCTCCCCAGGCAGGTAGTCACGGTGCCAAGCCTGACGATATTCAAGAAGCACTTGGACAACGCCCCCAGAGATATGGTGTGAATTTGGGGTTGTCCTGTGCAGGGACAGGAGTTGGACTTGATGATCCTTGTGGCTCCCTTCCAACTCAGGACATTCTATGATTCTTCTGTCAACCACTCACATCTGGGCTGCAGCTGTTTTCCACGCCATGTTCCCGCTACCATTACTGACTCCCATACTAAGAAGCGTCTCTGCACTACGTGTTTTTCTGCCCGGGGTCATCACAGCAAGCCTTCGCTATGGGGCTTATTCACTCTCACCAGACACCACAATGCCTTCTTGCTTCACAATATGGCTTCTACAGCCTGGTCTGGTCCCTCTCTGTCAGCCCCACGCCGCTTACATGATACTTAAGCCTTTACTTGCACCTTCCTGCTTTGTTTTTCCTTCAGGTCCAAACCGGTCTCATCCTTCACTGAGATACAGGATTCACAGTTGAGTTATTCCCCAGCAAACATTACTTCCCACCCCCTGATAGTGCTGATCAGTTAGTCTTTCAGTTTAAAGAGTCTGAGCATAAAATTTTGATTTCTTGTGGTGTTTCTAAGTATCTTCTCCTTAGCTTCAGCCTCCCAGGTAACCTGAAATCTCTTCCAGGTTATATTGATTTGCAACAGTTAAAGTGAGGGGAAAAATAAAGCACTGATGAAATAACTCTTGAACTGCAGTTGACCAGTCACTTAGGAATATTGTGTCCTGTCCCTGTAAGTTCGGGCAGGTCATTATCTATTAAAATCGGTGACTTCAGTGGCAGAACATGGCACTTATTACAGTGGTGGAGGGTTTGCGGACACAAGGACCAGGAGAAGTTATGGGGAGTGTAGTGAAACCACCAAATCCCACTAAAATGAAGCCATCCCCTGATTTTAGGCAGTGGCATCTGTATCTTCCAAGTTATATGGCTTTCTGCCTCCAATCCACTTGCAAATCCTGATTGCCAGACCGTCATGGCAAAGGGCCAAACATCTTACACTTGGAGAAAGGCTCCAGCAAACGAGTCCTGGCTGTGTTTATGGCTGCTTAAACCAGTCCTCTGGGAAAGTACCATTCACAATAAAGAAAAAAAAGTACTTACACCTTTGCAAATTTGTCATTACAGAAGGAATACGATGAATTCCTAGGCAGGGTAAATATTCAGTGATGCTTCTATAGATACCATGTGTTAACTCATGTAAAATATGTAAAATATTTGAATGTGTAATGTATGCACTTATGTTAAATAATTTCCTTAAGCATAAAGATGCTTATAGTGCCTATCATCAGAGGCAAGATGCGTGGCTAAGTAGACTTTTGGTCTAGTCAGTACAACCATTCTTACATTACGATAGTATGAGGTGCTTGCCATTCTCGTTAAAGCTGGATGGTGCGATTCACTCTGTGTAAGATTTCAGAGCCTGGAAGAAGGGAATGGCAAGAGTGATTGATGCAATACATTATTCATGACTGACAAAAACTGGGTCACACTTACCATATCAAAGTGCATGCTCGAATGCAGTCAAATTAGTGACAGGATCACTCCAGTTTATCTTTGAGATAAGCTACTGAACATGTTGATTGTACAAATTTATGTTATGCAACTCATGATTACACTATAAAATTCTACTAATGGTTTGAAACTCCAGACAAAGATATCATGATGCAATTAGGAACCTAACAGCAAAAGATGCAACTCGTATTTAAAGAAACTCATAAGTAAGCAATAGGAAATATTTGCTGGGGTTTACAAAATGAGAGAGGAAATCACTTGTGTTAAATTCTGCTGCTGTCATCTGACGGCCATTACTATCTTCCGTCAGCATCCTAGGCATTTATACAGATAAGATCACTCTGATTTCTCTCATGGATACAGAATCAAAATATCATGGGGCAAGAGAAAAATAATCTCTTCTGAAATGAATAAAGTGCTAGAGAGTATTCTTATGAATGAAAGAACAACCTAATCCTTTCAAAATGCTCATTAGGTAAGAGGATGGAGAAAGCTCAGGTTAGAAGAGAATACAGAAGAAAACAAAACCAAGATTCTCAAGTGCAGATTGTGCATTAGTCACAGAATCACAGAATGGCGGGGGTTGGAAGGGACCTCTGGAGATCATCTCGTCCAAGCCCCCTGCTTGAGCAGGGACACCTAGAGCAGGGAGCACAGGACTGCGTCCAGGCGGGTTTTGAATGTCTCCAGAGAAGGAGACTCCACAACCTCTGGGCAGCCTGTTCCAGGGCTCTGTCACCCTCACAGTAAACAATTTTTTTCTCATGTTTAAGTGGAACTTCCTATGTTCCAACTTGTGCCCATTGCCCCTTGTCCTGTCGTTGGGCACCACTGAAAAGGGTCTGGTCCCATCCTCTTGACACCCACCCTTCAGATATCTATAAGCATTGATAAGATCCCCCCTCAGTCTTCTCTTCTCCAGGCTGAACAAACCGAGGCCTCTCAGCCTTTCCTCATAAGGGAGATGCTCCAGTCCCTTGATAATCTTGGTAGCTCTTTGCTGGATTCTCTCCAGCAGTTCCCTGTCTTTCTTGAACCAGGGAGCCCAGAACTGGACACAGTACTCCAGATGTGGCCTCACTAGGGCGGAGTAGAGGGGGAGAAGAACCTCCCTTGACCTGCTGGCCACACACCTTTTTATGCACACCAGGATACCGTTGGCTTTCTTGGCCACAAGGGCACATTGCTGGCTCATGGTCAACCTGCTGTCCACCAGCACTCCCAGGTCCTTCTCAGCAGAGCCACTTTCCAGCAGGTCAACCCCCAAGCTGGACTGGTGCATGGGGTTGTTCCTCCCCAGGTGCAGGACCTTACATTTGCTTTTGTGGAGTTTTATTAGGTTCCCCTCGGCCCAGCTCTCCAGCCTGTCCCGGTCTCGCTGAATGGCAGCACAGCCTTCCAGTGTATCGGCCACTCCTCCCAGTTTTCTATCATCAGCAAACTCTCTGAGGGTGCACTCTGTCCCTTCATCCAGGTCATTGATGAATATGTTGAACAGGACTGGACCCAGCACAGACCCCTGGGGAACACCGCTAGTTACGGGCCTCCAACCAGACTCTGCGCCGTTGATCATGACCCTCTGAGCTCTGCCGTTCAGCCAGTTCTCTATCCACCTCACTGTCCACTCATCTAACCCACACTTCCTAAGCTTAACTGTGAGGATGTTATGGGAGACAGTGTCAAAAGCCTTGCTGAAGTCATGGTAAACAACATCCACTGCTCTCCCTTCATCTACCCAGCCAGTCATGCCATCAAAGAAGGCTATCAGGTTGGTCAAACATGATCTCCCTTTGGTGAATCCATGTTGATTACTTCTGATAACCTTCTTTTCCTCTACATGCCTGGAGATGACCTCCAGAATGAACTGTTCCATCACCTTTCCAGGGATGGAGGTGAGGCTGACTGGCCTATAGTTTCCCAGGTCCACCTTCTTGCCCTTTTTGAGGACTGGAGTGACATTGGCTACCCTCCAGTCCTTGGACACCTCTCCTGTCCTCCATGACCTTTCAAAGGTGATGGAGAGTGGCTTGGTGAGAGCATCTGCCAGGTCCCTCAGCACTCGTGGGTGCATCCCATCAGGGCACATGGATTTGTGAGGATCCAGTTTGCGTAAATGATCTCTAACCTAATCCTCTTCAACCAAGGGGAAGTCCTCCTTTCTCCAGATTCCCTCTCTCACCTCTGGGGGCTGGGATGCCTGAGGGCCAGCCTTAGCAGTAAAGACTGAAGCAAAGAAGGCATTCAGTATCTCTGCCTTCTCTGCATCCTGCATCACCAGGGCCCTCACCTAGTTCAGCAGTGGGCCCACAGTTTCCCCAGTCTTTCTTTTACTACTGATGTATTTGAAGAAGCCCTTGTTGTTATCCTTGACATCCCTTGCCAGACTGAGTTCCAAGTGGGCCTTGGCCTTCCTCATTGCATCTCTGCATACCCTGACAACGTTCCTATATTCCTCCCAAGTGGCCAGTCCCTTTTTCCACATATTGTAAATCTCCTTCTTCCATTTGAGTTTTTCTAGAAGCTCTTCGCTCATCCATGTGGGTCTCCTGGCTCTTTTGCTTGACTTCTTCCTCATAAGGAGACACCGATCTTGAGCTTGGAGGAAGCGGTACTTGAATATGGACCAGCTCTCTTGGACCCCCTTGCCTTCTAGAGCCCTAGCCCATGGGATTCCTCCAGGCAGGTCTTTGAAGAGGCCAAAGTTAGCTTTCCTGAAGTCCAGGGTTGTAATCCTACTTGTTGCCCTGCTTCTACCATGCAGGATCCTGAACTCCACCATCTCACGGACACTGCAGCCAAGGCTACTCCCAACCCTCACATCCTCAACTAGACCTTCTTTGTTTGTTACTATAAGGTCCAGCAGCATATCTCGCCTCGTTGGCTCGTCCACCACCTGTGTCAAAAAGTTATCCTCAATGCTCTGCAGGAACCTCCTGTATTGTGTGTGCCTTGCTGTGTTGCTTTTCCAGCAAATATCAGGGTGGTACTTGCTCAGAAGGTTTGTCCAAACTGCATCTGGTTTGTCCAGTCAGTGAAGAATATGTTGCTTTTGACAAGAAATTTGTTCATGTCACCAATGTGCTAATTTGTGTAGGTCAGTGTGGGATTGCTCTGAGGTTAAAATCATTTAAAGTGATGGAAAAACCTGATGAATGAAAAAATTACTTTAGACTAAAGGAGGTGAGAAAAGTGCAAGGAACAGAACAGGCACACCAAAAAAAGCAGAACAGGTAAGGCAAGAGCAAACATGTGAGGCCAATATTTTTGATATTTTTCTAATAGAAGTCTCCAATGCAAATGGTATCAAAACACCAGGAGGGAGATAAATGGGCCAAGGTAAGCTTTATTATAGCTATTCATAATAGAAGGTGACATAAAAGAGATAAACTTACAGCCATCATTCCACAAGAGACAGAACGCATCATTTGCAAAACAAAGCCTAGGAAACCATTAGGGCATGTAATGTACCTGTGGAGCTAGTAAAGCAAGTATAATATGGCAAACGTGCAGTGATGCAGAACTAGAAATTGGCCAGGTAACATGACAAAAAATTCTGTTGCTCTTACAGTAGTAATAGGATGTAATGCATTTGGACATATCCTCATACCATGACACATGAGGAAATTTCTACCTCATATATAATTCAGAATCATATAATGAGGAAGACTGTAAAATTACCATCATAATCAAAAGCATCTCAGAAATGGAAAAATGCAAGTAGTCAAGCAGTCTGTTCCGAAGAAATCCAGAAAACTAGAGATAGCTGACTCAGTCATAATAATTATGAAAGTCTGGGGATGATGGCATCTCAAATCCCCAAATATGAAGGCATTCTTTTCATGACAATTCAATGAGTAAAAAGCTTATTTTCTACTGTAGAACCTTAGTGATGTGAATCACAAGGAAGTCATACTTCTGAGAAAAAGAAAACTACAAGTTTTAGCATGCATTTTGTGTGAAGACTCTTATCTCCACCTTAAAGCAAAACATAGACACATGTATTAGACATACCATCAGAGAAAAGCAGATGTTTCTCCAGTATCATTAGACTCATATGTTAACTTTGGTCCTTTCCAGCATAGTAAAAGATATAACCTTGAAAAATGACTAAAAAAAAAAGTGGTGGTAAGTGACTACAGTATAGGATGACTAAGATTAATTCCACCACATAATACCCCCTTGAGTTCTTGGTTCAGAATTGTAATCATGGCATATATAGCAGGTCTCTACTTCGTCTATTATAGCCAGCTGCTATAACTTTGTGATGAAATTACTTCATTTATATGTTTCTGAATATGCCATAATTTTGATCAAACTTTCAAAAATTATTTGCAGCTCAGTATTTCAGTTCACTGTGTCTGCACAAGAACGTATAAAAAATCAGCCAGGTTTCCCATATAACAGACCTCAAACAGTCCCTTCAGTAACATGTCACATCATACCGTATTCCATGCACAGGACTGCAGTTTTGTTCCGATAGTTTTTGACAGCTAAGCTTGCTAGCCATGGCTTCCTTTATGTATGCTCTCTCTTCTACTGCCTACAGTCCATGCTTGCTATTTAGCTAAAGAGAACATTTCTATATCAACAATACATACCTATACCAAGCAAATATACCAATCGATGCCTTTGGCATGCACATCCTTACTACCTTTAAGCTATCCTGGCTTGCATACGACCTTTTGAACAAGATATTTTGTGTGTGTATGTGTATATTTATATATATGTAGGCATATATATCTACATGTGCACATACAGGTACTACAGAGATCTGCAAACCGGTACAGGTTAGCTCTTGCCCAAGTAGCACCCACTGAACACCACCTATTTTTACTGGCATGTCAGTATGAGAATTACACAGCATTTGTCTGTCTGATAGAAGATCCCTGAAATAGCCGACAGTTTCTATCTCACTCATCCAGTCTTGTGTTTTTAATCTATTTTATTTTTAGGACTCTGTACCCACTGTTCTTCCTCTCATCTAAATTCCTGATGTGCTCTGCCTCTGTACTATGCACCCAGCTTCATTCTTGACCCAGAGCCTACCCTGTAAAACAGGGTCCCTGCTGTAGCACCGAGAACCTCAACACCCACTCTTTGGTGCAGAGCTGCAGCTGGGAAAGCGGGGGCTCAGCCCATTTCATGTTTTGCCTGTGCTATGCAACTGCCTCAGATAACAGCACTTCTAATACAAATAGATTAATTAAAAAAAATCCTTGGCACTGGTCGAACAATGGGATGAACAATAATACTTTAAAAATAAAGATGCACTTGTGCTGACAAAGGAGAGAAAGAGCAGCCAAGGTGGGAGTTTGAGGGGGGCTGCTTGTTTGCAGGGCAATGCTATTTTACGCTGAGTTAAAGCAATGGTGAACAATGACCCATAGGTCCAAAGCTGTCTCCAGTGGGTATGTTTTATAACTTGGCTGAATCAGTTTCTCCTTGAACAAATTTCCTATCTGCAATGTATTTGTACACCATGTTCCCCTGATAATTTTTAAATACCTAAGTGTTGGCTGTTACTAAAACTAGGAACATTACTTTGAAACACATTATTTGATATTTTCTTTTCTGCTGAAAGGATGAATTTAGGAAGCTATTTGAACTTCAGGTTTATTCAAAATGCAGTCTTTATCAGCCAATACTTCTCCACACCCCATTTCCATTTTATAATTTTGCTTAATTTTGACTGAAATTACAGCTCTAACAAAAAAAAAAAAAGAAAACTTTAGATAAGGAAAATTTTAAAGCCTTTGCAAAATTTAACACCACAATTTTTTTTCTGCAATGTGTAGGTCATCGCTACATAATAAGAATAACATTTAATAATAATAGATGTGCAAAATAGTTCATCTTAGCTTATCACTTTAAGTTTTCCTTGTCTGTAGACCAATTTCTTCAATAAGGTCATGTATTTTAGGGAAACTAAATACTGCTTGCAATTCAAATGGATATTTCGGTGAGCAGCAGATACACTCTTAGTTTCAGCTATGACATTCGCTATGATGTGAGTTCTTATGGACAATTACATATTGTTGTGTTTAGTCGTCTTCTGTTAGTACTTTTTGAAAGGTTTAGTTAATATTTTGTTTCTTTTTTTTGGTGAAAAAATACAATTTCCCTTTTTTAAAATAAACTCTTCAAATGTGTTCATTATTCCAGTGATCTTCTGTTTTAATTTGACAACTGAGGGCATAATAGATCTTCCTCGATATGTAATTGTAGGTTTGATATGACTTGTCCGGTTACTCTGCTTACTTCTGACTGAAACTCCTCAGGCAACTGAATTTATAGCTCACTACAGATTCTTACTAATCTTTAAAAAAAATAACCTCAAAACCAATGATCTTAACTTCCATTTTTATTAAACCTAAAAAAAACAACAGAATTGCTTAAAAGGAACTTTTCCGTGAAAAGACTGCTACAAGCGTTATGGATCGCAGGGAACTCATTTGCCTTATTAATTGTAGATTTTTTTTTCCTCTGGGACTTATTTTTACATTCAGAGCAGAAGTCTTTATACTTGAAGTGTTTCAGCTCAGAAGTTTCAGTCTTCCCATCTTAATTAAACCCCACAAACTTTTAGAAAGGTTTAAGAAAAAGTCTCTTTGACTTCATATTCTTTACATCTTGTCCAAACTTATTTGTGAATGTGATTTATTCTTAATTTTTTTTTGCATTAACACCATTATTGTACTTTCCCTTGCTGAATTTCCTCAGATTTATGTGCTTGGGCATCACCCCCAGGGAACTACCTTTTACTAGTATTACTTTCAATCCTCACTGCGATGATGATCACAGAAAGCCTTCCCAGCTACTTTGCTCTAAGGGCTTTATTACTACTGAGAGCCACCTCCCTTACTTTCCCACCAGCTGTAACCTTTCTTGCTTCTGTGGAAGCGAACTGATGCTCTCCTACCTTTTCTTCAAGCCCTTTCTTCCTTTTTAAAATCTGACTGAGAGGCAGCTACGCTGGTTATCTTCTTCAACAGTCATGTCTGATCTTACCACTGATTGCAGCATGCCTCCTCCTGTCCTGTCACATTCCTTCTCCATTTCCCATTTTTTTATCTCAAAACTTTATGCATGTGATCATATTGTGTTTCTTCCATACTGCTCTAACACTTAAAATACTTAAATAGAATACTTATTTTTCCAATACTTAAGAACCCCTGCAGCAGAACCCTCCTGTTTTCTTTCTCACTGTTCTTAATTAACACTCAGTCCTACATTTTCCTCTTTACGTCTTCCCAATCTCCCCCAATAATTTCTTTTGGGAGTCCAGGAGGATCTCCTCCTCCTTTGATTCATTCCAGAAAGTCCTTGTTGAGCTCCTCACGCTTAATATTTGTTACCCTCTTCTAAGTAATTTGCAACCTTACACAAAGCGAAAAAGCCAAGAATGTTTGTTCCAACCCACCAGACCTAAACCAGCAGCTTGTTCCAGAAATGTTGGCTGTTTTTTTAGGGTTTACCTCTCCACCGGCCAGAAACTAGGGAACTCCTGCTATAAACTCAATACGAACAACACCAGCCGGGCTTCCTTTATTCAGGAAGGATGGCGAGCAAGGAGACAACGCAATCACTAGGAGTGCAATTACTAGCGCCACCTAACTCTGTTCAGACCCAAACCTTGCTAGACACGGCTTCCTTTACATACAATGTATATTCTCATGTCCAGCATATTGGTATCTAGTAGTTGTCTACAATGCATATTTACACACACATACTTCACTATTATTATGCTTAAGCTATTCCAGCTGGTATGTATGCTTTGAAACTAGATTGTATGCGTATATAATTATCTGTGATACCTATTAGTATAGCTGAATAAGAAATCATGAAAGTATACCTATACACACACAGACACACTCATCCGCAAATCCCCCTAAGCTACTTGATTTATGCTCGTTTGCCAGCGTCAGGATGACTCATTATTATTCAGCACCCTCCTGTCCAGAGCAAGGTCTCCACAGTAGTTGAGAGCCTCTGCGTTTGTTGTCACACACAATATTTATTATCATGTAAAATCAGAAACAGCTCGTAGCTGTATGCTGTGACCCTATCTGGTAGTGACGAGGTTTTTCCTCTTCCTTCGTGTCAGACGTGTTTTCATCCACTCCTCAGCAATACTGCGGAGCACCGCCCAATACCGCTTACAGGCTGAAGTCCCTCTCTGGGGATGACCGGAGTCCTCTGCTGTGTTGATCTTGACCAGGCCTCCAACAGCAGAGGATAGTGCAGCAAACAGTCTCCTTGGAAAATGCATAGAGCAAATGACGCCTCAAAACCAGAGTTTCAGCTCCCTGCTGAATGTGAGAGAGAAACTCTTACCTGTTGTTACGCTTATGTTAAGGTTTTTCAATCCCCAAATCACAAACTGTCATGTAATCTCATGGCCTCAGGAGCGCAGGTTTAGACAGACGGGGCTGCAGCCTGCTAGGGGGTGAAGTGAAAAAGCGGTATGGATGAGTTGTTGAGCATGAAGCAAATTAGAAAGTTTCGACTAAATGCCACAGTTGCTTTTTTCCCCATAATTCTGTCAAGCCATGAAATGGACTGACCATTATCGGGATAATCAATTTGGGATTTTCACTTGTCTTCTGGATTTCTCTCCAAGAGGCCACATCGGTTGACATTTTTTTCCACCCAAGAACACTGCCTTCTTCAGTGAAAGAGTTTGTCATTAACTCCCACGGCTTCTCGGCCCGTGTTCTGTTTACTTCTACAGCGCACGCTATCTATCCTAGAGGCAGCAGAATGGATGAAGCCTCGTTTCCTACCGACTTGTTCCCTTCAGCCCCGAAGTCCTTCCTAGTCCCTCCGTGGCAAATAACCTCCCTTGCTGTCCTCCTGCAGCCCTGGCTACCTCCGTCAGGAGACAGCGAGCCTCGGGGCCCTCCCCGGGAGCTTGCTGCGGCCGCGGCAGCCAAAATTTCCCTTGCTGGGGCACCCCTGCGTGTCTGCCATACAGCTGCCAGGGTTCACGAAGGTCCCCCAAGCTTCAGGGTGACCGGATCGCCTCTTCCGTGAAGGGTGTGCGAGGGGGCCATGCCTTCTTCCCTCCCGCCCACCTCCCAGCAGCGCCTGACCCAGCAGCACCGGGCCGGCCCTGCCCCGGGAGCCGCGTGTGGGGCGAGCGCCCGGGGCAGGGGCAGGACCCGCCACCGGCGCGTCCCCAGCGCCAGCGCGGCGCAGGCTGCAGGCGCGTGCCTGCCGGGGCCCGCGGGGCCGAGCAGCCCGCCGAGCGCGGCGACACCGAGGGGCACGGCTCCCGGCGAGCCGGCCGGCCAGCGGCCGCGGCGCAGCCCGCCTCCCTGACGGGCGGGGCCCCTCGCCGCCCCACGGCAACGCTCTTCCGCGCCGCGCCCCTGCGGGCTGGCCGGCGGCGGGGCGGGGAGGAGGGAGGAGCCGCCGGCGGAGGAGCCGGGCGGGTTTCCTGGCGGCGCGGCGTGGGCTGGACCGGGAGAAGTTCGCCGAGTCCGCCCGGGGCAGAGGCGCGCCCGCGTCCGCGTCCGCGTCCGGGAGGGAGAGGCCGCCCGCGGCCCCGCCGCCCGCTCGGCATGGCCGGCCGCCTCGGCCGCGGGATGTGCCGGGGCAAGCGGGGCCGGGGCTGCCGGGGCGGGGGCGCGCTGCTGGCCCTGGGGCTGCTGGCGGCCGTCGGCGTCCTCGCCTGGCGGCACGGCCCGCCGCCCCCCGCCGCCGCCCGCCGCGCCCCGCCGCCGCCGCCGCCGCCGCCGCCCGCCGCCGCCGAGCTGCTGCGGAAGCCGGTGTACGCGAAGCCGGCCCTGGACCCGGCGGCGCTGGGCGAGCTGGGCCGGGCGGTGCGGCTGGAGCTGAGCCCGGCCGAGAAGCGCCGCCAGGAGGAGAGCATCCGCCGGCACCAGATCAACATCTACCTGAGCGACCGCATCTCGCTGCACCGCCGCCTGCCCGAGCGCTGGAACCCGCTGTGAGTACCCGCCGCTCCACCTGCCGCCGCCCGCGGGCGATCCCCGGGACGGGGCGGAGGAGCCGTGCCTGCCCCTGGCGCCGCTCCGAGGGCGGCTCTTCCAGAGAGAGGAGCGTTTGGCGGCAGCGGTCACCGCGGGCTGCTCCTGTCCCGGCTGCAGCCCGCTCGGAAACGTGGAGGCTTTTCAAACTTCCCCCGCCCCGCTTTCGCATCGCAGCGTTCGCTCACAAAGTTAGAACCGTCGATGGTTTTGCTTGGCTCCCGCTCATCCGCGGCGCAGGACCAGGAGCCTGTCGGTGGTGCTTGTGCAATTGGGAAGAGGTGGTTTTCCTCCGGTAGCCCCAGCGGTGTGGTTTCAGCCCTTAAACAGCGGCGTGCTGCCGTGTGTCTGTCCCCTGCTGCCGTGTGGCTCCTGCTGCCGTCCCCTGGATAAATCACTGCAGGCAGCAGCGCGCTTTCCCAGTCACTCCCAGCTTTATAAATGTTACGCTTCCCGGAGCTTCGCGTTGTATTGAAATGCCGTATGCCACACGGCATAAAGCAGATTGTTTTACCATCGGATTTACCCGGAATGATGTAGAAATGCTCACAGAGATGCATAACGTTCTCCTAAGCTGGGACTTTGCTTGTTCCTGGATACTTAGTTGCTGGGACAGTTTACATTTACAGATTACATTTACGACCATGAGGCTAATGCCAGATGATGGCATAAGCAATTGTAAACTAAGGATTAGGTACTGTTTGATGCGATGATTCTAGTTTACAGGCAACGGTTTAGGGCAGTTGTTAGTCAGTGCTGCACAGTGGGCCCAACTGTATGATCAGTTCTGGCCTAACGCAAACGCTCAGTGTAGCTGAGCGGCTCCCCTCAGCACGGGCTGTCCCGCGAGTGAGCACCCAGCTGGTGAGAGGAATGGGTTCAGTAGTTACAGGTATGTGCTTTCAGCCAAAGGGGTCCTGGCAGAGCCATGGCTGCAGAGTTCTCTCCTCTGTTTCACCTGAGCTTGGCTTCAGCCAGTTCATTTCGTTGCAACAGATTTGTGCGGTGTGGTAGCAAAGAGCCGTGGAAAAAGCGGGGCTCTGCCTCTACCATGCGTTCGCTTCATGTCAGTGTGTCCTGTCCGGTAGTTCTCCAGCTCTAGGTATAAGTGCTGAATCTAAAACATGAATCCTACGATAGCTCTTAAAAAATTGCAGTGCAGGTGCAAGGTCTTTTTATCGTAAATTTAAGTGTGACAGTAGGCTTGTTTTTCTTAGTTATCTTTTGTTCTTCCCTTAAAAGCAGTCTATAGACCATAGGCTAAAAAGGACCATTTTAGTTGCATTTCTATGGGAAGAATTTAAATAATTTCAATTAATTATTCTGGGCTCCTGCCATTTCTTTCAAACAGGACACTGGAGGAAATGGAAAATCACAGCTGTTGAGCAGGGGACATTATAGATGGGGGGCGGGGAGAGATCCATGAAATGAAAATAATACAAGTGGGCAGGTGGATTTTGCTACAATGGCACATCCTTTTTCATTTGAATATTTGGATGTTGAAATGACAAAATGTATCCAAACCAAAAGGATTGCAAGTCATCGGTGACATAATCTCAGAGATAATTGCCTTCTGAGGCTGGAGCTGTATTGTACTCTTGTAGTATCTGCTGGCAGGTGCTTCGTGCCTTTTCACACAGTTAAATCTAAATTATGGCAGAAATGTCACAGAACATCTATCCAACTCACACAGCAAATGTAACAAAAAAAACTTCTCCAAAGACAATTTTGCAATAAAGTTGTTAACTACGTCTCTTAAGAAGGAAGACCATGTAAGAGATCTAAGTAAAAAAAAAAAAAAAAAAGTCTTGAAAAAGATAACCACAAGCCTGTAGCGATAGAAAATTCTTCGCACTTCAGTATAAGGTTAGAGTCTATATAGGTTGAGAAGTCTTGTCTAGGAAAAATACCATGTACTTTAAGGTTGGTAATGCTTGACGATTCATGATCTTTAATGAACATTTGGGTGAGGCTACAGTGGTAGGAAATATGTAGTACTGGTAGACTTCAACTGGACTTGAGCGGTCCACAAAAATGATGCAAAGGCTAAATTTTTAGATGTGATCACTGAAAAAATTTTGGTACCTGAAGACCAGAAGGTGACAAATACACAATTTTTTTAGTGGAGTCCAAGAGGAGAACCAGAGAATGGTGTGCTGGCAAGCCTTGGATCTCTTCCAGGCATATTGTTTTCAAACTGTGGTAAGGAAAAGAATTAGTAGCAGATAGGTAGGTGTGATCACGTGTTAACTTGGCCTTTGTCAAGGATGACGTGTCTCACAAAACTATTGGACTTCTTTGAAGGTTATTATTATATGGATAAGGAAATGTGGTGTTGTTTCCAGGGGCTTTTGATGAGTTCCCTAAACAGCTGCGAAATAAGGTAGAAATGCCTTGCATTTATAAATAACAGGATAAAAGCTGGGAAGCACTTGAGCACTTGTTTGGAGTTTTTTTGGTTTTGTTTTTGCTTTAGGTGTTTTTTGGTTTTTGTTTGTTTGTTTGTTTGTTTTTAAATAGTGGAGGGTCACCGGTAAAGTTCCACAGAAATCTGCGTTGAACGCGATGCTGTTCAACTTACGGCATGGCTTCCATACAGAAGTGACTAATTTTACAGCTCTTCAGCCTGACAGACAGACATGCTACTGCGAGGATGCCTCTTGCTGAGCCGCTGCGATACAATGCATGCAGTGGATAACACAAATTCTGCCACTACCTTGTTCCAAAAATCTATGTACTGTAAAGTATAAGGAATTCTATCTACTAGAAAATTGACATTAAGTATTCATGAGATATTAACAGATACTGTGCTTGGTCTGTTTCAGCATATTCTTATGTGTATGGAGGTGAGTCTGGAAATTTTAGACACCAGGAAAATGGGAGGAGGAAAGAAAGGGAAATAAAGACAAGCAACGTCTCCACCACCTGGATGCCCCACTGCCCCTTTTAACTTTAATGCCCTCCCACATTTGTCAGTGAACCGGCTCTCTGGGTGTGAATTGTGAATATCACAAACGTGAATCTAGTGAAAACTAAAATTTTGCTAATAAGATTGAGAATATCTGAACCAGTAAGCCTTTAAAGCTGGCCTTCAAAATTATGTATACAAGGTGTTGCTTTATCAGAAGCTGATGACAAAAAACTTTTCCTACTGCTACATGTTGTACATCCTGGACCTGCTATCAGACCAGAAATGCGTCAGTAGTTGTTTGCTAATACCTATGTCTGGTAATACTGTGCAGGAAGAAAAGAAGAATAGTTTGACTTGAGATTACTCCCCCAAATAATATATTGTTTGATGATATTTGACTATGAATCCTATCCAGATGTTATTTGCTGTATTATAAAGTTTCTTCAACTTCAGCTGTTTTTCCTGCTGATACCTTCCAGCCAATGTAAATATTCAGAAGACCTTTATTCCTTCTTGTTCTCACAGACCACTGTAACATGTTTTTCTCAGAACTGATTATGTTTCTGTTGAAACACAGACCTGGAGAACTCAACAACTTCTGCCATTTCCTTTAGAGAGTTCCTGCCTCCTTTAACTGTCTGCGCTTGAGGTCAGCAACTGATAGTACTGAGAGTACTGTGTTTCATCACACAGAAGCAGGGCAACTTCAGTGGCAGAGCATGTTGCTAAAGGCCATCCTTGTCCTGTCAAATTTTGAAAGTCTCTGAGGATGGAGGTTCAGCGGCCTCCCTGGGCACTTCTTTCAAGGCTGTATCACTGCCACAGTAAAATTTTTCTTCCCCACCAATTATAATGTTGTCTGGATAGCCCAGGTTGTCTTCTCAATGTCTATCCTTCATTCTTCGAATTTAACAGCTATAGCAGGTTTAAAACAAGCAAGCATCCATTGACCTTCTGAGGGCCGTGCTGGGACTGATGCCCTGTAAGCGCAGCGGGATGAGCTCTGGGCCGTGGGTTTTGGCCGCTGTCGCTCTGCCTTCCCCTTGCGCAACAGCCCGGCCGCATGCCGGCCTTCTCGTTGTGTGCTCATTTTTACAGGACCGCAGGATTAGGCAGACAACCGATAGAGTCCCTTAGACAGTCTTTTATAGTTTATTACGATGTGTAAGAAATACATTTCCAGTTTTTCTGCTTGGGTTCTTTTAGGTTAAGGACTGTTCTCGAGCAGTGTTCCTGATTTTAAATATCCTACCTTCTTTCTTTTCTTTCTACATTTCTCACAGTCGGGGCGCATTGCACGTTTATTTCAGGGGCAGCTTCTGTAAAGTCATACCAGCCTTCTTTTGGCTGACTCTTGTTACAAAAGGAACAAGGCAGGGATAGGCACTTTTGTGCTGACTCAGAATTTTATGTTGTCTCTTTCATAGTAGAAGCATGAATCAGCCCTCGGGCCTCGTTTCACTTGTGCTTACAAGCAAATGGATTTGTAAGTCTTTCTTGTCTTTCCTTACCTGGCAAGTGATTTTGAGTAGCCACAAAAGCCCCCAAAATATTGATTGTGGTCTGCATAATAATTAGCAGTTACTAAAAAAAAAAAAAGTTTTAGAGGTTTGTTCTTTAATTCTAGATAACTTTCTGTGTTTTGGAGAGAGAGTTTGTTCATATATATGTTTTTATGTTTGTATATATATTTAAGTATCTGCAAATATATATTTAAGTATCTGTATATAGACAGATACAAATACATACAAATACTTAAATTCCTCTGTCACCATCGTTTATGCCTAAAATATTATTTATTTTTTGGGATATTGTCTTTGAGTTTAGCATAACAATCTTGTGCTAAGAGTTTTCTGACTTTCAAAACTGCTTTTCCTGTCTGTTCCCAGATTTGAATGTGATTCTCTTACAATCTCACTTGCTACCATGGTTTGTGTTGTTTACTGGGTTGTAAGTATCAAATTATGCAGATTGCTTATCTGATAGCATCTCACTAGCAAAATCCCAGAATAATCCTCGAGACTAGGTTTTGGCCCCTCTTCTACTGCAGAAATCATAGTGTCTTATTTTGATGGTCCTGCTGCTCCTGCCAGGAGTTTTAACCTGACCCCGTTGCAGGAAATGGCGCAGCAGCCAGGTGTTTCCTCCCCAGCACACCACGACTGCCTGACTTCACCCAGGAGCTTCTCTTTCATCTGTTATCTAAAGGTGAAATAACTGCAGCGACTTTTTTTTTTTTTTTTTTTTTCAGAGCATATAGTAAAAGTGAACTCTTTGGAGAGCGCATCTACAGCAGCTTGACCATGCCAGCGCGTCCCTTCCCTCCAAACGCGCGGCATGGCTATTCCCCTGCTTTACATTTGATCAGAGTCTAGAAGACACAACGCTCTTCTACTTAGGAGAAAATGCTTTGCATAAAACACTTATAGCTGTATTTGCTTTAGTAGTTTTGTAACGCTATGGCCGCTGGTTTGGGTTTTTTTTGTTTTGTTTGCTTTCTGAGCTTTTCTGGAATGGATAATTGGTTACTGGTAACTACATTAATTGTAACACTTTCTAGGCATTTCTTTATTGTTAGTTGGCAGGACTCCTTGCATTTATAAACAGGCTTTATACCTGCAAAGCAATGTGTTTCTGGGACATCTCATTCTTCCCTCACACAGTTAAGTGTTGGTTTTTGTTAGGTTTTTTGTTTGTTTGGTTTGGTTTGTTTTTTTTTTTTTTTTTTAAATAAGCAGGCTTGCATTTTATAGCAGTATAGAATACAGCAATGCTTCTACAAGCACTTTGATATTTACGATATTTTACTATTTTTGTTTCCTATCTTCTGTAAAAATGTGTCAGTTTAGTTTGTCATTATGCTTTCATTTAATAGTCACCTGCAGACATTTTCCAGAAGAGTTCACATGATTATTTTTTGGACGTTTTTCTTTATGGCTTCTGATAGAGAACTTTAGCTTCGCCTGACATCTGGATGAGTGCTTGGTTTTGGTTGATTTCCTTTTTAACCTGCCAAAGTTGCTGGATCAGTAATAGTAACCACAAATGATGATTATTTTTTTTCTTTATTCAAATAGTGCTTTTACTATACACGATCGCCTGTAAGGACCAGGTGCATCCACACCCTACTATTAGTGATGGTTACAATAACTTCTTTCAGTTATTGTATTACTTTGCAAAAGATTTTTCTTGTCCTGAATCAAATTACTCACACCTAAGTAAGTTTCTGAATAGGTAGGTATAGGAAATCATATGGCTCTGCGCAAATGTTAAGTGTATCTCACTACCTTGGAAGAAAATCACAAACATGGGTAACGATTTAAGCAAAATGAAAGCACTGTTTCAAATCAGCAAAATAAAATGAAAGTTAATGTTTTTCCCCCTGGACACATGCAGAAATGCCTTCTCATCTGCACATGCAGAATCTGGGCTAGGTAGGAACTTCTATTGCCTTTTTCTAACAATTTGGAATTAGAAGGATCTATGGATTTCTTAAATATGTGGACTTTAGGATACAGATTTAGTTCACCCTCATAGGTAGGCTTTCTAGACAGTTTTTTTAATGTATTTTTAATGTCTTAAACAGATTTGCCTTTTTTTTTGTTTTTCAAACTTTGCAAACATTTTCTTCTGTTTCAGACTTCCCAGCTTTCTTCCTTGCTTCTCACAATGTCTTTATACTAGCCAGCGCAGCCCTTCATTATCTGAAATCTTAAAGCAGTGTTTAAAAGTCTGTCTTGTTGAGACCTTATTGTCACTGTGAGAATCATTCTTTAAAACATCAAATAATCTGGAAAACCATTTCACAATCTAGCTAGCCTCTGTTTTTAAAGACTTTGATCATATCATGGTGTGTTAGACTGAACTATATCCTGGAGGGCTCTTTTCTGGAAGGTTTGTTTCAGCAGATGCAATTTAGGGAGCATTTACCCAGGCTGCTGGGCGGGGAGTGGGTGGTGGGGAAGCGTGGGACAGCATCGCTTTTATTCACTGCTGCTACATGTTCCAGCCTTGCCCCGAATAATTCGGCCATTCTGGTGGTTATCAGCACCTTGCTCCTATCTGCTTTGCTAATCGGACCAAGGCACGCCTTCTGTAATCATCAGTGCCTTTTGCTGTAGTATCTGAATACGCATGGGGTGTGTAGGTGTGCAAAACCAGGTGCAGCCTTTCCATGCTCAGATAAGACTTTTTTAAAAAAAAAAAAAAAAAAGAAAATCAGAACTGATAGTGGTCCGAGGTAGTTTTATGTGAGAAAATAAATTAGCATGAAAAGTTGGGTAGTGTTTGGAGGAGATAAGAATAGTCTGATTTATCATATCCTTTAATTCCACTGGAAACATTGCACTTCTATATCCCAGGTTTTGATGTAATAGGGCTGCGTCACTTTTTGCTCACATGCTGGATTTTATCCATAGATTACTTTTCCTCAGGGAGGGGTGAGGAGCGGCTGTTCAAATGCACGTTCAGCCAGGAGTAGGTAACACGGCCTTGGTAACTCTGCAGGGTCGCTCAGAAACCAGCACTGCAACCCGTGTCGTGCTGCTGAGCTTGGGATGCTCATGGATGGACCTGCTGAACCCTAAGCTGCTACTGGGAGCAGGAGGGAATAGAGAAGCAGAAAAGGGGGGAGAAGAGGACCCCAGCACAGCTGTGTCCCCTGCTGTGGCTTTGGGAGGGTGGGAGGAGGAGATATTTTCTCTTGGGTGAACACACCTGGCAGACCCCTGAGTTCACATTGCCGCCTCTGCAGTTTATGGGGGGGAGTGGAGAAGGTGAAATTGGATTGAGACGCTCATTCGTCCAGACCAGCCGTTTTTACTTACAGCCTCCAAAACTCCACATCTGAGCCCATCTCTTACTAAAAGGGCATCTGCTGTTCAATTCAATGTCCTAACCCTGTTCAAATTAGGAAGTGAAAAGGAGGAGGTGGTGGTGTAAGTCAGCATGCCCACCACTCGCGTAACAAATGCCGCAAGCCTGGTTCCTAGCCCACTGCGTACAGCCCAGCCTGAAGCAGGATGCTGACTGACAGTGTTTGATAGATGCTGCTGTGATGGTGCGTACATGGCAATGTCACGTACCCTAGTCACATAAATCACATTACATCAGACATAGCAGTGACTTGTGCTGTTTTAAACTTCCTGAGAGAAGCTACAGAATCTTGACCTTTCTGCATTTTCAGGCATTCATAATGCAACTTCAAAAGCAAAACTTAAAAATTTCAGCAGTCTAGAACAATTTGGTTTTTGTAGATTACCGAGAATAACTTTAACATCTTGATTTTGAACACACACTTTTTTCCATTAAAAATATTCCAATAAACTATTTTTAAAGAGAATTATACCTTTAGAAGGCATGAAATAATTTGAGCCAATTGTATTCTTAACAAATCTTTGAAAACTCACAGAACATTTCATACTTTTCCTTAAAATACGAGTAACTTGGCGTATAGAGCATAAAATTTGGAGATTAAAAATGTATTTTCTCTTGCCGTATCGTTGTTGCAGCTGTGGTGAAAGTCTTACATAAAAGTACGTCAGCAACCATTCCTAATTAACTCGTGGCAGCATGCCCGGCGTGCACACATTCATGCTGTCTCTCCCTGTGTATAGATACGCATCTCTAAGAGAGAAACAGCTCCTTACAATGAAATGAATTGAGTGATTACATTAATTGACACAAATGTTCTCTAAAGTAGCCCATTTAATTTTGTTTAGGCGTTTCCTGACTGATGTCTCCTTAGTTTCTAATAAATAACCTATTGTAAAACTTGCTAACAGAAGATTTTGTAGCGTAGTAGATTCCAAGGTTAAATTGCTAAACTTGTCAGCCGTTATAGTCTCGGGTTAGACTGTGACTTGCAAACACAGTGTGAAAATGTAAAACAAAAAACCCACAGGAATGTTGATGTACGATGATACACCTTTACATGTTTTGCTTCAGTTTGCATTTTGTGGAGGTAGATGTTTGAGGGCGTGCCGTAGTGAAAGATCCAGGAAAGATGGTACATAGTGAACGTGGTTTTAAGTTTGTGTTCAGGCACAGCGTTATTCTCTCTCTCCTCCTGTCTAGGAATTTAGAGATTCATGGCTGAATACAATTAGAAGTTTTTAAATGTAGATGTTTGTTTTATTATAAATCGATAAACAAAAGCTGTGTCTTTTGGCATTTCTTGTTTTATACCTGTCTTTCAAGCTGTGGTGATCAAGCAGGAGGATTCCTGGAACATCCACCCAGTGTGGTGGAGAGTGCCTGAGGGAAACCAAGGGTGATACAGAAGGAGGCTGCTGCTGGAGCAGGGCTGTGTCCCAGCCCACTCCCCGGGACGTGGTTAGGGGCAGTCCTGGCTGCATTTTCTCTGGGTGCAACTCTGCTGTGCACAGACTCTGCTTATGCGTTTTCTAGTGGGGCTGAAGAGAATGGGAGCCATTGGAGGGCAGAGGCCGAGCAGGTGTCACTCCTTTGCATCACGTTACCCATTATCATTGCTATCCATTGTATATCAGTGTTTTTCAGAGAAATCCAAGTGCTATTTAAAGCATGCCTTTGTTTTGTTGGCTTTAAAAAAGCTGCTCTCAGTGTGCTGGCAATGGGTTTTTTTCACAGTGACTGATACTGGTATCTGGTAACTTTTCCCAAAATCAGCTTGACTAGAGATATGTGTACTTCTCTGAAGAAAATGAATCCATTTGACATGCACACATTTTTAAGTGGTTTGTTTTTTTAATATGTGTAATTATTGTCTATATAAATAGTAAAGTTCCTGTGGTCAAATAAGATAATGAGAGTAGTGAAGGAATATGTTGGACTACAAACAACAGTGCTTCTTCATTTATTGTCCGTGCTGGGAAATGTCACATTTACAGGCACCTCATTTCCTCATGTCTGTGTTATGTTTTTGCGAACTGTTTGGTAGTTATGATAACCAGGTTCAAAGGGATGTATCAGGCAGCCAATAGTAGGGACTACAGGCAGTTTCCTGTTGTGTAACTTCAGCTGTAGAAAGTTAAGCATCTGATGTATACTTAAACCTCTATAGACAAGGGGGAGGTGGGGGCCCACAAAGGTCTGTTTGTCTGTGCTGGATGGGTGGCTTAAGGAGGGTGAGGTGAATCGCCTTCTGGATCCGTCTTTATGGACATGCAGGGTCCAGACGTTTAGCTCAAAGATAGCACCTAGCTTTTAGGTGGCTGAAGTGAGGTGCAATTAATCCTGTCTTGATGTCGTCCCCAGTACTGGGAAGGAACAGTGTTATGCATTTGAGGGTGGCACTGAAGAGCGCCCTAGTCAGAAGCCGAAAGCAGCTTGCAGTATAGGCGGTTTAAATATACATTCCCAGTATCTCCAAAAACATATTTTGGGGCTGCCGTCACCAGTTTGTATCTTCCCTGTCATTTTAATGACATATTGTAACATACACATTTGTTTTTCAGAATAACCCAAAGTAGGGGTGAAATGGTAACATCCTGAATACAGAAGATGCACTGCTAAGGTGGTTCTCTTTTAAATAGGAGTTGGGAAATAGAAAAGCAGAGTTATGACCTAGGCTTTAAGTCAGGCTTCATACTTGTACTGAGTTTTTTTTTTTTTAAGGTTGTGTATCTTGGGTGAACTGGTAGTGTTCAGTGTCCATATGCATGCAGCTCAATTGTTACTCAACAGCACTTCTAAGCATTTCTGTTTCAGGAATTCATTCTTTCTATGATTTTCTTATGCTGTTATTTTTCCAGGGTTTAAATGCTTTAGGTTTGTAATCTCCCCAGTGGGATTATTTTTTAAGACTGAGCAAAACCGTGTGAAATTTCTTTCAAAACAGAAAGATAAGGAAAATTATGCTTCATTTTATCAACAATATTTGAGACTGCTAGCAGTTGAGATCTTGTAGTAGTCTAGTAAGGAATACATGTCTTGGAAATAATTTCTGAGATAAACACGCAAATCTGCATAGAAGTTGAATAACTATTCTTTTTCTCATTTTTTAAGCGTTTCAAATTTCAAGTTTTAAGAGTTTTAAAAGTTTCAAAATTTTAGTTGGTCTACATGTGATGATTAGTTTTCCCCAAAATAAATGTAATGTACTGAAAAGCTAAGCTTTCAGTCATGCTCTGCCTATTTCAACATGCAAGGTGAGAGATGGCTTCTTTCTTCGGGACGTTGTGGGCCTTGGCCAACCGGCCTGTTTGGGGGAGACGGGCTGCGGGGGAACCGGGCACCGCTCGGGGCAGCGTGGCCGTGCTGGCCCGTGGCCTGCCCCACTGCCCTGGTGAGTCACTTCCCTGCGCTTGCGTGCTGCCTTCCACCGCGCAGCTAGTAAATAAAATGCCCTTTTTAGTTTTGGCCTCTTCCTTGACTTCAGAAACCTAAGAAACGTGTACTCTGGTATGTCCCGTAGGAGGCTGACCTTTTTCCGCAGCATAGGGTATGCTCACTGAAGGAGGCAGCAAGGCACCGTGAATCACAAACAGTTTAGGGATTGCCTTGCTCTGTGCCAAATAATGTTTCCTGTCTCCAGCATGTAATATTCAGGCAAATCCACTGAAGTCTTTAATCTATAATTAGGTTTATAAGCTTCTTTAGACCTTTTGGATTTCCTTTTCTAAATAATGGAATACAACATTATTATTGCATGAATCTTTCTGACAAATTTTCCAGAGAAGGCTTTCCTGGAGGTTTTCTATTTATTTCTTTTTTCCTTCAGTTTTCTGAAATGGGTGGATAAAGATCCCATTTCCATCAAGAAATGAACTGAAATTACCTGGTACAAGTGACTGTGATATACAAGAAGAATTTTTTCTTGGCAGTACTGAGCACAAGTGTTTTTCAATAGGCTAATGTAAATATGTATTTCTAAAATTATGTTCATACAGTAGTTTTTTTCTGCATGAAAAAATAAGTTAATTAAAATGTCAATCCTTTTTCAGGTGTTAGTACATGAACATTTGGCAAAACAAATCACCTGTCACCAGCCATTGGTGTGAGGCAGTTCTCTGTGTGAATGCCCCTGTTTGCCTCGGGACAAGTTACAGCCTGGAGGGACGGGCATTTTTGTACTTTGCTCTCTAAGTGTGTGTGTATGTATATCTACCTATCTCTGTGTATCTGTATGTGTGTATGCATGCATATGCATCATATACAGAGTGTTGTTGCATAGCGTTCCTTTCATGTTTGAGAAGCAGCCTTCTGTGTGCCTCCTCTGCCCAAGTGTCATTCCTCCTCGTTGATTCCTCATTTTTCAGGTGTTTATTACAAAAGTATGCTACAGACTTTTTTTCTCTTAAGAATTTTAATTTTAGGAATATTGAGATTCAGGCTTTTGTTTTTTCTTTTTGTACCACGGATCTTGATAGATATTGCCTTATCTTTAAAGAAACCTATAAGAAGTCTTTTTTTTATTGCAAACTCAGCAGCATTAAATAGTCAGTAAATATATTCTCAATGTGCTCTAGGTAAGCAGTTGTCTTTTAATGTAACTTTCTGGGTGTTTTAGGGAATTTCCATTCCCCTGAACTAACCTAAGGAATTTTGCTGTCATGTTTTCTACTGATCAGTTCTGGTTGCCCTCTTCAGCTTCCTATAGCATAGGTTTTGGAGGACTCGCTGCTGTTTGTTTTGCTAGGAGGGATGTCCTACCTGCTTCAGTATCTGTTGTGACCTAGCAGTCTACAGAAGCTGAAGTATGTCCTTCTGCCCCTTAGAAGCCCCGGTGATTCCAGGCAGTAAGCTGGAGGTGTAAGAAACTTTAAACATCTCTAAATCATTTCTGTTGTTTTTTAACAAAACTGCTCATACCGAATGATCTAAGAAAAGGGCAGAAATGGTAATAAATACCATCATTATTTTAAAATTCTTTCAGACCAGGGGAATCTTTAACAATTAACACATTTGGCTCAGCTGTAAGTTTCTTGGCATCCTTATGCTCATTTAGGGAAGTTTATATATTTATATATAGGAAATACATTCTGGAGCTTAATCCAAAGGGTTGCAAACTTCCTGACTCTCCACAGAGCCAAAATGATGCATTTCTATGTCTGTCTGTGTTTTTTGTGGATTTCGCTATTATATCTTGGCAATTCTGTTGTCTTCCCAAATTCTGCTTCAGTGTACATACGTCTCAGTTCTGTTGCTGTTTTTTTTCTCTTTATATGTTGCTGTTCCTTCACAGTTATATTTTTACTGTCTAGCACTTGTTTTATTTTCCAAAGCACAAGTTATCAGTAATTTATGCTAATGGTTTTATCGCAGTTAGGTTTTTTTGTTTTTTTTTTTTCTTTCTGTAATCTGAGGCGTGTTTTGGCCATTGCTTGTATTTCTGCTTGAGGTAATATTGTGCAAAGGCAGCTACTGCACATACACCAGCCTAGAATACCTCCTACTATTTTCCTGTTTAAACGTTTTGGGGGGTTGCAGAATTTTAGTCATAATGCTGCTGTGGAAATGGGACTTTGGGAAGACCAGCTTCCTGAAAGTGTTTGCATGACTTTTCCATGTACATACAGTTCTTTTAAGATCCTTTTATATGTTCTTGCCTACAGTAAGTAAATAGCATACAAAATCTTCATTTGAGAATAGTTTTCTGAAAATTACCAAATGCTTTTTGCACTTGTACTAAATGTAATCCCCTCCCTTACAGATGCAAAGAGATCAAGTATGATTATTATAGCCTGCCAAAAACCTCCGTTGTGATAGCTTTTTATAATGAGGCTTGGTCAACACTTCTGCGAACTGTTCATAGTGTTCTTGAGACATCTCCAGATATACTTTTGGAAGAAATTATCCTTGTAGATGATTACAGTGACAAAGGTAGGAAGAATAATTCTAAATAATGTTGATTGTTGATGTGTTTTTTTTTTTCTGGTCGGCCAGTCCACAGGAGAAAAATATACGCTGTTTGGGTAACATAACATAAAATTGTACAACATAGGCATCTGGTTGGAAAATAGTTTTTCTTGTAGCGTGCCAGTGAAAAATTTGACTTCTGGACCAAATTTAGTTTAGAGTGGGGAAGCACATTTGCTCTGTTGTAACGTGAGTGTTTGCATATATAGATAATGTACAGTCTGGTCAGAGCATTTCAGGTTTCCTAATTTGACCAAGTTTCAAGTGCTCCAAGGTTGCCCTGGTGTCTAGTATAGTGAGAGCTCCTTGGTTATCTGTTCTTATTTGAATTATGAGTTGCAAAGACAATGCTGGTGTTTTCCACCACATATGAATTGTGTAAGGATAAAACTTTTACGTGGAAAAAGTTTTACGTAACATTTGAGAAGCACTTAACAATTTGGAAATTAATTACAGAGGCAAATACAAAGCATTCAATTTCTTAAAAGTAACTGTGCTTTGTGTCCATCCAAGTTCTGTGCTTTTCCCTTGTCCTTTCCTAGTATAGACAGTATAGCAGAATCAGAGTTCAGAATGCAATCTTCAAGGCTCTGCTGTAAGTAATACGCAACTGAAAAAAAGAGCTTTCTGTAGCATGACGTAAACCAATCATTCCAGAACTATATTCTTTCTTCCTTTTTTATTTGTTTGTTACAGAACATTTAAAGGAGAGTTTGGAAAACTACGTGGCTGGCTTACGCAAGGTGCGTCTTATCCGTGCAAATAAGCGAGAGGGGCTGGTTCGAGCCCGGCTGCTGGGGGCATCTGTGGCAAAAGGAGACATCCTGACGTTCCTGGATTGCCACTGTGAATGCCACGAGGGCTGGCTGGAGCCGCTGCTGGCAAGGTGAGGTTATGCTCAGGACTGGTTTCCTGTCCCACTGCAGAAGGAGAAGAGATGGTTTGGCACACTTGTGCCAAGGGAAAATGGCTCTTGGAAGCTGTTTACCGAAGGTTGCCACAGTCTGGTCCCTGAGGCACTGCAAGTATTTGTTTCCTGGCAGTGGGATAGCAAATGGAAGCGTGGAAGATCAGGAGGTGGATTTTTGTTTTCTTCTGAAGACCAGGCTGCTCTTTTTCTTCAGAGGAGGGAAAGTTTTGTTTTCAGGAAGAGGAATCCTCCTCCAGCTTTGAAACTACCTTAGGAAAGGTGGCTACTTCTGTCAGCCTGGGCAGTGGATGAGAAGGACTGGAAAGATGCGTGCCTGAGACATCCCCTGTTGCAGGGCAATGTACACATAAGCAGATTGGAAGAGGAGTCAAACTCCATCTTCCCAGTCCTGAGCTAATCCATATCTCTCCAGCTGGAGAGAGACTTCCAAAAGAACATGCTGTCTTGAGGCGTGCGAGTCTTCTTGATTCCTGTGGAACTTGTGTTCTCAAACTGCCCATGTCCATTTGAAATTTCATCTGGAATAATTTTTTTTTTTCTTAAAATTGTCATATTTAACGTGTTTCTAAATTTCATACCGAATATATTCCTGGTAACTGTGGGTTAACTATGAACAATATAGATGGTGTGAAGAAAGGAAAAGGGGTAAAAATCAAAGCATAAGCATGGTTTTAACGACTGTCCTCTGAACAAACTGTACATAACTGTGGAGATGATGCTGTAATTTCTTCACTTCTTTAGCAAACCACTAGATGGCAATCTTGAGGAAGGATTTGGATGATTTTCAGTTTAATAAATCACCTCCTGTAAAAAGTTAGCCCTGGATGTGTCTTGGAATTTTTGTCCTTGCTACAAATGCGGACGTACATCTCTAAGGGGATGTTTGCATGGCATATTTAAACTCAAATTTTTGAAAGCAATACAACAATGTTAGTATTTTGCAGGGCAAACATAGTTGTATTTGTAAGCTGCCTGTGCATTGTACCATCTAGGTAAGAATTAACTTGCAGAAAAGATGATGGCTTTTCACTTACCTGATTCCTTTCATAACTGAAATCACGTGTCAGATACCTAATTTTTACTCCTTTTCCTTTACAGGAACAACAAACCATTTTTACATTTTATTGGGATGGGAATTTTTTTCCTCTGTGTACGTATCATTCTCATTGCTTTGTATTTTTGTCATATTGCTTTATGCAAGTGAGACAGGAGATAGCAATATTTGTATAAGCCCTTTTGTGCGCTCTACCAAACAGGATTTCAATGGGAGATCACAAAGAAGAAAACAGCTGTGTCATATCTTCCCTCTGGCAACAAGGGACCATTACATATTTAAGGCAGTCTTTCTCAGCTCAGACAATACTTCTTTGGAACTGCTTCTGTTCTCTGCTGCATTTAACCACAAGCTGCTCTAATTTCAGAGTCAGAGCCCCTCGGTCAGCCTGCAGGTTTTAAGCTTAATAATCCCATGAGGGACTGGTTCCCCTCGAATAATAGATACATCAGGTCTCTTCCTTGTTGGCAATATAATGAGTTCAGTTTTTCTTCTCCTCTGGAATACCCAAATCAGAAAATGCAGGACTAAAACAAGTACCAGCATCTTAAAGTCAAACAAATCAGTTTTTCACTGAACCAACAGGAGATGTCTAAGAGTAGTGCAGAGAAGATTGCTAAAGAATGATTTAGGAGAAAAGCCTTAGCTTGAGCTTGTGTGCTTGAAGTTGATCTCTCTTGGTACTGCGAGGCCTTTCCAGAAGTTGAGGTGAAGGCAAAGGATCCCACGTTTTTTTTGTAAGGGCAAATGCTTTTGGAAAGGAATCCAGAAAACCCTGCATGGTACTGAGAAATGGGAGGAAGGAGTTTATCTCCTTGCAGAAGTAAATCTGCAAGAAATTTCGTCAGTATTCTTAGGGCGATAAAGATCTTAACTATCTTTACATCAGCCTTGCTGATAGGTGTGTCATTCTGCAGTACTACCTTGTTTCTCCTTTTCATCTCCTATGTTGTCACGGTTTCTGGAGGCCTCCTGCATGTATGTTTCACTGTTGGAGATCTAATTCCTGTGTGGCATGTTTTTTCTGTTTAAGCTCATGGCTTCTTTTTAAGCTTATGGCTTCTTTTTGAGTTACTGTTGTTGTGCTCAGTGTAACTTTTTGAAGATGATCAGTTTCAAGAACAACCATGAGCCAAGAGCCTAGCCACCTTATTCATCCTTGCAGAATGATAGTCATGCTGCTTTCTAAATATCTTGAATGCCTGTACGAAACAAATTAGAAGTTTTTGTTGAGAATGCGGTGCTGGATGTGGCAGCCAAGCCAGATGCTGAATGTGTTATCTCAAGATGTCTGTCATACCTCAGTTCCACTATCCAGGAAGACTGATGCTTGCCAGGTGCCTACAGCTGCATCTATGCTGATGCTTCCTCCTGATGCATCCTCAGCAAGAAATGGGTGGTTATTCTTGTAGCTGTCCTTTCCTTGTATTGCAGCATCAGTTGAAAAGGAGCAAAACTTTGCGTTTGGTATTTGTAAGTGTTCTCTGTTCTTGAGAGTTCTAGTTTTTGAGAGACGTTTCTAATGGAAGTCACCCTTTTCTTTTAAAATCATACTAGGATTGCGGAAGAAGAATCAGCTGTCGTTTGCCCCGTTATTGATGTTATTGACTGGAATACATTTGAGTACTTGGGAAATGCTGGTGAGCCACAGATCGGTGGATTTGACTGGAGACTGGTCTTCACTTGGCATAGTACCCCTGAAAGAGAACAAAAACGGAGGAAGTCCAAGACCGATGTGATCAGGTTAATTTTTATGCATCTTATGAAACTGTGAATGTTAAAAGTGCTTTTTGACTTCACTTGGAAATGCCAGGTGTTGAGAAATGAGCATATTACTAAGAATTACATACCTGGTTTAGTTCCCCTTTCTTCCAAAATAGTTCCTGCTCACCATGCTCCTGAAAAAATAATGCTCTAAAAGCTGAAATGCCTGTGTAATCTTCCATATAGAACCCTTATTGCACAAGCAGTCTCTGGACTCCTGCAGGCAAACTCGCACAGATGCTTGTCAGCATGTGGAAAGGTTGTAGATGATTAACTAATACTGAAGGATGTCCTCTGCGCAAAGCAGAGAGATCCACATTGTAAAAAATGTATTATGGTCAGCAATGAAACAGTGAAAAAAAAATCATCAACCAGTAAGAAGGCAAAAGTAGTTTTGAAGACTTTATCTATGCCATAGCAATAGTGGCGGTTCCTTGCTCTGTTTTCAGAGGTGAACCAGTTTGCCAGTTCTTCATTGGGATGAAATGATACAGCTCTACCTCCCATAGTTTCTACAAAGGGCTAACTCATAGGAGCTCATGCAGATGTCTTCCTTGTGGGTCTTAGTTTTGTTTCATTTTAAGACAAGTTGCAATCAGTCGGTATTATCTGTCACTCCATACTGTATTTTTAGGAGAGGTAAGGTAAAAGTACAAACAATGCATGTGGAAAATGGACACTGAGACAAAATCCTGATAGTTGAGGGTCTGCTACAGTCAGTTTGGAATTTGCTGTATTTCAGTAGTGTATTGTAAGAAATGAAGCAGTTTGGCATTTTTAACATCATGATTTTGTTAGTCCTTGCTTTTATTTACAATCTATTATTTTATGGATTACAACAAAACAGAATTCTCTCAGAATTTTCTCAGTCTTTTCTAGGCTACTTATCATGGTGATAATACCCAGTACTTCACAAATATTAATGAACTTATCCTCAACTGAGAGAAGAAACTTTTTTTTTTAAAAATGGGAAAAGTGAGGCAGTAATTTAGTCCTCCACACAGCATATATTAGTTCACATCCTCCTAGAAAAATGTTTCAGAATAGAGTAAGTGTTTTTAAAGCCTTTAGTTTAAATATGATGCTTTTCTTCTCCATGACAAGAAGACTTGTCTTTGGCATGCCAAGGGGAAAATGACGAGGGATAAAGCTTCATGGTACCCTGAGGACTGTGAGCTCGGCAAGTGTCTGGAGAAAGCAGCAGTGCTGAGAGTGGTGTCATGGACAGCTGTGTTTGGAAAGACAAGATCTGGAGTGAGACAGAAGAGCTTGAGTGGTTATGGCGTTCGGGGTTTTTTTCCCTCTGTCTCACCTCATCTATTTCCGTTCTTTGAAACAACATATTATGGTCTAAGACAGTGTTGTTTCAAAAAGATGGCTGGTAAAATTAGTTTTGACAGATGTAGAGTAACTGATTACTGCATCTAGCATTTGTTAATATTTACCTCAGCAGCAATTTAGTAAAATTCATAAATGTCAGCTGAATTTAGTTCCAACCAGCATTATATGCTTGGCACTTTAAAGAGGGTTATTTGCTAAGACTGTAAACAATTAGGAACAATAATGAACAAATTAAAGTTTATATATACGTGCACACACTACCCTACTGAAGGTACATCCCCTAAGTGCACTGTCGCTCTGGGCCTTGTGGTCTTCAGTGAGAATCCAATCTTGGTCCCTGATTTTTCTTCCTAATGTAAGACACAATTAAAAAAAAAAAAACAGGTAGGCAGATCTTAGAAAGAAAAAAATCTCCTCAGGGGCTCTACTTACTTAATTCTGCTCAGTTGATGTTTGAGAGTTTTTCCACTTGATATTAATGCATCAGAAACGTTGTTACTAATTACTAGAGCACAAACATGTTTACTTAGTACTTAAGTAAAATATATAAGGATATTGCACTTAGAATTTCAGAGCTGACTAAAATAATTCTGCCACAAAAAAACCCTTATGTTCTACTATGTGGAGGTAAGAGGCCAGTCATTTATGGCCACTCACAAAGACACTGTAATTGCAAAAATTTGTATTAACACAATGTTTATCTTCTCTGATTTCATTGTTATTTTTATTTTAATACATTCTGGAGCTCATTTCTGAAACAATTTTTTATTACAAAATTAAATTTAAATGGCCTGACGGTATACTACTTAACTGATCAATGGCTGCCTGTTACTTTGTATCCAGAAAAGACTGGGAAAATGGAAAATAAGAATGTATTATATTTTTGATCTGCACTTCGTTAATTTATATTTTTCTGCTTTTTATTCAATTCAGAGTTACTGTTCTCTTTTATAGGTCTCCAACCATGGCAGGTGGATTGTTTTCTGTGAGCAAGAAGTATTTTGATTATCTTGGTTCATATGACACAGGAATGGAAGTCTGGGGAGGAGAAAACCTTGAATTCTCATTTAGGGTAAGTGGCTCAATTGAAAGGTGGGGTTTTTTTGGGATTTTTTTGTTTGTTTTTCCCCTGACAACAAAACCAAGTTTCTTATTTCTTCATATCCTTTTAATTAAGGAGGTAACTGTAATGTGAGCAAGTGTTAAGAGGAGAATATTTTGGGAGATGTTTATATGAATCTCTTTTCCTTGTCCTCACGCCTCAGTATAGTTATATTTTCCTTCAGAGTAGCCATTTTAAAACAATTAAAAATGCCTTTTGTTTTGAATGCCAGTATAAAATGTAAGTAGCGGTGTGATATTAGTGGATGAAGTTTACATTCTGTGGCTTGAAGAGGATCATTGGAAAGAAACATTTATAATGCTTTAATGTGACTCTGGAGCTTTCACCGTGGTTGATGGAGTGAGCAGGAGGCAGCTGGTGGCAGTTACCAGTGGGGCAGGACAAGCCAGCCCCTGCACTTCTTTAAGGCTTTATTCTGTTTCGCTTCAGGAAAAGTTTGTATAAACGTTATAAAAGGTGATGGGGAAATTCTCCAAGAACTGTAGAGCTGTACCCCACCAGAGGGTGGACCAGTGCTCAAGTGTGAGGCAGATAGATAGCTGGAAAAAAGATTTATGGCAGGGGAAGAGAGAAGAGATACAAGACAGTCCAGGCTGATGAGCAAAACAGTCTTGTCCTCCTCAACTTCTGTTACCTGTGCTGCTGCTGATTCCCACTGAGCACTGGCTGCCTGTGGTTTGCCTCGTATCACACTTAGCTTGCTGAAGCAATCCAGTGGTGGTGTAAGAGAAAACACTGCAGAGCCGGTTTTGACTTGCAGGGAGTTCACAACTCAGTATCTTGGATTTCCCTCGTTTTTTCTGCTCATCATCACGTATGCTTTATGATCATATTTGCGTTTCTCTGTGTCACTGGATTGTGGGATGGGAGGGTTGATGTTTTTGGTTTGTTTTTTTACCAGGCGACAGCAGATTTCAGGGATAAATAGTATTTTACTGTTACAAAACCACTTTCTTGAGAAAGGAGGCATCAGCAGACTGTCTCACTTGATGTCTGCCTGTTAACCAGGGAAGCATGGAGTCTTCCTGGCTGCTATTCCTGTCTCCTGCTGCCTGTAGTGCAGAAATCCTAGCAAAGAGGGCACAAAAATAAGGAGAGAGAAGGATTAGGGAGGATAATAGCGCAGACCTAGAGCTGACATGGTTTCTCTCTGGAGGGCTATTTCTCAGCTGGAGTTGCTGTTTGATCTGAATTCATGACCACCTCCTTTCTCACATAAGGAAGTTTCTGGTGTGTAAGTCCAAACAAACAGCCCACTTGTCTTGGTCAGTAAATTCAGCAGGCCTCCACCTAAATCTCAAAGCAGCTTACCCACTTCCCATCAGCTCTGTGAACTTCCGAAGCAGGAGTCTCCTAGCTGTCTCCAGTTCTGGTGTAGCCCACATTGATGTGTATGTTGCAGTGAGTCCCTTCTTTCCACTGGAAGGGGTTTCTTCTCTGTGGGATAGTTGCTCAGTCACGGGGTCAGGAGCAATGAAATAGCTTTTGATGAAATTATGCCTCCTTTTGAGAGGCTGCTCAGGGAGCCAGAAGTAGGAATAGATTGGGTTCGTACTTGGGGGCCCAAAGAAACGATCGTGCTCCTCATGAGTCCCAACCCAAGGTGGGTTAAGCTGGAAGGCAGCCTAGTGGTGGATGCCATCCCCAGCTAACTCTGGCAAGGGAAAATCGTTTTTCTTGCTTGCTGAGGGATTGAAAGGGGTGATGACAATGATGAAGTCATGCATTTTTGGGTACAGATGCTTGCTGCCCTGGGGCTTGCTGTGTCTCTTACTTTCTCAGCTATGACGCTATTGCAGCAGACAAATAAGCAGAGGCAGAGACTGTCAGTTTAGAAGCAAGCTACATCAGAGAGCATGACGCTATCCCCTGCAAATGTAGTGTAACAGTAGCAAGCGTGTTGGATATGTGCATCTCCTGATCAAGACTGGCTCTTGCAGGCACTTGTCTGTGTCTGCTAGCGCATGTGCAACTGGACCAAGCACCCGTGAGGTAGAGAGGATGCTGCTTTTGAAAATAGTACTATACCCTCTGCGTCTTAGCAGAAATTTGCACCTCTCCCAAAGCAGCAAACTTGGAAACAACAGCCACAGTTGACAGAACTAGACATTACAGGATCTGCTTCATGTTGAAATGTCTGCAGTCTTCTGTGACCCAAATTGGTTGCCTTCTAACCAGTAGGAGTTAGGGTTAGCACCGCCTCAGATGGCAGTGGTTTTCTCCTCCAAGATGGATTGTGGAAAGCCTCAGAGACAGCCCTCTCTGCATGCAGTTCTTGGCTTTCTGCTTTTCATGTTTCGCTTTTTGGGAGACCAAGGCTTGCAGACGGGATAAGCCTGACCCCTGCCATGTACAACACAGAGTGTCCCTGCACTGGCTGCTGCTTTAGACCCAAGCTATCACTGCGACTGTCCTCTACCAGCTTCTGGCATCAAGTCTCATTTTTGATGTTACTGGTTCCTTTGAACCAGATGTTTGGCCCCGTGGGATGCAGCAGCATGTATGAGCAGTGCCTTTGCTCTTTCAACATGGAGAAGTGTGATCTTCTCGTGGGCCAGAGGAAGCCTCAGAGGCTGCCTAGCACACAGGAGCAGCATAAAGGGAGCAGCAGCAGAGTCCCCAGGAGCCAGCGCGCTGTGGAGTTTGCACGAGCCCGCCGCTGTGCCCTGCAGGGGCTGAGCAGGCAGCAGCCCGGGGGCTCAGGGCACTCCTCCAGCAGCCACAGGCATGCCGTGTGTCATGCACAGGGCTGAGAGCAGGGATGTGGCTTGTGGCAGGTAAGAGAGGCACTTACATGAGGAAGCTGAGAGGCCGGTGTGGGGTCCCAGTGGGCTACAGGTGGATCGAGCAGCTCTCTTCTGGGAGGCCAGCAGTTTTGCAGGATCGACCTGTGCAACGGCCAAAAAATGTGCCTGGGCATGTTAATTTTACTAATGCAGATTGCCAGTAGGATCTAGGCATTTGGATCCAAATTGCACACAACATACTTTTCCTCTATTTCATTTCAAGCCCCTGTACTTGTGCCTCCTGCGGTGAGGGTTTTTGTGGAAGAGAGCAGAGCATGATGGTGTTGCTTAACTGTGTTCTTCTGGCTGCCCACGGTGCTGAAGAAGGTCAAGAGGGATAAATCAGTGTTAATCCTGTTATCTCCGTGGTTTCTGGACCTGCCAGACCTGAAAATTAGGAGCAGGGATACTGAAAAACACTGTAAATTAATTCACTGTTCTTCTCATCTCTGAAAACACCACCCTCTCCTGATGACACGAAAGGACTTGTCCTCAAGCCTTCTTTTTCTTGTACTTCAATTATTCTAAACTGAAGAAATTCTTTGTGGTTTTGAGAGGTGCAACAAGGACAAAGCTTCAGCTAAAAGCATGATGACTAAGAGAGGTGGAAGCTGTGTGCTGAATGCAGGATCAAGTCAATGTGCCTTGATTTCGAATTGCTTAATGCTATTTGGCTGGATAGAATTTCACTTCATGGGCGTAATGGGCATTGAAACTCCGTTCCGAGGGATGCAAAACATGCCCTTTCATCTTCCCCCTGCTGTACATGGAGCAGGGGGAACCTGGTTGCAGCTTTTTTTCCCATCTCTGCTCTTGGTCCTGCTAGTGGCACTGCAATGTAAGTTTGTTTCTGGGGACCGCCACTTGATACACTTGCGGTCTGTCCTTCAACTCACCATCATGGTGTGAGAGAAAACCATGTATGTGCAAAAAGGACCGGTAAGTCCTTTCTTCTGTTGGAAATTTCATTGCCTATGGGCCTGGATGATCTGCCTCTGATTGGCCTGGGGTCCTCTCTTTTCTGATCTTTTTGTACTGTTTCTTTCTGTCCAGATCTGGAAATCTGTCTTGCAGTGGGAGCAGCTGGGATGGGTTCATGCGGCTGGGAAGGCCCCTCTGCCCATGCAGCTCCCAGCAGATCATGCATGAGCACTGAGCAGGGCGGCTGAGCCACAAGTTGGCAAGCAAAATTGCAGCAGAGAGAGGAGCAGGAACAGATTATTTTCCGCAGTTTGTCTTTGTTCAGGAGGTAGCTACCTTTTTATATTTTTTATTTCTTCCAGAGGGTCCTCAAATGCAAGTGGTAGAACTTAGAGCTTATAGAGCTTTTCTTACTTAGTGTTCACTGACCCAGCAATTAGGTCAGTTGTCCAAAGACCCTAGCAGGGATGGGGATCCCAATGCAAGATCTGTACTTTTACTGTAGCTTTTCATAATGCCACCACCTGCCTCTGAAAAGAAGAGAGAAAATACCGATAGTCTGCATGCATCATGACGAAAGTGAAAGTAAGAATGAATGTCACCTTGTTTTCTTTTTGTGCTGAAGGAAAAAAGTATGCTTTTATAATGAGCTGCGAGCTAGCCAGACCTCATAAAGAAACATATTTTCATGCACGTGAGCATGAAAAATATACATGAAATCTAATGTGCTTCTCTGTTAAAGGAGGTGCGAACCTTGTCCAGAGTCACTTACTTAGCATTTAGTCGTCAGCTTTGTTTCTCTACGGAATTCCTTGCTTTCTTTTTCTTTTCCTTGCTCTTCAATTGTACCTGATTTTATATAGAGGTCGAAATGTGTTTTCCATTAAAAAAAAATAAATAAACCTTTGGAGGAATTGTTTAGCTGAAACATACTTAATTCTTTTGTAACAGGAAGACAAGGGAAGTTTTGAACTGTTTTAATAAATGAAGCAGAATTTAATAAGCATTGCTTAGCAACCTACAGTTACTTTTTTAGACAAATTCAGAATTGCAATTATTGAAAAATCAGCGGTTGTGGAATTCTTTTTTTGCCAGCAATTTAACAGAGGTATGGTCAGTCTGTTTTACTTCGTTTAAGTCAGACTTTATCACAGATGAGTAGAAGAATGTGCTTCCTTCTTAACTGTATGTTTTTACTTCAGTAGTCTTTATGGTCCATTCCTCATATCTGGTTTAAAAACAGACTGATCAAAACAGTAATGATCAATTAAAAAATGCTTATATGGAATAGAACAAATATGGAAATTGTTAAACTTTAATAAATTTAATGGCGCTTAATATTTGCTGACAAACAAATCTTGTGTGGTAAATTTCAACTTTAGAAAAGTAATCTTGGATATAGAAAATAAGAAAGCTATTGTTTTGAAACACCTCAGAAAGGGAGATTGTAAAGTGAAAGTGGATAGCTGGTTTCTCAGCAGCTTTCAAAATGGCAGTAGTGTAACTTACATGCGAAAATATGCAAATTATTTAAAAGATCAGTACAGAATTCTAGATTTCTTGTATAATTCCTTTAATCATCTTTCTGTTCACATGACAAATACACTGCTTCCCCAAAAAGCAACAAAAAAGAAGAAATCTCTCATGAAAAGCAAGAAATTAAAATTTTAAATCCAGGAGGTAAAGATTATCCAGTGCTCCCTATAGTTGAATAATGAATTACCTATACCTTTAAGGAAACTGTTTGTTTTAGAAGTAAACATATGTATTAGAGTGCTTACAATTTTGTTATTAAGCATGATATTGTGCCATGTGTGCAGGTCTGATATCATTATCTAAAACCGAATCAATGGAGACAACATTCTAAATTAAGAAATTTGAGAGAAATCATAAGTAACTTAAAAAAAAATTAGCAGTCTGAAGACAACGTCCATCTTGTGTATGCTGAAAGCCTTCATCTGTAGTGACTTTCTAGATCCCTAAAAGTCCGAGGGAGAGAGGTGGGAAAAGTCCCATCACTGATCTGTTGTCATTGTTATTATTTGCTACCTCATAGCTTTCACTGCTGCTGTGTTAATTTGAATAACATGTAATTAAAATGTATGTGCTATACAGGAAGGTTGTCAGGGAGCAAACCTCTCTACCCCTTAAACATATCTCAGCTAATTTCCCTTGTCCTCCATTTATAAAGGAAAGATGAGCTTGTCACCTATGCGTGGTTGAATACACATGGAGAATTAGCTCAATGGAGTGCCAGTTCTCAAAACGACTTCTATGGAAAGTCTGTCGGAGCCATTGGTGATAGCCTCAAGTTTGTTCAAGTGCAGCAACGTGTCCTACTCCCATCTGACTAAATTTCAGAAACCTTGTTTCAGGCACCCTTCAGAAACAGGATGTTTGCCACATTGTGGTCACGCACAGTATTAAATAGGAAATACTTAGCTGTGCTTTCCTTTCATAATATCAAACCTGAGATCAGAACGGATAATGGGAAAGTGGTTGTGTGGATGAGCTGCCAAAAGTCCATGGTTTTCAAAGGAGTAGAGTATAATTACGAAAATTTGCAGAGTGCTGAGGCTAGTGTATCTACTTGGTGGTCACTTATGGGCTTTATCTCCAGGGCCGTACATTTCCTGACCTGGGGAGCCTGAGGCAGGAGGATGAGGACAAGGGCAGAGTGAGTTCTGCCAATTCCACATTCAGGTTCAAGTACTTTCCATGACAGCAAGTAGGAGTATTGCTTTAGATAGGGGAGGGTGTTTCACTAATGTTGGCTAGACCACTATGAGTTAGTTACAGAATTACTTTGCTTTTTCTTTTCACGCATGGGGTCTGCAGTTCCTTTCCCAGCTTTACAATGGAAAAGGTTAGTTATGTTTTTATGACCAGGCACCCATGCCTCTCTTCTGAAATGGTGAATATAGAAATGGGAACACAATTTGTTGACGATATTACAAGCTTACCTGTTTTGTCAAGTCAGCTTTCCAGTAGAATATCGGCAAAGACTTCTGGTAAGAAATCAGTTATCAGTCATCGGTTTCTTTCTGAGATGGCTATTTGCATGGTTAATTTGGACAAGAAACATGCCTCTTTTTTTCTTTCCTTTTTTTAAGTAATTCCTGTATAAGTTGAATTGTAGACCACAGTTAGACCTGCAGAAATATTGTGGACCATTTCTTATCATGCCTTCAGAGAAATTGAAGCTAAGAAAGAGATAATTGCACACTAGATAAAACCAGAGATGGGGTTATCTGCTTGTTACTCCCAGTGATTTGCTCTGAGTTCATGGGGATGTAATTTTATCTGGCTTATTCATCAAATGAGACACAAAATTATTGTATGTATTGCTTATAGTATGCTGTGATATTCTTGGGAAGGTATTATCCTTACAAAGGCTTATTGTTACTATATCCTTCTGCTTGCAAAGAGTCAAATTAATGATGCGCAATGTCAATTCTTTGTTCAGATATGGCAGTGTGGAGGAAGTCTTGAGATCCACCCATGCTCACATGTAGGTCACGTTTTCCCCAAACAAGCTCCATATTCGCGGTCCAAAGCTTTGGCAAATAGCGTGCGTGCAGCTGAAGTGTGGATGGATGAATATAAAGAACTTTATTACCACCGAAACCCACACGCTCGCCTGGTAAGTTCAAGTCCATTGTTCTTGGAATTTCAATAGAATTCGGTTTCAGTTAAATAACTATTAATTTAGCTAATATTTAACATGAAGTGCTTTTTATGTTTATTTCTTATTTCTTCTGAAACTTTTTCCCAAACATAGAATAAGTGTATATATAGTTAATTTTT
The DNA here is from genome assembly GCA_031468815.1 of Morus bassanus. Taxonomy (NCBI): domain Eukaryota; kingdom Metazoa; phylum Chordata; class Aves; order Suliformes; family Sulidae; genus Morus; species Morus bassanus. The sequence goes on from CM062567.1 coordinate 100,419,414, forward strand.
AATTCCTTGGAAAAAATCAGAAATTCCTTAAGACTAGAAGGCAGCCATATTTGTGTTAATATTAAATGAATGGATGAATAAATGAAAGAATAAAGTTAAGCAAGGTGACCCAAGTAAGGAGGAGCTGTTTAGCCTGAAATGTATGCTTCTGTGAAACAGCTGATACAGGATTCCGTCAATAAAGTAGAGGCACACAATTAACGAATGCTAATCGACAAGGTTCAATGGACAGTAGAGCTGTAAGTGAACAGCATGGTAATAATCTTTAGCAAAATTACCCGTGCTGTGATAATTGTAAAATTTTGGACTGATGTAAGACAAAATGGATTTTTCTGTTTTATTTAAAGCTGCACAACATTTGATTAAAAAAAAAATACAAAATCCATATTGCAAAGATTAAAATAATCGAAATCAGTTCTGGAAACTCAGATGAAAATGTTACTAATAAAATATTTTGAAGTATCAGTTCTGTTTTTTGGTTTGGTTTGGTTTTTTGGTTTTTTTGGTTTTTTTTTTTGTTTTTAAAGTTAATATTTTTATTTTCTGTGAGAAAGAAAATAGAAGAACACTTGCTTGCAAAATTTTTCAGGAGATAAATACTGTGAAAATTGAGTAGGTCAGAACAGTAAAGCAGTGTGCAAATTTATAGCTTGGATACATTTATTGTGAGGGGCCTGTAGGCTGGAAGACGGTAACACTGAAATATCTTCACAATGTCTAGAAATTACTGATATGAACCTCTGGCACGAAATCCAAAATTCAGGCTTGAAAGAAATCACTCTCTGCTGTTGCTTGTTTCGGGAGGTGCTTAATCTCCCCAGGCACTTCTCTTTGCACAGAAAGTTTTCTAAGTGCCGGCTTTCTGGTTTTGTGCATGGGGAAAACTGCCCTGAGGTGGGCTGCTGGGCACCCACCTCTGGCCACGTCAGACCAGAGCTTAGGGAAGAGGCAGGGGGACAGGGAGCTCCCCACACGTTTGAGTGGCCTACCCCAGTAGACACACGGGGAAAAAATGCTCTTGAAACTATTATGCTTTTAAAAGATATGCTGGAGGACACTGGGGAAGCTGAATTTGGTTAGCTTCCACTTTGTGTTCCTTTGGATTAAACTGGGTAATTAGATTATTGTAGTCTATGCATTAGTAATAATTGCTTTACTTTAACATCATAAAAGCCATTTAGGTTTTATTATTAAAGTCTGACTTTGGGAGGAATATTGGGTTTGTGTATCTGAAGACGGGAGCTCACAGGCAATGGCAGGCTGATTCCGCTTGTCGTATGCAAAGAGAAAACGTCAATAAATGCTGACAGTTTTTCTTGTAAAGTTCTGGGCAGCTGATGTCTGCAGTGAAAGAACTTTAACTTTAAACTATATTTGTGTGTTAGTATTGGAAGTTTTGCACATTGGCTTATTGTAACACAGTGGCTGTAAGCTGAGACTTGTCTGGTTTTTTGCGCATATCAAAGATGCCACCAATGCACTCTGGTTTCCGTAATACTCTGTGTACCACTTGTTGGAGCAGTTGAGTTCAGACCCTTTTACTTCATCTCACCCAAATATTCAGTTCCATAGCATAATGGAAAAATGATGCTATGGCTGCAAAATTTGGTTCCATAAAGTTTTGCTTCAAGATTAATGTTCAGACCTCGGAGCTGTCACGCTGTTTGTTTATTCCAGCAGGCATCTCTGCCTCTGTTTTACATCTGCTTTGTGTTTTCAGTGATACTTCCACAGCTTTGAGAAATGCAAACATATTTGTGGTTTGATGAAAGAGTGTGTCAAGTGACCTGTAAAAATCTGGGGGCTGCAAACGGTGTTTCATGCCTGACTGTCTGAAATCCCTAGTCAATATAAAGATAGATTTTTGAAGGCAGACATGAGAAGATGTGAACTCTGCTCCGATCTATAGACAGGGAAATGTCTGCAGTGAAAGCTTTTCTCTGGAGGTTTAAGATTTCATACTCCCCCCCACCCCCGCCCTGCCAAACTGTGAATTTCAAAGGAAACATTAGCAGATTTTACAGATTTCATCAGTTAAATGTAAAACTGTCTCTACAGGTAATTTGCAAATGGATGGTGGGATAATTTAAAATTCTGAAGATTCATTCACTGCTTTTGAGATTTTCAATTATCCAGCTAAAGGAAGTTTTATTTTCCAATACGCCTTCTCAGTTCTCAGCAAAATCTGTACTCAAGGACTTCCTTACTTGCGGATTTGGGGAGTTTTCTCAGATGAACTGTCTTCTAGAATATTTTAAAGTTTACATGCACTGTTCCAATTCTTTTTTGTCAACATTTAACAAATATAAGGATAATGAAATCGAATCCAGCACCCAAACATGGGGATTTTTCCTGGCTAAAAGTCCTACTCATCACTTTAGCATACAGTTCCTAATAATGTATACAGATAATTTAAAAGAGAGCATCTGTTCTGTTTGGGGTTTTTCTTAATCTTTTTTTATTTTTTCTTCAGGAGCCATATGGAGATGTGACAGAAAGGAGACTCCTTCGAGAGAAGCTGAAATGTAAGGACTTCAGATGGTTCTTGGAGAATGTGTACCCAGAGCTTCATGTACCCGAGGACAGACCGGGTTTCTTTGGAATGGTATGTGGCTGCGGAGAAGGGTCTTCCTTGCGGTTCTCTGAGTTCCACTAACTCAGTATGAAGGTATTTTTATGCCAAAATCCGTTTGGGATTTCGGTAGAATTCAGTTAGAATTGGTAGGCTTTAAAATGTGGTTTCTGTCAGAATCTTTACTCTAGGGGATGCTGTTTATGAAGGAGTTCTGTGAGAGGGTAGGAGAACAGGTAATGTTGCCATGATTTACACTTTCCAAGTGGTATCTTGAGAGTGCTAAAGGCAGGAAAGGATGACTTTTTTATTTCTTGAAACGTTGCATAGCAAAAAAGGGAGCACCGAAGTGTTTTAGTTTTTAGTTGTTGACTTGAAAATAGAGTGTGCTTTGAAACCTGTATTTGCACATTTTAACTGATGAAAACTATGATGCTCTGATGATGGGAAGGAGAGCTGGTGCTATGTGCTCCCAGATCATACAGGATTCTGTATGTCAAAACCAACATGTTCGTTTTTAATCTCGAGGTCACTTTAGGCCAGCACAGGTTCACAAGCAGTTTTCATTAGTTCAATATCAGAATCCTCTTCTCCTTTTTTAAGAGTCGACAACTTTTAATGCTATCTGCAGCTTACAAATAAATATAAAGTATAGCTCCATGTATATCACATTACTGTAATCTCGTTTGGAAGAAATGAAGGCAGAGATGACGCAGCAAATACCTACTTCCTCTGAAAAATCAGCAGATACCTGCTATGTGTCTTATCAGGAAGACAAGACTGCACCTTTCTGCCAGGCAAAGATGTATAAAACACCTTCCTGATTACCAATGCCACATTGACTTAGAAGTACTTTTGCTGGTAACTCGACCACTGCTGATCTAGCTAAGCTGCATTCCCACACTGCTACATCGCATCCAGCCCGTATCACAACAGTCTTGTCTTGCTGCCATCTGCGCTTCAGTTACTCAGTCTCTGCTGGATCTCCTTTAGCAGAGGAAAGAACCTGATCACTGTGGGTATACAAAACATACAGGAACTAAGTCTCCCTGCAGTCTTCCCTAATAGCTTTGTTACCTGTTGAACAAAAAAGACCCTAATGTGGAAATGCTGCGGTTTCCCATAAGGAGCTGTATTTCCCACGGAGAGCTGTCGGAGCTCCCATAGGGAGCGCATCAGTTGGCAGCAAAGCCCTTGGGAGCCTCTGAGAGAGTAGCCACCCTTCTGTGTTTGTCTTGGAACTGGCACTTGAGTTGGTTTCTCTGTGTGATCACTGGCATGAAAGGTAGTATCCACCATTACCCAGTTCTTTGAACAGACCCTGGTACAACGTTGGTTCATTTTTTGTTGTTTTGTGCTGGATCGCTAACTGACAAGGTCAGAGACAGTTGAAGCGATAAGATACTGTAAGACTCTCCTTCCAGGAGCATTTCAGTAACCTTATCCTCCCCTCCACCTCCACCTTTCACCCTCCAAAAGAAAGCCTAGACATAGTGCTTCAGCCTGCTAGGGAGGGGAAGGGATTTGTGCAGTTTCTTTCATGATTTAACTGCACATGTCATCCTCAAGAAAGGTGTTGACAATACCTAGAAATAATAATTCTTGTTCAGAGCTGCTTGAGGTATCTGCAGCGTAATTTAGGTGTGCTCGATATATTTCTCTAAAAACAATTCTTAAATGCTGTCATCTAGTTGTGAGTATAATAAGAATACACCATTTTTTTTGGCAGGAGGAATTTAAAATGTGATTAAAGTATAGTTATACTCTAAGAAAGTGACAGTGCAAAAATGACACCTACTGATTCAAGTGATTTGTGGATATTGAGTCCCATCTGCTAACTTCAATGAATCATTGATCGTGTTCTTTACTCCTGCCTTAGCCGTGTAGTGCTTTTCTGGTTCACAAAAATACTGTGTTTAAAAGTGTCGGCTTTGTTAACAGCTCAGCTTAGTGTGAGGTTATTTAATTGTTCAGAGAGATTGCAAAGGAATATGGGGCTTTCTCCCTCCCTTGAAAATCTTTACAATGACATTGAAAATCTTTCTAAGATTACCCATAGGTCAGCCATATGTTATTGAAATAAATGCAAGGATTATTGAGCAGCATTCAGTGCCATGCACTGACAAATAGACACGCTAAATTTTTTCTCTTGATATGTAGATAAAAATATCTATACTAAGCTTTGTTGTCTAAAAAGTTAGCTGCCTAAAACTTTATTTAAACTTACTGAATTTTGAATATTTTTGCCTGAGCTATGATTGCATTCCTATAAACTGTCTGAGGCCTAGAAATGAGGGAAATACCTTCTTACTTGTCCTTAGGCTCCATGCAGCTTTGGAACTTTGTGTGGGACATGAACTAAACCTTTTGACTTTAATAATTTATTTGGGGGGTGGGAGGGAGTGAAGCTGGCAGGCACTTAGTGGATTAAAATAATAAGATGTCAGCATTTCTGGAAAGGCTGAAAATCTCTTTTAGGCTCGTGTGTAGAGTACTGATGTCTCTCTCTTTCTGGCGTAGCATCTGATTTGGCCATCCTTGAGCATGCACTTACTGGCGCGGTGTATACTGTATTTGTGCTTCAGCTGGTGTGAAAGCTGGTGTTAAAAAGACTTGAACCCCAGGTCTGTGCAGATCGCCCACCTAGATAGCCCAGACTAAGTCTGCTTGAAAATCTTATCTGTCCTGGGAAGGGATGGAGTGGGCACCTCTAGGAAGAACTTTGAGCTGTCTTGTGTGTTTAATATTAGTACTGTGACATTGCCACACTGTGCGGCTAGGTGAAGATAGCTCTGGGCAGCTCTGTGATATTTTCATGTTATTGAGATTCTAGGTGATTGTGTGTGACTGTGGAAATGTATGTCTGCAAAGCAAGGGAAGAGTCAGGGTTCCTTCTGCTCTAAGGTATACTAAGTATTGCTGGCATTCAGGGTGCATATCTGAGGATAAAGATTATGGTCAGTCAGTGAATTTGGCTTTGAACTTGGCATACAGATTGCTTTTAAAAGACAGTGTTGAGACAAAAATCGGGATTTTCTCTCTCCTTTTCTGTAAGTTTGATCACTTGGCAGTGAGACCTTCCAGCTGAATGTGAAACAACTAAGCTGATAGATGTCTGTGTGACTCTCCAGCCGATGGCTCTTTTCACCACCTATCCTTAAAGGCATCTGCAACTGACTGAATCAGTTGGGATTCAAAAACTTGAATTTTTCTCTTGGCAGCTTCCTTCCACATTTTCTCCCAAGACCATCTCATCTTCAATGAATTTCCAAATGCTTAGTTATAATTTTCTTCTAATTTAGACCAGATATAACCTTAAAAAAAATCAGGAAGGAGACTTTAAGCCTTTAAAACTATGAAGAATTTTGTTTTGCTGTGACACGAAAGAGAACATTTTGTAAATTATCTATATAACACATGATATATACGGACAGACTTACAGAAGAAGAGATCTTAGCTATGTGGCTTAAGTTACGTAATCAAAAAGACTATTGCCTGTCTGGTGTTACAAGTTCTCAGAGGTATCAGGCTCCAAAACAGCCTTCTCTAAGGTATAACTCTAAAACTGCATTATAATACCATTTGTAGAGCTGCCACTTGAGATTGAATTGGTACCCAAGATTATGGCTGACTAGACCTGGAGATCTGATGCACGTCACAGGAAAATATGCACCGCTCCGTTGGCTGTACAGGCCCTGAAAGCTTGAGACAGACTTTTTTAAAGGAAGTGGGAGAAATTCAAGTGTTTGATATTAATCTCAAGTGAACACACCATCGCTTGAGACATGTGCTTGTATGTTCTTGAGCCTCCCAGGAAGATCTGGACTTGCTGGCGTGAGCAATTGAATTCCAACAGCAGTGTCTCATCGTAGATTCCTTCAAAGGGTCTTAGTCATGAATGTGGTATACCCATTTCAGCATTGCACTTAAGAAGTCAACAGAAATCTGAGGATATTCACTTTTTTTTTTTTTCCAAAAAGATTGATATGAAAATAGCATACACTCAGTAAAATCATTCCCTGTGACTGCTCAGATTACCTTTGAGGCAAAAGCTTATGCCTGGTCAGTACCATGAAGCTGTTGGCTTGCTACAAACTCATGTCTTACTGCGTCCCACAGTATCATCTGCCCATACCACTAATGCATCAGCACCAGTGCTACTGTGGCGGAATAAAGAGGATTCTGATCTATTTTGTGGATGAAGGGAAAGGTTGGCTGTGCTCCACTGGCTGTATTTATCAACTAATGTAATGAAGTTTTAATGTCAAAAATCTGTTGTTGATGCTTTGCTTACAGTTATATGAAATGGATTTTATATTAAAAAAATCGAATTGTTTACAGAATGCCATCTGTATTGTGTTGTTTTATGCAAGTGTCCAGATGTTAGGAAACAACAGATTTAAATTTCTCCAAGAAGTAAGGGGTGAAGGTCTGAGGTGAGTATCTCAGTAGTTGCTGTTTAGTACGTGTCCCAGCCTCCAAGCAAAATGGCACATTAGAGTACACGGGCAAGGCTTCAGTAGGAGGCAAAAGTTGTAGAAAGGTGCAGCCAGTAATCCTGCATGGGCAGAACTTTTTAGAACCGAATTATGTGTTTTAATGGCAAGGTGATCAACATTTTTCTTGCTTCTGTTTCTCTAATGCAGCGTTCTGCAAAAGATTTATGGTAAGTCACGGAGAAAATTTTGTTCTTATTGCATGACTTGTTTATGGTGGATATGGGAACAAAGACAGCTTCAGAAATGAATGGATGATTATTGTTTTGATAGAGCTGTTATATGCAAAAGGAACTTAAACTGTGTATTCTCATTTGACAAGAGAAAAATATTACTTTCACAAATTCTCTCATACTTTTTTCTGCCTTGGAACAGAGGGCGGGGTTCTTTTGTGGTGTTTTTTTGTTGTTTTTTTGTGGGTTGTTTTTTTTGTTTGTTTTAATAGATGGTGCTGTGATCAGATTTTCAAATTTGATTATTTTCAAATCTTTGTAATTTCAGATCAGGTCATTTAACAGCTTAGTATGGCTATTCCCACAAATTAGGTCTTGAATATCTATTAGGCTTCCTGATGAAGCGTGGGTATAAAAGAACATCTACCAATAAAACGAACTAAAGAACCAGGTTGAAATATGGACCGTGTATGTTTAGGAATATGTCTGCATGTATCACAAGCATTTATGCATGACAGAAGAATGAGAGAACATACGTCGTAGCATCCTGGGAGTACAGGCTCAGTTTTAAACCATCTGAAATGAAGCTTACGTTAGTAATCTTTTACACAGCTTTTGTTTTGTTGTCTGTATTTAGGCACGCATAATGTGTGTAGGAGAGTTACAGTAGTTTTGGTGGTGCATGGCATTTTAAAATAGGTTATTTAAAATTCCAGGCCACAAAAGGGGAGCATGTGCTTGAGCATGTGCTGGGGGCTGACAGCGAAGAGTGCGTGCTCGGAGCAGTAGTGAAGGCATTGGGTTGTCTGGAAGGGCACCACAGAAAAGTGCTTTGCTACGTTTATCTTCCCTTTGAGCCAGTAGACAGTCAGGCAAAGCCATACGTTGTTAAACGTAGTAATGAGTGACCCTCTGATCCTGAGGACAGCCACTGACAACAACTGAAACCAATTTATGTTTTTAGAGATACAATTACCATTTTTGAGTGGTTATGACTTTAAGTTGACATTTCCTGATATAGAATGTAGAAACATGAGAAGCTTATTGTTTGATTCACGTAGTTCCATGGTGGTGTTAAAAATCATCTGTAAAAGACACTTTTCTTTCCTGTTTTTGTAAGTGTAATTCTTGCCTAATATTATGAAGGTAAGCAAAATATCTTCTTTTGACAGCTCAGGGAGGGGTGCAGTGGTCTAGCGTGTTCCCATCAAACCAAGCAACACTTTCTGTTGAAAGGGTGCCCAGGGGATTTCTTTTGCTTCTGGTAAACTTGGACACTAAATCTAAGGATGAATTTTATCATACACTGAACTCAGTTGTTAGTTTATCCTTTACTGAAAAATTACACCAAATGCATAGCGGAAGCATGTTCAGAGAGGAATTAAGAGGCAAAGCATGTAAGGATAGGGCTTCAGTCCTACATTTATACATTTGGCTCCGACAGGAGAGGCTCACAGCCCTAGCAGGCCTGCAAGGGGCCCCAAGCTGTAGCAGCTTGCTGGTCCTCCCCAGCCCCCCAGTGTATTGCTGTTGGCTTGGGCCGGCAGCCCAGGTATGCGGAGCACCAAGAGCTTGGCTGTCTTTCAGTGGGGGTGGGCACAAAGCAGTGGAAAGAAGACATCGGGTAGCAATAAAAGTAGAAGGTGGGAAAGCAAAATACATGTAGAACACAAGTATTTAATTTTCCAACTTGTGTGGTTTGCTCTGTGGTGGGTTTGGGTCCTGTGGGGTTTGTCTTGTTTGGTTGGTTTTAGCCTTCTGCAATCCTTTCGTGTCCATTAATTCTCAACATTAAGAATTGGGGATACAATTATCACGACTAGGGAAGAGCTGTGAACCTTGCTGAAGTAACTCCTCTGAGATTTATTCTGCTTATTCTTTTTGTCTGAGATATAATATACTCAGTAACAGGGGCATTCAGCTTGAACCTGTTTACAGAACCTGTTTTGCTCTGTGTAATTTTAAATTTGGTTAAGTGGCTAATACTAGGAGTCAGTAATTGTTTAACTTAATTGCAATTACTTTTGCCTCCTGATTACTTAAATGCAAATTCTGTTAATTAGCCTGATTTTTTTTGAAATAATGTAATTTAATATTTTAAAAATTAATCTAAAAGTTATGCAACTATTGTGTCAGAGATCAGCAACAGTAGTGAAGAACTTCTAAAGTTATATGTACTGTTTCTTTCCAAAGATAAATCTTACCCAGTTTCTTGGTTTCTGGTCTTAAAATCTGACTGCTTGTTCAAACTCAAGAGGGTACTGGAGTCCTTTCAAGAACAAATCCTTCTAAATCTCCCATCTCCCAAACTGAGAAAAGTATGTAGTCTTCTTTTCATAAGAAAATTGAACAAGTGGATCCTGGGGGATGAAAAGTTAGAGACATGGCAGACCCTTTTGTTCTGCATGAGTTGCTGGCTTGTTGGGTCTCAATATGGCTTTTCGTAGTTCCTGCCTACTTCGTTTGCAAATACATTGGAACATGGTGTCATTCCTAGGGGAAGCCATCATGTCTGGCTGCTTTGATGCTCAAAGCAAGACTGTCCCAACAGTTTTATTTCACATTAATCTGAGAGAGATGTTGCCGTTGGATCCATTTGATCTATTCCAATTAGTTTGAACCAGCTCTGGGATATAAACCTCACAGCCCAGCAGGATGGGTGTAAAGTGACTACAGCATATCTCCCTTACTTTAGATTAATACTTTAAAATATTCTTTTGTTTTGATTAGCTGAAGAATAGAGGAATGGCAAACTTCTGTTTTGATTATAACCCTACAAATGAACATCAAGTAACTGGACACAGGATCATACTGTACCCATGTCATGGCATGGGACAAAATCAGGTAAGATTCATGTTTTATTTTCATTTTGACTAACAGTGTGGATGTAATGTAGAAAGTATGGTAAAAAGCATTGCAGTAGGGCTTAGAGAATATACTGCCACAGTGAGGTTTGATCTTACATCTAATTTTGATTCTCACACTGGATGCTTTTAATTTTGATGTCTTTTGAGGTCAGACATAGGGTAAAAGGTGAAAGCAAACGAGAAGTATAATTCATAGGAAGATAGTTCTTATAAGATGACATTTTTAGTTATTCTTTGTTTAACTAGCACTAAAAGATTAACTGAATTTGCTGCAAAGATATTGCATCAGCAGATATTAAGGCTCCTACGTCTCTGCTGATGGTGCGAGGCATCCGCGTACCTGTGATAGCAGGCACCAGACTGACAGTGGCGATGCTCTCCGAGCTGTGCAATTAGTGCTCCCTCTGCTGGCATCCAGGGAGCAGGAGGAAGGAGAAACGGAGAAACTACCTGACAGCAATATAAACTGATAAAAGAAAATCTGAGGTGACACAAGAAAATTGCAGAGCCTGAGGAGGGAAGGCCAAACACAGGGAATTGGCAAAACAATATTAGTGAAATGGGCAAAAGGCATGCGAGGGCTGACAGGAGCCAGGGAAAGGGGGCCAAGGTGACAGAGGTCAGAAGAAGTTTGGGACAGAGGTAGGGCAACAGGTGAGGAGCAGGGTGTGTGTGACAGAGGAAGGAGTAGTTAGGAGCTACAGGGAAGGAGCGTGAAACAAGCATAATCACTGAAGACCCCTTTAGTGGAAAGGGGCAGGGGGACTGAACGTGGGAGCAGAGATACCAGTTGGCAAATGGGGACATGAGTAGGGGTGACAGGTAGTAGTTGCAAGATAAGTGGACAGTAGGAAGAGCTGCAGGTGGGGGAACAGAGGGAGGCTAAAACAAGACAAGACCTAGAAGCACAAGTGAGATGGGAAATGGAAGTCAGGATTGCTGGACTTGCACCTCCTTTTTCTGGCTCACAAATAGCTGTGAAACCTACCAGCAGGACATTTCTCTCCATTTCCTTCCTGTCCCCCCGCTCTTTTGACAGTCGTTCTTAAAAGGTAACAGGCTGCTCCTGGTGGTGTGAATTCCTTAGCTCAATTGGCAGGTGACAGGGGCAGGACTGAAACAGTCTAATCTCCCACATGTACATCCACCACTGTCAGGTTGGTCATCTTCTAGTTGTATCAATGCTAAGGAGAGCAAGGCACTTCACCACAGTTTCACGGATGTTTGCTGACAACAGGCAGCCCTTAACTTCTGTTTTGTCCTTGGAAGGGAATCTGCCATCTTAATCCCAAGCTCTTCTGCCTGCTCTTCTCTGTTCTGTTCTCATCGCTCCACTCATTACCTATATACAGCTTTAGCAGCAAACCCTCATTACAAAGCTTTACTCCAATCCCCTGTCCTGCACCACATGTCACAGACAGCTCCAGTTTCTCCATTCCATGCTATTTAACACTTTCTTTTTCCATGCTGGCTGGCTCCCAGTCTTTCTCTAACGCCCTTGCTCTGTTTCTCCCTTTGCTTATTCTTCTCACTAGTTACTACCCGCGCTAGGTCACGTTTTGATCCTTTTCACATGCCTTTCTTCTTTCCTGGCTAGCTCCCATTTTTTTAATCCTCTAGTTATCTCCTTCTCATCCCTTCCTCCAGTTGCAGAGTTTGTTCCACCATTCATCACCTTCTTCCTCAAATAGTACTCCCTGCTGCACATTCACACTGTCTCATGGTATAAAGGAATGAAGTTTATTCTCCAGAGTACAGCTCAGTAAAGTTATTCTCCAAAAACATCTTGATAGAATTTAACACTAATGAAGGTTAACTTGGTCAGCCATATGTGTCTTACACTCCAGTACACCCATCCTCTGGCATGATACACTAGTGGCAGGTGGTTGTTTATGTAGGGGACAACTGCAAAAGCTTTTTTCACTGGAAGCAATTCTCCACTTAAAGTGACCTCTGAATATCTGTGTGCACTGCGCTGAGAAGAGAGAGCTCTGTGCTCTTGATTATTTATAAAGTCCAGCACCTGCTCCCATTTTATGTCTTAGTAAGTAAAATCACACTCAGAAAACTGAGGTCCCTGGTAATTTGTTTCTATTTTTCCTGGAATCCATGGCATAAGTGAGAGGATTCCCTTTAGTCCTTTTGAATTGCGGTTGGGTAGCCAGTAAGAAAACTGTGTGCTGTTTACGATTAGCATGTTCATTATAGCAAGAAGGTGAGGATACAACGGTGGTGATAGGAGCTGAGCGTATATGGAAGAGAGGCAGAAAATACGCAAAACATTGGCTACTCGGTGCTTGCATCTCAGGCTGCTGATGTTTTGCGGAAGTGTCTGCCCTGGTAGAAGAAAAGGAAAGGCTTTGAAATTCAACACCAATAAAGCCCATTGCCCTTCTTGGTGTGGCTGGGAAGCAGTACCGCGGGGACCAACGTGTGGTGGCAGGAAGCCAACCTGACATGGTAAGAGGATGGGAGACCACTGAGCAGCCTGCTTTGTCTGACAGTACCCCCACCAATATTCCCATTTGCAGCTGATAAATTTGAGGCAAATAGGAAGAGGCGAACAGAAAGCTTAGCAAAGCCCTCAGGCTTTATGTGAAAGGGGTATCAGACCTGGTAACCTCGCTGCTGGTTCTCCCGCACAGAAAGTTCCTGTCAAGTACAAACTTCTTGCTGTGTGCAGAAGAGCAGTACCCAACCCCAGAGGGGAATGAGAGTGTGTTTCAGGGTCTGGTGAGGTAGCCAAAATCTGCCTCCATCCCTTGCACCACAGAGCACTGATGCAGCTGGAGCATATCCCATAGATTGCCCAGAAGGCACTGGGTAAAAGGCCTCATCAAGTTGCCCAGTAGCACTTAAGGGAATCTACTGGTTCTCTGAAGGAAAGAAATATGCAGTAGGTACTGGGCCATGGATTGGTTTGAAGATGCTTCCTCTCTGCCCGCAGAACCCACTGGGCAAGGAAAGAGCACTAAAAAACACTTCACCATTTGAGGAGGAAGAGATTTACATCATGTATCACTGGAGCTTGAAAAAGCCTGACGTGTTTATTCCATTTGAAACAGTATAGGGTAAAGAACTGTATAATGCTCATTGGGCAAGGAGGCAGGAGTGCTTGGTTGCTAATACTATAACCCCAATCCTTGATGTTATCCAGAAATTAACCATTTTACTTGCTCTTCTCCTCCAAATCTGATGCAAGTCCTTGAGAGACTGTTCAGGAAAGATGTCAGTAGTAAGGAGCGCTCTTGACCTAGTAGCTGCTCCATCTACTCTTGATGGATCTGGTACAATCAGCAGCTTGCAGGCTTTCACTGATATTGAATACAAATTGCTAAAAAGAGTTTTTATATCTTATAAATCCACTAATGAGCAAGGCTCTACATGTGGCCTTGTAAAAGTGGCAGCTGTAAAAAAAGTGTGCATCCAGACACAAATGAGCAGGAGTGAAGCTTTTCTTTATTCACTGTTCAATATATTCGTCAATGACCTGGACATAGGGATAGAGTGTAACCTCAGTGAATTTGCTGACAATACCAAGCTGGGAGGAGTGGCTGATACACCAGAAGGCTGTGCTGCCATCCAATGAGACCGGGACAGGCTGGAGAGCTGGGCTGAGGGGAACCTCATGGAATTCAACAAGAGCAAATGTAAGGTCCTGCACCTGGGGAGGAACAACCCCACGCACCAGTCCAGCTTGGGGGTTGATCTGTTGGAAAGTGGCTCTGCTGAGAAGGACCTGGGAGTGCTGGTGGACAGCAGGTTGACCATGAGCCAGCAGTGTGCTGTTGTGGACAAGGAGGCCAATGGTATCCTGGTGTGCATAAAAAGGTGTGTGGCCAGCAGGTCAAGGGAGGTTCTCCTCCCCCTCTACTCTGCCCTAGTGAGGCCACATCTGGAGTACTGTGTCCAGTTCTGGGTTCCCCAGTTTAAGAAGGACAGGGAACTGTTCACGCAAGTCCAGCGGAGAGCTACAAAGATGATCAAGGGACTGGAGCATCTCTCTTATGAGGAAAGGCTGAGAGGCCTCGGTTTGTTCAGCCTGGAGAAGAGAACACTGAGGGGGGATCTTATCAATGCTTATAGATATCTGAAGGGTGGGTGTCAAGAGGATGGGACCAGACTCTTTTCAGTGGTGCCCAACGACAGGACAAGGGGCAATGGGCACAAGTTGGAACATAGGAAGTTCCACTTAAACATGAGAAAAAAACTTCTTTACTGTGAGGGTGACAGAGCCCTGGAACAGGCTGCCCAGAGAGGTTGTGGAGTCTCCTTCTCTGGAGACATTCAAAACCCGCCTGGACGCAGTCCTGTGCTCCCTGCTCTAGGTGTCCCTGCTCAAGCAGGGGGGTTGGACAAGATGATCTCCAGAGGTCCTTTCCAACCCCTACCATTCTGTGATTCTGTGAAAATGAGTGCCCTTCCAGCTCACTGTGGTGCCCAAAGTAGCAGGCTTTCCATGTGCCAATCAGATACTAAACCTGCAAACTGAAGTCTGAAGGCCAGGGAGCAGTCCCTGCCTATTGGGGTAAAAAATAATAATAATTGAAAAAAATTGGGCCAATATTATCACATTTGACTTCTGTTGATGATGAGACATTTCTGGCATAAAGCAAATGCTGTAAAGGCAGTGCAGCCTACATCATAGAAACAGTTCCTAGCAATAGGTTTCAAGGGGAAATAAGAGTCTTCTGGGTGTTATGTCAACAGGTAGACTCCAAACTTGAAATTGCTTTCTCAAAACACTCACTTCCCTTTGCGGCTTACCAGAAATGAACGATGGTGAACATGTTAGTTCTGTGGGGGATCACTTGCATCACTGCCCAAAGAAAAGCTATGGAGCTCCACAAGCTGATGCAGTGAACAACATTGGGCTGTGTATGGCTGCGACAGCCACCTTGGCAGAGAAATTCCTGATTGCTATAAAAGGAGGGACAGAGGAGATTTCATGAAACAACTACCATCACTGTAGTCTAGATCAGAGCTCTTACACCTGGAAATGGATGACTGCAGACTTTGTAATCAGACAGTCCTGTTTACATTAAAACTCCATTTCCAGTTTTTCTTTCAAGGTTAATTAGCCTTAGTGGTTGCTAAGGATGGTTTTGTGTTAAGTTCAAGTATATACAACATTTCTGAATTGGTACAGCCCCCTTCAGAAAGCCTTACAGTCTCCTTTGCCAGGGGTGAAACAAAACAAAGGAGCATTCCTTCTCTCCCTCATCCTTTTATTGCCTTCCACTAATGCAGCTATACTATTGGTAACAAGCATTTTTCTGATGTGTATAAAACTCCCCTCTACCCTACTGAGTATAATCTAAATCAGATCTAAACACACATCCGTGCACTATAGCCATCTAAATTATTTACAAGTGTGCTAAATGCAAACAACTCTCAAACTCTGCCGCTCTTTAATGAAGTCCAAAATTTGGCATGTGTCCATGATAAATATAAAAATCTTAAGGAAGTCTTCAGCCATAATTGTTACAAAAGCCAAGATGTTTTAGAGCATGTTCAGAACACCTCTGTAGAATATTGTACAGCAAGCAAAGCTAGTAAATTGCCTTTAATATTCTGTTCATGTTTAAAAGCAGCTGTAGCTGATTTGCTCCAAATAATATCTTAAAATGTTATATAATAAAATGCTCATCACCGTGCATCCTGAGTATCTTGTAACTGGAAATGAACCTTGACCAAACTACATTTGAACTATGCAGTGAGCAACTCCTTAATTAAAAGTAACATTGCTTTGTGACAACTGAATTAAGAAGGCATAATGTCAGGCTATAAACTAGTTTCCATGCTATTTCTAAGGATGATCTAGAATGTGAAAGTAGAATATTACAGTCAAATTTTGTAAGTTCTTTAATGCTGGAACGTCTGTTTTCCAGGGAATTTATTCAACATTTCATACCGTTTAAGTGCTACCAGAATAAAGCAGGGCTGTGGTGGGATTGATTTTCTGTACATTAGTAAGCAAATGGCAGCAGTTAAGGCTCCTTGAATATTTTTGGCAGAATTTCTCTCCACAATAGCAACTTTAATATGTGAACTTAATTATAATATCTTAGTATATTCTCTTTATAAATACTTTCTTATGTACATATGAATGGCTATTGTCCTTTGTTTCTTCTCTTGGGTTTGTAGTTTTTTGAGTACACATCCCATAATGAAATACGTTACAACACCCGACAGCCAGAAGTCTGTGCGGCAGTGGATTCAGGGACTGACTACTTGACAATGTACTTGTGTCAAGAAAACATCCACAGCGTTCCTGAAAACCAGAAGTTTGTTTTCAGAGAGGTAAGTGTGCCTGCTTGGTTTTGGGTTTGTTTTTTTGGGAGTTGGAGGAGAATTGTTGGGTTTTTTTTCTTTTTGTCTTTCTGCCCACACGTCATGCAGGCCACAACATCAGCGTAAATCTCTGGGAGAAATATGCTATCTTGGCTTTTAATATCTGAATGTGGAACAGGGTAGCAGGAACATGCAGGTAAAGAGTATGCCAGTCATAAGAATAGGAAGATGAAAGGAAGGAAAGTGCCTTTCTTAACCTCAAAGGAGTTGGGAGGGTTGGCAGAGCTCTCTCTTCTCCCTGTCCACACCTAGAGCTTTCCATGTTCTGCTCAGTTCTCTCTCACATCCCACCCCTACTGTCTTCTGAGAATTGAGGTGCCTCCATACCCCTTCCCCAGCCAGTCTCATGGCTGGCCTACTTTTGCTCTCCTTTCCTTGACTTCTTTTATTTCCTGGTATTTATACCACTATGTATCCCTGACACTTCATATGCTACCATTATTTTACACTGTCCTGTGCTTTTGAGCAGCTTCTGCTTCTCCTCTGCAAACCAGCTCTCTTGACCCTCCCTGTGAACACCAGAAGTGCTCCCTGGGCTTTTCTGCAATGTAATGTTTAATTGTGTAATTTGATGCACCATCAGCAGCTGCCTGGCGGAAAAGGACCTGGGGGTGTTGGTCAATAGGCAGCTGAATATGAGCTGGCCGTGTGACCAGATGGCCAAGAAGGCCAACAGCATCCTGGCTTGTATCAGGAATAGTGTGGCCAGCAGGAGCAGGGCAGTGACTGTGTCCCTGTACTCGGCACTGGTGAGGCCACACCTCGAATACTGTGTTCAGTTTCGGGTCCCTTTACAAGAAGGACACTGAGGTGCTGGAGCGTGTCCAGAGAAGGGCAACGAAGGTGGTGAAGGGTCTGGAGAGCAGGTCTTGTGAGGAGAGGTTGAGAGAACTGGGCTTGTTTAGCCTGGAGAAGAGGAGGCTGAGGGGAGACCTTAGTGCTCTCTACAACTACCTGAAAGGAGGTTGTAGCGAGGTGGGTGTTGGTCTCTTCTCCCAAGTAACAAACGATAGGACAAGAGGAAACGGCCTCAAGTTGTGCCAGGAGAGGTTTAGATTGGATATTAGGAAAAATTTCTTCATGGAAAGGGTCGTCAGGGATTGGAACAGGCTGCCCAGAGAGGTGGTGAGGTCACTATCCCTGGAGGTATTTAAAAGACATGTAGACATGGTGCTTAGGGGCAGGGTTTAGTGGTGGACTTGTCAGTATTAGTTTTACAGTTGGACTTGATCTTAGGGGTCTTTTCCAACCTAAATGATTCTGTGATCAAAAAATACCATGTGCCCTACTCCTACCTCTACACAGGACACATTTTACTGGCTGTGGGGACTCAGCAAATCTGTACCTCTCTTCTTCAAGCTTAATGTCTACTCCCAGAGGGGAGAAATACTGAGAAGTGTGAAGTATATTAATAAACATAACATGATCTTAAAAATACCCTTGTGTTCAGTAGTTTTTAATGTCTAAAGGAGTTCCTGGATGCCTGAGAAAATAAATTCGATGAAAAATGATGGCCTTGGTCAGGTTCTGGAGTGTTATTATTTGGCTAAGGGAAAAGGTCACATAATATATCAAAATGGTATATTTACATAATGTATCTGCATAATGCATCTAAACTCTACAGGCTCCATGGTTGACAAATTTCATGCTTAGATACTACCACCAGTGATAGGTCGCAGAGTTCGTGTGTGATTTGAACATACTGCTCTGCTCCGATTCCTCTTCTGTGGCATTAAATCAAAATCACCAGTCCCTACCTTTCAAGGCAAGTGGCGGGTGAGGTGTCAGTACTGCATTTCTCTTGCTTTGTATGGAGAAGTGTCAGACACTGGAAAAGCTGTTCTTATGGATGTAGCATAACCAAAGATTTGAATAGCCGGAATCCCAGCAGCCCGGCAAGAATTAAGTTCTTACGGTCACTGAGTCAAAAATGAGTGAGGCAGATATTGATTAGTCCACTCAAAAATTTGAATTATCATGACGGAAACAGGAAGGTTATTCAGCAACTAAGTCTGTCAGCAAGCCCATGAGCAAGCGCGCACCACTGGGCATCAGGGGCTGTGGCTTGAGGCGTAATTAGTGTGACATTCCTGACGACAGAAGAGCAGAATTTCGGAGGAGTCAGGTTTAAGCTCAGAAACAAGGTGTTGGCGTTTTCTTTTGAGACTGTCAGAGGCTTTGGAAATGGTTATGTGTGGGAATGTCATGTGGGAAGGAAGGGTCTCGGAGCAGGCCACCTCTCCACAGTGGGACTCGCCACCTTTTTGCAGCTCACTATCCTAGTTGACAGTGCTCCCAGATTGGAGCAAGTGACATGAACTGGAGATAAAATGTTCCTAGAGATTCCTGCAATAGGAGGGCCTGAGGCTTCAAAATATGTTCTCTGGGGAATCTGATTGTGGAGGCCAAGGCAGCTGTGCTGACCTCCAGCAAAGCAAGCTAGCTTCACACACATCTGCAGGCAAGGGACATGCTTAGATTATTTTGCCTTTTCCACTAAAAATATACCCTGTGAAGAAAGGGGAAAATTTTTTGCTAAAAATATATCCAACATGTACACTTAACTAAAAACATCTACGTTCTACTTGTAAGCTGTACAATAAGTTGGTGAATTTGGGTAGTGCCTGTACTTGGCTTTGGTTTTCTCTGCCCATATTCTGGTGCAGTAACAAAAGGCAACAGAAGTGAGTGAAGTCAGCACAACCTCTACAGACACGAATCACTCTAAAGCAATGTTAATGTAAGTTTAAAAGCAGGGTCTTTTGATAAAGTTTCAGAGATCATCAAGTTAGGCATTTTGGCTTCACTGCATGGCTGCATGAGAAGGATATGTGTGATACAAATATTTTCTGTTATTTTTAAAACACAATGATAAGCCTGTAACTTTTAAGACCCGAAAAGCAAAAATTATTTCTGTCTTTTGTAGGATGGTACTTTGTTTCATCTACACACCCAGAAGTGTGTGCAAGCCGAATCAAATGCTTACAATGGTAACCCAGCACCATTATTACGACCGTGTACCAACTCGGACTACCAAAAATGGTTCTTCAGAGAAAGAAGTTGATCCAGATGTCATCTAGGATATAGCTGAATATGAAAATGTTCTCTTTCTAGTCAGCAGTTAGTCAGCCTGTTGAAAATCACATAAGTGATGTATTTCTGTGTGGAAAGAACTGTCATTAGTTTACAAGCCTTGGATTTTGTTTTCCGGAGCATAAAAAGGCACTAAGTATTGAGAGCTACATAAAGTAAGTGCTGTGGTTATATCATGCCACAGAACCTGTTCCTCTTTTCTCTTTATTTGGCAGCTACATAACTGCTTCTGAGGTGTCTTAGGTTCTTTTCACAAGTGACAATATATTTTTTTAATCTACTGTGTGAAAGTAAGGCAGTCAAAATAATTGCACTAATGTTATCTGCCAATAACTTAAAATGTTTATTTTTCTACTAAAACATTCTGCAGTTGGGCCTTTTAACAGAGAGTAGTTAATAATTCTTCTTGTTTCTTAAATACCAAGAAGGTAAATGTAGGACACATTCTGCCCTAAGTGACTGCCACAAAACCCTTGTTGAAGACAGTGTGGATTTGCACATGAAGGCAGAGTTGGTCTTTTGCACAAATAGCAATCTAGATGCATACAGATTGCACATGCCTGTCAATAGTATACATTAAATGTTGCAACAATTTTAGATGCTCATGGCACTTGACAAGTTTCTAATCATGCTTAAGTCTGGGGAGTAAGACGGGGATTTTCTCATCTTTCTTAAAAAAATAAGGCAACAATATTTAAAGGTGATGCTCTGGGAAAAGCTCTTTAGATTCACATGGCTCTAGCTATGTGGCTGTGTCCCAGACTGCACTACTTACTTTAACATTATGTGGATTTTCAACATGCATAAAACGTGTGAGGTCAGACATAGCAATAATTCTTTTGACAAATTTCAGAATTACAGTTAGAGAAAAGGAATCTAAGAAATTTTATCTTTCATTAAATTGTAAATGTTTAAATGGTTCATATAAAATTATTGCGTAAACAAAAATAGTTTTGCAACTAATTGATAATGATATGCAGCTGATATTAATACAGAAAGAATTGTCTTTTAGATATATCTTGCATTTTGTCTGGGAACTCCTTTTCTGATAACTTGTTCATGGGAGCACATACAGTCCTGTTGGAAACACGGGGTTTAATCTGCACCGGTACAAGATGTTTTCTGCTGTGGTGTGCAGGATCTGCCTTACCCAATCAGACAAGTAGTGTGTATAACGATGTATTTGGTCATTGACCATCATCATTACAATGTTGATTAAAAGGTTTTCGGCTCATAAGGAAAATTTCTTTCTGTATCAGTTGGAGGTATGCTTATGTGTAGAAGCATGAAGATTTCAGCCTTTTTCCCCCAGAAGTCTTGGCACCTGTTTCATTTAGTTTGGGATTTCTACCATTATTTGCCTTTGTTCATGTTTTCTGTAAAAAAATGTATAGCTCTTTCTTTGAGTCCTCATAAGCTTGTGTCATTTTTGCATATCTATTTATATGATTAGGGTGTGGGGGGAGGGTTTCTGCCTGTAGGAGATGCATATGTAGGTTCTTCCCAGGTCTTTCTAAACCCATGTAAATGGAATGGTTTTGTGAGCACCTTTAGAGTTTTTGTCTCTGTGGGCTGGACTGATGAAATTGATGTTAGAATTAATAAAATATTTTGTGATTCAGTAGGGTGGGAACTATTTTTACAGCTATGGGAGTGTTTTTCGTATGGTCACTGGTTTTCTTTTAATCATTTTGCTGACCCCTGCAGCACTTGGGACAAGACAGCTGTATTTTACGGTCTCGCAAGTTCCCTTTCCTGAACTCAGTAATGCTTCTGTTCACCTGCTAGCAGCAGTGGTATATACTTTGTGGAGCCACAAATGAAAACTGGGTGGCTGCATGAGAGAACTGTGAGAGCTCAGGCAACGCAGCAAGGATTTTCTGTTCACTTCTTCTGTTTTGCCTTCTTGACCATTGATTGAATTACATTAGTAACTTAATGAGAGCCAGCTATTACAACTGTGGACAAAACTCTCACTGACCTCCATGGTCAATGAGGTTTTCTTACTTTTGGGACTTCAAGATTTCATTACCAGGTGTTGGTATGCAAGTGAAACTTAGTAACTGGAAATTATTTTTCATACGTCTTCCCACTCTGCACTTGTTTAGAGGGAAGTATTGATGTTTTGGCCTTCCAGTTACATGCAGCTGAGCTGTTTTCTCATATACCAGCAAACCTGCTAGCCTGGCTTGAATATTTGCTAGGCAAATGTGTATGTTGCGGTCAAAAGCAGACACTGAATGTAGCAACGTCACCAGCTTGCTCTTCCTGTGTTGGCCTTTAGGTCCATTTACTTACCATTTTTCTCCTTGATATCGTTTTTTTTTTTCTTCTCAACTCACTGGAATTGTATTAACATCTGGCTTCAGGTTTGGAGGGTGAAGGACTCCATCAAGCATGTGAGTCACAATGCACATCTGCAAACTTCCTTTTGGGGGAGTTCAGAGCTACCTGCTGAGAAATGCACTGTGGACTTTGGGCTTCTCCTCAGCAGAGGAGGGGCTGGATGCCTCACAGAAATGGAAAAATTGGAGGACCTCAGTTGCAAATTGGTACTTCATCTGGTTCTGACCACGTAGGGCTCTCTTTGAAAAAGAGAGAGAGAGGAACACTTTTCACATGGTTCAAGTCAAGAACCAGTAGGTCTCCCCCTTTCTTAGCATTCATCTTCCTTTTATACTTAGAGTAATTTCTTTTCCCCTTTGCCACTAAACACAAATAAAACCAAAACTTGCAACTCAAGCTTATTGATAACCTTAGATTAAAATAATGGGATGCTGTCAGCGCAAACTGGGAAATCTCAAGGGTCCTTCTTCCATTTGGTACCATCGCTCTGTTCAAAACAAGAAAGGCCATTTTTTAAATATAGAGAGATGGACTGAACAAATTGTCCTAAGAAGGTATTGTCCCAACGCACAGTACACTGTATAAAATTCTATGATGGAGACAAAGAAATCTGTCTTCCCAATGGATTTTATTCCTTCCTCATTGCCTAGCTGTGAATACAACCCCTCCCATGTTTACTGCCTTTTTCTGGCATTACACTGGATCAGCATGATTCTGTGTTCTCCCAGGTTCCTTCCCTTACCCTTGTCTGATGTTCCTTGGATGTCCCTAGGTATGGGGCATATTTGGCATGGTTGAGACACAGAAGATTAAGTCAGGAGAAGTATTTCACAAAACTAAACTGCAAAATGTTCTCCCAATTTTCCATATCCTGTGCTGAATACACCTGGTGAAGGGAATAGTAATATGCAAGGAGCCTTTAACCTTTAATAAATTTCCTGATGGTATTATCCCCAAAATGAGAATTTGGGGTTGTAAGTACTGATTGAACTTGCTGATTTTTTGGAATTAAAAAAAAAAAAGTAATTAAAAAATTTGTCATTAAAAAAATGCTTATTTCTTAGTCTTTGTATTCCTTTATAAAAAAAAAAAATTGCAGTCTGGTGCCTAATTCTTTATCATATTTCTTTGAACTCATCAGGTACCTATGGGCCAGTTTTTTTCTTCTATTCTTCTACCATTCTCCTTTCATTTAAACATTGTGGGTCTTCGACAAGGGCTAGAATGTAATAGATTTTCACTTCAACAGAAGACAGTATATGAACCTTTCTTCTAAGAAATAAACCACTAAAACCTCGGTATGTGCAGTCTTGACTGAACCATTATGATGGAGGATTGTTAGAACTTGCACAAGCACCCTGGAACAACAGTCATCATTGTATATGCATCAGCCAACATGAACTGGAAGCGGTATTTCTTGCTAGCCCTGCTGAAACAAAGACTCAAAACTGTGTTCAATTTTTGTTACGTTTATAGGAAGTGATAAGATTTACTGGAAGGGGAAATTCATGTTGATTGGTAACACCAGGACTGATGGGATTGTGCTCCTATTCCCAAAGTAGGAAGACACAGGCAGTTACACAGTGGTACTACTGGGTTGGTAATTCAAAATCTGATGTTCTTTTAATTTCATTTGGCTCTCTTAAAGCCTTTAGATTGGGAGATGAATCTGAAGTTGAGCTTTGTTCTGATACCTCGATATAAAGATGTAGCAGTCAAGATGTCTAGAGAGACTGTAGGGTTAGGATCATGCAGTTGTGTATATACACTTAAAACTGGGGGAGGCGGGGGGAGGTTGGCAGTGTTTGGGAATGAGAACGCTGTATAAGCTCATAATGAAGGTAAAATCCTGACTGTGCCAGCAAGTTAGCTGTGGTGGGTGGGAAAGTCCGAGGGAGGGAAGAGAGAGAGAGCTGCTAGCAGTTTAACTCCAACAGCTATAGCTGGGTTTGAATTAGAGCATTTCAGTATTCTTCCACTTCCCATTTACAGAGGAAAAAAATTACTATGCCTAGATCAACAGTTTTCAGTCTTTTTTTTTCAATCCATTACTCACTGATATTTATATGAATAGACAAAGCCTGTTTAGACCAGTCCTAGTGAGCACTGACAGGAACAATGTTGCTGTAGATGACATGCTTTTAGAGGCTTCCAAGATTTCCGAAGGGGGTTGGAGACAGAAACAGGGCAGGACCTCCCCAGTGACTTCTCCTAACTCGAAAAGCAACAAGAAAGAAGATGGAAGGTGCAGGAAGTGAGTCACTGGCCTGATGAGTAGCATGACATGTTACTTGTAGCATCAGACCATCTCCCAGAGTGGGAGGGGACTTGCAGCAGATGCAATTTCTTTCTTGGTGGTAAGGGAAAAATCACTTTTCTGGGTTTCTTGAACTTACCCATGCTCTGCAGGTATATAAGTTGCAGCTGAAGAAAAAGTGGTCAAGGGAGCCATACCAGTACAGATACTTAGACTTTAAATTCATTAATTAGGTACTCTGAGATGAGCAAATATAAAGAATATATAAAGAACAAAAATGTTAACTGTGTGTACACTGTGAGAAGACCTAATAATAACTGAGAGAAATTGGAAATTATCTTTAGCAGGAAGATATTTGACGTAACTGTTTTTACTGAAACATATTTGAAGGATTCACATGATTGAAATGCTGAAGTGACTGGGTAACACGCCGGGAAGAAAGTGACGTTTGATTTTCGAGCAAAGAGAACAGAATTTACAATTCTTGTGAACTGGTATTTTAGCCAACAAAAAATAAATCGATACAGAGGGTGTCTGGTGTAGACCACCAAATAAGAATATAAAGCCTTTTTGCCTAACAGATAAAGGATGTGTGCTACTTTAGAGGATTTCATCCTCGGGGATGCACTTTACCAATTTCATGTAGCAAAACATTCTGGGGATTTCTAAGGAAAAAAAAAAAAAGGCAGCTGGGCAGGCAGCTGTTTCTGACACAATCTTTAATAAGCAGCTCGGTGCAATTCTCCTTTAGGCCTCCTTTTATTTAAAATGAGCTGTTACCTGGGCATCTGTTACGCATAAACAAAGGATAGTACCTACAAAATAAGAAATTTCTTGGTGCTGAGAATTGGAAAGAAGCAGGGTTTGCAAAATATATTTATACATCATATGGCAAACTTGTATGTGTACCACATGAAAGTTTTTGATAGGATTGCAAGTGAAATATTTAAAACTATCAGAAATAAAAGTTCTTTGTTAAATCTAAATTTAGTCTCCATGCATCTATTATACTGTTGTCTTTATTTACATGATTTTCTTGCATTATGTTCCCTGGGGTTTTTTGTGCAAAAGATGTGGAAACTGTCTTTTTCATGCCTCAGTGAGTATAGAGGAAGGATTTTGAGAAGCTTACTTTGCCTAATCCTCATTGTTCAATATGTGGCCTTATTTACTTCCCCAAAGTAAATCCCTAGCCTGAAAAATAAAGGTTATTTTCTTAGCTTTTTTTTTTAGGGAACTTGAATGTTACAGTGTCTTAGTGCTTCCCAAATATTTATTACTCTCTCTTCAGAGTATGACCATGAAGGAAGAGCACCCCTCTTTTACTGACAGGGAATGCAGTGACAAAGCAATTAAGGTCAGAAGTACCACATTATTAAATACTCTAATTTGAAGTGTAGCTTTGCGTGGTTCCAGTGATATGCAGCAATACTCCAGACTTCTGCTGTTCAGACAAGACACAGCAGCTGGGATTCATTTGACCAAAGGTGGTCACCTTCAAACCAGAAACACACATACAGATGAACTGTCCCCCCAGGGTTCCCATCATGCACAGAACGATGCACAGAATGGTGTATAGAAAGGATCTCCTGCCAAGTGCCCCAAAAATGAGGGAGGTATCATCAGAGGCTACCTCTGAAAAGTCTGCCTTAGCGTTCTGGGCAAACAGGGGTAAATCTTTGTTTCCTGGGCCTGCTTTTGGAACTGTTTTTGTACTCCCTGGTAAGCGTTAGCTCCGTGACATAGCACTTCCTAGGTGTGTTTCTTTGACCTACCTCCCCAGCACCACCAGCGGTGGGGCTCTGCCTCCCACGCCAGGGCAAGCCTCGAGCTTTATGCCGAATAGAACTGTGCAATAACTCTTCCCGACCCAAAGCGAGGAGGTGCATTTGATTCCTAAAATAACAAAGGGACATTTGCTGCTGCATAACAAAGGAGGATGTCAAGCAGTCACTGATAATATTCAAGATATTAATTCTGTTGTACCACATAACTTGGACTAAAGCTTTCTTTCAGAAAGACCGAGTTCTCAAAAACTGGGAAATTGCTTTTAAAAAACAAAAGCTTAGAAAGCTGATGACATTCCAGAGACGGTGTGAGTGCATGTGTTAATACACTGCCAATATTGTAAAATGATAACCAAAGCGATCCAAGTAGCTGTAGTCCTGGTAGCCAAGTACTGGAGAAAATCATAGAATGATACCGGAAAGAAGCAGTGAAGAGTGGTTTTCTGTGAAACAGATTTTGACAAGCAAGCTTGGTATCTATTGCAGATCAAGTTGAGAATGGTGAAACATCATGTAGCATATGAAATTCTGATTAAAAATAACATCATACAAAATCAGTATGGCACCTATTCCTGTTGGCATGCTAGGAAGATCTGTTCCTGGTGTCATGATAATCAATTTTCTGGAGGAAAATAGGTTACTGATGAGTTTGCAGGTGACAAAGAAACTGCTGGGCAGGTCACTTGTACAAATAAAGCACATAGTTTGATTTATCCTAATGCAAGATCAGGTGCACAGGAGCAAAGAAGTAGGTCATGCTTTTAAGGCAGTATGGATTCAAAACAAGGTGTCGATTATTCCATGAAGAGGCAGCCCCACAAGGACAGCAAACCGGCTGGTTTGCCTGCAGGGATTAGCTCTCCTGACCTGCCCGGGAAGCAGGTGGGAGGTGCTGAGGTTGCTGCTGGTGGCCCTGTGCTGACAGGTTGCCGAGTCAGAAGGGCCAGTTCACACATAAAGCGGAAAAAGGAGAGGTGCCTTGGAAACGCCTCCAAGAATGATTCCTGAGGTAAGGGGAAAATTGGTCTACTTATTTTACAAAAGCAAAACGCAGTGATTAATCTTAGCCCATGTGCATGGGAGAAGATCAGTGATACTATGTCCCCTTAAGCTGATAAAGGTATGACAAGAACCAGTGGTTGGAAGCCAGAATAAGACAAATTGTTACTGAATGTGAGATACACCTCCTAGCAAACTAATTAATGATTGAAATGATTTATCAAGAGGTGCGGTGAACTCTTCATTACTGATGCCTTTCAGTCAACACTGCTGGATGTCATTCCAAGGGAAAGGCTGTAAAAAGCACTGAGTGTCATGAGACTACTGGTTGAGGCCTTTTAGCCCAAGGTCAGATCACGATCATCTTAGAATATATTAGTCCATGAAGATGCTTTCCACTTTATTGCACAGATGCCACCGTCGCATATGTGATATGAATTAGATGTGTTAGGTTAATCTTCGAAGGTTTGCTGTGAGTGACTTCAGGAAAGGTATGAATATGTATAAAAAGTGAGGTGCCTAAGGCAGGGCGAAGAAAAGCTTCGCATTTTGCCAGCAACTCCTCCTGCGTGGGATCCACCTGCCTTGAAACACACGGTGACCCGCGTCGCCTCCTGGGTCTGCTCAGTAGGCTGCAAATGAGCACACCGCTCGGGGACTTTGCAAGCCGCAGTCGCGGGTGGGCAGTGCGAATGCGTTCCCCGGGGCAGGGGGGACACGCCGGGAGCAAGGCATATGTGGGGTATGCCCCACATCCGCTGAGATGTGGAGGTAACTGGTGGGGAGAACAGGCGTGGAAAGGGCTCGTCTGCCCCAGGCTACTCGCAGAGTTGCGACGACCCTCGGGGGAACTCAAAGAGTCCTGCTGCAGCCTTTGTT
Source organism: Morus bassanus (assembly GCA_031468815.1). Classification (NCBI taxonomy): domain Eukaryota; kingdom Metazoa; phylum Chordata; class Aves; order Suliformes; family Sulidae; genus Morus; species Morus bassanus. The sequence continues at coordinate 100,447,237 of CM062567.1, forward strand.
TTGCGGCCACGAGTGGAGCCGGGCTGCAGAAATCCGCCAATTCTGCGGGGAGAAGAAACCGGTGTACAAAAAAAAAAAAAAAAAAAAAAAAAAATCCCCGCTTCTGCTCTTGCAAAACGCCCGACTCCCGCGTGCCGCGGAGTTGCCGTGGCCCGGGCCGCGCGTGTGCGTGTCGTCCGTGTGCGGGTGGTGAGTGGGAGCGTGTTTGCGTGCCGCGGGGGTGGGAGGGCTGTGACGGGGAGCGTGCGCCGAGCCCGCCCGCCCGCACCGGGCAGCGCCTGTCGGCGGCTCCGGGGGCGCGCCGGTGTGGCTGGCTGCCTGGCTGCGCGTGCCTCCGTGTGCGTGTGCGTGTGCGTGTGCGTGTGCGTGTGCGTGTGTGTGAGGGTGTGCGCCCGGCGGCCACCCGCGCTCGCGGTGGGACCGCCACCTGGGGAAGGTGCCCGGCCCGCGGGCGCCCAACGCTGATGCCGGCAGGGGAGCTCGGCCCGGCCCCGCCGCCCCGCGCTGTGCTCTGCCCCCCGCCCCCGGCCGCGCACCCCGCTCGGGTCGGCCCGGCCCGGCCCAAGGACGGGCGCAGGCGGCGCCTCCCACCCGCGGCGGGGGCTGCCCCGGCTCCCGGGGAATGCGGCACTAGCACCCCCGCCCCAGCTCGGCACCGCTCCCCTCCTCCGCCTCCCCGGCTCTAGGGGGGGCTTTTTCCTCTTCGGCGTTTTCTGCCGGAGCATCCTTTTATTTTATTTATTTATTTTTTCCTTTTGCAGGAGGAGGTGGGGGGAAGGAGGGAGGTGTTCGATGAGGGCTGCTCGGGCCCCCCCTCCGCGCCTGAGAGGTGCTGTCCCTCCCTGAGCGGAGAGGGGGGGAGAGCAGCCGGGGAGGCAGAGGCAGGTCCCGCTCCCTTGCTCCGCCGCCGGGGAAAGAGGAGGAGGAGGAGGAGGAGGAGGAGGAGGAGGAGGGCGGTGGGGTGCGTGTCTGTGTGTGCGTGGTGGTGGGGCTTATTTATTTATTTATTGCTCCTGGTGGTTGCAGCTGGCAGACCTGGGAAGGAGTAGACGCCATTGCCAGAAGGATTATTGCCAGGGGAGGGGAGGTGGTGGGGGGGTGGGAAGAGAGAGGAGACCCCGAGGCTCCCGGGGAAGCAGAGAGAGGCGGCTCTTTCCCTCCCGCCTTGGCTTCTGCCGCCGGGGGATGCGCCCGATCTGAGAGGGGCTCGGCTGCCTTCCGCCGCTCTGTCCGTCCCCTCCACCCTCGGTCCTCCTCCTCCTCCTCTCCCCCCCCTCTCCCCCCCAATCCAGCAGCATGCATCCCTCTCCGCGGAGACCGGCCGCTGCCACCTCCAACCCTGCCATGCTACTGCTGCTCCTGTGCCTGGGCTGGGCGCCGCCGGGCTGGGGCTGGCCGCGGGGCAGCTCCCGGGGGGCGGCCGGGCTGCCCCCCAACGCCACCACGCCGATCTCCATCATGGGCTTGATGCCGCTCAGCCAGTCCGAGGAGGACCAGAAGAGCAAGATCGGCCGGGGGGTGCTGCCCGCCGTGCAGCTGGCCATGGATCAGATCCGCAACGAGTCCCTGCTCAACCCCTATTTCCTGGACCTGCGGCTCTACGACACGGAGGTAGGGACCGCCGCGGGCCCCGCGCCGCCGGGCGCAGGGGGAGGCGCCGCCGCCGCCGCCCGGTCCCGGGGCGCTGCGGGTGCCGGGGCGCAAGGGCAGCGCGGACGCCCGGGCCGGGGCTGCGGCTGCCGGCGGGGCCCTGCCCGGCGCCGCCAGCCGCCGGCAGATGTGGAGGGACCGGCGGCGGAGGGAGAGGCTGCGGAGCCGGCGGGCCGTATCCCGCGCTCGCCGTGCGGTTCCCGGCGCGGCTCCCCCGGCAGCCGGCGCGGCGGGGGCCGCTCGCAGCCCGGGGGTGGGCCCGGGCGGGCGCCCGGCTGGCGGGGGTGCCTGCCATCCGCCGCCCTCGGCACGCACGAACGCGGGTGGGTGGGAGGAAGGCTGCCTCTCGCCGGCGCTCCCTCGCCCAGCCGAGCCGCGGCCGCGGCCGCATCCCTCCCCCCGCCGCCGCCCGTTCAGCAACAGATGCCCGCCGGCCGCTTTAGCCCCCCCCGCCCGCCGGCACGCACGCTGCCATCCCGGTTTAGCCCATGCGGCGCCGGGACGCGGGGGGCAGCGGCCGCAGCCGCAGCTGGAGGAGGAGGAGGAGGAGGAGGCGGGGAGGCTCTCGCAGGGGTCCGCCGGGTCTCCTCCGCTCCCTCCCTCCCTCTCCTCCGGCGGGAGCAGCTCCTGGGAAAGAGTTAAATCTGCAGTCCCGAGGCCGGCGCGGTGCTGTGCGGGGAAACGTCCTTCCTTCAGCCGGTAGGGAGAGAGGCAGGGAGCGAGGCAAGGGCTTTGTTAAGTTGGTTCCCACCACCAGCCACCGCAACTGCGTTTGGTTTTGGTCGGAACTTCGATGACCGTGTGTTTGCGGAGGGTACCTGCTGGTTCAATATCGAGGCTTTCCTGAAGATGGCAGTCCTTTCTTGTGTAATGCTAGCGCCCGGTGCCCATTTCCAAGACAACCCCCGGTAAAGCAAGCGACTACCGAAAATCTTCCTGGCTGTAATTTAAGGAAACCCCTGTCTTCTCCCCTTCGATTCTCAGGATCCGGGGGGAGCAAGCTGAGAGCAGCGGTGGCAGGCTGCACTGCTCGGTGACGGTGTCTCTCCGCACCCCCCCCCCAAAAAAAAAAAAAAAAAAAAAAAATCAGTGCAAAAACCTCTCCTTCTAGGGTGGCCGCTTTTGATTGAGATACGTTTGTCATAGGATTTTTTCAGGTATCTCTGAGCAGAAATGCATGGAGGGCAATATCGCTGAAAATGTAATTTGGGAGAAAGCATGCTGCTGTCGTGTTGTGTTGTGTGAACAAGACTGAGATACTGAAAGGGAATACGGGCAAGAGCAGTCTAGAGTAGCTGTTTGTTTCCTTAAAAAAATGAATCTCGGGGAACTCTGCAATCACAATGAAAAGAATTATGGGGGATTTTCTGAATGGCATTACCTGTTTCATAAAGTGAGGTATTTGTTTGAAAAAAACCCCACAGTTCTCCTAATCCTGTCTTCGTTACATTATTCTGTTTAAATCCTTCCCTTGGATGGAATTGTTATGAAAATAACACATGCATAGGAAGTAGAGAAGCCTAGGCAAGATCTTCCTTCTTCATACAGTAACATCATCATCAATAAGGTGCTGCACTTCATTGCAGTCAAAATATTTTGAAGTTCTTAATGCAGATCTTGGGTTCTGAACTAAGTAGTTAGCATTAAAATATTCAGGCAAAAAATGCCCTATTTGTTCTGGAATGAGTATCAGTTCCTTAAAAATTGCATTTTTACTGGTTTGTACTCTAGGGTCATAAAGAATCAGGGTCATGTTGCCAGCTTGCTGTGTAGCTTTGACTGCTTTTAAGCAATTAATAAATGGATGGTTATGGAATGCTAAGTCAGGCGAATGTACATATTTGGAGTTGGTTGGATCATTATTGCATGCCTAATAGTGACAAGTAAATAACTTAGTGTTCATGAAGAGCACTAGATTGAATGCACCAAAACGGAATAGACTAATGGCTGGAATAGCTATTAAATACATAATGGCAGTGCAAACTTTTTCACTCGGTTCAGGCATTACCTTATTCCTTCAGTGCACTTATGGTAAGTAGAAGGGTAGATGGCTCATCATGCCCACTCGGTCCTCAGCCTATTTTCTGAGGTCGTGGACAAATAGATACGCCTGAAGGGCCCGGATCCTTATCATTGCATAATCGCAGACCAGGGAGTAGTTCTCCCTCTCAGGGCTTCGCAGGTGGTGTTTGTGACATTGCTGGCTCTTGAAAACAGAGCGTGGAGCCTTGAACACATGGGATTTTTTAATAGATTGAGAAGTAATTGTAGTATATTTATAATGCTTAGGAAATGTATGGCAGTGATTCAGAAACTCCTATAGTCTCCCTCACATCTTTCCAAAATCTCCCATTATGGCAATCTGATGTTTGTGTTGCGGTTTTGCATAATATTTTAACAAAAAAACTTGTGAAAAATAATAATGAAAATAAACAAATTGGCTTTTTTTTTTTTTTAAATTATGCATTCAGGTAGTTTTCTGTCAGGATTGAACTGAATATTTTAGTTTGCTTGATACTTCTGATTTGTATAATGAAGCATTATAATGTGTTTACTTTCTGATCAACCATCTGAACAACTGCTGTGTGCCTTCTAAGTTGGACTGTTGTCTGTCAATACTTGAACTCGCTACCATTTGAGCACATAAGCAGCAGCCCTAGTGTTTTTCAAAGCATTTAAACTGAATTAAGCGCTTAAGTACAATCTTTATAGTCTATGTCTCAACCAGTTGTGACTGCGTGAATTACATCTTTGTTAGAAAATATGACCACAGGTTACAGCAAGTACATAAAAATGCAGAGGTTTCTGGCTAGAGTATTTTTGATGGTTAAATGTGTTTGGAGTGCAATCCTGATCCAGTTTGGTGAACTCTGTTTTGCTATCCCATGGGCATGTCTTTATCTGTTTGGGCATCCCTACGTAGGCTCAGTCAATAAAACGAAGCTCAGGTGTAGGCATTTGCAGAACTCTGGTCTAAGTCAGTGACTTTAATTTGTGCTCTTCATTCATTTCAATAAGAGTGGGAGCAAACTCTAGATGAGACTCTTAGGCAAAATTTCATAATTACGTTATTTTAGGAACTGGAGAATTTATAAAGTGATCATCTGTAAAGAGTCTCATCCAAAACCCATTGAAATTAATGGCAGTAATTCACTGATTCCAACGGCCCTTGGACCAGGTCCTAGAAGTTAAGGGTGCTTGATAGTTTATGGCTTTGGATCAACAACTGTGATATAATATTTCTTCTTTTTCCCGTCCCTGTGACTGTAACTTCAGTTGGTTGAAAATGCTAAGAAATGTTTTGCAAAATAATGAAATAAAAAACTCTACGTAAACTAGATGTAGTTCACAACTTCTTGTAAATTGGGAAAGATGATTTCTGCTTAAGCACCCTGACACACATCCATCACAGGAAAAAAAAGCAGAATAACCCTAAAAGAAAGGAATTGAACATTCTAGTAGACAATATTATCAATTTCAACGGTATTTAATCTGCATCAGGCAAAAACTGACCATGCAGAAACTAGAGGAAGAGGCATAGCGGAAGGAGGCAAGGGCTTTAATGGAAGTTGGATATCTGCCCTTCTGCATCTGGACATCTTCCCTTGAATATGGCATATATATTTTCTGATTTCCTGTAGGAGCAGTGCTGCAAGTGGTGCACAGACAGGCTGAATTTGTTTGGAGTCTAAACACGTATAGTCAAGAAAGCTGTGCATGCAAGTTCGAATTCTGTCACTTGTTTCTGAAGATCAAAGTGAGTCTTGACAAGTTGAAATAAATATCTTCCAGAAGCAAGCGGGGTATATTATCACAAAGAGGGAAGAATATTCGTACTATGGGGATGAGATTATTTCATTTTCTCTAACTACTACAAATAATTTGTGGTAATCCTGATATAATCTCATCTTTGTGTAATAATACACGCAAATACCTTTAAATTGCAGGTTGGCATAGAAGGGTGAGCTCTGAAAAATGCACAGGACTCCACAAAGTCTGAAGGAAAACATGAATTTACTGACATTTAATACATATTTGTCTACTCCTATTCTGTAACTAAGTAGAAAGTGCCTTGCCTAATTTATCTGACAGGAAGTTACAGTCTAGGTGTATTATAAACAGACCTTCTCTTTCTTTTCTTCTTTTACTAAAAAATTTTCTGTATTTTCAGTAAAACCCTCTTCCCTCAAAGTTTAAGAAGGTTGTACAGGCCGTGCACCAGTCTGGGGCATTCCTACCAGTTATTCTAAGTTAAAAAAGACCCTCAGCCTCCAAATAAGGATGCCTTTTCCAGAAAGTCCAGTCGTGAGTGATGCCGACAAAGTCAACTCATGTCTTGTTCCTGCAAGCTGAAGTAACAATCACATTTACTCTCACTAAGGATGGGGAATATCTCCTGGAAGCAGGAGAGCAGGTTTGTGTCAGTGGTGCAAAATAACGCTTCCATCCAGGGGCATGGAGCTCAGTGTTCAATAGCACCTGATGGTCCTCAGAGAGGGACAAACAGCTACCGGTTGCCATCTGACAAACTCCGCCCTAACAGAAAGGAGCAAGGGCACCCCCCCCAGAAAGAAATCACACGACCTGTAGGTTAGGCCCTTTGTCTTAGGAGGCGTAGATTCAAGTCACTCCAACAGCAGCTTGATTTGGTGCAGGGAAGTATGGTGTACCAAAGCCAAGTCGGGACTCTGGGGGTGAGCCTTGACGTGTTTGTGCGTGCTCTGAGTACTAAAGTGTCTGGAGCCGTATTTTCATTTTTAAAGTAGTGCTCAAAACGGGACAGGTAAGGTGGTGTTGTGGTCATCTAAGAGTAACAGTCAGCTGAATACACAGGAGATGTCAGGGTCTAAAAGAGGGTCCAGTTTACAGCAGACTGAACTAGCAGACATTTGTTCTTGTGTCTTCAGATGAGCTTGTGTCTGGCATATGTTGAAGTAGTTGGGTAATTTCTTACCTTTAAGTATTACCAAGTGCTTGTGCTGTCTGATATATGCAAAAAGTGTAGCATTAAAATGCAATACACTATGTGTATGGCTGATGAACACTGTCTACTCTGCTGGTGACGTTCTGCTTGGAAGGGACATGTTTCTTTAAATAGTCAGTGTCCCCTTTGACTTTCGCGTAATATGGCTCCATTTGCGACATAACCTCTTTTTGCTTTAGAGTTTTGCAAACTTGGAGGGAATAATCTAAAAGTTAAGTGTTTATGTTAATTCTATGCTGGCTTCTCTGCTGATGCTAAGATGTGGGTGGGGAGAGGAGAGAAATCATGTATTCACTGCACCCACTCCTCTGGGTGCGGATCCCAGACCTGCAGAATGTATATCCTCTAAATATCTCTGCAGAGAGATTAAAGCCAATGTATCATTTTCTGGCATATGTCTTGCAATTTCATGTATAACTTATCCTGTGCATACTGCAAAACACACTGTTATGGAATCTTTTGATTCAAATGCCAAACACACTCCATCAGCAGGGAAAAATTATTTTTTGAATAAATCCAGGAAGGAGTTTCCATTTACATTTGAAGAAAGAGGGGGAAGGCCCTATCCTCCGATACGGTTATCAACCAAAGTGAATTACTCAAGTTTGCGGAAAACATGGGGTGTAATATCCTGGTGATAACTGTGAAGAAAATATTTGTGATAGGAAAAGGGAGAGGAAGGAGCTAGAAGAGAGAGATTTAATGGTGGCATTCACACAAAAAGTTGCCAATGTGATGATTATATTGTTTTAATTAAATACGCAACTATTTGGGATGATGACATAAATAGCATCGCACGTCAAGGCTACAAAACAGCACCTCACATTGATGACCTGAGCATGATGATGCATGCGTGTCTCAAGCTTTCTTCTCTGCTTTCAATTTCATTGCTTTATGGGCATTTTCATGGCATATGGTGGAAGAACAATGCACTTGAGCAAAATGCAGAAGCTGGGAGCCGAACAGCTCTTTCATGAAACTCAAGTGGAGGCCATTGCTATCACAGGAAAGGAGATACTTTTCCTTAGGAAGGGTCCAACCATTGCATGTGGAGGTCTGGCTCAGGGAATCAAGTGGTGGAAGTTAACAGAGGAAAACCCTCCATGATCCATTTTGGCTCAAATAATTTTTGGAGCAGCTGGGGCTAGCACAGAGGTACAGTCAGCACGGGTGTGACTCAGTCCTGTGGAGATGTGTGTTGATACGCAGCAGCCCCATATATCCCAGGAACTCTATTTCAGACTGTGGGATTCCAAACTGAGAGGGTACAGTGCACATACATCACTTTTTTTTTTTTTTTAATTTATTTTTGTGCTAGGAATCCTGGAACTAAATCTGTGACAGAGCCTGAAGCTTTTCAGGAGCCAGATTTGTGGGTCTGATTTGTGGGTCTAGCTGAGCTAGAAATGAGATTTGCAGTACTTTCGCGGTCCCCTGGCTTCAGCATTAAGGGACCAGTAGCCTGACACCTGAAGCAAACTGGTTCAGCCACAGCATCGTTCTGACTTAAAGAAGTTAGTGCCTCTAAAACCAGCTGGAATAGATTTTCAGTCATGCAGTGTCTCCCCTTGCCACGCCACTGACACTTGTGGGATGTCTTCTTTGCTAGACAAGGATTCCTCTATTTGCAGAGGATTTTGCTGTGGGTAAGATCTGCTGAATTCGGGGGCCGCTTGATACTGCCTGCTGAGTGGAAATGGGACATACTGACTGGCAAACATTTTTTTTTCAGTTTGGTTTTTTTTTTCCCTTGTGATGTAATAGCCATGTAATCTTATTGCCAAGTCAGTGATTGGTGTCCAATTTCTGTGCCATTAGTTTTTCATCATCATCAGCCTTTAGTTCTGACAATTTTATCCATAGTGTTTTCCAAATAAGTATTCTCAAATGTGAAAATGAAAGTTAGCAAATTAAAGGCAAATATCCACCCTCTCTCTGAAAATAATAGTCACAAAGAACGAAGAATATAAAGGCTAGTTCTGCAAGGCCGTCCAAATTGTTACTGAGACTCCTGAGAGATGAAGGCCCAGGTAACAGACTAATTGCTTTGAAGTGAACATCATGAGTTTGAGGGATAGGATTAGAAAACTTAGGTTTCCTACTATGGCCATGGTACTTCTCTTAAATAATTAGCAAGTTCTAAGATGAGAGGACCATTAGGATTATCCAGCTCTTACATATAGGACATATATTTCACTTAGGGATTTCTGCCTGCTCCACTGTGAACTGGAATATGTACTTTAGAAAGCTCTCTGATCTTGTCTTCAGGATCCCCCCCCAAATCCTCCTCCCTGGAAAACTTTTCTCTGTGGTTTGCTCGAAATCCCTTTAAAAGTCCATTGCTATTTCTAGTTTAAACTCTGCTGACCCTGTAACTGCTGATGCTGTGAGAACAGCAGCTCTCAGCTTTTGCATACACTGCTCTCCCTGCAATCCCTTCCTGGCTATGGAGCTGGGAAATCGCTGGCAAGGCAGGCTGTGCAGGGTGACCAAGGTTTTCTGACTTTTTTATGGCTATCCAGGGGATCCACCCTTGTATGAAGGGCTCTGATGGATTAGATCCTGCTGGAGTTGGAAGTCTTCTTCCCTTCTTCAGATTGCCACAGACCATACATGAAAACCTTGTTAGCTTGCTTCTTGGCAAGCTGGGTCTGCCGGATCCACGTGCTCCTTCACTGAGTAGCTGGTTCTGCAGAACATTTTTTGAATTCTTCGCTGAACCCCATTTTCTTCTCTGCATCCCCCTTTTTTGTGAGAGGATTTTGCCACAATCCCCATTAGAGGAACTCATCCTCTCTGCCTGATTCAGTTATTTCCAGAATCTCAGTTTTTTTGATTAAAGGATCACTACCATATATCTTTAAAAGATATACATTTGTTTAATCTTTTGTTTCCTTAAAATAGTCATGTATTTTAATTTGCCATTTACCTATGGTAGGCCTCAGCTTCTGCTGCAGCTTCACTGAACTACAGAATTATGTGAAGATTCATAAACACAATAGGTGTCTAAGTAACCATTTTACATCCAAAACCTCCAGGGAGAAGTAGTGAGAGGCCCCTTTTGGGATGTTAATTAACTTCCTTTTCACTGTTTACTGCTCCTGCTTTCACGGGGAATTTAATGTTTTTCTAGCAAAGAATACGTATCTTTCTTTACAATGTTTACTCTATCTAAAGTGACGGTTTTTGACAGATTAACACTTAGTGTGGTACAAAATATAACACGCAACGTTTTTCAAGCATTGTGATTATCAGACACACACTCCTGTGTATCTTAACAGCATCATATACAAGTATTTTACTACACACGTATAAAAATATTAAACTCTGCATTTCTGTGGCATCTTTCATATAATTTTAAAGTTCTGTAAAAACACCTTGGGTTTTGCTTTCCCCTCTCCTCTGTGAACTTGGAGAGCCCTAAGTATTAATAATTTGCAGGAGGTTGACTGAGATAGAGAGCCAACTTTCTCTTTTTTTCCCTTCCACTTTCTCCCTTTCTAAAAATTATAAGCAGGACCAAATTCCATGTTGTTGGTGAGAATCTAATCTGGAGGGATATGCCAGCAGCAGGAAGGCTTTATGCAATGTAGTAAGAAAAAACCAAATAGCAATAGCTACAGAGAGAAAGTGGTACAGATAGTTTTGCATTCCAGATCTTTAAATTTAGCCAAGCTCCCGTGCGTACCTCATTTCTTGCTGTGAAGAATGCTAACGGTATCAGCTCCAGATCACTTCTCTTTTTAAAAAAAAAGAGTTTCAGGTTAGGTCCCTGAACTGAAGATCTGCTTTCCAAATGCACTGACTGATTTGCATTTTCTGTCAACATCAGTGGGAATTGCTGGATGCTTGGCACTTTCAAAAGCCAGCCCACCTATGAAAATGCAACGTGCTTCTGTGAGGAGGAGACCTAGAATTGCCACTTTTAATTAAGAACAAAGGCATTTGTGGTTACTTGCTTTAAACTTTCAAATTGCTTAGCGGAATAAAATGCTGAATTTGTTCAGCCTATGGGATACAGATACTTTTGGGATCAATGTCAGTATTATTAGAATTATATATCCTTTAGAACTGGATTATTGCATCTCAAAGATCTTGTAGCTGAGAAATATGCAAGGTACCAGTATTTTAATAAACAAGTAATTTAAAAAATAGTAATTTTTGTAATTAACACATATCTGGAAATGGTATGTTCGACTTTGGCAAAAATAACAGCTTGCATGATGTAAACAAAAGGAGTGACACGGTGGGAGTACTATGTCCCTAGGGCCTTGTCACTCAAGGCAGGTCTATACGGCTGGCACGATTATGCCACTGGTGGGTATCAAGAAGTGTTACCTCAACGTCAGCAGAAGCCCTTAGTGCAGTTACAGCAGCAAACAGCTCTTTTTAACTGATCTAATAAAGGTTATTTCATTTAAAGGGGATAGTTTAGTGAAGGGTAGAAAGTGTGTTTTCCTTGACCAATGAGTTTAAAAGTTTGGCATTATTAGAAGCCCTTTTTTCATCCATTATAGAGCAAGTTACAGATTAGACCTCCTCTGAATGTTAAACTAGGCAGGCTGAGCTTCTTCAGGTTGGGGTTTTTTTTCAGTGTTTTATGCATTCCTGTGACTTTCTTCTGAATCTTTTACAGTTTGTCATCTTCATTCTCAAAAGTGCTGCCACTAGAATTTGATCTATTACTTCAAGAATAATCACACTGATGCTGTATATACTAGTAATTTTATCTCTTTTCTTCAAGCCTTCTGTTCAGAATGGAGGAAATGAATTTGATCTTTGTGCTGCAATGCTGGGGAAGAAGGAAAGGAAGCAGAGATGAGATTTTCAGACTACACAGGAAGAACAAGACACTAGGATTTGTGGCAAAAAAAAAAAAAAAATTGTATTTGCCTTCTTCAGATGAATCTCGCTGGCTACAAGCAAATCTGGTCAGTGTTGGTATGGTAGGGCAGTTGGAAGTAGATAGCCTGGTCATTTGGGTAATGCTGTGGGAGGTAAATAATTTTAGCTGAACAGCTGGCTACTTAAAAAGCTGGGACACTTTAGAGCAGATAATAGCGTCTCAATATTGAAGCTGCTGTTGGCATAGGTGGAGGCTTGGTCTTGATGTAACAACAGCAGTTGCCATCCAAAATAAATCATAATGGTTTCCAATGCATTACCAAGGTTTCTTAGGATGTGTGAGTGCTCTGTACTCTAATTACACTGAGTGATTAAGCAACAAAATCAGAGACACATGGGACAAGAAGGGTGAATGATAACCTACTTTGAAAAAAACTAACATTTGAGGCTGGGATTAGAACATCCTATAAATGTTAATGGGTGTTACTCAAGGGGGAGGAAGTTCTGTGTGGGAGGCATGAGGTGACATATATCTTAAATATATAGCCAGCCTTAACACAGTTAATACAGTCTATAGTCAACCTTTTACATGAACTAATAACTCTTTAAGTGATTTATGGTTCAGAAATACTGATCAGGGGATTGAGAACTCAATTTAAAATGCTATAAAGGCAGAGAATAATGTGGTAAGGAGGACAACACAGAAAAGATTTCTCCTTTTGCCTTTGGAAAGTACTGGCTATAGGCAACACGTTTATGTTAGGTGTTTGGGTTTTTTTCTTTTTTAAGCTCTCAGGGACTGTGCTCCTACGAGGGAGCACAATTTCCTCCTACAGTTTCCCTCTCTGAAAATTACTCAGTTTGTGCAGATCTCACAAAGGAGATGCCAACAGTGAGTCATCTGGTCACCAGCTCTGTCCTAAGGCTTTCAGCTAGCTCTTGCAAAAGCTATCGTGATCCTTACTGTGCTGAAAAACAATTATTTACCTTTGGTAAAGCCTCCCAAAATAGTGGCGAAGGCAGGGTTTAAAATGAAATGGCCTTCATTTTCTGACACTGAAATCAAGTTTCAAAATTAGTACTATTTCAAATAATTGTGGAAATTCAGCTTCACATTTGAGAAATGCATATGAGGTGCAGTGAGTTGATTTGTCAGATTAAGATTCTACAACTGTTATGTTTTGGTAGTAAATTCTGAGGATGTTGAGTAAACCCAGCTGAAAGACTGTATTTTCAAATGCATGACAGGGGCATAACAATGTGCTTTGATAGGTGTTAAGCCTCAGGAGATATTATTCTAAACCTGAAAATTATTCCTGTATGATCAATCACATGCATGGCAAACATGGCTATTTTTTTCATCAGAATGGAAACATACGGGCATGTTTTGACACAAGTATTACAGGATTAATTAGCAATAAAATGCTATATAAGAACCAATTGCCTGGTTAGATAATTAAATGTTTCTGTCAGGAAGCAGATTTTAAGGAAGAAAGTAACGTGAAGCTGTACTAGTACGTGATCTTGTTTGTTCCTTTGTCAGGCATGGGTTAAATGCAGCAATGCTGAGGAGACCCAGAAGTAGCACAAGAAGAAAAAAAAGACTGGTCTCAGCTGAAGCCAGTCACATATCTGTAGAATGAGGTGGTGCTCCCTGAAATGTATGTATGACCTTAAAACGTATGTCCATCCATATGGTGCTGAAAATGATTTCATAGCGTCTGATACACCATTGCTCTCTTATGAATTTAAAGCCATTGGTTAGGCAATGGGCATTGAATGAGGTGTGGAGGCAGATTTGTTTTTTGAACACAGAAGAGGGTATTTGATATTCAAACCACATTTCTTTGTTACCTAAATATGAGCCAAAGCTATGACTCATGGAGCCCCATGTTTCCGCTTAGTTGGTGAAAAGATTTAGGCATAGGAAGAAGAGCAGTTCAGAGCACCTTAGCTCCTGAGATTTGGCAGCATGAATGCCTCCCACTTTCCTCCCCTCCTCTCCCTTAGTGTAGTCAATGCTGAAATAATGCTGGTAAAGAAGGCCGGTCCAAGGACTATTCACCAACACAATCCTGTTTAAGCCTCTAAGAAAGCTATTAAATGGGATTTAAGCAACATCTTGGCCTACGCTGACCCTCTGCTTCAGGACGAATCTCATCCTGAGTTTAAAAAGTGTTTAAAAAAAATGTATTTTCAATAATGACATTATAGAATCATAAGACTAAGAAATAGGAAATGCCTATTAAGTCATTGTGTTAAATTGTTGCTGTGCAGGACTGTGCTACCAGATTGTGCTTCCTATTTAGTGTTGTGCCCAGCTAATGTGCTAAATTTCTCAGTCTAGGGAATCCCCATAATAAATTTTGACCCTGCTGCATTTGATTTGGGCATAGCCTTGTACAGGAAGAAAAGCAGTGTCACCTTCCCCACATGAACAGCTCCTTATAGCCTTGCTGCTTTCTGCCTATAGGCAATGGTGATGAAGAAGAGCAAGGGTTATGCATCAGGTATTTCTGTTTCACCTTGTGTTTGTGTCCAAGGATGCATGGAGAGGAATAATGCTTGGTTGGGCTCTTTTCTTGCCCACCCAGTTGCACAAGTGAGTTGGCAGAAGAGTTGCTTTGGACAGTTAGTAATAAATTGAGCGTATCTCCTGCCTGGGGCTATTTGCTGGGCCCCAGGCAGATATTTATTGCTTTTTCATTCAATATTATTTTGCCCTTTTTACATTTATTTATCTTTTTACCTCCATGCCCTCATGTCATGCAATATATAAGTTGTAATTATAGATCAGAATGTTTATAATTAAGCTTTATTTGGAGATTTTCTGTAGAAGGTTTTTGGTTGCATGTCATTTTCAAAATAATTTATTGACCTGGAACACTGTGTTTTGAAAATTAAAAAAACACCCTTACTTTCTGCAGCAAACTAATACTTTGTTTTGAAATGTCAACCGTTCACAAAATAAATTGCCAAGCTCTGAACATATAATTTCAAATTTGATTTATACCAAATCAAACTTCTGTCTATGAGCCCTTCCATTTGTTTTTATTTGAGATTATTGAGTCATGAAAACCTTTGAGGTTTTGGGTTTCCATCCCAGCTTGGCACAGGGCATTTCTTTTGAAATCTTGAATTTCCACAAGATGGCAAAAGAATTTGCTATTCAGCTGCATGTATAATCACACTGTGCTGAAAATCGGAGCTTTTTTCTTTTTGGAAAAGCAAGCATCTCCCAGGACAGATGTTCTTCCCCTTCCCGTCCTTGGGTTTGGCTCTTGCATTTCCCTATGACAGCATCCCAGTAGGTGTGGGGGACTTTCTGTGCATGGGCAGGATGGGGAGAGCTGGCTGCTTGCACGGAGGGAAGGGATCACCCAGGTGGCTGCTTACAAGAGAGTAGAGTGCATTGCTGCTGTGAAGGGGGCAGGGAGGATGGTGCTTGCCTGAGGGATGAGGTAGACTGCAAGTGCTGGGGAACAGAGGTGCAGATTCTTCTCTGGTGTGGTGGTCCCGTATATATTCCCTTCTCACCCTGGTGAGTTCTGGTTATCCTGCAGCAAAGAAGACTTTTCTCCTGCGTTACTATTTTCTCTGTATTTGTGCATGCACAGCATCCGTTCCATTCTGTAGCCTGGCATATTACTTGGAAAACTGCAAATAGTGTGATGAAATCACTTAGCTAGCTATGACAATATGTGAAATGCCTGTCAAAAGCTATGTGACTGTATATAGGAGGAACAGGCCCAAATTCTGTATATGCTCAGAACTCGTACTGATTTTAAGGGAACCATGGGACTTCTGAGCAAAGCAGAATCAGGCAGAGGATATACAGCTTTGAGCTGATGCAGCTTTTGCACTAGAAGTATATAACATATTATCAATACTCGAGACTGTGTATTCTCTCTTTGGGCTGTATGAAGCCAATTGAAAATGTGATATGTGCAAGATAAAAAAAACTGAAGCAATCTTCCGACCCAGCACTGTACAGATTGCTGCAAATATGAGTTCAGTATTCAACCACTTTGATCAATCCCTAGAATATCCATTTTCAAAAGAATCGTACTAGTTTGTTTATTGATTTGCCACCTATGGATGAATATTTCTGTTACAGAAATGTTTAAAATTAGACTTGGCAAAGCACTTTGCCTAGAGATTATTCTTGTGAAGTATTGATTCACAGCACTGCTGTGAGCTGGATTACTGTCCAAATTGGAAAAGCCAGCCATAGAGAGGTCTTTATCCTTTAATAACAATTAGCTCCTTTCTTAGAGGGACACAGCTGACTGAAGCAAAGGAAAGCTGCAAAATGTCGGGCAACCAGGGAATCTAAGGCCTGTTCTTCAGGGATGTGGGCTGCAGGGGAAGGGAAGGAAAAAAGAGAAAAGCACCAAGAAAGATGGTTTTCTGGAACGGGAAGCTAGACATGCTGGTGCTATTTGTGTTACTAATAATCAGGTGCTCTGAGGAACTGGATCGCACTCGCCTCTCTCTTCTCGGGCTTTCGCCCACCAGCTGCCTGATTGATCGGAGAAACCTAACAGCAGACGTGTTGCCCGCTGTCCATTTAGCCTTGAAACATTTATACAAGCATTCGTGGATGCTGAAGAACTATGAACTCCAGGTATCATTCCATGACACGCAGGTAAATGGACGTAGGTGTAGAGTTGTGTTTGAGCCTCCTCTGTGATCATGCTTTTGAAAGCTTGCGACTCAATCCCTCCCTGGCAAATCCCACTCTGCTGAAATACAGTAAATGTGGCTGTCCCGAAAAGTTTGGGCTGTTAGGTGGATGCCTGACTGTGACGGGGACCTTGCAGTGCAATTGTGCCCTCCTGGTGCTAGAAGCAGGAATAAAGAGCGTGCGAATTAGGAGGGATGGCAAACACCTATGGCTCTTCAGGTGTTTCTGAGGTACCCAGAAAGTGTTCCCCAAATCCATGGCTTGCTGAGTTGCTCTGTTCTTCTGCATTGTCTTCTCTGTCTTGCTCTTCCTGCTTTCTCCGGTGACAGCTCTACAGATCACCGCCTTCTATTTCTGCTTCTGCGTGAGCAGGCGAGAGGTCTGTGCTGCGCCATCGGGGCAGGGCATTTGCCTGTGTAAAGTCTTGCTTGCTGGTTTGGGGAAAAATTAAGGGCTGATACAGAGGTGAGGGTTCTGAGGAGCTTGATATAAAGAGTATTGAGATGATAACTGTTGTCGTAATACTTTCAAATTTGAGGAAGGTTGTGTTTTTTTTCTTTTTCTTCTAGGACTGAGATACCTCTTTATCTTCTGTGCAGAAATTAAATCAAGATAATTAATTTCTGAAGCCTGTCTTTTAGGCTGGCCAAAACAAATGTGACAAAATTAAGAGGAGGGACTCACGTATCACGGTGATCTGGGACTGTAAACCTGTTCTTAAGGAGATTTTCACTGATTTGAAGTTCTGTCTCCTGCATCGGAGGCGTGTTGTGGAGCAGATGCTCTCAGACTCATACATACTTACATGCATATGTGCATATAGGCTCCATATACAGCAGTAAACTGCTTAGGATTTTGAAGTTGCAGAGTAGTGCATCTAAATGTATTTGCTTATCTATAAACCTTTAAACATGGACTATACTCTTATGATTAAGTTATTAAAATTTGACATTATTACACCAATAACAGTTGCACTGCATTATGTAATGGGAAGAAGATATTATATGTCTCCTTTTGAAGCTCCAGAAAATTATCCAAGGGAGAAATTCTAATGTAATTTTAATTGTGCATTTCGTTCATAAGCACTTATGTGTAATTTTTGAAGTGCTTAACATATAACAAACATGATCCCATATGCTATAAAGTTACTTGAATTTCCATGTTTAATAATGTAACACAAATGTATCAACTGCATATACTCATTAAGAAAATGTCTGTCTTATAAATGACTTTTAATACAATTCACTGTTTTATTTATTCGTTTAAAAGTTCCTACTGGATATGTAATTATAGATATGCAGTCCTGAAAAATGCATCCGACTTAGTTTCTCATGTAAAAAGATGAAGATGTGCAGTAACATTTCAGCTTAAATAACTGGAAAGTGTAGATGTGAGTTTAAGTGGGCAGCAATTAAAACCTGCTGGTATTTGCTCAGATTCAGTGCTTTTAATCCTTTTTCATTTGGGCTGGGGGGGTGTAGGTGGATGTTTATTTGTTAATTGTGTTTGCAGTTTCCAGTTCTAGGAGCAACTCCAAAATATTTTTCCCCACATAAACGTTCAATAGATTTGAATTGCAGAACTTCAGCTCTGTTGCACTGACCTCTACAATTTGAACTGAAATATTGAAGTAATCTGTAATTATCTTTTTGAAACAACCCCTGGAAAAAGACGTGTCATGATGACTCGTAAGAGATTAACAAAATGTGGGCCATTAAGACTTCTGATTTTTCTTCCTGGTTCTGAAAGTAGAGTGCACAGTCTTGAGTTTTAAGTACTGATTACAGTCAAGCTACAGAGGTCCTTGGATTTAATCGTTTCTCAGGACAGTGTGGATGTGAGAGAGCTGATTCTGTTTATTAACGTTGTGAGCCCACATCTGTCATATGTGACCTCATACAACCTTCCAATTAACTTTCTTTTAAGTAGAAAATACAGATGCTTGGCTCTTTGGATGTGGGATCTTTCAGGAATGGGGCAGATAATCGACTTTTTGGCACAGTTGGCTAGGAAGAGAGAAAAGAAAAGTTACATCCAAAAATATTTGTGTTACTTTTGCTGAAATAAGAAATGGAAAGAAATCACGTCACCCAATATAAGATGTTGTACAGGGCTTGAACAGTGTTGTAGTTTCATTCATGAGCACAGGGGAGCAGGGCTGCACTCTGTCCTGTGCCCCTGGGGTTTTGAATTCATGTCCTCTGCCTCCCGTGAGAGAGCACTGCCCTACTGCATGGTAGGGTGTTTTGGGGAGGGTTCTCAGTCTTTTGCTTTGCTACTGTTTTATTTCAACTAATTAAGCCATCACTACTCCAGAATGCAAATGGTAACTATGAGGCAAAGGGAGCACTCTTGCAAGAACTGAGTTCTTTGTATTAAATGAAGCTGTTTCAGCAGGAGCCTTTGGGAAAACTTTCTTCAGCAGAGTACTTTGTAACCTGGTGGCTTTGGCACTAAGCTGAGAACTGAGTGCTTTCTTTTGACTGATTTCTTTCAGGTCTTCTATGATTTAACATGCGTTTCCTAATTACTGTGTTGTCAATTCCTTGGAAGTGGGAATCCCTTGAACCCTCATGATGTAGCACTTCCACATTAAAAAATACTTAAATATTCACTAAGAATGAAGAGCAAGCAAGTGAAAATGATCTTCTAGTTTGGTAGATGGCCGCTTATCCCTCAGATGGTAGGTACATCTATGTCTGCAATGATTATTTGTTTATACCAGAAGGACAGTGTTAACAGGATTGATATGTCCCTCTTTCCAGCCACCCCAAGCAGGGGCATCTTGGAGAGGGGTGTGATGTATTTCCCTCCTCTAACTGAAGCAGGGCAGAACTTGGGTTGTGTGGAGAGCCCTAATCCTTGAATTGTTGGACAAAGGATGTAGGAAGGCAGAAAAACTGCTTCTGCAGATTTGTGACTCCAATCATGGAACCGCTTTTTAGTGTAGAAAGGGAAATTACGCCCTTGAGATTTTTACCCGTGGGGGTGGGCAACCAGGTATAATTGAGCTGTCTGTGTGTCACTTTATTTCTGTATTTCACCGTATGGATGACATCTGGAGGCTCTCCTTCCACGCCATCCTCAGGTGACCAGGCTGGTGGATTCTTACAGGATTAGGCAAATCTAAAAATAGTTTTACTGGTGGATAAAGAACAATATTTTGGTCCTTCAAAGTTATTCTTCTGTTCTTACCTAGTTGTCTGTGAGTTAGTAGCCAATACAAGGACTGTGAAGCCAGTGCTTTGCTTAGTGACGATGTTAACAGGAAACGTCCACGTGCTGTAACTGGGACGTGGCTTGAGCATACAAACAGACTTAACTCTACCACTGGGATTTTCTGAGTAGTGCTGATTTGCACTCAGATTGCTTGTTGACACTTGGCTGAGTGTATCCAAATGTGTATCATCTCTGACAGGGATGATACAACATGTCCCAGTCTGACTTAAAGGCTGATTGTCTTTTCTTTGGTAATAAACTAGTTCCTTTGTAATGGAATGACACAATAACATGATATTTGTGTGTCAGCTTATTTAAGGCATACCTTTATGTGCTTATTAAAAAAAAAAACAAACAAAGAGCAATGGAACAGTCACTGAAAGTGACATTGATAAGCAAATTATTTCTACCGTGAAAATTTCAAGGTGGCTTGTTTTTTTATCCTACCTAAATAAGAAAAATATTTCTGCTTCAGGCTCAAGATGCAGTAAACTAAAGCATTGTGCTAAGTTTTTTGGATAGTACTTGCACAGGAATTTCTGCTTAAAAGCAAGTTAAAAAAACAGACATTTTGCAATGGCATTAACATAAATAATCACTTATTAATTAGAGTATTATTTCATAAACAAGAAAAAATAGCTATTGGTTTTCATGTGTGCAACTCATTGGATATGATCTGTGACTCCATCTTGTACTTTCATGTCTTCTGAGAGACTCTGTGAAACCATCTGCCAGGACAGGCATAAGAAATGAAAACATGAAAAGCATCATGTCATCCATGTTTGGTAAAGATTTTGTAAATTTTGGAAGATTTTGTAAATTGGTGTCCTAGGAAGTTATTATAAGACCATGTGTTTGGTAAGTCAGTTCTTGACATTTAACATTCATATGAGCAAGGTACTATATTTTGCCTCTTAGAGAATACAGTTTCTCAATACAGTATCGTAGGCATGAAAATTGTGAACCATAAAATACTTGTCAAATGCTAATTTTAGCTTTCCTAAACTGCCGTATCACTATCCCTATTATTAGAACTGTCTAACTGAAAATAAGAAGAAAAGGTGTTCTGTTATCTATATTTTTTTCCCCAAAAAAGCCTTTATTGTGTTTCCTCGCAATAGCTCTTTGTTTTCTAAATCATATATTTAAGAAAAAGAATAAGTAGATGAGGCTGGCTGAATTCCTTATAGGCTATTCTTGTGAACTGCCACGACAGGTATCCAGTTTCAGTTTTATTCTAATGTTTCACTTTTCAGTGCAGCAGAGGTTTAGAGATGTACAAAGGGTACACAACAGTTGCCTTATGTTAACCCTTTCTAAATGTTATTTGAGCTAATTCTCATAGAGCAAAAAGAAATGTAGTCTTTCTTACCTTTTGGCCCCAAAGCACTCAGTCTTTATTTGTTGATGTAATTCTATCTTTTTACTCTGTATTCTTAGTGTCACTCTTCATTTATTTCGTGCCTTTGAAGTTGCTTGGTATAATGCATCTCATATATATGGATGGTGTATATGCAGACATCTGATGTGAGAAAAATTATTTGGGCTTGGCATTTTTTGTTTTCCTGTTACTACTTCCGAGCCATAAGGAATTTGAGCAGGGGGTTTGGTTGGTTGGTGAATGCAGTGAGGGCTGACAACGCCAGAGAGGGGTTTGGTGCTGTGAAGCCGGGGGTGTTTCCAGGCACGTCCAGAGCAGGAGGGCTCTGCTAGGACTGGGCTTCATCTGATCTGGGTTTGGAGGTCTGGGCTGGGGATATCTTCCTTCAGCTAGTGTGGTGGGGGTTCCTGTACCATCAAGCATTAGGCATTTCTGTGTGGAAAAATTCATCTGACCTATTTTAGGTGACTATTTTAAGATAAGAAGAATTGTATCCTATAGAAAGCTTATTTCTCTCTATGAAGTATAAAGGGAGCCTCAGCTGGCTAGTATAGATGTAGATATCTCCTATGTGGAGATCTGTATTGCGTCAGCTAGAGCCTACCCTAGATGTCTGTGGGAATTTTAATGTAAAAAGCTGTAGTAACAATGCGTTTCCATCACCTCCGGCTTTCAGTGGGATTTCAGCAGACAGTCCAGAGAACTAACTCACCACCACTCCCACTTCCTCTTTATCGATTACAAAAAAATCCTTCTTTGGGTTCTCACGTCTAGCCAGAAAACCTGGAAACCAGGTTGGTAAAGCCATATTGTGTGCTGGGAACCAGGGTGGTGGCAGCACTGCAGCCAGGAGTGAAGACCGGAATTTCCTCCGTGCCACCCCCATGGGCATGCAGGCCACCCCTCACCTGAGCTGGTGAAGGGCTTGCTGCTGCCACATGGTGCATGGCCATGGCATGGGTATGCCTCCCCATTTATAGCTCTTTCATAGATGAAATTTTGTGATGCTGGGGAAACATATCCTGTTCTCTGGTCTTGCTTTTAACTCTTGTATAAGGAGAAAATTGTGAGGAGAACTATTCACACAGAGCTCAATTTCTTTCAAAATCACAAGGACTGTGAAATCGCATTACTATCACCAAGCCTTAATTTCAAAAGCCAAAGGAAGGATAGTTTAGATAGTCTTGACATAATTTTTAAAATTACATGTTCTTATATTTTCCTTTCAAAATTAATTTCAATTGAGATGATAGAGAGTTTTTAACTATATTACACATTAAAATTCAAAATAAAAAAAAGTCAAAATTTAAATTACTGTTTTTATGAAGATTAAACATTTCAGTCAACACAAAATGGATTATTTCCAGAATTCTCTTTCATGGAGAAATTCAATGTCTGGGATTTTCTGTTCCTAATAACATGAAAACCCCTTGCAAAATTCTTCACAAAATCACTTGCTCCTGTTCTGCACCTCCCTGCTCATGTCTCCCTAAGGATGTTTTGATTGTGTAAAATTCTACACAGATATATATTTTGTAATCTTTATTGTAAAAGTTTCATAAAATGCCTTTTTTCAGATTCTAAAAGGAAAATGGAGATCCATCAGAATAATCAGATTCTGGAAAAATTAGTGCATTTAAGTACACTTTGTTTAGGGGAAATTCAGTGCACGTTTTTATGCTGGTGTGTTGTATTTGAATGAATCCAAGTCTCTGGTGAATACTATTGATCTCAGAGCAATTTACATATTTTTTTTGGTGACTTGTACAGTCAGCCTCTAAAGAAGTACCACCAGTGATGTCTTCATTCTGTTGTCATTCTCAGACGCATCTTGCAATTTCCTTAGCTTTCACCATAAAGGAGTGATAAAAATGCAAGGACCTGTTTTGCTTCTGAAAGCAAGGAATTAAAAAAAAAAAAAGAATTGTTAAGTTCTGGATCATTTGCAGCTAGGCTAAAGTGTGGCAGCCTCACGAACTGCTCCGAGAATGGTGAACTGCTGGACAACTAATACAGTGTCAGGAGAAGTAAAACAGGGTTTCTTTCAAAGTAAGTAAGAGGTGGTCAGACCACTTGACTGAGTAGTTCCACTGAAAGATTAAACATTTTGGTTTTGCATCACAATTGAAGTTTATTCATTTTTTTGCATAGGCAATCTTTTAAAATAAAAATGTCTTTCACTTTCAGGTACCATTTAGGTACCTATCTATTTCAGATACCAACTGATACCATATTATTAGAAGCATTTTCTTGTTTGACACAGAGGCACAATAAATATTTTAAACATATAGAAGGAATCTGGAATAAAAAAGGAATGAAGCACTGTTCTCTGAGGCTGTTCATACCCGTTTTTTTCTGGTTATTCTCCAAATCTTTTATGTCCATCATAGTCAAAGTATTCAGTCCTGCTGTCCTTTTCCTCCATCCATGGCTCTTATCCTCATTTCCTGCTGCAAGGGTCTTCTTGTTCACAGTTAGCATATGCATTTTCAGGGCTCAGATCATTCCTGCTCCAGAGCTCCTTTCTCCTGCCCATGACCGCTGACTCTGAACGCCCTGTGATTTCTCATCTGCCCACAGTAAGCGGGAGAGGCAGGGATCCAAGAGAGAGGAGTCATCAACAGGAGGTTGATGAAATGTTGTGAAGAGGAAGTAGGCGTTTCACAGAGTTTTAAAAAGAGAAGGAACAGGAAAAGGTGTCGCCTCAGTATCTTATGAGCAATTTCCAAGCACAGGCATCCTTTAGGAGTGCATGGCTTAGTACCATCTAAAACATAAGATATTCAAAGACCCAAATGTTGTGAACAGAGTGCTGTATTTGAAGAAGTGGGGTTTGAAGCTGTAGTGAGGGACATTAACTCCAAAGGTATTTAGCAACAGGAAGAACACAGAAATGCATTTTTATTCACATTTTTGTCTCTAGCAAGCTTGTTGTTGGTGAGTGGATCCAGTACTGCTGCAGTACTTTATGGAGGGTATTTCATACATTGCAGGCTGGAATGGAAAAATTTCTGAAAATGATGTTAAATGCATTAAGAAAAATCATGAGGTTTTTGTGATTTTTCTCAGTTTTGTGATTAAATTATGTCCAATTAAATATTTGCTCTTTTTTACTATGAAAGTAGGGATGCTGAATTGCATTCACCATTTTGTTCCAATGATGTTCCAGTTCTGAACCAAGACTAATAGAAATAAGAATTCCTCAACACATAAGAAAACTCACATGAAGATCTGACAGGTAGCTGTAACTGGTTTATAATATTTATGTGATACCTATTAAATTATTAAATTTTACTGATGCAAGCAATCATGTAGGTAATTTTATTACAATGAGAATACTCTTGATCTGATTCTGATTTACACAAAGGACTCTTACTGAATCCTGAGAAGGTAAAGGTGCTTTATAAAGGTCTGATTGTTAAGTCTACGTAGCCATAAAACACAACCACTGCCAGAAGAATGAACTTCAGTGTAAATTTCTCTCCACAAAACTCGAAAAACAGTATTAGTAAAGTAAGACATTTAACCTGTGGAATCAGTAGAAATGCAATGATAAGATACAAAAGTCAGAAGGTTGTTCGTCTTAAGTTTGGTGTGCTAGTAGCTGCAGTCAAAGTGGTGCTGTAATACAGGCATGCTTTTAAGCTAAGGGAAGTGCCAAGCCTTTATCCTTGCGACTAAGGTCTATTTATTAAGAGGTCATATGGAGAACTTTCTATATGGGAAAACACAAGAGGAACTGGCAGGAATATCAGAAAACCTCTCCTTTGTAGCACAACCTACTTACCAAACAGCAGAGAAAACGGGATGACTGAAGAGCAAAATAAAACATTGTAGGCCTTGCAAGGGACCCTTGCATGTAGATATTGGTATATCAATAATAGTCTTAGCACAATAATCTTGGCAATGATGGGCATGGTGGTAAAGGTGTTAGGCCGAGTGTGGTGTGCTTATAACAAGAACTGCTAGTCCTTAATTTCTCATTTTTGTTGTTACTGCTGTCTGTCTTAACTTGGTCAAAACCTACCAGTGGATTAATTTGCGAAATATGGTAATCATGACTTCATTAGCCTGAACTCCCATGGACTACTTACTCTATCCATCAAGTGATTCCTATGTCAGGTTCAGCAGTCTCCCTCAGAACTGTAATTTATCTTTTGGAAAGAGGTGCCATTTTTATTCAGAGTCTTCCAAGGATGAAGAATTTACTGCATCTTTTGCAAAGTTGTACCAATGGGTAATTTCACATTATTTCTGGTTTAACTTTGCTGATTTCATATTTCAGTTGTAATATGTAATGCTGTGTCTGTTAGATTTAAGATCATACTGTCATCTCTGTAGAGCTGATTGTGGATCATGTTCTTTTCACCACTTTCTCTTGGCTGTGATAAACAGACAAAGTGCTTTTATTTTCTTGCTGCAAGGCAGGATTTCCAGGAGTTACATCATTCATTGAATTAGTTTTCTAGAGAGAGAACAGAAGAGTATCACCATTCTCCATTCCCCTACTTGACTCCTACTTCACCCTCATGCTTTAGAAACACGGTTCCCATTGCAATTGGCTCTGCTGTTCCTACTGCCGTGCTGAGGTCCAAAGAATCAGAGGGATACAAATCTTATATAGGAAAAAAGCCGTATTTATTTTTAAATTGTATATGAAGGTAAAAGTGTCTCTAGAAACTTTGACATGTCCTTGAGTTGTCAGCGCATAGAGAGCACTTACTCTGCCTTCTTGGAATAATGCTGAGATACAGGCTGTCTTCATAAAGCATTAGGAGTTTAAACTGTAATTGTTTCAGTCTGAATTTTCTTGATAGAGAACCACAGTATGACCTCTTCTGCTTGAGAGAAATTTGAAACCCATCTCCCTGATGACAAAAAAACTCATTAGCATGAGAAACTGAGGATATGTTTTTACAATGTTCCATATGTCAGTGGAAGTTTGTCACTCTTTATTTATAGAACATTACATACATAAATATGAAGTTTTCTCAACAAAAATTATATGAAAGACATGTTGCTTACTTTGACTTTAAGCTTACCTAAAAAGCCTGTATGTGTAAATGTGTGTACCTATGTAGGAAAAGGTGTGAGATTGTGGGTAGTTCTTAATAGAAAATCCAAATGACTGTTTTCTTCCTTCGGGTTTCATCTCTCCTGTATGAGAGCTCTTATGCTTTATAGACATTTCTTTAAATTTCTGGAAGAGAACTACTTTCAATAAAATTATCTAATTTGAATTGATGGTATTTCTAAAGCTCCCATTACTTTTTATTTAAACAACTACTTTCTAATACACTTAACTTGTAGGACTTTCTGCTTTGATAGTTATCGAGAATTCTCCCATTCTTACTTTTATCTAAGTACTGCTAGCTTAGCCTTATAAAGTTGTAAATACTTCCTCTCCCTTCTTAAGACCTGATCCATAACCAGGATCCATATGTATGGATAGAACCCAGCAAAGCTGACCTGAGATAAGTGATGACGGATACAAAGATGATGTCTGATTCATCATACCTATTTTTAGGTATGTGTGTCTGAGCTGATCAGCCTTTAAAGTCAAGACATTTAGAGGTCTGCTTTAGGATGAGATGAATCCTGTCCTAGAAGAATCTGTTTCTTACCACTGTCTATAAAACTAACCTAGAATATTTAGCATAACTGTCTAAATTTGGTCAAATGACTCACGCTATTTATCTCGGCATATAGATAGGGTTTTGTTGTTTGTACTGTTCAGATACATGAAGATCATTAGCCTGTTGACCAATTGCTTTGCAATTTGTGCGTTTATATTTTTTTCACACTTTCCTATTCATGGGTTGGTTGTCTCTTAATCCAGGGAATACCTTCAAGTCTGTGTGTATGGTAATGCAGTACCTGGCTACCACCTAGGTTTTTACATGAGAGACCATCCATTTACAGTTTGAGAATTAAACCTGCTAATGGAAATACATCTTTGTACCTGAGGGACTGTTACTTCTCAGCATCTGCCTGTGTTACCTAGTACGTGTTCTATTTACCTCCACTGTAGATTTCATGTTTCTCTAATTTTCTGCTTCCAGTGCTTCTTCTAGCACTGGGTTCAGATTTGTTTTTGTTATTGAATATCTTCATTTTGCAGGATGCTTTTGCTAATTAATGATTTTGCAGCTTCTAAAATTTAATCTCTTCTGTTATTTTCTAAACATATTTCTAAACTAAGTTCCTTGCTGTTATTTCCTTGTCTTTGTTAGTATTCTCAGTAGTATCCAGCTTAATAGCATCAGCAAATTTCCAGCAAATTAGCCAGTTGTTTATTCCTTCCATATAAACATTAAAATGTTAAACAGGACTGTTCTGACACTGATCCTTTGACAGTCTAATCATAATCACCTTTCCCAAACTTAGCAATTTGTTGTTTATCATCACTGCAGTACTTCAGCCACAGTTCAGACCATCCTGTCACACATATGTAATCATATGTAATTAACTTGGTGAGATAATATAAAATGATATGCTAAATTTCAAATATTCTAAGACAGCTCGAGTTTAGTTTTCAATTAAAATTTCCACTCAGTGGGCAGATGCATCAGGAAAGCAAATACATTAAAATCACACTGCAATGCATAACAAATGAAATGGAAAATAGTGGATACAATATTACAAACAGACATTAGATAAACCAGTGATACATCTCCACATAAGCTGTACTCCACTCCATCATAAATATGATTACAGGAGTAATAGAAGGGGTCCAGAGATGGGTGATGAGGCTGGTCAGAGGCCTGCAGATGCTTCAGTCAGAAGAGACGTGCACAACTGGGATACAATCGAATCCCCTTGCTGCCTGATTTGAAAGAGGAGGTCAATCCCAAGTATCACATTCCAGGAGAATTACTCAGCTGAGTTTCCCTAAAAAAAAATAAACCCACAAACTTTCTTTTTCTTTTTATTTTTTTTTGCTGTTGTATTTTACTTGGGTTAAATATTTATTGTCCCAGACATCACAAGCAGAACCCTGTGACTGTGGTTTCTGGCTTCAATGGAGTATCCACATAGATTCTTGGTATTACCTGTCTTGTGTGAGTGTTAGTTAGTCTACTTTTTGTATTGCCCAACGCATAATGCACAGGTCAGTCACACCCAGACAGTTCTGTCCTGTATCAGTTCCTCTAATTTGTTTGAACTGATAAATAAAATTGCTGCTTCCATTATTATTTCATGTAAACATTGCCCCAGATCATCGTTTCCTTCTTTTGACTCAGGATTGCCCAGACATGGCATTTTTAGGGCATAAGGAGATGTGGCAAAACTCTGGGTCTTCAATATGAAGCTGCCATCTTGGAGACTTTCCATAGCACACAAGAAAAAAACAAGTAGGAGAGAGCTCTGAAGTGAGTGCTGGCAGCAGTGGGGAAGGTGGTGTGATGAATGGTCAGGAAGCCACTCTCATTTAAAAATAGACTTGCAGTCTCTTGTGTGGTTACAGAGTAAAACTTGAAAAGGTAATAGGAAGGCATTCAGAAATCAAAAGGCAAATAAGCAGTAAAAATTTATTATGATTATGTTCAGTTTCTTGATATCTTGGAGCCTGACTCATGACTTTTGAATATCTGTAATGGATGATACTAGAAAAATATGAAAGAGATTCATAATGCATAGCAGTCAAGTAAGGAGCAGAGTAGCTGTCAGCCCATTTGCAGTTGAACTAAAATTCTTGTCTTTTTTCCTGTGCAGAGTAGATGTTTTCTTTGTATCCTTCTGTTTGACTTTGAAGAAATATACCTTGTTAACAACTTCAGACTTATCTTAGTGAATGTAGTTTATCTATCTGAAACTTTATTTTGGGTTTCTTCTTTATAATGGTAAGAGATTGAGCATGTATTTCTTTAGAGGCTTTTTAGTTTACCTCTGGTAACAGTGTGCAATTCATGTAGGTCTGATTGTGCTAAAGCAGAAATATGAGTTGAAATTGTGTGCATAATGGAGCAAGTAATTCATAAAGAAAGAATGAAGTTGGTCAGATAAGAGTCCTCAAAATTTCTGAAAACAAAATGTAGTGTAATAACACTTTATACTTAAACTTTGCTATAGTGAATGGATTTTATGGGTCAATAAAAATACAGAGACAGATTCTTAAATAGAAAAACAAATTAGAAATACTCTTTTTCAGTTCTAAAACATGTCACTTAGAACTTATCCCTCTAACTAAATATATTCCTCCTAAAGACTGAGAAGACTGGGCAGTGGTGTCCTTCAGAGGTCGAGCAACACTGCAGCTGCTTTTGTGTAATGCCTATATTATGGATCTGGAGGATGGGATAGAGTGCACTCTTAGCAAGTTTGTCGATGACACCAGACTGGACGAGTGGTTGATGACTGGAGGCAGGGCTCTATACAGAGGGAACTCAACAAGACTGGGTTGAAAGGAACCAGACTGGGGCTCTTGGGTATAAGACATTGACATAATGGCATGAGTCCAGCAGAGGATTACCAAGATGATTAAGTGGTTTAGAGCACACAATGTACAAAATTTAGTTTAAAATTTTGTTTTGAAATACTATATGTAAGGGAAGGCAAACAGATGATACCTGGTGAATCACTAGTATGAAGGCAAAGTGCAACTACTATATTGAGCTATCATCTGTTCATCTCATGGGCAACTTGTGCCACTCTCATGTCTGCTGGAGGGACAACACAGAAGGGCACAAGCAGCTCAGGATGTTTCTGGAGGGCATTGGTGATAACTTTCTAACAACACAAGTGATCAAGGAGCTCATAAGCTGATGAAATATGGGCTAGTGAAGTGGACAGTGAGGTGGACTAAAAGCTGTCTGAACTGGCAGGCTTAAAGCATAGTGATCAGCGGCACAAAGTCTAGCTGGAGATCAGTCACTAGCGGTGTACTCCAGGCATCAGTACTGGGGCCAGTATTGCTTAACCTCTTAAAGATTAGGATGACGGGGCAGACTGTACCTTCGGCAGGTTTGCAGATGATACAAAATGGGGAGAAATAGCTGACATGCCAGGTTGGTGTGCTGCCATTCAGAGGGACCTCGACAGGCTGGAGAAATGGGGAGATGGAAACCTTATGAAGTTCAGCAAAGGGAAGTGCAAAGTCCTACAGCCAGGGAGCAATCACACCAGTACATGCTGGGGCTGACCAGCTGGAAAGCAGCTTTCCAGAAGGCCTTTAGGGGTCCTGATGGACAACAAGCTTACCATGAGCCAGCAATGTGCCCTGGCAGCAGAGGCGGCCAACAGCCTCCTGGGCTGGCTGCATTATGATGAGTTTTGCCAACAGGTCGAGGGAGGTGATCCTTGTCTACTCAGCATTGGTAAGGCCACATCTGGAGTGCCAGTTCTGGCCACCTTGCTACAACAGAGATATGGACTTACTGGACCAAGTCCAGCCAACAGCTACAAGGTTGATGAGCATCTTTCATATGAGGAGAGGCTGAGGGAGCTGGGATTATTTAGCCTGGAGAAGAGAAGGGTCAAGGGGAAACCTATCGATGTTTATAAACATCTGATGGGAGTGTGTACAGAAGAAACAGCTAGACTCTTCTCATTTGTGCCCATTGAGAAAACAAGAGGCAATGGGCATAAACCGAAACACAGAAAATTCAATCTGAATATAAGGATCTTTTTTTTTACTGTGAGGGTGGTTGAACACTGGAACAGGCTGCCCAGAGATGTTGTGTACTCAAAACAGAACTGGACACAGTCCTAGACAACTTGCTTTATCTGACCCTGCTTTGAGCATGGGTGTTGGACTGGATGATCCCCATAGGTTGCTTTCAAACTCATCCATTCTGTGGTTCTGTGATTCTGTGATTGTCTGGCAAGATGACCTAAGTTGAGCCTGAGTAGGAAGCATTGAAGGAATTTCAGGAATATCTGGGTATCTGAAGTATTGGCAGACTGATAATATCCTGCTTTGTCCATCGTGAAAACCAATGTATAAGTGTGAGGTTACTGGTATTTACTGTTTAATAGGAAACCTGAAAGATAATTGGAATTGGTAAAGATTGAGCATTTCACTTAACCGTGTTAAAGAGTCGAAGTTACACGTTACCCCCCTCCCTTTCCAGCTTAAAATTTGCAGTCTTAGTAACGCGAAATAGTAGAGCTTAAAAAAAACCCAACACCTAAACAAATGGCAAGACAAGGAACGAAAGAGCATACTACAGTG
Source organism: Morus bassanus (assembly GCA_031468815.1). NCBI lineage: Eukaryota > Metazoa > Chordata > Aves > Suliformes > Sulidae > Morus > Morus bassanus. The sequence continues at coordinate 100,478,177 of CM062567.1, forward strand.
AATACAAGGATGGATATTGCATTCTTATAATCCATACATATTTTGAATTCTGTAGGAGCAGTAGAAATGAAAATGGATTGATGTTAATCAGTTATGAGCAAACCTGCATTTTTCCATAAATATTTTGCAAAAGCACAGTGAAGTAAATGAGTGAATTGTTTACGCTCCTGCACTCTGTGTTGCAACAGTCATTTGGCAGATAAACAAGTTCTTTTAATAATGAACAGGTGGATGAAAAGTTCTCCCCAACAAAGCAAACAACTGGAGAACAGTTCTCTGTTTCGGTATGCTGTTAATTCCTGTCAGAGAATTAATTTTTTTGCAACTTTTACAAGTCACTAAACATCGTAACATAGCTGGAACCAGTCAGCAATTGGGTTCATCTATTGTATTCAACCTGACTCAAATGTCAGTCTATATGTAAGATTAACGTCGGTAGAACCACAGTTACTCATCAAGAGGCTCCAAATGTTTTTAGGGCGGAATTTTTTAGATACATCAGGGGAAAAAAAAATGGAAGAATCTTTATTATTTGAAAACAAGATATTTTATAGAAATTGAAAAAAAAGAACTTTTCTGGTTATTATGAAAGAGTCTCCAGTCTGGAAATCAGGGTTGTTTTCAATCTCTTACCTTAAATACATCAAAATCTTATAAGAAGTTGTCATCTGATAAGAACAAAGACCTATAACAAAATTCATTTAAATCTGAAGAGTGCTTGAGAAATGGTCATATGAAGGACCCACTATTTTTTTCTTTGCTTATGTCTTTTACGACTCATTTATGCTGCTTTTTCTCAGTTCTTCAATGTTGTACAGCTCATTCACTGAAGATCTCCATTTCTTCCTGTCTTACAATGCATGAATTCACATATTAACATCTGGCAAATTCTGCCAGATGTCACTGAAATTGTTTCTTATCTTCAGTGCTGGAGATATTATCTCAGCTTCAGATACACAGGAGGTTTGTGATTGCTGTGATGTTCTGTCCTGCTGCTTCTATATTCTCCACACACAGGGCTTTCTGTGGGGGAGCTGCCAAAGGAAGGGAAATGCCAGGGGTATAAATGTACTTGCTGCATCATACAGAACAAACAGCCCCACATTCCCTCTCCTTTTTCATTGTGAAACAGCTAGGAATAAGATTAAAAACTGCAGAACAGATCTTTCAACCTGTGGAATTTAAACTATTAAATATAGTGCGTTTTTATTGTGCCAGGAGTAGCAAAATGTGGAACTTATCAAATCAGTTCATTTGTAGATCATTAAAAAAGAATCCACAGCAGGGGGCCACACTGTTACCTGTTTAGAGGGTGATCATCTTTTCTGCACCTCCTCCTGTTCCTTTTGCTTCTGGCAGCAACCCCCTGTGTTCTCACTCTGCTCAAGACTGGACATCCTTACATTTCACTGTATCTGCTTAATTGTTCTGTCACCTGGTTCTTGCTTTCCTTCTCTACACCTTTTCTTTCGCACACAGTGCCATTTCACTTTGCCCTTGCAATTAGCCAAATGATTATCTATAAGGTTTTATATTCTGTTCATAGAAATAATACCAGGAAATTAGCTTGCTACTTAAACAGCCCCACTGCCCCGCAACAGCCTGCTGAATCAGTCACTTGAAATATTACTGGAAATGTTGATTGCTCTACTGTTCCTAAATGAAATACAAATTTATGTATTTTATCTTCTTGTGACGATGGTAGTCTTAAATTATACTTTTGAGCATACTTTATTTTACTGTAGTTTGTTTTGGGGAAATGGCTTTCACACATAAATCACATCATTGTTCCTCCAGCCAGCCTCACTGGGAGGCATAAACTAGATATTGTAAGGTAGCATTGTAAATATTAGAAGATATGGCGTCACTAAAATTAGAGGTGGAAGGAAACTGTTTTGCTGCAGTAGCGATCAGGTAGTGACCTCCTAGTTGAGGATATTCTGAAAATACATTTTTGTGCTTACCACTCAGGAATATGGTTATTCAGATCCTTACGCTTAATCATCTCATAGAAATTACATGGAGATGTAGCATATTCCATGTGTAACAGACTGCAAAATGTTACCTCTTTGCTGCTGATAGAGGATTCAGAGTTAATATTTGGCATAAAAATGCCAAAGGAAGTGGCTGATCTTTCAGTCAAAGGACACATAATTTTTGGCAGCAGGTGGCTGATTCTGGATGATCATGTGTTAGAGTTATACCAGGGACTTAAAAATTACCAGTCAGCCAAATAAGTAAACAAATAAAACAGATGTTGTTATGAAATCATCTTCAAGCACTTAGATTTTATAAAATATGAGGTGGAAAAAAAAAAGCAAAGTCATTGTGAAAGGCTTACATGTGCCTTTGTGAAGAGAGGAAAACTGAGAAGGAGCATTTTTGTGTAATACCAACAGAAAGTAGAGTTAACATACAGAGTTAATCCTGGGAGCTACTGCACACATTTAACACAGCAGCAGTTCTGCAGGGATTCAGGCAAACAAAAGTGGCATCAGTGCTTTTGTGGTAAGTTTTCATGTCCCACAGATTTTTCTCAAATTGCAGTAGCATCATTGTTGTTCAGAAAGCCATGTGATCTTTGACTGGTATAGGAATAAAACATGTAGTCTAGCTGCTCTGCAGATCCGATACGAGAAAAAAAAAAAAAGGAGAACGGATACTTTGATGTATGCAGCATGGTGTCAGAAAAGACATAAAATATATATACAACCTTAGACTTTGCAATCTCCATTTCAGTCTTCTTGGCAGATTTGGAAGGTAGACAATATGCTCCCTGTTTATATTTTTTCAAGCTCCATGATTTATGTATATTTAATAGCTCACTACTATCAGAAGGTTATCAAACCTAATGTACTTATTTTTTTTCTTGCCTTGGGAGTCATAAATTGGGGATGGAAGAAGGGGAGAGCAAATTAATTGGTCTTTCTGCAATCTGAAAGAATGTTGCCTACTATCCGTTTGTACCCTGCAAGGCAAAAACATTCCCTCACCAGACAGAATCTGGTCTCCATGGTCTATTGAGCAGATAGATCTATCAAACAGTTTTTCTTTATTTATTGGGAAAGATGCTAAATATTTCTGATTTAAATCTGTACTCTAAATCTATATGCTGATTCTGATATGCCTAGAATAGGTGTTGTCTGTGAAATACATTAGCACAAAGCAGACAACATAGCTTGTCAATCACACTGATATGCATGTTAATCACTACTTTCCTAGATTCCTTGTCATCCACAAGAAATGCCTTGATGGCATTGGGACCAGCGGCATCAACACCAGTCCAACATCCAACTCAACATGCTGTCAAAAACCCTTCTCATCTTCCTGCAGCTCTTGCTCCAAACACTCCTTCCCCTTCCCCCCACACAACAAGATCCTGATGTGAGATCACAGGACAAGACCAGGCATCTGCGCATCAGGTCAAGAGGAGATGTAGGAGAGGCATCAGGTATGAACAACCCTCCTGCGATAAATCCCCCTTTTAATAACTGACATTTTTATGTGCCACGTTCATCATAGATGGGTTAGCTGCCATGGCTGAACAGACTCAAAGTATATCTGAACTGTGCCTGAGAGCTGGCTGGCTCCACCAGGAAAGCGACTCCAGGGTACAGATCTTGCACTTCATTACTCTGAGCGGAGGCCAAATGCAGCAGTTAATGTGATGGTATGGAGGGGGTGTTCCTGTCCCACTGGCATGGAGATGAACAGAGACCTTATTGCTACCAGAGACGGATATGTCACAGTGGGGCACAAGGCGCAGTTGCCTTCTGCTCTACCTCGCAATTGCTTTAAATGCCCTCGTAATCATCTGCTCTGCAGGACTCTTTCACTTCTGTTGACTAATACATTTCCTCACCTTCTTTCTTTCTGCAAAATAAGCCTTCAAGTCCATCTGTAGGCTGCTGAAAGAACATCAGTTTCATCCTCTGGAAAAAAAAATACAGGAGGTGTCACTTGAATATTTTTCCTTATTTAATCAGATACAGTAATGCAACAGCATTAACCCAGTGAAGCATAATTTAATAATAACTTACATTCTGTAGTGGTTTTGATCCAGCTGTCTGAAAACACTTTAAAACATTAATACATTAAATTTAACACTGTCCCTCTTGTGAAGTAGGTAGGCATTATAGCCTTAATTTTACAGATGAGAAAACACAGGCGCAGAGAATTTAAATGCCTTGCCCAAGGTCAAATGAGAGATTCCTGCTAGAACTCAGAAACTGGGAAAAGGAAGGAACAGTGTGCTTCCATTAGCACCGCAGTAATCTCTCCAGCTGCTAGCTTTTTATGGAACAAAATCTGTGCATCAGTGACATCTACATACATTAACGAATGTATTTGTTTATCTTCATAGGTGTTACAAGACAGTAGTATAAATGACTTCATGATCAACAACATGCTTTTAAATTGAGAGAATGCATCAGAGTGAGGAGTAGACCAAAGATGGCATTTTGACCAGCAAGTTTGTTCCCTTTTTTCAGTGTTATACCCTAATCATCTATAACATTATTATTTTTTCTTGTTTCTTTCATACCATTGTTGTTTTTGAGAAATAAATGCACTAATAAATAAGCGCGTAACCCTTGCAGTGGCTGACACAGGTTAATACAAGTTTGGACTGCTGCCTCTGGAGATGAACGCAAAACCAGTTCTTGGGCATTCCTGCAGTGGTGTTAAAAGGAAAACAAACCATAGGGAGGTACAAAGTTGAGACAAAAGCATGATTACAAAAGGCTGTCATGGCTTTGGGGGTTTGCCCTAAGAAAGAAGAAGGTCTGGAGCGCTGTTAGGGGCTGCTTTGCAACAACAGGGTCCTCTGAGATGTGCCTGAGTAGGTCTGGAAATGTTAGGCAGGATAGCGGATGTGTAAAAGCGAACTTTCCAGGGTAAATGCAGATTAAGCACACCAGTCAAGGAAAAGCCATGCCACGGGTCTAATGATTTGAAAGAGCCTAAAGAAGGGTTTCGCCATAGTATTTAGAAGTAGTGCTGATGGGTCTGTGGAGAGATGTTATACCTAGGTTTCTGAAGAAGGCTGATAACAGCAACATCAGACACTGTGGGCTGAGAAGTGAGTGACCTGCCCAAGTAGCCAAGTCACAGCAGAGGCAGATTGTCACACAGCAAGAAGGCAGGACATGGAGAAAAAAATTATGATGCCAGTCTCAGGATAGTGGGTAATAAATGATCCTTGTCTCTATGTTGTCTATTTCTAATCTTACAGTATCCTTTAGCTCTGCCTCTTGCAGTGTGTTGGGATGGTACCTTTCTGACTATGGCTACTTGGGCAGACGCAAGAATGGGTTTCAAGCCACTTTACTCTGTAAACCTAAGCACTTTTCTTCAGAAGAGTGGGTAAAGTCTCCATGCAAAACAGATCTTAAATAAAGTTTATTTAACAGTAATGAGGACTGAAAACAAAAATTTTTATTTTAGTGTATTTTAGGTTTATGTGTGAGAAAGTTACAGTAAAAAAACGGCTTATATAGTCCACAGAACTGAAGTCAGTTTTCCATTTCTTTAGTGCTATATTCTCCCCATTGCATAGGATAGAGCGTGTATGGGTAATCTAACTTCTGTTCTCCCTGGGGCCAGACAAGTGATGTTCTCCTAAAGAGATTTTCTTTGTGGCTCTGGAAAATCACTTTCTTCTCTTCAGCTGTTCCATCTTGTTATATGGATGCATATATCCTAGAAGCACTTGCAAATTTCTGATTTTCCTCCCCTCCTTTTCCTGTAATCAGTTGCCGCCAGCCACTTCCATAAGTGTATATTGGCTTGTTGTCAATTTGCCCAGCTTAATCTATGTAAATACATATAAATGCTTTTATCTCCACTCTCTTTTCCTTCCCACTTAATTTCTTCTGAGATTCTCTTCATCTACTCTGATTTATGTTGCATGCAACTCTGTTCCTAAGTTTTGAATAGATACATGCACTTATCCTGTACATCTTTGCTGCTACCTGATACCTGCAAATTCCATGTCTTTCAAGCAGTGCCTGTTGCATTCATTTGCCCCTGAAGAGAGGTTTTAGATCTTTTTAGGGATCATGAGCAAAACCCTTTGTCAAGCAGAAAATTTTCCCTTGTTGATTTTCCCTTGTTCTCTGTGGAGAAGAGGACCAGAACAAGATAATACTCAAATAGAAAATATGGTCTGACTGCATATGCAGCAGTCATGGTTCTTGCTTCCCAGCTGCGAGTAGCAAACTCCCAGCTCCTCAAGCCAAAAGTCAAAGGCTCTGTTTCTGTCCAGAAAAGTCCAAGCTGTGGGCTAGCAGAGGTGGGGGAGCTGGAAAGGAGTGACGATCCCAAGTTAGGACCTAGGGTAAGTTTCTAGTTATTGTTTACTCTTCTTTGGCATATTTTTTCATAGCTGTTCCCATTTGTTAGTCTATCATGTGATGCTCCACAAATATCATTTTTCCACAGTCCATCTCACTGTTCTTAGTTGTGTAAAAACAGCTCAGGCCAGGGCCTCCTTCCCTGAACCTTTCTTCCTTCTCAGCTCCAAATCCCTGGTGGAACAGAGAAACAGGAGACCTTCCTTCTCTGTCCATGTAGCTAATGCATACTCTGTCCCAAACAGACCTTATTCAAGGGGTTGCTTTGTGTTGCTGCTCCTGAACAGTGCTTCATAATGTCTTGGACTTAGGAGTAGCATGTGTCCTCGTGGTGTTACTGAGGAATGAACAGTGAGAAACACTGGTTAAAACAAAGCAAAACGAAAACCTGCTGAAATCAGCAAGAAAGAAAAAAGGCCTTGCCTCTTGCCTCATTGAAAGAGGCAACTGTTTGCTTCCTGCTGAAGGTTTATGTTTTATGTAGACTGATGCATGACATGAGTGTGATTCATATGCTGTGCTAGTCAATGATGGAGGAACTGGAGCCCCAAGCCCAAGGTGGGTTTTTTTGGTGTGAAACAGTAAATTATATTTTACGATCTGATCTGCATAGATGGGCTTAATCTGTATTGATTTTTATATACAGATCTACACAGCAAAGGACACTTCTTTTCCTCAGTACTACATCACCTTTTAGAGTCCTACATCTCCACAGAAATGGCTTTTATCATGGAAAGTGTTATGCAAATGAAAAATCCAGAGGGTTGCCAGATAATTTCTCAGAAGTCCCAGTGTTTCTTTACCCATAAAACTAAAGTAATGAGCAGAAAGTAGATATGGCAGCCAGAGTTTTATGCAGAGGCGTTTGCTGTATTGTTCTCGTGAATTTTTTTCATCATTTATAATGCACTTATTGGTGTATTGTCTTCTCACTCATATGTTGATATGTCAGAGTATATAATAATAGTATAGTATATACCATATATAGTGTACTATATTGTAGCGTTTATTATAAAATAAAAGAATAGTAATATAAAATAATAGTGTCAGAGATGGCATCAGACCTTAAAGCATCTTTAAGGAACTGGTTTAGAGTGTTTTTTCTTCCTGGATATATACATGAGCTAATAAAGAAAGATGGCTCAAAGGTGGTTATGATTCTATTTTTGACCAGAATTAGGTTTCCTTTTGTATGCTGTTGCAGTGCTGTAGTTTGAAGCAGGTATCTAAAATGTCGTAATTTTAAAGACAGAAGTTAGAGAACCAAAACTGGAGTTTATTTACCACTAAGGGGAAACTACTACTAATTTCACAGTCACTCAAGGGTGAGCTGATGATGGAAGGAGAATGGGAAGGACATGGGTAATCACTTGGTTATCAGAAAGGATGTATTGTCCAGACCAAAAACTCTGGAAAACAGAAGGCAAGTCTGACAGTATCAGCAGCGTCCAAAAGTGTCTGCCTCATTGTGCCTTCTTAAAAGTTAAAATCTTTCCAGGAACACTTTATACCTACTCCTGCTCTTGGGGGCAGTGGGGTTCTCCTTTGTAGTTTCTTTGCGCAGCTTCCTTCAGGTCTGTTTTGGAGACTGAACCTGAATCATTTGGCATCAGAAGTATAAGCTCACTGAGTTGCTAGAAGAGCAATTACATCAGCAGGTTGGAGTGCTAGGCTCTTGCACCAATTCATCTGCCAGTAATAGAAAACTTGACCATTATCTTTCTATTTTAGGAATGTCCAGGATGTCTCTTCTGAGAATGTAGGTTTTGATTTTGACCTGAGAATATTTTCTGAGCGGTTCGGTGAGGTTTTAAAATTGAAGTGTTTTCGGTCAAGCTCTTTGCCAAAGGGAAATCTTTTCCCCAGTTGCTCTCTGCTGTTTTGGGAGCAATTTCAGTGCAAGCAAGGTGTACTGTGGGCAGAAATTGTCCTTTCCACAGGCTGCTGTTCAGTAGTCGTTTGCTGGCTACTGGCAAAGAATGCAGAGAGTCCAGTCACACAGAGGATGTGGAAATAGAGCTGGTTTTCAATATTTTTTTTCATCCTGCTATTTCGGTTTAATGCAACTTTAATTTTAATGAATGTGTAAGAAAGACAAATTCTTTTATAAAGTGGAAATTATGATAAAACTTAGATCAGAGGTTTTGGCAGACATTGTAGCATAATGAAACCTCACAGATTCATTATGTCCTATGCCCTGTTCTTAAGGCACACATTATTTAACAACAATAACAATCCTTGTGCTGCTTTTTTTTTTAAATTGACCTATTAATAACAATTTCATTATATGTTACCAGATTCAGGCATAATTTTATATTTGCACAGACTGTTAAAGTCCATGTACCCTTTTGCTTTCAAGATGGATGATTTAAAACACAAAATTTAGTGTGTTTGCTCAGGGAATGTGAAATGTAAAATGTAATGTTTGACAATTAAGAGAATACTGTCACAAAATTAAACAATAATCATTACAAATGCAATAGGAAATGTGATGATTCAAAACATTCTCCTCTTCTTGCAGAAAGACCGATGATCCTGCATAGGAAACCACGTAAAAAGAATCTTTGTATGAAGGAATTTGTTCCACATAACCATATTTTACTTTTCCCCTGACAAGTTCTTTGAAGATGCCTATTTTAACGGCTGTTGAAAATCTACTGAAGATCTGGAAGATAATCAGCATTAACAAACTTGCCTCCTTTGTAGTTTTGTAGGATTGTCAAATACAATCTTAATTTGCCACAGGCATTGTATGTTTATTAAAAGTGACATTTTCTCATTTTCCTCCAAGCAGATGGCTCATATGTGCAAAGAAAACTAAGTTAGAGGACAAAGACTGTATGTAATGCCTTAATACTCCTCAATTGCAATGTTTCTGAATTTTCTTAAAGTGAAGACGTGAAACAGACTCTTACAATTGCTACCTGTGTGGCAAAAGTTTTTAATTAAAACATTTACAACATGAACTGCCTGCATAATTCTTGGGTAACTAATTTTCAGATTGAGCACTTCATCTGTGTGTGTATGTAGGTATATACATATACATGCTTACAAATTTCCCACACGCTTGACAGTATTTTTTTCCCAAAAAACCACATTTGCTAACCACAGAATGGGTTAAGTTTATGTTATAGCCTATTTCTGTCTTATTATTAAGACCAGATGTAATGTATATTAAGCTTGATCATTTTATCCTGGACATTTGCTTTACAAATTTAATTTAATACAGATAGGCTTTTTTGAGCTACACTATGTAAAATCTTATGTATGCACAAGAGGAATTAGTGAGATTAGTGTCTGTGAGCACTCTGCAGGGGATTCAACATACAGCAATAATTTGGGTCACAATGCCTTATAAAGTCAATGGTAGTAAGAATTTTTAGCATAAATTTAAGCTGATGCATCATTCCAGCAAGCAAAACTTTTTTAACTTTTGATCCAGTAAGTATTGCCTGTAGATCATAAATGCTTAGTTAACACGTCCTTCTGGAAAATCTGTTCATCAGTCTGGGAAGAGTTTGCCAAAAGTGCATATAGCCAGATTAGCCTCTTACATGTATGGCTAAGCATAAACAAGGGACTTAAAGCTAGCCTGCAGGTCATGCATCAGAGCTAAGAGGTTCAAATACAAGAGCTTAATTTCTTTGCTTCTTTCCTAACTAATCTCATGTTGTACACACATCAGGTGCGTAAGTCTAAGGAATATTAGGAGTATTGAAAATTAGTTTTTTCTTTGGATATCTTCAAGTGAATAACAGCAAAATTGATCAGAAAATTTAATTTCTTGGTAAAACTGTGAGTAGTGCATAAGCTTTTTGCAGAATCAAGAACTCGCTCCTTTGGTTTTCATACATTCATTTGAATGCTTTATTTGCTTCAGAAGGATTAATCTTAATAGCTTTAAAAATGAAAGCCTAAAACTAGCAGGAATTGTTGGCTTAGGACCTACAACAGGGAATTAGTGGCTTCCCACTCACTACTAATGAGTGGATTTTTTTTAAGCTCTGTTTATTTATAAGCACTGTTGAATACAAATTCTTTTTAAACAAGTTATTTTAGGGAACCTGCTCTGCTTGACTTTAAAAAATATTCAACAACCATATTAACAAAATGCCATTTGCCCAAATGGCAGCATAACTTCATCTCACATTAAAAAAAAATGCAGCATGCTTAGAGAAGAAAATATCTAGATTATTAGTAACTATGGACTTCTGAAAAGTTACCTCCAAAAATGAATCTTTTCTTAGCATCAGGTACTTTTTGGGCAACCTAAGATACAAGTACATACTATCATGCATTGTTATTCTGTATCCAATATACTACATAAACACTCCAGAAAATTCATGTTTAAAATGGTCAGTGAAGTGATGTGCTGATATTGAAGATGGCATGCCTTAAGAATATTAGGGAAAAAAAAAAAAAAATTTGGTTATTTGGGATAGTATAAGTGTTCCTCTGTAAAAGCTTCCTCTAATTCACGGGTGTTATTCCCTCTTCATGCTGGCAAAACCAAAACAAATTTAAACAGAATAAAACCAGAGTGATAGTGGGGTGAATCAGATCCTGTATTTTAATATATGAAGACAGAAGTAAAAAATTTTTTTGTTTCTTGACCTTTGGGTATTGACCACTAACATTGTTACTATAGGGTTTTTTCCAGATTTCCTATTTTGAGTCCACAATGTGTAAGAGAAAACTATTTAGCTAAGCCTAAGGGATTTTTTTTTGTTCTTCCACAACCTCAGGTTTTGTTTTAAAATTTCACTGTTTGTCACTGTTACGAATTGAAATTTTCTTTTTCCTGTAATGTTTTCATCTTCTTGACTTCATGCTTTTTCCCTCTTCATGTTCTTCTGCTTTTATATTTTCAATTATGATGTTCTTTTCCACCGTTTTTGTTCTTGTGCTATAACACTGGCACATGCTGTTTCTGACATGCAGCGTGCTATGATGACCATTTCTGGGTAGCTCTGGTCAGCGTGGATGCTCCAGGCTAACACATGAGTCTCAGGTGAACTCAGTTAAGCTGAACCCCAAGCAGCCAGCCACTTTGCTTGCCCCTTTTGTGGATGTGCTTTGGTATTGGGCTGGTGTTCTTAAATAAGGGTTGCCTGCATATTCTTTCTTTACATACCTAACAATCCTGAAAAATAAATTACTTTTCACCAGGAAGCAGAACTGCAGAGCTTTGGCCATCTGCTGCTGCTTAGCAGGGGAGTGATTCTGGTCCTGGAACAGCATACCAGAAAGGTCAACTAGTTTTATTTGCTCAAATTACTCCATTGACAGGTTGACCTGTAATTGTCTTCTTTCACTGTAACAAATTAAAACTCAGTTACAGTGGGTAATGATTTGCTCCATTATCTGTAAGATGGAGGTGGGATAATTTACTGCATTCCTGTTCTGTACTAGAATTGCCTATCGGATTAATTTGGGGAAAAAAATGACACTGTGATAAAACGTAGCATTAAGTGGATTGTACTCTAGCTCCTGCATCATCCAAGTGGATATCTCATTTTGCATTTCTGAAGTGATGTATACAATAAAAAGTGTCCCCATTGGTGTTTTTGCTAAAATATGAATCCCTATGCACACACAGAAGAGCTGAACGTTGTTTGGCACTGGCAAAGGTGTATCTTGGGGAGCTAAGGCTCCAGTTCATTACGGGAAATATATAGAATAATTACATATATAACATATTAGTTATGTATTATATATTTACTATATAAACATTTTTTTAAAGTTTTAATTAGTGCATGCTACCAGAAAATACTGAAAGGTGTTGCTGCCTGACGAGGAAGAGAACGTCATGCTTGTCATGGAAGTGATTTAGGTTAAAGTTGCAATATTTATAAAACCAATATATAGAAATGTATGGAAAAGGAACCATTTACGCGCAACATGCAATTGTGTGAGGATCTGCAAATGTAGCACTGATTTTTTTCCTTGTTTGTCCCTTGGCACTTTCCAGCTGAATTGCTATGTATCAGACTCCAACATTATGTCTGGCAGCTGCAGTGCAACATGGTTTTAGAACTTTCTGTGATTTCAGCAGTGAAGCACAGCAAGCACTTTACTGGCCAAAAAAAAAAAAAAAAAAGCCAAAAAACTTGAATTGAGATATTTTCTGTATCCATGGTAATGATGCTCAGTAAGGCAGGAAGCCTCCATTACCTCGTCATTACTGACAGCTTGCAACAGTTTACCCAGTCCTGAGTCACCTGCTACACACAGGATCAGCTCCCTCTCCTAGGTCCACTTTTTGCCCAGTTTTCTGGGCAATCCCATGCTTCTCACAGAACAGTCAGCTCCCTCAAGATTTCTTTTCTGAACCTCAAATGCCATGGTGTTGGAAAGAGAAAAAAAAGAGGAAGAAGTTATAAAAAAGTGTCCATCAGGTGTGGACTTGGTTTCCTTCAGATTCCTTGAAATGGTGACCTTGCTGGATCTCCCAAGATGAGCAGATTCTTTCTTTCTCCCCCTCAAAAGAGTACTTTCATGTATATTATCAACACTCCTTTAGATATGCTATGATATGAAAACATGATAACCTGGACCCTCAAGTAGCTCATAGAGAGGCTAAGTGGAAAAGAAGCAGCAAGCTCGGGAGGAGTGGGGGAGATGATAGATATTAGCCTGAGGGGGTTCTGAAATACACTTTCTGCAACCTTTAGTACTGCTGTCATGAAGTTTTTGTTGTGTACTTATGCTTTGTTTTGTTTCAGGGGGTAGCACATGGGTGATACATGTGAAAATGGTGGGCCTTTTCCCGGATTCTCCAGGGACAGCACACATGCTTATTTTTTCTAGGCTAGCAAATGTATACTGTTTGGATTTATGCTAGTGGGTTGTTTTGTTGTTTTTTTTTAATCTGAATAGCACATAAATGGCAAAGCCACAATACGACTGGAATAAAATATAATTTGTGCCTCCCCCCCCCACACCTTTAAAAAGAAGAATGAAAATTAAAGCAGGTCAGGGTAGAAAACACAAATGAGAACTGGCTTTAAGTGTGTGAGTCGACCTGCATATGTAAAACTCTGAATCAATCTTCAGAGAAAGTACTACCATTGAAAGCTATAAATACATTTTAATTCTTTCTGAATGAGGATCAGTGTGAGGAGGTGTATAATTCCAGTTCCAGTTCAGAACAATTTTATTCCATTCTAATTTTAAACAGTAATTAAAGTTAGTGCTCACATTTCAAAGTACATCTTCAGGCTTGGTCAAAGGTAAGGTACATTTATATTTCAGGTATTACTACCAGTCAAGCTCTATACCACTTTTTATGGATTAAAATATTATTCTCTTGGGTCCCCTCCTACCTTGTGCCATTAGATGAAAATTTCAAACAAAAGCTGAACTGACTACAGCAAAACAGTTAAATTGGCAGATATGTACAGAAAATACTGAAAAATCTTTAAAGCAAAAATATTTCAGGAGACATTTTCACCAGCTTTCTTAATGTATAGGTATTTGTACTATGTGTAACTTTTAGGTAGGAGTCTCTTTTAAAATATGATAGCATGGGCTCTGTCCAGTTATGTGTACACCTCTTTAGAATCGTAGACATGTTGGTTTCAAGGCACCTCTGGAAGTCACCTACTCTAATTTCCTGCTTGAATTAGCACTCTTGCCCACACTACAGTGGGTCAGCCACAGCTCGATTAGCTAAACCTCAAAAGCCGCTGGATGGAGACTCTGTGGCCTTGGCGGGCCACCTGCCCCGGTGCTGCTGTAGTGAAAAAGTTATTGCTGATGTCCAGCTGAATCTCCCAGGCTGCAGTTTGTAAGCATTGCCCGTTGTTATATCATCTGCCAGGACTGTCATCTTTGTAGCTCCTTTTCAAGTAGTTATGTTGCCACTCAGCCTGTTCTCCTGCAAACTAAACGAGCACAGCTCCCTCAACCTCTGCATGCTGGGTTGTGTGCTGTAGGCTGCTGGCCATCCTTGTAACTGGACTTTTGTTGGAAACCCAAAGCTAGATGGAGTATTCCAGGTACAATGCCAAATAGAAGAGAATAATCTCTTCCCTCTTATAATCTAATTACATCTAATTACATTACAGACTAATTGCATCATGTCATAGTGTTTGAGAAGTGTTTGAGAAATATGGTAAGATGTTTTCTAAAATTATGCTGTTACAAGTTCCACAAAAAATGGTGTATGCTTTCAAGAAATCTTGCCAGCATAAACAGTACTGCATAGATCTGAGAAATCAATGCATGCATCTTCTTTATTGTAATTGTAAAAAATGACTTTAAGATGCAAGGCGTATTTTTCCTCAAACTTAAGTTGAAGTTCACACTTGATTAAGTTGCAGAAGGAAGGCAACATGGAAGGTGATTGTGGGCTAATTTCATCTTTGCTTTCTGGCTGTGGACTCACAAGATGAGCATCAGCAACATACACATCTCTTGCATTGCTTTTGCAGGGAGGACAGCACAGGGGAGATCTGTGATATCTCTGTGTGTGCAGAATGCCTTCCATCTCTTCCAAAAGAGAGTTTCCTAGTCTCTATGAAGGTATTGAAGATGATATGAGGGATTTGCTTCACTACCAGTTTTGGCACCCATTTTCAGTTGTCTAAGGAAATGGTTAAATGATTATTAAAAAATTGGTTTTTTAAAGCGGAGATTATTAATTACTAAAAAAATAGTAACCGCGGAACCCATCTTAATTCCATACAGTACACATTATAATTTTAAGGATATTAAGAAAATAGTAGATGCATCCTATCACAAACTTCATCTGTAAGTCATGTGTAAGCTTCTATGTATAAATTGTATTTGAGTGGAATCTCTTCTATAACTGCTTCTAACCTCTTGACTTTCTTTGTGGTCCTTTGTACAGTTTGACATTTACAACAGCTTTCATTTTAATAAAAAAGTGGAAACGTATTTCCTGTTTTGCTTGCTTTTTCTTTCAATTCAGCTTTGAAGGGTATTGTTTTCCTTTAGAAATATGTTCATTGTGAGCAACCAGATCGGAACTGGGGTTTAAATGAAATATGACTTGGCATAAAGAGTCAGGGTCAAATCTGCTTGTAAATACAAACCAGTTTAGGACTCAGCGACCAAAACAAATAAGGTTCTTTATGTTGTGATGACAATTGGCCCTGAGAAGAGTACTTTTTCATATGATGTAACTTTAGTAATCAAAAAGATGTTCCTATCCTAGAAATTTTGTTCTCTTGGTACAAAATGTATGATAACAGTGGCATGCAGCCAATGTGGTAGAAAAGCAAAAGCAATTAGTGTAAAAAAAAAGTTAAACAGATTGACAGGTGTGTAAGGATTTGTAAGTGTCCTGTTGGGACAGATTTAAAGGAAGTGTTTGAAAGAGTTTTTTTTGTGCATAGACCTTTTTCTGTAACATAAGGCAAGGAAGTATGAAGATTTTTGTAGGGAAGATGAAAAATGGGCATAAAAAGCTGCTGTTGTTGACGTGGAGGAGATAAGACTTGTTTAATTAACCATATATTGAATTATTTGGGGAGTTATAAACTGTAACAGCACTAAAAGGGGGAAGGGGGAAATCCAGTGCTTTATACAGTGAAAAAGTGAGTAGCAGTGAGTAGCAGTGAGAACAGGAGCTAGCCAGAATAATAAAAAAATAACAAAACAAAAACATTCTTAATGAGAGGAGGGTGGAAGGAGAAATTATACTTTAGAATTTTTTTTTTCCTGCTTTCTTGTTTCAGAGCAAAGAGCAAAAAGTAAAAAGTAAAAAATTCCATTTTTACGGGGTAAAATCTCCCCCACTATGAACAGAAAATGTTATTTTCTAGAAGACAAAAAATAGATTTTTTTTACATTACTGAAATTTTATTTATTTAAGTGACAGAATACTCCAGTCAATCTCGTGTCCTACAAAATCCAGGGTGATGTAAAATCTTATATATGGAAAGAAGTAACTGAGTGACCAAGCAGAATTAGGAGTTGGTTTAAGAAGAAGAGATGACTGAGTTTAGACTCATATTGAGTAGAACAAGCTGTAGGATAAGGAAAGACTGGAAAGATGCAGAGGTAAGAGTTGAAGAAGGAAGGAGGAAGGGATAAGCTAAGGTTGAATTTCTGGATCAGGTGGATGAGGTGGAAGGGTCAATAAAGAAAAATGACTATCTCTATTCCACTGACAGAGGGGACAGAATAGAGCCTGACTGGGAGGCACGACTGATGGCATATTTCATTTACAGTGCTGAGGGTTTTTTTGGTTTTGTTTCATTTTTTATCTAATTCCTTTAATGGGAAGGACTTGTTTGGGCAGGACTTGGGTGGGGATGGGAGGCTGCTTCTGTTGGGGCAGGTGAACAGAGGTCAGCCCAGAGGGAGGGTGGCAGCAAGAGGCAGGGAGCCTGCAGAGCAGCAAGAGCATCAAGAAGGCTGTGGAGAGGAGCAGGGACCAGAAAACCAGTGACAGAAATGACTCAAAAAATTTCCTAGAGACAGAGGAAGCTGGGCACAGTTTGCTGTGACTCAGAAAGTCAGTGAGCTGGCTAAGACCAGGCTGTGAAGCAAGGACCTGCCTACATTTGATGTTGTGAGAACAATAAAATTGAAGCAGACCCAGAAGTTGTCACTCTCAACTATCTCAACAATTTCCAATGGTTGAGGGCATCTATGCCTGGCTATTATTTCTTTCGAGACCATAACTCTACAATCAATATGTTGTATTAACATTTCCAGTGGTAGTTATGAAAATAAAATCATTTGTAATCAGAAAATTGTCTCTATCATCCCTTTCTCTGGTGTATAAAATAACTCATTTTTTGAATGCTTGATGTAGATTCTGCCTGGGGTGTAGCAGTTCCTGTAGCTTTCAGGCTAATCTTCCCCTTCCCCTGCTCCAAAAGACAGACAATGCAGCCTAGTTTGATAAATTTGAATATACCAGCCAAACAATTAATATAGAAAAAAAAAATAATCTTCAAATTCAAAGTACTAATGCTTCCAATGCAATACCAACTACTGATATTTAAGAATGTTTTCTTTGTGTGTGCATGTGCGGTTTTTTTTAATACTGCTTTCTCAATTTATTCCTTGAAAGCTCCATTTGACAAAAAGCCTTCTGTTTTTTGATTGACTGTTTTTGGTGGCCACTAAAAGTGCCGATTTCTAACTCTTATCTGCTGGGGAAAACAAGTGACTGAAAAAAGGATGACTGAAACCAGTCTTCAGATAATTTTTCCAGATTACATTATTTTGGGAGAGACAGGATCTCCATAGGAAGCCTGAGATGGGAAGTTCTTTTGAAATAATGGTCACAGTACCAGTTTCGTGGCTGTTTTTGAGATAAGGCACAATATCAATGCTTTCTCCACCTCCTCAAAAGTCCCAGTAGTACTGCCATAAGCGGGGGTAACACAGCTTTTTGATTTAAGGCTCTTGTTACAGTGATGCACTCACAGGCTGTGTGTTAGCTAATGAGCATGTTTGCTTCATGCTTTGAAGCACTGGCACCGCAATTGCGCAGATGCGGTACCCTGGTAAAGTACATGGAGCCCTTTGCTCAGTTCCCCTTCCACCAGAAACCAGAACACAAGAGGACTGAGGGGACAGTGCACTCTGGGCCCCATCCCACCCTAAAATGACATGAGTTGGATGACAATGGATGCATCTTACAAAATCATTTACTGCTTTTTCAGTGCTTCTTCATAGAAGAATGTTTTAATACACATATTCAATCACCCTAACTTTGGCCATTGACAATTTTTCTGTTAATAAGATTGGAAGGGGAAGGGAGGAAAGACTGTGCCTAAAAAATTTTAATTGCAGTCTAATAAGATTTTACTGGTTTTTTTTTGAACTCTTAGTATATTGTCACCTTACAGTTGGAAATGTACCAAAGCCAATCTCAAGCTACATTTTTATTGCAATGTATCCTGGCCACTGCCTAATAAAGGTAATTGGCCTGAGCAGGTCTTTGGGTTGACCCTATGGCTCAGTTCTTATGAAGCTGCTGGCATGAGGGACAGAGGAACCTCAATTACCAAGGCAGATGTGGCTTAGGTTTTGTTGTTGTTTTGGTTTGGTTGGGTTGCCTTCCCCCCACCCCCCAAACCAAAGCAAGTGTAAATGTTTATCTTCTAGGATAATGTGATGTTTATCTTCTAGGAGTGCAAAACACTACTATGCTGTCTGTTGTTTTCCTCCTTATAATTTCAGCATCTTTTTGAAAGTATATAAATATACATATCTTGCAAATTAGGGTTTATAAATCAGTAAATAATAGTATTTGCATTACTGCAGATGCAAACTTTGAGGTCAAGTTACAACCATTAAAAACAGTTTTATAAGCATCTCTCTTTACCTTGACAAAAATAACTCATTTCTGGAAGCAATGACTGTCATGCAAGCCACTCAACTATTTCAGATAACTTGTTTTTGCTTTGTGATGCTATTTGCTATATCCAATGTGGCTAATCTTTGCAAATGCAACACGAAAACAATTTACTTGCTGGTAATCCTATTGTTCAGGTGGCCAGCCTTTGGATGACATCTTTGTAACTCTGCTTGTACAGTGCCTGGATTAAACAGGGCTTCCCTTACTAGCAGAAGCAAACATGAAGTGTATGTTACATGGGAAATTAATTCAACTTGCATGAGCTTCTTACTCCTTGGGGTGGAGCTCTGAAACAAAGAAGAAAAGTAACCATACAAATAAAGATCTGGACATCAATTTCAGAGTTAAGAAATTAAAATCTGCCAGAATGTGTGGAGGGAGAGCCATGAGTGGGGTAATAGTCTGCTATCAGTACTAGAGGCATATCCAGGCCTGTGACTTTAATAATGACAAATGTCTGCTCGATTTAGAAACATTTATGACCTCATGCTGTAATGTAGGTTGTCATCAATAAAAAACCTGGATACGTTAGGCAAAGACTTGAAGTGATTTGCTTGAAAAATCATTTGGAGATCAACCCTGCAGAAATATTACAACAGCAGTGTCTTTGGAGGAAGAAATCAAACCAAACTGATAGCCTGGGGGAAGCAGATTTAAAATAAGATCATACAATCTTCAGATGGAATCAACAGTGTAATAACTTTTAAATTTGTAGCTACTGACTTGCTGATTTTTCACTTCATATTAAATTATTCCTATCTGAAAATTGTTAAAAACCTAGCAGTCACACAGGCAAGAGATGCAGTGTTAGATACTTCCCTTTAGAATTCTTTAAAGCAACAGTTTACAAAGAAAACAATTAGTTTTTTGACCTTCTGCCCACCTTTTGGCTGATACACCTAGCTTTGAAGGCCATTTTGCATTGTTTCCTAGTGCTCTAGTGGTGCCAATGACAGTTTAATTGTATGAGGCTTCAGGGGGGTTAGATACAAACACAGATAACACTATAGTGTTTGGCTGATGAAGTTCTTGATTGTAACCTGACAGCATAATGAACAACAAAAGATATCAAGTGTTATAACAGTTAACAGGCCTCAGTTTTCTTGTCACGAGCTTGAACATACCTAATCCTCTTTGCAGCACAGCTTCCATCATGATAAGGCAGAAAAAATTATCAGGACTGCCAAAAACCTGGGCTTTGGTTTTGTTTGTTTTTTTGGTTTGGGTTTTTTTTCCCCCCTCCTCCAGATGGAGAGGGATAGGTAAGTGGGAGCATATCAGAATAGCAAAGCCTCTAGAAAGAATTAGTAGACTATAGAAAAACACCAGCAGAAGGCAAAGGCAGCCTTCCAGTACAGCTCATGTCACACCGTATGTGGACTATCTTGTTTATAGCAAATGAAGGTTTGAAGCCAGCAGCAGCTGAAAGTGTGATTGCAAGCATCAAGCTAGTGGTAACAAATCAACTATTACTATGCAGAGACAGCCAGATTCCTGGGACTTCCAATATTCTTGCTGACCAAGAATGCAACTAGCATCTATAAACAGAGGTAAAACATGAAGGGCACAAGAAGATGCCCATGCAAGACTGGTTTCTAGCAACAAAGAACAAGTGACAGATTCAAATGTACAGGTGACTGGTTCAGCAGCTACCTAGGAATATGGGTTGAGACAAGGTGACCAAGATAAGGCAAAACAATCATTCCAGACAACTTACCAAGAGAGATACAGCCTGAAAACTATTTAAGAAGTAACAAAATAAAATCCTACAAAGTGCTGATAAAGCAAACTGTAAACCTTTTCTTTATAACTGAAAAAAATTCATTTTATTCCAGTAAAAGCAATGTGAGAAATAATAAGTATGTCCTTTGTGAAAACGATTAATGTAAAAGACAGCAGCCTACTAGCATAAAATAATGCTTTGCTGTTCATTAATCTGAATGTTTTATACAACTCTTTACAGAATTTTGTTATATCTAACTATGAATAAAAAGGGAATTAATAAAGAGATTGGAAATAGAAGGGACAGAGAGTACACAGCATCATCTAATTTTATAAGCTTCAAATAGGTACTTGAACTGAAAAGAATCCCTCTGAAAATTTTACTTTCAGCATGTTGCCAGAAATAAGCCAGATTTTACTACTGTAATTCCTTATTGTGTGTGGCCAGAGGTACTGGCCAGCACTTAATGACAGAGACGAGATTTATAGCAGAGACATAAATACAGTGAGTAGCAGCAAAGTTATATAGAATGGAAGGGCAAGTTCTATACCTCTACAACCATAATTTTGAAAGAAAAAACACTAAGTTGTTGTCCTTAGGGAGCAATTTGAATTATTCCTATGGCCTGGTTATGAGGATAGTTTACTTACTGGAAGACTTGAGCCTTGGCAAAAATGATGCAAGAAAAATAAAAATCAAAGCATGGAAGTATCATGAAGGCAATCACAAAATGAAGAATATCACCTGGAATAAAATCATGGGTGAATTGTAAAGTGGTCTAAAAACCTCTACAGACTTTACATCCAACTAATATCACCTTTTGTAGGGAGAGAATCAACAGATAAGCTCCCCCAATAAGCAGCTAATGGGGGAACAACAAGCTTATTGCTGCAGTATCTTGAATACAAGCTCTTAAATTCTTGAAGCTCACAAAGTCAGGTGGCCCAAGTGCAATTTTTGTGTTGAAGCAAAGCCATGCACCTGTGAGCTGGCACAGGTCCTGCTGAGTACAGTGGATCCTAGCTGCTGCAGGCACGTGGCCAACAGGGTTATCCAAGCTCCTGCTCCCTGGCCCAGCCCAGTTCAGACCACTGCTACTTTGCAGTGAAATGGGAAGTTGTTCACAGGCAGGAAACATGAATTACTTCCAAGAGCTTGAATTAATTCTTTGCACCCTGCTTTCTCCTTGAAAGGAAGGGCAGATAGCAGGTGATTCATCCTCACACAAAGAGAGCCAGCCAAAGTCTCTGCAATGCTGATACCCAAGCAGCAGCCGGGGCTGGCTGCTCCATGTATTTCTCCACTCCTCAGCCAAGGCTGCTTCAGAGGGAAGACATCTGTAGAGCTTGACAAGCAGGAAAGCTCTGTATTAGCTGAATTCAACCTGAGTTTGTAAATAGTTTACTATTTTCTTTAAAAATAAAATAAAAAGAACCCTTCACAAAACAAACAGATATCTTGCCTAGCCTTAGTCACAGCTGAACAGCTGTGAAGAAGCATTTCTGCTAATGCAGTAGCAGTCACCGCAGAGAAACATAGCTTTTCACAGGTGGCTCTCATTTTCTGGGTTGCTGACTTGAGACCTCAGTGTTTGATTTGCAGAAGCACTGAGTACTTGCAGCTGCAGCTGAAGTTAATAGTAGCTGGGCTATGAACATGGAAGAGTACCATGAAACAAGTCTTCTGAAAAAGCAATTTTCAGCACTTTTAGACTGAGCACCCAAAATTAGTAGTAAGTGTGTGGGGTTTGGTTTTTTTAAACCTTTCTCTCTTGGCCTAGTTTTAATGTTAAAGGTCATATAATTTGTTCTTACTGCAGGTATGTTGTGAAACAAATTTATTAAAGTATATAAAGCATGTGGATATTGTAGTAATGAACTTATAGAGGAATCACAGAAGAAATTAATTACTTACAGTGTGAACTCATGTTGAGCTCGCAGAAGGACAATTCAACTAGAATGCAGTAGAGCTGTATGCTGAATCAAGTAGGGCATGACAAAAAGTAACTACCATTTTCTCTTCCCTCTGTTTTGTTCTCAGAATCACGTGAAATGGTGTAAATGTACACTGGAAACTGTGTCAGGCATGGTCTCTCTGTGTTGTGTAACTCACTTCACTTGAATTACTACTATCTTATTGTGATATAAATGGGAAGGAAAGGATCCTGAAGGAATCAACTCCTTCACCGCAGTGCAAAGAGAGCTCCTGTACTGTCATGGACCACAACATGGTTGGTAAATTCATATGGACTGTTATGAGCAATTAGTTCTCATGCAAGGGACCTGCTGTAGTGCCAGGTGAGCATCACAGTCAAAGCCTTAGCTTCAGAATTCAGTGGTAGCTTATAAATAACAGTACTGTAAGTATATAAAACATGGCATAGTGGTTATCCCTAGCTTCTGTGGTCACTGGTGTTTTTTATTTGTTATCAGGACAGCATAGGGACAGAGATGCATCAAAGAATCATTGACGTGGCAGTCTAATAAGGTCACCTCCTGTGATAGAAGGAGAAGTCAACTGTGTGCCGGAGCTGCTGGGTTTCTTTTATTTGTTAAAATGTTAGAGGGGAAAGAGTGACCTGGAAAAGGATAAGGAATCCTTAAATTTTTGTGCTTTCTTTCTTTTGCATAGCTGTGGCTGATGTAAGAAATGCTGTAGTTGATTCTGATTAGTAGCCATATATCTAATTGCAGTCAGCCTGTTTGTGATTGTTTTTGCTTAGGATTTTATGGCAGTTTTGCATTGCAATTAGTTTAGAAGTTGGTGAGTTTTGAGGAATCTTCTTGCATTGATTTAAGATTTCCCCTGGCTATTGGAAATTACCATCTTTGTTATAGTCAGAAGAATGAGGCAAATATCTGTGTTTCAGCCTGTCTGTTTCTTAATCCCTCTTAGACTGAAGTGTTGATGACAGTGGGTTCCTAGTAAGAAGCCAGACTGTGAACAGGAAGAGCTGAAGTGCAAGCTCATGTCTTGCTGTCTCAGCTCTCTGCTAAGGGTCAGCTAGAGGCAGAGCAACCCTTTTTGGTGCTCGTACTAGTACCCAAGTGTCAGACTCCAATGCTAAATTTTAAAGCCCTGGCCCACCCTCCCTTCCCTGCTGAAAGTTTTATTACTGCCATGATATTAGACTGCAGATTGATGCAGTGACTTTTTTGTGTCCATACATTATCAATACAAAAGTCATTGTGGGATTAGTGCTCCTACTGAACTAAGCATAAATACCTGTTAAAATATGATGTCTAGAGAATGCTTTCTAAAGCTGAACTATTATTCATGCTACTGACTAAACAGTTCAAATATTGAACATCAGCAGGATCTTGCAATCTGTCAAACTCAAAGTTATCTAGTACATATATAAAATAAAAAAGTGTGAAAACACACACAGGTACCTTTAAACCAGTGAAGAAAACTTATTTCCAATGTTGGCAGTATGTCCCTGAAGATATAATCAGCTTTTTTAATTTGCAGCAACCTGAGTATACTTTAGCAGTTTTCTGTAGAGGCCACCGTAAACCCTGGATAACCATTCTGAGTCCTCCCACCACACAGTGTTTCAAAACCAGGATTTTGTTTCCCTGAATTTCAGCTTTGAAACGATTCCAAGCGTCACCCCATGCAGCAGGATGACAATACCTGAAAACTGGGACAGCGTAGTCACAAGAAAGATCGCGTGCTTTCAGTCAAGTGTGAGTGAAGAAGACTTCTAACTCCTAGTAATAATACTATCTCAGGTGGGAGAAGAAATTCTGCCAGCTTTCCTTATTACTTTGCTAAACTATGTTCTCTGAAATAAGTCACTATCAATTCAGCTGGTTTGACCCAATTCAAATTAAAGTAGAGGTTTATCTGCCCTGATCTGATCAGAAGCTACACGGCTCCCTGGTTGCCACAATGGTTGTGGAAAGGAAACTACATGCAATGATTAACAAAAAATAATGTATTACACCTACTGCTTTGCCCAAAAATATGTATAACGTTACATCAGCATGTGGTTTTTTTAATATAAAGAGTCCTTGTTGCACCTCTCCCTGTAACATTTCTTCAAATCCTGGCTGCTCTCACTCCTGTTGTTTCTGCTTTTTGTTGATGTTTGTCCCAGAGAGACTTTCATACTGGCCAAATCTGTCAAGGTTTGAAGGCCAGTCGCTGGTAAACTGAGCCTCACAGTTCTCACTGGTTTCCAGTCCTGGCTTGTGCTCAAAGCACTTACTGGGGTCCTGTAGGGTTGCATCAATGTTTCTCTGCATCTGCCTGTAGTGCTACTGGCAGGCAGCTGGGATTCAGTGAATCACATCTTTGCAGATATTAAATGTTTTCCTTTGCCTTTTTGTTACTGTTAGGCTCATAAGCTGTGGGCTGTAAACTGAATGGTGAAACAAGGTGCAGTAGAATAGTGCTGCCTGCTCCCTTGGCTGGCAAATCTTAGTTCTGCTATTCATTGTCTCTTATCCCCATTTGCCTGGGTAATAATTTCTTAAAAGCTGTGTATGCTTTGCCATTAAACTGGCTGTGGCTTGGGAAAAATGTGAGATGTTCAAGTTAAACCCTGTAAATCCTTGACAGGCAAATTGGAGAGAAGAGAGCTGGAAGGGACTTTGAGAGGCTGTGTTTTCCATATACCTGTCCAAATATAAATGGATTGATTGTAACTGTCACTTCTCATAAGTGTTTGTCGAACCTATTCTTAAAAATCTCCTGTGATGGAGATTCAAATCCTCTTCTAGTCATATATTCTGGCTTTCAGTGTTGGGCACAGGAAACTTTCTACCTTAAATCTGTGATACAAGACCATGCTTTACTGCCAGTAGACATGGAGGAGAAAATGATACTCATACTCCTTTAATTTACCTGTTATATACTTGAAGACTCTGACGAATGATTACCAGTTTTCATTTTCCAGGGCAAACTGTCACAACTCCTGTCACCTTTCCTTACAGCCCATACTTTTTAGTGTTCTTCTTGGTCCCATTGTTCACCCAACAGCCAACTGTGGAGTGTCTGGGTATTTCTTTAGTCTTAGCAGCCACAACTGGACAGGCTGATAAGACCTTGCTAGTGCCACACAGAGCGAAAGGACTGCTCTGGTTATCTCATGGACAACACTCTTCCTCATATATTATGGTATAGTGCTTGATTTTTTTAAGTATATAGTATATAATCAGCTGAAAAGAGAGCAGCACCTGCCCCTTGCCCCACCCCCCCTTTTTATTTTTCCCTGGCATAGTAATTTTTCCTACCTCTATATATCTGAAAATGTGAAATTTGCATTTGTTCTTACTGAATTAAAATAGAAGCCCATGATTTTAATGGGAGCCCCTAGAAGGTTAGCCAAACTAAGCTATTCAGTGAGGAGGGCTACTTTTTTTTTTTTCCTCCTGCATAAAACAAACAAAGCAAGTGCTATTTTTCAATCAGTTGGATGTTGGTTGTGTTAGGCTTATATATTATTTCTAACCTATTAAAGTGTCAGAAGATCAACTTGGAATATATTTGACTGGAGTCGGTAATTCAGGCGAGGACTTTGGAAGGCTCTGCTGTCAGATCGTTTCACAGTGAAACAGATAGCATTCATAGACTCATATCTATAGGAAGTGCGTGTGGATTTTTGGTGTATTTATGTTAATAACGCAGGGAATAGACTACTTGGCTCTTCCTGAAACCCAGTCATATCCTCCACAGTGAGAAGACATATCTGTTCATCTGCTATTTAAAACAGTGCATGTATGTTGGCTATAGGGTTACTTCAGACCAGAAATTATCTTTGTTATGGTCTTGCAAACTAAATCTTCTGTGGCTTTATTTAATTTTAAACCTTGCTAAGAAAGTCCTGCCTCTGAGTCTGTGCGTACTGTCAGTTTCCCAGCTGAGGGACATTTGGGCTATGGTACTCAAGAAAGAAGTTGTCTGCAAGTTCTGACTTTAGGCTGGCAGCACTGAGATCTGAGTAACAAGTATCTTTAGTTCAGACTAGCAATTTATGGAATACTTCAGAAAAACTTCAGAAAACAGTTTGATAACCTGTCTTTCAAAATAATAGCTATTTTTTTTAATAGATCTTTTCCTCTTATAGAATGTCCCCATAATGCGGAGGGCAGGGCATTGTCCAAAATAACATTACAAATTTCTCAACATGTATTGTTTTCGTCCAGAAGATGAACTAAGATCAGCTATTTGTTGCTATTAAGCAACCACATAAAGACAGACAGAAAATGCAAAAGACCTTGAAGTTTTTTGTGTCTATTACTTTCTTTAATGATTTTACTGGTGATGATTCTGAAGTGCTAAGATAGATTCTTATATTGCTTGCAGTGAACATGTGAAAACCACCAGGATTCCCAATAAACTCATCACTTGTTATGCAATTATTCTATACATTTGTCTGTCTTTGCTGCACTGACTTTTTTTGTTAGCCTCTTAGCATTGATAAAGCAATTTATTAGCTACTTCTGTGAAGAAATCTCTCTGTAATATCTCCTTCCTTCCAGATTTCCCCACCTTCTAGAAAATAATTCCTGCATTTCACTGATCATATTGAAACAGTGAAACAGACTTTTCCTTATCACCTGTGTCCTAAACTTACCTAGCATGTAAGAGGCTATCTGAACCCCTGAGCCAGGGTGGAGGAGCCTAAAACAAAATATATGAAGCACTTAGCTAGGAATGGGGGGAGTCTGGCAGTAGCTCAGAGTTCTCCTCGCCTAATCTGCCTTAGTAAACTCTACATTCAAATGTTAAGTAGAAAAATACTTAGGAATCTGCAAAGGTGTTAGACTCATAGATATCGGCTATGGATCTCATAGCCTTAAGGAGAGAGTCCGACCTTGCTGATAACAGGATTTAAGGTGAGGAAGAAGTAGTGCTGGCAATTGAGCAACTTGTGTAAAATAATCCAGTAACTTGGGAGTAGAGCTAGGATTTTAAAACTTGGTCTCAAGTATGACAATTTAGCTCTTAAATCATGCTGCGGTGCAATGATGTACTTGAAAAACAAACTAGCACTGATTTTGAAACAATAGCAGCTAATAAATGTGATGGAAAAATGTTTACATAGCTAGTCAGTGTATTGCCCAGAATGAACTATATGTGGAAAGCTGCAAAGACCAAAAATAAATTTAGGGGCATCTTGCAGGTGGTAATTTCTGTAAGGCTAAATTAAGCCTATGCAGTAAACTATGGGCAGAATGGAGCTGTATGCTTCTCCAAAACATCTATAAGAATACATGATTTACTCTCATTTCTAGTGGTGACTTCCCAGTTTCTAATGTCCCTGCTTCAGAGACAAGTTACTGCACTTCCAGTCCTCTAGTCTTGGCATGACTTGCTGCCAGATGAGTTAGCAAGCAGAACCTGTGCTCTCTCCCCACTGTAGTGGTACGGTAGGCACACCAGTCTCTTGCTCTCCTTTGTCCAAGCGGAGGTCTAGAGTGTGGGTCAAATCTTGCTCCTTGGTTGCATATGTTTGGGACAGGCATGATCCAGCCTATACAGTCCAGGTAAAAGAGTTCGGTACCACTGTATGAAGTCTAGCAGCTGACTTGGTACCCTACAAACATAGGAGATGCATCTTCCTCCTGAGGAAGTGGAGTAGCTTTTTGGAAAGAAATATGATGAAAGTCAGGAATAAAGCATACCTGCTTCCTCTAAAAAGCAGAAGTCTTACATTAATTAGACCTAACATGACATGCAATCAGTGATATTTATAGATAGAAATGCAATACAAATGGAAATTTAGACAGGAAACATAAAGTGCTAAACAGTCTTTTTTTCCTGCCATTGTAATCCCTGACTAACCTTTTAATTAACATTTGTTTAATAACTGAATTAAACAGACTAAAGAAAATTTTTGCTTAATGGAAATAAGTGGAAGCAATGAAGTGAAACATTTAAAAATAACTCAGACAAAAAGCTTTAAATTACATTGTGGAGAATGGTGGAAAAAAGACAAAACAAACTAACATAAACTTGTCTTGTGCTTATTCATGTATGTATGAAATACATCCTTTTATTCCTCTGTAAATTCTCTGTATTTATGCA
The DNA here is from genome assembly GCA_031468815.1 of Morus bassanus. Lineage (NCBI taxonomy): Eukaryota > Metazoa > Chordata > Aves > Suliformes > Sulidae > Morus > Morus bassanus. Next base: position 100,506,636 of record CM062567.1, read on the forward strand.
AGCATATATATCAAGATAAGAATATACGCTGACTGGGGATTATGTAGATAATCTCATAAGGCCCTTTAGTCCTGCAATTCTAAACTAGGTTAGTTATGTTCTAGAATATTATTTCTCTGTGTTAAAGTTTTAAATTTATCGTTTTAAACATTTTTATTGATTATAAAATCAGCTGAATGTAAAATTTATTAAAATTCAGTATTCTGTCATAAACTAGAATTTAAGAATTATGGGGATTGGATGAGATCAATAGAGTTTATTTTGTTTTCAATCTGTTCAAATAGCAATGGGGATTACCTAATTATCTTTCTTTGATTTCCTGTGGGAGATAAAAAGCAAATGTCTTTCCAGCACACATGGCTTTCACATAGCAATAAGATGTGATTTCCTTCTAGTAGCTGGCTTATAGACATAGTAAATTTTTGTTTCATCCAATGAAGGTAAGTTGCAAAAGTGAATAGACATAAACATTATGGCATATAGAGATGTAGCCTGGATGCCAACCTGATCAGATCTAACCAGATTAGTTAGAAGAGTGTGGGAGAAAAGACCTGTATATATACTTCTTCTTTTTACTTTTGTATATGAAATAACAGCTTTGCCTTATGACAGAGAAGGAAAAAATGCAATATGCAGGGTGACTGATAAGAAGTAACTACTTGCTTCTCAGCCTTATTTTTGTGTGGATTGTAGTCAAGTAGTAAGACTTCGGTAGTTCCTGTCCTCTGTAGAAGATCTGCAATCACCTCAACGTTGCTGGCACCCCAAAGCGGCTGATTACCATCACATCTGGTCTCAGTCAAGAGCCAGTGATAGACTAGGTTAGTCTGCTAAAATATTTGTATTGCATTGTTTTTTCTTTTATTTACAGTGATATAAACTGTAAGATTCAGTGGAAGATGTGTTCCTTGCTGCTGCATTAAGCCAAATAGCCTCCAAAAGGGAAGGCGAGCATTTAGACCTTCATTGCAGCAAGGAGTTGCTTAGTAACTGGTCTAGCGCAGGAGATAACATTTAGTGTAGTAAAGAAATTCTTGCGTGTCTATTGGAAGGGAAAACCTCTAAGAGACTGGCCAGACCGTCTCCCATGTCAGGCAGGAATAGGAGTGTTGAGATGAAAGATGAAACTCCTATATAATGGTTCAAAGGAGAGCTAGGCCATAGGAGCTTGCAGGTGGTATGAGGGAAGGCTATATGCCCTATGATCTGAAATTCTGATTACTGCTTTGTTAGGAAGGATGAGTAAATCAACAAATCAACAGAGAGAAATTTTACAAAAGAATATGAAGCTTCTTTTTTGTTGTTTTGGGGTTTTGTCTGTTTGTTTCTCCAGTCTTCTCTGTCACCCTTGTTATTTGGTATTGAGCAGTGGGCTGACTTGGTTCTAACTGTAGCTTTATAATTTTTCCAAATATAATATATATAGAGATTCCAAATATAAAAAGAAAACCCTTTTGCTTCTAAACAATTTATATTTCTATCAGATGTATCAGAGATACGATTATAGAAACCTGTACATGCTGCTCTGTACTGAGATTTTGGAAAAATCTGACCATTTCTGTTCCTCTATCTTCTGATTTTCTTAATCTAAATATTTTTAAGAATCAGTTCTGAGCATGCTGTCTTCCTTCATTTTTACATAATTGGAGCATACTTATTATTTAGAGATTTGGGTCCCTTAAAATATGTTGTTAAGAACTTTAAAGCCTACATTCTCAAAATTTCAGGAGAGAACTAGATATGTGAATCTCTTTGACATTTTTGAAAATATTGATTCAATCCTCTCTTTCATCTTGTAATTTTAAAGGATTAAAGGCTTGACTGTCCTTTTAAGTCACAAGCCTGCATTATCACTGAACGTAATGGCACTGTATTTCAAGATGCATAGAGCTATCTATCCTTAGAAAACTTCTGAAAGCATGCTTGTAAACTAGATGGATGTAAAGATCATCCTGAGAATCAAAATGTCTGTGCAGGCGTGGGCAGCTCCAGGAGTGCTGGTTTGGGGAGCTACACTGTAATTAAAAAGCCATTTTCATTTCTCTTTTTCAATCAACTGTTGCAACTGTTTCAACAGATCCTGCGCTGGGGTGTAGTAGTAGCTGAAGAGAAAAACTCAAACTCTTTGGGAAGAATGGAAGGGAGGAGATAGGTTTGGGGCTTGTTTGGAGTGAGGTACTACAATAAATACACTCTGATAAAAGATAACAGAAAAAACGGTTGGCTAAAAGCACTCATTTTTGCTATCAGTATAAGGTGACAACAAACATTACATATATATATATCTATCTCAGGTGAAAAAGAACACTCAAATATAACTTGATTTTGCTGCTGCCCTGAGCTGCTTAGCATATGTACTTAAGTACCAAAACAGTATTAATATTTATGTATCTCACTAGTTTCTAATGTTGTATGTGATATTACTGAACCATTCTTTCTCATCCTCGTCCTTTGCTTTCCCAGAATTAGTTGTGGTGTCGACGGACGTCTTTTTGTATCCAGAAACATCTTTAGTTACAAAATGAGGCAGAAGTCCACTAAAGAAAAGCATTCATCCAGCCATTTCATTGGCAATAGCTATTCTCAAGCACCCTGCTGCAAGGCCTTCCAGTGCAGCATATCTCACTCTCCATAAATGTCATCTTACCGGGACTTGCTTGCATACAGTGTTCTTGACTTTTACAGTTGCCAGGGTTAGCTCTCCTTTCTTAAAGATAGTTCCTGAGGTATTCCTTCCTCCTACCGATCTGTTGTTGCCTCCTTTCCCTGACCTCTGTGCTTGTCCCATCCTGCTATGCTCGCTGGTGCTCTGCACCTCACCAAACCTCCAAAATGTAGCGTCAGTCCTCCCACGTGCCGCTTCTCCACAGCTGGCTTTCCAGATAGAGCACTGACTTACAGTAAAACAAATTTGGAGAGGAAGCATTGGGTGCCTTGATTTAGTCTATATCCCAAAGAATATTTGTAAAACAAGTCATTCCTCCTCTCTACAGCGGTAGAGAAGTTTTACTGAAGAGTGAGAAATTTTTATAGTTCAAATAACAGAATTTCAAACTAAACCCCATCACAAATGCTTCAATTTCAAACCACTTCTACTGCACTGAGGGAGTTGTAAACTTGTGTGTTGTCTGCTACAGCTCTGTACAGTACATAAGGGAGCCCAGAAAAGCTCCATATTTTTTCCTACCCACACAGAGGAGTGAGCCAAACAAACAGATTAAAAGAAATTGAATATAGCTCAACACACTCTGAAAGAGCGGACAGCTTTGGACACAGAGATGTTGGACAGTAGAGCAATATGTTCTGATGTGCATTTCTACTTCTGTGTAAGCAACTTCAAGGACTGAAATAAATCAGTTATATGATGCCTGATCATGTAGATTTGATAGCAGAACTAAGAAAGCAGCCAGGTATTTCCCCAGAATCTACATGGCATGAGGGATGCTTCAGGGTTGTATATAGTGTTGTTTTGGTGCAGACCCGAGTAAGGAGCGACAGACCAAAAAGAACATGTAATTTGAGCCTGGAGCTTCACCTAGTGATCATTTATCCATCCCCATAAATTCTGGTTGAACTAGGTTGTATTTCTTATGAAATCAGCTACTGAGAGTTTTGGAGAATCTGTCATATCCCTAAATTATTTCAATAGGTACTTATTAATTTTGCTTTAAGGTTTGTTTTTTTTTTTTTTTTTTGTTGTGATTTGTTTGGTTTTTTGTTTTAACTTTTGTGTACAACATGCGGCCATTAGATTTCATTAACTCTGGCTGTTAGATTAGTCTCTAAAAATAAATCTTTTCTCCCTATGGACATCTACAAATTCTGACAAAATGCTTCTTGATTTCACCTTTGATAAGATAAATGGAAGCAGATCTTTAAACTTATTAGGCATGACCACCTACTGTGGCCTGTATAGGCTACGCTGACTTAATAAGTTTATAGGTTGGATTAGTGAGGATGGTCATAATTATAGTATCCTGTCTGCAAAAAGGATGGTAAATGTCCCTGCTTCCAGCTACTATGGAGTACCCTGGGAAAAAAACAAACAATCAAAAATGTTGGATAGATAACATTACCAGAGGGCTGATCTTAAGGACAGTTTCTGTTTTGGAAGTCTTTTTGGAGGAAAGACTATAACATCTTATGGAGACTTTTAATTTTCTCCTTTCTGATCTCTGTCTGCTTAAGAAAGACACTCTTTCAGGAGCCTACAAAGACTAAAGTCTCACACTGACCAAAACCTGCTAATGTCTTGCAGCTATTTTCCTACTACTATCTTTTTTTGAATGCTGCATTCTTATAAGTCTGGTAAGGAAGTACAAACCATCCAGTGTTCTGCGTCTGCCACTGATGGATTCTTTATCTGAATGAAGACGCCACTCCATTGTACCAGAGCTTTAATTTTTCCTTTGTTTGCCTCCATTTATTTATATAAAAGGATACAACACTAGCAAATCTTGGCAGAAAGGTTGCAAACCATATATTATAATACTGTTATTTTTTTTCAATCTCATTTATCTTTTCTCTATAGCTTATATTGGCTTTTCTTGAAGCTAGATAGTTCTGGCTGTCAACTGATTTCAGGCTGTCTCACTGATTTGAAAGTCTAATAGATTTTAAACTTAAAAAAATCAGTTATGTGTTGAAGTTGGGGTCTGAAATCAACGAACAGCTATTTATTTATGCTCTTAATTCAGTGTTGAACTAGTTGTATTCATACTCTGTGTACAATATCAGTGGGATATTGGGTATAAAAATTGGGTAAAATAACAATGGATTTAGCAACCTGAAGGGTTTAGGGATCACTTGATGGCTGAACAAACACCTGTGATTCTTGAGCATGCAAGAATATCAAGAGGTAGTAGGAACATTTTATAGATATTTTTAACTGAACATTAAGACCTTTACTCCAAGAGTATACTTGGTTCTGTTTTATCCATTCAGTGAAGAAGCTGGAAGGGATTCAGAGTTAGAAAAAAAAAAATATCAGTAAGAATGATGTGGCATTCGGAAAAATAACCTTAACATGAGAGAAAAAGAAAGTGTATGTATTTTATTAAAGAGTTGCTTAAGAAGTGACCTGATCACAGCCTGGGACAGGATTGTGTTGGAGACTGTTGTGCAGGGTGGAATTGGTTGTAAAGAAGCAGGTAAGAAACTCCTGCTGTCCAAAACACCAGTTGCCCCTCTGTGACTGTCTTTATCTTACAGACAGGTCTTGATTTGGTAGAAAACTCCTGACTTTAACAAAATTCAATAAGAAAATTATTTCGTACTGTTGTTTTGATAGCAGTCAGAGGATTTATAGGCTACAGACAGCATAAGCAGGTAACAGGCATGTAACATTAAACAGTACGTTTCCACCCACTGAAAGATAAAAGCAGAATTACAAGTGATTACTGAAATTAAGAAGCATCCTCTGAGATGTCTGTCATCTTAACTGAGGTGCCATTGTGAAGAAATTGGCTTGTTACAATAATGTAATTTTTTAATACATGGAAAGGATATGTTCATGTAACAATATCACAAATTCGGCTTAATGGTTGGGAAAACAGAAACTTCCTAAGATTCTGGTAAGGAACAAAAAACCCAAAAACCTGCAAGAACAGCAACCCAAAACTCAGCCTCTAGCAAATAAATTATGTGTAATAGAACATCCAGTTATTGTTGTTGTCTGGAAAACACTGCAGAAACTTAATTTGATGCTTAATTAATAAATCTTTTGGGTTGTATTTAGTCATCTTGGCCTACTGCAGAGCAAAAAAATGTTTTTACTTGTTAGTCACAGAGAAACAGCACAGCTTCAAGAGTGCTCGTTGAATTTCCACCGCACGTATCATGAAAAGAATTATTTATAAATTTCTGGTCAACTATACATGAATAAACCCAGAGATGGCATCAATAATGCCAAATACCCATTGACAAGACCTTTCATGGTGATTGCTGATACCTAATTCAGAAAAAAATGGAATTTAAATTATTATTCCACATTGAATTTTGAAGGCTGGGTCCTAGCCTTGAAATGCTATATTAGTAGAAACTGCTATATTTGTAAAAACTGAACAGGTCCATGCTGTATCAGTAAAAAACTGAACAGATACATTGTAGCCCAAATTATATCAGGGTAGGTGTCCAGAGTTCCCTGTTTATGTGGGCAAATTTTTTCTTTGTAATAGTTATTATTAAAATTATTTGATTGAAGATAAGGTGTGCTTGTATAAGACCTGTCCCTGATGTGTAGAAAATGGTATCTTTGGGAAAGTAAAGCACATTTGTGAGAGAAGATTTCAGAAGTAAGACTTAGAAGCTTGTGGAGCCAGTAAGGGACTACATTTTGAATGAATGTGTGGGAACGGAAATGAATCAATTTGGGAGGAAAAAGTTTCTTTTGTATAACCCAGAACCATAGTTACAGAATATATTCCAACTCAGATTTTAATTCTTTAAAAACCTACACAAATGCTCTCCAACCTTTTTTTGTGTGTTTAAGCAAACTATGTACTTTTTCCCTATTGGAATGAGGTCAGAAAATTTTGAGAAAAATGTCTTGCAAGTAGATTCTTACGGGGTGGGGGAGGAAGGAGGGCAGGTGGCTGTGGCTGCTGCTGCTGCAGTCACGTTTTGTTATTACCTGTAGGTGGTTTGCCCTGTTCCCCACCAGCAGGTGCAGGGACGTGGTGGGGGCCATGGTTTGGGAGCAGTACATGCTTCCTGGCTGCTACGCAGCACCACAGCTGCTACGTTTTGGCTTGGGAGTCTGCGCTGGTGGTGTGAGAAACAGAAATGAAAAAATAATGCAGATGGCTTTTATCTACAGCAATGAAAACATCTTAAGTTTGTCCACTGTTTCCATGGTGACCATGCCATCATATAGTCTCCCTGGGTAACAGGCGGGAGGAGGAGAATTCTCAGTCTTGAAATATATAAACCAGTATATTCTTATGAGAAATTGTTTTGCTCAAAAAGCAAATAGATAAGGGTGTTCTGGAGAACTGCATTTGGGCTGGAGCTTGTACAACCTCACAATGACAGTGGCTCTGTTGATGGGACTGTCAGCTATTCAGAAAGCTGTGTATGAGAAGTAAGCCCCTGTTGCATCAGGTGGAATTATTCAGAGGCTTGTGACACCTAGATAAAAGGCTAATCTGCACATTACATCCTTTCTGGTTTTGGGTGTAGTCCATGCATATTCTGAAACCGGGTGACTGTGAACCACCTGCATTGGAGGCTTCTCTGCAGTTTTTTTTGTCAATGTATACTCAAAAGATGCCTACCCTTTTCTCATGCTGATAAATTATTCTGTAATAATATTTGGTTTCATTTTTGTGTTTTAAACAAACAAAAAAAACCCCCATAATGTATCTTCTACTGACAGGACTAGACCTGAGTGGCAGGGGAGAGCTGCTTGTGGGCTGGATGCTGGCTGCTGCACTCTGAGGCAGGGAGAAGATCCTTCTGCTGGAAGGGCAGGCTGCACCCTGCACTGCTCGAAGGGCAAGGGTGCAGCTGGGGAAACTCCAGGGGTGCCTGGGAGGGGGCCATGGAGGAGCAGTCACGCATGGCGAGCAAGGAGCTTTGCCCACAGGGGCAGACCAGCACAGGCTGGACTCAGGGTTTTCCACATCGGGACCCCAAATTGGCGTCAGTCATATGACCATGTGCCCCTGTTGCCTCAGTCCCTTGTCAGTCCCATCTCTTTGTCCCTTTCTTCTTGCAGTTAGGTGTGGGAGGGGTGGCAAGCACAACCGAACCTTACTCCATCAGATTTTCAATTTCTTCTTTTTCTTTTTGGCTTCAGTTACCCTCTGCCCTGGCTTGCCCTTGCAGGTGCCAGTTCCTGGGCACAAGGCGTTCCTGGGCACAAGGCGTTCCTGGGCACAAGGCGTTCCTATTCAGCTGGGAACCCTTGAAGGACACTTTACAAATATGTGAAAAGCTGGTTTTCATTTACATGAAATTATATTATACATACATAAATATGCAGTGCATATTTATCATCTGCATCTGCAAGACACATGTACTGTATCTAATAGATCCTGGCAAATTTTTGCCTTTAAAAGACAAACTCCCAGGAAATGCTTCACTTATGCTTCCAAGCTAAGGCATACAAAGGTGGACACAGGAACCCACAACTCCAGCAACTCAAACAAGTACTATGGACCCAGTGACTACTGTTGAATGGGGCTGAAATGGTTTGACCTTCTGTTATTCTGAAGATCCTGTTTATGGGCAAAGAGCATGCATATAAGTAAGCAAATAAGCATATACTTTATATAAGTAAAGGCAAGCATTTATTCTTAATATAATTGAAATAGTAACAGTCTAGTTATTATTAGTTGTAGAAAAAGCAAGACCAATAATGCTCCACCTTGAGTGTGGGGTATATTCCTGGTTGTGTGGAAAGTCAGCTGGCCTAGCAGTACTGAAACTCATGTTTTTCAGCCCATCTCTATGCTCCAGAAAGCTGTGTAGAGCTGTTATCATTAATACTTCACCTGCTTTTTAATCTTTCTTTCCTGTCAGCTGCAAACTTTATCAACAGAGATTTTTCTATTTGCTTTCAGGAATGGGTCTGCCTTCTTGATGACCTTAATCAAAGTAGAGAGGTTTGAGATTTGGCTGACTGTTTGCGTCAAAGCATGACTTGATTGATGGTGTAGCCAAGGCATGCTCATTACTCAGAATTGTTCTGTTGGAGGGTTGGATCTGCTTGTCTGCATCCCAGGTACTTTCTGAGTACAGAAGTTGGTAGCTGGGAGTTTCCAAGAAGATGTTCGCTTATATATGACCTCTCAGCTCCCTAGCCCAACCAACAGAAAATCTGAAAATGCAGAACTAAGGTACCATTTAATATCAAGCCATTAACGCAGAAAGCAACAAAGACTGTGACATACCTAAGGACTTGGGGCAAAAATGGGGAGGTGTCAATAATTTTCATAGGTGGAAAAGAAGATAGATGGTTGGTTGGTCTCCAGGTATTCTTTTGTGATGCTTAAATTATTACCTGTCCTGTTTCAGAGAATTATGGAAAGAAGAAAAGCTCCTTGCTGTAAGTCCGCAGCAGGTGAGTGTCTTAATGCTGAAATCCTTGCAGTTGTGATGATAGTCTCTAGCTTGTTTTTGATCTCTCTCTTGGTCCTGTTACTATCCCTCCTTTTTGTCTTCTCTTCCTTACTTTAAGTTATCAAACACTCCACAAGATTCATGTCTGCATGAAAAAGAATAATTGGGGCATATGAAGGGTGCCATTTCCAGCCTTCATAATGGTCACCGCTACAGAGTTTATGAGAAAACAACATAGATGTTATGCTGCGGAGTAAATATACTGCCTGGTATCTGCAATCAGTAAATCTCGGGCAGAGCTCAGTCTGTGTTTATCTTGCATATTTTTACTGTGATATTCAGGAATTTGGTAATCTGTCACTGAATGGTCCTGATTCCTTGTTGCTCAACCTCAGTTGATATGCGTGTTTTCAAGGAGGTCTGGATTTTGGAGGACTTTGGAAATTAAAACTGTAAGTGCAGGAGGAAGAAGGGGAGGAAATTGTTGGACAGGAAGTCACACACTGTCTTTACAAATACATTAAATTAGCATGCCACTTCTAAATAACTATTACTCTCTCAGGGCATGATAGCATTTAAGATGAAGTTTTCATCATCCTTAATCTTTGCTTGCTTTAAGTAGGCTTTGATAATAGAGCTAAGCTAAGAAACTGCTGCCTTTCAATTTTATTTTCTGGAAAACCATGAATTAAGTGTTAAGATGAGGTGAAAAACTCTGAGTTTACTCAGTGTTGTGGTTTGACTGTCACAGAATGGCCAGGCTACTTTGGGGATAGTGTAAAGGGTTGTATGTTTACTATCTGTAAAGTTACAAGAGGAAGGGCTGGTAATACAACTGGAAGGAAATTCACACTGGATCACAATGATCACCATTTTTTTTAGATGGGATGTTGGCTTTGTAGATTCTTACTTTGTGCTGATTCACAGCAAGGAAACTTCTTGGAAAGTTTCATGGAGACTTCTCAGCCTCGCACCATGATTATTTTCCTCTCTATGTTTCTGTTTTAAGAGATTCCAATGAATCAGTTAAGAGAGAAGTTGATTTCAGCTTATACACTAGCAGGTGTGCCTGCTCGGAAATGCAAAGCTGTGATTTTACTATTTTATAACTTTTAAAGCCAGATAATACCATCTAGGATTTTGATGCTAGTAAGCTAGTTGTAGTGCAAATAATGGGAAAAGCTCAGTAATACTCAGATACCTTAAGTTTCACTGGATTTCCACACGCACACACACACTCCCAAAAGGAAAGACCCGCTTATTCAGTAACTGATAATATAATTGTGCAGAAAAGGAGTAGCCACAGTGTACCTTTCATTAAATGTGTAGAACCAAATTAGAAATGAGTTGTTCTGTGAAAAAAATATTTAATAAAGCCTCCCTCTGTCTGATATCTGCACACACTGTGATAAATATAATTTCAAGCTTTCTTTGTGTCCACTGTGACTTTTGTCCCTGTCCAGCTTTTGTAGCACTGCCAGCTACCTCATATTCCCTAATGCCTTGGGAAGAGGCAGCTGTGGCTAATGTGGAGTTTGTGTGTGGCCAGACAGCAACCATGTGCCAACCACTTGGCAGATGACTGAGCTCACAGTGCTGTATCACCTTACAAGTTAAAGAGCTCTAGTTTGCATCTTCCTGTTACTTGGTCATTAGTTTTAATCCAACTTAAAAATAATCCTTTGGGACTTCAAAAAGGTGAAGGGTTATGAAAGGAGGATGATGGCTAGGCAGAGAGGATGAATTCCTGGACATGCAGGCTAAAACCAGGCTGAAAACAATTGGCATGTTTAGGAAGTCATTCCAGAAGTGAAAACACAAAGAGCAAGACTTGACGTTTCTTGCAGCTTTAGAATTCATTGCCTGGGGATTAAAAAGAAGCTTTTCGTCATTGTACTTGTTTGCTATGTGTAAGACAAACCCTCCCCACGTGTAATGCATTCGGTCTAGGGGAGAATCTGTGCTAACACCTCTGTTAGGGGTTGATGGATTGATGCTCAGGGCAGGATTTGGAGCTTGCCATTTGTGGGAACAGGATGATCCTTTCTGGATTTCAGTCACAGTCAGCACAAAACCAGTATTTGTAAACAATAACAGAAGCAATGAACAGTATGGAGGAGAGAGAAGTAGCGCCAAAAGGAAAACCCATCACATTGAAATAATGGTAAATTTTAAATTTATCCTAAAGTGAAAGGACAAGTCACAGCCAATAGCTCGGGGTAATTCCTGGAAAGGAGGAACCTGCTGAAAACTGTTGATAGGGCAGAATTTAGGAAAAAAAGAATATGTAAAGAGGTGTATTTGTATGGATTCCAAAGTGTTAACTGAAGTAGTATAAACGCGTTTCCAAAAATACACATTTATCAAGAATGTCAGTGGAGCTGCATGAGTTTTCACCAGGGCTGTCTTCCTTTCATGTTTATAAATCTTGCCTGCTTGCATGGTCTCCAAAGCAATTTGAAATTCCTTATTTACATATTTATTTCTTAACCTTACGTACCAGTAAAATGTATAACCATCTCCATTTTATTATGTATATCATGCTTGATTTGAAATTAAAGGAAAAGAAGCAATTCATTAAACTGTAAGCTATGACAACTGTGGAGATTATTTTTTTAATGAATTTTCCAGTGAGTGAAATTGTTTCTGTGATTTTTAACTGCAGCTATATTTTGATATGATCATGAAACATTTTAAGGTTGTTTTTTGCTGTATGTGTAAAGAACCAATAACAGATATATACCAGGTAATTCTGCATTTAAAACAGAACATGAGTTTACTTCTGCAAGAATTGCCATGTCAATACTTCATTAATGAAGTACTTCTATGAGCTGCCTTGTGGTAGAGAACTTGCGTATATCATTCCCCAGGATGAAGGGTTAGGGAAAGACCCCCTCCATTTACAAATCCTTCTGAAATCATTTGTGAATATTAGCTTACTTTGCAGAGGAATGTGTGCTATATAATGACAGCATATCTGTTCAGCCAACTAACTCTGTGATTATAACTGGTATTATAAATGAGATTTTTCTAGAAGTAGACTATTACCAGAAAACAAGATAAGAGAAATATTCCCTCCCTTAATGAAATTTCCATGTCCATAAGAACACATCTCATGGAAACATTTATATGACAACTATAGTAAGTGTAAGATGAAATAAATGCTAATGTTATACCCGTGTAATTCATCTATATGATCTCCATATGGAAAACATCCACTAAAAATTCTCAATTAATACTACTGACATTTTGTACAGAAGGGAAGGCTGAGCAATTTGGGTGGTTTTCTTGTTTGCAGTATATTGTGCTTATTCCCTTTGGGAAGAAAGAGAATTGTGTTTAAATCTTCATGTATTTGAATCATACAAATCACTTAAGTATACAAATTGCTTTTCCAGATAATGGCCACAGTGTTCTAATAAGAGATGTTTTAAACTTAAATGACTCAGTTTAAACTTTAGTGGGTTTTTTATACTTACAGTACTAAAATACTATATAAAAAAAATACATTTCAATGTTGTCTTCTCAGTCTCCAATTATTCCATTTCATGCCCTCTTCTTGTGTCAGGCAGATTAGTCTCCCTGAATGTCTTCTGGCTTTAGTTTCACCTTGAAGTAATTCAGAATTACTTTGTTACCACATGTGAAAATGTGACGCTCTTCACATACTGGGCCAGTTCTGATCTGTTTGATGTATTTATATACTCTGAAAGATATTTTTGAATGATTGTGTAAAAAGGAAAGTGATTTCCCATCTTCAGAGTTGCAATGGAAGTCATTAGCTGTGATCTAAACATATTCTGTTCAAAGATGGAATATTCAAAATATTCAAGATGCCTAAAAGAGAATGTGAAAACAAAAATTACCTGTTTAAGTTCCTAATCTCATATAATTCCATCTTGATGTAGTTGGCAAAGAAACAGAACTACTCTCTGCACCTTTTATTTTGTGGGATAAATAAGTCAAGCTCATTTAGCCTTCCCCTAAGATAGGCTTTCCATTACCATTATTATTTTAGAAGCCTTTCTCTGCATCTGTTGCACTATGAATTAATCATTCTTGAATGTTATGATTTGAGATGCACATGGTAGTCCTTCTTGGGTTACCATCTATGTCTGGAAACATTTTGGTAAATAATATTAAAAATTACATTTGATGTTTTCACACCTGAATGTGATCAGATGTTAAATTCAAATATTTTTCCCACTGTTTCCAGCCAATGAGCTCCAAACATAAAGTGTGTAGTTCTGCTTTACCCATTTATAAGTGTATGTCCAAGCTCTGCTAAATTTTAGTTTTTCATTATGTTATTCCTTAAAGTTGTAGTATTTCAGCTAATATCTAGACTATTGCAATAGGTGAAATAAGGCAATTCAATTTGTTAAGGAAACTTACGCATACTTTCTATTACATGGTGTGGTAGAAGTACAGTAGAGTGAAGCACACAGAGAAGTGGTAGAACAGTAAGAGTTTCTGCTCCACTGTTTTGCTTGGTGCAGGGCTGGTGCTCGTCTGCATGGTGGATCCTAGGCAGGAACCTCACCGGTGTTGGCTGAAAGGTTAAAGGGTAAAACTCAAAACTGACAAAACAAAAGCCTAACCCACCTTCACCCTCTCTCATTGTGCTCCTTCATGCTTAGGGAAACCCTAAGCTAGAGGAATGTGGCTGAATATGTCCTGATGAAGGCAAAAAATTATTGTGATTACTGAAAGAACCTAGTATTTCCTTCTTCAAAGTGGACGTGTTAACAATATTGTTACTCAAGGTTGAAAGCATAACTGATATATAAAACTGCTCCCCCACCTTTAGAAACCACTTTTAAAATAAGAAAGTAATGTCCATCTATCTGAGCATGACACAGAGCTCCCTGGTTAGTGAGTCTCAAGGCACAAGGGGAAACACTGAAGTCACCTAGAAAGAAAACTTTTTTTTGGTGTGCCTAAATACAGAGTATTCCATGTCTACACTATTGGCTTTCTCTGTAGATTCTGCAGACTAAGTAAATTACTGTTCACTTACATATGCAACGCGTACAGGTATGTTATGTAGCCCAGTTGTTAGCTGTGGGCTAGAACAATGTAGTTATGGTGCCTGTTGTAGTCAGGAGCGTGTTTGCATCCTGCTAAACCCAGTCTGAGCAGGTACATATAGTTAGCCTGTGTGCAAGCCAGTAATGCTCTGGGGCAAAAAGCAATAACTGCTGGCCAGTATGCCTAATCCTAGCACAAAGGCAAGGCTGCACCAGATGGACTGTTGTTATGCAAGCTAAATTGTTAAAAGCCAGTTTGCCCATATGCAGTGCAGCCCTTTGCTGCAGGACATGCATTTGCCTTAAAAGTAGGGGAATCCTGACCATCAGTCTGAAAGGAGTTACTTGCCTGGGTGGTCTGCCCCCCATGGCCCATTTCCTCCTTCAAAAAAATAGGTGAATCAAATTGCTCTTTAAGATCTTTCTTACACAATGTTAGCTTTCTTACTTTCATTTTCTTGCATTCATTTTGGAGGTAAAGTGGAGGAGGAGAAGGAAATACCACATTTCTTATAGTGGTACAAGAAGCGGAAATAGGGTCCTCTGCTTAATTTTGCTTCACCAATAAGAAGAATTAGTTGCAAGACTCAAAATCCTAAGGTCAGATTTAAACTCTGCAGCATAACTTAATGTATTAACAGGGACAGATTCACATCTGTCAGTACAACTATAACCAGGAGACTGTCTAGTCCTAAATCTTAATATTTATGTGTTCAGTATCTGATATCTAATATGTTTAATGCTCTCTGTGTCTACCTCAAACATTACCTCTGCTCTAAGCATATTTGCCCATGGTAGCGTGTCTTCAAGAAACTAGAATTTCCATTATTTGGAACAGAAACATGATAGAGGAACAAGCAAAATAGAACAAGAGGCAGATGGAGACAGAGAGTGATATTGGGTGTGTTATGTGTGGAACCAGAGACTTGCAGTTTTCAACTGCTGAGTGTAGGAACTGGGAAAGGAGTGTGACTTAGAAATGCAAACCTTACATTTTTAAAAATTACTGTTTGTTTTTGGTTTCTGGTGTTTTGGCAATTTTCAGGGACTGTGGGGCATTTTTTTCATAACATATAGAGCCCTAGTCTGCTGACAGTCAGGGTCCTCTTATATATGTCAATTTGGAGATGCAGAGGTAACAAAAATCTCTAATACCCTCTGAAAATTTGGGTTTAAGACTTAAAATTCTACCTGCCAATTCCTCATTTCCACTATGTGAAAGCCCTTAGCTTCATTCCTCATTTCAGTTATTAAGATTGCAACAACTTTTTCTGTGTTACAACTGTGTAGTTTTACATACTAACTGACAGTGACTGACCTGGGTCATTTTTACATCTATAGTTTTTCCAGTAGTTATAAATGATGCCAGTAAGGAACGCTGCATCAGATGTCTAACTTGCTGCAGGAACAAAATGACTCTTAATAGTGTGCCAGCATGAGGAAGAAGGTTGTAATTTAGACACCAAAAAGAGAACTGAGATGTTAATTATCTCATCTCTTTGTGCATTTGTCAGTTTTTAACTGGCTGCTATAGTTTTAATGTACAAAAGAACTCTGTCCCTTTTCCATTTTGTTACCTAATGTCAATTCATTGCCACGGCTGTGGTCTTTTGTCATAGTATAACCTGAGAACCACTTTCTGTGAGTGAACTGAAGACCATTTTTTCAGTTTTGTAAATCAAGATATTTTAATCCAAATGAGCAATGAGATATGTTCTCAATAATATTAAGATCATGTAAAAAAAAATTACATCCTCAGCTATGATAAAGCTGTTTAATTGTGTTATCTTGTATAATAACACAGTACAAGGTGAAAATTAATTGGATAAATTTTTTCTTAAAAAAAATCTGATCATTGCTACTTAAAGTGAAAAATATTCTTTTTGTGACAAGTGACAATAGTGGGAGACAACTTCTTTGCCCCTCTTTCTGAAGTAACTCTGTGTGATTCAGCTTCAATAAATCTATTTCTTTTAACTAGATATAGCCCTTTAATCTGTTGTTTCAGTACCTAGATTCTCTGGCTATTCTTATTTTTCGTAGTAGGAATATTAATCTAGAGTTGTGGGTCAGATTTATGCTGGTAGATGACTAGCAGCAGAAGTGTATGCTCAAATTTTTTAGAGTGTAAACTTCATGTTAAAATCAAAAGT
Organism: Morus bassanus; assembly: GCA_031468815.1. Lineage (NCBI taxonomy): Eukaryota > Metazoa > Chordata > Aves > Suliformes > Sulidae > Morus > Morus bassanus. Next base: position 100,522,882 of record CM062567.1, read on the forward strand.
AAGCTTCTGCCCTAACACTTTCAAAACAAACTTGAAATGCCCTTTAGTCCATACATAAAAGAAAATTAATACTCTTGTGAGAAGAATGAAAAGAGAAGTTTTGGACATTTTTAAGTGAAATAACTAATGTTGGTATGCATTACTAATAAGGTTATGATCACTTCTGTTGGAGGAATGAGAAGAGGGATGAATGTACGTTAGTGGAGAGCTGGGAATTGCAGTGGGGCAGTAAACCCAAGTCAGAAGTAACAGACACGACTGAAACGCGAACAGTTTTTTCAGCTAGAGGGTGCTGTGTTCAACTGTAGATCGAGGATACAAGTAATGTTTTGGTTCCATTTGATGAATGTTTGGCATCCAGTTTCCTTGCCACCTGGGTTCCCTGTCTGACCCTGACTGGCAGTACTAGATCTATGCCAACTTCCAACCTCTAGTTTACTGTTATGTAAAGTACATATTATGAACTTATGTACCTTGATATAATTTGGACTTGAACCGATAACCCTTGACCGTGAAACGTGGATTCTGTTATAACAGTCTTACAAGGGTGTTGAAAGCTGAAGCATGTCAAAACTTGTCCACCTTCTGTTCTTTTTTGGTTACTGTCCTGCACTGGGCTGTGAATGGATCTAAACATCGCTACAAACTTAAGGAGGTGAGACATGACTGCAACAAACTTCTAAACAGAACATGAAAAACAGAAGAGATTTGCTGTGTGTTTCCTACCCCATTTGCCTAACCTTTGGAGTGGTCTACCTCCATCTGTCTCTGAGGAACTGAGTTTCACATTGCTATTTATAAATAGACATAACTTGTTTGAGTAAATGGTGATAATGGCAATGTAGTTAAGATTCTCATAAAGGCATCAATTTTAGCAACAAAGTATCTTTTCCTTTTATTAGAAAAAGGGTTATCACTTGTGTGCAAAGATACTAGAACCTTCATTCAGGGATATATTCATGTAGCTGCCTTCAGGTCAGCTGAATAGGCACGTGGCGGTCAGTGTATCAATTCAGTGCTTAAACAAGATCAGAGCAGTGCTGTTAAGAGAAACAGTGGAGTTCATCAATTCTGCTCACTTAAATCTTTGTGAGATTATAATTTGACTTCAGCAGCCTCCTAACATTAACCTACTTTAGCTTCATTGTGTGTGCCTAGCAGCTCCAGAGCCAAATGCCTGAGCCATATGTTCAAGAGCCGTGTGGCAAATCTGAGGCATCACCTGGGTGGCAGAGAGAGTGGTTGGGAAGGGAGGCCAACACAGCCTTAGGGAAAGGGGCAAGGAGGCATGGGGAAGAAGGAAAATGTTATCTTGTCCTCTATTTTACTTAGTAGATCCAAAATACAACTGTGACAATTGTGTTTGAGACAGCCCTTTTCACAGGTAATTCTGGGGCTGAGCCTGGGAGTTTTCCAGTGAAAAAGTTCTGTATTTCTCAACACAACCCAGAACTCCTTGATGGACTCTGCTGTTGGCAGTGAGGCATGCACAGTCTTAAACACTATGTTGTTTCTATCCTTAATTTTAAGGATTAAGGGGTAGATGTCTAGGCCTGCTCAAAAGATTAATGTAGAATTAGTATATGGCATGTATGACATTAACCAGTTCAACTTTAGGTTTAATTTTGTAAAATGCTGACCATCAACTTCAGCATGTTGTAATACTCCATCCTCATTTTTACAGCATCCACCATAAGCTAACTGGCTAAATGTGTTACATTTATAGGATTAAATGACGAATAGTGTGATTTTTTAGATAGAATTTGTTTTTTTTATGGCAGTAAAGGACCAGATTTTCTTTGAAAATATTTCTCATATGGGTAGAGTGGAGTGCAAATAGCCATGCTTGTAAAAACTTGCCACGTAAATATGGCTAAAAAGGGAAGATTTATTGTGGAAGCTTTGGGAGGGGCAGTACTTTGCTTCCTTGCTCTGTTAGCAACAGCCAGTGTGGTATGCAGTCCTGTGCCATGAGGCAGTTATTTCTGCTATTGCACAATTACTTTTGCTTTTTGGAGAGACAAAGTCTCAATCTACTGCAGTAGCAATGTGTGTACAATACTGCCATGGAAGCAGTCTGTTGCATTTTTGGAACATGCAAGCTTAAACACTTTTTAGTGGGTACCACTCTATCCTATGTACTGCAGTTTTAATGCAAAGTATCACATAGTCTGAGTATTTTAACCTGAAGTTATAAATGTACTTGTGGGGGGGAGGTTTAAAGCTTAAATTCTGAAGATACATTAAAGTTCAAGAAAAAATATTTATCTCCTGAGGTGCACAAGAAGTAGAGATTTTTCTAACTAGATCAAGAGAAGTAATGATACTTTTTTTTAATGCCAGGCTACAATATTTAAGACATATTTAATGAGCAGTTGTGATCTAACTTCAAAATAGGCTGAGAAATATTGACTTCAAGGAAGATGGTAGGGAGCACAGTATTAGTGCCAGTTATGAAGCATGATCTTTCACTGAATAGTTAAAGGTGTTTAGAATGGCTAAAGGGCAGACCAAACTACTGGTGTGAGCTTGCTTTGCTGGGATGTAAAAGAATTGATAGTGGTTGAAGATTGTTCCCTAATTCCGGTGAATTCCTTTTATACTGATGCTTTGCTTATGTGCTTTGTGTAAGCAGCAGCACCTGTGTTTTGGAACATATGCCACCCATGGGTTTTGTATGGAACAGTGCTGTCGTTTTGATTTGCAGCTTTTCTTCAGCTGAAGGAAACTAAGCAGCAAGGAAAGATATAAGAAAAACAAAAAGAATGCCCCAATTGAAATGCCTGATTGAAACACAGATGAAATAATCTAATAGTCTCTTAATGTACAAATAAGCTTATTCTGTGATTGCCACATGGGTGCTATGCAATAGCAGATGAGAAATCAAGTGATTGGTTGGGATTTACTCTATGGGAGTAAAATTGACTAACGTAGTGACAGAAGTGAGAGACAGAATGCTCTTGAAGAAATTATTCATTAAGATGTCATCCGTGTTTAGTATTAGGCTAAAGGAGTATAAAACCAAATGTAATCTGTGGTTGGGAAAGAATCAGGAAATGTGTTTTTGCTATAGTTTGAATAAGTTTGAAATTGTGAATTTGGAGCTACTGCAGAGATGGCGATTTTTTTTTTTTTTTGTGGTACTGAGATTTGTTAAATGTGATCCAATATACATGGAAATCATCATAGTGAAATATCTGGAGATGTTTAAATGTTGTACAGAGGGAAAAGTAATTAGAATTCATAAGAATTTCTAAATGTCAAGATAGATGAGTAAACGTAACCTCATCATTTGTAGAGTTTGCAATTACTTATATATATTTATGCTTCCTCATAGAAGGCATATATGTATTTTTTGCCTTCTATGATGGAATGACTGGCTGGGTAGATGAAGGGAGAGCAGTGGATGTTGTTACCTCAACTTCAGGAAGGCTTTTGACGCTGTCTCCCATAACATCCTCAGAAGTAAGCTTTGGAAGTCTGGGTTAGATGAGAGGACAGTGAGGTGGATTGAGAACTGGCTGAACGGCAGAGCTCAGAGGGTCATGATCAACGGCGCAGAGTCTGGTTGGAGGCCCGTAACTAGCGGTGTTCCCCAGGGGTCTGTGCTGGGTCCAGTCCTGTTCAACATATTCATCAATGACCTGGATGAAGGGACAGAGTGCACCCTCAGAGAGTTTGCTGATGATAGAAAACTGGGAGGAGTGGCTGATACACCAGAAGGCTGTGCTGCCATTCAGCGAGACCTGGACAGGCTGGAGAGCTGGGCCGAGGGGAACCTAATGAAATTCAACAGAAGCAAGTGTAAGGTCCTGCACCTGGGGAGGAGCAACCCCATGCACCAGGTACAGGTTGGGGGCTGACCTGCTGGAAAGCAGCTCTGCTGAGAAGGACCTGGGAGTGCTGGTGGACAGCAGGTTGACCATGAGCCAGCAGTGTGCTGTTGTGGACAAGGAGGCCAATGGTACCCTGGTGTGCATAAAAAGGAGTGTGGCCAGTAGGTCAAGGGAGGTTCTTCTCCCCCTCTACTCTGCCCTAGTGAGGCCACATCTGGAGTACTGTGTCCAGTTCTGGGTTCCCCAGTTTAAGAAGGACAGGGAACTGTTCACGCAAGTCCAGCGGAGAGCTACAAAGATGATCAAGGGACTGGAGCATCTCTCTTATGAGGAAAGGCTGAGAGGCCTCGGTTTGTTCAGTCTGGAGAAGAAGACTGAGGGGGGTCGTCTTATCAACGCTTATAGATATCTAAAGAGTAGGTGTCAAGAGGATGGAACCAGACTCTTTTCAGTGGTGCCCAATGACAGGACAAGGGGAACACAGGAAGTTCCACCTAAACATGAGGAAAAACTTCTTTACTGTGAGGGTGACAGAGCACTGGAACAGGCTGCCCAGAGAGGTTGTGGAGTCTCCTTCCCTGGAGACATTCAAAACCCACCTGGACGCAGTACTGTGCATCCTGCTCTGGGTGTCCCTGCTCAAGCACGGGGCTTGGACAAGATGATCTCCAGAGGTTCCTTCCAGCCCCTACCATTCTGTGATATTCAGAAAATGTTGTGTATGATAGCCATTGAAGCTGTATAACTGCTAGGAAATCAACCAAGTTGAAATATTGTCAATTTTACACTGTAATGAGGAAGGGATCTACCTATTACTAAATATTAATATTCTTACGATACAATGCTAGACTACACCGAAAGGTTTAGATCAAATGCATAGAAAAGTATATATGTTTTATTATAAATGTTTTAATGCACAGTTTAGAGGCATTTCCCCCCAAAACAGCGCATGTCCACAGGCAATAGAAACACTTAGTAAGGGGAACAAGTATGAACACAGCCTCTATTAGCTGTTGTCTATTCTGTCTTCCAAATAAGTTGGCCTTTAAAATATAAGCCAACTGTAGGTAATCATAGCATGTATCTCGGAGTTTGCTGACAAAATAATTTTGAAGTTTGGCCTAATTTATATCAGTGCCATTCAGATGGCAGTGCTGGTAAACACTCTTTAAACGTTCCCATTGCTCATGAGTGTGTAAGTTTTCCAGGTACTCCAGCTGCCAGTGCAGCTAAGGATTGTGAGCACCAGAGAATCAGGATAATGTTTGGAGTTGCACAGAATTAAATTTCTGACCTATGCTACAAGCTGAACTTGGAAGGGACTATTACTCTAGAGGTTAAAGCTCTTGGGTTTTACAAACACACTGTCTAAATAAGCACAGTTATTTTACTAAGACTGTTAAGCCATAAGAATGTTTATTTTCATTTTTCAGCACTGGAGTTTCTAATTCAGCTCAATGTTCATGCATAAACTGAGAATTCCAATGTCTATTTTAACTACCCTGTTTGCAGGATGTTTTGCACCTGTTTTTACTACAGCTTCTTGCTGCTAGCAAAAAGCTGTAGATCTCTCTAGGTTTCAGGCTCTGTAGCAGTTTCCCAAGGTGATGGCTGTTTTTGGTTTTTTTTTTGTTTGGTTAGTTGTTTGTTTGTGTTTTTTTCTTTTCTTTTCTTTCTTTCTTTGTATCACAGCACTATGACCACTTTTCTAAGGTAAAATATCATAGGACTGTCTACTGGTTGGACCTTGAGTTTAAAAATACAGTTTTCCCCTAGGTTATTTTGCACTGCTTATTTAGGTGTAGCAAGTGTTCCTAGTAATACGGTACCAGGTTCTTTTCATGATTAAAATAGCTTATCTATAAATCCTAATATCAATGTATCATGCAATTTAAGTCCCTATTTCTTGCTCCTCTAATTTCTTTATGTAATGAACCTGATGCTTTTCAGGATTTCAGCGTTTTATGGTGCTCAGCTTTGCGCATAACTTGGAAATAAATCCCAGATTCAGGGAGAAGAAGGATTCATGGCAGATTGGCTTAATTCCTTTTTTTGTGACAGATGTATGGATCAGAATAGAAACTGGACTGTTAGGCTAAGTAGTATGGAGGTGCATGTGTGGATTGGGTGCAAGAGGTGTGGTCAGAGAGCGTTGTTAAATGCTTTTATCTTATGGCACACTAAACGATTTCATGGATATTACTGTTGCAGATTTTGAAACCCATTTATTTGTACTTCATAACTATGCATAACTATGTTCTTGGGAGATGGTGAGGTAACATAGCAACAACTTAGTTTGGATCAATAATCTGTAGGTATAACATACAAAAAGAATATTTTAATAAGGCCAGGAATTTGGGGTTTCTGTGGAATTTTTATAATTACAGCAATGTAATTGTGAAACTGTGGCTTACTTTTTAATTTATAACTTTATTTTCATTGCTGGCTGAAGAAAGCAAATATGATAAACTCTGTAAGAAGATTTTGATGGTTCCTTTTGCACTCCAGCAGAACAATTTTCATCAGAACAAAAGAAAGAGTTCCCTGGTGTCTAAGGGCTGCTTCTCTGCCAAATAAAAACATCCCTTTATAGAAAAGGGAGCTATTGTGGCTCTTTCCAAATTGAAAAATACAATGGGGAAAAAAAATGTACTATCGGAAAGCTTCAGGTGGTGGTGTTGTTTTTCCAGTAATATGCAGGCAAAAAGATTTCAAAAAAGGAGCATTATAGCAGGGCACAGTCATTCATGGCAGCCTGGTGTATGTGAATGGAGCTTTGTGGCTTCTCAAACCTTGTTAGGAATGGTCAGATAGCTGTGGATGCTACAGTGTGGTGCACACTAGTGGGTTTGATTATTTTGCCTAATTTTACAACTAAGTGACATTAAACATTATCTCCCAGGCACAGAGATACTTTCTAAATGTATCAGTTGAGTTTAACACCTTTGCTTTCTTGAAAGACTCTAACAGCTTTGTATTGTTATAGGTATTGATATATGTATTGTTTTCAGGGAAAGCTATGGTTTTGTTGACATAAAAATCATAGCTATTGTGGGCTAATTTTAACTGTGGTACATGGAGGTGCACTGGCCAATGATAGCAGTGGGTTTGCATCTGCTTTTTTTCAGGCCTGAAGTTATTACACTGTGCTTGATCCCCCTACCATTCACCTTGTTTCATTTCTTATGTGTTGTAGTGAAACAGATTGCTTTCCCCAAATCATTAATTCAGGATGAAACTTCAACTGAACTCCAAAGTCTTAGGAAATTTAGGCAGATGAATAAATGTATGAAAGCTCCGAAGACAGAATTGCTTGTCTGCCAAGTCACTTCCTTGAGATTAAAAGATGCTGTCATTTAATTGAAATAAATTATTGCTTAAAAATCACCAACCAAAGACTCAATAAAATGACTTCTAAGATTAGCAATCTTTGAAGATGACAATACACTCCTGAATAAAATCCATATTTGTTTTATATGTCAAATTAAATGAGACTATTGAAGAGTTTTTGCACTTTGCCCATACTTCATATTGTTTCCATGGCCTACTTTTGAACTTACTTAATTTAATGTAGTTAGAACCAAGTCCTCTGAAGATAGTGAAATTACTGTAGCAAATAACTGCTGTAAGGAAGAGGAGGACCAGGCATGTATGTATAATATCAAAAGAATTCTTCATGAAAATGCTTTTACAAGGAACTGTTGAAAATCTTAGCTTAAAAATTAGGCCACAAGACAAGACTTTGAGAAATGCTGTCAGAAAAAGAAATCCCTGTCACTGTTGGTAGTGTTAATGGCTACCACCCACTGCCCATTTGATGTGTATGCAATCATGGGTCTGGTTAAAGTTACAGGTTTAATCACCTTTTAGTCAAGCCAAATGGAAGTGGAATTAAATGTCCTTTTTCACAGCAATATGTAGATGTGTTAGGAAGTTATCTGGATGCCTAGTAAAGCCAGATTATTATTACATTATTATAATTTCTGATTACAATTGTAGGCTGAAGGCATATGTTGAAAGGCTATGCATGTGTGTGAGCACTCAAACCAAAAAACTAGGGCAGAAAGAATGGAAAATCATCAAACGATCAAGAGAAGAGTCATGAGTATGGCCTTAGTAGATGCAAAGGCATGCCCTTTGTTATAAAACACACTGGGGAGGCTGCTTTGCAGTTATTGAGGGCATGCTCCCAGTGTGGCCAGTCCAGCCATGGGCTTGCTGCTGCAGAAAGGGGAAATTCTTGTGCATTCCCTGCGTAAGCCTCCCCCCCTCCCCGCCTCCTTGCCACTGATTTCAGGGTAAGCTGATTTAACCCACTGATCAGAGGGGGGAAAAAAAAAATCACCTGTGTACTTTTCTGCTCTTTTATAGTTTTAGTCTGTTAACCGTGGGATCAGATGACTGTCAAAACCAGATTTACTGAGAGGGAGACAGGAGCAGAAGGTCAGGGCCTCTTGCTCTCGTCAGCAGCAAGATGTTACTTCAGCTTCAGTCACTGAGATAAACCATACCCTCAGCTGTGTTAAGGGCATGGGTGGAGAAAGTGCACATGGATTGTTTTAACAACTTAGCTTTTAGGATTTTTCTGCTTGCTGTAACTTCATAATTTTCAGTAAGCGCCAAGACTTCTAAATAAGGGCTCAAAAAAGCAGCAAAGACACTACCTTTATATGAGATGATTTTTACCCTAAAAAAAAAGTGTATTTCTCCCCAGTGGATGAGTATGGATATGTAGACTGTCCTCAGAGGAGATCTCGGTGACCTGACAAACTGCTTCTAGTTTGCCATTTTCAGGACATGCTCATGGTGGTTTTATTAAAGGTCTTGTGCTTGTGAGGAGAATATTGCTGGACACAAGACACTGAAGTGGCAGAAGGTAACAGACCGGAGAGCAGGAACATAGATGCCACTTCCCAGGTGTTCATGATATAACCAAAGGCAGACGAGGTGGCAGTATCATGTGTTTCCCATGGTGGTGCTATTTGGTCCTTGCCTAGCCTGGTTAGGCCATCCCAGCCCCAGCTCACTCCTTGTGCACCTCCAGTGTGAACAGAGGTGGCAGGGTGGTAGTTCTGACAGTGAGATTCAGTTGTTTGAGTCTACCAGGTTCCTTGGGCTGCTCAGTCTGCCTTCCCAGCATCTGTCTTAAAGGCAGCTAAATGCAGTGATGAGTGACAGTAGTTTACCCTTCTCATTGTCTGTTCATCACGTACACAAAAACTGATGCTTGAAGTCTAATTTCCCCTTGCATTCCCCCTTTTGTTTTACCAGAAAAGATTTGAGCATAGGCTTTGAAGTAGCAGTAAATTTATTGGTTTGGATGTATCTAATCTTCCCAGTGTTTGTTGACTTTTCATAAACAATGTTGTGCAATAGGCTGAAATGTATTTTTTTTTTTTGTTAACTTGAATAATTCAGAGTGCAGGCTCCTGACAAGAGACAGCATCATGTTTAGAAAAGAGAAACGTAAAATGCACAATACAAATCTTTACCTCCTGAACTAAGAACATTGGTAGCAGAAGTAAGCTATTTTCTTGTTGTGAGGGCAGAGATTAACTTTGGCAGTGATTAATCTCTACCATTAAATAAAAATGTTAGGAACTGTAGAAACTCATCTTCTACTCTGGGCCCAGAACAATGATCGTTATAGTGTTTGCTGATAACAGTCATGGATCTAGTAATGAATTAGGATCCTACACCTAACTTTGTAGGACTTGAATCCACCGTATTAGCAACCAAGGGCTGGATTTTAGCCAATTCAGAGTCTCTATAAAAATAAAATGTATGGCCTAATGACAAACTACAAGTCAATATGAGAATCAGGAATGCAATGTTATCCCCTCCTCTCTTGCAGAGAATAATTCAGGCAAAGGAATTCATACACTGCAATTTATCAGGTTGAGTTTTAATGCTGGGCTTACCGCATGCTTCTGCTGCCCATCTGCTGGCTGGCTGTACTCCTTAATTGTCCTTTAATTAAAATTTTTAAAGATCTTAAGTTTTTCAGTTGTACTGCATGCACGAGGTGGGTGATAGGAAGCTAATTATTCCTGGCATACAAGAAAGTACCAGTTATTCTCTCTTTTTCTCTGGTTTTATAGAGTTTGCTGAAAACTATGGGGGTTGGGGAAGGATTGTACAGAAGCTATTACAGCTGCTGCGTGCTGCTGTTCTCTGCTGAGGTAATTGTCTGCTGACAGTTCTAAAGGTCCTTGTATTACAGAAGTTTTGTACTAGTCTGCTGATGCAAGGGCTTGTATCCCCCTCTCTTCATGGACAGTGGGCTAGGGCAAAAATAAGGAAGATGCAAGAGGAGGCATCTAGCATTAGATACTTCTTCTCTTGAAGATCTTAAATTATCTTCCATGGGTAATTTATCAGTCAGATCAATAGAGGTATATTACACTCAAGAGAGCATGTTAATGTCATGAATATTTGGGACTGCCATCTCATTCATGTTTATTGGAAAACAAAAAAAAAAGGAAAAGATCATGTTGATAGTACTATATAAAGCATAGGGATAACATGTACTGTTTTTTTGTCTCCTTACACGAAAAAATTTCAAATGCAAATTTCCTTAAAAATACATTTACCATACTGATACTGCCATGTGTTGGCATTCAAATAAAAAGGAAATTGTCCAGCAATTGAGAATGCTAGATCTGAAAAAGCCTTGTGTAAACTACACTGAATAACAGAGCATACAATAATGAGGTAACACACATGATGTTCTCCCAAGTGAAAATCATGCTGAATGCTCAGTAAAAAAAATTTGGATGTCTGTTAGAAATCCAAATTAGCAATATGGCAAGGCTATGTTATAAAAGTATTTCATAAGTTCTCAAAAGTCTGTCACAGAAGTGGTTTCTCAGAGGATATTTGCTTATGTACATCTGCTGCAGTAGCATGCCCAGCCTCTTGTACTTATTTACATGTCTCAGGCTGTACTCTTTGAAGAGGGATGCCAGTAGTCAATGGGAAAGCAGGACAGAAGCATTGGTAATGTACCAGGAGTGTTGGGTTTGACACAGATCTGAGCTCAGGATGAAGTATTACTGGAGCTGGGAAATATGGCTAAGACAGATTGTAGGATATCACAGGGAAGCATATAGAGAGTGCCTGTATAGGCACTCTCTAGCAGAAAAGATTATGCTTATGCTTATTTTTAATTGAGCTCGGTAAGTAATCCTAGCCCTGAGGTAAGAGAATGCAGAAGGCATGAATGGGGAAAGATTTTCAACAGAGTCTGAAGGAGAAGGACTGGGGTAAAAATAATTGGGGTGAAAATAGTTGGGATGTCTCTGGGCAGAAGTGGTTCTAGGCCTATGGAGTACTTGTGGAAGAGATGGGAGCTCTACATGACAGTAAGTTCTTGCACACACAACTGTCATCTGCTGTTTCCCTGCCCATTTTAATCAGGTGGTAGGAAATCAAAGGAATTTTTTATTTGATTACCTAAAGGAAGTTATTCAAATGAGATCTCTCTTTAAAGGACAGGGACTCACAATCACAATTTAGATGAAGGGTATTTTAGTGCAGATTCACTCGATGCCATTCCCGTCTGCCATGACTGTTTCAGGTCCCCTTACCTTTACTAACTTTACCATCTCTCTGTTCCCACCCATTTTTCTACCCCAAAAATCTTCCCAACACTATTTTTCCACCTCCTAGCTCTATAGAGTATAGTACTTGCCTGAAAGACAAGATCCTGATGCTGAAACACATGAATTACGTTTAAGTTGTTCTCTTGTAGCTGCAGGTTTCTGTATGTCTCCTGACCGGTAGTAACTCCAGTGTGAAACACTGTGCACCCCACAGCTGGAGAGTGATGTGATGGGGGAGCAACGGTTTGGTTACACAGGGTGTTATCGTATGTTGGTAAATTCTGGGGCTGATCCCAGTTCAAGAAATAGTCCTGAGAAAAGCAATGAATGGATATCAAGAACGTTCAGTCTAAATCAGTTCCCCCTTTTCTGCTCTGTTTACCAAGATTAGCAGATGCCTTCTTTCCAGGAATATAGCCTAGACAATCTGGTGTTTTCTAGGGGAAGTTGTAATTACATTAAGTTATAAATACCTTAAATGATTATAATATTTCAATATTTCATTTAAATTATTACAAAGAAAATTACTATCATTGCTTTCTCTGAGCTTCTGCAAGCTCTGACTTGCAAGGAATTATTCTGGGTCCTCAGCAAAAGGTGACACATCCTGTATTTGTGGACTAAATATTGTTGTATTTTATTTTTCCTCACCTGTTTGAAGTTGCTGGGTGAACATGAAATAAGTCCATAAAAACAAAAAGTACATAGATATCACTTGTTTGACTAAATGATGTCTAAAAAAAAAAAGTTTTTAACGAGACAAATTGAAATTCATCTAGTTAGAAAAATTGCAGCAAAACAGTCTGATGTTAGTACAAAGAAAACAGCAGATGATACCAATTGTCCAACTATCCATAGCAATTTGTAAATAACGTTCTTTATGCTAGCAGAGAACGACTCATGATGGAAATGTAATTTAAAAAAGCAAAACAAAAAACAAGATTTGAAACAAAACCTCACACGAGAGCCAGAGATCATGCTGTTGTTCTGTGAAAATTAACAGTGCCATTCTTTCTCAAGCATTTTATATATGTTCTTACTGCTGTCTTAAGTAAATGCTAGCCAAAGTCATCTTTAGCAAAGTGATTCTTGTTGGTGGTGGAAAGGTGTGATACAAGCCTTAGCCTAGAAACCTTGCCGTCTTTAACTGCACAGCTTCATCCCAAAAATTGAGGTTAAGACCCTATTTTTTTCAGACCTCATGGGTGCTGCTCATAATTTTGCAGACCTTGTTGCATCAATGCTGGAATTCCTGCTGGGTTAGCTAGAATTAGTGCTGCATTGGAGGCTGCTGTGACTGGGACATGGTGTTGTGAGGCTGATTTTGCCTTTCTTGCTTTGCTTCAGCTCTTGTGGCTACTTGCTATTGAAATATCGTAAATTCAAATTAATTGAAAAGGGCCTCTGGGGGTCATCTGGCCCAACATCCTGCTCAAAGTGGGGCCGATCTTGAATACATACCAGGTTGCTCAGGACCTTGTCCTGTTTGGTGTTGAAAATTTCCAAGGGTGGAGATTTCCCAGTCTTTCTGGGTAGCCCATTCCAGTGATTGATCACTCAGTTTGCCCTTTTTCCTCTTAAATCTAATCAGAATTTGTCTTGCCACAACTTGAGTCTGTGACCTGTCATTCTTTTACTGGGCATCTATAAGAAGAGTCTGGCTCTGTCCGTGTTCCCCCTGTTAGGGACTAGAAGACTGCATTTAGAGACCCTGGTAGATTTCTCTTTCTGAGACTGAAGGAGCCCAGCTTCCTCAGCTTTTCCTCACGCATGATGTGCTCCATCACCATTTCAGTGGCTCTCCTTAGATTCTCTCCTGTTCTTCAGGGTTTCTTTTGTATCTGAAGGCTCAAAAATGAGCACACAACTTGAAATGCAGCTTTAACAATGGTGACTAGAAGGGCATAGTCACTCCCATCAAACCACTGGCTATGCTTTTGCTAACACAGACCAGTCTGCAGTTAGCACTCACTACTGCATAGGCACACTGCTGACTCATGTTCAACTTCTTGTTCACCTGATTCCCCATTTCCTTTCTCAACGAGTGCTACTTAGCCTGTCAGTCCCCAGCCTAAACTGTTGCACAGGGTTGTTTTCTCCTATATGCAAGACTTTAGATTTGTCCTGATGCAATTCACGAGGATGCTGTCAACTCATACCTTTGGCTTGTCAAGGCCCCACTGAAGGACAGCCCAGCCCTCCGGTGTACAAACATAATAACTTGACTTGGCTGAGCTTAGGTAAATGAGTTATGAGCAAAGCACTTCAGTTTGCTCTTCCAACAACTTCCCTGAAGGAGAAAGCTGTGTCTTTCAGAGATCTGGCAAGGTGAAGTTTTGGCCTCCATCCTTTTCCACTTGGCTCCACAGTTTTGTGGGGTTGCCCTGATGTTCCCTTTAGCTTGTTCAGCTTTTGCCTTTTTGTATTTTCTGAAGAGTTCCTGAATCATTACTGTAACTTAGTGAATTCCAAGCTAATATTCTCTGCTTTGCTAGCTTCTTACAGAATTAATCAAAGACATCAAAAGAGGGTTTTATGGCTGTACATCACCAAACTGTTCAGGGATCAATGGCATCAAGGAGTTATTGCATTTAGATTAGAGTCTAAAAAGGGTTAGTCTGACAAGCACTTGCTGGGAAGGGTCAGACTCAGCATAAAAGGAGGGTTAGCTGACTTTGACCTTTTTGTTTACACCCTTAGCTGATATTTAGATCTTCATGTTTGTGTCTCTTCTCAGCTTGAGGCAATTCAGTCCTGCCACTCAGAAGAGTTTTTGAACTGCCAGGCCCAAGATGGTCTGGACAATGTATGTCTCTGCTTTTCTGGTAAAGGTGTCCTGAAATTATTTGAGGTAAATTAGAAGCATTACTCTGTCTAGATGTTCAAATGGAAAAAAGGTATCTTCTACTCAGGTCCTTGATGCCTGTTTTTGTGGTTTATATTAAAAGGAAACAAAATCATCCCACACAAAATAAACATTTTTTCATTAAGCAGAAGAAATACCTTTTTGAAGACATTAATCAATCATAAATATTTTCTTAAAGTTTGAACTCCAAGACAGAGTAATGTTAATATGAGTGCTTACAGAAACTCTTGGAGGTTTTAAAATGGGGTTTATTTGCAAATGGCAGGCAATTAAACTATTTATAATGGTTTAAAGCTGTGCCAATATTACTTCTGTTTTATTATTTCTAAATAGAAAGCAGTGCTGTTTGCGTTCTTTTGCATTATCTGGCACAATGTGTGTGTCACTTCTAATGCAGATATCTCATAAAAATGTGATTTCTTGGAAAAAATATTCTATGCTGAATTAATACTTCATATCAGATTAATTTACCCAGGTGTTTCATAAGATAGTCCTATTGTTTTACATGCTCTGGATTTAATGGCTTTTAGAATCATAGCAAACTATTTGCTGGACCCTAAAAATTTGTAATTAGGAATTTACCCAATATTTACTGAAGATGAGAAAGTACAGGAACTAATACTGCTACATGTTTTTTGAAAAGGACAAACTAGACTGTTAAATGACATTTCAAGGTGTGTGTGCAAATTCACTGACAGTGATAAACCAAGAATTGCTTTAGAATGTAAATTACTTCTACTTGGTGAGGAGTATAGGAGTGATAGTACAAAGTTGCTAATACACCTGACAGAGTTAATGCACAAAGAAGTTGGAAAAAATACCAAAAGAAGACTCTAAAGAGTCTCTTAAATTGTCAGGAGCTAGTCAAAAAAAGAACTAGTACTTTGTTAGCTGTGAGCTAGTCTCTGTTTTCCCTATGTTGTGGTACAGAGCAGAAGTACAGAGCACTCAGAAGTTGGTTATCAATAGTCTATGTACCAAGTCTCAAGTACTGAAAAGCCTTTTGTGTGTTGATTTGAATGTTAAAATACAAACCTGAGAAGTGATTCCTGAGTAACACTGCAAATAACTCTTGTAGCCTATTTTTTCAAAATTTATTTTCTGTTGTGATCTCAATTAATTATGTTCTTACTTGTTTCTAATGTTTACGGTTGAACACAAACCGTTCATAGTTTATGAATAAATTAAATTCACAGAAGTGATTACAACACAATGAAGAAAGCAGTGGACAAGTTTTCTGTTTTCCTTCCCTCAACAGAGTTTTGTTATCATAGTGAATTTAAAGCATGAGGAGCTCTGGAAACCTGGAGGTGTAGTTGTTTTGTCATATCTGCTTCTAACTGATATCTGTTGAAAAATTCTGATAAGCTGAGCTTAAAGAAGCGAATAAGCTTTTGTGGTTAGAGAAGACATACGACACTTTTTTTTCCCCCCAACTCAGGAACATGTTTCCATGTTAACACACCATATGCCACCCAAATCCATGTTAATATTGTACATTTTATGATTAATACATATCTTTGCCTGTCTCACTTTTTCTTTGGTGTGGGTGGGAGTCTCCTGTTTTCCAACTCATATAGTAGCTTAAACTACATTTTGAGCACACTGGAAGCTGGTGTTCACTCAGTTTCCCATCAATTTACATCTAGCAGTGTAAATAGAAGGTGGTGGGAGAGCCTGTCCCTGTTTGTTTCACTGGTTTTACTGTTGCTAGGGCATACAGCCTCTGCTGCATCTGAGGAAGGGGCTGTTCCATGGTCTCATAAACAGGAACCTGAGACTGTATTTATCACCACGTGCTTCTTAGTTCAGCAAGTTGACTTGTACTTCCAGTTCCATTTGCTGGAGAGGCCAGTGGGGCGGGTTTTTTTTGTTTGTTTGCTTGGGGGCTTCTTGTTTACAATTACCATGTAGAAGTCTGCTGGTAAACTGTCATATTCTTGAGGCTGAGATATGGGGTGTTGAAAAGAGCATCTCCTTTTGACTACTGTATTGTTGTTCACCCTCAAAGCACAGCAGTCAAATTAGTGCTGCAGGAAGATCTGTGGCAACCAGCAACGCTGTTGTCCTCCTCTGTCTGTCCCTGCTCCTGATTCATGCACCAACACACACACACACATCCTGATTTGCCAAAGTAGAAAGGATGATGTGAAATCTTCTCATCCTCTTCAATGTGAGGTCAGCTGACTTATTGTCATGGATTAACCCCAGCTGGCAACTAAGCCCCACACAGCTGCTCGCTCACTCCCCTCCCCCGGTGGGATGGGGGAGAGAATAAGAAGGGTAAAAGTGAGAAAAACTTTTGGGTTGAGATAAAGACAGTTTAATAGGTAAAGCAAAACAGGAATAGTAATAGTAATAATAACAATAATTATATATTGAAAAGGAAAAGTGAAAGCTGTGTGTGGAAGCAAAGCAAAACAAGGAATGCAATTGCTCCTTCCCATCGGCAGGCAGGCGTTGAGCCATCCCCAGGAAAGCAGGGCTCCATCACATGTAATTGTTACTTGGGAAGACAAACGCCATCACTCTGAATGTCTTCCCCTTCCTCCTTCTTCCCCCAGTTTTATATGCTGAGCATGACGTCATATGGTGTGGGATATCCCTTGGGTCAGTTGGGGTCAGCTGTCTCAGCTGTGTCCCCTCCCCTCCTGGCTTCTAGTGCCCCGGCAGAACATGGGAAGCTGAAAGAATATTTGACTAGTATAGGCACTACTTTGGGACACTTAGCCGCTACTTAACAACAAGTAAAACATCAGTGTGCCTTCAACACTATTCTCATACCAAATCCAAAACAGGGCACTATACCAGCTACAGTGAAGAAAATGAACTCTATCCCAGCCAAAACCAGGACACTTCTATTTGAACAACTGTCGATATTAACTGTAATTCCGTCAAACTTTACCTGAAGTAGAAACCACTCACATGAGCTCTTAGGGGACTGTGGGAGGGTAGCAGCCAGGTGATGGTTTCTGATGGCAGCCTAAGTAGAAAATGTTTTTCTTGGCACTACTGTGCCATCTGGCCTATAGCACTGGAGTGTGTCTGCTCTTGTATTTTCTCAAAACCTTGAAATCCTAATACAGGCTTGTTAGTATACGTTCTCACTACTGGTTTTTTAAATAGATGTTGTGCCTTCCTCCTGCACCAACACTTTCCATGGCTGTCAATTTTCATGCAGTTTCAGGTAACCAACATAAAACCTATTTAGGTCTCTCTTACTGCACCACTACTTTGTACCAGAAGACTTAATGACAGTAACCTCTTTCCTCCCTTTGAGGCACTCTGAGTGTTGTATTTAAGTAAGATATTTGAAATCTATTAAGGTATTCAGAGCACTGGTTCATTTTAAGAAAATTTTCCCTGGGCAGAGTCATTGTCAATTTAATATTTCACCTGGTCAGGACTTGCACATTTTCCTTCAGTTTGTTGCCTAAAGAAAACCAAGAAAATTTTAACTCGTTCACACCTTTTCTTTTACCTTTATGATGCTGTAGTAAGAAATAAAATTGATCCAGAGCTGTACAAAGTACTTTTTTTCACTTGACGATGTAGTGTCAGCAATGCTTGCCAAAATGATTAAAATCATTCTATTAGCATTTTTTACCATTTCAACCCGTTAGGATTCTGGGTGACAGTCAGTACTTATTTGGCAAAGGGATGTCAAGAATCCTCAGTTCCCTATGCAATCTTAAAGCAATTTAGCTCTGTTGGAGTACATAGTGTAGCAGAAAGCAGGCTGTCTCAAGGAGCTTGATATTTGCATGATTTATCTATTTCTTTATTTAATCTCTGGGCAGGTTAGGACTGAGTCATCTGGCAAAATCATGGAGATTTTTAAGGCAGGGAGGTCTTGTAGACAGATGGAAAAACTGTTCTATTTGTCTATCCAGGTACTAAACTGGTCTGAGAATTTTCCACTCTGATGATTTAGTAGAGTTTAGTTATTTAGAATTTAGCAGAGATTAGTCGAGCCATTTTTAGTAGAGTTTAGGCAAGTCAAAAAAGTCAATTTACACAGCTGTGAATTCTACTCATGCATATGAGCTTTGACTACAGGGTAGCAGTGCCTAGCAGAGCATTATGTGCCAAACTAATAGCGGCAATCAGTGAGGTGCCAAATATAACCACAGTGTGAAGGTAACTGGATAAATGACAGAGGATTTGGTGGTTTGGAACTTCTTCACGGTACATGTCAATGAGATTTCTGTAGAGTTTGGTTATACACAGTCAGCAGGAATTACTAGTTCATTGAGACATATCTGAGGAAGTTCATGTTGGGATTTTATTATTAAGGACAATAGCACACACAGAGACAAAACAGTTTCTTTTCTGCGTTACACCTCTTAGAGTTCACCTTGGCTGGCAAGCAGGCAAGGCGCTGAAGAACAAATGAGTTTGTTGTGAGTGTCTCATAAGCATATACCACATTTAACAAACTAAATTAGGTAACTAAGGAAGAGAATTCGGGTGACCTAATTAGGCTGAGATGGACAAGCTAGCAGGTCTTAGCTTCTGGTATGGATTGTTTGCAGTTTCCAGACTTGTACTGAATGTATTTGCTTTTAAACATCTGGGAGATTGATCTGGGACTGACTACAGGTTTAATCTATGCACTCTGTGGGCATTTCACCTGTACACAGCCCAGCTCAATTTCACTTTTGTTCCACATGTCCTATTTTTTCTGGAGTATAAGGAGGGAACCCCCAAGGGTTGATACATCAAGTGAGTAATGCCCTGCTCTTGGCAAGCTTAATAAAGGTTCTCTGTAAGTGCTTCAAGGGGGAAGAGTATTGGTCATTCTGCTTGCAGAAATCCCATACTATGCTGTTGAATGTGACTGTTGAGGATTTATTTGGCAGTCTGCTAGCCTGTCTTGATCTTGCAAAGAAACATGTCTTTGTTAACCAGGTTGCAATTTGCAGCATGGAGACACTATCTTGCTTGCATAGCTTTAAAGCCAGAGAAATTTAGTGTCCACCTGTGAATGTGACAGGACCATGAGTCAGACAGATCCACCATTCCATGTTTTTGAAGTGGTTCCTAATCTCTCCTAATTAGTTTCCTGGAATACGAAACCCAACTAGATCCAGGTGAGTCTTTAAACAGGGAAAATTCAAATTAAGTTGGGCAAGTTATTAAATAAAACGCTCGAAGAAAGACCTGTGATAACCCTGCCCATAGAGCTCATGAAGTTTGAATCCTTTTTAAATATATTTCCATTCCAATATCTCCCTGTACTTCAAGGGCTACTCCTCTTCTTTCCTTTGCCTCTAAGGCTCAAATTCGAGTCTGTTCCTTGTTACAGCTAAGCTCATGATACCTCAGGCTTCTGTTAGTCTGCCAACTCCCTTTGGGGGTCTCTCTGTCACTATCTGCCTTCTTGCTCCATTCTTCACTCAGGAAGTGCTTGTGTGTGTAAGAAATGGGTGGTGCATCATTGTGGCACAATGACGTCATGCATGGTGATACCATTTGTCACAGTGGGTTTGAACCAGGAGCACATTCAGTCTCTCAGGTGCTGCAGATCAATTTGCGGCTTTTTTTTTTTTTTTTTTTTTAACTTTAAAAAGTCCCTCTTTTTCAAAATATTCCCAGAAATGGCAAGTTGATTGGACTGTATAGTTCTCCTGTGAATAACAGAGTTTATAGTGACAATTTGCACCGCATGAAATATGGTGGCCCATGGGATCAGGAGAAAGTTTTACAGTTCTGTAGCCATTGCAGGCATATTCCACCTACTGGAGAAATCCACTGTCAGGCATAACTAAGGCAAGCCCAAGTCACCATTCAAAATTTGGTTTGCAGCCTGGGCGACGAAAAAGGTACTGTGGTCTTTGGGAAAAGGGAGCAAGGTTCCTAACTGACACTTGGATTTTGAGGGGTTTTGGTACCTGCTGACTGTGAAACACTGTGGCTACTCACACACTGAATGTCTCGCCTTCTGGGTAGTGGTTAAAATAAAACTGTATTTTTTCCATACTGCCTCTTTTGCCAGGTACTAATGGAAAAAAATATATGATGTTTACCCATGCTGATAAGCACTCTACCCATTTCCACCCTGAGACTTCTATAAAGTGGTGAATTATGGTAGTTTGGTGCTATGTTAATTTAAGCCAAATTAAAACATGCCATGAATTTCATTTGGCTTTTATAGGCTTTCTTAAATGGTAGCTTATCCAAATGATCACACATTATTTCTCCTTAAATAAATTAGCTTAGCTAAGTTTAAGTCACTATAGACAAAGTTCAACTGTTTTACATCACAGAAAGATTTTAATTAAAAATCACAGACGTGTGTTGAAGAATATTACACCAGATTTTCTTGACCTTTGGGTCAAGAAATTTATTTTTTCTATTCTTAATTCATTAAATCCTTTTTAAACTCTCACTTTGTCAGTTGTACTGTTCTTCTGACCTGTGCCTGTGTTTCCAAAATTATTCTTGAGGAATGGAGAAAAAAAAAAAATTTAAACAATATTACTTCAGAAAAAGCCATGCTGGGAGCTACTTGTACCACTTAGCACTCTTCATGAATAATATCATCCTCTAAAGGAAGAGAGTTTAATCTTATTTTCCAAAAATACCAGATGCTTTCTGACCTTTTATTAAAATTCAAATATATTCTCAAGAATGCCACAGACATCCTTGTGATAGCTTAAGAGATATTCTCACGTTTTCCAGGTAAATGACTTTCAAAAGCTATAAGAACAATTCTGAAGGGCCTTGGAGTCATCTGTGCCTCTTGTCATCCCCAGTGAATGTTTATTTAGAAAACTCTGTGGTTGTGTGCACTGAGAGGCAGGCTCTGTAGCCATATGACCAAGGCTCATATGGGGGACTTTATTTCAACATGAAACTCTTAACCAGAAAGCTACTGAAGAGCTCTTTTCCCATATCTTCTCACGCTCAGAATAACGTCTTATTTTAATTTCATGGCAGAAAAGTATAAAGAAAGATTTCTTTCTTCTCCTTTTTTTTTTTTTAACCTTATAAAACTAGAGTCTTTTTCAGAAGTGAGTAGGTCATTGGAAAGAAAGAATTCATATAGCAGACTTCTCCCACAAATAATTCTTGCTGATTGCTGAGGGCAAAGTAATTTTTCAAAATATCATCACACTCCTATCTTAGTTTTAGTTGCAGCTTATTATTCAAGAGTGGGATGCCAGGCATATTGCTGTTACTTCAAATGTTTTGCACTAGTACAATTCCATTTTCTTCCATCTACAAGAGCTTCCTGATTGTTATTTATAAGTTTGGATTTTTTCCTTCTCTATTTTCTTATTTCAGTCCCTCCTTTTACTTGCTGCAAAAAGCATAGCTGCAGTTAGAAGGAGTTTCACCATTTTCAGTACACAACAATTTTCAGTCTACTGAAAAGAAGCAAGTCAACTGTTCAGAGATGGTGACCCTTCCCTGCATGAGGTGATTTTTCCTTTTCCCCAAATGACCTGGTGTTGTGGTTTAACCCCAGCCAGCAACCAAGCACCACACAGCAGCTCACTCACACCCCACCGGTGGGATGGGGGACAGAATCAGAAGAGTAAAAGTGAGAAAACCTGTGGGCTGAGATAAAGGCAGTTTAACAGGTAAAGCAAAAGCTGCACATGCAAGCAAAGCAAAACAAGGAATTCATTCACTCCTTCCCATGGGCGGGCAGGTGTTCAGCCATCTCCAGGAAAGCAGGGCTCCATCACGTGTAACGGTTACTTGGGAAGACAAACGCCACCGCTCTGAATGTCCCCCTGCTTCATTCTTCTTCCCCCAGCTTTATAGGCTGAGCGTGACATCATATGGTATGGGATATCCCTGTGGTCAGTTGGGGTCAGCTGTCCCGGCTGTGTCCCCTCACAACTCCTTGTGCACCCCCAGCCTGCTCGCTGGTGGGGTGGGGTGAGAAGCAGAAAAGGCCTTGACTCTGTGTAAGCACTGCTCAGCAGTAACTAAAACATCCCTGTGTTATCAACACTGTTTTCAGCACAAATCCAAACCATAGTCCCATACAAGCTACTATGAAGAAAATTAACTCTATCCCAGCCAAAACCAGAACACCTGAGAAAAAACAATCCTCCTATTAAAACCAAGTACATAGTTAATAGTAGAGATAAGAAAAGAACCTTTGTAAAACTTAAATTTTTAAAGGCAGTTTCAGAAAATTTATTTTACTAAATATAGAATGAAGTACTACTTTATTGTTTTGATTTATTATTTTTGATTGTTCATGCTGAAAGTCATATATTTTGCAGTGCTTATACTCTAGATCTGCAAAAGAAAACCAGATATCATATTTAAATGTGATCATACACATCTTTTCACTTTTGTGACTTCTTCCCTGCATTCTAAAAAGCACAGCGAATGGAATAAAGGAAATCTAACTGAAATATTCCACCAGAGTGTGACTATATGTGGCATGATCTATGAAAACATAGGCTATTTATGGTAGTGTAATAATAAATGGTAATGAAGGGGAGAATAAGAAAGACAAGGGAAGTACAAAATTGAACAATTGACATTAGTGACAGTGTGTTGAGCCTGCCAAAATTATCTCCCTTAGCTCTTCATTTTGTACTTGAGCTGCAACTGGCAAATGCCTTGTAAATCTACTACAGCACATCTTTCTCTCAAAATGTGAGGCAACAAAATAGTAAGTAGTTTGCATCAGTAAATTTAAATGATAATTATCTTGGGGCTTAAGTGTCTGAAACAATTAGCACCTTTTGAGGTTACTTAAATGCAAAAACACAACTGATTTCCTAGGGGAATTTTAAAAAGCCTTTTGATGCAAATAAAGAACAGAGATATTTCCCTCATTTATTGAACAATTAAAATTAATTCTTTGTTTTGTTAGAAATCATTGTAACATTGAACACCTTTGGTTAAAATTGGAAAAGCTGGAGAAAAATAAGCCAGTTTATTTTCAACAACAGGGCATGTTATTTTTTTTTTCTAAACATCTTCAAATATATTATTTTTCCTACACTATTCCTCTGGACTTTTATGCTTTTCCATAATTCTACTTATTTCCATAAAACATAATAGCAATGGAGTGGTATAGATTATGCAGGGAGGAAGAAGCATTGGTCTCCTTGTTAATACTGACCGTACCAAAATACAAGTGTTTGAGCACTGGGATGTCAGAGAAAACAATACAGTACTAAAACTTAGTTTTGCTTTTTACACATTTATGCTATAAAACTGTGAATGTCCACATGCAGCTTTAAGGATATTTGGAAAAATTTCTAATTCAACATGGCATTGTGTGTGTGAACATTCATCCATTTTAATCACGCTGGTAATTATAAAATATCTGTAAAACTGTCTTGTGCAATATTACTGGATTGCTGCAGAAATGAATGAGTTAAATAAAAGGGACTGTATGTTGTGGGTGAGCAAATATAGTGTGGATGTTATAAAATCCCTTCTGGCCCAGGAATATTTGAATCAACACCAGTTTGATTCTGGTTAGTTGATGGGTCCAGCTGCAGAATAATCCAGGAGAACTCAATAACTTGTACTGTGGAAGCTGACTGATTGCTCATATTGCACAATAGGAACTCTCTAAGGTCCAGATGTTAGCTTTCCATTAGCAATCCAGAATGAGATGTTAGTTTTGAATTCATGTTTACCAACTTACAGAAGTCCTAGCTGGTATTACCTGAATTATGAATTTCATCAATGTACAGCCCTAGAACAACTTCTGCATTTCATCAGTGGTACAGCCAGAAAAAAAGAATACAGTGAACCCTATCTAAAGTTACTCTGGCATGTGGTCCTCCATAGGCTGCAGGTAGATATCTGCTCCACTGTGGTCCTCCATGAGCTGCAGGGGAACAACCTGCATCCCCATGGGCCGCAGGGGAATCTCTGCTCTGGTGCCTGGAGCACCTTCTCCACCTCCTCCTTCACTGATCTTGGTGTCTGCAGGCTGTTTCTCTCACATTTTTCTCATTCCTCTCTCATAGCTGCTACACAGTGTTTTTTACTCTTTCTTAAATGTGTTATCACAGAGGTTCCACCAGTGTTACTGATGGGCTCAGCTTTGGGCAGTGGCGGGTCTCTTTTGGTGCCGGCTGGAACTGGCTCAGCTGGACATGGTGGGGCAGCTCCTGGTGTCTTCTCACAGAAGCCATGCCTACAGCTCCCCTGCTACCAAAATCCTGCCACATAAATCTAATCCAGAATTATGAAAGGGAGGGATCTTCATATCACAAATACGCAAAATGTTTCTTGATGATCTTCTGAACTTCTCTCTGTGTAACAGTTATAGATCAAGGAAAGGCTTCAACTTCCAAGCTGAATGAGAGTGTACTGTGAAAAGAGGAAGACAGTTTGATCTCTACTATTACTACATGTTTAATTGTGGTGGAAACATAGGCAGAGTCAATTTTGATTACACAGGATTTATCTACTTGTTACACTCCAACTCCATTTCATATTGCAGTTCCTAAATTGGAGTCCTCCAGTGTAAATGTTACATACTCAAAGAAATAATAACAAGAAAGAAAATATAAGTCATATAAAAAATTGAAAAAGTATATATACTGCTTTAAGGAGAAACAGGATATTTTTGTTTATCTTCCTGTGTTCCCAAATAGACTCAGGTCCTAAATAGTGAACCAAGAAAAAGAAAATTATGTTGAGCAAGAAGTTGAGCCTTCACAAGGTGTTCAGATGGTCTTTTTGGGAATGAGGTGACAGAAGAGTGAGTGGTCACCCTTGCTGTGGAGACAGTGACTTAAGAGGCAGGTGGCACCTGAGGCAGAATATAAACTGTTAAATGGGATGCCAAGCACCAGTACTTTAGTGGTAGCAGTCTGTGAACTATTCCCTGTACAGCAGGCAGGATCAGATAAAGAAGTTGCTAGGTAAAGCCTCAAAGTATGTCAAGAGATGTCAAGGTGAGAGGGTTAATTTACTGGGAAATATTTCACTGAACAGTTTAAGTTCTCTTCTGCTGTGTCCATTCCTTCTAAACCAAAATGAAATCTGATTGTTAGTAGTTAAAAGATGAGAGAGAAATCTTATACAGAAAAGCCCGCAGTTTGGGGTGAATTAACTTCAGTTTTAAGATACAGAAGTTGTTGGAGGGAGTTGCTTTTGTTTTTGTTTTTCAAATATAGAACACAGGAATGGATACAGTGGTTCAGACCACAATTTGGTGCAAGTACTCAGCTTTGTCCTGGAACAGATGATCTGTTGGACAGAGCAGGACATGGTCAAGCATTTAATCCTTCTTTCCCACACCACTGGCCTAGCCACCGATGATCTGTGATTCAGGAGGTTCCTGAGAAAATCACTGTCTCTCTATTAAGAAGTTTAGGATTGTTTTTTTGATCTATGAACTGGTCCAATTTCTCTTCATGTATTTGTGAACTGTTGACATTCATAACATCCCCTGGCAAGATGTTTCACACCTACTTTGCATGGTGTGAAGAAGTTCAGAACAAACGAAAGGAAGTGCTTTTTCTTTCACTGGGTAATTACATTGTTACTAGACGTTGTGGTTGTCAAAGTGGTGGTTCTAAGAGCTGTTGTACAAACTCGTGGACAGAAAAATCCAGCTATAGTAATTAAATGCAAAAATAGAATTGCTGGCTCTGAAAGTGTCTAAGCTGCAGATACCTGAAAACAAAAAAGATAGCTCACAAAAAGCGTACCCTGCCCATAAACCCAGGCACTAGATGTTAATCTGATTGACCTTTGTTGTAGCCCAGAACAGTTGTCCATATGTTCTTCACTGAATTGTCTGTATTGCTTGATGACCTTTAAAGAAACGAATGAAAATCAGACAAAAATCATTTTGGTGTTCCTCATATCTTATCTCCCTTCATGCTGATAGTCTAGCATGGAGTTAGTTCCTGAGCAAGATTTTGTGGAGGATAGGTATTCCTGTTTGTACCTCTGTTCTCTCTCTTCAAGGAAATCTTACCATATATTTATGAGCACTTGCTTCTCCTTCCAATGATATTCAGTGCAGAGTGCTGCTGAAAGCTCTCATATCACTTGAAAAAGTTTGATATTTCATTGTGCAGATGACAGCTGTTGGTTATTGCCTTTTATCTTAAAGGATCTCTGACCTCAGTAGTCAGTAGCTCAATAGATACCAAAGTGGTTCCTCAGGTTTACTTTTACTCAGACAAGTAGAGTTGTGCCAGAATATAGCTAACTGAGAAACAGCTGGGCATAGCTATCCAACAGCTAGAAAGCTAAATATAATCATGCATCTGACCAGTACATCAATTCACAATAGTTCTCATTGCTATGTGAATCTAATGAGGTCAGTTAAATTACAAGTATCTGCTCTTCTGCTAGTCCTGTAATTACTCAAACTTGTCAATGTTATAGGAGTCAACAAAGCTTTAGATGAATCAGATGAATTTCCATTCTGTGCACCAAGGATTTGCACTGTGTCACACTTACGGCCCTGAGGGTTTGAGTACACACCCCAGTATCTCTCTCACTGTCTGCCAGACAGCCTTCCTGGCAGCCAGCAACCCTCACGAGTCAGTTCTGCTGCTTCTCCTGACTTCAGTGATGTGTGTCCTTCACATGGGACATCCTTTCTCTCAGCTTCAGAGGGCCTTTGAAGAAGGACTCACTCATGCATTCAGCTGCTGCGCTGTTCTCTCCAGAAAGGTTTCTTGTCCTTGTGCATCCCTTATGCTTCAGGCAATACTTTCTCCCTCTTCATTCAGGTTCCTTTCTTGGTGGAGGATAATATTTTTTATTTGCCAGCCTCTCCTATGAAGAGGGTTTGGGAAGGTTAACACTTCAGTCCCCAAACTCATTCAACCCCTCTCCTATGCAGCAGTTCATCTGGCTATTTTTCTTAATCAAAGTAAGTGGTTCTGTTTCCTTGGAAGTGGAAACTGTGCCTTTGCTGGGTGCCACCTGTGATTTTAATCAGTTGTAGTCACAGTGAGAGGCAGGGCTCTTCACAGACCTTCACTTGGTGATTTGCTGGTATTTCTCCTTGTAAATTGTCCATATAATCTGTGTCAAGTCAGTGTGTTAAAAGCTGCATTTAATGTAATTATTTCATTAATATGTATGTTTGCTATTTATATGTGGCTTATTACTAGATTTCGGCTGAGACTAAGCACAGCAATTAATGTGTTTGGGGTGAGTAGTTCTCGGCCCCTTCCTCTAAAGAAAGTTGTAGCGTGTACCAAATCACATGTATTTAAAATTACAGTTATAGTAAAACTACATTTCTGCAATGAAAGGTATTGCAGCCATCCTCAGTGTTTCAATGTGCAGTCAAGATCAGCAGCACAGCATGGCTGCCTGTTTTCATATATGAGTTGAAAGTGAGCTGGCTGCAGTTCAGCTCAGCAAAATAGAGATGTTGATGACAATTTAGGTGAAAGAGCAAAATTATCTAGCAAAAACAGTGTTGGCTCCTTGGGGTGGTATTTTTCATCATTTAAGTTTGTGAATTTTTATGAGGGATTCTTTCCCCTTCATTGCTGTTAGTCATGCTCCAATTAATAAGCCAGTCAGCTTCTTGTCATCCACATGTGGCCAGGACTTTCTAGCCTCTGTTTTTTAATGTGGATTTTGGTTCTTTTGCATCTTTTGTTGCACTGTATTGAAATTGCTGCATAGCATTGCTCCTGGACCTAGTTGTATTTATGTGGTGACGGCAATTCAAGAACTCATTTGGTTACTATATGGTGGGAATTTCAGTGGTGTCTGTGCTTGTCTTTCAACAAAGTTGCCCAATTTTAGGGTTATGTATGTAGCGTTCGCCAATAGAAGATCATGAGCAGCAATGGTGGCCTTCTGGGATCTCTGAGAAAGTCATGTTGTTAAAAGGGCTTCGGGGACTCGCTAAGGATATGTTCCTCAGACTAGAGGCAGGAAGAAACATTTTCTAACTGCTTGCCTGTCTGGCTTGGTAAGGCTATTATTTTTACCTGAATGTTTATTTTTTAATGCTTGTGACAGACTGTTCTGTTGCTTGCAGGGAAGGATGTTATACACAGTGTATGCTGTGAAATGTGACGTTAAACAAATGTGAAAGTCTGCTTTCTCCCATCTTTCTCATTTTTCCTTTCATTTCTGTCCAGTCATGGCCAGCCACAGTATTAAGTTCTTTTTCTTTATCTCTGAGACATACTTTGGATTATTTTGGCAGTTTTGCTCAACAAGCAGACTTGAGTCCTGTAATTATTTGTGGTGGCCTAAAAGAGAGAGTGCTGAGATTAGTCAGGAAGAAAGTATGAAGATGAAGACATGGTAGGCTTTCAACTGAATCACATTGAAGAGAAGCCCACAAGTTATTGTGCATACTTCGGATTGATCAGTAATGTATTTCGGCAGTGTGAACCTTTCATTTTGGGAGAGATGAATAAAGCTTTCAGCATACCTTCCCAAGAGATCACTGTGTGATTGAAAAAGTGTTGTTTTCATGCAAGTATCTTTACAAACATGAAAAGATCAAATAAATGAGAAGGAAAAAGCCTTATCATAATAGCAATTCTGGACCTCCCAGCAAATTGACCTACTGGGATCCTTAACTGCATAAGGTTACTTTACTGCAGTGAGAAACTATTTCTAGTCAAATTCTAGTTAAAAGATGAACCAGTGTTTTTTTGATGTAAGGGTGAATTTTAGTATGAATTTTATTTCAGATAACAGACCGTGGGTCTTTATTGTTTAGAATACAGAATTTTATTTCTCCGTAATTTTTACATACATAGCACTTCATGGGCTGCAGCTTCAGACTCTTATTTTACTATCAACATCCTCCTTATTTCATATATGACTTGTATTCTTCTTAAACTGTTATTCAGTGATACATTGAAAATGTGACATAATGCAAAAACGTTGTGGTTTAGCCCCGGTCAGCAACTAAGCACCACACAGCCGCTCGCTCACTCCCCCACCCTTGTGGGATGGGGGAGAGAATCGGAAGGGCCAAAGTAAGAAAACTCGTGGGTTGAGATAAGAACAGTTTAATAATTAGAATAAAACAGCAATAATACTAATATAATGAAAAGGAAAATAATGAGCGAGAGAGAGATGAAACACTGGAAGAAGAGGGAAAAAAAAAACAACAAAAAAACCAAAACTAAACAACAAGTGCTGCAACCGCTCACCACCCACCGACCGACGCTGCCGGTCCCCGAGCCGCGATCGCTGCCTCCCCCAGCCAATTTCCCCAGTTAATATACTGGGCATGACGTCACATGATATGGAATACCCTTTGGCCAATTCGAATCGGCTCTCCTGGTTGTATCCCCTCCCCTCCCGGCTTCTTGTGCACCTGGCAGAGCATGGGAAGCTGTAAAGTCCTTGACTAGTGTAAACACTACCCAGCAACAACTAAAACACCAGGGTGTTATCAACATTATTTACATACCAAGTCTAAAACACAGCACTATGCTAGCTACAATGAAGAAAAATCAACTATCCCAGCTAAAACCATGACTGTATCCACCCCTTATTCCATACCATTTATGTCATGCTCAGGTCTCATACTATCCAATATGACCTCAATAACCACCACCCGCCTCCCCATCCTTTGATGACATACGTAGATATCATTCATCATTCCCGTAGTCTATGGACCATCCCTGTAGAACATCTGTAGAGGGTCCACACATGTCCATTGAGTTCATTCAGTCCATAACTTTGGGCTCCATCTATCGTAACAGTCTTTCAAGGCTGGAGAGATGGTCTGCGTGGTGTTGGATTGTTGCATGCTGAAGCCAGTCTTTGTTCCACCACCGCTACACGTTGCTTGGTTCAATCAAAGTTCATTCTTCATTAATTTTGGAAATTCTTACTATGATACCATTGATACAGCATATAGCAACCATAGGAGTGATGACATACAATATCATATAGCAATTAACAGCATACCGTTCAGTTCATTGGCTATTTTCACCCAAAATCAAATCCCCTTGAGGCACACATCGAACTCCTCCATCCTCCCGCATTACCCACCAAGTGCACCCAGGTCCTCGAGCAACAGCAATCCCACGAATGGGTTTGCCTTTGCCTGAGACAGGAATAACCCAGACGGTTTTCCCCAGCATATTTTTTACATGCACTACAGGGACTTTATCCCCTTCCACAGTACGTAAGAGTCCTGACTGGGCAGGCCCAGCTCGATTGGCAGATACCCTAGTGTTGACTAACCAGGTGGCTTTTGCTAAATGTGTATCCCAGTGTTTGAATGTCCCACCCCCCATTGCTCTCAGTGTAGTCTTTAACAGTCCATTGTATCGTTCAATTTTCCCAGAGGCTGGTGCATGATAGGGGATGTGATATACCCACTCAATGCCATGCTCTTTGGCCCAGGTTTCTATGAGGTTATTTCGGAAATGAGTCCCGTTGTCTGACTCAATTCTTTCTGGGGTGCCATGTCGCCATAAAACTTGTTTTTCAAGGCCCAGGATAGTGTTCCGGGCGGTGGCATGGGGCACGGGATATGTTTCCAGCCATCCGGTGGTTGCTTCCACCATTGTAAGCACATGGCGTTTGCCTTGGCGGGTTTGTGGCAGTGTGATATAATCAATCTGCCAGGCCTCCCCATATTTATACTTCAGCCATCGTCCTCCATACCACAGAGGTTTTATCCGCTTGGCTTGCTTGATTGCAGCGCATGTTTCACATTCATGGATGACCTGTGCAATAGTGTCCATGGTCAAGTCCACCCCTCGGTCACGAGCCCATCTGTATGTTGCATCTCTTCCTTGATGGCCTGAGGTGTCGTGGGCCCACTGAGCTATAAATAGTTCACCTTTATGTTGCCAGTCTAGATCTACTTGAGCCACTTCAATCTTAGCAGCCTGATCCACCTGTTGGTTGTTCTGATGTTCTTCAGTGGCCCGACTCTTGGGGACATGAGCATCCACATGACGTACCTTCACAACCAGGTTCTCCACCCGGGCAGCAATATCTTGCCACAATGCAGCAGCCCAGATGGGTTTGCCTCTGCGCTGCCAGTTGTTCTGCTTCCACTGCTGTAACCACCCCCACAGGGCATTTGCCACCATCCATGAATCAGTATAAAGATAGAGCACTGGCCATTTTTCTCGTTCAGCAATGTCTAAAGCCAGCTGGATGGCCTTTACTTCTGCAAACTGACTTGATTCACCTTCTCCTTCAGCAGTTTCTGTGACTTGCCGTATAGGACTCCATACAGCAGCCTTCCATCTCCGATGCTTTCCCACCAGACGACAAGACCCATCAGTGAACAGGGCATATTGCTTCTCATTTTCTGGCAGTTTATTATACAGTGGGGCCTCTTCAGCACGTGTCACCTCCTCCTCTGGTGACATTCCAAAATCTTTGCCTTCTGGCCAGTCCATGATCACTTCCAAGATTCCTGGGTGGCTGGGGTTTCCTATTCGAGCCCGTTGGGTGATCAGTGCGACCCACTTACTCCATGTAGCATCAGTTGCGTGATGTGTAGAGGGGACCCTCCCTTTGAACATCCAGCCCAGCACCGGCAGTCGAGGTGCCAGGAGGAGCTGTGCTTCAGTACCGATCACTTCTGAAGCAGCTCAAACCCCTTCATATGCTACCAATATCTCTTTTTCAGTTGGAGTGTAGCGCGCTTCGGACCCTCTGTATCCCCGACTCCAGAACCCTAGGGGCCGACCTCGGGTCTCCCCTGGTGCTTTCTGCCAGAGGCTCCAGGTAGGGCCATTCTCCCCCGCTGCAGTGTAGAGCACGTTTTTTACATCTTGTCCTGCCCGGACTGGCCCAAGGGCTACTGCATGAACTATCTCCTGCTTTATCTGTTCAAAGGCTTGTCGTTGCTCAGGGCCCCATTTGAAATCATTCTTCTTCCAGGTCACTTGATAGAGAGGGCTTACAATCAGACTGTAATTTGGAATATGCATTCTCCAAAAACCCACAACGCCTAAAAAAGCTTGTGTTTCCTTTTTGCTAGTTGGTGGAGACATGGCGGTTATTTTGTTGATCACATCCATTGGGATCTGCCGACGTCCATCTTGCCATTTTATTCCCAAAAACTGAATCTCCTGTGCAGGTCCCTTCACTTTACTTTGTTTTATGGCAAAACCAGCCTTCAGAAGGATTTGGACTATTCTCTTCCCTTTCTCGAAAACATCTTCTGCTGTGTTGCCCCACACGATGATGTCATCAATGTACTGAAGGTGTTCCGGAGCTCCACCCTGTTCCAGTGCAGTATGGATCAGTCCATGGCAAATGGTAGGGCTGTGTTTCCACCCCTGGGGCAGTCGATTCCAGGTGTACTGGACACCCCTCCAAGTGAAAGCAAACTGTGGCCTGCACTCTGCTGCCAAAGGGATTGAGAAGAATGCATTAGCGATATCAATTGTGGCATACCACTTGGCTGCCTTTGACTCCAGTTCGTATTGAAGTTCTAGCATGTCCGGCACGGCAGCACTCAGTGGCGGAGTGACTTCATTCAGGCCACGATAGTCTACTGTTAGTCTCCACTCTCCATTAGACTTCCGCACTGGCCATATGGGACTGTTAAAGGGTGAACGGGTCTTACTGATCACTCCTTGGCTCTCCAGTCGCCGAATGAGCTCACGGATGGGAATCAGGGAGTCTCGGTTGGTGCGGTATTGCCGCCGGTGCACTGTTGTGGTGGCAATTGGCACCTGTTGTTCTTTGACCTTCAGCAACCCCACAACAGAAGGGTCCTTCGAAAGACCGGGCAAAGTAGACAGCTGTTTAATTTCCTCCGTCTCCAAGGCAGCTATACCAAAAGCCCACCTGTACCCTTTTGGGTCCTTGAAATACCCTCTCCTGAGATAGTCTATGCCAAGGATGCACGGAGCCTCTGGGCCAGTCACAATGGGGTGCTTTTGCCACTCATTCCCAGTTAGGCTCACTTCAGCCTCCAATACAGTTAGCTCTTGGGATCCCCCTGTCACTCCAGCAATACAAATGGGTTCTGCCCCTACATAGTTTGATGGCATTAGGGTGCACTGTGCACCGGTGTCCACTAGAGCCTTATACTCCTGTGGGTCAGGTGTGCCAGGCCATCTAATCCACACAGTCCAGTAAACCCGGTTGTCCCTTTCCTCCACCTGGCTGGAGGCAGGGCCCCTCTAATTCCAATTGCGGGTTTCCCACTCCAGATCTTGTGAACGGGAATCAGAAGTCTCTCTATTAAGATCACAGATAGAATCAGCGCTTCTACTCCTCTGTCTGGGGAACTGCCTACTGGAAACTGGAGCAGCAACTCTCCTGGAGGTCCCCCCTTGAGTGGTTGTTTTTCCTTGCAACTCACGTACCCGTGCCTCCAGGGTCGAGGTAGGTTTTCCATCCCACTTCCTCATGTCCTCTCCATGGTCACGCAGGTAAAACCATAGGGTGCCCCGTGGTGTGTATCTTCTCTCTTGAGCAGAAGGACGCTTACTCCTAATGGCCGAGATACTGGTCCGTACAGGTAGGGAGTAGGACATATCTTCTTTGAATTGCTGGAACTCCCGGGACAATTTCTCCACAGCTGAGACGAGGGAGGAAGAGACATGTGCTTCATAAACCCGGAGTTTATCAATCACATCCTCTACCGTTGGTGCCTCTTCATCTTTCCAGGACATTACTGCCAGGGAGTTTACATGGGATGATGGTGCGCTCCGTACAAACTTCCGCCACATGGGTCGTGTGCACTGGGCTTCATCTGGATCTTTGGATGACTGTTCACTACCCAGGTCACCATAAATCACCTCAAGCACAGCTAATTCTCTCAGGTACTGGATACCTTTCTCCATGGTGGTCCATTTTCCAGGGCGATATAGAACATCTTCCTTGAAGGGATACCTTTCTTTCACAGCAGACAGGAGTCACCTCCAGAGGCTGAGGCCTTGTGTCCCTTTTCCAATTGCTTTGTCAATGCCCCCGTCCCTAGAAAGGGATCCCAGTTGTTTGGCTTCCTTACCCTCTAATTCCAGGCTACTGGCCCCATTATCCCAGCATCGGAGCAACCAGGTGACAACATGCTCACCTACATGACGGCCGAAATCTTTTCGTATATCTCGCAGCTCACTTAAGGATAGGGATCGGGTAGTTTCCATCTCTTGTACGAGTTCTTCCTCTTCCTTCTCCTCTCCCCGTGATGGTCCTACTTCTCCATCATCCTTTTCTATACGAGTTGACTTTCTCTTTAAAGATTTCTTCTTTTGTATAGGGGCAACTGATACTGGCACGGGTTGATTCTCCGATTCAGCTTCAGTGTCCGTCATGGGTGTTTGAGTGGTCACAGTGCCTGTCATCGGGCTTGGAGCAGCCGCAGTGCCTGTTGTGGGGGTTTGAGTGGCCACAGTGCCTGTCGTCGGGCTTGGAGCTGCTGCAGCGCCTGTTGTGGGGGTTTGAGGGGCCACAGTGCCTGTTGTCGGGCTTGGAGCTGCTGCAGCGCCTGTTGTGGGGGTTTGAGTGGCCACAGTGCTTGTCGTTGGGCTTGGAGTAGCCGCAGGGCCTGTCGTTTTCCCTTGGTGGTACTGAATACTGTTGAACAGGGCTCGGTAGGCATGGGCCAGGTCCCAACACATTGCAATGATTTGTATCTCTCTGGAATTGCTAGGGTGACAACATACTTCCTCCAAATATTCTACTAATTTTTCAGGATTCTGCACTTGTTCAGGGGTGAAGTCCCAAAACACTGGGGGTGCCCACCGTCTCAGGCATTTGCCCATACTCTCCCACATACCCTGCCACCCATAATTATCGAGCCTTGGGGCAGATCTCTGGATGATATTCTTGAATTGCTTATTAACCTTAGACAAAACCGAAACAATCTGCCATAGGAATATCAACAGATGTATCTTAACTACCCAAGGATGTTCAAGATACTGAAAAGTTGTTGTAATGAAGGAGGAGACATTACAGAAGATGGTAGCTAAGGTGCCATTCTGTATTTCCTCCATACAGAACCTCTCAGAAGAGGAGGTATAATTGCTAATTGTCTCCATGAGGTGGTACCCGAAGTACAGTAACGGCTTCCATGCCAGACCCAAATAACCGATAAAACTCAAGGCCAGTGTTTTAATAACAAATCTCCTAGGCAAAACATCTCTAACCACTGCAGAGCACAGCAAACTACAAAACCCAATGCCAATCTTTAACATGTACTTCAAAATCAGCATGGTGTAGGCCTGACTAACTAATATCGAGAACAGATGAATCAATGCTGTGACCAGCAACTGTTATTATCTCAAACCCTTCGTGCCCCACGTTGGGCGCCAAAAAGGACTGTTGTGGTTTAGCCCCGGTCAGCAACTAAGCACCACACAGCCGCTCGCTCACTCCCCCACCCTTGTGGGATGGGGGAGAGAATCGGAAGGGCCAAAGTAAGAAAACTCGTGGGTTGAGATAAGAACAGTTTAATAATTAGAATAAAACAGCAATAATACTAATATAATGAAAAGGAAAATAATGAGCGAGAGAGAGATGAAACACTGGAAGAAGAGGGAAAAAAAAACCAACAAAAAAACCAAAACTAAACAACAAGTGCTGCAACCGCTCACCACCCACCGACCGACGCTGCCGGTCCCCGAGCCGCGATCGCTGCCTCCCCCAGCCAATTTCCCCCGATTAATATACTGGGCATGACGTCACATGATATGGAATACCCTTTGGCCAATTCGAATCAGCTCTCCTGGTTGTATCCCCTCCCCTCCCGGCTTCTTGTGCACCTGGCAGAGCATGGGAAGCTGTAAAGTCCTTGACTAGTGTAAACACTACCCAGCAACAACTAAAACACCAGGGTGTTATCAACATTATTTACATACCAAGTCTAAAACACAGCACTATGCTAGCTACAGTGAAGAAAAATCAACTATCCCAGCTAAAACCATGACAAAAGAAAAAAATATTATCTGGTTTTAAGTTGATATGAAAACCAGTTCAACAATTTCTGTTGCAGCAGCTTGAAATGGTGAAGTGGATGAGGGCAAAGACTTGGCTAAACGACAGTTAAGTTCAGATACTGAAAGCTCTAGTGTCCTTGGCTGCTTATAAAAGTAAAGAGGTAGCTGAGCCTTCTAGTTTTGCTTGAAATAAACTGATCTTTAACTAGTGGGTGGAGGAGTAAGACTGGAAGGACGCTGCTTATTCCAGTAATCACAATCTTAATTCCTCCACAGTGTGAGTTTGCTACCAATCCATCAAACTGACAAGGGAGCCTCTGCCATACTGAATGGGTTGGGGTTTTTTTCTGTAATAAGAAGGAAATTTTTTTGTTATATTATGCAATTTTAAAAAAGTCTGTTCAATAAAAATCTGTTTCCATTTGAATAAGTGGGAGCAATAATTCTATTCCTGCAGATAGAATGCAAATAGAATAATTTTTCTTTTAGCATATTAATTCAGTAAGAAGATTAATATAAGCTTGCAAACTTCTTAGTCAAAATCTTTATTATCTCAACAGAATGCAATACAATTACTACTGGGATGCTGATAGTAAATGAACTGTTTTATTGAATTGTCATAATGAAATATTGGAGGTTGGTGTATGATAGTTCTTTTAAAGACTATATTTGAGGAAGACTTTGTAAAGGAGGCAAAAGAGGGCAGAATTTTTTTTTTTTTTTTTTTTTTTTTTCAAAAAGACAAATAAAGAAGTGGCTGCTAGTGGAGCAGTGGCAGCTACCATTATAGTTTGTTGGCACTCCTGACTTCCAGTACAATTTGGAATTAAATTCTTAACTTCAGGTATATGTTTTAATAATACTCTGCTGCAAGTTCAGGAATTAAGCTATGACCACATAAGTTATTATGAATGATTGATACTACTCCATTCAAGGATTGATATTCATATCTTTTGCAATACTGACTAACATCGCCCTTTGTTTCTTAGTTTTCACGCCTGGTCTCAGTTTATGCTGATATTCTTTACAACTGAAATAATGATCAAGCTAATTATCAGAGAAGCCCAGAATAAGTCAGATTGGAAAGGATTTCAGAAGGTCATTTAGTCCAGCCTTCTGCCCAAAGCAGGGTGAGCTATGAGAGCAGACCAATTAATTGATAACACTGTAAAAGAATATTTTTTTTAATATATTTTGAAGACTTCATGTTGTCCTTCTAAATAACAGGCCCTCTACTATATATTTTTGCACAGAATACTGAGGTTGGACCTTAAGGAGACGTTCTTAGGAGCCTTCATTAGAGGCAGAACTTTCTGTACAGAGACGATGAGTAGTGTCAAATGTTCCTCCAGCTATGGTAGACCTGCTGACATCTGGTGTTACATTCTAAATTTTGCTTTGGGAGATGGTAGCTCTGAATGTAGAAAAGGTTTCAGTCAACGAGTTTCTGTTAGGGCTTTTTTTATTCTTTGTCAAATGGTGGTATCAAAATCCAGATATGTAGCTTTGGCTTGTAAGGAAGACATAAGGGGTTTTGAACAATGTAAGGAGGGGTTTTCCTGTTCTTTTACTAAAGCACATCAAGGGTCCAGAACAGAGTGCTCCGATTTTTCATGTTTGGTTCTTAAGATGTTATATATTGTACAAGTTTTACATCAGTGCAACCCCTGATCTTTTTGTCCTGCCCGGTAGTTTATTTCTTAGTTAATTATGTTATTTATGGTATTGAATATTGCCTCCTTTTGTTTTTCCAGTGTGACAATGCAAAAGGACTCAAAGCCTTCTATGATGCGATAAAATATGGACCTAATCACCTGATGGTTTTCGGTGGCGTATGTGCAACAGTTACTTCTATCATTGCTGAATCTCTAAAGGGATGGAATTTGGTTCAGGTAAGGCATGGAATGTAAGATATTCAAATGCTGACTATCTTGTATCTCTATCTTTTTTTTTTTTTTAAGTTTAGAAGCTTAGTATTTGATGCTTTTCAAGCTTAACATTTGTGTTACTAGTATATCTCAGTTTTGAAGGTCAGTGAGGTTATGTGTAAAGAAGAACAGCTACTTCTATATAGTACTAGATTTAAGGCTTGGCATTGTTCTCAAAACACTTGTGAGTATGGGGCAGCAGTCATGTGTCTCAGCAGATTAATTAAATAAAATTAATTTAATGTATCTCAAAAAGAAACCTAAATGAAATGAAGTTCAGTCATGGTAGGTGAGCAAATCTAGGACTTATCCAAAGTTAGAGGAAACAACTTGTCAGGCCTTAAATTTTGCTGGGGTCTTTACTCAATCTATACTCAGTCATAATGCAATAATTCCTATTGACTTTAAAAGTGTTGGAAGTGCATAAATTTTAAGTAGTAACTGGGTATGTATTTGACTCACAAAGCACATTTATTCCCAGCTGTTCTTCTTTCCGACTTTCTCAAAGGTCAAGTTTGTGGAAAGGTTCCCTTTGCTGGGGAATCAGAATTTATTAATACTAATGTTTAAAATGCAGATGATAACAGCATGATTTTCTTCATTTGTTCAATCATCTGTCCAGTGATGATCTTTGGATTGATGGCTGTTCATGCAAGGTAGCCAACCAGTTTTGCTTTTCAGCTGTGGAAATGTCCCAGCTTCCTACTCAATATTCGTATTGCCCAAAGATTAATTTGTATCATTTTTATTAAAATAAAAAATTCTATAGCAAAATAATAAAATAATAATATATAACAATTACCTGAGGTTTCAGTTGCAGACTTCTCTTTTCCACCTGGAATGCTCACTGAGATTAGTGTAGAATGAACAAATGAGGCATAATTAAGTTTGTGAAGAAGGTGATGATCAGAGCACAAATGGGAAAATCTTAGGAGGATAATTAAAGTAGTTTGTTAACTGTGTTTGCAATGCTTGTCATATCAGATCTTTTTTCTTATGCTTCAGGATTTTTTCTGATGTGAAAAACATCAGTTCTACTATGGAAACAAAATAATAGTGTATCTCTGGGGATAACAGAGAAGGCAACAGAAAGCTTGAAACTATCTTTTAACAGACTTAAAAATTGCCTAGTCCATGGCCTATAATGAAGTATGTAGCTGGAGCTCTTTTTTTTTTTTTTTTGGAACTTGTCACATGGAACTTCCAGATGATGTAGGATGTTTTAAGGAGTTAGATTTCATTGTGCTAAATCCTTTTCATTTGCACTCAATTTCTGCCTGCTAAGGTCTGAAAATCAATTTGTTAATGCAGTTGCTCGGTCAATAAGGAAGGACAATTAGAAATCTTCTATTTGCTTTTAAATGCCTGAATTTGTCAATATATGTGTTAACTTATATAATGGTATGAAGTATTGCTACCAGACAGCATCTATTTCTTTGTATTTAACAATTACAGCTGTGACTAAGTCTTAAACATTATTAATGATATCAGTACATCAAGGGATTCTCTGCTGCTTGGGCTTAGCATCCTGCAGGCACTAGATAAATCCTCACATGGCATAACTCCACTTCGCATCAGGTTTTTATACATTGATTGTCTGAATGATGAAAGAACACACGATAGCATGGCTGGGAAGTGTGGCAAGGCTTAGTGGATGGCATAGGAGGAACGGAAACAGTCTAAATCCAGTTTGTGAAAGTGTTATGTCATATGGTGACAGCAATATGTGTATCTGCAGATCAGCAGACATAGCATGTGTAAGATAGCAAGAAAACGGAGTACAAACCTTTCCACTCCTCCGGATCCACTGTCATAAACATCTTTGATTAAAAGCATAACTTGAATAGAAGGAATAGATAGAAATCTGTAGTTCTCGGAAGTGGAGCAATAATATTCAGCCTGATAAAATACAACACCGTCCTCCCTCAAAACTTGAAACTTCACCTCAGGGAATCACAGCAAACTCACATAAATAGCTATATGAATTTGTGATCATGATGAAGTCATTTTACGTTGCAATCAAGAAGAGGGAAAACAGTATATAGACAAAAACTAACCTGACATTGTATTATTGAATAGAGGATATCCATTTGGATGTCTGACTCCCATGTTTTTTCCCTGTGGAGGCAGTCACAAAAACAGAGCTCTTAACCCTAACAGGAATATTTGATTTGATTTACAGAGGTGTCATGTGGTTGAGCAAATTGATGACTGTCTTTCACATAAGAGAAATGCAGGATGATACTGATAGTACTGGGAAGAATAGGAAAGAAAAGAAAGATAACAGAATATAACTACTGAAAAATTACTTTCCTTACCAAATACAGTATGAGGTTGACTGCCTGCAAAACTTTTCTGAAAGCCTTTTAGCCCTGAATTCCAAGTTTCTGTATGATTGCTTTTCCTCTGTTTGGGGGATTTTTTCTTTTCTGCCTCTTCTTCATTCTTTCCAGTAGAGTCTCCAAAAACATGCAACAAAGTAAAAGGCAAAGAATACAAATGTGCTGGAAATTATTACCTTGCATTTGCTACTCAGACAATGTTATAGTAGTGTGAGAGGGGAAAAAAAAAGGGGAAATAATTTTTTGCAAGACACCTTCAGCCTCTTACTTACTTCAGTCTCTCCTTACTTGTATGCTGTTGATAATGACACTGTCTTTTTGACTTTTACTTCACTGGTTAATTCAATTCACTGATGGCCTGCGAAAATGTGAAATAGGGAAGACTGTCAGAGGTTGAGAAGAGTCTCAGTCTGAAGGTGACTTGCCTATTTTCTGTACCATATCTAAACAGAGGGTACTTTTCCTCCCCCATCTTCACAAATTTTGATTTACTTATGATCAGCAACAGAACGGGAGATTCTGTTCTCATCTGGTTGCATTCAACTGCTGGCTGATTTAATTATTTCTTACTGTAGCAAAATTAATGATTTTTTTTTTTTAAATGGACCATTTTGTATCTGTGGAAAGACCAAGTTGTTTTAGCGTGCAAATACTTATGTCATCTTTATGGGCTTTCACTGAGGTATGCTAGGTGACACAATCTGCAAACTGTTTTCTGAACACACATTCTCATTAGGACAGATGCAGACACCCATTCCTTAGCTTCTCAAATCCAACAAATGAAAAGCTTCCCTGTGAGTAATCTCTGTGTGCCTGTAGTCCTTACTTTGTTGACTGACTAAGCATGGGTTGAACACTTCACATGTGGCTTCAATCTCCAGTCTGTAGTGTGGAATCCATTTGAACCTTTGGTATTTTAGTTAAAAAGTGCCAATAATATCCTGTGCATCTGACAGTGGGTCATAAAGACATGAAGGTATAATACTGGGCAGTTGCTGTGCTGTAGGGGGAATATTTCAATGTCAAATTATTCCAGATTCATGTTATCCCAATTCCCTTTCATTGTATATTCAAGGCAATTAAACAGAGTGAAGAAGAATCATTAATAGTATCTACAATATATTGTGGAAGACCAGTTATATATTTTTATTTTGTACACTGAAGCATTCCAGCTAGTATCCAGGTAGTGCAAAACAGAGGAGGTGGTTTGCAATTCAGTATTTCTCTTCTATTTTGGGATAACCATCAACTGTTTACCTCTCCATGTGAATTTCTTACAGTGGCAAAAGCATCTAATTTGTGTAGATTGCTGTTTCCCCTATTTTCCATTGTCATCTCTCACTTTTCCTGATTGCTATATTAACATAAACATTTAACCAGGATGAGGATTTTGACCAAACTGGTCATCTCTCTTAATTTGTATAGAATCATAGCATCATTTAGGTTGGAAAAGACCTTTAAGACCATCAAGTCCAACCATTAGACTTGTTGTGAAACACTTTCTCCATTTTGGAGATTTGTCTTCTTTCATTGTGTCGTTTTCATTCTCTTACAGCCTGCTTTGTTTACAATTTCCTTTAACTCTGGAAATAAGCTTCTGCCAGAAACAAAGTATAAATGTTACTGCTTCATTAGGATGTCCTCTGTTTCTACATATTTAATGTAATCTAGTCATAACTGCTGGCTTCTAGGCAGGTTACTGCTACAAGTGATCCAGTGATTAGATCATTTAAAACAGAGAAACCTTGTTTTGGATTCAGCATCTCATGTAGGAAAGTTTTCTAAGAAAACTATAGGTACCTTAATCATGATGTGGGCCCATTTTGTGGGCTGGACTTCCAGCAAATATAAGTCTTCCATATTAATACAGGGCAAGTTCACATGTTAGAAAGGGAAAACTCCTTTAGTTCTCTAGCTCAATGTAGTTGAGTATTAAAGAGCCTAACCTGATATTTATTATCCCAGAGATCCATAGGCATTCAAGATCCCATCTCTGAATTATGAGAAAGATTTCTGATATTAAAGAAAATCAGTGATGTTTCTAGTCCTTGGTTTCCTTCTGAAACAAGGCTGTTGTGATTGCGTTGTCAATTCCTCCTAACAATTTCTGACCACTGGCCAGTTGCAACCAAATTTTAACAAAGGATTTCCAAAAGACTATTAGCTTCTATACATTTCTGTCAAAATGAGCTGCTGAGGAGATGGATCCACATGAACGAAGCAGCGACTGTAGCGTGAGCACAGCCAGATCACGAAGTGAGCTTGAAGCCAGCCATGATATGCAGTGCTCCTTGTCCTGTTGCTGTTTATGGGAAGGGGACTGACTGCATTAAGAAGAGAGTTAAAAAAGCAGTGGAAAGAAAGTTAAGGAAATGCAGAGGAGGGGTGAAGCCCAGAAGGATATGAAATAGGAGCTGGGATGTGTTTTGTGTGTGTGTAGAAGCTTAAGACACATGTATCTGTAGGAAGCCAGACTTTGTTAGCTGGTTCTGTTACTCATCAAAGTTCTTGTTAATACAGAATTTCACAACTATATGCAGGTTATAACCAGTGTTTTTTAACACTGAATTAATGCGAGTCAACACAGAGGTTTCTATACTGGCCACTAAACAAAATTTCTTCTTGTTAATATCTGAATTTTCTAAATCCTTGTGCTTGTTACCCAGACCTCTGGCATGGGCACATAAATGTTTGAAAAAAATGTATGGGTTTTTTGTTCGGTTGTTTTTTTGTGTTTTTGTTTTTTTTTCTTTTTTTTTTTACATTCCTTGTCATGTTTGTTCCAGCACAGTAAGTTTGTGCTACTTTTGCCTTCACTGCACAATTTCCATGTATTATTAGTCTAAGCAATGAAAAGGGCATTTAAACTAGTCTTTGGCTAAGAAGATTAGCTACTTCTAT
Organism: Morus bassanus; assembly: GCA_031468815.1. Taxonomy (NCBI): domain Eukaryota; kingdom Metazoa; phylum Chordata; class Aves; order Suliformes; family Sulidae; genus Morus; species Morus bassanus. The sequence continues at coordinate 100,566,183 of CM062567.1, forward strand.
CTATGAGATGCAGGTGGTCCGACTTGAACAGGCCTTTCTCCCACTGGCATATGACGCAATGCACCACAAAACTAGAGTAGTCAGCTCCTTGGCCCACAATTCACCATCATAATCTTTTTTTTTTTCCCTATTTTATCTTCTGTGATTGGAGGGATTTTGTAGACTTGCTATACCTGTGTTGTACTTTTAACAGGCAAAGTGTGTGAAGGGAAGCACCTCTTGAGGTTTTGTTATGTGAGGTGCAAACCTGATGGTGTTCTGATCTTGCTTTTGGGAGTTAGCTGAGCACATAAGGAAGTTTTGCTCACTTCACCATAGACATGCCCAGGAGCTCCTGAACAGGAAGAAAACACAGCAGGACTGACCTTCAGGCAGAATTTCATGTGAAGTTTCTCCTCATTTGAGAGAAGCTCTGGTGAATTTTGGAGGGAGGCAGACCTTTTAGTTCTGCAAATCCTCCTCTTGATACAAGCTGCCAGCAGGAACTCTGCTGTTATTGATGTGGCTCTCCTGAAGCTCTCTGGTTGCTGCTGGGGAATAAAATGCATGGGGAGCAGAAACAGATCAGAAGCACCATACCTCCTAATTAGACTGTGTCTCTCTGTGTGTGGACGGATGTGTACATGCACAATGTAGAGCAGACTTAGATTTGGAAAGTTAGCTGTATATTCGCCTTGAAACTTAGAGAAATGAATGTTGCAGTGCATCAGGGGAGACTAGTCTAGGGTAGAAGAATTAATTTAGTGGCAAAAGTTCCTTCTTAGTGATAAAACTATGACCTTGATTCCCAGTGCATTATTTCAGTTGTACCCCAGAGGAGACATTAGCATTACATTGCTGTTAATAGCAGAAATTTGGTCCACGAAGTTTAAATTGAAAATTTCAGAAAATTTCCAGGCTGGTAAGAAACGCACATCCTATATTCCAAATGCACTGCAAAATTTAGTAGGACCTTCCTTTCCCTTCTTTCTGTCTTCTGCTTAAATGTATGAAATTGATTTATAGTGAGATGAGTTGGCTTTACTTGGCTTTCCATCAGTTTGAAATTGGCTTCTATCCAGTATTCACTTTATTTAAATATGATTAGCTGTTCTTTTTCATCTCATTTGTCTTGTATTTCTACTGTTAGAGAAAATAGGAAACCACAGTATACACTCTAGTTTTTGCCTTTGATCTAATGTCAGCAAGTTCAGTTCATTACATAAAGCGCGAATAAAGTATTTTAATACAGCTCTAGAGTTAGGTCAAAGCTGTTGAAGGCTGAACCTGTATATTTATTCTAAATATGATATGCATGTTCTGACAGAAAAAAAATATCTTTTTTATTATTTTTGTTGTTCTTAGCTGTTTTTCCATAATCATTCATTCACTTCTGTTTAGTGTTGTTTCAATAGTATGGAACGAATGGTGGTCTAGGGAACAGACCAGACTGGAAAGGTAAGGGTGTCACTTTGCCATGCAGTATACTTTGTGTTTGGGAAAATAAATTTAATTCTGGACAAATCAGATACTCCCTCTCCTCCATATACTTCTCCCTTGAATCTGAACATTCTCTTGAAGGAAAATAAAATATGTAAAAAAACCCCAAACCCATAGCGTAACATACAAGCATCGATGTTTTTCCAAACACAGAACCTTGTGTTTTAATGCTAGCTCAATTTATTGGTGATGTAAGGTGTTTACAATAGCCAGCTTAATTTATTACCAGAATAAAGAATGGCTGTGTGTTTGAGGTTTATTTTTTTCTTGCTTATGTAATTTTTTTTCCCTTTTGGTAGTTCCTGTAAAAGAAGGCTGAAGTCTTTTCTTGTGTGGCTTTCACAGCCCCTCAGCTAGGATAGACCTGCCAGGTAGAATCTTACTCAGTTACCAAAATGTTTCAGTATTGCACCTTACAGCTATTTCTGCAGCTTCCTTCACTGCTACAAAAGGTATCCCTTCCTGTCGCCTCAGGCTGGTTTATTACTATTTGCTGCTGCTTTTTCTGGCGGTGGTATTGAGAAGTAGATGTGTATCTTTGGTTGCCATCTCTTCCTTCTCTCCCCTTCCCTGTCCTGGTATGATAGGCAGACTCAAGGTTTGTTTCTTTGGGAAATCACTTGTGGTTTGGCATCTTCACTATACTGAATGAGGAGGACTGTGATATACACTGATTTCTTTTTCAGATTTGAGATTTTTTTTCATGGCACGTTTTCTAGTACCCTGTCTGATGTCTGTTTTTTGTATGGTCCAGTCCGCTGGACAGTAGCACTGCTAAATTTCCTTCTAGCCCATAGCTGGTCAGCGTGTCTCCTCTCGACTTCGTCTGGGAAATGTCATACAATTTGTGGGGATAGACCTGTGTGACACTAACATCCCATTAATGATAACCTTTGATTCTATCCACAGTTCTGCCACCCCAAAGAATCATCCTTTGATTCTTTAATCCTATTGCTTTCATTACTTTGTGACCCACAAACCTGGCTTGAAGTCTTCCAGTGTTAGATGGGACCACTATTATAGCTTCTCAGCAATTGCAGCACTGAATTTTTAGCTCCCCTTTGCATTTTTTCCTGTGCCTGACTTTACACTAATCTTGTTTTTGTGTTTTTTATTTGAAAGCTAGCTCAGGGAAATCAGATACTCATTGGTTGCCCATTTGTATATGATTTTTCTGCTTTAAAGGTTATATTGATTGAAAAATATCTCACTTCACTGAAAAGATGATAACTTTGTCACGTTTTGGTTGGTTTTTGGCAATTGTTATTAATTTACTCCAAAATGTTCAGATTATAGTATTGTATTTCTGTGAAAACTGAAACATTTCAAATATTCTAGAAAGTTGGTTTCAAGCTTTTTTTACCACCAGTTCCCCAGATGTGGTCCTTCTGATTATTTTCACCTTACCTATAATTTCTGTAAAGCTGGAGTTGGTTATTTTGGTATGCTGTTTGCCAGAGTGATTGCTTTAATTTGTTTCTGAAAGGTAGCATTGAGTGTGTTCTACAAGACCAGCTTGCTGGCCTGTTTCTCAACAGCCACCTTGGAAAGCCCTAGGATTGCTTTCTCTCCAGTTCCTTTGACCAGCCTGGATTGAGTGGCCCTATATGAACTTAAAAGCACCCTCTGCCATAGCTGTTGCTGTCCTTGAAACATACAAACATGGCCACAGTAAGAAGGTAGATAAAACTAGGTCAAGGCAAAATTGATATGATAAAATCTGTTGCTTCATACTATTACTCCTCCAATCTTAAATCCACTTCTTCATTTCATTCGCTCTTACTTTGATGTTTTCCTTCATGTTACTGTCCTATTATAGGACAAGGAAAGCTTTCTCATGGTAAATTAACCTATTTTCCCCTGAATGCTGTTGTGGCAGCAGTTACTTAATTACTTGTTTTGAGAGATGGTGTAATTCATACAAATTCAGCAACATCAGCTCCTGGGCATAGATTGAAGAACAGACTCATAAACCAAGCTTTTGCACAAAGAAGGTACCTTTACATAATTTTGAAATTGAAATAAAATATTTATTGGCCTTTAAAACCAGAGAAAGCTTAATTATGCTCCATTGAAGAAGTAATACATTGCTGATATGTTATAGAAAAGTGTGTGCTGAGGTACAAATCCTCATATAATAGAAGCTTTTCTAAAGGCCTGATTCTCAAGTGCACTGTAGTGTTCTTGGTATATGATTCATCTAGTATTATGACCACTACAGCATCCATCTTAATTCTTCGTATTCTCAGTAGTCCATACCTCTAGAGCAGTTCCTGGGGACTTGCAGATCTTGCTGCATGCTTTCTCAAGGCATCAGTTAAGTTGTAACACAATTGGAGAGAAATAAGGCCTATAAAACAGGGGATAGTTATATTTTAATTGAACTTAAAGTGACTTGGAAAAACATTTATTTCCTTTAGCCTTAGTTATCACAGAGAGCAAAAACATAATCTCAGTGACAGGGAAAATAGATATGAGCTTAAGATCCTCCAGGCTCTGTTGGAAAAGCACTAATAAATGCATACAAGGTTGCTGCTGAAACGATCCGTGGTTGGAGTAAGAAGGTTTGGTCCTAGGATTACACTGAGAACAGGAACATACTGCACAGCCTTTAAGCATAGACTTGTAATAAGGCATTTCCTTTTCCTTCTTGTCACATTCAAGACTTCTAGCTATAGAAAGTTTAAGTAACTGAGTCTAAACTTATTTTTTTTAACTGAAAAATAGTTCCACAGTTGCACCTTTCCTGTCTTTCAGAATCTCTTCGTGGCTCTGTGTGTCATAATTCCTAACTGTAGTTGCAAATCCAGATTTACTTTGATGTCTTGTCTTGCCTTGGTTTCATTCATTTTTAGATGAGTAGCTTGAAATTTCTGAACTGCGTTAAGCTATGACATATTCTGCTCTTAATTCTCAGAGTAAAGGAAAGCATTTCCCTTGTGAACTGCAGTCCTCATCTTCCCTTACTTTGCAGAAGTCCATTAGACTTTGTTATCATCCAATAGACAGCCTATCACAAGCTGATTAATAAGCTACAGCAGGACTGACAGTATAACAACTATGAGTTTTGTTTGTATTATGCGACATCACTGAACTAGGAAATTCTATGATTGTTTATAATTAAACCACTGTGAGGGCACAATATCTATCAGGATGTGGATTCATTATGTGGGTTTGCTTCCTGAAAGTAAAAAGATTAGTGGCACAGCTTCTGAAAGGTTTGTTCAAATCCTTCAATATTCAGATGAGGGAACAAGAATATATGTGATTGGGGAGTGAAAGATCTCCAGTTCAGCACAGCCTAAAGTATTGCATGAAATGCTTGGGAGCTACAACTTTGTATTCATTATTAAATGTTGCCATTTTGATATAAAAAAAGTTTTAATTTGTTCTTTAAAACAGAGCAAGAAAATACTTCATCATAACCCTTTTGAAAATAAGAGCTTGAAAAGAGTGATTACAGTCTCAGTTTGAAATAGTTTACAGTTACAAATCAAAAGCTGGATGCTGGGTTTTGCATTTGTAAACAAACTCCCAAGCTAGATCCACTATTCTGTTTAAGAATATCTGTATTTGCAAGGAAAAGATCAGTTCTGGGAAAGTGGGATAGACTATGCAGCATTGATAATAATAGGCTTTTTTGCTATCAAGACATACTCATGCTAAAGAGATTATCTTCCTAATGTCTCTTGTTTAATTTAAACAATCAATCCAAAGATTTGTTTAGGTAAGCAGATTTATATTGATTGTCTTTTGAAAGCTCTGAATTCTTCTGAGAAAAGCAGAGTGACTGAGCAAGTGATTGAAAAGATCAATGTTATGTTTAGCTCTTATTAACAAAATGAAAATCAAATTATAAAGAAAGGTATGAAGACTAAGGTGCTGATTCTCTCGGGTGTGTACCTGCATATATATGTATACACACACATATATATATATTTAGAATTATCTAAAACTGCCTTCAGTCCTTTTTATGGCTCAGTCTATTGCTGATGTGGCAATTTATGTGCTGATTTATATTTCAGATAAATGTAGTTGCATTCTCTTACATTGCATCAGGATTAATTCTCATTCAGAAATGTGGCTGGCATGCGTAGGTGGGTGCTACATAAGCAGCCTGCTTTGAAATATTTTTCCTGTGACTTTTTGCTCTCCAGTTGTTTTTGCCCTTCACCTGTTTTGCATTATTCTGCTTGCTTATGAGAAGTTAAAAAAATATGTGATTTGCAAATCTGAAAGAGAAGAAAAGATCAGAACCAATAGCTTACTGTTATATAAAGGTCTTGTAAGTTATTTGTGGATATTGATATAGGAGTTCAGAATTACATACTACAGACTTTAATCAGACCAGTCTGAAGAAAATTTGCTATAGAGACAGAAGTTTAAGAAACAATTTTTACCTAGCAAATATCATGCTAGGTGATTTCATGCTTTTCAAATCCTTGTGTCTTAGCTATTAAAATTCAGTAATGTTACTGTTGCCAAATCTGTTAATGCTTAATGATGTTAACATTAATGTTGATAATGAGTTCTTTGAGTAGTCAGTGTGAAAACTCTTGTGACCAATGTGATTTTGTCCTTGCTTTTGGGAGTCTTTCTGACGATGTGATAAACTCCTATCTTTATGCTAATTTTGGCTTGGGAAGAAGTGAGAAAATGCAGAAAATTTTTTCTTTTCTTTTTCCTTTTTTAGAGCAAAGGGCAGAAAGTTGCAGCTATGGGGCTCTGAGTTTCACTGTCTGATACATCCACCTTTATTGATCAAGACCTCAAGTTACTGTTTTCACAACTCTAATTATCATAGAGTCACCTTATGCATAGACTGTACTCAAGGTTGCATAAGGCATATCCTCAGTTATAACACAAATCTTCCCTCATAACAAATGTGCTTGTGCTGGCTTGACTTGTCTCCTATTCGCTGTCTAATAGCTACACTACAATAAGAGTTTTATGATTCTGCTGCTTACATTGTCTTAAAATAAGGTTGTTTTTTTTTTTTCCAATTTAAATCATTAAAATAGAAGACAACAAAACTGAGTAATATTCTATGTACAAACAATTCTGTGGTTTGCTCTTTATGTTAGCCTCATTCTTAACTTTTCGATTTCCCATTGCCACAAGCAGTGCTAGGAGGACTTAAAGGCAACACATTACCAATTAGTCATGGCTTGCAGACTGCTCATTTGAACAGTAGGCATTTATTTTTATGTCCAGAAGTCCACATTTATTACTGCAGATGAACCAACAGGGTGTAATTTCATAGTTAGTTCAATGGTCTAACTGGTTATGTGAACCAGGAAAATGAAACTTTAAATGTTGTTGCCCAATATTCCACTGTTTTACAGACAGATCATTATAGTATTATAATTGCCTTGGAAAGGCAGCTTGTGTCTCCAGTCACAAATGAATTCACACAGAATATGACATTCTTAGCATAGTTGTAAAGGGGAGAGGGCACTGTGCAGTAAATCTAATGATTCATGTTTACTGAGAATAAGTGGATTGAGACTGCTAGTTTGGAAGTCTTAGCTGCCTGTCCAGAGGCTATATAAATCCTACCTGAATGTGTCCCCCAAAAGCTGAATTTATAAGATGTATGGTCCCAGAAAGCCAACCTCACCCTCAAGTGTAACATTGCCTCAGCTCAGTAGATGAATAATGAAATGTGGATCTCATGAATTCTACAGAGTTTCAGACTTGTCCCTGTACGAAATGAGTTTTGGTAACCCCACTATATGAGAACTCCTCAAGGCTCAGTCCCAGCATTCATCTCATAAACTTATCATCAGACTTTGCACTCAATTCTGCACTGCTTCAGACTGTAAATGCCTCTTATTCTTCATGTCTTCCTGGTAGTCAACCACACGGGCCTCCATGGCACTGCAATTTGTACAGTTACTATTAAAAAAGAAATCAGAAGAGAGATCAAAACAAATGTCACTTTTCTGAATTATCATCAAGATTATTGTGACCAATATAATGATTTCTGGTTTTATACCTCCTTTGCTTTTGGCCTTTGAGGGAGGCAATTCTGTCTTGCCACAAAACGTCAAAGGTGCAGTGAACTGTCTCAAATGGTCCTAGCTTAGTGCTTACCCTAGTGAAATTAATGTTTATGGATTGGAAGTGGTACTGCCTCAGCTTCTTGTTTGGTGATGACTGATGTAACTATGCTCTGTGTGAGTACCTGTGTCACTAAAGAGAGAGATGGGTTTCCACTTCTCTTTGGGTGCTCTAACCAATATTTTTATGGAATAATAAGCATACCCACCTTTCAAGTTTACCTGAAAACAGAAGAGTGAAAAAGAATGAAGTGTACACGTTTTCGGAGCACGCTTTAGTCCCCAAGAGCATGGAGTTACAAAGTCTGCTGCCTAAGCCCTGTGGAGGGTGGGATTTCAGATGCACTCCTCTGTTTGGAACGGCTCATTGCTCTAGCTCTAACTACCTGCATGCCCAGCATGCCTGATGCATTTGAGTCCCATCCTGAGCCACTTAACTCTCCCTGTGTGCCATACAACGAGCTTAAGAGCCTAACTTTGTATTCCATTACTCTGAAAAATCACTGATGTTCTCAGAGTATGAGTGTTTGCCAGGTATTTATGAAACTATGTCTGTCTTTCATCATACTGCAACTGCTCGCTATGTTTAATCACCATATATAAAATTGCAGTTCTAATTTTAACATCACAATTGGCTGCTGTGGAAGTGGCTGTAACGAACAAAATGAAAAGTTATTAGCCAAATCCTTTTCCCTGCTCTGCAATCTAATAGTCATCTGGAGAAATCTCTTCAAAGTTGTTATAACAACTTTATGGGCTCAGTATAGAGGAAGTTGTATGCCTCTACTGAGCTTTTAAGCCAGTATTATACATTGAAGACCAGCATACTGATTGAAAAAAATCCCCTTCATGGAGATTCTGCCTGATTTTAGGAATGCCTAAACATACAAGGCAGCTCCCTATTTGTCTCGGATGTGTACTGGTTTTGGCTGGGATAGAGTTAATTTTCTTCATAGTAGCTTGTATGGGGCTATGGTTTGGATTTGTGCTGAAAACAGTGTTGATAACACAGGGATGTTTTAGTTACTGCTGAGCAGTGCTTACACAGAGTCAAGGCCTTTTCTGCTTCTCACCCCACCCCACCAGCGAGCAGGCTGGGGGTGCACAAGGAGTTGTGAGGGGACACAGCTGGGACAGCTGACCCCAACTGACCACAGGGATATCCCATACCATATGATGTCACGCTCAGCCTATAAAGCTGGGGGAAGAAGAATGAAGCAGGGGGACATTCAGAGCGGTGGCGTTTGTCTTCCCAAGTAACCGTTACACGTGATGGAGCCCTGCTTTCCTGGAGATGGCTGAACACCTGCCCGCCCATGGGAAGGAGTGAATGAATTCCTTGTTTTGCTTTGCTTGCATGTGCAGCTTTTGCTTTACCTGTTAAACTGCCTTTATCTCAGCCCACAGGTTTTCTCACTTTTACTCTTCTGATTCTGTCCCCCATCCCACCGGTGGGGTGTGAGTGAGCTGCTGTGTGGTGCTTAGTTGCTGGCTGGGGTTAAACTACAACAGATGGCTCCAGGTGCTGGATATGTATGAATCTGCTTTTATGCATTGTATCTAGACCTGCTTTAGTTGATGCAGGTTGCTGTCACGTAGCAGCAGAAATAGGCCTTAACAAAATATACTGTTTTTCTTTAAGATGTTTCCAGAGGATAAGGTAGTAAAGGAGATGCTGTTGCTTATGACTGTTAAAATGATACAGTTGGAACACTTGCCCAGGAATTTGAAGGTTTACATTTTTCCTTCAAGACAGTCAAAATCACATCTGAGTGCCATAACCAGTAGGTTATGGAGTCACTGTCCCTTACATTCTCTGGTTTTCTTGACACACAAACATTTTAAATACTTTGCTGTGCAGTGGGGCACCACTCATGTGAGGTAGGAGAACACTGCCCAGGGTAGTTGTCACCCTGAGCTTAGGATGATGGTAAAGACAGCTCCAGCGCCTCAAGCTGAAGGTGGCACCCCATCCACAGTTCCTTTCTCCTGGACAAGACTTACTCCATTGTACTGTCTCTAAAATATGAATGTTCCTGCACTCTGGCAGTCAGTGTTTCTAGATAAAATAATGAACTGTAACCAGCTGCCTTGGCAGAACAGGTGTCAGTACTCTCCTTCAGCCTGTGATTTGCATGGATGGATGTAGGGATCTGCTACCATGACTGATGTGCCTGGTTTTTGCAGAGAGAGGGATTTGGCACTCACCATTACCCTTGGGATTCCTGTCAGCTAGATATGCCCCGTTTAGTATATGGCTTGTTTTCAGCTGTGTTCTTGCACCACCATCATTTCCAGTTCATCTTGTAAGGAAGCTAAATGTGCACAGAGTCCAGGGTCCTCTTCCGGGACCCAGCTCCCACAGGTTGTGTTCTGCAGTATTTAACTTGTGGGTACTGGGATACTTAATTTCATCTATAATTGAGTTCATATTCGCTATGCTACCTGAAGTTACCTTGTACAATATAAACACATGGTAAGGACAGAACCAGAAAATATCTGGTTTATTGATTATAGCTTGGGGATCATTTTCAGTGATTCTAAGTATGTGTAGAGGAACACTCCGTTTCCTATTCTCCCCAAGACATAACTTAAAGAGTATATGACTGATCTTGTCAGCTTTAATTTTTATTAAATGTAGGGTGTGATATTTGGTATGTCTGAAATTTTCATCCATGTAGAATATTGTCAGTTCTTTGGAATCAGTTCAGGATAGGGCACTCAACTTATCTGTCTCACAGGAACAAATGACTGGAAATTTTTTTTTATAAAGTAAGGGAAACCTTCAGTTTATCTATAATCTAGTGGATAACTTTCAAAAAGTACTCAAAGGGGAAGAGTATTATGTAATTTAAGTATTGATTACACTCAATTTTCAGAAATTCAGAGCAAGTGTTTTCCAGAATCACTATAGTGATTCTTCACCACCTTAACACACAGATCAGAGTGTTCCTTATTTTATCAAAATTTGCAGCTAAGAAAGTCAGGACATCGTATATGGAAGTACTCTACATGTACCAAAAGTTGTAATCTTCTAGTTCTTTTGGTTCTGCACACAATCTAGAAATACAAGCTCTAATATTTCAAAATGTAGGCATTAATGAAAATTAATTTAATTTTAATGTTTTCCAGGCTTTCTTTAAGCAAATTCAGAGACTAAGTATCTCCATATTTTGAAGACACTCATCTCTGTGTGCTGACTCCTAGATCTTATGCACTACTTCAATTGTTATTCAGTATGATTCAATGACAATGAATTGTTATTCAATTCAATATTTATGAACCTCCAGAATTTTTTCTATGGTAGTATCTCTACTTTGTCTTTGATCATAAGAAGTATAAAATTGTGCACTGTAAAAGTATGATAGAACATGCAGATCAGAGCTAAAAATGTTGATGTTTTTATTAAAATAGGTATAATTTCATGAAATTGAGCAAAATTAAATACTGATATCTGGCAGTATTTCTAATTCTGTGTTTTGATTAGTCTGTATAGCTTTCTCTTGGATGAAGATGTAAATTCTTAATAATCTTCTGCAGAAAACAGTTTTGAAAATACTCCCTTTCAGGGAGAAATACATTAGTATTGTGGTTGGAGGTTTCAAGTATTGTACACCGATGTCTTATGTCTATTTGACCCTAAGTTTAATTTTTCGTTAGAAAAATACTTGAAATATCTGGAGCCGTAAAAATGGGAGCTGTATTTGCAGTGCACAAATGAGATCCTGTTTTAAATGTATTCTCCGGTTTTAGCATACATGTATTTCCTAGTCTGTATACTTTAATGCTGGAACAAAGGAACTTCTGAGTAAATAGGCAAGAAAATTTTCTTTAACATGGCAGTGGTCAAACATTGGAACAGGTTTCCCAGGGTTGGTGTGGAGTCTCCATCCTTGGAGATATTTGGTACCGTGGGCCTGACCACATTGGGTAGACTGTAACCAGCAGGTTGGGGGAGGTGATCCTTCCCCTCTTCACAGCCCTGGTGAGAGCACCTCTGGAGTGGTGTGTTGGTGTGTCCACATCTGGGCTCTCTGATATGAGAGACATGGGCATGTTGTTATGAGTCCAATGGAGGCGCACAAAGATGATGAATACATTGGGGCATCTGTCATATGAAGAGAGGCTGAGAGAGCTGGGACTGTTTAGCCTGGAGAAGAGAAGGCTTAGGGGGGATCATGTCCATGTGTATAAATACCTGATAGGGGGCGACTGAATAAGACAGAGCTGGACCCTTCTCAGCAGTACCTAGTGAGAGGACAGAAGGAAATGGGCACAAACTGAAATGCAAGAAATTCCATGTCATTGTAGGGGTGACCAAACCTAGAGAACTGTGGAAAGTCCATCCCTTAAGATATCCACAAATGTGACTGGACAGGGCCTTGAGCAACCTGCTCGAGTAGACCTTGAATTGAGCAGGCAGGCTGGACTAGACAATGTGCCGAGGTGCCCTTCTACCTCAGACATTCCATGATTCTGTGAATGTAGTCCCCAGTCTTCGTTTTGATTTTTGTAACATAGACTAAAAAAATCGAAGTAATAGCACTGAAATTATACTGATAGGCTGAAATCACTACAGATTCCCTTATCAACTAAAAATGATGAACAGATTTCATTTTAATCCTGTTTAATTCCGTATGCATTTATTGTTACTGGTTTTTTCCAAATCCTCCTTCAGGCTTTAAAAGCAATAACAATGAAACAGAGAGCTATAACCTCTGAGGTGAATTGAATATGATTCCATGAGCAAATAAATATTTCTGAAAAACAAAGATCTTAATAACACAAATAACATTGGTTTGACCCTTCTTGAGCAGGAGGTTGGGCTATTTGATCTCCTGAGCTCTCTGTTGTTCTGTGATCCTGAAATTGCTGAGCCATGGCAGTTCCTGTTACGTTTAGAACACTAAAGATGGTTTATCTTTCATACATTATAATTCTGAAATTCTTGGCATTATTAGCAACTGCCAGAGCATAAAAAATTTTAATTTTGGGTTCATGTATTTCTAGATGATAACAGAGTCTTTGCAAGGTGTTATGTTTGCTTGTTTTTCCTGATTTATTTTATCATAGTGCTACAATTTAGGTATGGTTTTGTTTTTTTTTTTTTTCTGTAGAAGGGGTAATGATTTTTGTAGGTATGGTACTGGGGAGAGGGGAATACTCTCTAAACTAGGGATAATGTCAGTTCTTATGCAGAGCTTTTCTGCAGTAATGAATTTTATTTTCTGTATAATATAATAGATCACGCATCACTTTTTCTTTGAGCTGCCATCAGATCCATGAGAATTTTAATCTAGTGCTGTTTTCTAGATAACTCCTGAAGTAGTTCCAACAGAGAACTCCTGCAACAGCAATGGCTTTCAAGAAAGCAAAGTATCTGTTGTGAAGTCACTTTTAGTACTTTTCTTGAACTGTGGAAATGATAGTGCTTTACTAGCAGTTAAGTACAACTCCTATCAAGTATTCCAACTAGTGATTTACATACAAAGAAGTGTGAAATTACAATAGGCATTTAGAATTGCTTATTTTGTGATCTGCTTTTGGGACATATGGAAAGTATTTGTTTGCCACAGTTGCCTATGATCATTTCTGAATACAAATGTGGACTTCTGTGGCTGGATGTGGAGGGTATAACTTCTTGCTGAGTATACTGACAAGAGGACTGAAAAGTTGTCAGAGTAAATGGTTTTCAGAAAATGCCCAGTGGCAGGTAAACATTAATAGCAAAAGGTGTGCAGTGTGTGATGTGGGCTTATGTAGGCTTAAATTTTTTCTCAAACAAGGAAAAATTACTTTCCAGTAACTGTGCGCAGTACTGAAAACATATTGCTTCCCAGCTCATAATAAGTACTTTTTGCAAAAACTGCAGTAATAGCATTTATACTTGGATAAACAGAACTTAAAACATCTCTTGCCATAATGATGTTTGATGGTTACCAAAGTGTTAAAGCCATTGTTCTAGAAGCAAAGTTCTTGGACCTTTTTGTTATTTTGTGATCTTTAGGGTCATATGGTAACTATGACAGGCAGTAACATTTAAAAGATCTTTCAAAAAAATTTTGTCAAGCCCAGAAGTCATAGAATCATAGAATCATTAAGGTTGGAAAAGACCTCTAAGATCACAAAGTTCAACTGTCAACCCAACACTACCATGTCCCCTAAACCATGCCCTGAAGTGCCACGTCTATGCGTTTTTTTGAACACCTCCAGGGATGGTGACTCCGCCACCTCTCTGGGCAGCCTGTTCCAATGCCTGACCACTCTTTCAGTAAAGAAATTTTTCCTAATATCCAATCTAAACCTCCCCTGGTGCAACTTTAGGCCATTTCGTCTCATCCTGTCACTAGTGACTTGGGAGAAGAGGCCAACACCCACCTCACTGCAACTCCTTTCAGGTAGTTGTAGAGAGTGATAAGGTCTCCCCTCAGCCTCCTCTTCGCCAGGCTAAACAACCCCAGCTCCCTCAACCTCTCCTCACAAGACCTGCTCTCCAGACCCTTCACCAGCTCTGTTGCCCTTCTCTGGACACACTCCAGCATTCCAATGTCCTTCTTGTACTGAGGGGCCCAAAACTGAACACAGTGTTCAAGGTGCGGCCTCACCAGTGCCGAGTACAGGGGCACGATCACTTCCCTACTCCTGCTGGCCACACTATTGCTGATACAAGCCAGGATGCTCTTGGCCTTCTTGGCCACCTGGGCACACTGCTGGCTCATGTTCAGCTGGCTGTTAACCAGCACCCCCAGGTCCTTCTCCGCCAGGCAGCTTTCCAGCTACTCTGGAAGAAGAGAGCAGGCAGAAATGTACAGAAATAGCATAATGAAACAGTGGCTGCCTTCTATCCTGAGCAGAGACTGAATAAATTGTATGGCTTCCTCTTCACTAAAACAAGGATGGAAACTCGGGGAGATAGGTTGACTAAGATGGTCAGAAGATCACTGCACTGAAAGTAAAAAAGAATGTAGGGAAGAGAGAAAGTGTACCTATTTAATGCAAAATGATGATATTTTGCACAGTTTGCCAAAATACCAATGGTCAAGACATTCTTTACTTGGTTGTACTTGAATTTCAAATGAGAATAACTGTAATTGCTCATCTATAAACATAAATTCAACATTATGTATTACTGAATCCTGCTGGAAAGATTGACATGATCGGAGTGTTAAATTCAACAGTCACAGCCTCTTTAAGATGAAGTGGGCAAAAGTCAAGAGGGAGCACTCAAAAATAGCATTTCTTGTTGCTGTGTCAGTGACCCCTTGAAAGAAAATGAATATTTAAGGGATTGCTGTCAGATTAGAGAAATATGAAGCAAGTAATCAGTATAAAGTTATTTTCTGATGTTTGCATAAGACCATCACATCACACTAGAAAAGAAGATGATGAACTCAGGATGTACTTATGATATATACAGGGGAAAATGAAGATGTTTGATAGAGAACTTCAGTCTGGATGAGATATGTTAGAAACTTCAACTTCTTGAACAACAACAACAAAAAAGAGCTCTTGAATATAAAGGTTTGTTTTTAAATTAACACAGTTTATAATTGTGAATTTTTTAATAATATTACTCCATATCCAGACATCTGCAGGCTGCCTTGATTATAAAAAACCCCAAATAAATGAAAAACTAACTTGCTTACTGTCTGACATTTAATGCAAACAAAATTGATAAGGAGGAAGTGATAACAACTGATGGAAATCAGAAGGTAGAAACATTTGGAACATAACAAGGTCCTGAGCAATCTGATGTGATTAGCGCTGCTCTGGGCAGAGATTTGTTCTAGATGACCTCTGGAAGTCCCTCCCCACCTAAATTGTTCTGCGATTCTAGGATGCTAAGAGAAAGGAGAATAGCAATAAGACGTTTAAATATATCGGGGACCAAAGGAAATCTAACAATGATACTAGTTCATTGTTAGGAAGAAATAGTATTGTCAGTAACAATGTATAAACAGTAGAAGTGTTGATTTAATATTCTTCTACTTTGTGTGTCTGTTTTGGGGGAACAGATGACAAAACAAATGCTGTAAGCTTTTATGCAGTAACCTGTGAGGATGATGGTTCGATATTTTAAAACAAGTTGTTCTACATAATTTTGTATTGAAGTTTTCTGACAAATTGATCAAAGAACCTTGTGACTGTTTGTCATTTTTTTTTATGTCTTGGACCATTGAAGAACTTGAAAGGAACTGGAAGGAAGCTAACACTGCACTAGTAAGTTAAAAGACTATAAAGGATAGTTTGAGTTGATATAGGCAGAAGTGGGTCCTACAAAATGGAACAGATGATACAGGTTTTGACTAATAATGAGCAGACAGAGGGAAGAGAAGAATGACCCATATGGATTTATGACAAATTACCTCCTGCCAAACTTGTCTTGCTTTGATGAAATTGTAATTTCTGTTGAGAAAAAAATAATCAATTTTTATAACTTAAGTTAGTTTCTAAGTAATCTCTCATAAGGCATTTGTCTTGCAAAAGTTAGGGAATTATAAGTACGAAAACAAGTCACTAGCACAGAGTGATCCTGGTTTAGTGAGAGAACAGCATGTCTTAATACATTTCATACTCCTCTCTTCTGGATCATACTTATCTCTTCTCAAAACCAGTGCTCCTGAAAAGAACTATAACTTGGTAGATAATTAGCCTGTCATCACAGTGTGATGCTGTACTCAACAAAACAGGATTCTTGGATGGATAGGCAGATAAATAGGTGAATTTTTAGAAGAAATTCTGTGTTCAGTTCTGGTGCCTATATCAGAAGATATTCATAAATTCCAAAGTTTTCAGAGAACAGCTATGCAAATAGCTAAAATGCAGTAAAAAGTTCTCCTTATAAGGAGAGATTCCAAGAATTCTGTTTGGACCCCCAGATAGATGATGGTGAAATTTTGTCACCTGAAATATATAAAAACTTTTGATAACCACTTCAGACTAAAAATAAAAATATCAAGAATAATTCAAAGTGGAAGCTAGACAAAATAAGGCTAGAAATAAGGTATACATCTTTAACAGCAGAGATACTTAATAGAACAATTTACTGAAGCTTTCATTCAATTTTACCTTACTAGCAAGTAAAGAGCAAATGTTTTTCTAAAGCTATGCTGGAGGTTAAAGAAAATGCAGTTCAGGGCAGTCCTTTGGCATGTCATGCATATGAGGTCATCCTAGATCCTCAAAATTATTTGGTCCAGGCTTATCTACAAGTCAGCTGAACACATGTTTTTACAGAAAAAAATTGAAGTGTTATCATTTATAGTATTAAATCATGGAAAATGACCTTTTAAAAAAAAATCAGAAAACCTTTCTTAGATAATGGAGAAAGCTACTTATTGTCTTAAATTGAGGAAAAAGTATTAGAAGGAAATTATTCATCTGGAAATTGCATGAAGGAAATTGTAGTCCATATTAACAGTTCATTGTACACAAGATAAAGCAATTGAAAAAAAAAGAATAAGCATGACTGACTAAGTTCTTTGCTCAGATCTTTTAATAATTTGGTAGAATTTTTTTTGGTCAGTGTTGTGGTTTAGCCCCGGTCAGCAACTAAGCACCACACAGCCGCTCGCTCACTCCCCCACCCTTGTGGGATGGGGGAGAGAATCGGAAGGGCCAAAGTAAGAAAACTCGTGGGTTGAGATAAGAACAGTTTAATAATTAGAATAAAACAGCAATAATACTAATATAATGAAAAGGAAAATAATGAGCGAGAGAGAGATGAAACACTAGAAGGAGAGGGAAAGGAAAAAAAAAACAAAACCAAAACTGAACAACAAGTGCTGCAACCGCTCACCACCCGCCGACCGACGCTGCCGGTCCCCGAGCCGCGATCGCTGCCTCCCCCAGCCAATTTCCCCCAGTTAATATACTGGGCATGACGTCACATGATATGGAATACCCTCTGGCCAATTCGAATCAGCTCTCCTGGTTGTATCCCCTCCCCTCCCGGCTTCTTGTGCACCTGGCAGAGCATGGGAAGCTAGAAAGTCCTTGACTAGTGTAAACACTACCCAGCAACAACTAAAACACCAGGGTGTTATCAACATTATTTACATACCAAGTCTAAAACACAGCACTATGCTAGCTACAGTGAAGAAAATCAACTATCCCAGCTAAAACCATGACAGTCAGATATCCAAAAGGAAAAAAATTAATGACTCTCTTCTGATTTTTGAGAACAGTCTAGAGGTAGGCAAATGGCTTTCAATAAAGAGACAATATTTGGCCTTTTCAGGAAACAGAATATTTTTCATTTTCAGCTGGAAAACTTGTCCATGTGAATCTGTTTTCTGGGGGAAGGTAGGAAGGAAATAATGTTCCAAATCACATTAGTTTTCAGGCAGGGGAAGGAATTATGTATACTTATTTTTTACTTTGCTCCTAAATTAAAACAGAAATAGTCTTATTAAATGTTTGAACACCAGTTCCTTAAATCACATAAAAAGAGACTCCATTTTCATCCTTAGTAATTTTCTAGCTTTTTGTATTGTGAAGAAAAGTTTGTCACTATGCCCCAAGACATCAGAGATATAACATTCCTTTGCAGCTATGAAAACATGAAAGTGCCCTCTCATGAAAATTGTCTTTGTGTTTTTCTTGTGTTTTACAACTGTATCTGGGCCTAGTTGGCTACAACTCTAAGGCAATACCTACATTAGCATTTTAGTTCAGATCTGGAGTGTGATTTTGAAATAAATCCTACTATTGTCCCCACTTACCATGCTTTGGTTCCTACCAAGGGGAGGTGTTCAAGTGCATGACCCAGCTTCCACAAGAAAGAACCAAGAGCCATGTGTGCTCTAGTAACACAGCCAACTCTTCTTCCTCCAGACACTGGTGCTCACCCACAGGACCAGTTTAGAGCTAATCTGTATGATATGATGGACACTGGGTCCTCAGCACCAACTGTTGAGCTAGGCAGATCAGCTCTTCTTTCTTTGCACTGCTCACTGATGTTCACACAGCCTGACAGAACTGCAAGTATGCAGCAGCTCCTCTAGTGCCATCCTTCTGTGGCAGGAGGAGCAGAAACTACTGAGGAGGAAAGGATGATGCCTTCTGCTGTTATCTGTGGCTGGTAAATATTGCTCCTGAACAGCTGTTGGGCTTCTCTGTTTTTTGCTCCTGCATCTTGCAGGAGTCGTCTTGGCAAACGGGGGCTGGGACATGAAACCATATGGATGCTGTTATCACACAGAGCTTATCCCATTGTGTGTCCAAGGCTTTCCACACTCTTACTCTGGGCCTTACAAACTTTTACTGAAACTGCTGTTTTGTAGGAGTTGAAAATAATGTATTTGCAGAGGCCAAAATCTTCAGGTCAGAAGAAGCAACTACAATATTTAGTTTGACATCCAATTAAAACTCAGGCCAAAATTTTTCATCTGGTGTCCATCTTTGTACAGCCTAGTAATTTATGGCTAAACTAGACCATATCTTTATAAAAGACATCCATTTTTGATTTAAAATGTTCTATAGAGAATCTAGCATACCCTTAAGTGAGGTGTTCCATTGATTAATTGCATTCATTCTTAAAATATTTCCAGTCAGACTTTGCTTAGCTTCAGACTCCAGTCATTCGTCTTTGTGCCTTTGTCTGTCAAGGAGCTGCTTGCCACTGAAAAATCTTTTAATACATAGGTACTTACAAACTAAGGCTTTGCTGTCCTTGGGAAAATAGTTCAGTAAAAGTGGCATGCATTTTCAAAATCCTTTAAAAGAAAAGAAACCAGAATTTAAAACGTCACTTTGTTTTCAATTCTTTCCAATTACAGGGGAATAACAAGGAAAGGAGAGGTACCCTTTTTGTTTTTTCTGTATAGTATGTTATACTGAGCTTACAAGAGATGGAGAGAGCTTTCTAACCAAACCATGGCCATGAGTTGAAATGGAGAAAGCCTGGAATAGCATTCCTTTTTGTTACCGCACAGTTGTCATAATTTTCAGAGAAGTATAACATGGTTATTTTTTATTTTTTTAAACGAGTTGTGTCTCAGAAAGTTGTTCCTGTTGCAGCTGCTACTGACTAAAACTCTTTTTCTCCTGAATGATAAAATGAGAAAAACCTAATGGGAAGTGTGGAGAAGGTGGAGCCAGGCTTTCCAGGCTGAGGTGTACACTGGTAGTATGAGATGTGATGGACATAAGTTGCAACACAGTTAGATATAAAAAAAATTATTTTATTTTTGGACATAAGTTGCAACACAGTTAGATATAAAAAAAAAATTATTTTATTTTTTACCATGAGAATGATCAGAGATTGGAACAGGTTCCCGGAGAGGTTTTTGCATGTTTGTCCATGGCGATGTTGAAAATTTGGCTGTACACGTCCCTGAGCTACCTCATCTAGAAGACCCTGCTTGACCCTGGATGATCTGCAGGGGTACCTTCCACCCTGAATTCTTCTTTCATTGTGTGAAGTAACACCGCAAGTGCGGTTACATGAGTGTTTCAGCCTTTCTGTCACCGAGGGAACCTGACAAGGGCTCCCTCCTCCACGTGGCTGAGGATGCGTGTGAAGCTTGTTGAAAACTGCTGTCTTTGAGGTTTGGAGAACAACTCCACAAACAAGTGGCTGGGCCAGTGAAGCTCCATTTCCTTCGGCAAGTAGGCCAAAAACAGACAGTGTGTCCCCATTTAACCCTATCACCTAGGTACGTGCATGTGAAACAGTGCAGTATTGAACTGGTAGTCTAAGTTGGCAGCTTTGTCGACATGCAACAAAAATAGTATTATAATTGCGTTCAAGATTTGAACTACCCACATTCTGTATTGCTGGTTACTAAATCTCGATTTCACAACTCGATATTTTGACAGACAGTCACATTTGGGTAGATGGTGATGCCTAAAATTAATTCCACTGTTTTTTTGTAGTGAGTAAATTGAGGCATGGTGTTTGGATTTATTGAAAATTACACAGAAAGACACTAACAATCAGGAAACAGAACTCATTTTTATTTGCTTGTAGTTTGTCTCCCAGTTCTCTAGCCACTACAAAATATTGCCTCTATCAGACAAGCCAATGTACAAGCAATGCAAATTAATAGGTAAAAGAAAAATGAATCTCTCATTCTAGCACAGTGTATTGTGTCACAAAATTTAAACAGTATTATTCTATTACCTAATTCATTCCTTTTAATCAAACAAAGACTATGCCTGTCTCTATAATTTTTCTATAAATAAACCATGAAGTCTGGAAATTTTAAAATCAGGGAAGCCAAGCTGTCAGCATTCAAATTCAAAAATGTCTCTAATATTATACTCTTTGATATGCATCTGATAAAAATAAATTTGTTACATAAGGTCCTGATTCAGCAAAGAAATTAACTACATGCTTAACTTCTGGCATGTAAGTGAACCCAGTAGTATTCAGTTAAGTACACGCATGTCTTAATTCAAAATTTTTGAATGTCAAGAGTAATTGTAATTCTTAGGAACATAACTGCATTTCAGATCTACTGATCATTAACAATATGTCTGGTGGATTGGTTGGTTGGTTTGATTGTTTTATCAAGGTCAAATATTTCAGTTGTTATGTACCTATGGTAAACTTATTTTCAACAATTTTTCAACTCCTTAGGTAAGAGCAGTGCTCAGATAATAAAGGTATTTGATCAAATATGCTTACTAAAAACCAACACAATTCAACTGTTTTAATTCCATGACCTCTTTCTTCTCCTTTGTGCTCTCTGTCCATGTGCAATTATGAATCATGTTTCAGTTAATTCTTGCTAAACTCCTCTTTTCTCTTCCTCTGATTTTCCCACAGTCTTCTCAAGATTACTGTGACTAAAGCTAAGCCAATATTTTAATTTAAATTTTCATCTTTGTCCCTTTTACACTATTATTACCATCATTAACATCTTTCTTCTGCATAGTATTTGGTTATTTGTATGTAGGAACAAAGCAGTGGTGATTTTTTCTGAAAGAGGTGTTTCTGGTTTTTTGTAGTAGTCCCAGTTGAAAAAGATCTCAAAAAAATCACAATGCTTGTCAAAATTTCTAATGTGTTTTCTATATGATGGGGGGTGGGGTGGATTGCTGTTCTCTTTTCTATTTTTATGGTTTAAATTTTGTATGAATTGGCTTGGAGCATCATAAAGAGAAAAACTGAAGGCTGTGTGATGGTTATACACAATTTTCTGTGTGTGGGGAAGTAACTTTGTTTTGTTTTTACATAGAATGATCTTCCAGCTTTTTGACAAGAAAATATTTTGATTTGAATGATGATGTATTTTCATAAATGAACTGGTCAGAGTATGGTAATGCACATGTGTGATTTGAAGGTCTTGCAAGTGACTTATGAATTGAAGTTTTTTATACTAATGGTTTGAAATGTAGCTGAAGTCATTTGTATTCTGCTGCACAACGGTGTCAAATTCTCTGATAGCAGCTTTTGTATTTTGCAGTAGCAGCCATTAAATTCCATGACAATATCAATTTATTTTATTGCTAAGTAATACACTTCTTTTTCCTCACTTCTGTCCCTTGCAAAGACACAAACTATGACTCATAGCTGAAAATACTCAACAAATTTTATGTTGGATTAATATTTTCAACAATTACTTCTACATGGTCTCCAAGCAGTATGGCCACATATGTTAGGCTTTGATCACTGAGATCACACGCAGTCCCTGTCTGAACCTGCTTTTTCCCATGTGCCAGAGAAGAGACTAAGCCTGAAGCCTGTTAGAGCAGCTTTTCTTCATCATTTTCATAAGTCTGTATTATTGCTCTGTTCATTAGGTTTTTTCGAGTCTGTGGTGCAAAGTGCAGTGTAAGAATTTCTGTGGAACAGACAGCTTAAGTTGTGTGGCTGAAACTATTGGCTAGTGTTTCCAGCTCTTCCTGTTCCCTCTGCAAACATAACACTAGTGTTTGCTTCCCATCTTTTTGAACGATTGTTGTGGTTTAGCCCCGGTCAGCAACTAAGCACCACACAGCTGCTCGCTCACTCCCCCACCCTTGTGGGATGGGGGAGAGAATCGGAAGGGCCAAAGTAAGAAAACTCGTGGGTTGAGACAAGAACAGTTTAATAATTAGAATAAAACAGCAATAATACTAATATAATGAAAAGGAAAATGATGAGCGAGAGAGAGAT
Organism: Morus bassanus; assembly: GCA_031468815.1. Taxonomy (NCBI): domain Eukaryota; kingdom Metazoa; phylum Chordata; class Aves; order Suliformes; family Sulidae; genus Morus; species Morus bassanus. Next base: position 100,588,830 of record CM062567.1, read on the forward strand.
GAAACACTGGAAGAAGAGGGGAAAAAAAAAACCACAAAAGCAAAACTAAACAACAATTGCTGCAACCGCTCACCACCCGCCGACCGACGCTGCTGGTCCCCAAGCTGCGATCGCTGCCTCCCCCCAGCCAATTTCCCCCAGTTAATATACTGGGCATGACGTCACATGATATGGAATACCCTCTGGCCAATTCGAATCAGCTCTCCTGGTTGTATCCCCTCCCCTCCCGGCTTCTTGTGCACCTGGCAGAGCATGGGAAGCTAGAAAGTCCTTGACTAGTGTAAACACTACCCAGCAACAACTAAAACACCAGGGTGTTATCAACATTATTTACATACCAAGTCTAAAACACAGCACTATGCTAGCTACAGTGAAGAAAATCAACTATCCCAGCTAAAACCATGACAACGATTCATTGTAATCTAGTTAGAAGTGCTCAACAGGCAAGTCTTCAGGAGTCAGCTGCAAAGAGGAGTGGCTGATTGTTTTCTCTACATGAATTGGGAGGATAAAACACCATCCTTTAGCGTGTGCAATTTTTTGGTATGTTTATGCTGAAAATGAGATGGTTTGCCATCAGCAGAGTAGTGATGCTCTGGACCTATCTCTTAATAAGAGCAGTCAGACCTGTAATAGCAAGGGACTAAATTCTGACTTGAGAGGTTCTGTCCAGTCTATGTTCCAGCCAAATAGTGAAATCAGAAATTACCAAGTCAACATAATAAAAATGGAAAGAGGCAACAAGAGTAAAGGCACCGTTAAGAGCTGTCATTCTGGCAAATATATGCAGAGCAGACATATCAGTTCTTGCTACAAATTTAGTCTCTTCACTGCTATTTAGCTTCCTTGTTGCCTGTTGATTTTAGTGTGTGATTACAAGAATGAGAGAAATTAGGTACCTGCTGAGCTATAGTCCGACATTATGGGACTTAATTTTTGGTGAAAGAAGAAATTCTGGTGTATCATTCTGTGATAGAAGATGAATTGTGAAAGGAAATGTTTGTGATCTTTAAAACAAGAGTACCCCTTTTTCATACTGAAGCCCATGCTAAAAGTACATTCTTGAGCATTTTATGCTTTTGGTCTTCTTCATAATGTTAATTTTTGTCTTTTCAAATCTTTTCAAACCTTTGTATAGCTCTTGATGTCACTGCCTTTTCCATTCTCTATTATGGTAGGTTTGTCAAGTCTGATTTCCCTTCAACTTCACCCACGTATAGGGGGTCTAGAATTATGGGATCTAGAATTTCTTCTTTAATGTAAAAGAAAGGGAGTTTTACTGACATGTAATACAGTGGTGTAGAAAGCTTACTTTGGAACAAATATGATAAAATAGATCCTAACTTTATATAAATTTTGCATATCAAGTGTGAAGACTTGTAAAGACTAACGTCAGTGAATTTGAAGTCATTTGAGTAGTCTTGGTAGATGAATTGAACACATGGTTCCATGGTTTTAATAAAGCAAATGCAAGAAAATACAGAAGAGAGAAGATGGGCTTACTTCTAACTCTAGAACATGCGGAACTACTGGATTATCTGTCGTACCTATGTTGCAGAAACTGTAGGAAGAATAGTTTGAGGAGTCAGATATTACATGTATTAGAAGACCTTAAAATTTAAACTTATGAAAATGGTGTTGTAACTGTTTGGGAATGATTTGGCAATTTTTTTCATGTTCTTTCTTCAGTCTAGTTTCTCTGAGATCAAATAAACATTTAGGGAACTTGATTTGTATGCAGGGAGTTGATTTATGATGTTACTGACCTTCTCTGACTTAGCAGACAAACATAATGGGATCCCTTGCTCAGCTACAAAAATTCAAATGTGTGTATGGGGAGACACCTTCTTTCTATGCAAGGACCAGCTGCAGTTTCCAAAGAGTTGTGGGAGCTTTGCTGTTACTGGAAGTCTTCTGAATGGTGTCTTCCAGGCAAAGCACAGGTGGTTGGAGGTTGGTGTGGGAAGTGATGAACGATCTCCTCTGGACTGTGGGTGCTCCTCTGGGCCTCATACCCTACATGTCCTATGTGTTAACCCTATACAGGCTGTTTGGTACCATGCCACTGATGGATAGAGTTGAAAGCTTGAAATTAGAAAGGGATGTTTCTGTTTGCTTGTCTGTTCCCAATGCCTGTCACAACTGTTGTGACAGCAGAGAAGATGCATTGCTCCTTGTGCTCCCTGTTGACAGTGTTAGGGGCTTTTTAAATCCAAGTTACAGTGGTTATTCTCTGTATTACTTTCTAATAGTTACACATGAAGAAGAAAACTGTCTAGACTGTTTACTATCTTATAGTTGAGGACATCACAAACAGTGAATTATGTACTCTATAAGGGGAAGATTTTAGTGTATCTCATTTCCTCTATCAGTTTTCAGCACTTGCCATTAAAACAACCATGTGGTAACTATTGCAGGAGGGTTAGGCAGGTATTGCTGCCCCTCTTACAGTGAAAACAGAGAACTACAGGAGCTTTGTTAGGAAGCAAAAAGACTAAAAAGGAAAAGCAACTTGCTAAGAAAACACTAGAAAAGATAAGGGATTTACTTTCAAAGACTTTCAAGTGCTTCTTAGTAAGTTGTCTTATGCTATATACCTTTACAGCAAATAAAATCAAGTTGGAAAAGTAATATTAGCTTCCTACTGACTGCTTAGGTACGCAAGCTCTTTTATTGATATCAATCATTTTTACCCTTTATTTGCTTTAGTCGTAGTGTATTTAGGATACCCAGAACAATAGTTTTAAGGTTGACAGAAAATCTAATGAAAGTGATATAATTTCTTTCCACTAAGTTTATAACTAATTTTTACTTAATTAAATGATGTTGGAAGACATGTTTTCCCTAGTGAAAAATCTACTGCCCTTGTAAATAATAAATACATGCTTAAAAACACAGACAGATTTCTTACCAAACTTGTTTTGGCACTGTAGACTAAATCTATTTTATAGAATGAATTCCTGATAAACAAGCTTTGTCAGCTTCCTACTTATTTAGAGCAGGTGACTTTATCCTTTTTGCATTGGTTTTGCTTTTTTCATGTTAGTTCTGTTTGTTCAGATTTTTTATTTTTCTTGAGAACATGGCAGCATGTGCTTAAATAAGGTATTTTCATTTTTTGCTTTGTTGATTTTTTGCATAGGAGGCTAAAGAATGCGTGTGGGTTATTAATATGTCTCCTGTTCTGACCAGAGAAATACTTTGCCCGTTGTGATGTTTGAATCTCCTCTGACAAAGTGACTGGAAACACTGCATGTGAATTCTTTTTTTGTTTGTTTTTCTTCACACTTTCAGTATTAGTTTATGGGAGTCTAATTTAATTTCAGTTATTTTACCAGAAATATTCTCACTGTTTGTAACTTCGGATTTAGCTGGGGTGACTTTTGAAATCAAAGGACCAAGTTATGGTGAGATCATAGTAAAGGAGGAAATCTTTATTGATGTGTATGTTTGAGAGATTTTGAGTATTTCATTTCCATTCTTCTGGTTCAAGAAAGCAAAATATAATACACATAATACAGTTCTTACTATAAGGCTATTTAAAAAGTTCTCAGAAAAGTTAGATCTCTCTGTACACCCACAAAGTTTAATGTACATTTGCTTTTTTTAAAAATGGTGTTAAAATTACTTGAATTTAAGTAATTAGATATGAATCAATGTAAAATATGATGTTTTATAATCAGATAATTCTGATGGCCTTTGTCTAACCTATAGAGTTTAAAAAGATTTTGATCATACCTGTTTTCTAAAAAGTAACATGTAAATACTAAATTTAGGTAAAGAAAGTCTATAGACTGAGACACTTATATATTTACACATTTTCCATGTATGAAAATGGTAATATTGATAATGACTTTTCTCTTTTTCTAACAGTAATCCAATTTTTACCTTGATGAAGTACATTTGTCTTTTTTGCTCAGCCATGTTTTCAAGTGATAGGTTAGGTCACTCTAATTCAAACACTTCATTTGCTTTCAGTGTCATAGCTTAATTACTTGCGACAGAAGGTTTCCATTTCTGATATTAAAGCTACCAAAAGATATCCCCTTGACAATCAACATTTTATTTCTTTACAAACAAGATGAGCCCTGCTTTTGCTGTCATTCACTTTAATAATCAGCAAAACTTTGAAGTCAAGAATATTTTTAACTGAATGTCAAGTGAAGAATATTTCATTTATCCTGTTTCTCTGCAATATTTGGTTAGGGTTTGTTTTCTGGAATGCCTTTAATTTCAGTCATAAAAAAAATTTCTTTTTATGTGTCTAGCCTTCAGTACCTCAGTATGTTAGAACTGAAACACGCCTGCAACACCACAGCTTTCCTCATGGTAACATAGTACATCTGAAAGATGCCCTCTACTCATTTAAGTTAAAATACTTAGCTCAGTTTCTTCTTATTGTTTAATGAACAGTTGTCTGTGTTATTAAGCAGTGTTGATTATTCTCTGACTTGTGCTGTCAGCAGTGTCAAAAATAAATTTGCTAGCAAACCGTATAAAGTCCTCTTATTGTTGTACCAATAATTGGCCCAGTATGCAGAATTTTGCAACAGATGCCACAAACCCACACTTCCCCCCCTTTTTTTTTTCCCATGTAAGTAATAACAATGTAAGTAATAAAGTTTTCTGTTTTCTCCTGCATGTCATCTCATCATGGATAACTGAGCATTTGTTATTACACAGTTATCTTAACTTGCCCCTAAAAGCCAAATGCATATTATGCCTTCTCTGCTCTTGCAGGTTCTAGACAAGAAGGTATTTTTGTTCAGAAAAGCACATATTGCTTGACTTGGTGGCCAGAACACTGTAAACATTTGAAATTTTTTTTGCATCTAAGAAAAATTAAAATGCCCTTCTGCATTAGATTGATTAGATAATCCCAGTTAGAATTTGGGACTGAACCCAGCCTCATGAGAAGGCCACCTTCTACCTTTGTACACAGCCTGTGAACCCGTCCACTTCCCCTTACCCACCACAGATTTCCCAGCAAAGTGAGTAGAAAGTTCTTAAGAAGACGAAATAAATAAAAATATCTAAATGTACTGCTGGTATATAAAGTAAGCGACTCAGTGAGACTGGATGTCACAAAGAGCTGGAAAGCCAATCTTAGAGCCTCTGTTTATTGCCTTTCTCTCTCTTTCCTGGCATTCTTAACATTATCTTTCCAGTTCATCCTCTGTTTCTCATTTACGTTTTCCTTCTGTGTTTTATTGCTTTTGAGAACTCCCAGCTGATCCTTCTGTGCTTCGGTTCCACTTCCTCTCACAACTGCTTTCCAAAACAGGATCATTGAACAGTTAATGCTGGCACTTAAAATAAGTGAACAACCCAATTAGATTAACCGAGGATAGGGAAATTCGTGTCTCAGACTTTTATTCTCTGCCAACTCAGGAAGACAAAAGAACATCAAACAGCTCCCAAGTTCTGCCAGGCGTAACAGTGCAACGTATAATTGGGACCATAATGTCCGTGCTGGTGATGATGTCGCTGTTTTATGCCTTTAGAAGATAAGGACATTTGCTGTTTGCTGGGGTAGAATTAAATAGAAGAAATAAGAGAATTTCACAGGTTCAACCTTTTAGATTTTGGGTGTGAACAAATAAAGGTAACTATTTAAGCCTTCCTAGGAGTAAAAGACAGTAACCAGCCCTTCTGATTTGCTTTGCGGATGTTCACCAATTCATCCATACCTATGGCTAGCTTCCTATGGATCAAGAATTTGCATTTTTGCTCCTGAGTAACACAGGACGTTGGAGAGAGAGCAGAGTCATGGTGCTTGGTCTCAAAAGGTAATAAAACATCACTAAAATGACTTTTCTGTTATTTAGCCAATGTGGCTGATACAGAAGGAAGGTCACTTTTCCAGCCAAGAAGTGTGGGTTTTCTTTTTTTTTTTCCTAGCTTTTGTGATCAAGCTTCCTATATTTCTGCAGGGTTTTGCGGCTGAACTGCTTATGCTTAAAGATTTTTTTTTAAAGCTCTAAGACAAAGTTGTTATTGAAGTGTTGGTAAAAATACATTTTTATACATATATTTACTTGCATATATATAAAAAATGTGTGTATACACACACACACACACACACCCCTCCTCTTCAGAAAAAATGCTGTCAGGACCAGAATTTAAAAAGTGTGTATTTCAGAGGTGAATCCCACTGCCACATAACAGAGGTCAATACCGTTACCTTTATGGGCTGGGATGTTGATAACTTGGTTTTAGTTCCCCTCCTTCCTCTGCCAAGTGATAATAATTTTCAGTGCTAGCCAGGACATAGGCATAGACTAGTCTCCCAGAGGTTTCACACTGAATGTGATTTGCTCTTTCCATTGCTTCTCATTGGCAGAATAGAGATAAGTTGCCCTGTTGAACATCTGAGATTAATTCTTACATTTGAATATTTACTGTTCTCTGTACCTTATTCTTGCCTTTCGCCACCTTCCTTTAGTCCCTCCCTCAGTGAAGCGGATGGCACAAGTTATTTCTGCCTACAGCAGTCCCCCAAAAATGCAAAGTCAATTTATTGCTTGTTTTTCTACTTAGATGTCCTTTATTTGTGCAGCAAGGCAGAAGATCAGAGATAGTTCAGGCTGCTCTTTTGGCAGGTTCCCAAACACTATTTGATACCTAACATTGTCTCTCATTTACTCAGACGAGTTTGTAAGTAATCTCATCTAGGTTTAACTCTTGTTTTGAGACAAGAAGCTAGTCAGATTTTGTCTTACATGTATTCTCTCACTTTAATCTGCATAAATTTCAGAATCAGTGGTCCTGAAAAAGTGTTTCCCATTGGAATTTCTCAGAGTTTATATAGAGATATATATATATTTATAATTTATTTTTTTACAAGACAGGATGGTATGTGTCATGTAAAATTTTCCTTCCTACACCTTCTTAATTTCATTTTCGAAAGGTTTCACTGAAATTTGTCTACAATAATAATTTCTTACTGGCATAGTATTTCATTCTTAGGAGTACCTCTGTAGGTTTGCATCACTTTATAAAGCCTAAACAGACCTTTGCAGTAGAATTCCTATAAAGCAATTTCTAATGCTTAGTTTGGTTTGCCTTCAATAAATTTCAAATAATATATATTTGTCAAACATAAGACAAATTTCTAGTATTAGTTTCTCAGTAAGAAAATAGTTTCACTTTGCTTTAGTCACTGTTTAACAAAACATGTCACTGGTTAATCATCATGAAAGAAGCCTTCCAACCTGCTGATGATGTTTCATTAACAGATATCCTGGATTCTTTGTTAAACTCAAAACATTTTGGTAGAGCTTTATACCTGGGACAATGTTTAATTCCTCAAAGTAATTGCTCTTGCCAATCTTTCCACACACCAGTTTAGCATGGAATGATGTTGTTAACAAAGGGATATTGCTAATTTCTAATCCTTCTAATGTCTTTCTGTAGTCAGTACAGAAAGAGAGAGCAAGAGGCTGCCCTCTAGAGAACAATATCAGCTCCCAAGTTAGGCATTGCCTTCAAGAAAAGTCTTTCTCCATCAACTGCAGAAGAGGGCTACAGAAACTAAAATAGCTTGTGTGACTAGCCTGGATTTCTAACTCATTAGGAAGGCTTAATTATATCAATATGTTGGAAATTTTCTCGATATAAATTCACCTTCCATCTGCACAGCCTTTTCATCCTTATTTTTTAGCTTTTTAGCTTCTAGTCAAAATATCTTCCCCATGAGTATCTCAATTAATACAGGAATGTCACTGAAAACTGTTTCTGAATTTGTTTTTGAGAAAAATGTAGAGATCATTTGCATGGGAGGAAGTAAAACACTACATAGCCCCTTACTGCATGTTGTTCATTTTAAAAGGAATTTGCAGGGAGCTTGGCACTCTTTCTAGCTTGCATACCCAGCTGATAGTATTTAGTTTAAAACAGCTCCTGAAAGTACAGCTTAAAGTGAAAGCTGTTTGACACCCATGCAGAACACCTACCTTGTAGATCCATGCTCAGTATTATTTGATAAAGATCAGCCATCACTTGTACATAAAACTTGAATTTTCTACAATAAGCTAGGTATGATGTATTCTTAATACTAACTAACTAGATTTCACATACTTGCTTTCAGTTGTTCTGTAGAAATACATATCTGTGTAGTTGTTTACATTACAGGTTTTAGCTTTCAATCATGAAATTTTTGTTCTTCTCATTCACTTAAAATGGTCTTTTAAATACAAGCCACAGAGTTTCATTCTTTGAACCATGAAGTTGTGTTAAAAGATTTCCCTTATCAAAATGAGCATGCTACAATATATATATTGAATTGCTGCTGTGTTTATTTCCCATATCAGAACCTACTCTTTAAAAAAATATTAATTTTATATTTTTTTTGTTGAAGAACCCAAGGAAGTATGTCTCTCTCCTTTCAGCATAAGACATTTTTTTGTCATCTGTGCGCTGACTCTTTAATATTTGTCTAATTGAAACAAATGTGTGTAGCTGAAAAAGGCTGGAATTTCTGGTTGAAAGTGTGAATTTGCAGAACTGCCACTTGTTTTGTCTATTTGCAATTGGTAGTTTTTGTTTGTTTATGATTGTACTCTTTTTTTTTATTCTCTGGCATGCTGCACTTTTACCTATGGATGTTTCCATTCTCCTCCTACGTTTAACGGTTTTATTTTCACGTACCTTTCAAGCCCACGCTTTTCCTGCCAAGTCAAGTTTGTTTCCAAAAGTAACCTCACTATATTCAGATTCAATTTTGTCATAAATAAATTTCATTTCCAGTTAACCCCATTAATGTGATTTAGCTGCATTACTTAGCTGCCTACCATTACTTAGGGGTCTTATGGTGCAGCTGATTTCACATAAAAAAAAGTGGGTTGTTTCCTGGCTATGAACTTCCAAATATCATTGAGTGAATCACTCAGAAATTTCAAACAGGCCATCAGTTTTTGGAGAGCAGACCAGAGAATTTTATATTGTTGGAGCAATCAGTTGTGCTGGAATTAAATGGTTTATGAAACTAGAGGAAAATTATAGGAGCTTTTGTGTGAGGTTTTTCTGATATGGGGTATTTTTTTTTAGAAAAAAATGGCAATATAATTTCAGGGAGATGAGAATGGACGGACCAAAATCAGTAATTTAAACATTTATAAATAAGAAAGTTCACTGTCATTTTGAAACTATTTTTTTTCCATTCTTTTGTTGTATAGCAATGAAATGTAAAAAGAGGAAATTAAAATAAGACTTTTCAGCTAGCTCAATATAAGATTTTGTACAGAATTACAAATTTTGTTACTTTGAAGTTATCCAGAGTAAGCTCATCTTTTATAATTCATCCTTTAAATTCTGTCACTCCCTATAGTTGTTGTTTCCCACTGGTATTAAATGGAGAGCTGTCATGTTTCTTGGGAGGGGGTCAGAGGATGTCACCTCAGCTATCCTGGAAAAGAATTAGAAGGTAGGAAAATAGTGCCTTTTGGGTTAAAAGATGCAAATGGAAGTATTCTATTTCGAAGTGCTCTATTTCTGTCACCATGTAATTAGCACACAACACAAATGAATATTGTTAGAAAATGGACTCTGTGTCTTGGTGTTAATCACAGTGCAGTCAGAATGACAAGTAACATTACTTTTGTCACCTGCTGGGCAGTTATTCACTGACCTTAAGACTGCAATGAGCAAAAATGATTCTATTTTAAAACCTAGACTGTAGCTTATGAAAGTGTAATAATTTTTTCTTCAAACTGTTGGTTCAGTAAAGCATATTGAGTTATAGGTATTCTCCTTGGAGGTTTCTTTCATTTTAGGAGATAACTCAGAATTGGGAACTGTCATGGTTAGATGGAACTATTAGTCCCTCTTATGTACTTCATGAATCTAGAGAAAAACCTTACTTGTTAGATTCAAATAATTCATAAAACTCACTGAATCTGAAGATTGTTGCCCAGCATCTCATTGCAGGAGTTGAGACAAGATTTGTTGTTTCATTTAGATGTATCCAAAAGTGGCTGCGTGTTCTCCAATTTACTGTTACATTAGTAAAGGATCTACAGAATGCTGTCCTGTATGTTTTCAGCTACTTATGTGTGTTTCCTTGTAAACTCTCTTCAAGTCTTTCCATTTTAATCTCTAAAGTCTTGATGTGTGTCATAGTATTGGGAAAATCTGCTTCCATTCCTGAGTTTCATAGTGTTGGTGTAATGGAATAGTTTTCTCTGCTTTTACCTTGTCCCTAAAGAAAATGGAGACATGCTGCAGTGTTTTTTATTATCCATTTTTAGGATCTATTTTCTTATGAATTAATGGCTCCAGTTCCTCAGGTTATTCATTGTGCACCATGCCACTTTATTTTCTTAGGAATTTGTTGATATTCCCCTTGCTTCCCCAAGAATTTTCAGACATCTGCCTTTCCCCTTCTCTGGGCATGGAATTTACTTTATCCTAGTATCATTGATACTACACTATGACCTGCTTTTGCTTGGATGGCTACGCTGAACTTTTTCCATTTGCAAATCTTTCTGCAGCAGATTTTCTTGGGATTTTGCATATTTTTAGTTCCAAGTTAGTTTGCTACATCCAGATCAGTTCAACTTTTTTTGAGAATGCACCTCAGTGGAACATAATTAAGCCCCATGTGATAAGAATAATTTCAGTCAGTATGTACTGTGTCATACCTACTATTTGCATCAGCAGTTTAATTTTGATATTTTATAGCTGCCAAGTAATTAATTTTACAATCTCTTTTAGAATAGAATACATAATTCTAATTTCCATTTTTGAATGAAATGCAAACAGCAAAAACTCACCAAAAAACCTCTAAAAGAACTACTTCAGGTTATCTGGGCCAGGTTAAAACCAGATTTTAGAAAGTCATCATTAAAATTATGAAGTTACAAAAGGTTCTACTAAATTGTAACCTTCTATACAGTCCAGGCACTTCTACTGAAGTATATGGTGGGGAGACATGGTCAGACTTCTACAGAAGAGGAGTCTAGTACCTTTGTTGTGTTTATTTTTTCAATGATTTAATGCTATAGTGAATAGGGATGGGGAGGTAGTGGATGTTTAGACTATACATTGGGTCAAATGAGGATTATTCCTTTCATGTTAGAGATATCCTTTTATGTCTCACATGATAAGATACAGAAAACAGAAGAAAATATATTATGAGATACAAGAACAACTTACCAGACATTTGCGTTATCTATAGATAATGAATAAAAACTGTTGACAGCACTTCCATTTTCTATTTCAGCTGTTTTTAAGGGTTCATTTATAAGGAGCTTTCTGTCCCATTTGGCTGACAAACACTGACATCTGAATCTTCATGCAATCGGCATCTTCTCCTCTTACTAAATCATTCATGAATGTTGCACTACTTTTAGTCTCTTTATTCTGTCAATGACTTTGTGGTAAAAATAGGAATAGAGCTTTTTGATTTCAGTGATTTGATGCATTCGTAGTTGATGCAGATCATTAGCTTTTTTAAATGCATAAATCATGGACCCTAATTTTACAGTCTACAGCTTTTAATCTTTTCGTAGTGTTCGTTCTCTTATCTTAAAGGAATAACTAAGTTTTTTTGTGCTGAATGTAATCAATGTTTCTACAATAGTAGATACATAGCTACAAAACAGTAGTTAAGTTGGAGAGCGTATCCAAGAAGAAAAGGATTATTAGCTAAAAACATAAGCAATTAAAAGAACTAGTATTATCCGACTTAGAGAAAAAAAAAAAAAGATAATATATGATAATGTCAAACACTATAGGGAACTAGGGAAAAGAAGAACTGTCTTCCAAATCCTTAAGTGACCTTCAATTAAGAGAAAATGAATTTGTGCTTATAACTAGCTTCAAGATGTGTGCTGCGTAAGAACTACTGAGCTAAAAGATGGGGAAAATGTTGACCAGAAGATAATTTGTTGCTGCAAGTAAGCCTGTTGTGCTGCACAAATGTTTCTGCAGAGCTAGGGAAGGCAGAAAACCACAGGGAATATGGTAGTGCATGCATCTTTACTTAAATAGAGAAATAAAGTTGGCTACAAAGAAAAGAGTTTGCATTAGAAACAACGAATCTGCAGTCTTTCCTGACTTGAATCAGGCTGATCAGTTGAAGAAACAAAGACCTCATTTATATCAAATGTTTCTGACATTCAAGAAACCATCTGGGGCCTTGAAAAGCTCCATGACAAATAAGACACATCTCCCTTGTTTTTTTTGGAGAGGTTTGCCGCTCTGGTGGGGCTTTGTATTGAAACTGCAAGAATTGCACCAGTCTTAAAAATTTGCTCTAGGATGTTTTAGCAGGGATTGCCTTAAAGTTACTTGATACAAATAAGTAGATAAAGACAGCAACAGATAGATATCTACCAAATCACTTCAGTCTGTGACAATATATAAAGTCTGGTTTGAGGTCAGTTAGCTTTATATATCAAAAATATTTTTTCTTTTTCTATTGTTAAACCACTTACCATGATTGTTTGTGTGGAAAATGGAACATGTTTGGTTTCATTTTAAATCTATGTTTAGTGCTAAATGAGTTTAAGATGCAAGTCAAGAAACAAAAATGCTTACGTAGCAAGAAAAACAGAATTTAGATTAGGTTGCAGGTTTTTGCTCTTGAAGAACAGGCAGCTGCTCCTTACTGATTTTTCTTTTTATAGAATTGAAAGAGAAGAGATGAGCAAACTCCAGTGGAAAAACCTTAATTTGAATGGTATGAGAGTGGCTTTCACAGCAGAGGAAGCAAATTGTTATGTGCACTGTGTTTATTTTACTCACATTTGTTTGATGAGAACTTGCCCTTCATTTGAAATTCTGTAAAGCATTAATGCAACAACTTATCTCCCTATCGAAAAGGCTGTAATGAGTGACAGTAGTCACTTATTTCTGAGTCCAAAGGATCTGATCTACTTGGGGCTGTGGAAGGACTCCACCTGGCTTTGGATTAATCCTTTGCACAGGAACTGGGAGTGGGAGGCCCATGTTACAGGGTGCGTCTGAAATGAACTTGGATAACCACAGGAATGTGGCTGAAAGATAAGAGCATTGTTGTCTTCTGCAAATTTCTCTATCCAGTTTTCTTTCCTCTGTGCTGAGGTGCTGCATCTCACAGCTATAATGATATCTTGTGCTATAAGATGATGTACTGGAAAAAATAGCAATAACAAAGTACAGTGGAAGACCACAACATCTGCCAAGATTTTACTTCAACTGTTTGATGCTGGATTGTATGGTTTATCTTTTTTCCCTCCACCCCCACCCCCCCACCACCTGTGGGAGTGTAAAAGCATGGGAGAAGGGACATACAAGTAATAGTCTTTTTTGTTTGACCTTTTACCTTTCTCTTTTTCTTCCCCCCCCCCCCTTTTTTTTTTTTCCTTTTTTTAACTTGCACACTTGAAAGGTCAGATCTCTGAATACATACTGGAGAATCTGGAGAACTATTGTCCTTTTCTCACTTTATCTGTTTGGGTTTATTTTTCCACTTTCTTACCATCTTCCCCACTACTTTTTATGTTTTCATAACTCCTTTGCAAACTCCTTTGTGTCTCTTGCTGGGTTCTTTAGTGTCACATTGTGGGAATCATTCCATGATTTTGATCATTTTTGGCACCCTTTTGCTGTACCTACTTTGTTTCTACTGTCTTATTTTTGGAGTATGCAAAAGAGAACTGGAAACAGTCAGTGTTCTAGGCAAGGTGACATGGATGTAAATACACTGTCATAAGGACGTCCTCTGTTTTGTGCCGTGGTCGTCTCCAGACATTCTTAATATTCTGTTGAAATGTTTGGCTACCATTGAACATTAACATGATGTCTGCAGAGGCCTACCTGTTATAACCACATGATGATTAGTGTTTTAGAGCGTACCTTTGTATGCACCTAATTAGACCTGCCGGTTTTGTTCGGTTTTACTACATGGATATGGCTTCCCATGCACAAATACTATTGATGTACAGATATGCTGCACTTATATGTCCACCTTAAGCTTGCTCAGCTGCCTGTAGAACAGAAAAATATTTATGGCACAAGGTGATGTCTTAGGCAGACAGAGAGGTCTGCAGGGATTGTTTATCATTTTCACAAATTCTTGAGAGACTTGAAAACACATGAAACCATTTTCAGTGTAGCTTATGATGTTATATGAAATGCTGCATTTTTAATTTGTGGGCAAATAAGATAGCAAAAAACCCCAGATCTGATATAGAAGATCTCTGCAGCTAAAAGGCAGTTACTAGTGCAGATGTTCTCACATGTTGCTGTCTTAACTCCGAAGGTGACGGCTGAAAACTATGTGTAACTTTGAATACAAGTGATTGTAACAACTGAGACAGTAAAATGTAATTATTGCATGTTATTATACTATCACCTGCACAGCTGAAGGTGTAGACTGAATATTTTGCCACGTTCAATTAGAAAAAGATAAAAGTAGCACTGGAGAACCGAGTCAGTTAAATCAGAATTTAAATCACTGCAACTGAAGTAGCTATTGTAAAATCATCCCACATCCTAGCCAACAAGACATGTTTCAAGACTAGCAAAGCATGATTTTTCTGGACTTAGATTACCAAAGCTGGTAATTTGGTTGATATCTTAAGAGAGTGTTTGACCTGTCAGGCATGTGCTTGATTACTTAATGCTGCTTGAGAAGTGGAAGTGACAGGAAATGTATTGTCCTGGCAAATGGAGCAGAAGAAAACTATCTTTCCACCATGTTACCAACATTGTCCCTTTGCATTCATCTTGGTGCTTGTCGTACTCTTTCATCCTCTTATCCAGTCTTAAACCAGTAATCCAAACAGCATAGGAAGCTGCATCTACCTACTCAGTTTGATAGATTTTTCATTACAAATGGTTTCTGCGGGGCTGCAGCAACTTCTGTTTTAAGATACAAGCCATAGAGCAGTGACATGGTGAATTGACTTCTGTTCTAGAAAAGAAATCAGTTATAGTGATGGTTGATCACCCTTTTTTGGTAAGAATTTATTTTATACCAGTGTTAAGACTTTTACCTTTACCTTGTAAATGTGCCCACTAGTCCTGGTTGTTGTTTCTGTGATCAAGCAACCACTGGAGTCACAGGAGATGATGAGTTTTAAAAGCTCAAAAGTGAGAATTTAAAAGTTGCTTAGAACTCCAAAATTTTAGCCACGTCAGATGACATTTTCTGTATTACTTATCTTTGACTAAATTGATTTCTGATAAAATAAATGTTCAGTTGGAGTAAATTAACTTAAAATACCACCTTAGAAGGTCTTTATGGGCAAAGAAATTCATGCATTTCTGTTATCATCACTTAGACTTGCCTTCTATGTAACACAAACTATTTAATCGAGTAATCCTCATAACACATCTATAGCTTCTGTTTTCAGAATGTATATACTTCCGACCTACTGATATATAAATCGATACCAATTAACTTATTAGCCTTCTCTTTGGTACAAGCCAGTAAGTTTCTGACTTGCTGTAGGGTTAGCATCCGACAACTCCAGTCACTTTTGTGGGATTCACAGACCAGTTGAGCCTGGAAAGCACATCTGTAGACTGACAAGTCCAAACCATCTGCCAATCAGGGCCACATAGACCTGGTTGCGCAGGGCCATGTCCAAGTGGCTTTTGAATATCTCCAAGGATGGAGACTCTACAGCCTCTCTGGGTAGCCTGTGCCAGTGCTCTGTCATCCTCACAGTAAAAAAAAAAATTGTTTACTGATGTTCAGACAGCATCTTCTGTGTTTCTATTTGTGAGGATTGCCCCATCCTGTCACTGGGCACCACTGAGAATAGTCTGGCTCCCTCTTCTTCACTCCTTTCCATCAGGTATTTATACACATTGATAAGTTCTCCCCTAAGCCTTCTCTTCTCCAGGTTGAACAGTCACAGCTCTCTCAGCCTTTCCTCATAGGAGAGATGCTTCAGTCCCCTAATTGTCTTTGTTACCCTTTGCTGGACTCATTCCCCAAAGTCAATATCTTCCTTGCAGCCCAGTTTCTTCAGAAAACTTAATTTATCTTCACTCTCTTATTTGACACTTAAGTGGAATATTCTAATGAGTCCTCTTTCAGATTGCCACTTCCTTAGTGCAAACACTATTCTAGGATCTGTACTAGTTTTACTCTGATGTTGACTGATGCAAAAATTTGGTGTCTCCTTTCTATGGTTCTGCAAATGCACATCAGGTGAAATGGAGAAGTACTGGTCTTAAAATTGGGACTTTATGTCAACCAAGCCACAGCAAGCCAGACTTGAAACTCAGTGTCTTTTGTTTGCTGTAAACAAAGAAATTGGACAACTCCATTCAATTAATGTCAACTGAAAGAAAACAACACTGTCCTATATAAAGACTAGTCATCAGTGCTTTCTTTTATCAGAGAATACCAGCTTCCTTTACCTAAAGAAAATCTTTCTGAATCTCTCCCACTCTTTAAACTGTGACCTAGAAAACAGCACCCATATCCCCACCAACAGCACCAACAATTCCCCCCCTGCCTTCTGATTCCCACTGTAAGTGCTTATTTATATTACATAGCTGGGCATTGCTGCCTGGGTCCAATGCACCCTCCTTCAGCTTTAAGTTTTTCTTTTGTGTTAAACACTCAATAAAACTTAGTGATTCAAAATATAAATAAAAGCAATCACTTAATAGAATTTTTTTTCAATATTGTTTATTTGAAACATGAGTACAACTTCACATGCTTTGGAGAAGAATAAAGGTAAGCCCTAAATATAGGTGATGCAAACGCCTGAATTTCAGGCCATAAGATGTCACTAGCTGGAGTGAATAAAAAAAATTAAAATAAGCTTCATGTATAGCCTGATTTTGAGTTTCTTCCATCGTCTTTTGGTGATCCAATACTCACCTTTTTCAGGCAGCAGACTAGACTTTATTTCTTGGATTTTTTTAATCTATTTTGCCTTTTTTAATTTACTTGTCATACGTATTGTTCTAGTTGATGAACATAAAGTGAATGCTGAAAGGAAAATCATAGTAAGGAAATTTATGTCTTGTCAGGTGGAATATTGAATAAAATCTAACACATTGAATATAGAAATGTTATTAACTGGGGGATAGTTTTTGAACACAGAGTAGTGATAGAGACTTAAAATGCATCAACATTTATCTCGTGCCACATCCTCACTCTAGAAATTAAATAAAATCTTAATTTTGACCTTCATGACAATACTCCAGCTGTAGCAGATGGAACTTTGAAGTACAATTCACAGTGAGTTTCCTCTTATCAGTGTGGAAAAATTTGAAAGATGCTCTCTTTAAACACTAGTTTGTTATTGTCACTTTCTGAAACTTCCTTCTTTCAGTTAATAGAGTTAGGCTGTCACTTTATTAATATGTCTAGTATTTGCTCTTTATTTACAACCTTGGTGGCAGTGTCCTAGAGAGTGATTTATTCTGATGAGCTGTCAACAGGATGATACTGTAAGTAGTGATGTAAAATAAAATAGAAACAGCTTTCAGATGCTGTGTTAACTTAAGAAATAGGTGCACAGTGTTCTCTTCTGTTTCTACAAAGTAATGACTAGTCTTGTAACTGCTGCAAGTCTTAAAGTCATCCAGCCCAACCTATTCAGCCTGGTCCTTCCAGAAGAATGGAAACCACTCAGAGGGCTTGGACTTGGAAATCTACCTGAGTGGAAAGTGAACTACAACAAAATTATCTTCCCAGAAAATGCCATAACTTTTCTGAGCATCCCTGCAACTTATATGATATGTCTGGAATAGCTGTCAGGTAGAAAGGTCTTAAACTACTTGAGGTTTTGTATCTCAAACCTCTATGGATCTGTAATCCATTACTGAAAGCAAAAGCACTAAAAATGTTGTAATACTGACAATAGGTGCTGAATTGTTTAAAAGTCTCCTTAATAACTAAGCAACTTCATTCTACATCAATAGCCAGTTTTGATGACCCTGTATTTTACAAAAATGTTTTAGCTCAGGGTAAGACAGACAAGGGTAATTGCAGCATGACTATAACCAGAGGGAGATATCAGAGTAGTGCTTTCAACATCAGCTACCCTTAACCAGAGATAGCTAAAAAAAAAAAATAATCTGGATTTACCGAAATGACGTATTAAAGACAGAAGTAAAATCAATGAATAACAAATGGCATAATAGTAAATTCACCAGTAGAACTGAGGAATATTTTATGACTGCTGGTTTTGTCCCCCGAGATATGAGACAATCTGTCTAGAAGACTATAACTCCATGTTGCATGAAGTTCCCTGCAGACGTTCCCCTGGAGAGCTGCCTGCCACTTTTTCTTCTAATACTGTCCTCTCTCTACACCAGCTGTGTCCTGGCAGTTCATCTTTCTGGTCAATGAGATTTCCTCAGTCATGGAGTCCAATGAGCCACAGTCTCTTGCCGTTTTTTTTATGTCTTGTAAGCTTGACTGTCCTTCTGTTCCTCCTTCTTGGTGCAGGACAAAGAGAGGATACAAAAATTAATGACTTCCCTCTGCATCTTTCTTAATTCCTTCACCTTTTTTTTTTTTAAGACACTCTCTGACCTTGCCATTTTGGAGGTCCAAAAGTCCTAGGAATACAGTGACTAAGCTAATTCTGGGGCAGGGAATGGTATAGCTGCTCAGTAGCTGTGAGCATGCAGCTTTCCCCACAAATTATTTCCTGTTGAGAGGCAGGCTAAATTAGCTCAGTGTTGCACTGGGATGTTTTCAGTGTGCTGGGGACCTGAGCTAGAACTGCTGCCTGGCACTACACTTTGCCTGTTCAAAATGAGCTCACGGTTCTTAGTTCTGTGCTCTTGTGCGTGCTGCCCACACTTGGGGTAATGAGGTGTATCAATTAGGTTATACCTCCTTGTTTTGTGCATCTGAGAGTGGCTATTTTCCACAAAAAACACACAAATGAAACAAATTTAAATCTGTGTTAACAACAGTTTTGTGGCATGCAGTATAAATCTGAGTCCTTGCTAAGTTCTGTTTTTTTTTACAGTCCAATCACATTATATTCCACTATCACTTTTCACGGTTAATGTTTCTTCTAGCATCACAGCAATTCCATATTGTTGTCTTTCTTAAAACTGAAATATACACGTTTTAAAGTCACTAAAATAATACTACAGTGCAAAACTTATAGTAAAGCCTTTATATTTTTTACAGTCTATGTACTAGCATCTCTTAACTGCTCTAACAGCAAGGAAGGAATTTCATGGAAACTAGATTTTTCAATATAAGCTTAAAAATAGTCTGTTTAAACAGAAGAGAGGTTTGGCAGCCTTGGCAGTATATCAGTTTTAGGACACTTGAGTATCTGCAATGCAACATGGAATAAGGCACTTCTGCCATTTATTAGCATTTGTATCTTTATATCTGATAATCCTACCATGATATGTATCTATATATATAACGGCAAAACAAATGCAGGGCAAATATGAGTCCTTTCAGTTGCATAAAGGTAGCTAATGCAATATTTTGCCTTTCCTCTTATTTTGGTAGGAAGTATCTCTACATGGGCCAGAAGAATATAATTGTTCCCCTCCCTCATCTCATCACCCAGAATCTTCCAATAATGAATCTGTCTAGCTTCTCAAAGAAGTTGCTTCTTATAAATAACATTTTCATTGCAGTGAAGGAAAAGCAAGTAGCAGTTTTGTCTTGGCTAGTCTTGCCTTGAAACTCGAAGACTTTCTCTCTCTTTATTACATGTCATTTGATTTGAAGAAAGTACAAGGTATCCTTTAGGGAAAGTATGTTCTTCAAAGTCTACAATTTTCTGAGGTGGTTTTCAGAAAATTTCCTGAGTGGTTTTTAGAAAGCTCTTGTCATTGCACCCAGTAGTAACCAGATATTTCTGAGTCCTTGTGATTTGAAAACACTGACTTTTGTCGCATCCTAGAGAATCTCCAGAGTTCACCAGAATTGTTCTTTTTGCAGCACATGTACAGTATTTTTTCCCCTTAAAAAAACCCAAAATGACTTAAAGTCAGAATCAGGATGACAGATATCTGTTTAAGTGTCTATTCCTATTATTCTCATCTAAGCTTATTAGCTGATTTTTATTCTTGAGAGTATACACTTTACAATGATGTCCAGTTCTTCAGAAAAAGAGAATGTGAAGTAAAAAATTTCCTTTCATGCTGAATGAGGTATTTTTAGGAATTGCAATTCTTTAAGCTGGTTCAGAAAACAATTCAACTGAAACTGAAAATAATTTGATTTCTGAAGCTGAAGAGTTCACCTGGTCCTCTACTCAGTGTCATTATGACCAAGCATGCCATGTCCTCTCTAAATCAGTTTAAAAATCCTCTGCATTTTTCCTGTGATCTTAGGTATGAGTACAGTACTGTAAAGTACAGTATAATATTTGCTTCATCAATGTGCCTATTAAGACATGACTCATCTGCAGCCTTATAAGTGCATACAAAGAAAGATGTTAAGTAAGGCCCTTAAAACTATCATGAAAACTGTAAGTACCCAGTATCTAGAAAGTAAAATTAGCAAATTAAGAATTAGATACAAACGTTTAACAGAAACCATAATTAGGCACTGGAGCAAAGTGTTGTTTTAAACTCAGCATCCCTTGGACTATTTAATGAAGACTTCTCCAGCTCCACTAGAAATTGAGTGAAGTTGGGTGTTATACAGACGATCTGACAAATTCATGTTATTCTTTTACTTTAAAATTCCAGTAGTCCATCAGCCAATTTAAAATGTGATGCACGTTGTCCTATGTTACAAAAAAATTGTAGTCATGCAGTTATGCAGAAATTGAAGACAGCCTTCTATATGATCCTCTTTTGCACTCAGCTCTTATTTTGCTTGGAAAGCTTGGTAACAGTGAAAAATTGACAAATACATTAGGAGGTGGAGGAAAGTTATTCAAAACATCTGAAAGTAAACAAGATACAGAATCACAGAATGGCAGGGGTTGGAAGGGACCTCTGGAGATCATCTTGTCCAAGCCCCCTGCTTGAGCAGGCACACCCAGAGCAGGATGCACAGGACTGCGTCCAGGTGGGTTTTGAATATATCCAGAGAAGGAGACTCCACAGTCTCTCTGGGCAGCCTGTTCCAGGGCTCTGTCACCCTCACAGTAAAGAATTTTTTCCTCATGTTTAGGTGGAACTTCCTATGTTCCAACTTGTGCCCATTGCCTCTTGTCCTGTCATTGGGCACCACTGAAAAGAGTCTGGCCCCATCCTCTTGACACCCACCCTTCAGATATTTATAAGCATTGATAAGATCCCCCCCTCCACCCGCTCAGTCTTCTCTTCTCCAGGCTGAACAAACCCAGGTCTCTCAGCCTTTCCTCATAAGAGAGATGCTCCAGTCCCCTGATCACCTTCATAGCTCTCCACTGAACATTCTTCAGTAGTTCCCTGTCTTTCTTGAACTGGGGAGACCAGAACTGGACACAGTACTTCAGATGTGGCCTCACTAGGGTGATACAATTCAGTAAAGTTGTAATAGACTGTTCAGATGCTAATATGAATTAATTATGCTTCTTTTTGACAGAACAGAGCACAAAGTAAACACACAGTTTGAGATAATTAACAAAAATATTGTTCTTCTGGAAAGTGTATGAGTCCTAAATGAGAGTCACCTGAAAAGAGTCCAATTTTTTTAACAGTAGATCTCATGATGTTATATACTTCAACATTATTAAAATACATAACCAATAGGAAACATGAATAAGCACAGAGTCACAGAATGGTTGAGGTTGGAATGGACCTCTGGAGGCTGTCTGGTCCAAGCGCCCTGCTCAAAGCAGGGCCACCTAGAGCCAGTTGCCCAGGACGATGTCCAGGCAGCTTCTGAATGTCCCCAAGGATGGAGACTCCACAGTCTCTCTGGATAGCCCGTGTCACTGCTCAGTGACCCTCAAAGTAGAAAGTATTTCCTGATGCTTAGACAGAAGATCCCTTATTTCAGTTTGTGCCCATTGCCTCCAGTCCTGTCACTGGGCACCACTGAAAAGAGTCTGGCTCCATCTTCTTTGCCCTTCCCTTCAGGTATTTATATACATCAATGAGATTCCTCCTGAGCCTTCCCTTCTCCTCAGCTCTCTCAGCCTTTCCTCGTGTGTGAGATGCTCCAGTCCCTTAATATCATCTTCTTGGCTCTTTGTTGGACTCTCTTCAGTATGTCCCTGTCTCTCGTACTGGGGAGTCCAGAACTGGACACAGCACTCCATGTGTGTCCTCACCAGTGCTGAGTAGAGGGGATGGAACATCTCCCTTGACCTGCTGGCAGCACTCCTCATGCAGCCCAGGATACCATCAGCCTTCTTTCCTGCAAGGGCACGTTGCTGGTTCATGTTATGTTTTTCTTTAATAAACAGGGAACTACTGTATAGGTGGTTTGAAATATTTAGTTATTTATTCCTAACAATCTAGATATTTTCTGCTGAGACTGGAGTATAGATGCCACCAAGATGGAAAGGCTGCAAGTTGCACCACAAGTAGTTAAGTTTGTAGGAAATATTTACAATGATGTAATAGTAAAATATTGTTTGAACATGTAGCCATTTGACAGCATCTGCTGAAATATAGGATCGGCACAGAAGGAAATTCAGATAAGTGAATATATTTAATCTTTATTTTGTTTTCTAGCTGTACGGTCTTGGTTGCATTGAAATAAAGATTCTGAATTAAGCAGTAAGATCAGCTTAGGAATAGTGATTTTAAAAGTCCTTATCATGATATATAAGTTCAGGCATTTCAAAAATAATGCTTGTATAGCAACCGTGCACAGCAAAGCCCTCATCGTTTTTCTATTGACATATCAAAATCTGTTGCAGTGAGCAAAACCTGATCATGGATGGCCTTGGAAAACAAGGACGGGGTATTGCAAAGAAACAGCTTGGGTGGGGGAAGGAAAAGGGGAAAATAAACTCTTTCAAACCAGCTCTTTACCACAAATGACAAAAAGTTTGTCATTAAATGACAAGCATGAGGACCTCTTTCAACTTCTATTTATTAGCTTCCAGACATTTTTCAACCTATCAGCTACTGTTACAGATTAAAGGCATAATTAATTCTACTGCCTTGTTAAAACCTTGTGCCCAGAAGAGAGATTTCAAGAAAATTTTTTGTGGATATAAAGCACCATTCCTGTGATGCAAATTGAAGCAATGGGCTCTGAGTGAAAGCTGTACTATAAGCATGAGAGATATCCTTTGCCAAACATAATGTTTATGATTAAAAAGGAGTTAAAAATCATTCTCACATAATTAACCAGTATTCAAAAGTATTCTAGGAAAGAAGAAAATGTACATATCAAGGTAGGATAATCTTCGGAAAAAAATTTTTCAGAAAAGGAATAAATAAAACTCCAAAAGCTGTTTGTTGGGGGTTTTTGTTTTGTTTTGTTTCAACAAGTCTAAATTTCACAACTCCTAATGACATTTTAAAATATAGTTTGAATTTACTGCACCATAAGTGACTAGCAACTCGCTGTGCCATAATGTCCATTAAGAGGGATGAGGTGTGCACCAGCAGCCTGCCTAATGCAACTGTTAGTTACTTATTGATATAGGTCTGTAATTTCCACATAGACTGGGCACCCAAAACTTCTCAGCATGTCTGCTCCTCTCTTCTGCATAAAAAGAAGAATTGATCCATAATTTTCTGCTTATCAGACATTAACAATACAGAGTGCATCCACACTATAGTACATTATTTCACATGTGCAAGTGGCTATAATCTGACTGGTTCAGTATGTTAATAAAATGCATCACAGGCCTGTGCATTAACCTTTTCAGGGACATATAAATCCTACAGTAAAGGGATACGATGCAAGAGGGATTTAAAAAAAAAAAAAACCTAAACAACTTTTAATATAGCATTTCTATTAAACACTCAAAAATGGTTTGAATATTAAACTGTAGATAAAATTATTGTATTTTGAAGAGGTTGGCTGGCATGCATTTTCACAGAAAATGGGGAAGACAGTAGCCCCAACCGTGGTTTTGGTAAGGTAAAGATGTTAAGGCAACAATGATTATCACACCAAGCATTTTTTTATATCATGCTGTTTGAAATATATTAGTTTAAGTTTACATTCAGATGCCTTTAAAATTACTGCTCTATGCCCAGTTAAGAAGACAGTAATTAAACATTGAACAGAATATTACTTGATGGCCTGAGCTGTTGCAGTAAAAGCTCACCTTTTTCCTGCAACTTCCCAACCTCTGAGGAGAATCATGTATAGTTTTTTGTTTCTCCTTCTTTCAAGTTCTTATTAAAAGCATTTACTCTAAGAGGAGACAATGCAGATTTGCTCAGCAGTGTGTTAGAGGCAGTACTGTATGCCCTGTGCTCCTAACGCTGTGAGAGGAGCTCTACCTTCTGTTTGTGCTACCTGGGGGAAGAGCTGTTCTCCAGCTACCACATCCAGCAACTCCTTGCTTGCCTGGAGAGGAGGAGGAGTGTTCTGGCTGGCTCCAATGAATTAATTGTTTATTTCTTTATCAAAGGTAGCAATGTATACAGGTACAGGGGTGCATTGCTCAGGGGAATCATGTCTTAATGGTTTTCTAATCTGTTTTGTTCTCACCATGGAAGCAGAAGGCAGCAGAAGAAGCTGCTCTGTTAGTTGAGACTTATCATTAATCTTCAGTCAAGGTCTCTCAGTCATTCTTAAATTATCTTGAAATTTGTTGCAGAGAAAAGACAAGACTCCTGGAGACAGGTACTCTGCCTAAGTCCATACATTATGTATTTAAATTTGGCAGTCTTGTGTGAAGTTGTTTGTCTGCCATAATTGATTGTTTGGAAATGTAATTTCAATAAAAATCCATTAGTACTTTAATCCTGTAGACATAAGTGAATATTTCATTATTTTACTATGAAATCAAGTTTACAAGATCACATTTTGTCCACTTTGTTCTCGAAGTCATCAGTAACGCCCTTCCTTACATCATGAAGGATGCACAATATGACTAGAGATTTACAAAAAAACAAGTAAACACTCATATTTTTTCTGCAGTCTTTTCAGGGATAAGTGTCACAGGCAGCATAGACTCCATCAGCACACTGAGTGTTTAGTCGTGATGTAGCACAAAGTGCAGGCATATGGTGACCTTCAGTGCTTAGTGTTCTTGTACTTCAGTGATGAGGGACTGGTGCTTACAAAGTGTTTGCAGTGTCGGACTCTGTGTGTGTGTGTTATGTGTATATATCTATACATAATTTCTGCAGACATTTATTTTGCTTCACCAGTAGTTAATGACAACACACAGAAGGATCTGTCTTTGACAAATATCAAAAGCAATATGTGTCCCATATGCATCAAACTTGGAGGCTAAATCAAAGCTTTTATCATGACTTTGGCAGTCATTTTTGGCAGAAAAATTTCCCAAATCATAAGATGCCTGCAAGTTAAATATACTGATCCTGTTAGAGGGTTTTATGCCAAAGAATATGAGGTCTTGGGAAATGTGGCATGTGGTGAAATAACATATATTTTGCTGTTACTTGCTGAAAATATCAAGTACAGGCATTAAGGAAATAGAATCACAAAAGGCTTCCCCCTAAGAAAAATGGAGCTTGGGGTTTATGGACAGTGTACTTCCTTATTCTTAATTGACACACAAAATTACTTTTGCCCACTAGTTTTAGTGAGAATTTATTTCAAAAGCAAACAAACAAAAAGGTGGATAGGGAAAATAGAAAGACTTGTGCTACCCACCCCATCCCCGAAACACAAAAAAAAATCCCTGACTGTACTTCAATGGGTTATTTCTTTGTATGTGTGTTTATTCATTTTGTATACATTTATACAAATATCATTTTGGTTTTGCTATTTTTAATTAAAAATCTGGTTGCATTTACTATTGGCCTGACGTGACATAACATCCTAAGCAGTCCTGATGGCAACTCAGTAGGCTACCACAAACACTGCGGTAGAGCAAATGCCAACTCACGCCTACAAGCAGATGGGAAAGTAAAACACGCATGTTATTTCCAAACCACTTAAAAAAACCCCTTCTCTTACACCATCAGATAAAAACATATTAAAAAAAATCTGTCTTTTTACACATTTGGATAAATATGTTCTGTAAGACCAATTACATTGGGTAATATATTTGAACAAATATGCAGCAATTAGGATATTTTGTTGAGTATATCTGCTGTGACTACCAATCATCTTAAAGATATGTTAGTAGCGATCTTCTTGATTCTTTTTCTTGCTTAAAAAGAAATTCAGATGGGAAAAACTGGAAGCTGAAGGAAATACTTGACACAATCTTTTTTTAACCTATTATATATATTCAGTTAAAGACTAAGCAGTTATTGCTCACTAAGTACTTTAAAACTGATGGCAGTTAGCATCTGCTCTTAGTATTGTCCTTGTGCCATGTTTCAGCTGGGATAAACTGACTTTTTCAATACCACAAAAACAAAACCAACAAGTGAAAAAGAACCCAAAACCTGATGTTCTGCTTCTGACCAAGGGGAATGTGCCTTTGCTTTGCTAAGATGCAGAAGTGCCTTCTATATAATCAGGTAACTGTCATCTGCCATTCCTATAATTTTGGGACTTGTACATTAAAACAATTTTTCAGACTTTTGTGTTGTTCATCATAGACATGCTTCTTTTATATATTTCCTGAGTATGGGTAATCATTCAGTTCTTTTAGAAATAGTTTGACTTATCCAGTGATACAGAAAGAAAACCTAGATAATAGAAAATTTGTTGAATGCTGCCAAAGGTTGAAGAAAGGTGTAGATAATTAAAACTGCTGCCCAAAGATTCTAAACTGTGTATTCAGTTGGGGAAAAAAAAAATAAATTTTTATAGGAATTAACTAGGCTTATAAGTCTTGCTTCATATACTGTCAAAATTATTATGCTTAGAAATTGAAGTGATAAAAATATAAATCTTCATACATCTGTCATTTGAATTTTAAGATATAATATATGTCTGGCTCTCTGCATACAATTTATGTAACAAGAAAAATGGCAAAAATGTAGGATAAACAATATATGAAAGTAGAAAAGTAGGAGATTGAGAGTTTTTTTGGTACTCTTTCTACATTACATCAGGTTTAGAGTGGAATCAATTGAAATGATTTCTTATTCAACTTTCTATTCATATTTAGTATGTTTGTTTCTATTCATTTAACAGTTTCTGATTTTAATTTTTTTTAATTTCTAAAGATAGGACAAAGTTCGTTTCCCAGGTCAGAGTGGGCTTATGGGATTCTGTATGGGACATTAATTAGGGCATAGAGATAAACCAAAATTTTCAGACTGTGATCATCCTGAACTTCCAGCATAGGCATGAAAGGTAGAGCTGGTCACAGGATTCACTTAGTCATAAAAACCCAAGATTTTTCTGGTGGTTGGACACTTTAGTTCCTGATTCATTTTGCAAGCCACTGGGACTATATATATACAGTAGAATATTTGATCTTTAATAAAATTTAGGTTTATTTCTATATTTAACCTAATAGTCCCAATAGAAGAAAAAAAAAATCAGAAATCATTATCTTGTCACTGTGGCAGTCCTAGCTGGAAAGGACTTTGAGTTAAAGAAATTCTATCTGTATCGTTACTGGCAAAGTTCTTTTACTAATCTGTTTTTAAAGCTTTTCAAAATGGTGGTTGTGCAACCTGCCTTCTCCAATGCTTGTCTAGCAGATTTATTTTTTCATCAAATCTAACCCGAATATTTCTTGCTGCAATCTAAACTCATAATTTCTTTCTTTTTGAAAAAGAGTAAAAATTATTCTCACTTTCTTTATGAAATAAGCTTTTTATATTCTTGAACACTCCTATCAGATCCACTGTCTCTTTTCAGCAAGGTTAAGCCCCAATTTTTTCCTAAAATTGTTGTGTTCTGGACCTCCAATCATTCCTCATGCTCACCTCTGGGCACCCTGTTTTGGTCCACAGCCTACCTGAAGTGTCATCCCTGAACCGGAGCAATGCTCGTCTCTGAAAAAACACTCATTTCCCATTTTATGTTTGTGCGGGTGATTATTTCTGACTGCAAATGTGATAGCTTGGCCATGTTTCTATTGAATTCCTGATTTATTTTCAAGCTATTTCTTCAAATTGTGAGATTTTGTTGATTAGATCTAATTTTGACTTTTAATTTGCTCACAGCCCATCTTTACCTAGTGTTGTCTGATGATTTAATAAGTATGTTCTGTGTTTGAAGGGCATTGAATAGTTAAAGCAATAATCCTGTACTCAAAGATAGTAGTGGAGTAGCAGTGGCATAAAAAGAAATAGAGATCTCCAGAAGGATCTCCATCTCCTGCTATCTCATGGCTGTGCTCAGGAATACAGTGTAGCCTCACTGTCCCTCTGAGTTAGCTTTGCTTACTTATTGATGAGTGGCTGGCCACTGGGAAGTTTTCTCTGGTTTGCCAATTTCTCTGACAGGAAAGGCAATTCTGGAATTTGAAGCATTTAAAAATGGGAAGAAAAATGCCAACAAGGAGCAAGAAACACACTGGCTTTTGAAGAAATGTGGAAGAATGTCCTTGAGGAATCCAGAAACTAAGAAGTTCATGAGATTTTTCAGCTCTGTTGTTCTGTGTTCAGCTAGTTAGTACAGCTTGAACCACCAAGGGCTGTCTGAATTCTGACCCTGTCATTACCTTCCTAAAGGAAACAACATAATAAAGCCCAAAGAATCAGCTCAGCTCTCTGACCAACGGGAGAAGTACAAGGGGAAATGTGATAATGGGATAAGCACTCAACCCTGGTAAAGCCTGTGTCCACTTCTGGGCATGACACTTGAAGATTACGTGCTCAGAGGTAAGCAATGAGAGTGATTATAGGTCCAGAAAACTTGACCTGCCAAGGAAGGCCAGAAAAACTGAGGTTATTCAAGGAGGGGTGGGAAGGAAGAATGGAGACAAGCATGAAACATGAAGGAGGTAACTGCCAGGAAGAATAGAGCAGAGGCAGGAATTTTCCTCCACTGCAGTGAGAAAGATTCGGCTCAGATTTCAGGAACAACCTTCCAACTTTATTAAGTGTTTGT
The DNA here is from genome assembly GCA_031468815.1 of Morus bassanus. Taxonomy (NCBI): domain Eukaryota; kingdom Metazoa; phylum Chordata; class Aves; order Suliformes; family Sulidae; genus Morus; species Morus bassanus. Next base: position 100,617,778 of record CM062567.1, read on the forward strand.
CAGATTATCTAAGGAAATGGAGCAGTCTGTCTGCCAGGTCTCTTCCAGCCCACTGTAGGATTCTCCAATTTGGCTCCTGCTACACCATCCTCCCGTACCTGATTTCATTCCCTGTCTCGTTCCTGCTGTTGCATGTTTAAAGGCTCTTCCTCAGCTTCTTTTTCTTCTGTAGATGCATATGCATAAAGATTTTATTTTCTTTTCATCATGGAAAAATACTTTTTAAACCCCTAGGCCCATTTAACCGGAAGTCTGCAATCACTGACTAATGTTCTTCAAAAATTAATTTTTCTGATTATCTCCCAAGCATTTTCTCCTTTGTGCTTTGTGTGCTGTACCAAGTCCCCATTCACAGCAAGGAAATGTAAACAAATCCCTCTTGGCAAAACAACAGGTTCTTTACTTCATCTTTACCCTTTTACAGCATTTGTAAAACCAGCTAGTACTCTGCTTATACTATCCTGGTTCTTGTGTTATTGTTGCATTTCTTCCTTCTGTGTCTCATGTTGTGGGTATAGTCCTCTGCCTCCAATGGGTGGAAATTTTCTTCTTCCTCCTAGACATATTTTTCAGGTGGTGTTATCTGTGGCTTCTGTACTGACAGTCAGCACATGTGTATTTCTATATGGGTCTGTTTTAAGTCTATTAAGTCAGAATCTCTGTGGATCTTTCTAGTAGTGCCTGAGACAAAAAAATGGACAAAAATAAGCTTAAACTTAATTTTAGTGATACTAGAAATGCCAGCTAACTTTTTTTTTTTTTTCAAGCAAGTGTTCTATTCTGTGTTCCTCCCAAACCTCTCTTGGGCACAGAAGAGCATTGCAGTGGCAAAGACTGAAATCCTCCAGTGGAAGATGTATTAGTGTACATTCTGCTGAGTATTTATAAAGTTACTGTTTTTCTCAGTCTGCTTAATCAGCCCATGAATTCATGGTTCTAGTTTTAAGATCACAACCAGTTGCTGAGGAAATGGCTGTCACAAACCAAATGGAGACTTAGTGGCCAAACCTTTCTCTCTGCCCTCAGCAGAACTAGTTAACTGATAAACTCTCCCGAGGCAACAGAAACCCACTTACGATATGAAAGTTGTTATAACAATTTTACGGGATAATTTGAATATGGGGTAGTGTGTGCATCTAATGTGGAACGTAGCAAGGCTTTAAGCACCTAAAACAAAAGCTGTAGAAACTGAATTTTCATGGGGTCTCTGCCTACAGTTAGTTGCCTTGTCTATACTTAAAGTTCTGACGCACTTGTACACATGCCTGAACTGCTGTAATCTGAGTGGTGTCACACCTGGCTCCTGCTCAAACCTGACTTTCTGCATAAATCTCCTGACAGCAGTGACCAGAAATCATGTTGTGAAAGTGTCTGTGCCACACCAATATGGTCAGGCCTATTATGAAACTCAGTGGCTTCCACGATTTCTTCCGAGGAGGAGGAGGAGATTGGGCCAAGAAAGGGAGGTACTGATTTAGCTTGTGATGACCTTTTACTGCGTGGTGCAAGTGGTGTGCCCTTCCTTGGTGTAGTTGTGGTCTTGTGATTATGGTGACATCCTGGATGGTGGGAGAGGAAGACGTGAACACCTGGAATTAAAGGGGAGCATACATCCTGGAAATCCTGGCCGTTAGGCTTTTACAGAGAGGATAGATGTAATCTTGGCAGAAAGGCAAAGTGTCATACCTGCTTTTCTGCTTGCTGTTTCCCTCTGGTTACTGACAGTTACACAAATGAATGTTCTGAGGCGCCTGACTGTTCTCATGTGCTGCCTACTGAAAGCCAAAGGCCGGACACGTGTTCTGGCAAATCTGCAAAACAGGATCAGGAACTGCTAATCTGAAGGCATCCGTATCTGTTATTCCTGGGTCTCCCAAGTTCTGAGGACACTGCAAAGGAGGAGAAGCAGTGAATGGTTCCTGGCTGAGGGTCTTCCACTTTGCTGCGATTTCCAGGTACCCCAGCAGAGTCTCGAGGACTGTTAGAAATACTTTGAAATGACAGTGATTTGTGGCTGAACCTGAAAGAGCCACTGACGGATCCAGCATTTGGGGGAGGTGTAAAGAAAGCAGACTCTTTTATCTGCCAGCCCTGCAGGATTCAACCTGATGGTTCAGTAAGCTCACAAATAGGATAACCATCCATGGAGAGATGTTCTTTTAATTTAATTAGGATACCTTTCTGAAATCTAGGTAAGTAATTTAGAGAGAAAAGGGTTAACTTGCAATGGAATTTCATTATTTAGCCAAGAGGAAAAAAAACATGCTTTTTTAAATGTACGTTTTTTTATTCAGACATAGACATTAGGTTTGTAATTTGGTGATTGCTGGAAAGCCATAAATCCACATTCACACTAACTTGTTAATTAGGGCCTTATTCTTAGTAAGTGATTAACAGACTTAGTTGAGTCATCACCCACAAGCTAGTCAGTGGGTACATATCACCAGATACTCATTTGTACACAAACTCCCTCATTTTCAGCCCCAGCTTGTCAGCTGCCACTGGCCCTGGAGGCATGGACTGAACAGAGCTGTCAGCCCTCAGGATTCAGTTGCAACTCTCGTGATATTTGGTGTTTTACTTAATGCCTCAGTTCCCGCATTGCTGTTGTTATGCAAGAATCTCCATACCCCCCCCCCAAAATATCTTTTTCCTTTTTTTAACCCCTAAATGAGTAGGTGAAGCTTGAACTATGAACCTAGAATGGAGGGGGAGAAAAAGATAATGCCACTGTGATTTCTTTTTAATCTTATTTTAATTGAGGAAGGGAATAAGTGGATTTTTAATGCTTGATGTTGGTAGTACTGTAAAAATCACTAAGTTTTTTTTCCTCTACCTGTTTATCTCTATCAGCAATAGCAGACGTTGTAATAGGTTAACTGCTAAAATGGCTTCTTTTAAATACAACTTCCGTTAATGAAAACTACCTGTTTTTTCAATGCCAGTCAAGAGTCATCCCACTCAGAAGAAGCATTTTGCTATAGCCATGTGGAGATTGTGACCTGTCTTCAGTAGTCAGATTCTCTTTGTCTAAAAGCCCTTCTGCATTGTAGTTGGAAATGCTTTGGTGGCATTACGCTGCGTCAGTGCCACGTCCCATCGATCCATTCAGCGGGGAATGAACTCTGTGATAAAGTTCTTTGCTGTCATCATAGCTTGGCATTTTGGGACTATCCATATACAACTGGTATGCCAGACCCTGGTGTACCTTACAGTGATTTTTCTCCTGTTGTAATGAAAAAAGATATGTTGCCTCTTCTGAGGCTACAAGGAGTACTTTTTAAAAATTTCTGTCACTATAATAGGACCTGAAATAAAAGTTACAGTGCATGCTTTTTGTTTAGAAGGGCCACCATCAGTATGGTCAGTTGTTTCTCCAGCTAAAGGGACCTCAGGAAAGTATTGACAACCTTTAAGTTATGTGAACTCACAGGACAGTAGCCCTCCTGGTTCTCAAACTGTGATGTAATATAAAATGCTTAAAAGCATATTTTACACATGAAATATTACCTGCAGGATACCTCTACTAAACTGTAAACTTTATAAGCTATTAAGCCATTGTGTTTTTATGAAGTGTAGGTCTAGGGTGGTTGTCATTATCTTGAAATGTAACACAAGCCAGTTCTTTCACTGTACTGTTCGTATTTCTGTTCTGGTGTGTCTGAATGTCTGCATCATTGTACTACGTGAGTGCATTTTTCATACTTAAAAATAGACTCAGTAACCATCTTCCTTCTCTTTCTTTCATTTTACCACTGCAGCAGCAGCTACATTTCCTGTCTCAATAGCACTTATGAAGCAATTAGGCAAATTTGGGACAGATCTTGCCACTGAATGCTAGACAGATTTTTCTTTATCCTTGCTAGGACTTGTGTGTGTGAAAGCTAACAGATTATACCCTAATGGCCTGGTTCTTTTCCTGCCCCTGCAAGAAGCACTCTTCTCATTGTACACATGGGCCATTTGATTTGGTGCCACAAAATGAAATTAATGGATCCTCTAATTGGTCATTTGTAATTAATTAGTATCAAAAATTATTCATCTTTGTCTCTGTTGTACCTTCTGTTGTCTTCAGTGACTACTGCTCATGATTATACTGCTGAAGGAAACTATTAGGACGCAAATTAGAAAGACTTACAAAAAGTAAAATAAAAAGATATTTTAAAAAATCAAAATGCCTCCAACAGTAAAATTTTTCAGTATTTCTGTAAAATTTCACCATTTCAACTAAACTGGGGGAGAAAATAACTATTTTATTATCAAGTAAAATCAACAAGTCTTACCTAGCACATTGATTAAGTACATATTAACAAAGCTAAATATTCTGTAAATTTCCTTATAAAAGTTAAATATAAGATAAAAGGACACACCAATCACACCGATCCATTGCTGTATTTATGCCCTGTAGTAAGTAACAAAAATGGATAAAGCAGAATATCCCCCAAAATATAACATTACTTAGACCATCTCAATAAATTACACTTCCTCCACAAAAGCAATGCATCTCAGTAAGTTTGTCCAACATACCTCAATGTTTTCTGTTATTACTCCTCCCCTCTGCTCATGCACATCCCCTTTAAAACTGTTGGGAATCATAAGCATGCTATATGCAGATTTAGTGCCCTCCTTCTTCTGAAGGATTTCAAATCCATATCTTTCACCTTCTCACAAAGACCCCCTAAAACCATGAGCAGTTCAACATGTTGGGGGAAGTTACATATCCTCTTGTCAAAGCTGTGGCATTTTGTATTGCTGAAGAGAACTTTCTTGCTCAATTCCAGAGGAGAGACATGCACTTTTGAAAAGAGCAATAGAAATGACAAAGAAGTCATGCATTTTGAAACTGATAACAAAAAATTCTGCTACAGACTTGAGGCTTGAGCCATCTATAACTGTAGACCACCAGTGTGATGTGTATGCAAAAGGTAATTCATTTTTGTCACAGCAGGGGTTCTTGATAGGAACAGGAAGTAATTAGTACCATAGTACAAGACATTGGTAATACCTCATTAAATCACTAGAATATTCTGCAAAAATCTGGCCAAAATGTTCAAAAAATTTAAACTGGAACACCCCAAAAGGGGTCAATAAAAGAATGGAAGATGTGTCTTGGGGGAAGAGATTAAAAATGTCGTAACTTGTTTACTGAAATGATGATGAGTACATGAATATTTTCCAACTAGCTTTGAGGCTAATTACCAAGGAGGAAGAATGATTCTTTCTGTTGAAAGAGCAAATGCATGTATAGTGGTCATAAAGTATTTAGTTTAGAAGGTTTTAAAACAGTTTCTAAATGTCCAAAGAGTGAAGCTCTAGGACAGCCTACATCAAAGGAAGTGGTGGGTGCAGAGAGATAGGGAAAATTTAATAGCTGTGTGTAGCCTGTGTTACTGTGTTTATACAGGGAAGGTGTGAGAAACTGTAGAAAGTTCGCAGTGAAACAGCTAGGTTTAGGATGAGTCATTGAATGTCTGACTGGTTGGTAAACCCAGGAGAGGTTAAGAGATTTTGAGCTCTGTTGGTTGTGGTAATTTGGACAATTATTATATGAATATCACATAAATAATCATATTACTTAAGGTTTTCTGCTAGGTGCCCTCACAGACCAGGAAGGATTTAAATGTCTAACATGAATAACTTGGGTTTTTTCTGCTTGTTCATTTATTTGTTTGTTGCCTTACTTTTAAGCATTGAAAACTGGCTACAGAAAGAGACAGAGAGTAGGGCAAGGCATGATGGTATTCCTATTAGCAGGCAGTTCTTTCACTTGGTGTCCTGCTTATGGGTGCAGGTGGCTGCCTTGGTTGGGATCAGGATCACGAGTCTGCCACCTCAGGCTAGTGGTGACTCCCTCCCCTTCCTCTACTCCTCTCCCATGCGAGACATAGCCCACTTCTTCAGGTTGTTACAGTATGAGATAAAAGGCTCGTCTCCACAAGCACAAAGGAGCAGAGGGGCAATGGCAGGTGGAGGAACCCTGGAAGCTTATCAGGGAAACAGAGTGCCCTGACCCAGCTACTCACAGGTCTGCTGCAAAGGGGTGATGGGCCCCGTTGTCCAAGCGTGAGACCCATCAAGATCAGTCAATGGGAGAGGGTCTTGGGACCACCTTTGAAAAGAGGGAGGTTACTGCCCTATAGGGTGTGGGAATCATTATGAGATGTAGGAGAAGAGTGTCTTGGGATTGTGCAAGTCTTATTATGGGATGTTTAGAGGAGGAACCACAAGCAGGGAAAAAGAGAGAGGGATCAAGGCAAATTAGGGAGGAACAAGCATGGGAAAATAGTGGGGAAAGGGGTTAAAAGAAGCTGGTTGTGTGTAAAGAGGTTGCTGGTCAGTATGCTTGTCTGGCCATGTCCTGTGCCTGACCATTTGTCCTGACTTCTCGTTAAACCCCATTTCTAACCAGTTTTCTGGCTGAGGGCTCTCTACTTTGTGCATATCTATGCGTAAGGAGGTCTAAGTGCTAGCAGCTGTAGTGGGGACCAAGGCTCACAGGGCCCATGTATCTGCAGTGCCAGAAAACAGAGCAAGTGCGGGAATGTCTGCAGTGTATGATCACCAGCAAACATCAAGCTAGACTAGCCGCTGAGCCGCGTGAGTCCTGGCAGCCAGGTATTGAAGCAGGATAGTGGAGAGACTAGAGGGTCTGAGAGCTGGCTGCTGCAGGGATCAGGAGACCAAAACCAGCTACAAAAGAGACAGTGGGGCCTGGGAGAGAGCTGAGAAATCCCTTTGTATGCACGTGTTTGTATCTAGGCACATGGAGAACAGAGAACCCAAGGGAAAGTTACTGGGTAGGCTGAGGGTCTAAGGCGGCCAGTGACTGGAGAGACCTGTAGCATTCATCTGTGTGCCTGAGCACCAGCAACTGGGCCAGGGCTGTGGGTCTCAGGGGCTCGTATGTCCACGTGCCATCAGCCGGGGAGATGTGGGTGTCCAGGGACAGCTGCTGGACAGACTGACTGTCTGAACCCAGCTACTGGAGGGGTCCGTGTTTTGCATATGTATATATATTTTCCACTAAAGCACTTTCATCCTGACCAGCCAGAAAGGGAAACAGAATGAAGCTGTTGGTGCTGTCTGTGTTTTTGCAAGTGCTGTGTGTTTTTGTCTGTGTTCATCTGTGTGGCTGGCTGTGTGTATATGTGCATGTGTATTCCCTATGGGGAATACCTGCTTAGCCTCGGTACTGGCTAGACCTGGGGGCACAGAGCTGTGGCAGCAAAGGTCATTAGGAGTTTCACAGAATAAATTCTCTGTTTCTGTGTAGGTCAAGGGCATTGGCAGTTTTTCTCATCTTTGTATGCTCTCATTTTGTGGCACATCATTGCTGTCTTGATGGGGGTTTTACTACAAGTTTCAAGTTTAATAAAGTGTGTAGGGAATATTTTGTGGGTTTGGGTTATTGGAGCACATGTTCTCTAGGTTCTTCTTACTACATGATATCCTGCAATTGCTGAAATGGGATTTATTGATCAAGGTCTAGTTTTATATTGCAGTAGGCAGATTATACTATATGCCACCAACTGAAAATGGTTGCTTTTTAAGTCAGTAGTTGTATCACTTGGAGCTTCTGCGTTGATCTTGTGCATAACCTCTGGAAAGAAGCACAAAAGAAATGGTTGACCTCTCCTCCTTTTGGTACTCATAACAATAATATGTTCTCAGACTCAGCTGTTGTATTGACATATATCAGCAGTAGATGACAAACTCTGCTCCCACAGGAGTTCAGGTAACACTTCTGTTCATGCACAACAGCATGCCCTTTTTCCTGCAGAATACAACTGTCAATTCACTTTCAACCTTGTGAATTATTATATGCTCAGATCTTTTTTTCCCTGTGCAAGACTAAGCTGGTTTTTAGCCTTTTTTTAATTTGGTGGGTTTCATTGTTCCTAAATGTGTAAAGGTTTTTCATTTCTTCTTACTGAATTTCATCCTATTTTTTCCAGAGTGTTTCTCTCATTTACCATTGTTCTGAATTCTACAGCTGCATTTCTGTATCTTGGAACCCCTCTGAACAGTTATCTGCAAGTGTCATAGCTTACATGTTATTTCACCATTTGGTCCCTTAAGACAGCAGAACTGGAGTAAACTATATGAAACTGGTGTAGACCATCTGACATCCTATGAAATTTTTGTAACTAATTTTCTTTTGTAGTTTTCTAGCTATTTATATACCAACTAAATAGTAGTTCAGCCTGCTTAGGATAGTTGTTAGCCTGCTTAGAAAATATCATATGATAGTGTTAAAAGCCTTTTTCAAAACAAGTTTTGTGGCTTCCCTTGTTTCTCCTTCAGGTACAAAGTTTGTTTTCTGTCAAAAAAGCTGATCTGACTGGTTTAGCATGATTTGCCCTTTATGTTTATGAACAGCAGTGAAAAAGAAAGAAATCTGAAAACAGAGTCAGTTATGCAGTAAAATTGTGTACTTCAACAACTGTCCAAAATTTAAAAAATCAAAATTACCTTTAGACATGTTTTGTCAAGATACCTTAATGATTCTCAAAGCATTAATGTTAATATCACATATTTAGATCTAAAGTATATAAAATGCAAACCAAGCTGAACCAAAGAATTGTAGAAGAAAATGTTTAAACATTTTCAAAATGAAATGAGGAAATTAAAGGTAATATACTTTTTTTATTAAGAAGACTTGAAACTAATAATTTCACAACTGTTCTTTACTTTTGAGAGGCATTTATCTTCTGCCAATAAAAAAATGAAAAATTTTCAAAAGCTCTCCTGTGGAATTTGCAGATATAGTGATACTTGAAGTTAAGGAAGGATTTGGCAGGTTTTTTCCTGCTCTGTAGTAGAATAATGTTAAAATACACTTCTATGTTACAGGATTCAGAGGTTGAATGACAATATAGCTTTCATATTATGTGTGATTTTGAGAATTATTCCATTCTGACATTTTCTTGAACCTCTCTTTATTAAGACATGATGGAGCAAATCCACAACTTGTTTATAAGGCATCAAGCATTTTCCTTTTTATTTTTAATTCAAATTTAAAAAAAAAAAATCTACAGACATCTTCACAAATAACAACAGTCATGTCTGAATTAGAATTTTCTACTCAGACTCTCAGCTGTGTTAAACACTTTATTCGGTATTCAGAAGCAGAGCCTCTTTCTGTGTTCTCAGCATCCTGTGTTCTCGGCGGTGTAGCTTTCAATATTTTCACGTTGCTCAAAATCTGTGTGACTTTATTAACACAGCGCTGAGCCTGAGCTAATAAAGCCTGCTGAGGGACTTAGCTGCGGCACAGAGCTCTGGCAGAATATCTCCTGATATTGTAAGAATTACTTGTTAAACTCTATAGATGTTGTTGACATAGCAGCAGTGTCTTGAAGCACTGACTAATGCTTCCACAGCTGTAGGTAGTATCAGGCACTTGGTTATTATCAGGAAAGTTGCCAACACATTAGCAATGTTTGTATGCACAGTTACTATAGCCAAAGGTACTCTTTGTTGTTAGGCACCACTGTTAGAAATATTCTTAAAATGTCTTAAATCTCCCATTACTGTAGCCCCAGCTGACTGTGGAAGCTAATAGCATTGGCAAAAAGCTCCTTAGAAATTATAAGCAACACCCGTATGCCAGCATTTGTTGCTAAGTGAAATAAATTGTTACTAGCACCGCCAAGTTGCTGGGACTGCTTGTAACAGCTGTGAACCCCAAAGTAGGTGATTAATGTCAGCTCAAAGCATTGCCGGCTGCCTGATGGAGCTTGTAACACCCAGGAACTCTGAACTTCAGGACTCCTGACAGCTGCAAGTGTTGCTGACTTCCTAGCGATACATGTAACAGCCGCAAACCCTGAAATACAGGACTCACAGCATCTTCTCTTTTGTCCATCTTTGCTTGGCTCTGATGAAATCTAGTTACCAAGATAAAACCTGAGGAATTTTAGAATGTCCATGTAGTTATTTTTGCTGATAAATCGGCAGATAAGCTTCATTATGTGAAAATATTAAATTTCCTTTTTTTGTAATTTACAGCTGTCCTTGCATTTTCAAGAAAGAAGGGGGCTGGATTCTCAGTGTGGCCGTACTCTCAATTTACTGCCAGGGGGTGGGGACAGGCTTTTATGGAAGCACTTATAAAATTCTTATCCTGGGAGCAGTTCCATGCTATTTCCTATTTCGGTATAATTGAAAGCAGCCTGAGGATTAGAGATTTAGCTTCCAACTAAGAATTGCCAGAGTTGCAGCATTGTGCCAACGGCTTCCACCCTCTGCTTGATGTCTGCGTGGGGAGCTGCAGTGAGTATAGGAAGACTTAGTAATAAAACATAAACCATTAAAGACATCAAACTATGCATATAAAAGGTGAGCACATAGGCCAGTTGTCCTGCAGTATTTAATATGCCATGTTGCTATATAGGAGTTCTAAGGCATGCAAATAATGATAACATCTCTAACATTACCAATGGGATACACAAAATTACTGATTAATCTAGAATTGTAACAGGCCAAAAACCCAGTATTTACCCATGAACCATCTACTTTTTTGTTAGTAAAAGGAATATTTCCACTGTCTCTGCCAAAATTGTGTTTACTAGTCCTTGGACTGCTAAGCAGCTGTACCCATATCTTGAAATCCTGACTTTTTCATTAAATACAAATATTGTTTAGTATGATAATGAGCACAGTGTATTGCTGAGGTAATTAAAATGGTGTTGGTCATGGATTCTTGTGAACTTCTAACAAGCCAGTAGTTTATTCACTCTCTTTTTTAAGCAAGAACTATACAATATAAAATGAAACATGAAAGAAACAGGTTCAGAACAAAGTAGAAAAGATAGTTCCTCAAGTAAAGTATGGTCAAACTGTGGATTATTATGCAGGCCAAAAATTACAACTTCAAAAACTAGCTGAACTGAACTAGATAAATTCATGGTAGGAAAAAAAGCATAAGGAATATTAAATGCAAAGACATCAGAAAGATCCAAAGAAATCTGTGAGCCACAAATTTCTGGAGGTTGGGAGTTTCCTTTGGGAACATCTCTAATAGTGGCTGAGAGCAGATGTCTAGGAAAGAGCACATGCAGAGGTGAAGGAACAGTGGTGTATATCTTTGCTTCGACCTGGTGCAGCCATTCCCCTGATATGTTCTTAAGCTTTTTTGAATCAGTGGACCCCAGCATAGATGTTTGCCTTTGTGAACAACTTGAATTGAATAAATTTGAATGTTTTGCGAATTTTTCCCATTCATCTCCTCAGACTGTCAGCTCTCAAGCTTCATGAGGAGGATTGAAGTGGTAACAAATTTATGGATGATTATCTTAGGTGAAATCTAAAGCTACTCTCTTATTTTCAGTTCTTAGATGAATGGCAGTTTCTGAGTGCAGAAGCAATGAGATAACTGCATTTGTGGGATTTGTGAATTTGCATTTGTGAAATCATGTATTGGAATTATGTGACTCAGATAACAATCTTTTTTTCAATGACAACCATCTAAATAATGAGACAGTAAGCTGGCTACCTGAGCCTGAAATACTGCACAGTAACTGCACATACAGAAACAATACAAAGGATTGAGGTTGAACACTGTTACTTTGGATTTAGTGAAGATATTTTCTGTATAACTGCGTATGGATAATAGGACTAGGGGGCATCATTCATACGGAATGATGTGTTTGCTCTAATATCGGTTTGTTGGCAAGGAGGAAAATAGACAGATATACCATACATATTATTCTGCTTTAGAGCTTCAACTCACAACTGCACCTTAGTGGTTTTTAAAAGTCATCTTTATGACTGTTTTATTTCACTGGTTTTATTTTACTGTTTTAATTTACTTTATCAAAAATATTTTGAGAAGATGACAAGCATGGAATTCAAGTACACATGTAGGCATTTAAAAATATTTAGTATTTAGACCACAGGGGTTGATACTGGGGCCAATACTGCTTGACATCTTCATTAATGACTTGGATGATGGGGCAGGACACACGCTCAGCAGATTTGCAGGTGTGACAAAAATAGGAGGATTGATTGATACGCCAGATGGTTGTGCTGCCATTCAGCAGGATGTCGAGAGGCTGGAGATCTTGGCCAGCAGGAATCTCCTGAAGCAGAGCAATGGGAAATGTCAAGTCCTGCCCTTGGGGAGGAAGAAAGCCCAGGCACCCACCTGTGCAGGCTGGGGGTGTTTGGCTGGAAAACGGCTTTGTAGTAAAGGCACTGGGGCACCTGGTGGACACCAAGTAGAACATGAGCCAGCAATGTGCCCTTGCAGACTAGGTGGCCAGGAGCACCGAGGTTGCACTAGGGAGAGCATTGCCACCAGGTCAAGGGAGGTGGGTGAGTCTTGTCTTCTGCACAGCCCTGGCTAGAGCACATCTGAAGTGGTGTGTCCAGGTCTGGGATCCCCAGAATGAGAGAGGCATGGACATACCGGAGCAAGTCCAGCAAAGGGCCACCGTAATGATGAAAGGACTGGGGCATCTGTCATTTGAAGAGAGCCTGAGAGAGTTAAGATCATTTAGCCTGGAGAGCAGAAGAGAAGGCTCAGGGGAGATCTTATATGTGTATAAATATGAATATATGTCTTATATTGTATAAAATCCTTAGGATTTCTTTTTAATCCTTCTATTTTATAAGAATGAAGACAATGTTTTGCGTTACGAACAACTTCATTTCCATAAATCAAAAATAGGCATAGCTTGCACACTCACAACAGGCTGTAATTGTGAATCCCAGTCATGCTCAACAGCAGCAGCATGTGCGTGCCACTAGCACTAGGTTTGGATGGAAGCTGCGAGGGGCAGAGGTGCCGTGGGGGTTGCCTGCCTTGCCTCTGTGCCAGGATACAGGGGCAGGTTTCCCTCTGGTATCTGCTCCTTCCCTGACCAGTGGTCTTTGGCAGCTGTGGGGCAGGGGCTAGGGAAGAGGGATCACTGTGGGAGGGAAGCGAGGGGTAGATCAGCCGGGGCAGGCACCACTTTCTCCAGCCCTTTGAGTTGCTGGGGTGCTTGTTCTAGCCTCACCTTTCTACCCCACCTCCTCCTGGAACAGCTCCTGATTCTTGCCTATTCTGAGCAGCTCGAGAGGAGGTGAGTTGAGGTTAAGTCAGGGAGAGAAGGATCGCTCTTTTGTGCCTTTGTATTGTGAGTCTCAAGAAAGAGGTAAATGTCGTGTATTGCATGAGAAAGGGGAGAGGTAGGAAGACATATTGGGGTGCATGTCTATTCCCAACCTCACCCCCCCAAAACTGCCGTGGCCTCTCACTCTTTGAAAGCTGTTGTGAAACCGTGCTGTACCTTCCCAAAACAAGCACCCAGAAAAACAGAAATACATGGAAGCAGTAACATTCCTTTTGGAGTTGTTGCCCTCCCCTGCCACCTCCCAACTACCTCCCTTCCAGCCACCACAATGAATCAAGTCCTGCAGGCTCAGAACTTGAACAAATGCATGGTTTTACTGGCAGTGAGAGACAGAGGCTGTCAACATAGGAAAATTATGTATATTGATCTTTATGTGTAGCTTATGAGTTCTCAATAACATCAATAAGTAATAGCGTCATAATTTCTGAATGATTGCGTACTCTATGTGAATACAGAAAAATCCTTTCCATCAGCAATGGGGCCATTCCATTTTCCTTTGATCAATAACTTGAAAGTAGGCAGCACTTTAGCACAAAAGGACTTGAAACAACTACAATTTGAATGACATCCTGACAGCATCAACATATTTTATAGCCAACACAGGAAAGGAGAGTATAATACTTCCATATATTTTTCTTTTTTCTGCATCCACTAATTCAAAACATTTCCAGACCATATGCTTTTGAGGCTTTACTCTGTTTTGGTTTTTTGGTTGTGGCCTCTACTCTTTCCAGGGAAACTTCATATGTATGGTGCACCATTTTGTGCAAACAGTGAGAAGGCCTTCTACCCATCTGCCTCTCTTACATCTTTAGCTGGCTGTCATAGGGGTGTCACGGTTTTAGCTGGGGTAGTTGATTTTCTTCACTGTAGCTAGCATAGTGCTGTGTTTTAGACTTGGTATGTAAATAATGTTGATAACACCCTGGTGTTTTAGTTGTTGCTGGGTAGTGTTTACACTAGTCAAGGACTTTCTAGCTTCCCATGCTCTGCCAGGTGCACAAGAAGCCGGGAGGGGAGGGGATACAACCAGGAGAGCTGATTCGAATTGGCCAAAGGGTATTCCATATCATGTGACGTCATGCCCAGTATATTAACTGGGGGGAATTGGCTGGGGGAGGCAGCGATCGCGGCTCGGGGACCGGCAGCGTCGGTCGGTGGGTGGTGAGCGGTTGCAGCAATTGTTGGGTTTTTTTTTCCTTTTTTTTTTCCCTCTTCTTCCAGTGTTTCATCTCTCTCTCGCTCATTATTTTCCTTTTCATTATGTTATTATTATTGCTGTTTTATTTTAATTATTAAACTGTTCTTATCTCAACCCACGAGTTTTCTTACTTTGGCCCTTCCGATTCTCTCCCCCATCCCACAAGGGTGTGGGAGTGAGCGAGCAGCTGTGTGGTGCTTAGTTGCTGACTGAGGCTAAACCACAACAGGGGGATAATTGTGCCTGACTCTCCAAATCAAAAATGGATTGGGTTTGGCTGCAGTATCTGTCCAGTATCCTCTTTCCCTCACTTTTGCTACACTGCTTCTTCAAAGCCATGCAGTTTAGTGTAGAAAGGGATGGGTTAAAGTTGTAGTCCCTTGTCTTTAATTTAGTCATGTAAAGTACATTTCCTGTTATATTTCAGCTGTGTTGGACTTGTCTTTTGGTAAAGCAGAACGTGCAGAAAACTGACACAGAGAGTGAGTGCTTAGCCCCATGGCTGTGAGAGCTGAAGTGTCATGCAGCAGTTGGTATATAGCAGGGGCATGTAGCATTGGCCTAATCCAACAACAGGTGATATCAATGGAAATTTGGCAGCAGAATTAATTTTGGCTTGCATTTATCGCAGGTCTACCTGCAGCCTTAGCTATGTGAGTGTACGTGCAAAAGCTTAAAAGGGGCAGGTGCAAGTATATGGGTATTGTTTTGTTTAGCTATTGCTTGAGGTTTAAGGTAAATGAGCTTGCTGGTCATAAAGGCATGTTATATGGGGATGACATATATCTTGTTTAATGATAATACATGCTTAATGACACTACAAAAAATCACTTCATCTGATGGCAAGTCTTATTCAACAAAGTAAACAATTGCCTTGTAAGTTGCTTTGGGCGGTTTACGTAGAAGTCGAAATATTATGTTATGATGAACAATGTGGTAAGGACAGGGTTAGGACTGTTTTGAGACACCTGACCTGAATCCTCAAATATTTTTAAGATTGAGAGAAACTACAGTGAAAATTCAGTTATCTTATACTTTAGGGCTATGGTAAGAATTTTTCCAGACAGTGAAGATATAGATCCACTTGAACATTTTGTGACATCTCTATTTATCTTTTAAATATCTTATTAAAATCTTTTTGAAGAATTAGGGCACCAGCAGTTTTATTAACCATTTAGTTTAAACATTTAAAGAGATCAAATACCTAAATATCCTCAAATACCTAAATATCCTCAGGGGTTAAGAGGCCGAAGTGTCTTCTAGGTGCCTCACTACTTCTTCACATGCTTAAATATCTATATGGATTGGGAAATTTGTATGGGATTCATTCGACCAAGTACAGTGTAGGTGGCTGCATCTGATACAGTCAGTGTAATCTCCCATTAGTGCCTACAGTAGTGAAGAGCAGATGCTTCTAAGGAGTGATTCATCTCACCTTAAGGTTTATCCCAGGCAAGTCAATACAAGTTATGATGTAGCAATATAAATCACATCAAACTTGAAGCTTTAAACTACTGTAAATATACTGGGACATAAAATTCCTCATGTAGACTTAGGAAAAGTCTTAGAAAGCAAATGTTGTCCTCTTCTGACTCTTCTCTGAGGTCCGAGTGATGCAGGTTTTTCAGTGGCTGTAGACCTCTGAAGTTCCTTAGTTGAACACATGGACATGTAATCATGCAGCTGGTTAGATGCTTGTGTTTGCATATATCAGCCCAAGTACTCAAAAAGCCAGGCTTTCAGCAGATTATAAATAAAGCCAATATTCCTCCTGTTCCCTGCATCTGTCCACTATGTCTGTCCATGTTCTGTTTTGGTCTGTTCATCTCTTTTTCTTCCTACAGTGTGTCTTTCTTTTTCTGTGCTCTGAACAGTACCTCTTCTGTTCTCTCTTGTCATTTGTCCATCTATCTCACAGTCTCTTATCCAGTTCTTGTGCTGTTGCTTATTTCCTGCCAGATTTTTCACGCTACCTTTTATCTTCAGAGCCTTGTTTTGGAATGGGTCAAGAGGTTGTATTCAGGCTGGCCTTCTTCTGATCACTCTTTATCTGGACTCTGGGAGGTGCTTTTCTGCTTAGAGTAATCTGAATCTCTCTACAAGGGGAAAATCAGGAGTCCAGGCAGCTGGAGAATAAATAAATTATTACTGTGGTAGAAATGAAAGCTGGTAATTCCAGTAACTTAGGGATAGTAAGCTGAATGAATCTGATAATCAAATTAAGAAAAAAAGGAAAAAGAAGAGAATGCCCTATTAATTTCTAGGACTTTCTGTGAACTTACTGCAAAGGTACCATGCATGTATTAGGAAAAGTACCTTCATTTTCACTACTACTCAGTCAGAGAGGTGGTCTTACTGTCACTAGTTGTTTACTTTCTCTTTTCTTACTGAATAAGTGATCAAATATACCAGGAGTCTCACTTCTGAAAGACATAGTTCTCTTCAGTAGGTAAGTTTAAAGGGGAAAAAAAATGCTGTTCATTTAACAAACCTAACTGTTCAACTTCAGAGAGTTTCTGAATAACCTGCTTGTAAAAAAGACAGTGAATATAATTAATCTTATTTTGTTTTTCACCCAGATACACAGTACATTAATATAGGTTGTTAGTATTCTTGATATGTATTCTTGATAAAGCTGACTTTTTTTTAACTGGGGGAGGTACTTTAAAATTCATAATGAAAGTATGTTAGCATGGAGTGTTGTGGTTTAGTCCCAGCCAGCAACCAAGCACCGCGCAGCCACTTGCTCACTCCCCCTACCCCAGTGGGAAGGGGGAGAATCAGAAGAGCAAAAGCAAGAAAACTAGTGGGATGAGATAAGAACAGTTTAATAATTAAAATAAAATAGTAATAGTAGTAATGGTAACAATAACAATAATGATAATGATAATATAATTAAAAAAAAAAAGGAAATAACAAGAGAGAGAAATGAAACCCTGGGAAAAGAGGGAAAAGGGAGGGAAAAAAAAAGCCACAAGTGCTGCAACCACTCACCACCCGCTGACCGACACCGCCAGTCCCCAGGCCGCGATCGCCCTGGCCAACTCCCCCCAGTTAATATACTGGGCATGACGTCATATGGTATGGAATATCCCTTTGGCCAATTCAGATCAGCTCTCTTGGATGTGCCCCCTCCCCTCCCAACTTCTTGTGCACCTGGCAGAACATGGGAAGCTAGAAAGTCCTTGACCTAGTGTAAGCACTACCTAACAACAACTAAAACATCAGCGTGTTATCAACATTATTTTCATACTAAGTCCAAAACGCAGCACTATACCAGCTACAGTGAAGAAAATTAACTATCCCAGCTAAAACCATGACAGTAGTAAAGCATAATTCCTCAGGAAAAGCCATCCAGATCACCAATTTAATTTCTGAAATCTTTGCCTGAATATTAACAGCTTATAATTTCTGATCTGGAATTGCACTGGTCACCTTTGTCAAACATGTTTTCCATTTGCTCTGCTCTTTGTCCCATCAAGTGCATGTAGTAAAAATAGTAGACATGGTCATACTTGGCAGGAATATGTCCAAGAGCAGTGTTTGAAAAAGACCAAAAAAGCTCAGCAGTACCTAAAATAACAGAAGCCAAAGTCAGTAAACTGTTAAGACCAAGTAGACAAAGCCATAAGATATGTGGTTAAAAAAAAAAAAAAAAAGGCAAAAAAACCAGAGCACAAATATGACAACAATTTGGTCAGAAATGTTGTATAAAAATAAATGGCAGTTCAAAAAACATTGGATGACAAATGAGAGGGTTGAGAAGAGGCAAATGACTTTAAAAATTACAACTTAATCACTGCATATTTAGCAATCACTGCACAAAGTGACTAATAAATAATGAATTACATGAGATTGAATTAGGAAAGACAATATTTAAACTAGCCTTCCAAAACTAATAAGCACTACCAAACTGTAATGCATGTACTGAGTTTTCATATATGAGTTCCTTCACACAAACCAATATAACTCTTGAAATATTTAAAAATAAACTATATTCTTAAGCACTTAAGATATTCCTTGCATGTGAAATATTAAGGCTACGTTGGATTTAGTACTACGTATGGATTGGGAGTGATTTAGTTCAGGTTTTGTCTCACCTGGATATAAGTTATGGAAAATATTGTAAAAAGAGCAGATTGATAAGAATTATTTTCAGGAATAGATGGGATTGTAGTGAACAGTTTTTTGGGGTAAGTGACAAAAAAGATAACAAGATCTAGAGAAAACATTCAGCTTTCAGCCTGCAGGAACTAGGGTGATGGCAGCATTCTAGGGAAAAATGGTTGAGAGATCTAATTGAAGTGTATGTAATCTTAAATGGTGTAGAAAACGTTAATGCTTTCTACCCAGCATGCATTCTAAGACCAGGGGCAAGTACTGTACTTAAAATCAAATGCAGACATAGAGAAACACTTATTAAATTAATAGTAACTGCTGAAGTGACCTTCAGGCCATAGGTATCAAGAAAAAAAAGCATAGAAGGTTACTCAGGCAACAATTAACTGATGACCTGGTGGCACTGGCACCAGGAGGAAATGCTTGTGCTTTCTTCCACTTCCTCAGTGACATTCGAGACAGGATTTTTGTTTTGTAACTGTGTTTGGACCAAGACTGTTTGCAATTTTTCATTTTATAAAAATAGATTATAATGTCTCCTAAGATTTTTTTACAGCCACTCATAGTTATAGATTAGAAACCACAGAATACAGATTTAAGTTGACAAATAATTTTGTGATTTAGATTGTCTGAATATACCTGCATGAACATTTCCTAGTTGCATATGTTACTAAAAGGTTTTGTACATGTAGCTTTCTATCTAGAGCATCTTGTTAAAATCTGAATTGACTGCAGATAAAGAAAACCATGATGTATGTGTGATCTTGGTTATTTCTTAGAGGAGGATCAATGACATATTTGACATTTTAGTGCCAAATATATTATAATCGTAATTGTGATTGGCGTTTCTGCTGAAGGTTTTTAGTGGCGATGCAACCCAAGTTGCCCTTGCTGCTGGGCAAGCGGTACTTATTTTGCTGGCAACGCCTGTTGGCAAAGGAAGTTCCCTGATTTTTTATCAATTTTTATTTCATCATCTCCCCTCCAGCAAGCCCTTGATTTCTGTAGCATAACTCCTCTTTATCTATTATTAGAGAAGGTGCAGTTCCAAGATAATGATGTCGGACTACTCTCTAAATACTTCTGGTGGGGTGTGACTGCAGCATGCAGCTATGAGGTATCAGAAAAGTTATAGATCTGAAAGAAAAGGCAAATTAGCCCAGGCAGAGTGCAGAATTAGTGCCAGAGTATTGCTCCAGGGCCTGATAAGGCATCTCTGAGCTGTGCTGCTCTACGTAGAGTAAGCAGCTTCCTTATGTATCACTATATTGCATAATGAGGATGTAACATATTTTGGCTTGAACAGTCTGGGATTTCTTGCTTAGGTTTGAAATCAGAGAATGAAGAAATAAACAAACCGCTAATTCATGACTTAGGGCTGTGCAAAAAGTATTTTTGTAAGGATTCCAGTAAATGGTGAGTTAACATGGTGTGCTTTTATTTCTTCAGATGCCATATTTCCAGTAAAAGAAATAAAAGATGGAAAGGACAGAATTGGGACTGTATTAGGGTGTCCACCCCACAGAAGAACTGGGGAATTCTTGTCTTAAATCTCACCAAATGTCCTTCTCCCTGTTTCCAGCAAGAGTGCAGGGTTGATTTGCTCATGAGAACAAGACATCCTATATTGCACAATTAAGGTATCTTTGTATTGGGGAAGTTTTCCCCTCCTTTTCATCATTTACAGGGGGAAAAATAATAAAACAGATATCTTATTTAAAATCCAAATGTAGACAGAACAGCTGTAGTTTTAACATGTGTTAGCTGGATGAAGTCTGACAAACAAACAATACTAATAGAATGATAATAGTTTTGGGCAGCCAGCCAGGAACACACTGTTGTGAATAGGTCTGGAAAGAATATTTTTTCTGGTGTTTTGTTTTTTTTTCTTTTTTTTTTTTTTTTTTTTAATGGATTATGGCAATATAGGCTGTTTTATCAAAAGTGAAATATTTTACAAAGTTGTTGATTTTCACTAAATTTTGAGGATAATCTGCTATAGACAAGAGACAAGGAAGCTGGGTAGTGAGGGTATGAATTTAGGAGACTCTGCTTGACTTAGTATAAATAATAATGCTGTGACTGAAGCAGAACAGGGATTTGAAGCTGAGTTCTGGTATAATCCAGGCCAGTAGCCAAACGCTAAGCAAGTGAGTGTGACAGACAATGATATACAACCCTCTTTCACAGTGCAGTTCCATTTATGAAAATGCTTAAAAGATTTTGTCTTTTTTTTCTGTTTGGAAATGAAAACAAATTTTGCAGTAACTTCTGTAGATCTGCCATTTAATTTCAATGCTCTGGTCCACCTGTAACAGCAAGCAGAACACCTGTGTTAGGTGCAAATGATTTGTGCCTAATATAAATCTGAAAATATTTTCTAGAGAGTAGAAAAAGCAATTCATGATTGCCAGATTTATTCCCTTAGTACCTTTTTTTTTTTTGAGACCTGTTTCAAACTGTGATAGACCTTTTCAAATAAATAGTCAGAAGAAATATGCAATGAAAAGGGGGATAGCAATTGTTTATCTCCATCAATAGTGAAAGAATCAAGCCTAATGCTGAATCTTGACTTTTGGATGTGGTAATCTGTTTGAGATGATTCTGCCTCGTGTTCAGCTGGCTACCTACTCAAACACTGTATAAATCACAAAGTCTCTCTCAACTTGACTGGTTGCACTGTTAACCATTGAATTGAAGGACACTCTCCATAATTCCATGATAACTTCCTTGGCACGTGTCAGAAGTGAATGCATTAGGTTTGTTAAGCAGTGTTTCTTAGAACTTTCAATGGATCCCATTACTTGGACTTGGATTTGATTTGTAACTTTATTCTGCTCTGAATACTAATAACTCTTCTATTTTCTGTTCACCTGAAATGTTTTTCTAGGAATTCCTTGAACTTAGTTTTTTCTACAAATTTCTTAAACATAGACTCTGGCTGGTGTGAACAGGTGGGTGGAAGTTGCAATCTGCCAGCCCAAGAGGCAGGTGAAGCACTAATGTTAATGTCTAGATCATTCTCTTCAATTCATTTTCAGCAGATCTGCTACAGTTTTCAGCTATTGTTCATCCTCTCCATTATTTGAAGACAGAAAAAATCCCCTCAGCTGAGGATTGATCCAATCACTATTCTTCAACATAACCCACAGACTTTATGGGAGTAGCAATTTTTAACACCAAAAGACCAAACTTGATCATTTGGTCTGACTTCTTGCATTCAGGCATCTGCAGTTCCTACTGAGTAGTGTTGGGAGTAGGTCAGGCTACCCAACTGGGAAGCAAACAGGACTGAATGCTCCTTTCCCATTGGCCTATGGGCACACGTCTTCCAGCTGAAGTACTTCTCATATGGATTTTATTTTATCTAAACCAGTTTCTATCCTCAAAAATATTGATTCATTCAGTAGCCAGAATTGCTTCCTGAAATGCCTCCAGAGCAGCATGCAGCTGAATATCAATCTTATTGTGATTGAATTAATTCACTGGAATGCCGTCAGCAGGGAGGCGGGTGCCTTCCAACCTTGAGACCAGCTGGAAATGCTTTTTCTGGAAACTCCCAGGTGCCAAAAGGCAGTCAGTGGAAGCAATTTCAGACACAGAATTAATGAAGGTAAAGGCAGATGATATTGGGCAGGAGTATTTGGCAAAACATCTGATTTATAAAGGAACAGTAGCTCTAATCAGATCAGTAATATGTTACGGATGATGAAAAGGAATGTTCATACATGAGATCCATTTTTGTCGTGTGTTTAATACAATGTGTATTTTTATGTGCCCATTTGGATAAGGCATCCTGCCCATTTACCAGCTATGAGCCATCATAGATATTCTTCCAGACTTCCATGTTGCTCTTGCAACTGTCACAATGAAAGCCCATACAGAGTTAATGGAACATTTTTTAATGATTGTTAGCTTTATTTGTTATAGCACTGAAGTTTGTCCAATCCTGTAAAATCTTCTGAACATAAGTATGATAAAGTCTCCAGACCTTTCATTCAAGTAAATATTTAAGAGTATTTATGACAGGTAAAAATGTAGCTGATTTACCACTGCTGGAAAAGCATAATTTCTTGTCAATATTTTCTTCTTTAGTCCCCCTTCTTTTTTCTTTCAACTTGTGTTAGTGCATCACCTGTGCTATTTAGGGATCAGGATTAGAGTATAGCTAGTAGGGAAGATTGCCACTTTGATTCCTAGGTCTGGTTCAGAACCTGCTCCTTTACCGTCTGTATATAGACACTCTTGACACTAGCAGCTGTGCAGGTAAATTGTCAAGAAACATTATCTTTGTTTCTTGATCTTTATTACTGTGTGTTGCTTTCATCTGCTTCGAAGATCTATGCAATGACCCTGTCAATGAAATTGCTACACTTAGGTTCTTATGTTGGAATATCTTCCAAATATATGGGTATTTGCAACCATCTTTGCAATGCCATTTCCACATATCTTTTCTCTAAATCATCCATCGAAGTTGATTTCATGATACATCTTGTGCATTGGGATGGGAAGGAACAGCCTAATATATCACTTTTTTTACTTTACATGGTATCATGTATGTCTTAAGGTTCTCTTTAATATTCTTCTTGATCATATATAACTATTTTCTTATTCCAAGTATTGTTATTATATTAAAATTTATTCATGTTTTGACTAGTGGTAAGATCAAGTTCAGTGGCAGTTTGACTGCACATCTAGGCAAGGTGGCTTGTATAGTAAGGTTACTATTAATTTTTGCATAGTGAATTAACATTTAACATAAATCTTTATAGTCTCTGTCTTTTTATGTTTATTACAAAACATCAATTACCATTCAATCAAGAATGCAATTTAATTGTTATTCTTCAATCTATTCTGCCTCTGGGTTAAGAGTATATCATTTCACTCGTTACACAACATCATCTAATGCTGTCTCAAGAGATGTGGCAGGCAAATTTTTTAACTCTTCATTATTCATTAGTTTCCATTCTGGTCCTTCTAGCTCCTGGGACCATCAAGTCATCACATGCCCACATTCGAATATTATTGTTGGCACAGACTTGTCAAAGCGTTAGAGCTCCTGGCAAGGCACACAAAGGAATGGTGTGTGGTGTCACAAGTACACATTGCCACAAATTATCATCTTCCTGACTTTTCTCCTTGTTATTTTCCTATGACAAGATTCTATATGTTCAATCCTGTACCATTGTAAGATTATTTTCTATGGAGCTTTCTGACATTCTGCCTTCTTTTTGGAAATAATTATTTGCATTTTCCTTTTACACAGAAAATATTGCTTCCTATCTAAGCATACATGACATGATGATAATAAAAGATATCACCAATTGATTGAATCAGCAGTTTATATCCTGTTTAGCAATGTTGATTTATCAGCATAATTTAGCTTTCTAGAAAAGGTACAGGAAATAGAGGTGATATCTGCCATACATAAAAAACTCTCCATCAAGTCTAGCTTTGCAGCAACAGGAGCAGATTTAAATTTCTAGGGATCATTAATAAAATACTTGTACAAGCCACAGTGCAGAAGCCTAGGAAAATTAAGCTAATCTCTCTGGTGCTCAATAAGCTAATTTTCCCCAATTGCAAACATGAATCAGTTGTCTTAGCAGATGACATTTTATTAAAGGAAGATTACTCTGTTACCTTAGGCTTTTTATTTTTTTTTCTTTTCCCGCTCCAATGTATAATACTCCATGCACACAGTGTGTAGCATCGTTTCACAACCTTCTCCTTTGGAGAAGCAAGTGGTGAGAGTGATGCTTCATTCTCAATTTGGGATTGACAAATCCAGATGCTCTGGCACCTCCTGCCACATGTCACGAGCCTCCTTCAAGCTGCTGGGGAGTTTGTGGTGGGAGATGCTCCCAATCCTCTAGCCACTCTGCTCCACGGGCTGCTCTTTGCTTCATGAGGGGAGTGTGGTTTCCTGCCCTACTAGCTTTATGGACCCACAATAACTTTGCTAAGGGTTTCCGTTATTGATTTACTTCAACTAATAGAGTCGTCTTAAATACACGTGACTCTTAAACAGACCTGTTGCCTTAGATTAGGGTGACTGCTTACTCCAGGGATAGTTCTACACTTTTATTTTAACCAGACTTCTGTACATTATTACAGTGAAAAAATTTAAACATAAATGCTTCCTAGAGATAATAAAACAGCCAAACACCAGAATACCACTTGCCATTTCTTTTGCCTTCCCTTCCCTCTGGAGTTTTTGGCACTGCAGAGTGGCTTCAGCCTTCCAGCTTCCAGCCTCCGGACTTCTTTATGGAACATATACACTCTATATATAATAGTGTCATTTCCTTTTCTAATATTGTTTTGGCTCTCTAATATCCATCCTCTCTTACATAACTCCTAGTTTTTCCCATTGACTTCATTAGTGTTTCATCCCATTTTCTTAAATGAATGCCAGAGCTTATCATCTTACCATTCCCACTTCTGTACTGTTTTTTTAAAGGGAATGCCTGTTACTTCCCTAAAATGGGAACATGCTTGCTTTAACTTGAAAGCAGTTTAGATTGATGTTCTTGGTTTAATCTACCACACCTCATTTCAGCTTCATACGGGGTTATAGAACTAGCTTCTACTCCCCTTGTGCAGCACTGTTCATTTCTACACTTAGTTGTAACATTTTTTTCCACCTCACTCTATCTAGTGTTGCTCACAACCCTCCCATCAAACTGTATGGATTTGCAACAAAATTAATGTTTTCCTGTTTCAAAAAGTAACGTCATTTTGGATGAAGTTTAATTTTTCAAAACATATACCTAACCCCAAAACCTCCTTAATAAAATCATTCTATATATTTTTCAGTTTTTCAGCAAAGTCCACCAGTTCAAATTACTTAACCTGGCCATCTGTCATATTAGGCTGAAGCATTTCTCATAACACTTGTATAACATTGTCTCCTCTCCTCTACATTATACAATTCTACTTTTGCTCTCAGTGTGAAGCCAAAGAAATTCCCTTGACTTCTGTGGAATAATGTTTGGTTGTTTTTTTTTTTTTTTTAAGCTGAAAGTAAAATTTGCCTCACTGGCTTTTTCGATTTTGGGTAATTTCCAAGACTTTTTTTTTAAGTACAAAAACATCCTACATTTTATGGCCTCAAAACTCTTTACCATAAGACACTCTTTTACACACATAGTGCTGTTGGGTCCTTTCTGCATAATCTTTAATGTTTTGTTGTTTTTCTATTTCACACCATTTCCTGAATTCTTTTGCTTTGGATCCATTCCAGAATGGTTATTCGTTGCTTCCTTTCTATTCACAGGATGATAAAGCCATTAGCTATGTTCCTGCTCTGCTTTTCCATTGCTAGCAATGAACCACAACTGCTCAGCTCACTCTTGAGCCAGCCATATATTTTTATTTTTAAAAAAGTAGAATCTGCACTACTACAGATCTCAGTGGAGGTATACTGCAAAATGTCAGGATGATCTGCAGAGTTACAATTACACCGATGTAGTTAAATCTCACTAACTAAACCTGATCACAGGCTTGAAATTTGGACTCTGAGGAGGCTGGTGGAAATTTTGGCACTGACTTCAGTAGGGTTGGGACTTCTTCTAAAATACTGTCTTGCAGCCACCCTTTATGGATCTCTCTAGTTAGCTGTGCTTTTGCTCCCACGTGGACTGTGGGGTATATGACAGGGAGAAAGCCACAGGAAGCTAAACATTGTAGAAGTAAATCAACTTCAGGTGACATACCTGAAAGTCCTTTTACACTGTTTCCTTTCATACTGATTGCTGACTTGAATGATTCTTAGGGTATTAAAATTATTGTTTTTCTTTAATATGTGCAGACAAAACACATTCTGATGAAACTCTGCTAACTATAATCCATTTATATAGTGATCACACAAGCAACAGGAAACATTTAAAACATCAGAAACACTACATTTTAGGTGTTAAAGTTTTTCATTTTAGAATTTGACCAAACTTAATTGTGATATTAATGCAGCAGAACTTTTACTAAATTATGGTTTTTATGAAGAAATAAACATTTGTTTTTCAATACCTTGGTCTATTTCGTTCTCAATTTATACTACAGTTAATATTCTTACCTGAATCGTAAATGTTACGTTCTTTTCCCTTTAAAAGTTCTGAACTCTGTTTCATCTCTGAAATCTCCATCTGAGTCATAGCATAGTTTCCCTACACACACTCATTTTAAGTTGAGAAGCAGTTGCTCACAAATTGTATCAAATTGTAAGCACATATTCTAAAGAAAGATTTCTCAGGGAGGACCTGAGAAGTAGCTTCAGTTTTTCTGACAGTATTCAAACTCATATATATATTTTTTATATATATATGAATTTTTTTTTTTCTAGATCTACATGCACACATGCACACAGTCTGTTTGCATATGCACAAACACTGCACACACAATTATATCACCTGGTATATGTCTACTGTGTCCTCCATTTTATAGCAATTTGAAAAAAAACTTTTTTCCTGCCTTTCATGCCTTCTTGAAGTTTGGCTTTTGGCCATCACTTTAGCAGTTATATAAAATAATTTTCTGTGAAAGAATGACATCATATACCCCACAGGCTTTTGTTGCTAAGTTATAATCCTGCTTGTAAGTTTTTATCTCTCACTCTTCCCCTATGCAGAGAGGCAGCTATGTAACACCTGTAACGAATTTTTTTTAGCAATGTATGAATATGTATGCGCTGAAAATACAAAAATGTGAAAAATAATACCTCTGTGATTTGCAAAAAGTTATATGAACAGTAGGATTGCCATTCATCCAGATTTTTGACTAAATAACTTAAAGTTATAAAAAAAAATTCCCGTAACAAAAAGCAGAATCAGATCTTTATGGCTTTCAGTTCTGTAGAATGAAGAGAAGAAACTATGAAAAGTTTGCCATTTAATAGGTTCAAATTTCAAATCATCCATGAATAAACGACTTTAGCTTTAAAATACAGAGGATTTATGTTCAGTTAATAAGGGCTGTACCACCTCAATGCATATGTGGGTGGACTGTGTTGTGATCTTATTGGTTTTATCACATAGGCTAAATTTCTTTTTATGAATATTTTACTGATATTTCTATATAGCCATGCTATATCACATACTTTTCCAGTAAGTCTGCATTGTGTCAATTTATTTATTAAAATGATCTTTTCATTATCACTTTTTAAAACATAATGACTTTTTTCTTTTTCTTTTTCCCTCCTTGTCCCGCTCAAAGCAGAATATTGAGTGCTGGTGATTGTTGGGTTAAATTCATTGCATGTCCCCAAACTCTCATAGGGATGATTTTGTGAAAGGTTAAATATTTTTAATGGCTTAACTTTTGTGAGAAAAAAAAAAAAAGGACTGTCATAACTATTTCAGGTTATTCATCCATCTCTCATGAGTGTTTTATTAAAATGACAAAGTGATGCAGAATGAGACGAACCGTGGTATATGTGATGCTTGAAAGAAAGGCCTCTGAACATATCCTACATTCCATTGTTTGAGAATTGAGCATGAAATTTTCCCATTTCATGTTTTAGTAAAACCTTTCTTCAAAAAGAAAATGAAGAGGAATGTTCTTTTGTAATTCAGGTGTCATTAGTATTACACATAAACCTGGATTCATCTCATCTCATCTCGCTTTACATGGCTGAGAAATCTAAGTTATGAGTCTTCTTCATCTTTCTTTAATCAGTGAAGAGAGGTAAGGTTTTGCTTCATTGTTTCCCAAGGAAATTTGGGCAATTAGGATACTAATTTAGGCACTTTAAGTAACTAAAATGTCAAAGGATGGATCTGAATTGCCTTGCTTATATCACAGATCTTCGCCCTAAAGCCAGCTCATGGCTGTAGAGATGCTTCACATTACTAAGGCTTTTTGTACTTTTGATCAGAATAATTTACCATTCAATCTGTCAACCTGAGTTAGGTGAACCTTGCCAATGTTGCTTGTCACTACTGTTACATCAGCATTACTCTTTACTTCTTTTTCTTAAGGATCAATCAAATTACATTCGATCCAAAACCATAATAACTTGAAAAGCAAGTCCTTTGCAGTCACCAGGCTGCAAGCAGCCAGGCTGCTGAGAGGCATTCTTCTTCATCCTGGTTTTCTAGTCAAATTTTCTCTCTTTTTTCAGTCAGAGTTGGAGGTCCTTATTTCCACTTTCATTATGCAGTGGGCGCATGATGTTCAGCATTACAAGGCTAGACAGAAAAACTGGCTAAGTCTATCTGGCAGACTTTCATTCTTTTTCCCTTGAAATCAGCTCTTCACAATCTCACTGCTGATTACTAAATGTTATGAAGTTCTAAGTGAGCCACCCAATAAGGTTTTGGAAAATCAAGACCACAATAACACAGTACCTCATAGTGCACTTTTTTAAATAAAATCTAAGAAAAGAGCAATTGGTATGTTAAAAATGTTTTATCTTAGAATTAGTTGGCAGTAGAAAGTCTTAAAAAATCTCCTGTAGCTACTGACTTGTGAAGAGAAAGAATCTTCTCTTTTTGATTGTAGGCTGTCCAGTTATGCACACTAAGTTGTTTGGATTTCAGGGGTTTTTATTAAGAAAATAAACTGCATTCAGGCTTAGGAGATTATAACAATGCAATATGTTCTTTGAGAGTCTAAAATCAGACAGAGAACGTGTTCTTTCTCTGCCAGGCTAAATCTAGATTTTATAAACATGAAGAAAAAGTTAACTGTTATTTCAGATTAAAATTGTCTGTTCTGAACTTCAGAAGAAGTTTTCTAGCCCAAATGTACTGAATGCTTGATTGAAGAAAATGTAAACTTAATAATATAGTTGGAAATACTTATATAGGCTTGAATTCACCTATACTTTCCGACTCTTTATTGATTTTGAAAGACTTAACACAATTGTATTAGGGCCTATTTTTCAACACTCACACCAATTTACATTAAATTGGTACTTTAAAAAACCCTCAACTGCTATGCTGAAAAAAGGCTGGAAAAAAAGCTTGAGAAACACATTCTTAGCAACCTAAAAAATAGTGGAGGAAATAACCACAAGTATCTTCGGAATAGGAGCCTTTTCAGAAAGTGAACATGCAGGCATTCCCTTCATAACACTGCCTGAAAATCATTCACAAAAATATAGAAAATAGTACACAAAAATGTGCTGCCTTTAACTTGGGCAGAAGAATTCAGTGAAGTTTCCTGATGTTTTTTGGTGTTAACAGGTTTCCTCTTTTCTCCCATTATAAGCACTCTCAAACCATGTACAAATTCTCATGTTTTCAGATGTGTAGAATTAGCCACTGAGTCCCCTTTGATAACACAGATCACAGGGGGCTGCTTCAGTGGAAGAAACTGGGAGCCAGATAAACTTCTGAGCTGCAACCTTAGTGCCATAATTATTCCCGCTGTTTCTGGTATCTTTTCTATTACCTGAAGATAGGAAGAGGTGCTATTAGAGGTTGACTCTCTAATTCAGTGATATATAAGAGTCTGAGAATATCCTCTTGGAACAATTCTCAACTTTTATGAAGACAATGTAGAAGGAATTTGATGGGGAATTCATTGCAGAGATTTTCTCCCTTAGAGCTTCCTGCTCTGCACAATGTGTAAGATGCATGATCTGAAACAGGATTTTACATCATTGACCTTGAAGATTCCCTCATTTAATTTTGTAGCAGGTGGTTTGTGGAACTAAGGTATTTTAAAAAATCCCTGTAAAAGTAAATGAGTAAATGGTGCTGGTAGGACTTCCAAGCTGTATGATGTTGAAAATTCTCTACATGACCGTAATGTGTGGATTGTGTCTTGTTGCACTGAGAAGAGGAAAGTTTTTCTTCTGGATGCTAGATGACTTACGGTGACTTTCTTTTTTTTTCTTTTGTTGCTTGATTTCTTTTTCAGCTTTCATTTGCAGCAACAACCCCAGAGTTGGCTGATAAGAAAAAATATCCTTATTTCTTCCGGACAGTGCCATCTGATAATGCAGTGAATCCAGCAATTTTGAAGTTACTCAAATATTATCAGTGGAAGAGAGTAGGAACTTTAACCCAGGATGTACAACGGTTCTCTGAGGTAAGATTTGCATAATTTCCAGTACATAAAGAGAGCTACTGATATCAGACTCCCAAGTGCCAAAAAATTTATTTCTTTTTTTTTTGTAGCAAAGATTCCTTTATACTCTTTGACTTGCCAAAGCATATGATTTTGAAGGAGGCTTGTATCCTTACATTGGTTCACTTAAAAGAGAGAATAAATCTAATTTCATTGTGTTCCTTTTAGAGCTCTGATTTATTATAAGTGTCAGTCTGATCAGTCTGAATATTGAGGGAAAAAATCTGGTAAGTTTATGGCTGAAAATACTGGAGGAGCTTACTTAGAAAGAAATGACTGAAGCCCCCAGAACTGATAAGGTCACATACCATGTACCCTCTAAGTCTTCTTGAGTTTCACCCTGAGCAACCTTTTGGTCATAGAAATTGCAATAAAATATGGGCCAAGTGCCTTAAGCACGGTTTTAACAATAGAGTAGTTAAAAGAAAACATCCTATAAGTAATTAATTGGAGCAAGACAAGGGAAAGAGTTGGCCCATGAATTGACAGAGAGGCAAAACTGATAGAGGCATGCCAGTTTTGTGTTTGGGTTTTTTTTTCTTCCTCAGCATTCACTAAAAAAACAGGCCAACTGTGTTCTGGAGACTAGCATAATTAAAACTAGGGAAGGGGGGTAAGAACAGGTTAGAGTCTGCTTAGATGAGTCAGATATTTTCAAATTTTCTGGCACAATTAATTCACTCTGGAGTAACTAAGAAATCTTAGAGTCTTCCCTTATGCACTTTGAGAATTAAAGGATAAAAAGTACGTGAATTGTAGGGGGAGGGAAGAAGTCTTCATGTCTGTCTTTCCAAAAAACACATAAAGACCCAGGGAATTATACATCAGTTAGGCTAAATTTAATTCCTGGAGAGACACTTGAGCAGATAATTTGTTTGCAATCACTCAGAAGATAAAAAGATGCTAAACAATGGCCAAAATGGATTTGACAAGAATAAATCACGTAAAGCAATCTAACTTCCCTCTGTGACAAGATAACAGGTCTCGAGGAGATGGGGTAGGTGATAAATGCGATGTTTTATGACTTATAAAAATGTTAAAGGTGTTCCTAAAGAAAAGTAGGGAAACTTGATCTTGAGGAAGATACTGTAAGAGCAGTCTCTAACTAATATTCCTGCCACCAAGGTTAATTGACATCAGATCAGTTGAATATTTGTTTTTAAAACAAATTGTGAAGCAAAAAGTCACTGAAAAGTATGATATGTTTTATCGTTCTCTGACTCGGAATTATAATTTCAAAGAGTAGTTATCAGTGTTTCACTGTCAAACAAGAAGGATGGGGTTCTGTCAAGTGGTTTTCTTTAGAAAGAGATAAGGTTTTCTCTAGATAGTGGGATAGAGAAAATGTTTATTAAATCTGTAGTTGATACTTACTTGGGAAAAGCTGCAAGCACTTTGCAGAGGACAGGATTAGGCTTCAGAATGATCTTGACAAGTAGAGAAAGGTTTTAATATAAATACTATGTAAGTGAAAAAATGCAAAATGGCTATCAAGGCAGCAGATCTCCAGAGAAAGATACGGGAAGCAATACAATGAACCACAAACTGGGGAAGGGTCAAGAAGGTCAAACTGCTTGACCTTTGGTAAAAAGTAGAAAGGAAGCAAACAGATCTCATTTCACTACCCGCAATGTGATGCAGTATTGACATTTAAGAGAGACAGAGTAAAATTCAACATTACTTAGTGCTCATTAGATATAAATTGGAACGTCAGGTCTAGTATCATCTTCAAGAAGGAAGAAGATCAGAGACGTCTATAAAAAAGTTCAGTAATCTATAAACATTGAAACATGTTTTATAAGAAAGATTAAAAGTGCAAAACAGTAGAATAGACTGGGTAGGTTGTTGAACATTCATTGTGGAGGGTTTGTTAAGACTAAACAAACACAACGTAGGGATTCGTGGTCTTCCCTTGGGACAGAGGGATGGACTTCATGTCTGTCAGGGTCACGTAAGAAATGGTAAAACTGCAGCTTTCAGGGGTTTGCTAGAGCGCTGCACTTGAGTTTAAAGTCCTTCTGTTCTTGAAAGGTGAGCCATAACCTTCTGTGTCAGACTGCAATCTCAATTTGGTGTGATTCATTAAAGCCTTCAGGTGATGAAAAATCCAGTTAAAACTTCCTTGAATTCAGGTGATTTTTATAGAGCATGTTGAATCCTGAGTCTCTGAAATTATTAGAGTTCCATCCTGCCTTTTTCAGCTCCATGCAGCATTTCTCCCTTCCCTGTGCAGACAATGAAAGCACAGGAAAAACTAAAGGAAATAACTAATTGGCAGTTCGGGAGCAGGGGGGATGGGAGCCACCAGCAGCAGAAGGGGGAGAATGTGCAATGGCTGGGCAGAGCCCAGCCCCACTGCAAGGGAGGAGGGCAGGCCCACAGGTCAAGGCCAGGCTCAGCCAAGGTTGCAGACCATCAGGCAAGTAAGCCCATGGCCATGAGGCAGGTCCAAGGCCAGGCTGGGAAGTCAATCCACAGGTCATGGTCAGGGTCAGGTCTAGTGACTGCTGGGCAGGTGCATGGCAGAGACTGAAGACACGGGACTAAACATGTTGGTGGAAGTCCCAGAGGAAGGACTGCCAAGGCCTGTTAGTGACCTCCAGGTGCTGGTATAAGTCTATACATCCACTGAAACCATAATTTTCCCTCTAAAGGAACATCAGGCAAAACTATCCTAACGTTTTTTGAAAGTGACAGAATTGTTGAGTAGCATCTAAAACTTATCTCTTTGTTGTAAAATGCCACTGAGTTTAGGATATGATTTTTCTTTTCTATGCTAAAAATGCATTACAAGCCACTAGACCAGAAGTAACTGAATGTCATCTCTGTTTACTCTCATATAAAATAAAATAAGCAGAAATAAATTAATGGGGCCTTTGGAGAAGCCTGTGTAGTAACTCAGGTGGTTTTACTCTTTGCAGCAAGAGAGAGAAATGCGCTCTCTCATTTTTCCATCTCCCAGAAAGACTGTATCACTTTGACAGATTTCTTATTTTTTTTTAATCTAGAACAATTTGCATATCTATCTTCATTTCCCCCAGTTTTCCTTTTACCTAAACACATGTGGGGATAGATATTGGCTTCTTGTTCATGTTATATGGAGAAAACCTCATATTTGTATAGTTTAGTCAAGAAGAACTCTAATTGCATCTCTTCATCTGTCGTCTAACTTATGTTTTTCTTGGGCTGATCACTTTTTTCTTTAGCTGGATCACTGTCTCCTGTCTCTTTGCAATTTGTACTATGATCGTATATCCTGATAATTAAAGGTTACCAAACTTGTCCACAAGTTAGCTGCTCCTGAAAGTCATAAAGTTGTTTTTTGGTCTGCCTTGCCTTGTGATGAGGCAGTTGTCTCAATTGTTTGGATTACTCCAATTTATCTCTGGAGGCCAAAATTATAGAGGATCTCTTGGTTTTGATTTCAGCCGTATCCCTTTGGAGCTCTTCCTGCAGGGACTTTATGTTATCACCCATTTCCTTTTACTTGGTGGAAAAACTTCTCTTTCTTATAAACAAATGTTATATCTTCCTTATTCTCCAGGTCACATAGAGAGACAAAAGGTAGGTAGAGAGAATGGAGAAGTTTATGTCAGCATGCTTTCGGTTCTTGAAGCACATGGGCAATATCTATATATCTGACACTGCTAGCGTGGCTTGAGGCTCCCCTTCTTGGCGTTGCTTGGATCCCAAGGATTATGAGTTTTCAAGTGACCTGAATTCTATGGTTGCAAATAGCACAGCTCACTATCAGTATCCTTTGTAAGTTATTCAGGTCTGTTCATACAACTAGAAATGTCTCTTCCATCGGATTAATGTTTAAATTGTGTAAGTCATCTTGGTATACGGGTAATATACAAACTTCCTCAGTTCTGTTACTTAACTAGGACAAGCTCATACCCATTTTGCTTCTGTGTCCTAGATTTTGTGGATTGCTGCCCTGTTCTCATCCTCTGGGAGAAGATTCTCTTTCAAAAGTTAATAATTTTGTGGCAGAGGTTTATAAATGAGGTTACAAAATATTTTCAGGATTTTCAGCTTTAAGTGTTTGCTGTGGTATATAATCATAGGATAATTTAGGTTGGAGGAGACCTTGGGAGGTTGTCTGGTCCAACCTGCTGCTCAAAGCAAGGCTAGTTTTAATGGTTATCATCCCTGAAGAATTACAGCTGTTGCACACCCAGTTCTCAGAAAAGTCCTGACCCTGTCCTTTTTCCAATTCCCAGGTGAGCTTTCAGCTGATTGGAGATTATGCAGCAATTGGTGCCTCCAATTTTGCTGCTGTCTAGCACTACCTTTTTGGGATTTTATTTTGAATTAGGCAAACCAAGCGATATTCCTGTGGTCTGTTTGCTGTGTTTCATGCTTCACCATGAAGAGTCAGGAGAATGACATCATACTTAGCTATCAATTCCTCAAAACTATTGGGAGCCACCATTATTGTAGAAGCTGTAAAGGCTTCAGAATATGACAGTGACACAGAATAATGTGTAATCATGTACTGGTTTTCAGGTAATGTGGTATTTGTTAATCAAGAATTCTAGTTCATCTTACCTCAGTATTTTACTGTTCCTTCCTGCATATTGGTCATTTTATTTATACACATTTTTTGGTTCGTAGTATGTTTCAAACTAAAAGTTGGCACTTCATTGTACTAAGAAGGATTCTGGCTTCCTTGTTTTGTGATGGGACACTTCCTCCTGACTGTCTTCAGTCGCTCCTTATTGCTCTCCTGTCATGTTAAAATTCAGTGAAGCTGCATTTTAGCTTCATATTTGGTAGCATATTCATGATATTTCTAGATTCTTTAAAATATGTATTTCCCTCCCACTGAGTATCTTGTCCAGGATTGTTTTTAAAACAAGTTAAATTCTGATCATCTCAAGAGACTCTTAATAGTCATATATTTATGTGATTTCTCTGCTTCTTCCTGGAAGTATTGAGAACTCCTAACATAATTTTATCAGTGTAGATGACATTTCAAAAAGACAGAAGAAATGAGAATTGTGAAGTAAGATAATTAAATAGATAAACAATGTGAAAAATAACAGATAAAATATTTTCTCTACTGACTCTATCACAATATTAATTGAGTTTAATGATCTAAAAATACCATAGTGATAAAAACTAAAGAGAAACATCACCTATAAGTGGAGAAAATAGTACTTTTTTGGCTGACATGACTAATGCTCTTAGGATTTCTTAAGGCTGTGCTGCATTTTGTACAGTGACATCTACATCAAAAATCAGTAGGTCATCAGGGTCCATTTTACCTAAATTGAAAGCATTTAGCATCCACAAATGCCAATTCTCATCCCAGGAAATATAATACTGGAAAAAACAAAATCGTTCCAAAGAAAAGCAGCTATTAAACAAGCTTTCTCAATGTAGTATATGTCGGTTCCTGTAGAAAAAGCAAGGTAGAAGTCTTATTAATCTAGAAGTTTATTGTAGCCTTGCTCTCTCACTGTGGAGTCTGCAAACTAGGATCTGAGTTAGTGGTCAGTTCTGATAAGAGTTCATTGGATAAGCAGATGCAATGACAGAGTTACTGAGGGGCTGAGAGGGATTAGGCAGGGAAAAGAAATTAAATATCTGGTGACCTTTCAAATTCCAGCAGAAAACAAGCTTGAGGCACCATGTTTTGGTGGCTGTAAGTATACATTGTGCAGACTTCAAGGTGCAATTGCAGTCTTTGACTTCCCAGGCTTGGCTTCTGAGGAAAGACAGAAGAGCAGAGATTTCCACTCTTCATCACAGTTGCCAAGAGGTTTTAGGGCAGCAAGAAAAATATTACTTCTTAAAGAATGAGCTTGGAAGCATCAAATTTACCAGGTAACAGCAATGTTTAAGCTGGAAGCTCTGAATAGTACCCACTGATTTCATCCTAGAAGGATCCCTGTACGTGCAACTTTGAGGCAGAAAAGTAGAAAAGAGAGACAGAAGAGATGTGAGACACAGAAGGCAGTCAAAGAAAAATATGTGAAAAGCATGGAAAGAAGAGAATGAGAGCAGGAAAACTGAGACATTATAAACATCATTATTTAACTGTAGAACTTTTTCGAACTATCTCTTGCTACCATTTCTTATTTTTTCAAGATGTCCTGTCTTCCTCATGTATTCTATCTTTTTGTTTGTTTTCTGCATAATTTCATTCTTTTCACAAAGCCTTTCAGATTCTTTTTACTAGTTTATATTTTCATCCCTAAAGAAAAAGAAAAGATCTCTGTCTGCTATGTCTTTCCTTTCCTGGTTCCACCCAGGAGTTTGTCCCATCTGAATGTGCTCATCTGCTTTTGGGGAAGGAGCAGTCTTCTCCTAACATAGACTGCTATTGTCGAGACAAAATAGATAACTTCTGCCCAGTATTCAATAATATAAAGCCATCTGGAGATAAAATAAGTTGTTAGGCCTTCTTTGGAATATTAATATGAAGTTTTTGAAGCAAAAGTTGTCTTTTTTTTTTCCTTGTTACTGGACAGTATTCACATAGTCTGTTCTTGTGTTTGGAGGATGCTTGAGATGCCTTGATACGACCTTAAATATTCTTTAAGTATTTGTTGAAATCAAACAAAGAGGGTTTTTTAATTTTTCTTTCACTGGTTTAAAAGAAAACAAAAGCAAATTTTCACCATGCTTGGATGTATACCTTGAAAGCTGTGAACTACTAACATAAAAATTCTAGCAAAAGAAAGTCTGTATTTAATCCAAATTCACACATTATGAAGAAATGGGTTTTTGTTTGTTTGCTTGTTTTTTTTTTCCTTTGCAATGTATTTTAGGTTCCTAATTTCAAGAAGCTCCAATCTTCTTTTCCCAAAGATAGTTCCAGTGGGTTCAATAAACAGAAATATGGAGATTCTGTCCTCCTTGTGGTTTCTGAATTGTCCTGCAAAGCAGAAGTGCCTGAGCACAGATGTGCCTGAGATCTTCCTTCATATTGCCCTGTTCCTGGTTCTTGCCTGATTTGTACAGCAAAATCTTAGGAACAACTTAATTCAAGTTCTCTTGAGTTTGCAAAGAAGAATGAATTCCCCTGTTCTGGCTTTAATTATGTTTTCCTATAATTCAAGTTGATATATTAAGATCTTTGCAGAAAGGCAGTCTCTGAAAGTGCCTTCTACTAATATCACATGATACTATTCATATAAATGGGAAACTGTATCTTTGCTGGTGTTTATAAGTGGTTTAAGGGGGAAGAATCACTGTGGTAATTTAAAATGGAAGAGACTGAGACATTTCTTTCAGTAAGACATTTCAGAATCTGAAAGGAAGATATTTAGGCATATAAAATAAAAGTGGTCACTTGCCAGAATTTTTGGAAAGGCATGCATAGGTGTCTTTTTGGCCTTTTGTGCAAACATGATCCATGCTAGGAAACTTTTTTTTGCTTATGGCAGTAGTATTTTATCCAATAGTTTTTTACCTCTTCTTCTGTTTCTTAATACATTCCTTAAATTTTTTTAGCTTCCAAAAACAAAAAAAGAAAAGAGGCTAGAACAACAACTGGCAGAGAATTAGAGCTATGCAGTGGTATTATATGGTTGTGTCACCTTGCACTGAAGATTCACACTCCGCTCTCACCCTAGAAGGCCCCAGGTTTCCCATGAACTGAATAAGTCTTTGTCAAACTTCAGATGTCTTGAATCAAACCAAATCAAACTTAAGAATTTTTTAGAGAACTGCTCACCATTCCTTCATGCT
Organism: Morus bassanus; assembly: GCA_031468815.1. Taxonomy (NCBI): domain Eukaryota; kingdom Metazoa; phylum Chordata; class Aves; order Suliformes; family Sulidae; genus Morus; species Morus bassanus. The sequence continues at coordinate 100,655,995 of CM062567.1, forward strand.
TAAACTTTATATTGTGCATGTGTGATAGGTTGCTATTCACAACACAAGAGAGAGGAGTGGAATGATCAGTACCTTCTATATACCTCTAATACCTCGTGGCTGAGAAGCTCCATATAGTTAAGAGTTTCATAATGGATTTGATATAAAAATCCTCAATTTATTTGAAACCAAGATTAATCCAGACTCAAAGAAAAAAATGCCCACTTAGATTATATTGAAAAAATATTCTAAGACAATCCTTGTTGTAACAGATGTTAGCATTACACATTGAAATTTTATTGCTTATACCACTGCATTGTCCTAGTCCTGTTTTGGTTTTTGCTATGCTTTGGTGCTTGTTTTTTAGAAAATGATAATATGAGGATGAAATATGATTCTAAACAGTGATTTAACTTGTAAGCATCCCACACACACAATAGTTTTGATTGGGTATCTAATTATCTTCCATTCATCAGGCAATTGCAGGGTATTTTCGAATTAAAATCAATGGTGCAGTGATAAAATTTAAAAGTGGGCACAGTTGTGCACATGATGTAGATGAGTAGTAGGAAAATCTGAGATATTGTCCAAACCAGAAGAGAATAAGCTCACTTCGGTGAAATAACCGTTTCTGAAGCAATTTATCAAAATTCAGGGTCTTGATTGCTAACAGGTTAAAATAACATCCAGGAAAAGTCATGGAATGTCTTTTGGAATGATGAGTCTTCCTGGAAGAGTACACAAATTTGACAGAAACCATTCCCTGTGAAAGCCAATCTGCAAGCACTGAAGTCAAGAAGATAAAGCAGCTGTTAAACTGCTTGAAGTTAGCATGTGCAGGACTGGGGCCATTACTTAAGTTCGACTTAAAAAATATGTCTGTCTCGTATCACTTTGATTATGCATGATTAAAACTAGAATTAGCTCAGGATATGAGAGTAATTTTTAAGTGTTCTTGTGTGTTTTTTTCAGTGCTATTGTCTGTTCATGGATACATTTATTTACTGGCATTTTTTTTTTTTAAACTAATCTTTTCCTAAGAACTGTGATTATTTCTGTATTATTCTGGTTGTGTCCTACCCAAATTTATACCATCTTTTCTCTGTCCTCATTCTTGATTTTAGATGGTTTTGTAACGATTCAGAATTGAGTTTCAGCAGATTGCAGAACTACTTGTGCCCTGTGAGGAGAGCGGAACATTTGCAGAGTGAGAGATACCTTTTCCCTAAGAGAAGTGTTTAAGAAAAGACATCACAGTCATCCATCTTGGACTTCAAATCTAGAAATGTAGGAGAACATATGCAGTCTCACACAGTCACAATTCTGCCTTCTTTTCATGTTATTTTCTCTACAGAAAAGGAAGGGTCCAAGATGAGGCATAGCACTACTCTTCTAAGATTTTTTCACATATTCTCAGTCATCCCCACAACATGTATCTGCCCTGCCATTAATACAATGCCATTCATCCTCTGATTATCTGTGCTACAGTGTTGCACTGGGGATCTTGAGAGAACCAGTGATGTGGACCACTCTGTAGCATATGGCTCAGGCAGGCAGTCTCCCAGAGAAATAAGAACATAAGCTGTTAACATCTGGCCAATCTTTGTTCATTCGTCTGGAGCAGGCAGATTGATCTGCATGTAGTTTGGCTTCCAGCGCAGTTTCGTGTTTTATTTACTCCCTTTTAACTGCAGGCTGCTGATGAAAGGGGCAGTCCTGTCCTCCCTGCCCCCCACCAAGATTCTGCCTTCTCTGTTGCACCTGATCTTAGCATTCATTCCACTGTGTTGTGAATCAGCCCATCTGTCCAAAGCTAATCTTCCATTTGCAGGGTGACTCAGGCTCTGTGGTTATGACTTTCCCTGTCGTTCTCATGTCCTTTGGAAAAGCAGGAACCTAACTTTCATGGAGACTTATTGGACATCACTCAAAGTTCAGAGTGAAGATTTTGTATGGTGGGAGTGTGAAAGCCAGTGTGAAAACTTTTTATTTTTTGGTTTTGAGAAGTTTGTTCCCCTCCAAGAAGGAGTGGGGCATGTAGCATATCCAGGCATTTCTGCTTGCTGGGAAAGAGTGTTTCCATGGTGAATTTCCCATGTTCTTGCAAAAATGATGACAATATGATGGAAATGAAACAGGGAGAAGTTGTCAAAGTTACAGTGGGACTTCTAGAGGTTTTGAACACTACTGTTGTGCTAGATTTAGCATGGTTCTTCTGAGTCCTGATAAATATTTAGAGACCGTGAGATTATGAGAAAGTCATAGGATTATGATATAGAAAATGGGGAGAAAGCAGAGAACTAGAACCTTAGCCGAGGTTTGTCCCTCTTTATAGGAAATGGTCTGGGCACATTCAGCTACAGAGCAGGGGGTGAAAAGTGTCCTACATTGTTAAACAGAATGTCTTATCTGAGTGAGAAAGTGTCTTTGATAGATGTGACCTGGTATATTTAATTACATTCCTCATTACCACCCCTTTTCTTAAGAATTTTTATTTGCCACTGGCATATTCTGAGCTCGTTTGCTCCCAATGACTGGCACTAGGCTAATGGTATACATTAAAATTACTTTCTAAACATTTTCATAGCTTGGAAAATGGTCCCAAATTGTGGCAGACAAAAATCTACCTTGTTGCAGATCAGTAGAATAGTTTGAGCTACTGACCTGTATCAAAACTTTCAGAGATGCAGGACACGTCAACCAGACATTTTCTTTTTCCTATTCTCGTGCCTTAGGTCTTGCACCAAAAAAACTTCAAACTGATAATCACAAGTCCTGGAAAACCATTCTTTCCAAAGCAGTTTAGACATACCTATAGATTATAGGAGCATTCTGAAACCTAAACTATTACTCTAAAGAACAATGTATATGATATATCTACGGCCTGTAGTTCCCTGACATTTCCTTTCCTCCAGTCCTCAGGCACTTCTCCCAGTCACCCTGATAGTTCAAAGATTATTCCCCCCCACTACAGTATCACCCATATTGGTGTGCTCAGTAATTGTTACCCATAAGCTCTCAGTTGGCTCATCATCCATCCCTAGGAAGAGCTCCATATACTCCAGCTGTTCTCCCTCATAAAGGGCAACTCCACCTCCTCATCTTCCCAGCCTCCTTCCTAAAAAGCCGGTATCCCTCCATTGCAGTACTGCAGTTATGTTATCTATCCCACCTCATCTGTGAGCCCAACAAAATTGTAGCCCCACAACTGCACACAGATATCCAAGTCACCATGTTTATTCTCCATGCTGCATGCATTAGTGTATGGGCACTCCAGAGAGGCACCCCAGCATGCTGATTTCCCAAAAAGGATTTGGGAGATTTCCCCATAATGGTGCCTTGTAGGCACATCCTTGCTTACATGCAGATGCTGGAGGTGACCCTGCTTAAGCCTTGTTTTATTGATTTTGTAATCCCTTTTGGTCACATTGCTTCAGGCCCTTTGCTCATCAACCCTCCCTGTCCATCACTCCCTCTCAGGGCTGCTAGTGACTCTCTCCTCTGTCATTCCTCGTTTAAAGGGCATCTTTACCAGGTCAGCCATTCTACTGGCAAAGACACCTTCGCTGCACTTAGAAGGATCCCATCTCCCCCAAGCAAATGCTGATCCGCAAACAGGGTCCCATAGTTGTAGAAACTAAAACCCTGTTGCCAAGACCAGCTCCACAACCAGTTGTGGACATGCATTATCAGCCTCCTCCTCCTCCTCACAGCCTTTCCCCTCACTGGCAGGAGGAAGGAGAACACCACCTGGCCTCCCATGCCCCTGACTATTGCCCCCAGAGCTCTGAAGTCACATTTGATACTCTCCAGGCAGCATCATTGGTGCCCACATGGAAGAACAGCAGGGGGTAATAGACAGGGGGTCAGACAAGCTTTGGCAATCTCTGCACAACATCCTGGATCCAGGTCCCCAAAAAGCAGCAAACCTTTCTAGATCATAGGTCAGGTCCACAGATGGGTGCCTCTGTTCTCTGCAGCAAGGAGCCACCCATTACTATTTCTTGCCACTTCTTCCTGTGGTCTTGCATGGTTTAGGGTCAGTTGACCCAGATACTTTGCTTGAAAGTATATCTGGCTCCTCTTCAACTTTCAGGGTCATGAATCTCTTTCATAGCTGTAAGCTTCTAGATGGAGCAGGAGCCTTCCACTTGGTGCCAGAGGTCGCCAGCTTGGGATGGACGCTGCCTGCATCTCCACTGCAGCTTGGGGTCCAGGGCTATTCAAACTGTAGTGTCTCTGAGAGGGCCCTGTCTCTCTCTCTTTTATCTTCTCTGATCTTGTGCAGCCTGATGATTTTCTCCTGTAACTCTTCTACTTAGTGACACAGCCTTCAAAGACAGCACAATTCCTGCAGGACAGAGGTCCATCTCTCCTGGCATCAGAGAGAGGCTCCAGGCACTCTGTGCAGGCTGGAACTTAGAGGGCTGCATCCACCATCCAAAACACCATGTGGGTTGAAGCCTCTACCCTTGTAGGGTCAACCGCTCCAAAACCTGATGGGAAACTACTCTGTAGTGTGTCACTACCATATCTGAGACTGTTTATGCTGGTTTGAACATAGTTTGAGGTTTTCTGTGTGTTTATCTCTCCCCTTTCTTCTTCTTCTTCTTCTTACCCTTCCACACAAGCAGCTGTGCTGTTGGCTGCCTCTGGGGACTGTGCTCTGGGTCTGCTTGTCTCTTACACAGGCCTCTTCTGAGCACCAGCTGAAATGGTTCTGGACCCTCTGTAATTAGAAGGCAGCTGCAACAAAGGCTCCAGGCACCTTGGGTGAAGGGAATCTGATCATGCTCATTAGAAGTTGCTGAAGCTTCCTTGGGCCTGCACCCTCATGGCTCCCCTTATCTCATCCTTGCCTGACAGCAGCAGGCACCCTCAAGTTTTTTAGAGGGTTCCCAGGAGTTCCCTGATGATCCTGGACCTTGTCCCCAGAGGATCCCAAAGCAAAGCCCAGAGACTGCTGCACAGACTGCTGTGTCTGCATGGGACGCAGGAATAGCAAAGTCTTGAATGAAAGAATAAACAGGGAGGCAGAGGGCAGGAAAGATAAATCACAACTTAGTTTTATCAAAGGAAAATTTGTCACAGATGGTAAGATAATTGATTTCTTAGAACTACTAGAGTGGATTTTAATGCTTAGCTGAAATCTAAGTTGGTTGGTAGGAGGTTCCACCTGCAGGAGCTGGGTGGAACAGAGATGGTAGGATGGGTGCAGGAAGTTCTAAGGCAGTTCAGAAGCACAGCCAGAGGGAAGACTGCAGCAAATAGTATTATAAGGATACTTGTCAGGATAGAGAAGTTGACAGTGATTTTTTTTTTTTTTTTAAAGGAATAACCCTGGGACCAATTGTTTTCAATGTATTAATTCATTACTTAGGGGAGAACAACATGTAAATTTGTGAAAGTTTTAGATGACACAGGGAGTAAAGAAATTCCAACAAGAAGAAACAGATCATCATAAAGGATGGTCTGTATGATCTTGTTGACAGGAATCAGAAAATGTAGAACTTCACGTGTGGTAGGCTTTGCATATGGTAAGCTTCCTAGGATCTCCAGGTTTTCAATTCAACAGATTCCAGCTGTTGCAGGACCCTAAAACATTGTTGATGCTTTTAAATTTTCTCCCTTTTAAACTCTTTTCCTTTGGAACATTATAGCTGTAGCCTTTAATATTTTATTACAGATTTAATTGTTGGTTCTGGAAAGTGTTTTACAGCCTACAGCATATGAAGAGACTTCCCATATGTGGATTTTTTAAATCTATGTATCAACTTTTTGGTTGTCCCAGGCAGTCCCTTTCAGTGATAAGTTCTTGTGGATTTTAGACACACTCCATTCTTAACAAGAATCTCCTTTCCCTCTTCTTTCCTAGATCTAATCAAACAGAACTGTAACCATGAGCTCCTTCTGCAAGTGAAGATTTTCAATTTGTTTAATCAGTGTTCCACCTCTTTGTGGAGAACTTGTTTAATAAAAATATATTTTTTAAATTTTCTTAGAAAATACAGAATTAATCAAACTGATGATTATTGAAAATGTTATGATAATAATCATACTGTTATGATATTGAAAATATACTTGAAGATGTTTTAAGTTCATTAAGAACAATTTTTGCCAATGCCTCTTTTTTAGTCCAGATCAGACAAGCTACTTGGATACTGTATTAGTATTCCCTGGCTGAATGAATGCATGACTGTTCCAGTACACACATTTCTAAATTTTGACTGCAGTCAATATAGGTTAAAGAGAACTTAAGACAACCCTTTCTGTAAATGTCAAAAGCTAAATTGCATACATGTTAAATAGGAGTTAAATTCACTAAAAATGTTATTGCAGTGGCTGTCTCGGCTTCACCTCCAGAGCTCTTTGCAATTGCTTTGACACTAGAGGAAACTTTAAGGAGGCTCATAAAGCTACATCTGTAAAAGCATTTAGGCTCCTTGTCCCTAGCTCTAAGACCTGTGGAATTTAGTTGTTCTTCCTCCTTACACAGTTGACAGAGTAGCGGATAAATCATTTTGGGATGCATTCCCAAAATCGGAGTCAGAGATGACAGCGCACAGACCAAGGAACTAACAAAGTTAGCCAAGAGTCAGCACTAAGATTTCCGTGTATTATAAATCCCACCACATTCCAGGGAGTTAAAGCCTTCCTCTGTGGCTATAGAGATATGTTTCTGTAGATGCAGGATTCACAACCCTGAATCATTTTCTGGACCCCAGAGTGCTACTGTCTGTACTTCAAAGGCTAAATAGAGGTCAGTCCTTTCTCTCAGAAAGCTACTTCTGCAGATGATGGTATTTTTGCCTTAGCTTCTCTTTCAAGAACACACCAAGGAAGTGGAAATTCTCTTTTCTGTTCCCTTCTCTTTGAATCCTCTGAAAGGAATTCAAACTCACTCAAATTCACTCACCAGGACGGAGCCCTAATCAACAGAGTGGCAGACATCTGCATCTTTTTCTGGCAGTAACTCCAAGTACTTTCACTACTGTAATAAATGGGAGTGCAGCCCATTCCAGAAGGGTACGGTGTAGGTGGAAAACAAGGAACGTGTCCAGATATTCTTAAACAGATGCGTAACAAGAAATGCTTATATTTGCTCTGCACTGCTCTGAGGGAGGAAGGTGGGTGGTGAATTCCTGTGCTTCATTCTGCAAATTACATATGTACTAAAGGGAGGAGGATTACAGAACAGAATTAGATAGTGTTGTAGGGAACATTTCACTTACAAAACTTTTTTAAGGTTCAGCCTGTACATGGACATTGAGCTGGCAGTTGTTCGGATGATGAGAAATGAGCAGATGTTGGTCTTTCTCCTGCAGAAACTGTTCTAGTCGTTCCTTAGATATGCACAGTTAGTATTGTGGCACGAGCAGAAGTGAATTTATTGTGCTTTTGTTTGCAGCATAGAGACAAAGTGGAGACTTGTTCTGACACGTTTTGCACCCTCAATTTAAATAGGGGTCGCTAAGAGAAACTAAAACTCTACCATGAAAGACATGAGGATATATGGCATTAGCAGGTCCTAACGGGCAGGCCAAAGCTTCCTTAATAATACTCTGTGATCAAGTGCAACTTGCCAGACAAAACAAACAGGTTTCAAGGACTGGGGGAAACTGTTAAGCCATCTCATTTGCATACCCTAGGATGCAGTTACCTTTCCTAATAAGTAAATAAACAAGAGTTTTAGGAAAATACACTCAAAGTGTATGTGTGGGAAACAGGAGGCTATGGCTTAGTAGTTATCAGGAGTGGTGCTTTGCATGGTGATTGCTGAAACCATGGCTTCGTACAGAAGCAAGAATCCATCCATAAAACAAACCTCCTATTCAATATAGAACCATAGTCCCTCACAGTTCCTCTTGCCTTCAAGCACAGGACACAACAAACTTCTTGTTTGCAGTCACTAAAAAGGAAGCAGGAATATTTTCCCCAGACCTTACTTGGCCCAATTTCCCCCCTTGCTTTGTGCTGAACTCCTCTGAATCTTGTCATGCCTCCAGTTGGAAAACTTCCCTCCTGTGAACCTTCTGCCTGTTAAGGTCACATGTAGTAGAGGTATGGTCTCTGTATCCTTTATCTATCTCAAGTAATTCTGTATATGAGATACTAATTTTAAAAGGAATGGGATTGCAGAATCCAGCTGCAGCAAAATTATCAATGAAAAGTATATCCTTTCATTTCCTTCAAGTCATTTTCATCATTGCCCAGCTTCATCAAGAAGACATCCACATGTCTTTTCAAGACATCTTCTGTCTAAGACTGTAAACCAACAATTTATATCAGCATTAAAATCACTAGTTGGAAGGTATAAGGGAGGAAAATCTGATTCAAAATACTTAGAAAAAATTATATAAATCTGCATTTTTGCTATAGGGTTTTGTATCCAGTCCTGACCATTACAGTAAGAATTCATAAGAGTTCAGAGCCCCCTAGGCTAGCACTGATCCAAATTGCCATGTTCATGCAGTGTGTTGCTTGCAAAGTTCCCAGCTCTGATATGTTTCTTTGGCTATACTGAAAAATTATACTCCTCTCAGTACCAGAGTTTGTAGGGCTGTCTGCATCATATTGAAATGGTAAGCCCTGAAGAAAGAGAGGAGGGAAATATATGAATTATCTTTTGATTATGAGATGCTGCAGTGTAGCCTTCAGCTCTTATTTTGCTTTCCAGTTGTTTTCCTCACTTCAGCCTTATTTGTTTAATTTCAGCCTGTATGATGTTCTGATGTACTAGCAAACTAATTTGCCTACAGCCTAGTAAAAATCTCATTTTTTGTCTCTGTCAGGTCTAATGATTGCAGAAGTGTTTGCTCTTGCACTGGTGGAACAGACAAGTGCTCTGTGTTACCCTTGTCAGTCTTCTGCAATCGGTCCTGAGGTCTGCCCTCAGACCAGCTTTGCTTTGCTTGTCCAGCTTGCTGAAATGAAAAACCATGGTATTTGCAATTGAAGATTTCTGTGATGGATTCCCTCATCCATGATTTCATGGATGCTTTTGTTTATATGAATATTAGACACTTTAGGATAAATGCTTGTGAAAGGCAAAAAGCAAGAATTTGTCAACACCCTTTAACCTGGACACTAGTTGTTTTTAGCTTTCCTATTCTTTTGGAATTACTTTTCTTTTTTGCAGCCCTACAAATACAAAACTAAAGAAATCCCTCCACCTTGACTGCCTTGTTTAGCTTAACCTTTGTGTCGTTAAAATGTTTTGCATAACTTGTTTGTTTAGTTTTTTCCATATAAAATACTTGTTATCAATTTCTTAAATTTACCTCTGATCAAGCCTTTCTTTCTCTGGCAGGATTCCTGTATATTGTTGACCAATACCCTTAGGCAAATTTTTAATTAGAAAACTAGATAAAGATTGATTCTCAATAGGCTTGCTAAAGCAGACTTTTTTTCCATCATTCTTATAAAGAAGACTAGAATCACATTTGGTCCTCTTAAATGTTCACTGTATTAAAGATGCATGACCCCTGTAAAGCTTCAGCTTTAATGATGAGCTGAAAACATGCCAGCATAACTGAGTCCTCAAGGCCAGAATGCACCCCTTGCTCACAGGAATTGCTCTGTGTTTGGGGTCTGTTTTGTGTAACGTTAGCCACCTGAACAGTGGTGTCTAGCCTAAGCTAATAATTTAAGTTACTTTTATAGCCTGTGGGCCCCTCTCACCCCAAACTGAGGTGTCTCAATAGAAAAAAATTGATGATACTGTCCAGATTCCTACTGCTTTCCATTGGCTAACTTAAACTAGGAACTGCAGGGGAGGGAGATTACGTCCCATGGTTGAGTGAGATAATGGTAGGCAGGGAACAAAAGCACAGGGTGAAGGGTGATGGGAACAAGAGAGACTTCAGGAACAATAAAGAAGTGTGAAGGTACACCTGCCTCAAATGTACACAAATGCATGCAGCCTGGAAAACAAGCAAGAGGAACTTGAGCTGCACATGCAATCACCAAACTCCATCACTGGAATAACAGAGACAGCGGGAGAGTTTACGTGGCTGGTCTGCTGTGGTGGATGGATGCAAGCTCAGCAGAAAACACAGGCAAAGAATGAGGAGGATTGGGCTGCCCTCTGTTGTGAAGGAGCAGCTTGAACAGAAGCAGAAGATCTCTTCTACGGGAGGGATGACAGTCTGGCAGGATCAGAGGAGAGGCCAGTAGGGGTGACACTGTGGTGTGAGTTTGTTACCACCCAGTCAGAATAAGGAATTGGACAAAGCTATCTCTAAGTAACTTGAGGAAAATATTTTCCACAAATACAGTGTTGTTCCTTGTGGGAAAACCAATATTTTATTCTTCGGATTTCATTCCCACTAAGGAGGAGTTTGGGGAGAAACCACCATAAAGCTGATAGTGAAGCAGTCTGGTTCCAAGCACTTAGAACCTGAAGGATCCATGCTGTAACATGCTTAGGAGCAAGGGGGAAAGCTAAACACCTCATTCTCCTTCAGCAATGGGCAGATAACTCACCAATTCCATAACTTCTGAGCACAAAAGAACAGGAATATCAACATTTAATTTGTCTTTTCCAGATGCTAGCCTCTTAGCACTTCCTCAAACCTCCCTTGTCTATGGTCCCTTACCAAAAAATACAGTAGAGCATTGCTATGTTGTGACAGCTATTCTCATTAATTGGAGTTTAGTGACAGTAATCAAAGTCAACAAACCAGGCAGTTCTGAGTGAAATACGGAACATAATGGGATTTGAACACTGGCTTAACATATTTGCATAAGAAGAAAAGGGTTAAATCAAGTTAAATGGATTAATTTTTATTTCTCTTGTGGTAATATCACTTCTGCTGAATGAATGTTTAGCAGTCTGTGGTAATTCATGATGAAGTGATTTACATTTACTAGTATCCAAGTAACTTTAAATCCAAGTAACCTTAAACAAGGCTCCCAGATCCTTTGATACTATGGTAGAAATTCTATGTCAACTTAAAATAAAACGGTGGACTAGTACTGAATGCACATAGATTTTCAATTATCACGGCAAAAGACCTCCTTCCTGTAGAATTTAATGTAAGAATGAAAGACAGGACGGGAAAAATAATGCAAGTATTTTCAGATGTACACAGTGTGGATGTTTGCATTTCAGTCAGCAATGCAAGGAAGGAAAACATTCTCAGCTGTAGTTAGGCCTATCTGCAAACTTTTATCTGTGAAAAAAAGAAAGCTAAATACAATTACTTGATAAGCAAATGCTAAACTCTATAGGACCTGAGATTCCAAGTGTGACCCTGAGAATACGTTTGCAATAAAAAGTTCTCACCTGTCTCCAAGACAGAAAGGACTTTCCAAAAGCATTTTGTTTGTTAAGGCTGAGATTCTGTCAACCTCCATTACATGATTTTGATGCAGTACTTTCTGGCTAAAGCATTATGCCCTCTATTTTGCAGGATTTCAGACTGAATGATTGTACGTTTCCTTCTGGCATTAAAAACTTGGTATTTTTCTTTAAAAAGCATCTTAAATACCAGCCAATCTTAATACAGTGTTGTGTAGTATAATGTAAAAATGTTTCCCCGAGCTTTTATTGCTGAGCATGACTTCACATGGTTTGGAATATCCCTTTGGTCAGTTTGGGTCAACTGTTCCAGCTGTATCCTTTCCCAGCATCTTACCCATCTCCAGCCCACTGACTTTTGGGAGTGAGTGGGAGAGTGAAAGCCTTGACACTGTGCAAGCACTGTTTAGCAATGACCAACACACTGGTGGGTTATCATGGGTGTTTCAGCCACAAATGCAAAGCACAGCACCGCACAGGCTGCTGTGAAGAAAGTTGACTTATAACTTCATTTCAGCCAGACCCAGTACATCATGTTACTGCTTTGTGCTCAGGTTCCTGCCAGTGAAATGGAAGTCATCAGTGTTTTTCTTCCGTAGATCTTAAATAGTTAAAAAGAACTTGATAACTTTGTTATCTACGGTTATTTATTCTCATTTTGTCAACATAGCCACTGAGGTGCAAATAAATGAAGAATGTCTTTTGGGGTGGGGGTTAGAGTTGATGCCAGTAAGAAGTTCAAAATATGAAAGCTTGATTATATCTCTAGCATGAAGTCATTGTTCCATAGTCAAAACCCAGATATTTTCTTGATTTGCTAAAGAAAAATGCTACAGAATCTAACTCATATATGTATAATCCTGCTGTTTCCCAAGTATTCATCCTCAAGAACACCAGAAGGCTGGGATATTTACTATATTCTTTGTCACTGTCCTAATGGCTAGCGATACATATTAAAAAATGCATCTTATTTAATCTTTAACTTCCAGTCACTATATTTTATGTATTTTTGTCTGCTAGATTAAAGAGATTGGAGTTAGAAAATCTCGTTAAGCACATAATTTATCATGTACAGACTGTATCATCATGATTCAGTTCTGTCTTAATCCATCTTAGATCTCATTTACTCTCTTACTGTACAATCTATTTCCAAATTGCAAATCAATCTTATGGTTTTCCTTTAAATTTTGAGTTTTTTCTTGGCATTGCTTTTAGTGGAAAAACTGGATAGAATTGGCTCTCTCTACTGTTGGGAGAGGAGTGTATAAGGACTCTAGGTACTTTAAGCATATGTCTTTTTTATAAGCATATGTCTTGAAGTGTATGTCTTTTTGCAGGGGGGCACAGATTGCCTTCAATCCATACTGTAATCCAGATAGAGGCTAGCAAACTCTGAACTGTGCCCAGTTAGCTGCAAGTAGGGCTAAGGGTCCCATAAAGCAGTGGTCTCCAAAAGGGGGGATCTGCACCCCAGGGTGTGTGCAAGACAATCTGTTGGGGTGCAGGAAGAAAATAGTTGAACTTCCATTTGTATTTATTTTTATCTAAAAAAATAAGGAAGAAATTAAGCTTTACTAATATTTAATATACAGATGGACACTGGTGCATTTAGTCAGTCCATATGTCAGATGATCACATAGGATTTATGAGGTGCCCTGAGGGAAGAGTGGGTACTCCACAATGTGCAGGCTTTGACAGTAGCATCCTCACTCATTCGTTCACTTTCAACATATTGCGATGTATTGCAGTTTACATGTGCCCAGTTAAGTGGATTTATGGATTATATTATCTAGTTTTTACTAAGCTACAAAATGGACAAGTGGCTTAAAAAGATTCCTGTAAAGAAACCACAGATTGAAGATAATACTGATAATGCCAGTACAAGCAAACAAGGAGAAAACGGCAGAGCTGTGGGAGTGTCAATCTGCTCGAGGGTAGGAAGGCTCTATAGAGGGATCTGGACAGGCTGGATTGGTGAGCCAAGGTCAATTCTATGAGGTTTAACAAGGCCAAGTGCCAGGTCTTGCACTTTGGTCGCAACAACCCCATGCAACGCTACAGGCTTGGGGAAGAGTGACTGGAGAGCTGCGCGGTGGAGAAGGACCTGGGGGTGTTGGTGGACAGCTGGCTGAACACGAGCCAGCAGTGTGCCCAGGTGGCCAAGAAGGCCAACAGCATCCTGGCTTGTATCAGGAATAGTGTGGCCAGCAGGAGTAAGGGTGTGTTCATGCCCCTGTACTTGGCACTGGTGAGGCCGCACCTTGAACATTGTGTTCAGTTTTGGGCCCCTCAGTACAAGAAGGACATTGAGGTGCTGGAGTATGTCCAGAGAAGGGTAACGAAGCTGGTGAAGGGTCTGGAGAGCAGGTCTTGTGAGGAGAGGTTGAGGGAACTGGGCTTGTTTAGCCTGGAGAAGAGGAGGCTGAGGGGAGACCTTATCGCTCTCTACAACTATCTGAAAGGAGGCTGTAGTGAGGTGGGTGTTGGTCTCTTCTCTGAAGTTACTAGCGATAGGAGGAGAGGAAATGGCCTCAAGCTGCACCAGGGGAGGTTTAGATTGGATATTAGGAAAAATTTCTTTAGTGAAAGAGTGGTCAGGCACTGGAACAGGCTGCCCAGAGAGGTGGTGGAGTCACCATCCCTGGAGGAGTTCAAAAAACACATAGACGCAGCACTTCAGGGCATGGTTTAGGGGACATGGTGGTGTTGGGATGACGGTTGGACTTGATGATTCTAGAGGTCTTTTCCAATCTTAATGATTCTATGATTCTACTGCTAGTACGAGCTCTTCATCAGCCACATTATGGGTAAAAACAAGGACAAGCTAACCAGATCTGACAGAAAGTCAGCCAAAAAACCCAGCAAAATTGTCAAGAAAACTATTTGAAATATGGATTTATATGTTGCTACTGTTGCTAATGATGAAACTTGTCCTAAGTGTATACTGTACCTTGAGAGATTAGCTATTGATAGTCTATGAAGCCATCACAATTAGAAAGACATTCAAAAACTAAGCATCCAGAACATGAAGACAAACCTCTGCGATTTTTTCAGTGATATTTGAAGTCATGTGATACTCAGTCCAGTACTTTACATAACTAAACATAATGATAAACATATAAAAGCATCTTCTGAGGTTTGTTACTTGGTAATAAAAGAGAAAAAACCACCTACCATTGGGGAAACACCTGTTCTTCCTGCTGTGGTAAAAATGGCTGAACTAATGCATGAGAAACAATATGGCAACAAACTGAACTCCATTCCTTTGTCGGGAAATACTGTTGGAAGATGCACAGAAGAGTTGAAGAGTTGCCGAAGAGTTGAAGAAACAGATATTAGAATAAATCACACAGTGTGAGAGCTTTGATGCAGCTGGGTGAAAGTACAGATGTTTCTAACATGTCTCAGCTTATGGTATTTGCTGGATACTGCCTCAATAATGAAACAGATAAAGAAGTAGTTTTTTGTGAGCCACTAAAGGAAAAGCATACTACAGAAGATACATTCTCAACAGTAAATGACTTCTTTAAAGAGTAACGTTTTATGGAAAATCTGTGTAAGGGTAACCACTAATGGAGTGGCTGGAATAAAAAATGTATTCCAGGGTAAGGTTACAGAGCTAGCATCACACGTGAAATTCTTTCACTGTGTCAGTCATAGGCAAGCTCTTGCAGCAGAGAAGCTGGAGCCAAAAGTGCCTGAAGTGTTGCAGGGTGCTATCGATGTGGTTAATTTTATATAAAAAAAAATGTTTAAATAGCAGAATATTTACAATACTCTGTAATGAGATGGGAGTTACCACAAAAATCTTTTGTACCCCACAGAGGTTCACTAGTTTTCTTATGGTGAAGTGCTTAAAAAAATTATTGAACTTGAAGATGTTATGCATTTTTCTTTTACAAAAAGACAGGTGTTCCAAAGTTGCCAACATTTGCTGTGATGACAAGAAGCGGTACATAGCAGATATTTTCAAAAAAAATAAACACACTTAATGTGCCCCTTCAACATGAAGGTGACGCTTTAACAAGCTATGGAGAGAGCATTTTGGAAACAGGTGTTTGGAAATGTTTTGATCGTTACTTGATTTTGTTGCCAAAAATTATGCAAGCCAGTCACCTAATAAAAACTCTTATATTTGTACACTTAAAAAACATAGAAACTGAATTTTCCAGCCTGTTTAAAAATCTTCCCAAAAAGATTTTCAGTAGGTTTTAAAATCAGTCGTTAAATATTTAAAAACTCAACACCTTCTGATTAGTTTGCAAGAACAACTGATTGCCATCAGGGAAGATGGAAACTTACTAGCCAAAATTCAACAAAAACCTTTGCATAATTGGTGGACAGGACTTAAAAATTAATATAATGGTTTGGTAAGTGTAGCCAGTGATGTATATCCTCCATTTGGATCTATATATCTTTGTGAAGTACTGTTTTCAGCTAGCAGCCATTAAAACGAGGTACTGAAATAAACCGGACTTAGAACGAGACCTTCAAATTGCCTGATCACTAAGTTTAACCAGGAGTTTAAAAAATAATGAAGGATGTTCAATCACATCACTTTAGTGAGAGCAAGAAGGGGCTTTTTATACCTCTAATAAATAAAATAATTTTAAAAATATTATTTCATATTTATCTTATCCTTTTTAATTTCTATTTTTTGTTTATGTTTTATAATAAGCATAATATATTAGTACAGTATCAAGAAGTTGTATATAATTTATAAATATATGTACATGGGGGATGCGTGCTGAACAATTCTTTACTGATAGGTGTACATGATCAAAAAAGTTTGGAGACCACTGCCACAGAGCCAGAGCGTGTTAGCTCAGTTCCCTGCTGCATCTCATTGTGGTTACATAGGTTGAAGTTCCTTCTGGTTGCCTAAAAGAATGGGCAGAGCACATTCATACATGTCTGAAAAATACCTTGGAAATGCCCACAGTAGACCAGAAACTCCAGCACAATACTTTTTGTCTGTCTTATATAATGAGGTTATTGCCCCCTCTTTACACTGTTAATAAATCCAAGAAAATCCATTGACCCTTTTTGTCAGAGCCCTAACATGAGAAGCTGTGTGTATGCATCATTAATTTTACAGAGGTTCACAATAAGGGCTCCCCCAGAATCCAGCATATCTTCTTTGCAGGAAGTTGCTCTGCTTCTGGATATCATTGTTTTCACTAGGATAAATAGCCTTAGTAGAAAGCCCCATTCAATTCTTGTAGGCTTTTTTCACACCATGACACTGTATGAAGACACTTGCATGTCTCTTCACCTTGTAAAGCTGCAAATGCGTCTGTTAAACTTTATTATATTGGAGAAATGATTGGAAACTAAGAGATGCACTGCATTATAAGACATTCTCATTTTCTTAATTTCTCTTCTCCTTTAAGACCATACTTAGAAGGATCACATCATCTGGTGACCTGGGAATCAGGACTGGGAGAGGGAGAGGGAGAATTCCCCTTCTCTCTCTGTTATACCTTTCTAGATCCAAATGTCAGTAGAAACTTTTGTGTTCCCCTTAATTTGATGTGCTCAAATAATGTGGAGGAGAATCTGGTTCCATGTCAATAGACTGATATTCAAAACATTTAGTCACACGCATTAGTGATGAATGGTCGGTAGAAATGGTGAAATGTCTTTTGTAGGGATATCATGGTGGTTTCTTTTAAGCGCTCATACCACCTACACTTCTGGCATTTTGGAGTGCCCTAGGTTTATGGAAACAAGCTTCTCTAGATATTATCCACCAAAATCTCTGAGAACAAAAATGAATAAATAATGAAACTTTAAAGAATTATTCAGTTTGCAGGATCAACAATTCTAAACTTAAATATGCCTGCACAGCTTTAACAGAAATATTCTGTAAAAAAAAGAACCTCATCTAAACAAAATGAATGCCTTTCTCCTGACTCCCTGTCCAGTACAGCTTCTTCTTGCCAGAACAGAGTTTGCTTGTATGGGCTACTGGGATTATTCCCTGTGCTTCTAGGTCTCTTTCTTGTTTAAAGGAGGGAGATTAATGTTACAGGATATTAATGTTATTTTTTGAAAAAAAAAATGTTAAATGGTATTATCTTTCAGACAAATTAAAAAGATGTAACAAATGGCACGGAATGTATTTAAAACTCAGAAATAGATGAAAGTTATTTTTAAGAGAGTTGTTCAATTCTGGTAAAGTCAAATGCATAACCCTTAATGACACCACGTGTATTTTCTCCTCCCTGAGAGGGCTAAATTAAAGCATTTAATATGCTTATGAAGGTACAGAACATTTTTTGATGCCAGATTGTTGTTAGTTCTTGTGGGGATACAGAAGGGTAAAGTCTGATTCCAGGTGTTCTGTGAATGCCAGGCACAATCCGTAATGTTAAAATGAAAAGGGCAGTGACAGTAAGAATTATTAGCACACATGGTCAAGGAGATTACTGGCAGTCCATAATAAACAGATATAATTTTTACCACCTGAAGTTGCCAGCAAGTTGCCCAAAGACACAGAATGAACCTACTTGCTTAATTTGCAGCATAAAACACTTCAAGGAATTCACAGGTAACCTAGAAGATTTTGTCTTCTGGTTTGCATATTGAATTACGGACTTCATCTCCGATGGTACTGATAAACTTCTTCTGTTTTTGTATCATTTTCCAGTCATGGATAAAATTCGCTTTACTTTCTTAAAGTAAATAGCTTGTATTAATGTGACCCTGAAGAATTCCTCCGTAGGAAAAGAGAATGTGAAGCCAGTGGAATGAAAAGATGCCACCACAGTATTTTTACATTGCTGTAAGAAAGAGTGCAATCACAGTAAGGCTGCTGAAGACAATGTGCCAAGATGCAGTATAATGCCTGTTCAGAATCCCATTCAGAATAACATAAAATAATATGCAGAATTTATTTACAAAGGACTTGACATAAGATATGCCAAAAATTATTGTGATTTAAAAAGCTTCAGGAAAAGATAGTAGAAGGAAGAAATTTCAGAACATAGAAGTCTGCCAAAGGAGGAGAGAAAGAGCAAGAACTATTAACAAAGGCATTAAAGGGTTCAAAAAGGTATGTACAAGAGCCTAGGGAAAATGTCTTTTCTAGAAGGACTTTTCACAGGTAACCGGAGTACAGCTTCAGCTGACAATTGAAATCTCAGTGGAGGAAGTATGTGAATCAAACTGAGATGTTCAAGTACAGTAAATTATCACCACCATATGGTATCCTTCTGAGGATTCTGAAGTAAATAAAGTGTGAAATAACAGTCATACACCATTGTGGGAAAAGTTGCTGCAAGGTTTTCTTCAATATACAAACAATGTTGATATAGCTTCTGTATTTTCTTCAAACTCGGAGGACCAAGGGACAATCCCCAAACTCTGAAATAATGTTTAGTCACATAGTAGTCCTAGAAAATAGGATGAAAATGCTCTAATGGGGCCACTACTTTATCTTGCTTTACCTTACTTTAACTTAGATTAAAAAGTGAATGTAGTTTAAAGTTAGCGTAGCATATATGAACTGGATTAATTTAACTAGCATGGGTTAACTTTCCAAAAAGAATGTGATTATGGCTTCTGCACATTTTTAAGTTGCTTGTTTTTTTTTAACAGAAGTGGTTACTCTCCAAAGCCTTCAGCAGAGTACAGTCACGTCTCTCATGATGAATTTGGGAGAATCAGCAATGTAATAGATGATAGTGCCATTATTAGTTCCTGGGAGGAAGGAGAGGGGGAAAGAAAGAGAGATTAGAAGCAAAAATAGTAGTTTAGTCTGTAACTTGCTTCTCTGCAGGTGACAGCAACCACTGTAGCTCATCTTATGCCACAGAGTGCCATCTAAACATCAACCAGACTTTTAGCAACTGTCTCTCTCACTCCTTTAAGCAGCCTTGAACTTCAACTTGCCATTACATGTAAGGGGCAGGGGAACAACTTCTTGGGCTTCCCTGAAAAGCGCAATTTGATTTTGTATCAAGTGCATGGCACCTTTTCAAAATACATTTAAGTAGTTAAGAGTTGATATTGTATGCCTAGTTGTCTTTTATTCGTCTTGAGTCTGCCAGCTTTATTTTTAATTTTATCCTTTTACCTGAGGCAATGGGTGGCATTATCAGGCTAACTAAATGTTAGATATCATTAATTTTGCACATGTGATCCAATTCCACTTCGTGTGCCTCTCTGACATTTTCCAGGATTCCTTCTCCTCTTTTAGGTTTGGAAACAGAACAGTAACATCAAGACATTTCTTCAAGAAGCATTCACAGATAGGTAGAGTCGAGGTTTCCTACAATGATTAATAGTTGGCAGATTAATAGTAGGGCAGAATCTGACCACTGCTGTCCTTATCTTGTAGTAGCAGTAGTCAAAGGTGGGTGCATAGCCACCATACAGCTGCTACATCGCTGCTGCCATCCTTCTATGGGGATAGCTTTCATAGAAATCAGTGCTTCAGTGTTCTTAAGGTTAATGTCTCTTCCTCAAAGAGGTGATTAACAACTCTTTATTGAACAAGTCAATAAACTCTTGATTTTAATTGGCAGATGAGGTGGAGAAAAAATTCTGTTGAAGGTACACCCCTAATTTATTTTAAAACTTAATTGGAATTGTTGTGTGCAATGATGGTTCAGAAAAGAAAAGGGAAGGATGTGGATCGTACTGGTTACTTTTACTTTAGCCATATCATCATGGTATCTGGATCTTCAGCTCTTAGGACAGATCTTCTGTTGCAGTATGCTTTAAGCCTATATGAAGGGCATAGACCTTCATACCTTGTTTCCTGGACATTTTTTTTTTCTGGCATGCTGTGCTTGCTCTGGCATAGAAAATCTTAGCAATTAATATACTGCTTTAAGAAACAGAAGAGTTTGGAACTGTTGAAAGTGGTTGAACATCTGTTGTCCTGTCTGTTTCTTTATTAAAAATAATTGTTTATTATCTTCCTGCATATTCTTGTGCTGTCCTGAACAGGAGCTTCATCTTTAGCCAATAGAATCTGTTTGGTAACTATCAGAATACTATGGGTGACCTGGTAAGCAGCTGCAATTTCCTAACAAGTCCATGTTTTTATCTAAGACCCATTTCAAGGAAGTATAGCAGCCAGCAGCGGGACAGCATACTCCGTCATGTGTATGCTCGTTCAGTAGAGTCAAGTCATCAAGCACTCATTCTTAAAGCAGCGTTCTGCTTCAAAATTGTCTGTTCTGCAGCTGATGAAAATACTTTTTAGGGGATTTATTTTTCATATAGTTAAAGGCTGGACCGACTGCATCATACAAAAGTTTTAATTGTAGCATTAAGTTCTCAATACAGGATGTTTTTAGTTCTTCATGGTTTCATAACTCCTCAGTTCCTCCGGTACAGATGAGTGAGTGCGAACTCTTGATGCCAACAATTATAGCCGGATTCACACTCCTGCTTTGGAAGGTCTGAGCTGCTGCTGATTTGCTGGGTCCCGCAAACAGAGAGGATGCAAAAGGAAATTGTTTCAGAAATTTTTGTGAAATTATTTTGGTTTTCTGCATTATAAAAATGAATAAAGCAAAGATGATATCTGTCACAGAGTGCTGATGCTGAAGCATTTTGACCGAATGATCAGATCAGCAGTGCTTGCATGTGCAGAAGGTGGGCATTTGGGTTTGTAAATCAGTTGTTTCCTCAGATAATAATCCCAGTGATCACAGGAAAGGTATTAGTGAGCATCTGAGTACAGAAAAGAAAAGAAAGTTAATCAGTATGTTAGGCTTCTTACGTTAAAGACTCCACAAGCTTTTTCAATTATTTTTGAAAATTAAACATTAGTATGAAATTTCAATACATAACACTATAAGGAATGCATTACTACTTTAGTGTCATGTATCTTCAGTTTAGTTTCTTCTAACTTTAGTTTCCAAGTGGATTAAAGTTACAGTCCTCAGTACAATGCACTACAAAATTCCAGTCTTTAGAAAACAAAAAAGGCACAATTTAATAGACAAGTACAAGTGAAAAAACTTCTTTGAATGTAAACGATACACAATGGAAAAAAAGAAGAAACTTTTTTTTTAAATCTCCTGATTACTTGTCTTTGCTCAGTAATATCACTCCAGTGAGCATCTAATTTAGTTCTCTAATGTAGCAGAACCTATATGGGTCAGAAGAAATAGAATGTAACTTCTGTATTTTTCCGACGGGAAGGAACATGGGGCTGAATCATGGTTCATATAGTAAAATTTTCATGTCTATTTATATTAGCATTATCATTCATTGCAACATTATCATATGATGATCCTGTATCCCTGAAGTGGTGTCTTTTTTTCCCTTTTCACCTGGAAGAAAAAATATAGACTTACGAAGTTTAAACCACAGGTGCTTTTTTACAAAGTTCATCTAAACAAAACTGTTTGGAGCAGTGCATTGTCACGTGGAAAGTAAGTTAATGAAATGCTTTATCAAACTTTTCTCAAATTTTAAGAAAACCTGTCCCTCCACTCCTAAAAAGCCTAAAGCCCAAATACCCCAGTGTATTGCAATGAAGACAACTATTCCCATAGTTCAGTTATAGAACAGAATTAAATCTTAGCTTGATATTGCTGACCTTTCCACATTTAGGAAGTCTGAGGAATATGGATTGCTATTTTGGAGCATTATTGAAATAGTAATAATTTCACATTGTCTGTATTCTTACAGGTATGCTTTCTGTAATCTCCCCTCCATCAAAATGTCATCCAATTTTTATATTACGTAAATGTTTCTTTCTTTTTTGTATCCTACTGAGGCTTGTATTTGTAGTTGTCAGTTGAAAACACATGGCTTGTATTCATAGTTGTCAGTTGATAACAACACTTACTCCTGGATACAGAGATTTTCATAAATATTGACGTAGTCCCCTGAATCTGATGCAATTAAAACATTAATAAATAACCACAGCTTCAGTACAGCAACTAAGTGCATGGTAAAACTTCAAGCTTGGCCTAGGTTTTCTGAAAGAAGAATCCCAGATAGATAAGGACTTCCAAGCATTTCACAAAACCCATGGTTTGTACAAACCTCCTCTATCAGCCAAGAAGTAGAAGAACCTGTGTGTTCTCCCTTGGCAGTTGGGTGGTCAGGTTGAGAAAGGGTGCAGGGAAGTAGCCCACTCCTCTGACCTTGTCCTGAGAACATTTTATGAAGGTAAGGGATCTTTAGGGTTTCTAAGATTCAGTGGATGCTACTGGTACTGGAACATCATTTTGAGACAGAGTTAGATTTTGAGACCTGGGATTCAGCTACAGTTCAGCTGTCTGTAACTGTCTGTGTCTGAGAGTCATCTAAGCTCCATTTATAGTTAATGGAGAAAAGAGAGAGGCGCTTCCAGGGTACAATTCATCTCACCTGTTTTAGACATCTATTTATGGATGAGATGACTCATTGCTTAGAAATGTCCATTTATCTTAACTTTGGCAATATCCATGTAACACCTTTCCTAGATAGTGTTGGAATAAAAAATATTTCATCCATCATGAATGGAGAGACTAAATGTGTAAATGTTACTGTTGCTTTCATTCTGCTTAATCAAGGAGGATTTTACGTAAAGATGCTTCTTTTTATAATTATAAATCATAACTCTTTTGGCATTGATAACATTTTCTTAAACAATATTTAATTATCTTTCATGTTCCTTTGTTTGAATTATCCCTCTCAATGAATTCTGCTCAGAATTATTTTAGTAAATGGGCTTTTTCAGAGTAATAGAAGTGTTTGAAATGTGTGTATATGTAAGAATTACTAATAAGTACTATATGTTGTCCACCTGTAATAATGTAATTAGATGTTGAGTCCCTAATTCTTGGTTCAGTAGTCAGTCTATTTGCTACATGAAAACTACTACAGAAGTGTTTCTGAGGGCGGTGCAATAGTGTGTGCTTCAAAAGAAATTCATTATAGTTTTCTAAGCTGTGATTTACTCTTTCTTCTATGGTAGCATGAGATTTTCCATCATGTTTTGTTCTTATTTCCTAATCCAGACCAAATTCACTAATGTAAAGCAGATTTACTATGTATTCTAAGTAGTGTCAAAAAGATTTTTTATTTCTCTAAGTATTTTTTTGTCTAAACACATACTCTGAAGCTTGTGAAATTTTATTTGTCAGAAGAAGATCCAGATATATTCTCTATGTTGCATTCTGTGTTCTAAGTACACTCCAGACATAATAATAGGGAGTGCCTTATTTGTCTGCCTCTACATTCCCTCCAAGATAAAGTGTTTAGTATTTCAGCACTCCTAGTTACTTGAATGCTTGCACCAACTTTCAGTAGTCCTATTACATTCACTCACTTTAATAAACAAGCATTTCTAATTTCTTGCTTAATTACTTGTGCTCCTGGCATTGGTTTACAAATTATTAAATAATCTATTCTCAATATGGCCCCTATTGACTTTCATGATAACTTGCATGAAAATTACTGTTGTATAATATTACAACCTCCAGACCCTTTGCTTTTGTTCTGCTACCTCTAAAGGTCAAGTCTGATAAACCTGTGGAAGAGTGGTTGTCCTATTTATCTGGAAGCCACCAGAACCACATTGCCTTCAGTTTTGTGGAGGATATCTCACACTGAAGGAACTAGAAGTGTATTTTGTGTATATTTTCTCTTCAGTTTTGTTAACCAGTGCCCCTGAAATCTTCATGTGAACTGCTGTTATTTCTTATAGCCGTATATCATTAACTTTCAATCCTTGCCTGCTATCTTTGGGATCCTTTCTGGCTTTGCAATGCATTATGCATTTTTTCCTATCAGGAATGTACCATGCCTTTTCCCGCCCTGCCGTGCTACTGAGTTGTGTGTTTACTTGTCTTAGCATCCTCTTTTATTGAAGAGAGTTTGTTTCTTTGTACTGCTCAAAGTCCTGCTGAACCTATTGTGCAGGTCCTTAACATGCTTGTAGGTTAAGGGGAACTTAATCTGTTCATATTTTGTCATAGTGCAGATTCCCATTTCTTTTTCCTAGCTAAATTTTTATTTCACTGTAATATGCTGACATCTTCAAATACCTGATAGCAAGAGACCCACTTCTTGACGAGATGGATTGATTTTATCTTTTTGTTGCAGAGAAATCACCTTCTAACTCAAACTGTTTGTAAGTCACCTTAAAAACCCCTGATAAACATCCCTCCATCACAAAACCCCTAAATTCCTATTAATTCTTTTTACCCACAACTATTAGGTTTAACATCAGAATTCATGATT
Source organism: Morus bassanus (assembly GCA_031468815.1). Taxonomy (NCBI): domain Eukaryota; kingdom Metazoa; phylum Chordata; class Aves; order Suliformes; family Sulidae; genus Morus; species Morus bassanus. Next base: position 100,680,476 of record CM062567.1, read on the forward strand.
ACATTTAGCTTCTGTGACCAAAAAACATGAGAAGGAAATTTTTCTACTTTAGAAAATTTGAGTGAAATTAGAGCATTTTATATGTGACTTTATAAAGGTTTATGTTTAAATAGGTATGATCTGTGTGGTAGTCGTGCATAGGTAGGTTTTATGTGAAGTCATATTTACCATGTTGAAATTCCAGGCAGGAAGGAGGAAAATGAGCATTTTTTTATCTGGAAGATGTAGTTATATATATAAAAAATAAAACAATACAATAACCTATTTTTGTACTATTATTATTTTTGTTATTGTTGTTGTTGTTGTTATTATTATTATTATTACTGTAGTCAGAAACACTCAGCCTGAAACACTCAGGCACTTCTTGCAGGCAAGAATTATATTGATTGCATTTGTTTCCAGGTTAGATCCATGTGCTAGAGTCCTACATCAATGAAAAAAGTCATTTTGCTTGAAAGTCCATTCTGACAGTTTTCCCAAGTAAAAGCCCAGTATTCCAGGGTTCCTTCTTCCCTTCCTCTCACCCTGAAAACCACACACAATATGTGATTTTTTTTAAAACATCTGATTGCTGTTGAACAAAAAATGAAATCCAATGCATCTCTGATTTTATTTCTCCTTTACACAATAATATGTATTTAGTTTTTTAATTCTCCTTTAAGTGGGATTCTTTCCTAATACCTAAAATAATATTTTAGTGTTTCCTTTTGGTTTATCTATGCTTTGTCTTTTGTTTTGTGTTGTGTCCCTGCTGCTCAAAATAATGTTCTACTTCCTCTTTCATTTTTGTAATCCCAAATGATGTGTATGTCAATGAAAGTATACCTCGGTTTTCTTCTGTATTTAAGGGCAATGACACGTACCAGTATTTACTGTTACACAATTTCTCTTCTCCAGATACAGTATTTCCTGAAAGTAAGTCTCATTCAGTGCTTCTAAGCCTCTGAATGTGAATAATGTGTGTGTTCATTGGTATGAAAATAGGGATAATTATGTTTGCTTGTAATGCTCGTATATGGTGAGATGTCTCTATCTTTACTAATCCCAGAAACCGTAATCTGTCTTTTGCAATTACTCACGATTTACATTTTGTCCACACATGAGGAAATATTTTTTTCTTATAATTAATGTATTTGTTTTCTATACATATGTTTATATATCTGTACTGAAACTCCTACAGTACAACATTTTAAAGTAAACAGTATAAATCTCAGCAGCAGGAAATCTTAGTAAAAAATCTGACTGTATAATCTGTCTGGTCTGACCAGTTCTCATTCATTAGGAATCTCTTATGATCAACATCTGGTAGGATTAGACTGCCCTGAACAACAAGGATTTAGCTTTCAGTACTTACATGCAGCTTTAGTGAGCCAAAAGGCCATCAGAAATATCTTTTAAAAGCAAAATAGTATGATTAATCTAAATATTATTAAATATATTTTGTAACTGGCAGAGTTAGGATTTAATGAGTGAACTGTGCCTTTAAGCATATAATCTGAAGCATGGTTTGAACTGTCTATCAGTGGAGACCTCTGAATCTGAACTATCATCATTAGACTGACAATTCATCAGGAATATCGCCTTTCTTTACTATTTTCGTGGGAAAAAAGAGATAAAATTGTCTTGATAAAAGTGAAGTATTGTGGTCAAATGGATGCTAGCTGTTTACTATTGGTGAGCAGGCGCTCACGCTAATAATCCCACTGAAGTGAGCAATATCTGTTCACCTGAAACAAAATCACTATGTGTGCAACTTTAGTATCCTTGTGAGGTAGGGGATCATTTATATATTGTACACAGAGAATCATCATACGCAGATCATATAGGAAGTAAAAAATGTGCCAACAACCGAAAGTCAGTGTCAGGGCCCTGCGAGCACCAAAAGCCCTTTCTGTCACTGACTGGCCGCCAAGGCTTCCTCCTTTCCTCCTGCCCACGACCCAGGATCCTGTTTCAGCTCAGCCTGGCACCATCAGTCCCTGCCCCAGTGATGCTGTGGGAGTGCTGGTCTCTCTCCATCACAGCTGTGCCTGAAATGGACCCTGTTGGTCTGGTCCCATTTCCTGTCTTGTCAGTATGGACATGCCCGGCAGTCATGGGACTGTGTCTGACCCTGGTTCTCCCAAGACCCAGATCCTGTCCCTTATTCATGAATGGACTTCCCAGCTTTACCCTGGACCTGCCTTAACACTATGAACTTGCCTAGAGGTCTAGCCTCATGGTTGAAACTGGCTGTTTTCCCAGAGCCTCTCCAGCTTCCCTTGCTGGGGTGCTGTCTGGTGAGGTCCCTTGTCTGGGGGCTGTGTTATTGCACTTGCATCCCTGTTTCTTAGGGAGCAGCCAGCCCGTGCCACTCCCCAACATTTGCTTCCTTTCTTTAAACCTAAATCCATCCTCCCTGATACGGACCACAAAAGTGTTGTAATTTGGTCCATTCTAGACTAATTTTATTTTTTACAGCCCATTTAGTCATTCTGTCTACTCTCTCAACTTGCTGGAGATTAAAGAAATTCATTTCTTCCTTGACAACGCAAGTTCTTGGCTCCTCAAAACCCCTGTATTTCTTCCTTCACAGGTGCATGGTCAGGGACTTTGTTGTTTGCCTCTCAAACATCACTGAATTTGATACAACAGCTAAGAGGTAGGCAAGTATTGCTGCCATCCATTTCACAGAAAAAAGATATAGCCAGACTTGGTAGCAAACTTTAAAATCTTATTTAGGTCATATGAGCTGTATCACATAGCAGCTCTGGCAGAATGAAGGATAAAAGACAATTCTCTTGTGTTCTGTCCATTGCCTGAAGCACAAGGGCCATCCTTTTCTTCTTGCAAATGTGTCCCTTACACATGATACAAACCCTTCATTTTTTGGAGCTTGCTGCTGGGTAAACATATTTGCACCCCAGTAATTTTCGAAGTTGACCACGCATAAATCTGTTAAATATGTAGTATGGTGAAATACTGATTTCATCCAGCTTTGTATGCAGAGCAGTGTAAAAGCGCTCTTTTTTTTTTTTTTTAATGTGAGTGAAAGAGTAGAGTCTCTGAGCAGTGGTTTGTGAAACCTTCCAGGTTTATTGGTGATCAGATCTGGTAATGCCTGTTTTGGGAAAATGAAATGTTGGTGTCTTTAAAGTGTGTAAAATTTATATAAACACACCTAGAGTTACAACCTTCATTTAATTATTAACAAGGGACTAAAACCACATGGAATTATACTACTTCTCTATTTTAAGTCTGTGCAAGGTTTACTTAGGAACAGTAGAACCCCACCAGAGCTTAGTGCCGTTCTGTTACAGCTTTCTATAGCAGTTTCCTCCAGTTGAAATTATCCTATTCTGCACAATAAAGAAGCAGAAGTATAGTATTTTACAGTTTTCTTTACTCAGAGTTGGTGGAATTACTGCTGAGCTCTAAAAATGCTTATACTGCTGGTGATATGCTTTCCAGGACTGCAAGCATCTGCTAAAACAAAACATGCAGCATTTTGTATTCTGAGTTTCAGAAATTTAATCCAAAATTGCAACATTTGCTACAGGAATTGGCAGCCCAAGAAATAGAGGTGAGGCTTTGCGAATTGTGATGTTGGACCTAAATCCAAATCAGAAGATTCTGTAGTTAAATGTATTTGAAAGAAGTGAAAAACTTCTGTAGGAAGAAAAACAAAAGTTTCAATTCTGTGAGATATTTAACATATTTAGAAAGAAAGTAAAGAACCTGAGGACGGTGACAAAAAAGTATGGAAATAGGAATCAAAGACTGGAAAATGTAGTGGAAATACCCCCCAGACCAGGCATAAGATGAGATTTGTCAGACTGGTGGCCATAGCATTGAAAGTGGAAAAAAACCCCATTAAGTCTTCTAGAAAAACAATGTAAACCTTGTAAATTCTTATAAAGCTCCTAATACCTTGTTGTGATAATGGGAAAGAAACACCTTTCTTTTGGCAAAATCTCCACAACAGATGCATCTGAAAAGCATCCAATATCTGATTGTGGCAGTGAAGAGAAAAGGTTTCCAACTTCTCTGGCACCAAATCTAATAAGATGTGTCTTTTGGGAGGTTAATCAGTAGTTCAAAGAAAAGTCTAAGAGCTCTGAAATCCACCAAGTAACAAAATTCTAGCAGATCGGGCGGGGGGTGTCAAAGAAATTTCTCAGTGGTTGAATTTAAATAAGTGTTGCTCAGAAAAAAAAATAATATGCGATTGAATACCTCAATTGCAAAGTTCATGAGCAAGTTCTGAGGGGACAGAATCGCAGCAAGTGAGTAGACAGTCTGAAGTCTAATCAAATGTCAGCCTTGTGCTCTCCACTGAAATTTATCTATAAGTGTTAGTCAAATAATATTTAATGTGTATTTTTATCGTTTTTCTCATGTTAATAATGGTCTAATTTGACTAAACTGTATTTGGTGAATCAGCTGTTCTCTATTCAGATCAGCTAAGTAATGTTAATCTAGTCTCTCTCAGATTATAAGAATGACTAGAAATGGCTCCAGAAAAAAAATTAAGAAAATATCAGAAAAGAAAACCTGCAACTAAAAAATTTATTGTTTTACAGAAGAAGGTAGGACAGTATGGGGTAGAAGCATATGACAATTTGTATGCCTTTGGAAAGTACAGTTCTGTTAGCTAAGGAAAATTTTACTTTTTCTAAGTAACTTATGATAGTTTTAGTGAACTTTTGTACTAGGTAGAAGGATTTTGGACATTACCTAAACTATGACCAAGAGAGGTCTATTTTCTTTTGTTATCACTGATGGTTTGTTTCAGAAAAGCAATTTGTCTTTGTATCAAGAAAGACCTGTATCATAAGGAGCAGTTAATGGCGTTACTGGAGCTAAAATATCAATCATTCATTTTACTAGTATGCTAGCAGAAAAAGGAGTAACTACCGATCATTTTTTGTCAGTGAATACATTTTCATAGAATGCACTTAAAAACTGGTTATAACACCACAAAAGGATGAAGGATGTAACTCAAATTTTGGTGGATTGACCATTCTGACTGTTGCTTCTGTAAAATAAAATAATTTTTAATAAAAAAATACCTATGTCCTCTTGTAAAAGGTTATCATGTAAAAATATGTCTTAGTAATTTTAGAGCATGACTAAACGGGATAAGATGAAGCAGAGGCCATGAAAGAAGTAATTAAGGCAGCCAGTGCAGTAACTAATGATCTTCAGGGAATACTTCATTGGTCAACCAAGAAACTTGACAAAATCAACTTAAAGGGAACACCAAAAAGGTGGAATGCTGTTTGAGGATCAATTAATGCATTTTCTACTTTGCAGAAACCAGATTATGCTTCTTTGTCATGAAGAAATTTGCAAAAGCACAAAGAGAGTTTTAAAATTTTTCTTTTTTACCAAAAAACATGTCGCTATGTAACAGTTAAAAAAAAATACTGAAAAAAATAAGTTAGTTGCATGGTAAACATAAAACCATGAAATACACCCAGCAGAATCACTAACGTGCATAGATTGAAAGGGTACTCACAAGCATATATTAAAGAAAGGCTGAGGGATTACTGAAGAGATGTGTTTGTCTTGAAAGCAAAGCTGCCAGCAGAACTCAGAAGTCTCACCTGTGACCTTCCATGTCTTTTGCTTTTACTATGTACTTAGGCATGAGTGTGACAGACTTTCAGCCCAGGAAATTTAGCAATAGCTAAGTCCTATTTTTGTGTGGATAAAATGTCTTCTCATTATATAAACTTTGTGGTTATTTCAGTTCAAATTAAGAAGTTCTTATTCCTGAAGGACAGATACCACTTCCCCTTCTTTACTTGTCCATGCCACTGTATATCAAATATTTTCAGATTTTTCTGAATGGACTATATTTCTCTTTCAAAGGAGGTCAAGGAAAAGGAGTTAGGAGGGAGGTTTAAAGTGCCTAATTCCGATGCCCCATAGAGAGGGTCAATGGAAAGTATCTGCATATGATTTATACATTTCTAAATTTTCCTGTTTAATATCACACCTTTTCTCTTCCACGTATTTTCTGTTTGCGTTCGAGATACCTGTTTTACACTGTGATTTGCTTCTCCTATTTCTGATATAACAAACAAATAAAAAAGACAATTAGTGCAATGAATGTGATCATAATTTTATTAAATTAAAATTGGAGTGCTGCTCTCATCATTTCAGTCTGTAACCATGTTATCGCCTGCTAAAATTAATTTTGCTCATTTATTAGGAATAGTAATGTGAAACTCTGGTTTTGCAGTCATGTGGCTGGAGGAAAACCAGCAGTGATTAAGACAGAAAACCTTGAAGTAGTTACATGAAAAAGAACCCTAAATTAGTAAACCAGATTGCTTTGTATGTTATCTGGCTTCTTTGTGCTGTTAGGCAGCTCAAAGAGGACAGAGTCTTGCCTCTGTAAAAAAGCAGGTGAGAAAATCTGTGATAGATAGTTGCTTGTGTCACCTTTAAGCAAACGATAACACTTGCTGCCCCATGCAGCGAGATGCATGCTCTAAGAAAGGGGGAGGGCACAGAGGAGTTCATTAAGCTTTACCAATCCTAACTGACGTAAGCTAAACTCTACTGATTCATGCTAAGACCAGCTGACCATGGTTTCAAACCAGCCCTCAGCACTGAGAATATTAAGAGTTTTCTTAATGAGCCTTTTCCCTTTATACAGTCTCAAACACCACTTTGGCTACAAGAAAGATTTTGGTCTTAACAGCGCTGGAAATACACAAGAATTGTCCATCCCCGTGATGAAAAGTGGGAGCCCAATATGAAATTTTTGCCACACATAGTAAAGCTCTTTACGTAGTACACCTGTTGATAGTAGATTATGGTGGTAAAAGAATAGTGTCTTGATCAGATTTTAGGCAAAATGGAAAAACAAAACGTGGGTGGATATATCATTGTTGAGATAATGGCTTTTCATTATAGTGATATACATAGTCCATCTGCTTCCTCCTCACTGAGTCTCAGTTCACTATGTAGCCTTTTTCTCAACTTCTGACAGGTGAGGAATGATCTGACTCGTGTCCTGTATGGTGAAGACATCGAAATTTCAGATACCGAGAGTTTCTCCAATGATCCTTGCACGAGTGTAAAGAAGCTTAAGGTATGTGCTGCTGTTTGAGGAATAAAGAGAAAGTGATGATTATGTCATGTCATTTGTTTAATTTTTTTTCTATGAAAAAGGCTAATAAAACAAAATTTGCATAAGAATTATGTACTTCTACATTCCATTGCACAGTAAGGTTAAGAAATGGCATTTTGAGGGCCTAGTCCTGCTTAAGTCCATACGCATGAATGTTCATGCATATAGTAAATATTTTTTATAGTTTCTGATAAGGACACAAAGTAAAGCAAGTTGTTGCTGGCTTAATGTTTGTACTAAAGCACCAGTCTTAGTGACATACGTGTGAAAGCTCTTGCGGTTTGGAACCAGAAACTTTTTGAGGTAAATTATCATGCAGCAAAAGTATTGAGCATCTTTCCATTAGCTTCATTGCACATTTTAGATTGAATTCTTTGTTTATAATCACTTGCATGATTTCATAAGAATCATGGGGGAAAAAAAGGAAAAATAAATTTCATAGCAGAATAATTTACCATCCTTCTCTTATTATAATGATTTATTAGGTTCTTGGCATCTCATAACATTAAAACTATATTTTAACATTACCATGCAGTGCAACCAAAAATAAACTAGACTTAGGAGGTATGAATCCTAAACTGCATAGGAACATGAAAAAATGATTGAACAGCAAGAGCAAGGACTTTTAAATTGTGAAGATCAAATCACTGGTGGCATCAAATATGTATGACAGACAACCAAAGCCACAATCCTGCAAATAGTTAAATATGTGTAAAACAGGTTTTAAAAAACCTAGTAAGCTGAATGGTATTAAAAAACTAAAATTAAAGCAAGGATATCGACCTGTATAAGACTAGACTACTATTGAAGCTAACTGGAAAAGGTCTAAAGCATGGTAAACTAAGTGTGCTTTGTTATTCCCTTAGAGATGCAAGCCTGAATGTTTAAACTATAAATAGGTAAAGATTACGTTTATAGGAAGCCATTTGTGTCTGTCCATTATAGCCAGTCTGCATTTCCTACCTGGGGTTGAAAAGACTCCAGTATATGTTATCAGTAAAATCCACATTTTTGACAAGGTCTTTAACCCCTGACTTCAGAAAACTAACAATTCTGAAGGCAGAGCTATTTAAATCAATGGATGAAGTAATAACAAGAAAAAATGCATATAAGCATGTATATTTAGGCTGAAGGTTAGAAGAAGAAAGGAGATTCTAGCCTTTCTGTATGTCAACAACATGCTGTTTGTCTTATAGGAAAGACCAGAAGACTCTGTCAAAAAATATATTAAAGTTAACTCTTGATTTCTTCTTCAAAACAAATTACTATAACAATAAATAAGCAATTTTCTAGACAATAGCTTATTCTTCACAGGAATATAGGGTTACTTGTCATTAGGTGCATATGTCAGGCACAACTTAGCTATCCAATTTCAAAAATGTTCATTCCTTTCTTTGAGATGTAAACCTAATATAAGTAAACTGATATCTGCATACTGTACTTGTGATTAAAATAGACATAAAATACCTTTCCTTTTCATAAACACAGTTTAAATTAATGAAATTAATTATTATGCAATATAAAATAGAAATATCTGGTATGATGGCAGAAATATATGTTCTATATTTTTCCCAGCAGCACCTTAACTTTTACTACATTGACTCCAGCCTCTTTGAATCACAGATGGAAAATGAATTTAGGCTTAAAGATATCTTTAAAATTCATTTTTATGTTCAGAGAAACTGATGTTGGAGGATATGCATTTGTACATCAACTTAAATGTTTAAAAATTCTAAGCCTGCACAGGCAAATAGTATGAGCAATACAAAGCTTCTAACTCTCTTGTATCTTCCACATAGGACAAAAATGTTGTAATATATGAATTCCAATTCAATGAAACCATTTCCATCTGTTTTTCCAAATACAATAGGTGTTTTGGATACTGACCGAACACGATCTCTCATTCCAATGGTCAAGTTAATTAAATTTTAAAATTTTGGGCCAGGAACAGGTTTGGATGTGGCCTCAATCTGAGTGACATGCACGCTAACACAGGCATCAGCAAGTTTTGCCAGCGTGTTATGATGGTGGGAGCTGACATCCCCTAGTTCACCTTCGCCATCAGTGATTCCAAACCTAAGGTTAGAGGCTCATCTATAGTTCTTCAAGTGGACATCCAGGCATTTAGAAGGCAGAACATGTGGATACCTCTATGGACAAAGTTACCCAGCTTTGAGTAGATTTATTGATAACATCTTGACTGTCAGATACATGGTAGAGAATCTGACAGAGTACCTGAGCTGTTCAATTTAGATATTTCATAAAAAGCCTGCCAAGACATTGACTTTTCCTGGCAGAAGAGATATTGTAGCAATCCTTCTCTGGAAAGCTGCATAATACAACATTGTGCTGTTATTCATTAGAAATGAGACAGATTAAAATCTGATCACAGAAGGGAAGCTCTGCAGGCTGAAAAAAATAGCTGCCTATAATGTGCACCACTCAAACTCTGAAAAGGCTAAAGAGTGCCTCATATCTGAGGCTATTAGAAATGGCAGTGGAGGAGACAAGTTGTTCTTCATCCCTCAGTGGAGCATCTTAGACGTCTTGATCCTCACTGTCTTCAGGGTTTACACTTCTTAGCTGTCAGTAGTACCAAAGAGACTTTATATTTGGTGGATCAATAACATCCTGATCTATAATAAAAAAGAAAGGAGCAAGAGACATTCATTTTTGAGGCTGTGCTGTAGTCTTAATTTATAAAACATGTTTTTACCAAGAGTCCAACCACAACTGTGGGTAAATGAAATGTAACACTGGTCTTCATTTTCTTGTTTGAACTTTAGTCCATATGGGAACATATGTATTGCTTACTGAGGGGCAAAGTTTAAATGCTGATATTGCTACGCTAATCTCTGAGAAGAGTAAGTATGACAGCTCACCATCTGGCAAATGGTCTAAACATTGGTCTTTTTATATAAGTGCAGTTTTGGGAGTTGTCTTCCCCCTGGGATGTTTTTAATCAACTCGTAGATCACCTGCCTGGTTCCACGAATTAAAAACTCTCCTGTCAAATACACTTTAGCTCCATGCAAGCAATTTACAACTCTATGACAAAGAAAGAGTACTTGACACTTGCTGGGATCCAGTGGGTGACTTCTTTGATCCCTGCAAGAGACTTACACTGTGTTAACTCGCATCAGTCCTATGAGGGTTGATGTAAAGGAATAGTATATCCTTGCCAGGAAATCATACTGGTTGATAGTCTGTTAACAGTGTGAGTGAAGCGGAAAAAAATTATGCCCCAGTAAGTATCTGATGTATCTCTTTGCATGAGACTATAATGTGGACATATACCCTGACCTGTGAGCACTGAAATGAACTCGGCTCTGATAAACTTCAGTGGAGACTTCACTATCTGTCCAGATAAAATCTCTTCAAGGGATGTGAACTATGTCCAGTTGCATGAATTTGAAGCTTCGGTGTCTTATGCAGGACAGAGCCAGCAGACCCAAGCCTGGCATCAAATAAATCTAGGCTTATTTACCATCTTGAATGCAATTCTTCAGGAACAACTTTGGGAAAAATGTGGAGGGGGATGCAAAAAACAGAATTGGAGAGAAAGAGGCTTACTGAGGAGTGTGTCTTTGCACAGAGGAATACTGTTATGTCATGCGTGGAAGAGGAAAAGCTATTGTACAGACTTTCCTAAATTACATCCTGCTACATGTGTTCTAATGTACAATTCTTTGGTTACATGACTGCGTACTAAATTTTCCACTCTTTTTAACTGCAAGCCATAAAACCCCAGGAACTGCATCTCACAGCATCGTATTGATATCTGCGTGGTTATAAACAGGAGGAATCTTTTATGATTTCCCATACATTACTAACAAAGTAGAACTATATATTATGTTCTTCATGATGCAACTTTATGAAGCTGGACAACGAGAAAGATATTCAGCCATATATTTACTGTCAGCTTGACCCTGTAATCCCATACAATCCACTTAACCCAGCAACATCCTTGTCTCTTTCTGGATCTTCATCCCAGTCTGAACTTCCTTGCTTACCCAATGCTATGTTCTGCTTCTCTGATTTCTCATCTCCCTTTGAGTACCTTTGTCTAGATTATTGTTCCATTTTCTTCAGGGTTTGCTTTCTGAGATTGCAGCTGTCCTAACAATAATTATTTGTCAAACCTTCTATTTGCCACACTCTTGAAAAATCCTAATTCTTCCTCCCAAGCTCCTTATTCAATACTGGTCTTAAGCCTACTGCTGCCTCCCCAGCTGTTTGCTCCATCTTTGCCTAAAAAGTGTAAGTACTCATTACCCACATTCCTTATTGGGCCTGTCTCTCCTTCCCATGTGCTCCTTTTTCTCTCACTGGATCCTACCTCCAGTCACTTATTTACTGACTTTCAGCATTATCTTCTTGAATCCACCTCTGGCCAGTACTGAGCATATGCGGATCATGATTTTCACCACCCCTCAAAGGGTTAACACCTGGACAAATATGGGAGAAAACTGGGGGTTCATATTTCTGTCAGAGAAACCTTCAAAAAGAAGGTTAGCATATTGCACATAAAAAGACATGGAAAAGAACATTATTAAGGCTATAACTTTTAAGTCTTTGGAAAAAATCAGAATTCAAGTTTCTTTTGCTGCAGTCTTCAATGGCAGAGTAAATGGAAGACTCATGACTTATTCTTTAATAGGTGGTAATAGAACATTTCTTTTGATCTTCTTCGGTCAGTTTGTTGTTGGATACCATCCAAATCTTTTAGTGAACACAGACATATTAATGTCCTACTTACTGTACTGAGTGCTTCAAAAACAGTAATTTATGTGTTAACATGGAAACTCACTAATTTAGGCAAAAGACCATTTGGGTATTGCATCTTGACTCGATCATCCATTCCATGGGTGACAGAACATTGGGGATTGTCAAGTTCTAGAGCCATAGCTGATCTTTGAACTTGGGCTGTGAAGCTTTCTAGTTGAGCATTAGGGATTCTTGAGAACTTGGTTTGGATGTGGTTCTCACACTTTGCAGATTTCCCTCTCTGATATCAGAAGCTCAGCTCATGCTGGAAGTGGAGATTCCTGCCTGACAGAAAATCTAGTTTCCCTGAAATCCTTAGTAAGATATTGAGATGGTCAGATATTCAGAACTGGGATCTCCTGACAGCTGGACAAATCAGCAAATACACCCATTTGCTTGGGTGCCTGAACAAGAGGAGAGTAGGTTTGAAAACAGGATTGACTGCCAATATTAAAATGGGTGTTCTGCTATGCCTTGTGTGAAAAAAATTTTCAAGATGAGTTTCTTGAGTGCCTGTTTCCTTGCACGTCTCAAGACAAAAGGAATCATAAAGCCACATATTCCTGTGGCTGAATGTGCAATATTTAGGTCTGATGCTAGTGCCAAACTAATTGCACAATAATATTAGTATAAGACAATCCTTGCCAACAGTAAGATTATTGAAATGGGATAGGATATTTCTGGGGAAAAAATAGGATGAACTATAGAGTTCTTGTAGTGCTCTACAGTAAAAAAAGTAGTCACTGTGGGAAATGTACTCTGTTTTATCAGATAATCAGGTGGAATTAATGTCTTAAGGCATGGTACCACATACCACAGGCACTACACCTTCAGTTTGAAGGTCGTTGCAGAGCCAGTGGGCAGCACTGCTGCACATGCACTATAGAGTTACTCTCTACACCCTGCCTACAGTCTCTAGTGCTCTAAAACTATGAGGCTGCACATGTTGTTTTTTTAAAATTGGTTCTTATCATGTTGTAAAATAAAAAGGATTTTATTCAATTTTAAGTTTAATAATTGAGTGCTGCATCACTTATTTTTTAACCAAATTTTTCTACTTTTTTCAAATATTAAATCTGCATTTTTATGTTCAGAGAGGTCAAGCGATTCAGTCAGAGTTCCAAGAGTGACTAAAATTATTTTTAAAATGTGAAAATAATGGATCAAGAGATTTTTTTTCTGCATAGTTCCTAAATCCATTTATTGTCCTTGCAAGAACTGTAATACTGTTGCTCTAATTTGTGTAATTTATTTGTTTAGTTTCATGTGACCTCGTTAGATTTGTTTAAAAAGAATCTAATCCACTTCAATAAGATTTATATTACTTTATCAATCTGTGGCTAAACATAAAGAGAAGCAGGCTTACTGAAAATGCACAGGTTCAGAATGAGCAAAGCATATTGCATTCTTTCTGGCTTTTACCATGCTAAGAGTGATACTAATTTCATGCATTTAATTGCAGAAGCATTCTAGTATCTTTTTGCACTGTCCATCATAATATTTTCTGCTGAATGGGAAATAAACATGGAAATTATCTAAACTGAAAATCTTTCATAAACTGATTTAATTAAAACTGAAATGTTTTTCGCCCCTGAAATTCACACTGAATCATCTGTTCCTTTTTTCCTTGGAGAGGCAAAGAGCTATTAGTAATTCTAACCAAGTGTTTTATAAAAGAAATGAAAAACTAGATTTGCTCAAGCTTTTGCTGAGAACTCAGATCTTGTGTGAAACAAAAAGTAATATTTACTTGAAACAAAAATTTATCTGTTCTGTGTTTTATAGATGTTAACAGCAATTTTTCACATGAGAAAAAAGCTAACCCAGTTCCCGAAGAAATATTTTCTTGCATGTGCTCCTGAATTTAGGAATATTTTCTTAATATGTTTCTAAGTATGGAAGTAAAATGATCTCTTTTGACTTCAGTCATAGATTCTCAAAGTATGATGATTTTTTTTAATGTGTGGAGGTGGGAGAGAGGAGGAGAGGAAGATTGACAATGTGTTATAGTGACTGTAGGGAAGATGTTGTATGAGTAAAACCTTTAAAAATTACTAAAGTGGGCACAATATCAAGGCATTTTATCTCACTTACAAATGTCCAGTCTCTCAGCTTTACAGCATTAGTTCATGTAAGCAGTGAAAAGCATATATTTTCAGCTGGTATTAATATACAAAATTAAAAAAAAATGCAAGGGATCAAAAGAATAGCTGATACTTTAGTGTTATTGAATACTAATATTTGACAAGATAAACATTACAGTTTTATTCTCATTAGTGCTATTGCTTGATCATTCTTTTCAAACACCTCAGCTGCTCTCTCTTGCAGTATTTCAAGTTCTTGAAGTTATAGAAAATGGAACAGTTCTGAATTAATTTTGCTGTCTGCAGCTGTAATCTGTGCTAACTCTCTACACAATTTTAATGGCCAACTGAAGTGGTTTCTGGAAAGGCTGTGACTGTATTTAACTGCCACGTATTTTATTCAATCTGCAGGGTAATGACGTTCGGATAATCCTTGGCCAGTTTGATGAGGAAATGGCTGTGAAAATTTTCTGCTGTGTAAGTAAATATATTTAATTGCATATCAGAATAAAGAATGCGTTACATTGGTATAAAAAATACATTTCAGCATAAACATTTCTTCATGCAGTTCAGCTCTGTCAAGATTTATATCATTAAGAAAGGTTACGCATGCTTAGCTCCATTTCTGTTTCAATAAAATACTTTGTACTTGACTTCAGTGGTATTTAGGCATGGACTACATGGTTAACTTCTTATTGCTTTCCTCTAGTGGAATTAAATGCCCACTGAGCTTAGGCATTTCTCTTCATGTCAGATCCAGGGAAATGCTTGTGTATTTAGCAGCACATACAGAGAACTGCAAAATTTTAATCTTGTCTAAGAGTTGTGTTCTGGCGGTAATGTCTGCATGTATGTGGTTTTGCATGTTTTGCTTTGAAAGAATAAGAAATTCAAGCACTTCCTATACATGCTAACTAAGTTGTCTTTCACTTTTGACTGCTGTATGTTTTACGTGATTTACATGAAAGCAAATTTTAGTTCGTAAAAAATAAAAGATTTTTGAATTAAAAGAAACGTAGCAAGACTGGCATCCATAAAATTCGCTATCCTCACCATTTTTTTGTGTGTGTGAATGTGCTGCAAACATGTACAGTATAATTGTCATTGAAAGTAGCAGGATTAAAATGTGATCTTTATTTGTACCTGCTCAAAAAAAAAAAAAAAAATCCCAAACAGGCAGATTTTAGTGGCCTAAGTTTTGTATTGGTATTCAATTCTTAGTCTAAATAACCAGATTAATCCTGTATGAGTCAAGAACATAATAAATATAATGGAAAAGCAATAATGAAGGCATCTAAATTTCAGAGGGTGTTTTTTAGTGTTCACTTAGAGAGACAGTTACCTATCAAAGCAAAGAAAGGAAAAGCAGAAGTTCAAAATCCGAGTGTTACATGTGCCTCACCCACATGTTGGCTCTTACTCAGCAGCTGTCCCAGTTGCTGGCAAAATTTGGAAAGGAGATTGTAGAGTATATTTGGAAGGAACAAAATCTGTTTGCATCCAAAAGGAAATGGAAAGCATTATTTTCTTTTCCATTCTTCTCATCTCTGATCGGTCTTTGTATATAGATCTTTTTGTTCTGGCATTTAAATTGGATTGACAGAGATAAGCTCCCATTTTTCCATTCCTGGAATAAAGAATGGTCCTTCTGTGGCCCAGCTCTTCCTCAGATCTCTTGCGGCTGGGCTGTGTTTCCCCAGCTGAGGGATCCCAGTCAGAACTGTCCTCCAACCCAACATTAGACAAGAGCTTGGCTTTGTGTATGCCACTTCCCTTAGTATCTAGTTGCCTTCCTCTTCAATTCTTTTCCAAGTCCATGTGCCTGTGAGGCCACTGAAGAAATCCTAGAAGTCCTTGGAGGGGCAGGGTGTCCCATTGTCTGTACCTCTCTAATCTGAAGGATTTCAGATGTGAGATTTCTCTTTCACATGAATGCCTGGTGCAGCTTTCTGCAGCAATGGTTTGGTATGAACATGGGAAGTGTGCTTAACTCAGAGCAATGTAAAGAGTGACAGCTGCTTCTAAAGTACATTAGTGTCAAAAATAATAAGGTGGATATTTCTGGAGCCTGGAGAAATCTGAAAGATCATGTATTTAAGCTTGTATAAATGTATTTATATATAAGAGTTTCAGCAGGAGACTGAATGCAGGAGAGGGCAGTTCAAAGAAGGTAATTAATGCACTACAGTATGTCAGTAAGCTTGTTATTATTCATAAAATATATTGTTGACTCATGCAATCCTACAGCTATGTGTCTATGAGCACAATAATTTAGATATGTCAAGTTTTTTAACCGCCTTCCTCAAGTGTATCCTTAGACAGGTTTCACTTGTGATTCTGTGTTGTATTTTGCAGCATGGTCAATGTCAGCCAGAGAAAGGCTTTGGCTTTGTTAAAGGAAGGTGCTATTGTAGTAGTGCAAGCATTTGAGGGGTCTTTTTCTGATTGTGTTTATAACCTGAGTATTATTTGCTAATGATTTTTGTAGGTGGGAAAATATTTAAAGTCTGCCTCAGTTTTCTGTCTGGATTCAACAGTCATATGCTGTGAGTTTTCCTCAGGAAATCCATTGGAGTTTATATGCTCATTTTCATTTTGCCTGGCTATTTCCTCCCTCTCCCTCCCAAACACACCCACAAAAGATGCAGAGCACATAAAGATAAATGGACTAAAAGATAGTCTTATTCAGTGGCAAACTTTAAAAACATGACAGGACTAATTCAAGCCAAATTGAATGTTAGCAGGTGTTTCCTACAGTGATTTAAATAAGCTTAGCTCTTCATTTAACACCACTGTCAAAAGCGGTTAGCAATTTTAATTCTATGGGAAATCTTAGGTATCTAATGTTGTTTTCACCTCAGTGGGATGATTGTGATATTTTTCATGGAATAGAAATTAGAGTATTTTGCTCAAAACTTAACACTTCAACAATCAAAATGGTCAACTGTGTTGGATAGACATTTTTTTAATTTGAAATTGGTTTAATTGAAATTGAAATTGCATCTTCCCAATGAAAACTTCAGTTCTGCAGAAAATTTTTCCAATATATTATATTTAAGCCATAGAGATAATGCAATACAGCCATCAAGACTCACACCTAGGTGATACAATGATCTGTCTGAAGACGATTAAAGAAGATGACTATTACGCATAGGTCACTGCATGAGCTCTAGGTGTCTCTTTTAGTAAACGTTTAATAATAACTAAAGCCAGGCTTAATCAGCACATTTGCTACAAAAGGACTGGACAGTGTTCTCCTTGAGCTGATAGAGCTTTACTGCTGAGTCTCTATTTTGGAATTAAAGGCACTATTGATTTTTAATGAGAAATGGATGGAGGTTCATTGCAATTCGGAAGTCTACGGACATTCTTGTACAAGTGGGATATAGGGTGTGTCCATGCTGTCATGTTGGAAACATGATGGAAATTCAGTGGCAGTAAGGTTTTGCAGGCCCTTTTGAACAAAGTTCTAGTAATTATTTACTACACATAGAAAGACCTCTTACAGAAATTTCTTTGTTGTAAATAAATATCTCTTTATGGATTTAAACAAGAATGAAAAGTTAAAAAAAAAAAAATAATTGGGCTCACAATGGCAGAAAAGGTCCAGGACAGTTTCCTGGCTGCTTGACAGCAACTCAGGGCTTTGCAGCCTAGGTAGGGCACGTGGGAAAGATTAGGGAAGACTTATGACTACTTTATGCTGTTTTGATGGAACAAAGCACTTGTAAATATTCTTCGCCTTACTTTTGTGTGTGTGTGTGTGTGTGTGTGCCAAAAAATCTTACCCTTCAAAACTAAAACCTGTAAGAAGTGGTCTGTGTGCATTCAAACAGTTCAAGAAAGATCTGCATATTTCAATGAAATGTATCTTTTAAGCATCAAATAATCTTTGTTTAGCAAAATCAACAGGGAGAAAATGATGGTAGAAACCATTATTTTGAGAAAAGTTTTCTGGAACCCAAAACACTAACAACTGCACTGTCACTAGAAGAGTGACTGCATGGTCGTGGTGCTCAGCTGTGGAGGAGCTGATTTTGTTCCTCCTTCTTTTGCCTTCCCCAGATTACCCTTCAAACCCTACCATTCCACAGATCTTGAATGAAGAGTTGCCAGCTCTTAAGGTGTTTGGGTTTTGTTTTTTAAAGCAAAATGTAGACATGTAACCAAATTCTTGCATGAATGTGAAAGTTTCGGTGCAACCTTGGGAAAAACCGTTGTTTCCAGGATGGAATTTCTGGCTATTTTGAAACTTTTAATTTTCAGCCTATATCTCAGGACATTTACAGATTATGCAGGAAACAGGCTCAAGTGTAAACAGAAAAATTCCAACAGTTCCAGTTTCGGAACAGTTCATAACCAATACTTTCTTGCAACACATAATTTGATACTTTAATCTGTATAGAGCAGGGGAAGCTACCGATCATTGTCCTTCTCTAAAAGTGCTATTCTGGGTTAATTTCTGTCCTCAGTGATTTGAAAACTGTCAAATAAAAGGCACTATATCACTGAAAGGTCTTGAACGACCTCATTGCGTAATGGAAACTCTTTTAGACATCAGAAAGTGTTGCAGGATGAGATTGCTATTTTCCTCGCAGGTGTACCTGGGATGCAGTGTCACCACAGCTGTAGGAGGAGTGGAAATGGGCAGGAAGGCAAAAGCAGATGTGTTTCTGGAAAGGTACAATTAAGGAGTGAGAGAAAGACAAGTAATTTATGTGAATTGTTGAATAAGTAAGATATGAGATGCAAGGTGCTGGGTTTTGGACAGGAGCATTTTTAAGCAGTACTGTATACAAATACACGAAATTTTATTTTGGCTGAACAAAAGCTCCTGCAACTAGGGGCCAAAAAAATCTGTTTTGTGCACAATACATTTATGAACCGAGTTGACACCATTATAATAACATTCACAGATTTAAAACTCAATTTTAATTTGGGTATTAATGTATTTAGGAGGCTGTCCTATTTCGTATTTTTTGCTATTCATCTTTATTCTTCTGATAGTCTTTTGGTATGATCTTTGGGATACTTTTCAAAACAATTATGTTCTGAGTGACTAATATCTCCTGTTTGCATTCTCATAATTTCCTCCTTCTGTAAAATTTTCTGTGAAGATGTAGCAGCGTTCCAGTTAAGAACTCTAAGGTTGCACCATGTAGTTCTAAAATTTGGAATTTTTATCTTGTATAAGTATGTCTTGTATCTCCAGTATTGCTTATATTAGGAGCCAAAGAAGCATGAAACCTGCTGTTTTAAAATGGAGTCTGACTGAAATGTCAAAAGAAAAACATCTAGGTACAAGATAGTGAGAGAACATCTGAGATAAATTTTGCTAATTTTATCCTAGAACACTATTCCACACAATGGAATAGGATATCTGTTGTCAATAGATCAGCTTTTAGGCACAACAACATATGTGCCTGACTTTCTGCTTCCTGTTATATATATCTGCTATGTATTGTAAGGAGATAACCATCATCTCAGTATCTTGGAGTACATTGGGCTGTATTCAGTATTCAAACAATGTAGAATTGCACCTGAAGATATTTCTTGCTGATAAAGAGAAATCACTGAGATTTGCTTGCTTTATCAATTTACTATTGATTCATACTCCTCAGAAGAATCTGCTTATTTAATGTCCATGTGGTCTCTGTTTTAGCATAGTCACATAATTCATATTTGCAACATTGTGATTTGATGGTGCCTAGGATCCAAGCTTTCTTGTTTAGCCTTATCCTGTTTTATGTGGTCTTTAGGATGATATTAGGATGATAATAATTTAGCTTAAACATGGTAGCATGCTGGTCCTACCACTCATATAATAGTTGTGTTATGGAGAATTTTTTATGCAAATCCTCTGCCTTCTGCCAGTGTTCCTCTTTATATCCCCTGGTTTTAGAATCCAATATTTTATTTTTCTGTTTTCAAATAAATGGTCTATTGAAAGCAAAATAGGTTTTAGTATATTCTCTTCTCATGAGCTGAATTTTAAAGACAGGATCTTCAAGAAAGGAGCCTTCATTGTTAGCAAGTAATTGTTCTAAACTGTTCAAAATACTTGTGTATCCTTCAATTATGCCATAATTTCATTAATAATGGAAAAAATATGAACAGAAAACAATTACTTTTATATTAAATATGTCTATTACAATGTCTGATAGCTTTTCTACTTTTCTTTCTTTGTAGGCTTATGATGAAGAAATGTATGGCAGCAAGTACCAGTGGATTATTCCAGGGTGGTATGAAAACCTTTGGTGGGAATCCTGGATTAATTCCTCACAATGTGTCAGCAAAAATCTTCTTGCAGCCATGGAAGGTTATATTGGAGTGGATTTTGAGCCTCTCAGCTCCAAAATGATAAAGACCATATCAGGAAGGGTTAGTATTTTTCCTCCAACTAGTTTATTATACAATCAGTTGTCTCACCAGTGTCTTGACACAGCAAAGCACAGAGGAGGGAGGTGAAGCTAAAGGGTTCTTCTGCAAAGAGAGCTGGCAGTAATCATGGTTATTCTCATCTTTCCACTGGTTTGAAATTTTTAAATACTTAAAAATCAATTCCAGTTCTTTACAGGGTAAGGAAGTAGTAAAGTCCCTTGCCTCAAATCTCTCCTGTTCCCCCTGTATGAATATTGCAGTTAAATATACAGTAAAGCTTGAATTATACTCTACAGTATCACATGCTGTGTCATGTCAAGTTAAATAGATGAGCACAGAAACAGAAAACTTTTACGTTTAACCCCAATCCTGCAAATGGCCAGTTTCACTGGTGATTTGTGCCTTTCAGAACTAGGGGGCGAGGCTTGTTTTAAATATGTAAATATGTAGTATTTCCATAAAGTACATAACATTTTATCACAGAACAAATGCATGAAAATTCTGGCCAATGAATAAACATGCTGATTTTGCTGCTTTTCTTCTTTATTCATCTGTCTTTCATGCCTTGCTAAGTGAGCACGAAAGGCAACGTTACAAAAAGGCAACTCATCATAAGATAGCATGCCATAAAGAGCATAGTAAACTTGTAAAACACAGACAAATTGCCACTCAAATAATTTTACATGAAGCAAATAATTGTTCACGTAAAGGTTATTTGATTTTCATTATCCTATACAGTGTAATCAGACTACTGATTTGCAGGGATACAGACTTATTCTCTGTTCTAGAATTATGGCTCACCAGTATGCTGGTGGCTTTGGTTGAACTGAAGCCTTTTGTTTGAAAGCAAATAAAGCAAGTTGTTCTTCATACAGAGAAGCAGAACAACTGCTTTTCAGTCTCTCTATCTCCTGGGTCTCCCACCCAGTCTCACCATCTTTCTTGTAAGTCAGGCAGCATATGTTTCTTCCTTAACGCTTGTTTTGGTGGTCTTTTCTGTATTAGTGATGCACGTCTCTAATTGGAGAGTACGGTTTGAGGTGTAGGTTTGGACCCAAATCTGTAAAATGTTAAGTATTGAAGTAAACCTGAAGTTTTTCTCCTCCACAGACGCCACAGCAATATGAAAAGGAATACAATGCTAAGCGCGGTGATGGACAATCCAGCAAATTTCATGGTTATGCATATGATGGAATATGGGTGATTGCCAAGACTCTGCAGCGGGCAATGAAGTATCTCAATGCCACTAACAAGCACCAAAAAATTGAAGATTTTAACTATACAAATCACAAACTTGGCAAAATCTTTCTGGATGCTATGAATGAAACCAACTTCTTTGGAGTAACGGTAAGTCCCACCAGATACTTGCTGGGGTGGAGGAGGCTTGTGATTTTAAGTCAGTAACTGAAGCAAGTATTAAATTTTAAATACTCTTGAAAAAGAAACACAGTTGTGCATTTCTTATATCTTCAGAGCTTCCACAGTTCTACTTTATCTTAAAATTAATGTTGTTGTTTTGAGACTTTTGCTCATTACATGCCTTCTGATGCCAAGTGATGACACTGTACAGTTCCTTGGTTATCAGATTTTTAAGCAAGGATGTCATCTGAATTAACAACTTGGAGTGGTCTCAAGGGAACTGCAAGTGTTGCAAGCTGCAGTGACTTTTTAAGTGAGTGTTATAGCAGTTGAGGAGTAGCTGGATTGTGATCTGAAAATACCTCCTATTTCCCTCCATCATTTATTTTTGATAATAGGTTATAGTACACTAATGTCTCCAACTCCAGTGCTGTACATCCTTGATATTCTTACAACAACTTCTGTTGCCATTTAAGTTTATTTATAATTTGTATTTTTTCACAGTCAAGTACAAAGCATCTGGACTATGACATAAGAGGAACTGATCACATATAGTAACAACCTCATTCTGTTTTCAATTGCACCATTGCAATGAAGCATCTTTCTTTATGTTTTCCATGAATATGATATCAGAAACACTGTCATGTCATAAATAATAAATCCCTTTACCCAATTTTAATTTTCTTTGAAATTATTTATAGTAAACCACAAAAAAATGTAGTCACTGTTGAGTGGTGTTTTTTGTGGAATTTTTTAAACAATTTTGAAAAGACTTGATGGGAGTGAAGTGTGCTAGTTCCTGATTACACAGAATGTCATTGTTTCAGTTTTCTATTCTTTTTTCTGACCCTTTTTTTTTTCCTAGGAGACAACATTTAGAAAACAGTTTAGGCTATTGCCTAAAGACTTGACAGGACTAATCCTCTTTTTGTACATCAGAAACTCAGTACATAGATGTTACTTATTCTAATTCTATTGTCAGAAATTTATTGGAAAGAAAATTATAGGTATTCCTTAAACATTCCTGAGGGTTCTGGTCTTTTTTCTGCATTTTTTTTCTCTTAGCAAAATGGTTCCTTCTGTTATTTTTCCTTCACAGTTATCTGACCTACAGTCATATTGATTATCATATAATTTTCTTATGTATGTTGAATATAGAGAAAGGAAACGCGTATTTGGTGTTTTATCAGAAAGCAGTAATATAGTTATCTGCTACACTTTTTCAAAGTTAAGATGGATACTGTTTTACAGGTACAAAAGGACTTTGTGATGAGAAATGCCATACTAACAAAAGAAGACCTGCAGGGATGTTCCTACAGATTTATTAATCTGAATGTCCTAATTCTGCAGTCAGATCCCCTGATGTTGGCCATTTTCAAATCGAGTAAGGCATTGTGTGGTCAGAATGGTCCATTCTTTCCAACCAGCTTTTAGGATAGAAGTCCTTTTGATTTGGGACTATGTTGGCTTTCACAATTTACATTTTTCTAATTCCTTGTTTATCAGAGCACTTATTTTTTAATGGAAACGTTACTGAAACAAAAAAACCCTCTTAAATGTCCAAAGGGTTTTGGACATTTTTTTCCACTTTTCTTAATCCAGATAAAGCCAATTTTGTAAACTGAATGCAATCCTGCCACCCTAATGGTTTATAAACTGCCACATGCCTGTTTCCTTGCTAAATATATCTCTTCTCAAAGAGTACACTTCCTGATAACCTAAGTTCATAAAATGAAAGATAAGAAAATAAGTACTTACACAATTTATTTTGACACAGTTTAGATGTCTGAGGAGTCCCCTTATGTAGTTGGTAGAGCCACTGGAGGTAATTTAGAGTTGGAGAATCTACTGAGGTCTCTGTTGAAGTGTTACTACTTTGAATCAGTACAGAGGGATAAAATGATGGGAAACAAAATATATATCTGGGATATCTATATATCTGCATTTCAATTATACAGCAGTTTATAGCATACTACCTGTAACATGCCTTTCATGTATGTGTGAAAGCCGAAGAGAATTTTCCACAGAGCTAGAATAATTCTCCTAAAGCAAGATGAAAAGTTTCACTTTATTTTATGTAATAATACCATAATATAACTTGTAGGCTTGATAATTAGTGAAGAATTAGTGCTCTCTTTTCAGGATACTGAGTCATATTTAGTACATACTGAATCAAAATCCATCTGGAAAATAGAATGATTTTGTTTTAATCATTCTTTTCCTTTTTTTTCTCTTTGTAAAGACTATGGATGGTTACATAGTGCCTTACAACTATAGCAATGTTTATATTTGTTAGCAAAAAATGTTAGTTATACTTGGAAAGATATTAAATACCACATTTGTTCTCAGTATGGTAGAAGTTTGTATTGGTTCCATGGGGTAGCCAGGTGGTGGGAAAAATGCAATGAGTGTTGGAGATAATTTTAATTTATTTTTTATGCAAAACATGACATTATTTTTAAAAATGCTGTCCTCTAATTTTCTAATTGTTTCACCTTTGTCACTGCTGTGATGTCATGGTTGTTACCATTCTCCCTGGTTTATGCCTGAAGTCCTGTAACTGCTGCTTGAGTTTATTGCTATTATCTGTGATTATAAATCAGGCTTCAAAATTGTTAATTTGTTTCTCATCCTTATGGCCTTCTATTATTTGTGTGTAATGAAAAAAGAATTATGGTGGAGGAGAGAGAAAATTAAATATAGTGTTGTCTTTCCTTTTATGTTAGCCAGAGACTCTAGCACAGTGGGATAAAATTCCATCACAGTAGCTGTGGCACAATTGAAACCACAGCCATGAAATAGCTTTCAAATCTGTCCCTGGCATCCTGCATTTGAATGGATCCAGTCATGTTTCATAACTGGAAAAATCCTTATTGCTATGAGGTTCATTTTGTATTTTGATGCTGATTATTTCTGAAGATCGATTTTAGCAGCTTGCCTCCAATTTCCAGGCTTCAGTAGCCACTGTGCTGTTCAGGAATCTCAGAAATGTAGGAGGCGTTAGCTTCAGAATAGAAACAGGGAGAAAGTGTTTATTTCACATCATCCTGGAAAAATAACATACTCTAAGTCTGTTAAATCAAGGAATAAGTCAGTCTTTGGCAGAGAATCAGATGGAATTAGTGTGACTTCAGCAGAGTGAAGTTATGCTTAATATGGGGGTCTAACAAACATTTCTGTAGTGGCATCGATCAGTGAGATTAATTTGCATAAACAGTTCTGAATTAAGCCTCAAGAGCTGTTTATACCTGGAGTCAAATTTTCTTTGTTGGCATGGCTGAGGTAGGACAGATAGTAAAAGGATTGGAGGGAGGGTAGAAATTTTAATAAAGTAGCTTCTTGTTAATCTAGAATAGTGCTTTAAAAGTACATTTAATTTTATAAAGGGGAGTGGGGGCATGGAGTTTTAGTGCGCATGGAAATACCTAATGCTATAAAGATATCTGTTCCTGAGAAATGCTTTTGAATGTTCCATTGAATTTGGCTTGATGTTAATTTTGAGCATTTGAAAATTTGCATTTGACCATTATCCATAATTGGGTGGTTTGAGGGAGTTCAATAAGCTAGTAAAATGCATAGTCAAGAAGCTATATATATGTATATATGTACACACGCATGTGCTCACAACCCCACCTGACTGTTGGCAGATCTGTTTTTTCCACACCTGACCCTATGGGTTATGAAAGTGAACTACTCTGAACTTAATGCCTTGTGTTTCCTTTTGATTTTTCAGAACTTGCTTCCTGTTACAGGTTTTTTTGTGTAGCACAAGAAAGAAAAATACTTGGGGTCTGGCTGTGGTCAAGACCTTCTACATCTCTTTTCGGTTTTCCTGAACCTTGAATCTGAGCTTCCCCCAGTAGAGATAAATGTGGTGAATCTCTTACTTCCTTACTCCTTCCTGACTTCCAGTGCGTTATCCAACACAGATGAGAAACTCAACCGAGAGTGGTACAGTGGGTTGGTGAAATAATTTGCTCTCTATATGGCAAATTCATTTAGGAGGCTCCTCAAAATAGAGAGATGTTAAAGTAAGCCATCAGGAAGTTTGCATAGGGTCATAAATAATGTTTGCTCATTAGGAAAATTCAGTGCAAATGTTTTCATCTGCCAACAGTGTAAAACAGCATACAGAAGGAAATCCTAACTTTTTAAAGAACTGAGATTAACTGTGACATTTCAAGATTAGCCCTCAAGCTAATCAGCGGCTGACGATTTAATAGATATAGTAGGTGGCAAATAAAAAAGGCTTTAGTCTGAAGTTGCAGAACACTTATTACTGCATCTGTCATTCTAATAGGTGGATATTTGATGAAAATAAATGAACAACATACATTTACATAAAAGCTAGTGAAATATTTCCTAGGATCTGGCTAACATCTCTTAGCTTCCTCTGCTCTATATTTAATTATGTCTATATCTAGACAGCATTTAACATAATACATAATATGCCCTAGAAGCTGCCTTGTTGCCGCTTTGGGTACAAAGAGTGGAAGTCCCTACAAATAATAAACAAAGTATGTTCTAGTGAAGGTGATTGTGCTGGCTAAGTGGTGGTGCAGGTTTGGGCTTCACAGGATAGTTCTCCTTCAAGCTTCTGAAATAACAAAGCACATTTCAGTAGTTCCACCACCCTGTTTTTTCTGAAGTGTGCGTTGTTTTGTAGCTTCCTGCTTCCAATCCACTATATTTTACCTTTTTTTGGTTTTATTTTCTCTTGTTCTGTTTTCTTTTCTTTTCTGTATTCTTTGAAGTTGAATGATGAAAGACTAAAGAAAAAAATAAAATTTACCAAATTTAGAAGTTCTGTCCTGCTCCATATCAGCAGTTAAGCTGGGAGAGGGTATCAGTGGTTTTAAAGGGAGTTTTCAAAACAGTTTCTTCCTCTACCAGTTGGTTTTATCTGAGGTTGGTATAGAGAGCCATTTGAAAAAAAAAGGTACTGAAAGAGAGGACAGCCTATACATGCTGGACAAGCAACATAGGAACTATGGATTCTGGTATCTCTTGCATAAGTAAGAGATTGTTTTCCCTGATGGTTATATGGCCTTTTGTGTTCTATTTAGACAGAAGTACTAGGTAGGTAAAATGTTCCTCTGCCACCCCTCCAGCATGTAGTAGAAAAAGAAGGAAAAATGTTATGTACCTTCTTTCATTGCAGTAATCCTGTGCCTTGCTTCATCAAGTTCTTTTTGACAAGAGATAGGAAATGTTGTTCATATGCCTATTGAAAAAGGGTGATAGGATAAAATCTCACAGACATTTATGGAGAAGTGATCCTCTTGCAGTAAGTGTATCAATGAAATATCGTCTCTGAAAAATAATAGAAAACCTGGAGTAGCTCCATCCACCTATACCGCGGCTTCAAACCATGCCAGTATCTTATGATCAAAGGCAGATGACACATCAGTGTGGATCTCTGGTGATGATCCCATATCAGCAAGAGAATATGCACAACATGTCTCTCATCTTCATGTACAAGCCTGTGGAAAAGAATTAAGGATTTGCAATATATGCTATAATAACTGTTTTGACAGAGTCTCTCCTGCAATTTTAATCCAAAATTGAAAATGTGGTGCAAGATGTGTTGTGTTGACAATGTTGCAAATTTCTAATTTTCTGTTTGTGAAATTTAGCCATTTCTTTCACTGAAACTGTAGCTGTAACCTCCCAAGGAAGGACTAGAACATTGCTGTTAAGGGAGGTGCAGAAGAAAAGTGAAGCGTGATGGAGAAGGGAAAATCTCAGGTGCTTTAATTGCCCTGGGACCTGATGCAGTTCTTGGTAGCTGTGGTAACACATAATGTATCAATACAGTAGTCTAGCAAACAACTGTCTTGAATGCTATGATTACAAAGCGCAGGTTAAAATTATTTCAAGCCCCTTTCAAGTATTATTGCCTATAAAGGAATCACAGAATCATTAAGGTTGGAAAAGACCTCTAAGATCATCAAGTCCACCTGTCAACCCAACACCACGTCTACACATTTTTTGAACTCCTCCAGGGATGGTGACTCCACCACATCCCTGTGCAGCCTGTTCCAGTGCCCGATCACTCTTTCAGTAAAGAAATTTTTCCTAATATCCAGTCTAAACCTCCCCTGGTGCAGCTTGAGGCCATTTCCTCTCCTCCTATCGCTAGTAACTTCAGAGAAGAGACCAACACCCACCTCACTACAACCTCCTTTCAGATAGTTGTAGAGGGTGATAAGGTCTCCCCTCAGCCTCCTCCTCTCCAGACTAAAGAAACCCAGTTCCCTTAGCCGCTCCTCACAAGACCTGCTCTCCAGACCCTTCACCAGCTTTGTTGCCCTTCTCTGGACACGCTTCAATATCTGTCTTGTACTGAGGGGCCCAAAACAGTATTTGAGGCGCGGCCTCACCAGTGCCAAGTACAGGGAAATGATCCCTGCCCTGCCTCTGCTGGCCACATTATTCCTGATACAAGCCAGGATGCTGTTGGCCTTCTTGGCCTCCTGGGCACACTGCTGGCTCACGTTCAACTGGCTGTCAACAGCCAGGTCCTTTTCCACCGGGCAGATTTCCAGCCACTCTTCCCCAAGCTTGTAGTGTTGCATGGGGTTGTTGTGACTGAAGTGCAGGATCTGACACTTGGCCATTGTTAAACGGAAGACTGCTCCTTCCCCAAGAGAGCAATGTCTTGAGTGCAGAGGGGACAGACGAAGAGTCAGCAGGGTCTGGGATCTGGATGGGGAGGCCCTGAGAGAGAAATTCAATCCATACCTTTGTCCTTACCCCCCCCACACCTTTTTCTTAACAACGAGTCTGGAAAGGAAGACTGCAGGAAAAGATATATTTAGGTTAATATAATGGGAAAGGAAAAGATTTTCTGGAAGGCTTTCTTATAATCTGCATCACTGAGCAGTCCTGAGTTTCCAGTCTCCAGTGCCTCTTGTACTTGTTTTGATTTGTTTAGTACTGCATAGAGTTTAATGAACATCTTCTCACCTGACTGTGCTTTTCTTGAAACTGATTTTACTGTCCTCATTGAAGAGCACATCAGTAACAGATTATGTTCATTCTGTAGAAACACGTCCAGATATAGGCATATATGTATGGGCCATGTGTTTACTAGATGGGCCATGTAAGTGTTTACTAGATGGGCCATGTACGTTTTTACTAGATG
The DNA here is from genome assembly GCA_031468815.1 of Morus bassanus. Classification (NCBI taxonomy): domain Eukaryota; kingdom Metazoa; phylum Chordata; class Aves; order Suliformes; family Sulidae; genus Morus; species Morus bassanus. The sequence goes on from CM062567.1 coordinate 100,709,340, forward strand.
GAGCATGATGGTCCTGAAGAGCCAGCTAGGCTCTCTTTTGGTTACCTGGCAGATGGTGTGTGAACCAAACAAGTACGAGCTGGCACAGGCACAGATGAACCATGTTTCCAGGTGAGTTTTTGCAGAGGATGCAATGACAAATAGGCAAAAATCTATGAATTATGAATCTTCCAGAGTAACTGTTTTTCAGTGGTATAGTTATTCCTGCATTTGTGTTGCTAAGAGAAGAAGAAAAGATGTGTGGCAAATTTAGGGATGCTACTGCTTCTATCTGCTATGCCTCCATTTGAAATGACAAGCAAAGACATCTTCCATGGATACTTCCAAGCCCTCAGCTGCCCAGTGGCTTGGGGATGAAATTCACCATCATGAATTCCTTCAGACTTCAGCTGCAGCATATTCTCTCAGTATGCATGGTGGTTGGAGCAGCAAGATTAGTTATCCTGCATCAGCCTCAGTCTGCAAACTCTTTCCTCACACCTACCGCTGATTTATCTCCCTTCCCTCCTAGAAGAGAGCACTGCAGAAGTACCTGAGTTAGCTTAAAGTTTGAGATGTGAATGTCTTTCAATCATGACTCTAGAGCTAAAAAACACTATGGGTTTAGAGATAACATATTTTAGAAATGGTATAAAACTGATTCCTGAGTGCTGGAGGGTATTATAGTTCTTGTTTTATTTTCCATGGGAACAGATGTTAGCCCTGCTGCCTTGGGATCATTCCAGCTCTAGTAATTCCACTCTGCCTACCTAAAATTCTCACTGAGATTTCAGATGGATAAGGAAGTTATTATTTACTAGCTTTACACTAGGACTCTTCTGGGAAAATAAATGCCATAAAGATGCAAAATTTTAATATTATTATTCTCACTTCTTTTATTAGACATTGCATTTTAATATTATTTCACTGTACAGGCAAAGTATAGTAAGATTTTACTGTTTTGATCCTGTTCCTGCTTCAGTCAGTGGAAAATCTCTTTTATCATGAGCAGGGGGGGATCCTTACCTAGCAAAATGCTTTAATAAATAATTTGTGTATCTAACTCAAAATGTTATTCTGAAATCCTTTTTGCTCCCAGAAAATTTAGAAAAAAATTCTTCTGAAATGCTTTCTAGAATTAATGAATATATTTTAAGAGTACTGATCAGTTGTAGTGTTGTAAGTTAGTAATGAATGATTAGACACAAGAGCTTGTTCAAGCACATTTGGAGAATGCCTCTAGATAGTGTTCTATGTGGAATTACATGACTCACGTCAAATAACTGTGAGCGATTGAAATAATGTGGTGGAGTATAGCAATTTAAAAAGTAACATCTACTGATGCCTATAAAAGGCTGCATCTTCTAAAGCAGATCATGTAAATCAAAGAAATGCTGAATATTTTAGTGATTGGTTGTGCTCATTATATATATTCTTTTGGCACAACAGTGTAATTCTTAACTGGGTATCAGATATTTGGGAAGATGAAATAGTAATATAGAAAAAAGGTAAAGGAGAAATCTCAGAGAGGGTACAGATCGTATTATGAAGGTTGAAGCAATAGGAATACTATTCATAAACCAGTTTGTGAGAATCTTAATAATATGTTTTCTACTGTTCTTTGAAGAGCTGTTATCATACTACTCTTAAATCTTCTCAATATCTGTTTTGCTTTATATTAAGTATTGAGAGTTTAGAGAATGATTAAATCACATAAATGATAAATATATTTCTAAATATGCCAAAATCTTACAGCAGGTTCATTTAGGAATTAAATTATGAAGTATAACATTAGTTCTAACCTGCTTATTTTTACCCTTTACATCACTGATTTGGATACTTCAAGAAAATAAATAAAAAAATGCATTTTTTGATAATTTTTGTGTCACATTTACAAGAATATGTTCATTTAGGTTAATTGGACTACTTCTCTCCATCGCTGAATAGTTGCCTGGCAAACTGTAATTTATGATCTGTTTTCATCTAGGTTACTCCGTCACCGGGCAATTTTTAAAAGCTTTTTAAAGGAGTCTTTTGTGTCTTCAGTGAAAGTGGCCCACACTGATGTTACAAGAAATAGAATTTAGCCTGACGGGAATTTTTGTGTGCACCTAAGAGCAAAGTTGTCTTTTGGGGATTATTGGGGAATATTTTGCAATGTGACATTTTTTAATTTCTGGCCAGCAAAAAAAATTAAACATTTAAAACTGTATTTTAATTCTCTGTTCATACTGTAGTACTTCCGAGATTTTGGCTTCACCAATTAACATACTCTCTGCTGTTGTTAATCTTTATGACAGCTCAAGGCAAAAATATTTCTTAACTTGAATATAGCATTTCACTGAGCGTGAATCCACCTGTAACATTAAAAATGGTGTTATTAGCTGACTTAGCCTGGAGATGTTCTGAGGTTGTCATGTCTGATGTTCAATGGATTATATTTTCATACATCACTGCTCCTCTTTTCTGGCAGTCTTGATTTCTATGATGAACTAGTTTTCTTCCTTGGAGAGGTGCTCCAGTTGCAAATAGGATTCTTGGAGCCTGCAAGCATTTTAGTGAAACACAGGAAAATTAAAGTATTATAATAGCATTTATCGTAGACAAACACACAGTACATTTTCAAATAGTGTTCTAGTATTTTTGGAATGGCATGCTCTACTTGTGTTGAGTCCCAACTTCAGAGCTGCTGTGGCAAAACAGGCAGTGGCCAAAAGCAGCAATTTGCAAACTAAAGTAGGCTGCCTTTCCCCACCTCCACCCCCAACCCCCTCATTGGAACAATTTGTGAGTATTTCTGTTCTATAAGTTTTAGAAAAATAATCCCAGGATTCTGCCTTCTGCATGATCATCCACTCTATATCTGGTCCCTAATGACAGCTGAGGTTGTCAGTGTATGAACCCAAAACACTGGGCAAGAAACAGACTGTTCTGTCATTTTGTTATAACATTTTTAGTCAAATCTAGGACCCATCATGCTTCACTTGTTGAATATTTCCATGTGACAATAATATTCCCAGTTCTGTGATTTTTTTACTGACTTCAAATCCACCAAAATTATAACCATGCCCGCTAACCACTGTCAGGAACCAGATTGTTCTTTTAGAGTATGGTCTAAAGAGAAGTTCACATATCTCTCTGTTGTTGGTACTTTTAAGAGTATCTTTAAATCCATATATCTGTATATCTATATGTATATATCCAGCCTGCATCACCTAGCCAAAGCATCATTAAACTTTATTGTCTCTCCTAACAAGTCTTTCTGCCTCTCATCCAAGAACTTGTTGGACTTCTTTGGCAATGTTAAATCTTGTGTATGCGACTAAGAGAAGCAAAGCTGTACCCAGCTGTCTCACTTATGTGTGATGACAGTTTCTGTGTCATGCCATTCATGTAATATCAGTAGGTGTAATAACAGGTAATTTAGATGAAAGCAACCCAGCTCTAAGCAAAACAACATAACTGAAATCCAGAGAGTGAATTTACGGTTAAAAAATATCGCAGATCTTGTAAATGAAGCTGTCCAGGGCTGATGTTTCCTCATCTCTACAGAGAACACTTTACATGCTGCGTGGTGACATGTAAAATTCTGAGTGTCACTGTAATACTGACAAACTGAAGAATTTTCCAGAGTAAATCAACACAAATCAAGAGATTATAGAGGATGATTTGAGGAAAGTAATGGCCATATACTGTATTTCAAAATCAGCAACAACTATAGCAGTTTTCCATCTATGATCGATTGGCATATGGTCTTTTGTGAAATCCGTTATCAGTAGGCATAAATTAGCTATGTAGAAGGCAATCCTTTAATTGGAAAAAATTAAAAAAAACCCACAGTTATGCATTATTTTATACCCTGTAAATTCTACCCCTTTTATACCTCACAAATTCTGCCCCAAAAACTTCCGGTGAAATTATTCTGCCTGTGCAATTTCAATTCTTCCTCTTTCATTCAGGTGCTGAATTAGACAGCGGTTCAGTTGTGTTTGATCATGTAATTAGAATGAAGTTGTGCATAAGCTGTCATCATTATGAGTGCTGCAAAATATACAGAGCTAAAAAACACAGCTAGAAACTGCAAAGTATATTGTCCCAGGAGTGAGAGAGAGCAGCAGAGAGTCTGGCAATTTTCCCTCCCTCCCTCAGCCAGGAGGGAAAAGACAGAGTCCTGCTCCATGCAGTGCCTCTAGTAGCAAATAGCTTGTTGAAACATTCATGGAGTCTCAGGAACTGAAGGTCTTGCCTCACCTGGCTTTCTAGTCGTGCATGCCACTGCTCGATTTTCTTTCTGATGCAGTGTGGTCGTGGTGCTGCATCTGCCTGGTGACCGTGGGGCTATAGCCTCAGCATGTTCATGTTGAGCTAATTCAGTGAAAATGTTCTTCAGGAGTTACAAAGGAGAGAAGTTACAGTGATCAGAAGTGCACATCTCAGCTGAATGTGAATTCTGTGAGACAGAAGTAAACTTCTGTAGCCTGGAGGCTCTTGTTCTGTTGAACTCAAATGTTTGCTGCATAACAGAGAAGCATGTGAGCATCTCCAAAAGAAGCTGCAATGATATTTTCTAAATGGAAGTGTTAGACTTTCTTGAGATTGAGTTTTCTAAGATTGCAGTCACATCTCAGAAATTTTGTTATTAGTGCTTTTGTTATGAATGGCCCTGAAGCTTGGCATGTGAGACCCAAAATTGAGACCCAAAATACCTATCTTGTCAGTTTATTTCTTCTTCTTTTTTTTTTTTTTTTTTTTTTAAATGAAAACCTTTTCCCGGTGTCTGGCTACATAATTTCCTCTCCATTGTGACAGTTTCATTGATACAGAAGCAATGCAAAAGTTTAAAAAAAAGCAATTATGACACCACAAAATTTGATAGGGTATTAAAAATATAAATTGCCCTAGGTAAGAACACATAGATCAGTTAAATTGCATAGACGTATGTTGTGGTCTAGCCCCAGTCAGCAACTAAGGCCCACACAGCTGCTCGCTCACTCCCCCCACCCCAGTGGGATGGGGGAGGGAATCGGAAGGGCAAAAGTAAGAAAACTCATGGTTTGAGAGAAGAACAGTTTAATAATTAAAATAAAATAATAGTAGTAGAAATAATAATAATGATATAATAATAATAATGTGAAAAGAAAAATAACGAGAGAGAGAGAGAGATATGAAACCTGGGGGCGGAAAAAACAAGTGATGCAACCGCTCACCACCTGCCAACCGATGATGCCAGTCCCTGAGCCTCGATCACTGCTTCACCCAGCCAACTCCCTCCAGGTAATATACTGAGCATGACATCATATGGTATGGAATATCCCTTTGGCCAGTTTGGATCAGCTCTCTTGGCTGTGCCCCCTCCCCTCCTGGCCTCTTGTGTACCTTGCAGAGCATGGGAAGCTGGAAAAGTCCTTGACTAGTATAAGCACTACTTAGCAATAACTAAAACATCAGTGTGCTATCAACATTATTCTCATCCTAAATCCAAAACACAGCACTATACCAGCTACAGTGATGAAAATTAACTCTATCCCAGCCAAAACCATGACAACGTAAATGAGTCAAGCTACACATCCAGCTGAGGAATAATTGTTTGTTGATCCTTTTGGATGAGTGCAAAACAAATGAACACAGCATTAAATATTGGGTAACATACTGATCGTTGTGAGTTTTGTGTAGACCTCAGCTGCATCACAAAGCCGTTGTAAGGACCTTTCCATTGTAAACTCTGAAGTTGTTTATTGATTTGTGAATTTTTGTGTGATTTTAAAGCTACTCATTTTAATAGGATTTATCCTATAGCCTGTTCTTTGAAGACAAAGGCTGTGGCACTGTGGAAATTTGGATTTTTTTGTACCTAGATGATGTTTTCTGTTAGTTTCCAATTTGAAGATGCAGGTTATTTTATAGAGGTCAAAGGACTGCAATTAGTATTCTAGAAAAGATTCAGTGCTCAGTTTTCAGCCTAATGTTTCAGACCTGTGCACGTTAGTGTCAAGTTTGCCCTCTTGCAGAAAGTAAGGTGAAAGTGTATAGGAAGAAAGACATCCTTTAGTGGGTATTTCCTAACAGTGCCATATATCAAATTAAGCTTTTTCTCTGCATTAGGTATATTTTCCATAACACAGCTGTAAAGTCCCAAGGGACACAGCAGGGGCTGTTTCCCCACTTTGGGGCAACCCCTAACCTGTGAGGGAGGGGAGGGAACCTGGTCCAGAGCACTTCTAGTATGCATCCCAGCTGCTCCTGGGCTGCAGAAAAAGCTGTGGCAGGGAGAACAGAAGTCCCTGTAGATGTGGTTCAGAAAACGTTTGGATAAATGAGTGTTATGGATCATGAATATTAAGCATACTTTCCCTTAAAACCTAAGTAGTGGCATCTGAGACATTGGGCTCATAAATTTCTGTAACTGTTACTGCAAATAGAACACACGTGGAAGAAAGAAAGGAAGGAAAGCTTTGTAACTACCTTGCCAATTATTTCTTTTCAGATCTGGTTTTTATATTTGGGCATTTGGGGTCTTTAAAATCTAGGCATTTTAGATTTCTGTATTTGTATGGTGCATCAGTGAATAAATGTCAGCTGTTAAAAATGTTCAGGCAAGTAAAGATGCAGCTAAGCACCTAGAATATTGATTTTCTTGTGCATGTTAGTATTTAGTATGTATTTAAACACAAGCATAGTGTACTGTATATCTGATTGAAATAAATCTGTAGAGTATTTCCACAGGAAAGTGGGTGACGCACTTATATATCCTGACAATCGTATTATCTGCTTTATACATTCAGGGTATTTTAGATAAGCATTTTGATTGATTGGTAAATCGGTCAAAGGCTCACCCAATGATGAGTGCTAAAAAAGAGCAGTATTAGAAAGAAGTCCATAAAAATTATAAAGATGGGAGATCCTAACTATTGCCCATTTACAAATGTCAAACTGCATAGTTCTCCATCAAATCAAAGGAATGTAAATCAAAGGAACATTTAATGTGTAACCAAATGTTTAAAAACCGTAGAATATTATTTCTCTACTTCTAATACAGATACTTAAATATATCGGGGGCAGAATAGCTGAATTTCATATTTTATTTCTGAAAAATATTTTCCCTGAGGCTTTCAAAGTGTTTATACTGGTCTTTCTCTTAGGCTTTGATTAAGTCAAGTGCTGAAAAGCACACTGAATATTAAGCATGTGTATTCCAAATGGGCTGGTAAAGGGCTGTATTGAATCAAGTCTTAAAAGAGCAAGTTCTTTGTTTTGCAAGATGGGTTGTATCCAAGTAAAAGAAACATTTCCCATATAAAGTTAACATTTAGTAATTTGTCTTTGTGGAACTGTTTTACAATATCACAAATGGTAACAGTAAGAGAGAATAAACTAGTTTATACAAAATGTGAGTATTATACAATTTTTAATGTGCATCTCAGTGAAATTAAAGGCATGTCAGACTTAGGTTTTTCAATAAAGGCATGCCACAGCCCGGGGGCTTGTCATGGCTGAAAATCTAGTTTGTGAGATGCTTTTCATTTCTCTGAGTGACATGTGAGTGCTACAACCCAAACTATAATGCTAGCAGAGATATACCACGTTAGGCTTTTGCAGACTGTGTGTATTAAGTTATAAATAGCAATATCAAATGGAGATAATAAAAGTACAATAATAACTTCAATGTTAGGTTGGCTTTATTCTTTGAGGTCTGCAAATGCTTTTTAAAATACATAGATCATGGACTCCTCTCAGTCAGTAACAAAATGCAGCTGTATGTGATGCAATCCCAATACAATACAGCAACCTTATTTTCTCTTGTGTCTTTCATACCAGCCATATCTCTGACTGCTTTCCACAATGCTCAGTAATGCCTGGCAGTACATAGGAGATAGTAGCCAGGGAAGAACCTGGTCCAAACTCCCCATGAGTCACTAGAATAATCTCATTCAGCAATGGATCTCATGCAGGAAGGGGAACAAGTAAAAAATTCTGAAGCACATTCCCTCATGCTTTAATGAGATTTTAGGAAGGGAAAAAGAGATGGCTCTCTTTCTCTGCCACAGTAAAATTATTTTCCCTATTTTTGTAAAAAGAATTAACTCCTCATGGTAAAATATTTAAACTCTGTTACATTCACAAGATTCTGTTGTTGCTGTTGTTTTATTTGTCTTTCAGTCCTAAAAATCAGAAAAGTTACTTGTAATAACCACAACCTTTTACATAAATGCAACTTTAAGTCCATGTCCCTTTAACCTTTGTTAACTGGCAGGCAAAATAAAGCTCAGTTTACATTAATAATTCGGACTACACTATCTGTTTGACTTAAACACTGATTGTAGCTAATCAGATGTGCATGGTTTGATTCACAGAGCGACAATGCAGAAGTTTGGTGCACAGCCTTGAAGGCCTGTACCTGAGATTTGCTTTTTACCACCACCTCTCTTCCACTCTTCCACCTCTCTTCCAAGATGGCACTGCCTTTTGCCCTTATTTCTGTTCTTGCAATAGAATACTACTGGTCATGACCAAAGCTTGAAGTCTATATTAAAGACATATTTCTCTCTCCTAGCCTTCTTTGTGCTGTAGTTCTAATCTGCTTCTCGTGCAATAGTTCTTTAATTACCTTTGCATTACCTAAATGAAAAATCTTTTTTCTTTGCTAGTTGCCTCCTTCAAATATTTGTGGCAATATCTCTTTTTACTTGCTATTCAACCATTCTGTAGAGATGGAAAGATCTTAATCCTCTCCAGGAAATTAATCCCTATGTACTTAATTTGATTTAAATTCCTCTACCAATGCGTATGTTAAGAAGTGATGTGGCAGTGAGCAGGCCATTGATTTAAATGCCGTGATCTGAGAGGGGAAATAGTACTTGACATGCATGATGTTGGCAAAAGCTGCTTTTATGTTGTGGCTTTCTGAATTTCCCTTCATTAATTCACATCTTTCTGCAGTGGCCGTGTTTGTAAGTGATAGGAGTTTTCCTATTGCAAAGCTTACTCCAGGCAGACACTGGCACTTTCAGTTCTCATCCTCACCATTTTTCCTCATTGACTCTAGACTGTACATTAGTTTGTTTAGATCTACCTTATTCTATTGTAAACACTGACTACTTTGCTGTCCAGGTTCCTGAAGCCTGGATGTTCTGTTAGTTTAATCTTGTAATTAACTGCAGGAGGGCAGTACTGATATAGGTGGGAACAGCTGGCATCCTCCCTGGCCTTCCCCTGTGCAGTCTTTTCGCAGACAGGGTAAGAAGGATGCCTTTACTAACAGAGTATGTCCAGTTTGTCTCTCTCTAATGTTAATAAAGGCAAGGCAAGGCCTTTGAGTGATTCTGATATTTCCTATATAGTACTTCTAAAATGTGCAGTAATTAGCATGCATTTAACATTAAAAATATTAAATATTTCTTCAAAACGTGGATGTGTCAAAATTCTCCCCAAAATTGCTGACAATGCTATTGTTGACATTTTTATGTTCTACTTGTGTCAGTCTGGGTGAAGTGAAAACCACTTTAAAAACCCTCCAAACCCAAAAATAGGTTATCAAGAGTTATCATAAATTAACAGGTCAAACATGGAAGCTTGTTTCTACTAGTTGTGTAGGAAAGCTGTATATTGAGTGCTACTTTGTGGAAGTTGTTGGCAAATATTATTTTTACAATTTATTTGAAAAACAAAACCTGACCAGACCTGATTTCCCTGTAGAGCAAAGGTTAAGTGTAAGTTTAAAGATGATGTAACTTGCAAACCATCAGTTTTTCAAAGGCCCATACTGCTAAAAAAGGTGAAAATAAGTAAAAAGATGGTACTGTTTGCTTCAGCAGAAGAGGTCATCATTCTCTTCAGATTAGCCATCCAGGATATAAAACAAGAAAACATGATTCATCTTAAAGAAAAATGTCTCATGTTCTTGTTTCAGGCCTGCTTTTCAGCTCTCCCCCCATTTTGTCTTACTGTTTCCTTTTCGCTTTTGTGACATCAGCAAACCCACTATGCTGGACAGTAAACGGAGCACTGATAGAAACTGAGGGTCCAAAAAACCTGCTCCCTTGCCACTCAAAATCTTGATTCTCAGTGTAGAAGTAGAGTAACCAGCAGCAGCAGTCTTGGGCTGGTGTATGTGAATCATACTATTGTGAATTAGGCACCATTTCCAGCTTTGCTTGAAGTGATATTCTGTGATAGGCTCTGACAGTTTACTTGTATGGTGAATTGGCTTGTTTTCAAAGATCAGACACAAGAATCAGCTCTAAGTGTTGTGGAGTGTGTTAGCGCTGTAGCCAGCAGCCACCAAAAATTTGAAAGCATATTCTTATAACTATCTTTCTTTCTAATACATGGTATTTCGTGCAGTGTGTATGCATGAAAAACTTTTCTTGCATTTGTGGCACCTTGAAATGAGCAGCCAGATTTGACAAAACTTGAAAGGTTTTGCTGGGTCTGATGTTTGTTCAAGTTCTGCAGTGGTTGTGGGTGAAATGGGGAAAGGAGCAGAGAACTAACCCAAGACTTTAGCTTTGTTGAATGTACCATGTTTTCAGGAAATCTGCTGTTTATGTCACACATTGAGCTACAATATTTTTGTTTGGTTGATTTTCTGTTTATATCATTGGGTAAAAGAGAAAAGTAATAGGAAAGAGACAAAATGCCCAAAAAATCATGAAGAGCTTACTACAACAGCACCCTTAGTTCATTACAGGGTGGGCTAAAGTTGTGGAACAATAACGTCTCCGCGATTAGCACCATTCTGTGATACACCAGATTTGAGTGACTGCATACAGTCACCAAACAATCTTGATTTAACTTAATACACATAGAAACAAAAAGTACAATTTTATTATAATTAATATCTATTGAGAAGAAGAGAATCAGGAGCAAGAGTTTTCTAGCATTTGATGTACAGAAATCTTTTAAATAAAACTCTATTAGAAGGTTGTGCATTTGAAACGTACTTGCTTTTCCTACCATGGATTCCTTAGATAAATTTGGAACTAAAAATGGTTCATCTCAAGCTATAATTGGAGGTATTCTCTTAGGAAACTCTTTCTGATAAAAAGAAAATTTTAGAGGAAAAGTCTGTAATACTAAAATAGCATGATAGTTGCTAGATCATTTTTTTATGTGTTAGACTAGTAGAATATCATAACATGGAATTTACAATTATAGAAATAATATAAACAATCCAAAAGGAGAATACTTTGTCTGCCATTTCCCTACTCCTCACCTCTAAGTCATATTCAGTATATTTGTGATGTGTGACATACTGATTTTTGTATACACTTTAACTTACACATCTTAAAAATGGGAATATTTTATATCTACCTGACCATCATTTTCACTGAGGAGGAAATAAAGAGTTACCATAGTGCTCTACTGCATGTGTAAATTGTAAAAATTAAGCACTGTTGATTAAAGACAGCAGCTGGCTTCTGCTGTAACTTCAGAGGGAATATGAGGCCCTACGTAAAATGCATTTTGTTTGGAGAAGGAAGTTACTATGGCCTCTGGCAGTCCACATACAAGATAAAGCCTCACCCTTCTCACTGAGAGCAGCTAATAAGAAAGTTTCTTTTGCCTAGGTGTGATCTAGAATATTTAGCCCGTTATTTTCCATGGGAATACTTCCATGAATCAAATCTCTGTGGAGTTGAGTAGTGGCTTGACTTCTAAGAATGAATGTTAAAGAGATTCAGAGGCTCAGAAAACCTCCAAACTATGGTTTTCATTAATAAGTAGTGCATGTTCTCAGTAAAAATAGTCATCATTTGGACACATTCTGACAAAAAAGAAAAGAAATGCTGTCTTGAGACAGCATTTGTGTTTTGAGACAGAAATTTGTATTAATTAGACTTCAGTGATGTAAGCAGAAGACTTCAAATATTTTCTATGATACTGTGATCAAATATGGATTAAAATGACTGGAGACATGAATTTTCTCCCCGGACATAGCCTTCAAATAGGTTATTAATAGTCTCTTGAGGGTTAGATATAAAAACATTTCAACTAGGAGCAACTTTAGCACTGGATCCACTATTCCCTATGTGCACACCACTGTATAGGGAGCAAAATAAACTTCAGTCTTTAAAATGTAAGAGTATGAACATTGTGTCTTCGGCTGTAGGACAGACTGTGTCCACCCTGGAAGATAAATCGGAGAGCATCGGAAATTTTTCCTGGTTTCAAGCCACAGAAATTATTGTCAGGGTTTACTAAGTAAAATTCCTTCTACTGAATACACTGAGTGAAAAAAGTTGCATCGTCATCAGCAAATATCTCACCTCTTCTATTCCTGTATAGTCACCCAGCCACGTTGCAGAGGGAAAACTTCTAATGAGAAAAAAGGAAGACCCTGATAGATAAAGCCCTCTCACTCTACAGGGGTTACCAATGCACATTATCTGATGGCTAGTAATAAAAGAGAGAGAAATAGGATTGAAAAACAGTGCTGCATAAATTCCTCTGTCTAACTTGGACAGTAACATAGCCCAACAGTACCACCTGGTACCTAGACCTGCTCTAAAATTTCCTAATTTTTTCCTATGAGTTCCGGTCCAGAGGATAATTTTTCCTTCTGTTACCAGGAGACACAGCAATATGGCACTTCCAGGGAAGTTGACTTGGTTTAATGGCTTCAGAAAAACAGTCTGATATAAGAGGTATCTTCCTTATATGGTTATTCTAAGCTTTTGAAAACAAGATAATTTATATGCTAATAAGATTTCCATTACCGCAATTGCTTTCTTGTCCATTAATTACGTACACTTTGATCAGTCAGCATTAGTACTTTGCATAAAATAGCTTTACAAATATTTAAGAAACGGGTTCATGTTATTAGTGTTTTTAAAGACAGTTGTTGCTACAAATTAAGAGATTCCTTTTCCAGCTTAGAATATGAAGATGAAATGTGATCTAATTTGAGAAGCAATTGTTTGTGTTAGCTGTTTTGCAATTATTAATTCCTTTTATGAGTGATAGAAAGAGAGTAGGATCTCCTTTTAAGTGCTGTATCCTCATTCTAGCTGGAATTCAACATTGTCAGATCACTGCAATATGGTGAAAAACATCATAAATATTCATTGAATGCCAGTGGCATAGAAGGAAATACTTTCTTATTCTAATACCACTTTCATTTGAGACAGATGAAATAAAAGGCTTCTCATTAGTTATTTTGGGACATTTAATATGCTGTAGGAATGCCATATACTTGGCCAATTACCATAGATGATTGACGACAAGTATTAAAAAAATAGAAGTAACTGATTTGTAAGGGCAGCTGTGAATTCAAGGTTTGCCACTATTGTACAGAGCAATGCAGTTTGTCAAAGTATTAAAAAGAAATTTAGTCCCATTCAGTTCAGTGTGAGTGTGTTGACCAAGATACGGAAAAGGTTACGATACTGGAGATAACCAGAGAAAATAATGGAATCTGTCATTCATCTTCCTTCAGGCTGTTTAGATATTACTGCTGTCTTTCTTCATGTACTCCTCTCCAAGAAGCCAAGCGCCTGATGCCGGAATGCTTTAATTACAGAGGTGTCAGCATAAGCTTCAACAAATTGCACTTATTTAGAACTTGTAGTGTTGGATCTTTTCTAGGAAAATGAAGAATACTGCATCTTTAAACAATGATTTCTTTGTTTTCCAGTGAGTTCTCTTCAAAGTGTAAAGCCTTCTAGACCTTGTAGGTCTGATCTCTTAAACAGGGCTGAAGAAAGCAGCTAAACTGATAAGATAATGGTTTCTTTACTGACATTGACCCAGGAGGCTTTTGAGTATGAGGCAACCTTCTCTTTCCTGGGAACCAGAAAATGAGCAAAGCAAGGGCTGGGCCACTGGACTTACCTTCAAAGATCTTACCCTAAAATTCAGTTCAACATCCTCCGCTGAGTAGTTTCAGGTCTTCCTTCAGCAGGAGCTGAAGAGCCGCCAGCACTGATCCCAGCAGATTTGCACTGGCATCGGCTTGCTCAGCTGCTAGAGCACACTGCTGGGGCTCTAGCAGCAATTCAGCCCAGCTCAGCATCATTCAGGGGTATGGGGCTGGGGTACTGCTGTTGAGGCATTAATCCGGGGGAAAGGAAACCTCACCTTGTATTCAAATGAGTGCAGTCCTTTCTGAATAGAAGTTAGGGATGTTAGTGTACATCTGTATATTTTATTCTCTAAAGAGTGCAATTATGAGTCAATCAAAAATTATGTTCTTTTGAGTGATATACTGCCACTATCAGCCTTCTGATACACACACAAATTTTTTTTTCAAAATTTAAATATCTGAATATTTTCAATATTTCAAATGTAGAAAATTGGTTTTACATTTTTGAAAGAAAACATTTAATATTTTCCTTTCAAATAAAATATTTTTAAAATTGGAAAATTGATTTTAAGTCCTTTTTCCATGCAAGAAAATTCTGTGGGTTTTTTCCTGTTTTCCAGCATTTTGTGTACTTCGTTTAAAATTTATTCTTTTTCCTTTTTTATATGACTAAGTAAAAGTAGGGGATATACTGATTTCAAAGTCTCTTAAGTATTAAATAACTGAAGTGTGTTATTCTGCCAGATTATCAGAGGACAGCCTTAGTCACTCAATGAGCAAGTGACAAGATACAAACTTTCACTACACAACTTAATTAGTAATGCCCACATGTATACATCACTTAAACTACGTGTTAGTAAAATGTACTAAATCAAACCTCAGACTAGAAGTTTAGGGTGTCTATTCTTTGGACTATGCCCAATACATAGGCAGCTCTACTTCATGGGCAAGTCTGTCTGAGTGCATGGGAAATATAGCAGAGTACATCCGTCTGGTTTTCATGTAGTCGTTTGACGCAGGGTCACAAGAAAAATGAGTGAAAAAGGCAGCTAGAATATAGCTGTAGGAGAGGTGACCCCAGGCTGGACTGAAAGGGCTAGGAAAGGGATGTCAATATCAGCTCTTGAACTTATATTATTGAATATATTCATTTATGCCTCACACTAAAAGTAGGAATGTTATTGATGGAACTTGTTGATAACATGGATTTGAAAGGCACTCTTAAGATAGAGGATGGTTAAAATACCGGGTAGGAAGAACTGAAGGATCTTGAGGGTTCCACTAAGACACACTGGAGGAAATAAAAGTAAAAAATGCAAGGGTATGCACTGAGGCAACTGTCTGCTTTAGATATACCAGAGGCATTTAAAGAGAATCTAGGTGTCCAAGGTACAGGCAGCAGCAGCCAAGAATGGTTCCTCCCAAGTCTTTATTTCAGGATGCTGAAATTCAATCCCTGCCTCCATTCTGGAACATGAAGTTCCCTATACGCTTTGTGCATGAGAGAGGCATTTCAGACTGGGCAGGTAAAAGCCTACCTCCTATATAATACCAATTTTTGTGGTGGAAAGATAACTCAGCTATTTTTTTTCCTCTCCCTGTGGTGGCTCAGACAATACCTAGTATGCTGAGAGGAGAACTATTTGTTCTCTACGTAAATATCAGCGAAAAAACATAGGGGGAAAAGCTGTTTAGTCCAAATCATACTGTGATCTTAAAGGTAAGTAAATGGCCAAAAATACGTGGAACCTGAAAGTTAAAGGAAAATTTAAAATGACCAGAAGGTTCAGGTTCAGAAACAGTCTTCTGATGGGAATGAAGGAAGTGAAAAACTCCCCATGCTGAGTTTTATAACTCCAAGAAAGGGCTTAGATATGAATACAGCCCCTTGCAAATGCATTGAGGGGTAGTAATTCCTTCTGATTCTCTCTGATTCTACCTGTACTCCTCTTGAAGCTAGAACTGAGAGCAGTACCTTAAAGATACATACTTTTCTTTTTTTTTTTTTTTTTTTTTTTGTCCAGAAGCAGATTAAATGTGTCTGAGCTGAGAAAGATGATTCACTAGACCAAGCTTGGTACCCTGAGAATCTGACTGTACTTCCAGACTATGTCGAGGTACCAGTTCACTCACCTGGGTGCATCTGAATTAGTCTGCACAACGTGGGGTAGATATCGTGTTGGGTATGAGAGCAGTGGGGGGGAGCAGAGAGACGTCTAGCCCTTAGCTGTTTCATGTCGTTAATTGGACTTTGCACACTGCCTTGAGTAAGAAGAAAAGCAAAAAGAGGACTCATTTTACTAATAACTTGCATTTCTTCTCATTTCTGCAAATTAGCTAAAGTGATTTAAGGGGTGACAACGAAATATTATCTGTTGCCTTGTTTTCATCTCCAACATCACATCTGTAGGGAATCATAAAGAGTTTACAAATAATACCCTTTTTAAAAAAATACACTGTTTCTCTGTTAAGTGAGTGTGCATGTCTCAATTTTTTAGTATGACATTGATTTTAAATTAATTTTAGGCAGAGAATTAATTTAAGACAACAAAGTAGTTCAAAAGTGTTTTTAAAAATATCCATCACAGTGGGAAGATGTTTAAATATCAGTAAGCCATAACTTCAGTGCTCTGAAAATGTAGGAAAACTGATCCCAAAGTAACACCATTACTCTAAGCATTGCTTTATGGAGTCTGAAGAGAGTTACACCTTTGAGAGTTCTGATATATGCCAGCTGGAAAACTGTTATGCTATGCAGGATCTAATGGTATATGATGCTGTTCAGTCACAACTCAGAAACTGACCTGAGCCTCTCCCAACATCTTTGGATCTGACTGTTTTCTGAAGAACATGGAGGCTGCTGTCTTTCCTCAGTAAAACTGCTGCAAGGCTATAAAGAGAGAATCTTTAAAGTTTCAAAACTATGCCAATTATATCTCACTGATTCTCTGCAGACTGTTGGCACAGGTTAGAACAGCCTGAGGGATTAAAATGGACAATGAAAAGGGCTGAATTTGATTTTATGGAGAATATGATGGGCAGACCTCCTTCCTGCCACTGCCAAACCTGTTCAAATCTTCCTGTCCAGCAACACTAATGGTCTTCTTTGCAGCTTTCCGTCAGAATTTGATGCTGATGAAAGCATCATCTGGAGGGATGCAGTGCTAAAAAAGTGGAAGAGGATGAAACATCTACTTCATTATCATCAAACATAGCTGTCTTCACAAGTGCATTCTGATATGGAAAGCAATACCGACAAAATCTGAAATTTTAAACAAAAGTAATTCTGAGAGTCCTAGGATTAGAAATGTTTAGCCTAGCCTTTTTAGCTTTATAGAAATAGCCATCTTAAATGTTATAGTAATTCTGTCAGTTGTCAAGTAAAGCCAAAACTACAAGTGGGCTAAAATAAAAGCCTGTTAAAAGCTTGCAGTAAATTTAGATGAAAGAAGATTATTGTTGTTCCATTATGAAATGGAAAACCAGCCCTTTTCAGTGACTGTCACTGGGAAATATATATTAGAAATTTAACGTCCTGGACAGTTCCTGCCTTGAGCTGCCTTAAATGATTTGCCAAAGAATGAATTAAAATCCTCTAGTTACTAGAAACATTTTATGAATATTGAATACAAGGGTTTGAGTTCCTGTGTAGGACCTCATACTGAGTAAAGAGGGAAAATCAGTGTTTGTGTAGACATGGATGTCCGTTCATTAAAACAGCGGCCTTTTAGCTGCTTCTAAATACTCTTTCCTGATCAGCGTCCATTCACACTTCTGCCTGCAGTGGAATTTTCAGATATGGAGTAGCCATATACTAAGAATGAGACTCCTGTCATAGCCTTTTCTCAAGCCAGTAGCAAGAATCATCCAAGACTGACAGGTATTCATACTTAAAAAGCGATTTGTAAAGCTGTCTAGTCTGCATGCCTTGTTTTTCTTTTTCTTTCTCATTAAGGCAGTTTTGAATGAAAGTTGCTTACTTAGAATGATGATAGTTGGAAGATACTGTGCTCAGCACTTACGCGTGAATAATGCCAGTATGCTCGACTTCGGATGCAAAAATCTTACTGATAACATAGGCTGCCCGCTGTTAGAAAGAACATAGTAAACCAAGTAATCTCCTGCGTCCAGCCAATGTGACAGAGCCTGGACAGGAGGAAGTGCACAGAGAGTAGGTAGTGGCTCTTGCACTCTTTCGAGTCATCATCAGAACAAATGAAATACAGCCTGTGCGGTTGTGCTCTCTGCTGGGATTAATGTAGTTTAAAGCAAATGGAAGAAATTACTTCAGAACATCATCTGAAATTGCACTGTTGAAGAGATAGCACTGTTGCTTACAGCAGTGTCCTTAAAAGGTTTTATGCCATCTCTTCTGATTCATTCTTAGAAAAGCAGTGAAAAAAACCCCATGGTGGTGGAATATAATGTGCTGTTATGTTGTTTCTACAGACACACGGAGCTAGAAACTGAAATTGTTAGGGACTCAACCTCAAAAGAACAATTCTGAACATCACCTCAGCAGTTCATATCTACTTTTTAATATATACTGAAAAGGCTTGTGTTCCTAGTTCCAGTACTTCAGACTATTTTCTCTTGCCACCCTGAAAGACAGGTTGTTTACATCAATGTTTTTATATATCTGTGAAAGAGATTGAGTCAAGAGTAAAGGAATTATTTTGCTTGTGTTTCAGAGGCCAACCCGAGATCAGGAAACTGACTAAATATTAGTAGTCAGCACTCAGTTACATATATCAACAGACTTGAAAGCATTTGTTGCAAACAATTCCAGTACCTTTCATTTTGTTTCCAAAGTATTCAGAAAAACTTGCAAAGAAGTTTGTCAAGTATATATGATTCATTTTAATTTCTTTCCTGTTATGCTTTTAAACCTAAGACCACTAATGATGACCATATTTTAGGCAGCCAACAAAGAGCTTATATAGGCACTGGAAGAGATGGCTCACATAGCAGAAAAACTCTATCACTGGATAATAATGATATGGCAAGAAAGAATGGCAAAAATGAGCATCTGACTGCTTTGCCTTGTGCTAACCATAAGCCTAGCTGTATGTGTAAAAACACATTAACAAGTGATAGAGCATAAAGGTTTCTTCTTTCTTCACCTGCAATGACCAGCAAGTGCAATACTGTTGGATGCATGTTTTCCTGGCTAGTATCCTTTTTTCCTCATCTTCTCCTGATTATGAATTGCTGGTACCTTGTCAGGAACATTATTCCCTTAGACTTGCTTTTGTGTTTAAAACGGAGTGCTCAGATGTTCACTAATCATGCTTTTGCTTCCTGTGCTGAATAAAATGCTGTGATTGTGCTGTCTCATTTCAGCATAGCTGTGTAAAATTTTGTGTATGCATCTAAATGCTGATCTAATGGAACAGCTTAGTCTGGGCTTATCTCATATCATTATGCTGGCCACAGCACACTTTTGTGCAAAGACAACTGATGACAGAGGATACCGCTGAGATGGAGGGAAGAAATTTCATCCAAAGAAATTCTGTCCATTCCCCATCTGATTCCTGCACTTCCCTGAAGAAAAAGATGAAGTTCTGCCCAAAATATGGTCAAGTTCAGACAGCAAAATACTAGTTAGAAATAGCAGCACCCTTCTACACAACAGGAGCCTCTGTGTTTCGGTTACAGATAGCCTTCATCAGGAAATAAATAAGAAAATTTAAAAAGCGGTTTAGAGAGTGGAAATAGGAAAAAAAAAATCCCCTCTTCTATGAAAAAGAGACTGAATGGACTGGAACTCTTTATTTTGAAGGGACTTAAGTGGCAGCATGATGAAATCATGATGGGAAGGCTTACAGTTCTTTGTATTCTCACATAACCCTAGATTCAGGGTGTGTGTGAGTGATAGGCACATAAAGACGTTGTTATACTCGATAACCTTTTCCCAAAATTTAAAACTTATGGTGTTGTACTTATTTGCCATTCCTTCCAGCCCAGCTGTGAAATATAACTCTGTTATTCCTGTCATGATATTAGGAGATGCACAGTGTAGCCATTTTTTGAGGAAACTTGTTTTTGGGAAATGCTTGTAATTCAAGATGGTTCACCCTAAAGGAACCGGGGCTTTTTTTTTTTTTTTTTTTTTTTTTTTTATTATTATTTTTTTATTTCTAGAAACTCTATTACTTATTCTGTAGGCCTTTAAGGGAGATGTGTGCCAAAACAAAGAGCACAACTGGCCAATGCCACAGACTACTTGTATCAACTGCTGTTAACAGAGAACTTCTCTTGGCAAATATGAGGCACCAAGCCCATCTTTTTTTATTAAAATTGCTGGATAATTTTGCCCAGAACAGTTTTTTCCCTGAGGAAAAAAAAAGGAAAGAAAAAAAGTAACTTTTATATGTCTCTCTCTTGTGTTCTTTATTTCCAAATGGCCTCTGATGTGAACCTGTACATCTGCTTATGCCATACTTTGCTCATGTTGAAGCAGTTTCTGTAACCTATTTAAAAAATCATGAATGTTTCCTCAGCTCTGAGATAATGCTGATCTTCCATTTACCTTTCTGTCTACCAAGAGTTCACAGAAGAAGCCACATATGAATATATGAAGTGTCCCATGAGGTCAGTAGACTGGTTCACCTCCCAGTCCTCTGTTTCTGAACAAAACAAATGAATAAGCAGTCTCCACTAACTGCAAATTTCAGAATTTCGCTACCAGCTCTGCAAAGGAACAATATGAAAAACAAAAACATCACTGATTTTTCTGGTTTTGACTGATGTCCTAATAGTTTTGATGAGTGCCTCCTAGTTCCAATGTTATGGGATCTGATGAATGCCAGTTCTTCATTCTTCTTTTCCATCTCTGTCATGATTACCAGAATTTTTTTTTCTGGGCACTTCTGTTCCATCAATTTATCTTCCTTCTTCCCCACTTTCTTTGTCCAAAACCCATGTTTTTATGTTTGGGAAACTTACTCGTTTGCGAGTATATCTTTCAAGCATTATTCCTGTGGTGCAGACAGATATTTAATGCTTAGAAGTAAGCATGTTCATTTTTTCCTGCTGTTTTATGGCTGCTCTGTCATAGCTAGAACACAAGCATCTGTTTAGATGAGAACGGTGGTATTGCTTCGTTTAGAAATTGTTAGCCAAGGCCAGATTTTTAGCTGTGCTTCACACCTGCAGTTTGAGCTGCTCTGCTGCTGCTGCTATCCTGACACCAGTGTTCAGTTACCATAATCTTTCAGATAATGTCATAAGAGAGAAAACAGGCAGGGAAAAAAAATCCCTTTCAATCATAAAATATTTCAAATTTAAATCTTCAGTCTTGAAAATTTTGACAGAAACATCTTTTCTGAAAGTAGTCTTAAGGCTTGAAAAGCAGCAGTCACTGGATCTGCTTTGATCAAATGCTCTAGAAACATTTTATCCACAGTGGTCTAAGGATATAAAAGCATGGATTCAGGAGCATTGTTGATTTTATAGAGCATTTTAATTTTCATCACCCTCTACCTTCTGCTCTCTTCTCACTGTTCCAAAGGTGACAACTACCTCTTTATCCCACGGGGGGTGACAACTTTATTGCTGTCTCCCTAGTATCCTCTCTTGCACTGTGCTCAGCTCTTTGTCTCCGGCTAATTGAGTGATATAACTAGGTTGAAACCAGAAGAGTTGTACACAAGCTGCCCTCAGCTGGGAGTTTGCTGTTTTGTTTCAGAAGTGAGGTTAGACCTGCAGAGCTAAAAGCTTGTTGGGTTACTCTCAACTGCATAATTTGATAGACTAAATGATACTCCCTTTCTCTATAAACACTGCTGTCTTAGATGAGATGTTTGGAGGGTGGACGAGCTTATGAATTACAACATGTAGCTCTTAACTGCCTAGAAGTTGTGGAGCCAAGACCCACAGAATGCCAGCTTGCTGTTTTGTGCATGTCAGGAAAGGCATGTCTGTAGCTAAGGAGTCCTATATGAGTAAATCGTGTGTGTGTAACACATGA
This sequence comes from Morus bassanus, assembly GCA_031468815.1. Classification (NCBI taxonomy): domain Eukaryota; kingdom Metazoa; phylum Chordata; class Aves; order Suliformes; family Sulidae; genus Morus; species Morus bassanus. The sequence goes on from CM062567.1 coordinate 100,731,092, forward strand.
GTAGTGGGCTCTCTGGACTGCATGATAACACAGAAAGGCTTCTGAAAGGAGCCAGGACTAACAGAGAGTGTGTCACACCCTCCCTCCCAGCTTTTTCTGCTAGCACCTGCGTTCTTCTAGGGCTCCTTAGTGTTGGCTCTAGTTCTGGCATTGGAAAGCAATTCAGAAACCACATCTCCCCCGCTTGCCAAAACAATACAAAATAAAAGAAGCAAACAAACAAACCCCCCACTGAATACATTTTGCTGGTTTAATAGGCCACTACAGCTCACATAGGGGCCTGATGAGTGCCAAGCTACCACCAGGTAGCTGTAGGACTGTGCAGCTAGGAGCAAGATGGGAAGGCACTACTTGCCCTTTGGGTGTTAGCAAGCTCTTAGGTTTGCTGTTCTGTGATGCTTGACCCTCCTTGGCTCCTACTTTTATTGGACTTAGTTCAGTAAGGACACTAGAGGATTAGAAGTAAGCCTTGATTTCAGCAGATGTCACAGAACTTAAAGGGACAGTTTTAATTGTATACTCATTATTCTTTGACAACCATGCACTGTGTTTTAAATTAAAAATATAACTTCAATTGCATTAGTTATCCCCCTGCTTTTCAGGTATTTCTGCATGCATTTGGAACTGGTTTGAGTGTGTAGGCTCAGGCATTTCAGAGAAAGCCACTGGGGATAAACACTGTTATATGGGGAGATGACTTGCCTATAGAGGAGAGTAGCCCAGATTCCTGGACAGTGAGGTGGAACTGAGTCAGAGCCCTGAAATGCATTGGCCCATTGGAAAAAGCTTGGTGGACAAGAGCCCTGTGGCATTTAACTGTTGTGCATCCAGCTGCGATGTGTGTGTCAAGATACTCATGATCTCTCCTCTGATGAAGGGGTATTTGTGTTATTAATTTAGCTTGAATATATAATTATGATGATTTAAATCAACAATAAGATACCAAGTATAAGCTGAGTATATAGTAAAGATTTGAATAAATAAAAAAGTGTTTGATGCCATGTGGGGGAAGACTGTTGGAGAAGGAAGCAAGCATGGTCTAAAGCAGACCTTTTTTGTAGGTGTAGTACTGAAAATCATGGAAAAAAATGCTAGTTATTTTTTCCTCTATTTACTATATTTGAGACACTTTGCAGAAGAAAATACACAGTAAATGATATGATGGTCAAAGTGCAGGCCTGGACCTCACTGAGAGAGCGGTTAAGAATCTTCTGAATTCTGGTTTTATTGACTGATGAAGAAAGCTAAAGACATGAATGAAAAATGTGTTGGCTGTGGATTTCAGTGTATGAGGAATGAAAGAATTCTAACTTTGGCATGGGCCTATGTCCAGAGCTGAATAATAATACTGTCAGTGATAATGCAAAGAAACTTCTAATAAATACTAGTGCTCCATAGCTCAAAAAGGACGTAATGACATGTTCATAATATAGCAAAGATAACTACTTTTTATCCATCAGGAAAAAAATAAAGTATAATAAACATCTGATTCCAAGTCTAGACAATTGATTAGCTGCTATAAAGACAGGGGATGTCCCATGTGTCTAAAATAAAGCTTATGTTGGCTAATATTTTGTGAGTGCAAATGGATGGTTGTTGTGGACTTCTGATTCTGACCACAAATAAAGGACTGATAGCTTAAAAGAACATCAATTCAAGAGAAAAAGGTGAAGATTGTACCTCCAGGAAGGTTAGAGACTGTTTTTTAGCAATGAGATGAAACACAGTTATGCTGTATAACAAAGTACATGTGAGTAGGACAAAAATCAATGTTAGGCTTGTAAAACAGAGCACACAGAAGACAGTATACAGAAGAAACACAGAGATGATGTCCTTGTATGTGGCAATTGTGAGACCAACACCGTTGAAATGTTTGGTCCAGTTCTGGCTTTCATCATTTGAAAAGGACATTAAGACACTGTCTTTTGCAGAAAAAAAAAAGCACCAAACAATTACAGGAAAAACAGCTGAACTCAGAGATGTGTCTAAAAAAACCCCAAACAACAACAAAACCACAAAAAAAACCAACATAAGTTTCTATATTTCTATTGCCCAACCCACCTAACTTGCAATGTGCAACTAGTATTGTTTTCCATTTTGGGATGGTTGCACATTTAGGAAAAATGAGCAAGGCTACATTACGAGTTGTGCCGCTGCAATGGATCCCAAATATAGACTATTGGGATGCTGTGTGCAGCAGTGGCTGTACATACCAGCAGCAACATCTGGGGGTACCATGCTGTGCCAGACTGAGCTCCTTCAGTTTCTCTTTCACCACTGTGACATCACTGTCAGTTGGACCCCAAGCCACATACTTTCTATTTCCTTCCCATCATCTTTTCAAGGATAATTGCTGATGTGAAGGTGCCTACCCACAGCTCAAAGCTGGGCAGATCAGTTATGGAATTGGTATTTACTCTAGCATCAATTTTGCAACTGGTGAAGAAAGAAAAAAAAAAATCTGTAGATGGTAGGTTGAAGAAAATAAAACAGGCACTAAGATACCAGTGTGGTTTCTACTGGTCTCCATTGGGATGATCTGTGTGTAATGAAGGGAAAGCTTTGCTGATTAACTATTTTAATGTATAATAAGATATGTGGTTTGATCTAAGTGAAAGTAATTCACTTGTGTAGTTGATTTAAAAGAGAGACATCATATTTTGTATCTCTCAAAGTAAAATTATTATTTAATGAGGAAATATTGTTTGAATCTGAGAATCACATTCTGAAGTACTGACAGTATTGACATTACTTCTATTGTTTTTCTTTAAAACAGTACTTCTTATCTGTATAATCAGAGATCCTTTTGCTAATAAGTATCTAAATATGCCTATGCAGTGTCACCAAAACACTATGGAAGGTAAAAGAGGATTTTGTCTGTTGTTATATTCAAATGGATTTCATAAGATCTATATTTTATGGTGGGTCACACTGTAAGCTGCAGTTTGTGATGTGGCTCTACATGACATGGAGACATGAGACTCCACATGTGCTGGAGTATGTGGTGAGGTAAAAATAAAGGGCAAAGTAATACTGAGTTTGCTTTTGTAATGTCAGCACTTAATGTGTGTATTAAGAATATCTATTATTCAAATATCCCTACTTTAAATAAAGAAAAAACACCACTGTTAGTAATTTATGAATCTCAAGTCTAAAGAAGACAACTGTCTAGATAAATCTTATGGTATGTTACCTTGGTGGCAAAGAAATGATTTGACATGAGCCATAGCACATCATCCGATTATAACTCACTTCTCATGCCATAAATTAGCACATCATTTCTACAAAACAGGTTTCTGAAACACTGGCTGGCTTATTTCTTAATAGCATAGCCATAAGTTTATAAAGTAAAATACTACAATATTATATTATGTATTTATTTTGCTTTTTTACCCCAGATGTAATTGTCTTATTTTTCATAAAATAACAGTGAAAGCATAGAGCAATAGGTGACTTTCATTAGTTTCCTTCCTATTCCTGTTTTATGTTAGTATTTGTAAAAGTGAAATGAAAGTATTGCTATTTATAAAATTTCTCAGTGTTGATGTGGAGCGCTCCTTTCTGCAATGTTGGCAGAACCAAATACTGTAGCAGGAATATTATGTCTATGTCTGCTGGGGCTACCTAATGCCCCCGTAAAAATCTAGGCGTGTTTCCTCACCCTGCACACAGGAATTTTAGTCCTGAGGGGTTTAAGGTACTTGAGACGCTGTGGCTGCTTGTCACATGTTATTATGAAGCACCATGCTCCTGAGGAGCAAAGAACCAAGCTCCTCAGCAGGTAACTGTAGCTGTGGTTGCAGTTTTGATGCCTGGGTAATAAATATGTACTGTCATCATCATAGATTGCACTGGAGATTTCTGCTTTGGGACATTTTACTGATATAGTTTCTTATTGATTTTACCTTTGAAAACAGATTTATTCATTGGATTACACATGGAATAAATAGAAAAGTTCAATTTCTCAAAATTATTTCCTGTTAGTAACTGTATGTGTAACATACAGACTCTGTGACCAATACCCAAAACAATGTCAGAACTCATAGTATTTAGAAGTTGTTATTCCTTTTAATAACCCATTTGGCTTTTTAGCATTTTCCAGTAAGCTTTAATGAAAGGGAAGCATTGTACCCATTTTAAAAAGGATAGAAAGGAAGACCTGGGGAACTACCGTCATTTCAACCTCACCTCTGTGCATGGGAAGATCACAGAACAGATCCTCCTAGAAACTATGCTAAGGCACATGGAGGACAGCAAGTTGATTTGAGGCAGCCATCATGGCTTTACCAAGGGCAAGTCCTGTCTGACCAATCTAGTGGTCTTCTATGATGGAGTGACTACATCAGTGGACAAGGGAAGAGCTATGGATGTTATCTATCTGGATTCTGTAAGGCCTTTGACACAGTCCCCCACAACATCTTTCTCTCCCAATTGGAAAGATATGGATTTGATGGGTGAACTATTCGGTGCATGAGGAATTGCTTGGATGGTCACATCCAGAGGAGAGTGGTCAATGGCTCAATGTCCAGATGGAGATCAGTGACAAGTGGTATCCCTCAGGGGTCTGTACTGGGAACAATGCTATTTAATATCTTCATCAATGACATAGAGAGTGGGATCGAGTGCACCCTCAGCAAGTTTGCAGATGACACCAAGCTGAATGGTGTGATTGACATGCCTGAAGGATGGAATGCCACCCAGAAGGACCTAGACAAGCTCGAGACATGGGCCCATGTGAACCTCATGAGGTTCAACAAGGCCAAGTGCAAGGCCCTACACCTGGGTTGGGGCAACCCCTGGTATCAATACAGGCTGGGGGATGAAGGGATCAAGAGTAGCCCTGCAGAGAAGGACTGAAGGGTATTGGTGGATGAAAAGCTGGACATGAATCAGAAATGTGCACTCGCAGCCTAAAAAGCCAACCATATCCTGGGCTGCATCAAAAGCAGTGTGGCCAGCAGGCTGAGGGAGGTGATTCTGACCCTCTACTCTGCTCTGGTGAGACCCCACCTGCAGTACTGCGTCCAGCTCTGGAGCCCTCAGCACAGGAACGATGTCGACCTGTTGGAGCAGGTCCAGAGGAGGGCCACAAAAATGGTCAGAGGGCTGGAACACCTCTCCTGTGAAGGAAGGCTGAGAGAGTTGGTGTTGTTCAGCCTGCAGAAGAGAAAGCTCTGGGGACACCTTACTGCGGCCTTTCAGTACTTAAAGGGGGCTTATAAGAAAGATGGGAATAAACTTTTTAGCAAGGCCTGTAGTAAAGGGACAAGGGGTAATGGTTTTAAACTAGAAAAGGGTAGATTCAGACTAGATATAAGGAAGAAATTTTTTATGATGAGGGTGGTGAAACACTGGAACCTGTTGCCCAGAGAGGTGGTAGAAGTCCCACCCCTGCAAACATCCAAGGTCAGGTTGGATGGGGCTCTGAGCAACCTGATCTAATTGAAGATGCCCTGCTCATTGCAGGGCGGGGGGGATTGGACTAGATGACCTTTAAAGGTCCCTTCCAACCCAGACTGTTATATGATTCTATGACTCTATGATTCTGTGAAAGTAAAACACTGTGATTGAATATTTTTGCAGATAACAAGGACACTTTCATATGAGTTGTTCCAAAACTCTTTCATCACCATCATCCATATCTTTATTTATCTACTGCTTAGATCAGTATATGCCACAAATCTTAGCAAAGGGAAGCTGATAAAGACAAATACTTCTAAATATATAACTCTGTTTATGTATTTTTTAAAATCAAAATTTTTACATTTATTCAGAACTTTCAGACCTGATTTATGTTTTGTTGATAGTTTCAGAACATGTCAATGAGGATGTATGTATTTATCTCTAGTCAGCAGATGCATATGGTACATGTCTCTCTTACATAATGATAAAAATGTGGGTGATTTTACAAGAAGAAATAATATTGCAAACTAGTTGCACTTGGAATCTAGACAATTTTGTGAGCTGGTATATTATTCTATCAATAATAGATGACAATCATAGATGACTTACCATAGTTGATAGCAGTGATTCTTGCTGTATGTTTATCTATAAATAGCACTGTAGTAGACTACAACTTACAGTCCTATTATCTTGTAATAAAAGAATAAGAGGAGACAGAGTTAAAGGCAGTAAATTTAAAATCAAATGAAAAAGTATTTTTTCCACACAGTGAAAAATTTTACTATAGAAATCTTCAACACAGGTTACAGAACCAAGAATTTAGCAAGGTTAAGACTAGATTGATCATAGATATGTATCTGCAATAAGTGATACTCGCATAGCATCTTTACAGCTCTTTCCTTTAATATTTTTTAATATTTTTTACTTAAATGAAGTAGCCACTTAAACCAAGAAGCCAAATGCATTATGATTATGTTCATACAAATGAAGGGATATTAAAAACTACTTCTCCACACTAAAGGAGATCTGGATGAAGGCTGCTAAGGTGCACACATAAATCTGCCTGCTAATGTTTTACCTTCTCTCCTGGAGCTGTGTTAGCAGCCACTGGATGAGACTTAGCTCAGCCGGATTTCAGCAGAAGCGGCTCCTGTGCCCTTCTGCAGCTGTCGCCAGAGTCTCTCCTGTTACCAGTGTTCATTTCTCTTGCTCTCTTTTTGTCACAGATTGGGGCTTTTGGCTTTTAAGGCTTAGCACAAGGTAGCTTACGCTTGTTGAAGGTTGTCTTCTTCTACTTATCAAAGGGAAATTGTTTTTTGTGGCTTGCAGGAAATGTGGGGTGAGTGTTCTGTACTATACATCTGTTGTATGGTTCCTTGCAGGGAGCTGATTTCAGTAATTCAGATGGTTGCCTTCAGTGCATCCCCTATGTGACCAGAAAGGGTTATACAAAAAGGGGCTGGCTTGCACAGAGAAATGTATTGTAGCCTTACATGCTTACAGTTTGTTTTTTCTTACCCTGATGTCTGCTAAAACAAAGATTAATGGAGATGATAATAATAAACCAAACTGGGGATGCAGTAAAACAGCAATCTATTTTGACAGCACTCAGCACTCGACTGCAGATTTCAAATGTTAAAAATACTTCTTAGCATAGATGAATGAAAACCTCTTCTTTCATACTCAATCATGAAATAGCTGAATTAAGGAAGAAATTTAACAAGAACTTTTCTTAATTTGAGTCAGAAGGATGGTATGAAAGGTGGGAGTAATTTGCCAGGGATACGCAAGGAGGTTTCAGCATTACGTGACCATTATTTTGAAGAGTAACAATGTGTAGTACAACAAAGGATAGTACTGACTTAAAGGCATTACATTTAAAAAGAATACTAGGACATCCTTGTTGATGTAGTACAAAACCAAGCCACAAAAGCTACAGATATCCATAATCATTGATATAAGTCGATTATAGAGCCATTTGGAGAACCATATGATGAATGAAATGGAGAACCATTTTCTTGTGTGATCTTTGATAGCTCTTACATATCTTTGATAAAAAGTCACACAGTGAGAATCAATTGTTTGCATATCTCTCATCATCTGAGAGTTGGTAAGTTACTGGCTTTATCATACCTCCATTTCCATCCATGAAAAGTGGGTTATAACACTGGTCAACTTTCTGAGGCCGTTTTTAAATCTGTGGAAGAAAGCTTTAAGGCAGTGTTACTGAGTTATTTTAACTTTGATTGAACCTGCTATCTTCAAAATTTAGACCTTGCTTGGGTAATTTTAATAGTGAATGCAAAATAATTGCAGTGCTAATGAAACTATAGTATGAGAGATTTATAAAACTTCTAAGGATTTTATTTATTTTATTTAGGGTCAAGTTGTTTTCAGAAATGGAGAGAGGATGGGAACCATCAAATTTACACAATTCCAAGGTAGGTTGCAAACAATTTAATTTTCATTGTAATTATGTATGCAGTTTCAAACTGCAAACAGTACCAGTTGCATTTGTTTCAGGATGTTTTAAATATGTAGCATTATTTTGAAAAGAAACTGCTTGGAAGATGCAAAAAGGTACTTAGAAAGTTTTGTTACCTGTTTAAAATACTGTGTTTTGAATGCTGCATGCTCTGAGATATTCCCAGATATTTCCAAGAATTTTTCTAGAAGAAAATCCGCATACTTACAGAAGCTACTGATCTATGAAATTGTACTGGTCAGCTAAGCATCCACTTCTTAATAGAGTTCTTTCTGAAAGCCATGTCTGAAGAGGAACTTAGAGGTTTTTTGCTGTTAAGCTCTTTCAAGTTAGTGTTTGTGCTCTCTGAAGACTCACTTTTGACATTCTGCAACTGCTTGCTAAAAGTTGCTTCAGGAGTCAGTCCCTCAGTGTGCAGAGAACACAAACTGCTGACCCCATCCCTTGGAGGCAACACACTTCACAGTGTGACTTGCCAAGCCTGCTGCCTTCTTTCAGCCTGAGCTGCTTCTGCAGGGAATGGTCTCAGCAGCAGAGACCACAAATGCAGCCACAGGGATTTGTCAAGGGTCATTTGGACTGGGAAGAGGTGCTTGCTTGGGAGAGTTTTCTGCAGAAATAGTGATTCATAGAAGATGTGTCATAGTTGTTTTTACAGTTTATAGAATGCAATTCATGGTTTTGTTTCTAGGCTGAGACTGAGATAAAACTGGGGGTGATTGCGTTTGGATGGTCTTGTGAGAGAAGTAGTGAGAAAGCTGGGAAATCCTTTTCAGACAGTGCATGGGAAAGAAGCTTGTACTCCCTTTGTCTTCAGGAGAGCACTTTAAACATAATCCTGCTGACCAAGTTACAAAGGCTCATCCTTTAAATAGAAATTGTCTGCTGTATAAGCATTATTATTAATGAACAGCAATGCACTTGAGGGGGATCTGTTACTCATTCTAATCTACTGAAGCAATCTTCAGGATTGCTCTTGCCTTCACAACTATAACTGATGGTATTAACTCATGTTCCCTGAAGCATTTCTACCCACTTAAACTTTGCACGTGTCATCTCATGATAATATAATTTAGAAATTCTTGGTCAACACTAATGATAAATATTGATTGCCTCCTCTTCTTCCCCTCCGCCTCCCCCCCCCCCCCCCGCCCCCGTTTTTTTTCATAGTAGCAGTGTTTACAGCCACATGAAAGAATAATGAGAAATTATTGTAAGGGGATTTTACAAGAGGTGTTTATTCCTCAGAAGTCTGAAGGAGCCCTTATGCATTATGCCCAAGGCAGCTGTAGGTACCCTGCTAGAGCATCTGAGAGAGGAGGAAGTTTGGCACATTCCCTCTGCGCATTAAGGACATGATTTGGGACCATGGGGAGATGCAACATATATCTTCTGAACTAATCTGGAGGATCTATTTTTATAACAGTTTTTATTTCCAACCATTCAAATTTTAGTTGCTTTATAATGTTTTTCAGTTTCACAGCAGATGTTATTTAACAGCAATGTTTTTACCATCAGTTGAAGTACTGTTTGGTCAATAAGAACATAGGAGACGGCCACCCATTTTATTATTCCTTGCAATTGCATACTGACTATTTCAAAACTGATTCAGGCATACATCATCAACCAAAGGTTTCCAGTTAACCTGCAGGAAGAAGTCTTGTTATAACCCAGGCATCCTAGGGAGAAATGCAGGAGAAGGGCTGGTTTCTCCCTCATGCAAGCAATAGTCCATCAACACATCTGAAGCCTGGCCTTAAGTTTTGTTCTTACTAATTTTGAAAATTAAAAGAATGTACAAAAATGTATGAGAAATTGAAATAAGGAACAGTATAACAACATAGGTGAAAGTAACCTATCTTTTTTTTTTTAACTGCAAATTATAGTCTAACTATTAACAGGGTTTTTTTCTGTTCTTTCACTGGTGTTGTTTTTATACAAGGCTTTTGTATTCAATACTTGTGGCAGAAGTGTAGAATTTATTAATTTGTTCAAAAGAATTCTTTATTGGTTAGGAAACTTTCTGAAACATTCACATTAACTTTTAATAAATCTTAGACTATTGGGGAAGTCCCTAATAATGGAAAAAAGTTAATTAAGTCCAGTACTGAAAACGGTAAACAGGCTTTTCCTCTGTCGTTATAGCTGTTAAGCGCTATCAAGCTTAAGACAGACATACAACTCATTAATTAAACTTTTTTTAAAAAAATATAATACAAATCATTATGATTTTTAAGAAAAAAGACCACATCAAAGATGTCTCCTAAATGCTTTTATGAGATTAATTGTAATTATGAGTATAGCGTATATCAAATGTATTAGTAGCTTATTATCCAAACAAAGTAATTGGGAATCACCAGTTTTAGTGTTCTGTACCTCAAGAGTAATTTTTTCAGCTACATTGGTTTATAGTTTTATTAGCAATTTGAATGATATTGCACAGTTATCACAAATAATTCAATGCAGAAAAATAAAACAGGTAAGTAGGTAATCATATATCAGAAGTAGGATTTCTTGGCCAAAAACACTGTTCCTCATTTGCCAGGGTAGAAAATCAGCTGGGCAGACTCAGGAGCTTCATTTTCTGTTCTTTGCTAGAAACTTTTGTGTTAATGAGGCTCTCTGCAAACATTTTGGCTATGGAAAAAGTAGACAGTCATGTCTGCCAGAGGCAAGGGAAAACCAGCCCGTGAGGGTTCAGAGGGTAACTGCAGTATGCCTGACACCCTGTGATGAGATTTTGAATAGCTGGTTTGTTATTGAAGCTAGATATAGTATTTCCCAAACTCACACTAGTCATGTCTCTTTTTTCAGCTTCTGTGCAGCCTGTTAGTTTTGCAAGTGGTCAAACAGATGGTGCCAGAGATAGCTGTGACCGAACTACTTACTGCTTTACAGATCATGAATACCACCAGGAATGATTTAGTATGCAGCAAAGGATACATAGCACATGTAACAGCATTTTGTTCCCCTATCTTACTGGCAAATAAAGAGCGGTCTGCCAGTCTAGCTCAAATATCCAAGTGATGTTTAAAGCTGGCATCTTTCTGAATGAAGCAATTTTTCCACGGGTGGAATTAAAGGACTATTCTCATTGTCAAACATGTAGTTGAAGTAGATGGCCAAAATCTTTCGGTTAGTGAGACCTGAAAGAGGATGCTGGCAACTGTTGTGTGCATAGCAAGGAGCAGGGAGGGCAGCAACAAACCTGAGATTGTAGATTGCTGTGTACAGAAGGCTGCAAAAACAGGTACGTACCTGTCTTTCAAAGTGCTTTGCTTTGGCAGATCGTTTCTGACAAATCTGACTGGAACCTAAAAGGCACCTTACTTTCAGTCATATTCCTATTTCTGTCAGGCATTAGAGAAAATCTAAGATAATTTTGTGCTGGAATAGGTTAAAAAGGAATATTAAAGCTAACCTGTAAATACCATTGAAATGTGCATAAATCATGCTTCTTGTAGATAGGAACAAAAGTCTGTTGTACTGCACATTGAGAAAACTTGAAGAAAGTGGGTGGTCATCTGCTGTGTCTTTTTGAGAAGAATTTAAGAGTTTCGACTCATTTAGCCAGGTAATATGATATGATGTTTGTTAGTGTTGAAGGCTGATCTGGGTACCAAGCAGGAGTGAGAGTGTGGCTTGTCAAGTGTAACACCATTGGTTGTCTTAGAATTTCTGCAGTAAAAGCCCCAGATATTCTTCTCTGAGTTTAATCAACAGAAATAGACAATAAACAATAAACAAATGCCTACTCTACAGTCGAGAACAAGGTACATGAGAATCCAGGGTTGCTTTCCTGGAGCCTCAGTTCACCTACGTAGTTCTGACTTGTTTGCTGTCCGCAACTGCTTCAGTGAAAGAGACATTAGGAATTCTCCAGAATCACCTGCAGATACAATAGCTTGTTCTCCAGGGGCATCAGTCCAACCCTGGAAAAGTTTCCTTCCATTATTCTAAATACAATACAGCAGATGCTTAACTACTTTTGGTTCTTGCTTCCATAAGGATTCATATAAATAATGAGACTAATTGCCTTTGATTTTCTTTTTATATTTAACATCTGTCCAGTACATAACCCACGGAAGCAGTTTGTGGATTTTTTTTCTGTGCTTATGTTGAATGAATAATCCAATAAACAGAAAATATTTACTGACAACTCTGAAAACTCAAATTTGAAATATCTAATGTCGTATATCTGGAATCTGTGGTGGCAAATATCCAGGATCAGTGGATTCAGATTTCTCTGCTTCTGTAGTATATTGACAAAGTAAGAATAAAATCTCCTGGTAAATATTAAGTTTTTTCAGAGATTAAGGACTACCTTTGAATAGCCAGATATGAACTTAGGGAAAAAGTAAATAAAGTCACAGAGAATTGTGTTGGCTGAGCAGAATTTGAATAGTGAACAATAAATAATTGCTAGTATCATATAATGAACAATAAAGATGTAAAACAAACTGCATGCTGTTTATCCTGGGCAGCTGGATTCTTCTGGAAAAGATCACTCTGTCATTAAAGAATATAATTTTGCATGTAAAAAAGGGAATTAAGAAAGGAGTCAGGAAAGCTTACTTCTGACACATCCTAACTGGAGTCATTGACTGCAATCACAAAAATGTGTGTTTGGTAGACTTCTTGGTGTGCCATATCCACTCCGTTTTATCTGCATGTGAGTAGTGTAGTTAGATTGTAGCCATTCATATCTTAGTGACCACTTCTTTTTTAGCTTAGTGATCAATTCATCCCATCAAATTAAGTATGTTAAACAGTACCCATGGTGGTTTGTAGCAATTTTCCAACACACCACATACATGAACCTTCCCCCACCCCACCCCAAACCTGCTTTTTCATCTCTAGGGCAGTTAGTGGTGACTATATGGTACCTTTAATAGGTCCCTCCCAACCAAAATCCACCTAAATAAGAGTTTTCTACATGCTATCAGATGTTTCAATACCAGTTCATCCTGCTAGTCTGAACTGTGATATACAAAAACCCACTGGTGCTATCTGCTGTCTTGTCTTATAGCTTGTCATTTAAAATGCTGATTCAACAAATATTTTAGGCATTGCATTTCAGTCACACTACCTCTGCAGAGTACGGCTTCCCTCTTTTGTTGGCAATGCCGTTTTCTTAAGCAATTTGAGATAGTATCATCTATATGAAACTGTAAGTCTTTAGAGTCCCATTTCAATGAAAATAATAGCCTCCTAATATGAAGAGCTATACCAAATAGAGTCCTGAAAGAGTGTGCCTTAAATCTGGAGTCACTGAATATTGACATTGCTGATTAAGACGATGAACTAGAATATGTATTATCAAATGTACAGTGGTCTCTGAGGGAGTCAGCAAGCACAAGGGGGACTAAACAAGGATTCAGAATGATGTTAACAAATTGAAGAAGTAATCAGGAAAAAACAGAATGCGGTTTATTTAGGTCAAATGCCTGCTGCTACATTGGGAATAAACTGCTGTACAAATGCAAAATGGGGAACAATTCACCATGCCACAGTTATACATAAAAGGAACTAGGGGTTACAGTGGGTCACAGGCTGAACATGAATAAGGAAAAACATGAAGAGGTAAAAAAAGAAAAATTCTGTACTGAGATGTATAAATAATAGTATCTTTTTAATCTACCCAATGCCAAAAGGCTACAGCTAATCCAGTGCTGATTTAAGGAAAATGTGTAAAGATGACAGAAGATTAAAAACATGCCTCATTACAAAAAGCAAAAGATCTAGGCTGCTTAGAGAAGAGAAGATGGTTGAAATACATGACAAGTGCTGCTGAAATGTTTGCTTGTCCTGCCCTGATAGGCTGGCTGAGAAGGAATTTAAATAGCAGCAGTGGAAATTTGAGCCAAATATTAGGAAAAACTTTCTAATGAAAAGGGTGTCTAAACTCTGGAAGGTGCGTAAAATTGCTACCTCTGGAAGTTTTGAAGAATAAGTTAAACAGACCTCTGAAGTGGAGTGGATGTATTCATCATGCCTTGAGACAAACAGATTACTTTTATTACATCTTCAGGTCTCTGCTAGGCCAGATGTGTTTAATCCTGAGCTATTGCTCCACTGCAGTGCCTGTTACATGATTTTGACACTGTTTACAAGTACTTGTCCACTGTATGCTACTAATACCATTTGTTGTGTTTTTTTGAATTGTTTCTAGTAAGAGAGGTAGGATAAGCATGAAACCCTAGACTGGTAGTTAGGTTATTTGTACGGAGGAAACATAGATTTAGTTGCTTTTCCAACATCAGTTCTATGTGTTGGGTTTTTTTCCCCTTAAATCCAATGTATTATTTGAATGTAAAATGCTTAAGTAATCTCTGGGGCTTGGATCCCTCATCCAAGTGAGGATCATAACCACTAAGAGGTTGCAGTGTCAGGCCCTCTCACCCTTTGTCTTCTGGTCTATCAGTCTTGATTTTTTTTCTGTGTTGTACAAGATTCTTAGCAGGGGAAATAGTGAAAGTCATTATCTAGACATATGTATAGCCTGGTCATAAATAGAAAGAGGTGAAAATTACAGTTGTCCACAGGCAGAAAGTGAATTAAAGCTGGAATTTCCCAAGTATATGATGACTCTTCTAACAATTTATATCTAAATAGGTACTATATGAAAGGGAAGTGCTGCACCTTCCCTTCTGCTGATGCGTTTTAAAGAAGGGAATCCTGATCAGTTCTTGACAGAAAGAGGTGATTCCTCCCCCCCGCAACACACACACATACACATGCACATTAAAAAAAAAAAGCACTGATAATTAAGAAATCTATCAAGAGATACCATTTACCTCCTGACAACCCCAAATAGAAAGTGAAACTTATCCCTCATCCCTTGGTCTGTGTACCAAACAGTGGGATTTGGAGTACCGAGATTTTGGTGTTTCAATGCCTAATGATGTAACAACTCATAACTTGTTTGGATCTGATCATAATTATTTGTATGTCTAGTGCATGAAGAAATGCAGTATTGGGTCAGATGACAAGCTCTGTTCAGCTCAGTATCTGCTTGGTAGTGGATACTAAGGGAAGGATATGGCATATGCTAGTTAAGGGTATCTGTATCAGAACAGGCATATATAGAATTGGTTTTTCTCTGTTTTACACTCTGAGTTCCCAAAGGCAAGTGTTTTCATGACTTTTTGAGCTGGAGGGTGTCTTTGGACCACCAGGTTTAACAGTTGCAAGTGGATTTATCCTCTATCAATTTGCCATATCTTTCATGAATCCATTTATACTTTTTGGCCTTCAACACATCCTGTGGCAATGATTTTCACAAAATAATTATGCATGTAATGATTAAAGTCCTTCCATCTGTTTGTTTGTTTGTTTTAAACTAGCTATCTCACAATTTCATTGGGCATACCCTGCTGCTTGTAATGTGAGAAGCAATGAATAATTGTGTGTTATTCACTTTTTTCATGTCATTCATGTTTTACAGATCTCTCTTATCAATGAATCTCTTTTAGAAATGAAAGTCCTTGTCATCCATTTAGTTTTTTCATCATGTAAAAGTTGCTCTGTAATTTTAATAATCCCCTACCTCTTCTGGTACTCTCATTCCCTTTTTGCGAAAGCTTAATGAGAACCACATGTGGCATTGAAACATCTGCCTCCATACCTCACACTGCTGAATGACCTTTCCATATAATTTTAACTGCTTTACCAATACACTGTTCTACCACATTCATCCTTTCTTTGCCTCTTTGGCCACAAGTGAGCACAGCACTGATGTTTTCAAAGAACCAGCCACAGTAAGTCCAGGGTCTCATCCTGGGTGCTATTAATTAGTACCAACCTCTATGTATATATACTTTTCTCTTGTATGTTACTCTGTACCTTGCTAACACTGAATGTCACCTGTCATTAATTATCAGTATCTTAGGCACCTTCATACCAGTCTTCTGTCAGATGAAAACATAAAAGAGATTGTATTTTTATATATATTTATAGCTGTTTTCCCCTTTTATTGTCAGATTATCTTGGACACATTTCCTGTTCAATTTCTCTTTTTGTTTCATACCTACTAGTAGCAGTGTTTTCCCCTAAGCCAGGTATTCCTCTTGTAATCTATTCTATTGGTATTATTTACTAGTAGTTGGGGGTTTTGTTTGTTTGTTTAGTTTTTATAAATAAACATGGAATATTGTATTGAGATTCAGGTACCTAAGTTGTTCATGTGTACTGTCAAACTGGAGAAAGCACAGAGAAGAGCTACAGAGATTGTTTGGGGTCTTAAAGTATTACTTATAAAGAAAGATTAACAGGATTAAGTGTGTGGAGTTGCTAGGGTTGCCTCATTTGGAACAAGCCGTATTGTGTGGGTATAAATTGTAGGGCCACGGAGGATGCACTGAAAGGCTATGCTGATTCTGCAGCTGCTGGTTGTCACGGCAGCTTATTTTGTTTTACCCGAGCTAGCTTTAAACTGGCCAACTGGGGTGCTGCTAGCAGTGTAGCAACAATAACATGGAACAGACCATAAACTGGAAATCTGCCAGGGAGCAAATCAAGCATTTTGGTAGGTAACCTTTCCTTTGGGAGCACAGCTATGGGAGACCACAGATTTGCAGCTATCAGAACTCAAGCTGGCGAGTTTAATACTAGCTGGGTACTTCTGTGCCACCCAAAGTTGCTGTAAGCAAGAGAGAGTCGTTGGGAAGAAGTGGATTCATTATTTTTCCCCAAGCACGAGAGGCAGTCCTGTGTGAATAGCCGGGGAGACCTATTTATCGCTCTGTGTGCGCGTGTGCCTGTGTTTTGTAGAGCAGTTCATCCCTTAAGAGGTGGTTTAGACTGTGCAAATAATTATTACTGGGACAAGCACACACATTATAGAAATAACCGTATTCTTCATAGGATTCCACTTCAGTTCATCTGGCATACTCTGAGGCACAAAGTGTTTCATAAGAACTGATAAGACTCTGTCACTATTTTGTGCAAAAATGTCTTAGGGACTGTCTTAAATACCAAGGAAAAGCATTAATTTTCAAAAGCAACAACAAAGAAAAAAAGTTGCAAAGCAACATAAAATAATTTTACAATAATAAATCTCTACAAAAGTTTGAAGTATACAGCTCCAGAAAGTTAACAGAAATTAGTACCCTGCTAAAGAAATGGTGTGTGGGAAGGACCTGAACAAATTGTCAGCTGTCTTCTTCAGAGCTCTCCTACTTTTACTGCAACTTAAAAAATACATATTTTTTTGCAATTGGTGTTCAGAATGCTGCCTTTACTAGAGTTAACTCATTTGGATCTTTCATTTCAGGTAATGTACAGTGCTGTCCCACCTTTTCACCACCCAGTCCTCCTCACCTTTTCAAGAGAGGCAAAGTCTCTCTCAAGGGCTATGGAGCCACCCCAACCTGCTGCTTTCTGCAGAGCTGTGTGCTGGCAAGTTGCTCCCCTTGGCATCTTGGAGAGATGCTTCTTTTCTGGAAAGGATTGTAATACAGTTTCTACAGGGTGATAAAAAGCCAGAAGGCTTATGAGAAATCCATCAGATTCTGGTATATGTTATGGGAAAATATTTCATTTGGCGTAATTAATAGAGAATGTGGTCTATTGCAGTGACATCGTCCCTAACCTGTAGCTCAACTATTTCCCCAAGAGATACAAACCTGTGAAATAGGACAACTGTAATTCTTAATGAATAGAAGAGAAGAAAATGAAGTTTATCTAGGTCACTAAAAGGACATAGATTTCTTTCTTGACATTACAGCATTTGAACAGACAAAAATGAAATATTGTTTAGTAGTACACCATGCCAGCACATAAAGGTTTCTGTAGTTGTAGGCTAGAGATGCTGAGGTAAGGTTATAATGCCTGACAGATCTCTAAGTCAATGGAATTTTATAACAAAGAACATTTGACAAAAATTTCCTTTAGACAACTACTTCTGGGGTGGTAGACAATATTATTACTATGAGAAGACAAAGATGACAGGCAGACCTATCATAGATAAGGGATATGAACAAGGAACACTTTTTAAAAAGCAGTGAAGATGGGTTTGTTCACTGTGTAGGTGATCAGAAGCAGTTGTGAATCCAGTGCTGCAGAATTCATATAGGCCTTGGTATTAAACCTTTGAGAGTCCAGGAACAGTGTTAATCCAGATATTAGCTCCTTATTAAGGGCAGAAAAAGACTAAATTGCTTTTCAGATTTACTAGTCCCTCTTTTTGCATCCTAATCATAGTTCGGTTTTGTTCTGTCATTACCAGTGCTAATTTAATTTCAAGTCATAGTTGATCATCCAGTCGTTGTATGGGCACCTTGTTCTCTAAGCTGACATTTTAGTTTCTGTAAAAACAATCTGTTTCAATACATCATCACTGGAATCCAGTTCAGAAATTAAAGAATTCTGATGCTGTAAACATTGTGATAGAAAAGGAGCTTATGTAATTAATAGATTTAGGAGGAGAAAAACTTCTTTTGAATTTCGTTTCTAAATGTCTGACCTTAAGTAACACTCTACAACAGCACAGGTGTAATTTTATGGCTTGAATACGTTATTTAAAATAACTATATTAAATCTGTTATGCTTCTGTGATAAACATCTCTTTGTTTATTTTCAATGAATCTTTCTGACTTGCTTGAACAGGAATTTATCATCCCCCTCTTTCAAAAGAAACAAAGTGGGGTTGCCAGTTCAGGAAATAGTAGCTTTTAATTTGTTTTTTTCCAGTGGCAGTATAGACCCTTTGTAGTCACATAAGCTGACTGAGAGCAAGCTCATTTTCCAGAGTTCCCTCTTGCAGACTCTGGGAGTCAAAAAACCTGCAGATATTGAAGACTTAGGCAAAACCTCTTTAAAAAGCTTACTATGAACTCTAATTTCCCCTTGTCCCTGGAACAAAATGACTGAGTCATACTCCTCTTACTCTTGAGTTATCGGTTCAAAATTGAAACCAAAGGGAGAACATGAGTGTGGACTGTTGAGAAAAATGCCTGCTTACAATTCCGTCCATCTTTGTATTTGTTATCTTCAACTGGAGTGCATGTATAATTTTTTCCTTAAATGATTATGGACAACAAGGGATGAATTCTTCATAAGTGAATTATTTCATTAAATAGGTCTAGTACATCTACCTGTAAAGAAGTGATTTCACCACAGATGATTTAGCAGTGATTTAGTTCAAACTACTGCCAGAATGAAAAATGCATTGAATTAATACTGTACGTGTAAGAAACAGGGTCAGGCAGAAGAATAGGGAACTGTCATTTGTACCTAAAACTAAGTGCTATTTTATATGATCCCTAACTACTGACACAAAGCTGTTTAAGACCTCACTGCGTCCTCTCTATATTCCTCCCCCCTCTTTTTAACCTCTTTGCCATGGACACATTTTTCCTCATTGCGCTGCTTTCTGCATATCTAATTCAGAGCTATCCAGGCCATGTTTGACCTTGACAGACTGTGTACAGTCTTTGCTGGTTAATCCCTTGTGTAGGAACATATATTATAATAATCAATTTCCTTTTATTTTACTAGATTTGAGACATGTATGGTCTTGCTAGGTGGGCTCAGAAGCCCCACTTGACATGGAGAGCACTGGCACAGCCTCCCTGATAATGGCTGAGCCACTGCAAATCATCTTGGGGCTAGCGATAAGGGCTAGTTTGAAGGAGGAGGAAAAGAGCAATACCTCACTGAAAGGGTATCCCCTAAAGTGCTCCTGCATAGTTGCATACCAGCTTTTGCACTGAGCAGGCTGGATAGCTTGTCCCTGGGAAACATATATTCCCATCTACCATATAAAGCCATGGTGGATCCTTGTCTCAATTAAAAGTATGCTATAGGTCCCAAATTAGTAATACAGATTCCCTGTTCTAGCCATTTTAAAAGGTCAGGTTATTTATAAGCCGGTGAGGCAAATAGCTCCACATTCTGCCATGAACAACGACATGGTAAAATGGAAAGCTGAGTATGCCAGGGGAAGCAGATTCCTTTGCTTCTCAACCTGCATATTGGAAAGAACAAGGTGTTTTTCATATAGAGAGGCCCAAATCCTTAAGCAATCAATTTAACTCTTTTACAAGACTGCTTGTACCACATAGGTTATAGGATGAAGCCAAAGAGGGTTCAGTGGATTGCAGGGATGTTACACATTCATAAAAGCCGGCAACTCCAACAGGCTCTTGAATATGAAGCATGTGCTTCCTGCATTTAGAAGAGAAAATAAGGAGAAGCTCCCTGCACAGAGCAAGGAGAACTAAGCCTTCCTTTTATTCTGGTCCTTCAAAAGGTCAGTGCAGAAAGTGTTATAACATAAAGTGATTTTAACCTGACTTTGCTAATGTGACATTTGGAGCATGGTTGTGGCAGTCTGATGTGACAGCAGGCGAATGTTGTGTTTGTTGTGTTAGTAAATGGCAGAGGGCCTGATAAAAAGGAGGAAGTTGTTCACATATTTAGCTTGTGCTTCCCCCCTCAAAAGGGAAAGACTATGAAAAGCCCCTGAAGTGTGAATCACAAAGGTCAGCAAATACAGGAAGGGTTTGTTGAATTCAGAGAAGAGAGCAAAATTTTTGCCAAATCATTCATGAATTTTCACACCTGGAAAATGTTAAGTTGGATTTAAGTTTGCAGTTGTATACAGAAGCTCTAGATCATCCAAAGTTTTTAACTGCTTATATCCAGGTTTGATAAATTCAGCTGACAATCTAAGTGATAACTGCAGCCAAATGCTAGATTATTGCCTGTGTCTTACAGGTTCATTTTTCAGCACTGTAGGCTTGTTTTAATCACTGAAAGCCTTCCAAAACTGAGGCAGATTTAGGCCAGCTGATGATGTACCATGATGGCTAAAATCACTGGTGCACATAACTCACACTGTGGGCTGGCTCTGGCATTGGTGGGGTTTACAGAAGCCTGAGTTCTGGGAAGGACTCTGGGCTCACAAGTCATAAATACATACACATCTACCCTATGGATATAGAGTGCCCTACTGATGCCATGGACCAGCAGGTAATTAGAATATTCCATCCTTCCTCTGGGCTTGAATTGGACATATGCTTCTATTGCCTTTATTGATTCATATTTCAATAATTTTTTAAACCAAAATTCAACTTTAGATTCTTTTTAACCTTCTATAATCTATCTATATGTATGGAAGAGGCTGACTAAATGTAAGAAATATAAAAGATAAAATGTTAGGGGGAAAGAGAACTGAATTATAAGACTTATATTTCTAAATCACTTAGGCATTTTGAAAATGCTTCCCAAAATGGATTCTCAGCAATGGATTCAGAGCAAATCTGAAACCTAACTCGTTTGTAAGATGAGGTAGTCAGAGAAATGCATCTCCCTTGGCTTTGTAACTGAAGACTTGAGCATCTAAGCAGTTTTCCAAGCCTTTCTCCCCTTAGACATTTGTTATGATTGACAAAGGAGATCTTGCCAGAAAATATGGTAATGTTTTCTTGCTCTTTTACTGCGTTAAAAAAGAAAAATGGTCTGGGTAGAAGCATTGCAAAGTTCCTCAGTTCTGCGTTGTGGAATTTTGTGTTGAGACTTTCTTAGCATGAGTTCCTAAAAGGAATAAAAGTTCATCTTAAATGATCTGTCAGGTTCATTTTATTTGCAGTAATTGGCCTGGGGCTCTCCCATTTAGCAAAACCTTGGCTGCTCCTGCATAGGCAGAGAAGTTGGAAGAAAAGGCCTACAGATGTACCCAAACAAAGCAATTCAGCTAGCATCCCTGGCAGGACTTCATATCCCATAGGACCACGGACAGATGTACTGGAAGAATAACTTGAGCCTTCACAATCTGCATATGTACCTCCTTGTGCTGGGCAGCAGATACTAGCAGAAATGCACACTGCCCCTTTCATGGCAGATTTGAGGAATTATGTGCAGCCTCCTTTCCTCAAACAGCGCTGCCATAGCTAGGCGTGGGCACCAGGGGGAAGGTGCAGTCATCCTAGAGGCTGCTGCCAACTATGGGCTCTTGGCATGCGTTAAAACTATGCTTCTTTGAACCCCAGAATTTGCAGTGCTTTTCCTGAACTCCAGATAACTACAAGCTGCAGATGCAAAGGATGATGAGAGAAGAGATGATTTCTAGGCCCTAGCGGTATCTGTTGCTTTGTGCTTTCACCAGCTCACTAATATATATACTAAAAGAACAGGTGTAAAAGTGGCTTGGCGGTATCTTTCATTACAATATAATTGATTTCATGACTGTCTGTAATTTACACTCATTCAAGCAGTATTCATTCCAGATGGCATTTGTATTCTTATTATGTTGAATAAGTTTAAGGTGAAATATTATAAAATTCTTTATTTAAGACCAGGTATATTCCATCTGCTTTCCTTTCATCTTCTTGGCTTTGCAACTATTATTAAAAAAAAGCAAAAAAGGGGGAGACAGGAGTAAGGGAGTGAAATGTGACATTTGCACTCCATAAATCAAGCACTCGAAAGTCAGCAATTACAGGATCAAAGGTAAAAGCTCACAAATATTTTTTTCATTCTATTCTTAAGTATAAAATGACTAATGCTGAAAATCTCTAGCAATGTAAAACTTACAAGCAGCTGAGGTAAGCTCATTCAAGGTCCACATAAGGAAACTGGAATACTCTATGCTGACAGACCCAGTTTTAACTAGGTGAAAGATTAGGTCATAGAGTGGCTATTAGTCACTTTGCATTAAGAAAGTGAAATTCTGTCCCTGTTTTACATTGCTTAGGATGGAGATGGAAACAGAGTTGAAATGTTTCATAATGTTACTCTAATTCAGTCAAATGGTTTGCCACTTAGCATTTACAAATAGTTTCTTGACTAATACAGAAACAAGAAGGCTGCACAAGATGGGCAGAAAGGAAATACAAACTACAGGGTTCTCTGAATTTCTCCTTTGTCAATCGTTTTGTATTCATCTTTGTTGGTATCCTCCCAGAGCTGAGGACTGTTAGAAAATTAGACCTTGAAAACTAGGTTCAATTCTTCCTTTGGTAAAAATGTTAGGCACTTTACAATTGGTTAAATTTTGATATATAAAATAGCATTGTACATACACTGTTGTCTCAGCCCCAGCATAAACAACATACAGTATGCCCCCTCTGTCACCACCAGGTATGTATTTTCCAGTCTTTGTAGAGGGCCAATAGCAATCAGTCACTGAAATACTGGTAAAATCCTTTGTGCTGTGACTAGAATATTCTCCTGTGTATTCCCTTTTCTCAGATGATATGAGTTTGCTGAGAATTGTCCTCATCTGAGATTTGTGAATTGCTGTTCAAGAAATTGCCACTGATTACCAAAACAAAAGATGTGGGTGTCTCTTAAAGGTCTAAAACAGGAGGAAATCTTCCTGGCTTGTATACATGGTAGGTTTCCCTTCCTATACTACAATTTAGCTGCCATTCCTAAGGATAGCATTTTTGCCTCTAGTCCATAATTATGAGGCTAGATAAAGATGTAAGGGAATATTTAGATTAAACGTCAGCAAAATCATTGGGTAACTCTACGCAACAGTCAGGCAGTAGAACAAGCTGCCAGGAAGGTTATGCCATCCACATTTCATTTTTCAGAACAGGCTAGCCTTTTTTTCTACTGAAAATGATGTTAGATAATTAATCCTGTTGGGGTGGCCAAGGACAAACAAAGCTGAACAATAGATGTTTCTCCTTTTCATCTGGAATGATTCTATAAATTGTGCTGTTCTGTAGAAATCAATGGCTGATCTGTTAAATGGATAAAACCCAATCAACAGATAAAATATAAATGGAGTTGCATCACACTGAATTGGGTCAAATTGCATTGGAAGTGGGTCAAGCCTTTAGGAAGTCTTCCCTGCTGTTGATTATGAGTGCACAAGGTTTTAAAAACAGCTTACTGGTTTTAATCAGCAATAGTTTATGATATGATGAATTACTGCTGTGTATATAAATACTTTAATTAAGCAGTGCTTTATGAAGACAGTGTAGTTGTACCACTGTAAACTCTGAGCCTGATTCAGTAAAGTTCTGAGTAGATCTTGAAATGTTAAATTCATTAGACATTCAGGAATTCCAGCATCTCGAACAATCAAACCTATAATCTCACAGACAATGCGAGAGACCTCATATTGCACATGCCTTAAATATTCATCTGCGGCTATAGCTGGTTTTAATTTCTAAAGTATTGTTCCACAGCCTACTTTGATCTCATTGTATATAATCAAAAACCTGAACCAATATTAATAATAAGTACCCAATTATAGAAAATATGTTCTTGAGGTATATGAAATACAAATCCTTATTTCCTTGAAGAAATACAGAGGTATCCAGGCATGTGAAAATCTGCTGCAATGCCTTCTCACAGGATTACAAATGCAAAAGGTGGACATAGAATTTAGTGTTTGCAAAAGTGCCTGTGCGTGTCATTTTGAATATTTTTTTTTGTTGTTTTTGACACATGCACAAACTGACTGTGCTTGCCAGGTGAAAATTATCTAAGTTTGGATGACAAATTTGTTTTATTCAGTAAGTGAATATTATGGCGTTCATTGAAGGAGATTTCAATAGTTTTACCCTGTTATTTAAGCTTAAGAATGTAAGTCCTCAGAGTTGTTCCTCAGACATTTGCTTGATCTTAAATTCTCTGCATGCCCATATTTACACCAGCGTTTGTCTGCTTCAGACTCACACTAGAATATGGCACATCTAAGCACTAGTACCTCAGGACAAACTAGGTGTTTTCTTACATTTCTGGGTGTTCTGCAGTTCCAGGAAAACGCCCTGTCAGGCGAGGTTTTGCTCAAGAATTCCCACTGCCTAGCAGACAGAGCACCCACATGAAAGGTGCATAATTCAGGTTTGTTTCCATTCTCTGCTTCATGTGCAGCAGGGATTTGCACCAAAAAGTCTCTTTATTCTGAAGTTGTTGAACTGCTCCTGAGATATATCTAGGGTGAATCTCTAAGTCTTTCATGCTGGATCTTTTTTGCTATGTATAAATAACTCAATATCCATTTACCACAAAGAAAGCACAAAATGACAGTCCAGGAGTTGGGGCATTCATCTAGAGTGGGGGAGAGCTGAGTTTAGATCTCTCCATATTGTTCAGAGAAGGAACTTAAACTCTTATTTACTGGATCTTGGAGCAGTACTCCTGTGACTGACCTAGGGGGCTAAGTGGAGTTAACAGGAGTTCCTATTTCTTGTAAAAAAAAGGATTGTGTCAGTTCTAGGATATATTTGTACCGTTAATTATACCCGTATTTGTGTTTGGCCTCAGTGCCTAGGTTTTTGATAAGCCACATCATTGAATCTGCTGGCCAACACAACTGGAAAGAGAACTGGAAATTCCTTACCTTGTATTTCAGCATTCATAGACCTTTGAAGTGCTTCCTTACCAGAAAAAGCTAAGCAATTAGCTTAAGTTAGTTAAAACTGGGAAATTTCAAGAAACAGCCTAAGCCCAAACACATCAGTGCAAGAGCAGTCATCTTTGGCTGAACTCACTTTCTGTTGTTTGTGTGCTCAGCTCTATTTGTACAGGTTTAACTGACAGCAGGACTTTTTTGTGTTTCATTAGTGGTATTGTTTTCTTTAGTGGCCTTTTTACAAACATTTCTCCTAAACATTTGTTCCTTATCTCTTTTCAAGGCTATGCTACTACACGTGATAAATCTGTGTGAAAGAAGGGAATAATGTATTAGATCTATGTTTATTTTTGTTCACCTTTCCTTCTTAAGATGGTCACCTCAGAAGATGAAATCTGTCTCATCTCTGATATTCATGTAAAGATAAATATCTTACCCAGATATTTACGTCTGGGCAAGTTGGCTTGGCCCACCTTAAAGAAAGATACAAGCAATCCTTATTTAAGTATGTGTCCTCATTAGACCAAGCAGATCGTGCTTTAAAAGATATACCTGTTTTCCCCAACATCTTGACAGGGAGCTTGGGCAAGGTAGTTGAGATAGAGAAGTCTACACCATAGTCACTGAAGTTTGGACAGAAGAATCCCACCAAATCTTCTAATAATAAACAGTGTAGTAGCTGTGAAAAGGAAGAATTAACTACAGTAATAATAATGAGATAAATCAAGCACTGTTCAGTTGCCTGTTCTGTATGTTTGAACTCTGCAGCCATATCATATCATAAAGTTTAAATAACCAAGTTCAGATGTTTTTATTATTTACTGGCTTTAGATCTCACAAAAATACTTTGCTGCTGCTGAAGAATAAACCAAATCAAATAAAATCTGTAAATCTGAGAAATCAACATCCTTGCTGAGAAAGCCCAAACTGCATTTTTTAGTAATGCCAGTTAAGATTAAATTAAGAGTAAATTCATTTAGAGTCCCAGCCAGCACAGTAATTTGGAGAACAAAGCACATCTGAAGACTAGTTCCTCAGAGCAGAACTGGTAGGGATATCAACCTGAATGGCTTATTCTAGCAGAACAAGGGAAAAAAGGAGGCTTTAACATCCTAGCTTACATTGCTGGGAGCATAAATTTTTCTTGTACATGCAAATCATGGTAAACTCCAAACAGTTACGCCACCCATAGACCATGAAGATTTCAGTAAGTTGCTAATGCCATTTGTTGCACTTCTTACCTTCTCCATGGCTGAACTCTGAATTGGAAGATCCACCCACAGGTGAAAAGAACTTCTGTTGAGGTCAGGCTTCAGCCTTTAGGCTGACTTTACAGATGACTGGGAATAAGAATTTATTTCAAAAAATTGAACATATTAGTTTTGTAATAGATAATGATGTGGGAAATTATTTTGAATGTGTATTTATGACGCCAAAGCTCAGTTGTACCTGAACAGTATAGTTGGGTTGGGGACTCAAGAGCCTGTGAAATGGTGAGGCATTTTGCATGTGGCAGCTTATGTGTCTTCAGCTGAAGACTGTCTTGTCTGAGCAGTCTTGTGGGATGTATCATCTCAGGGTGACAAGTTCAGTGTCGGAATGAACTTTAAGAGGACAAGAATCATTAGTGTCATACCTGGGTTTTGGGGGCTTTGTGGGCTCTCTGAAGCACCTCCCTGATTGCTCATTGCCTCAGACTTGCTGGACAGCTGTGGCTGACTTTGTCCCTTGTGGTGCCTGCTGTTCAGTGCAGTAAACCAGACAGTTTGGTATCTGCAGCCTAGTGGCCTGTGTACAGACAGAGCTAACTCCTGTGTCTCTCTCTTACCATATTTTTTATCAGCAGAGAATATTTTGACAATCACAGCTCCACAGCAAAGAATATTACAGTGTTTGACTATAAATATATAAATTTAAATCTCTCTTCTGCAATATTATTTTTCTTTTTTTAACATTTGTGATAAATTACCAGATTTTTCTAAATGTGGTAATCCTGATTAACAACAGAGATCTAAATATCTTAATAGTTATGTTTTGCACTTTTTGTTTATGCTTGCTAATCAAATAAAGTTGCAAGATTAATTTATTTTTAGTAAGAAAAGAAAAAATTTATCATTTATACAGTAATGAGAACTGTAAGTTGATTTCTTTAATTCATGATTTATTTCTACACAAAAACCAAATACTTTGAGAAAAATTGTAACTTGATTCGGAAACAATAATTTTAAAACTGGCTTTAAAACTCTTTCTTTTATTTGTGATTTCTATAAAAGCTATAGTAACATAATTTTAGAAAATATCATCTGAGCTGGCATGCTCTTAGCAAAAATTAGTTGTGATAGTTCTGTGCAACTTGATCTTCAAGAGGCTTGTTTTCTTTCTGATATAGAACTAAATTAGTCATACACAGATTCCTCTAAGAAAATGTCTCATGCAAGAAGCACAGAAATTCAAGATTCTTTAAATGGATTTTTCACCAAATTATGTGTATAGTGCTCTGTTGATTATTAAATTACACTCTGTGCTAGGTCAAGGTATAGAATAAATGATTATCATTTGTTTTAAGTGAATAGGAATCAGATAATTAAGAAGCATATTATTGGGTTTCAGATAGCAGGTAATTTTGTGTTTAAACTCAATGAAAGGTTTGGATGGGGTGTAAAGAAGGAGGCTTTTATTAAAGAAAATAGGAGCAGGAAATTGGACCACTTCAGAGCAGACTTACTAAATTTCTCTTGCTAAAATCAGTGGGCAGGTTTTCACAAAAACAGTATTAACTATGGAAAGTAACACAGAATGTACAAGCTAGATCAGAAGATGGATTTAGTTTTTTGTTTTCAGTTGAATGCAGTTATCTTTCAGTAGTATAGGCTTTACAACATTTTCTGTAAAAACCTTCTGAGGTCTGGAAAGCCCCATGGAAGGAAATAGAAACAGTGCATCTGAGAACATCATGCCCTGAGTTAAACACATAATGATTTCATACCTTATCAAAAATACAGTATAAGTTTATATTTTCTGTCTGTTTGTTCATTACTTCATTTTTATAGGCAAAATCAGGAAGCTCAATAGGACAGATTTATAGACAAAAATTGCAAACTGAGTAGGTACAGTGTTCTGGTTGGTGAATTGCTGCTTTTGAACTGGACCTGGCTGAAAGAGACCTATAACTCTTTGGATCTTTTCTTGAAAACTTCAAAACAGTAGTGATATGCCCAAAACAGTTGATGAGTTTTGAAGAACATAAATTCTCCAAATATGAGAAGCTTAGGACTTAATGATATGTAAAAAGACCTGTAAATAATATTTGTTTTGGGGGTATACAAGGATTATGGATCTACGTGGCTGTTTCCCAGGGCTCTGGTCTCTCCAGGGTTAGCTGCTATAACTTTTGGTAATGAAGCATGGCAAGGCAGTGTCCTTGCCCTCCCACCATCCCTTTGCACCTCCCACCACTTGCACCTTCTGGTCTCAGTGAGATTGTCCTATCTGACTGCTGAGCTGTGTTCTGCATCTGTACATATACTAGCCTGCTCTCTGGTCTCTCTGTCAGTCCTTCAGGTCTCACAAAACATTTTTCAGCCTTATAATCCTGCTGAAACTTAAAACAAACAATGAAAAATGATGAAATTTTGGCACAGGTTAAGTTTTTTTGGCTTTACCAGGGACAGCTGAGGTACATTGCCATATAAACAGAATATTTTTGATATATTTGGAGGGGGGTGTCAAAGCAGTGAAGGGATTCAATATTTTAAGGGTAGAAGCACGAACTGGAAAGGACTGTATTGTTAATGGCTGGTCCAGAAGAGCCCATAAAATTTTCATAGTAGCTCCACCGTCCCTCCCACATACATGCACAAGAAACACCAGAAAACCTATGACATGCTATCTTTGAATAAAACAACAGCTTCAAAATCCACCAGAATGACTGGGGGCACACTACACAGGAAAGAAATAACCCAAGTGATGCAGCAGGTTGACATGGTCTCAATGCCGGTTGCAGAAGTGAGAATCACTTTCACCCTGGTTGCATGAATTGTAACACTGGTATCCTCTACAGCTCAGGTACAAAAAGCACCTGCAGAAACACTGTCTCCTGGATTAGGCTATGGAATTTACAGAATATTTTCCATTTAAGTAAGAAATTTCCATTTCTAGGAATACATCTGCTGCTGCATGCCAGAAATTATTCAGCAGAGCAAGGCAAAGTAAGCTACAGTGTTGGTGCTGTACATGGGAAACAGGGGCACTGCCAAACAGCAGTGCTCTCCTGTGAATGGCGTGATTGAAAAGGAGCCAGCGACATCTCTTGCAGCACGGCCAGAACAGAGGAGGATGCCACATGAACACCGTTCTGTTCAGCAGCTGTGTTTTCCCCCATGTTTACACATGCTACTGATCCAATGAGGAGTAATGTGGTGTAGTTGAGTGAGAAAGTGATTTAAGCAGGGTGGGCTTTTGGCACAGGCAAACTCCGTCTTAAAATGTGTTGTGGCATGCAACATGAGCCATAAATCCTAGCCCCTTTGTTGTCCCTTCTCTTTCCTGGTCCTGGTCCTACCAGGACCAAGACCAGGACATCTCCATTCCTCCGAGAAAGTCTGGAGATGCTAAATGCTGAGACAAAAACACTGTTGAGGTGAGGAGGGCATCAGGAATAAGGAATAAAGAAAGGAATTTGGGGGCCCTGGTTTCCAAATATGCAAGTGAGGATCCAGGCAGTGGTGCTGCACAAGAAGTGTGACTGCTCCTCTAGGTTATGTTTCACATGTTTCTGGCTGCTGTGTGCTCATGAGTTTTGACTTTATTGTCTTATATCCCATTGTTCTGGCTTAAATCAAAGTTACTTAAATGTAGAAACATGTGATTTGTGCTAAATTTTTCTGTACCTACCCAAAACACAGGAAAGCAAGACAACATTTTTACATCTTGTACTGAAAGTTAGTAGGAGCATTTGACTTGCACTGCTAGCTCCCATTAATCTGTAAAAGCTATTGTATAAGAAGTAATTGTGTACAAGAAGGTGAAGAGACAAAAACTGTACCTAAGTTTAAGTAGTCTTTTTCAAATATAGTTTTATACTGAGGTCCTTAAAATTTGGGGGGTTAAAGTTTTATGGTTAAATAGGTAAAGTGCTTGCTTTTCATGATTCTGCTAACTATATAAAATACGTGACATGATTCTGCTCCATTCAATCTTTTTTTTTCTTTCTGAAACATTCCATAATTTAAATTTCCATTGCATGCTGTAACTAGCGAGGGATTGATAGCAATCGCTTAGATACATATGCACTGAGATACATACTCAGTTACTTCAAGTAAGATTTATATCCCCTTCTCACAGTTTAATCACTGTGGTTTTGATTTCCAAACTTGTCACAAGTTTGTGGATCAATTGACTTTTGTAGATAGCTTATAGTAATACTTTGCTAACAGTTTCAAGGGAAAGCTTTTTGAAATATTTTTTCTTGAAACTGTTTTTGGTATTTCTTGCTTCCAGGATTCCTCCTGCTCTCATACTCCAAATGAATGTCAGCTTTCTTTATTCATCATGCATCTACAGTTTTAATATTATCTCAGGCAAAAGGCAAAACATTATGCTAGAACAGGGAGACAAATATCCCTCACATTTGAAACACTAGAATTTTTCAAGTTTTGATTCCAGTTTTAATGAAAAACTGATGTCATTGAGTTTTGTACACCAGTTTTCCAGAGTTTTGTGCATCTTCAGAGGTTATTTAATCTAGTCTTTTATGTCCAGCCAATTGTAAAGTCTCTACCATTCTTCACTGTCATACTGCAATACAGTGATACATAAGAAAAAATGCATAGTTCTGCTTTTCTAGTTTTAATCAGCTTTTCAAGGATTTTTGCCTTATATTTTATTTCATTCCTACAGGCATAAATCCTGTGCTTTTGTAACAAGTTAATGTTCAAACTAAAATCATCTTTGCTGGATGCTATAAATTTTCTGGCCAGAATAAATTCTTGCAAACTATGAGTGTTTTGTCAAAATGTTTTCTCTCAGTACCTAAAATATCAGGTTTGATTCTGGAAACTCTTAGATGAGAGTATTTAATGTTATGTGCAAAAACAAAGCTATGCTTATGCATAAATGCTTGTGTGATCTGACTGTGCTTTGCCAGGCAACTTTATTCCAGAGCTCTCTGTCAGGTGTATTATATAACTGCTCTATATTAATTATTAAATCCTTAATTATTTAGAGTAATTATAATTTAATGGCTGTAGCTTTCCATGGGAGGTTTTTTTCTCTTAATACAGGCCTGTTTTCTGCAGCTATTCAAACTCCAGATGAAGAAATAAAAGGAAAAATAAATCAGAATTTAAAATTAAAGAGCACAACAATGAAGCATACTGTATTGTAGGAAAATTTTGAAGCAATCATTAAATATAAAATCAGGTACTATCACTTCAGAACTCTTCTTTGTATCTTAATCAGTCTTCCATACCACTTTCTTTGTTCTTAGTAAAATACGTGTTTTTCCTAATTAGTACTAGGAGGAGATTATCGTTGTCTCTT
This sequence comes from Morus bassanus, assembly GCA_031468815.1. Lineage (NCBI taxonomy): Eukaryota > Metazoa > Chordata > Aves > Suliformes > Sulidae > Morus > Morus bassanus. The sequence goes on from CM062567.1 coordinate 100,762,837, forward strand.
TTTCCTCCTTTCTGGTATTTCCAGTAGATTAGTAATACAAAGAGACTGCTAAAAACAGGTTAAAGCAAGTAGAGGTTCACTGAATTAGCAGGAAAACGGAGTTATTTCTCTGGAACTTTGACTTTTAACAAGTTCCAGCTGGAGTGTGTTTCATTTGAATACAAGATCAGTTTACAGGTTAAAAAAAAAAAAACTAACCAATCCAAACCAGTTTCCTGAATGAGCTTTTTTTGCAGATATTATTGTTTTTTTTCCTGTAAGTTTTAACACCATTAGAATTCAAAAGGAAAAATAAAGAAATAGTAGTGGTGAAAAATTTTGAAGTTCAAGACTAGAATGCATCCTACTAAAGTGTACTGGTAGTAACGGGAGGAAGCCAAACATCTGTAACACCATGAAAAATGTGTTTCAGGGTAATTTGACTGTTACTATCATCTTACTTTTCAACACTGTTTTGGCCTCATCCTGACATACAATTCACATACACTTACATCCAAAAAAACAAAGGGTATCAAATGGAAATTCATAAAGTGAGAAATATCATTGTAGGGGCCTATTGGGCTGGGCTCGTACACAGAACATTTCAAATGCTGGTTTTTGAAAACTCACCAGTTCTTTTGTAGATCACCAGCCTCCCATGAGTGGATCCATCTCCTGGATCTGTCTCTTGAAGCCTGTGAGAACTGAGTAGGGCATGGTCATTTTTTTCTGGCTGCCAATATTTTGCACAGAGATTTCATGTCTCTCAGTGCCTTAGGGCACGGGGCTGCACAGCCTCACCACCTGCACCCCTCGGCCAGTGTTCCAGGCTTTAGGTTCCTCACGTGTGCCTATGGTCTCACAGTACCCCTCCTCCTGGTGGGTACCCCAAACTTTCCAGACTTCTCAGGTAGCCTCCTGGGTGTCAAAGATAGGCAAGAAACACAGACTTCAAAGAGGTATTTCCCAGCAGCCACTTTTGTGTGTAAACACATTGAAAGTAGCACTCTCAAAGACACTTTTCCCACCCTATGAATCAATGAATCATGGGATTCTTGGTTTGATGGGCATCCTGGGCTTGTGTAACATTTCTTGTTTTCTCACTCCCTGGTGTGCCATCCCTAAATGTAGCAGTGACAAGTCCGCCCCTGATGGGGAGCATACCTCCCTGAGGACAGAGAAATACAATCTGCGATCCCATGTGGCTCTAAGCTCCGAGCCAGGCTTCTGCGTGGGGAGTTGATTGTCAGGGGAGGGCTAGAGCTTGAAAGCCTCAGTGTCTGCAGCTTTCAGTGGCTGTTTGAGTGATGGCTTTCTTGTTCATCTCAGCACTGGAAGCTAGAAGAGTGATCTAGGGGAGTATCACTACTTGAGTGCCTTTATAGTCTCCCCTAAACCTTGACGAAGGATCACTTGCAGATGCAGGTTATTACACAAGTGGGCTTTTTGTTGCCCTGATTTTTTCCTGGAATACTTCCACTACTCTTCCTGAATACAGTATCTGGAATAAGCCAGCCTGGCTGAGTCAAAACTGGCTTCTTTATACAGGAAAAATACCCTGGCAGTTACCATACAAATTACAAGACAGAAAAGAGCATAGACTTTGCAGCTTTGTATAAATGTGTTCAGTGCAGCCTCAGCTACCTTATTTTGTATCTTAGGATGAGGGCAGTGGGAATTCTGCCTTTGGGTTTGACCCTGAATGATGAAGAAGATATTCAAAGCTCTTTATGTGCTACAGTATTTTCACAGGCCACCTGGTGTAACGGCAAGAGTGGATATTCAAGGACATAGTGAGTAGTTCAGATCTAACACTCATAATACGCACAACAGCTGCTGCTCTCCTCCCATCTCAGGCGTGGTAATTATGAAACTCCAACCTCTAAATAATGCATTCTTAACTCTGAAAAAGTTTAAGGATGCAGTGCTTAAGAAAGAAGCCAGAGCATCTCGTTTTCTGACCTCTCAGCTGGAGCAGACCAGGCACAGCCTGCTGCAAGGCTGCTTAGCATGTGCTGAGCCCTCCCCTTCCCAAGGGAGGGAAAGCACAACCCTGACAGATGGTGAGGGAAGGCCCTAATCGTATAATCATAGGTATGCATCCAAATAAGCCATAATGGAGCCTTTGTTTTGTCCGTGCTTTTTGTGAGATTACCAGGAAGCAGGCATGCCTTGCTAAGTGGAGGGAAAACCACCTTGTTGTGAAACACTCAGGCACTTCGTCATGTCTGTGCAATAGCTGGCATGCTACTCTGCTCCTGTCCTCTGGCCAAGCACACGACTTGTGTGGTGGGGGACATCTTTATTTCTGTCATGTTATTCACTTAAGCTTGGTTATAAGGTAAATTAGGAAGGGCCACCCAACCCACAAAAGGAGGACTGCATCATGCAGGTTGTTCTGTACCTCTGAGCAGCCCCGAAAACACTGTGGCAGAGACTTGGTGGCACTGTTCAGGTGTCGTGGTTTAGCCCCAGCCGGCAACTAAGCCCCACACAGCTGTTTACTCACTCCCCCTGGGTGGGATGGGGGAGAGAAACAGAGGGGTGAAAGTGAGAAAAACTCATGGGTTGAGATAAAGACAGTTTAATAGGTAAAGCAAAACAGTAATAGTAATAATAACAATAATAATATAATGAAAAGGAAAAGCAAAAGCCGCGCACACAAGCAAAGCAAAACAAGGAATTTATTCACTACTTCCCATCAGCAGGCAGGTGTTCAGCCATCCCCAGGAAAGCAGGGCTTCATCAAGTGTAATTGTTACTTGGGAAGACAAACGCCATCACTCCAAATGTCCCCCCCCTCTTCCTCCTTCTTCTCCCAGCTTTATATGCTGAGCATGACGTCATATGGTGTGGGATATCCCTTTGGTCAGTTTGGGTCAGCTGTCCTGGCTGTGTCCCCTCCCCTCCTGGCTTCTAGTGCCCCGGCAGAACATGGGAAGCTGAAAGAGTCTTTGACTAGTATAGGCACTACTTTGGGACACTTAGCCGCTACTTAACAACAAGTAAAACATCAGTGTGCTTTCAACACTATTCTCATACCAAATCCAAAACAGGGCACTATACCAGCTACAGTGAAGAAAATGAACTCTGTCCCAGCCAAAACCAGGACATCAGGTCAGCTGAATCTGTACACAGACCAGGGCTACTGTCAAAGGTTGTGCTGTGCATCACCATACTGACAAGAAAAGCCTCTCTGGGGGAAGAGGGAACCATCCAAGGTTTTCTAAGTCACTGATTTGTTGGGGATTTTTATTTGTCTTCTCAACTGCAAAAAATAAGCAATACGTTATGTTGGATTGAATTTAAAATTTCAGTTAGATAAGTAATGTGTTTAGGTAAGTGTAGTGAAACACTTCTTCTGGGCATCCATGGAAAAAGCAAATTAAATGCTAGAATATTAAATATACCAGAGGAGGAAAAGGTCACCCTGATCTTCTGTGTGATTCAACTAGTGTGTGCAGCTGGGCTGGAATCAGGATCACTCATGTCCCCAGAGCTGTATCTCCTGTCAGGACATCCCCTGGTGGTGACCAGTCACATCTTCTGTCAGGTTTGTATGGAAAGTTTAAATGCTGAGCTAGTAGATACAAATGATGGAAGCCAGGATTAGGCTACTGTCTTGAGTTTCTTGCATTTTTGGTCTACAGATGAACCTTAACCTGGTGAGTCAGAAGAGGAGACTGACAGCAATGTTATTCTCAGTCTTTTCTTCTCTAGATAAATAACACCACTTGGTGAATTTGAGTTGAATTCATGAGTAACTTTTAGGTTGATGATTCAAATGTTTCTTTTGCCAGACTCTCCTGATAGTGCACACTGTGCCTACTCAGTTGCCAGGGCACCAGAGAGATAATAATTGCATTTATTCCCCTTGGATAAGACATCTGGAAACACTACCACTCTGTCATCTTGGGTTAAACCACAACAGTTTCTTTGGAAGTCACATACGTTGTCAAAATGGATATTCTGCCATCCTATGGTTTCCTGTCCCTTATCTTTGAATTAGTGCAGTATCACAGCATACCTTAAATTGTGCTTCATGGTCTCTGATGTTTCAGCACTCTGAAATCAAGCTCAAAAGGCAACAGAACGTGGCCACAGTCTCTTTCAGTGGCATCTCCACCTCTTGCGCAGCCCTGGCTTCCGTTGTCCCTCTCCTGGCGAGGCTCTGACAGATGGAGCTGCTGCTGGGCCTTGGGCTGCTGCCAGGGGGACTTCTCTGCAGATCAGTGGCATCCGTGTCCAAACCTGTCACTGCCTGGACAGCTCTTCAAACCTGGGAAGCTCCTGGGAGGTCTCCCAGGAAGCCAGCCCAAGACTGTGTGTCTGCACAGTTTGATTTCCAAGCACGCACTCTGTAGAAAATGCAGTAGCGTATGAGAGTAAAGGTACTTAGAGGCACACAAAAATTAATAACATCGTGCTATAATTTAATAATTGAGAAAAATTCCTTCTCATAGTAGCTGCCTGTTGTTTTACCCATGCAGTCCTATTTCTGAGTCAGGAAAAGCACACTAATTTTGGACTCTGCAAGGAAGAGGTGATTCCAAATGATAAGTGAAATAAAAATCAATTTTTGTTTGTAGACCATGTTACACTTAGATAAATATTAATATTAAAAAGCACATGTATGTAAACACTCTGTATGACTTCAAAGAATAATTTACTTTGGCAAATAAGCTGTCAGAATTATGAGGATTTTCATCCTCTGAAGAGTTAATAAACTCATAAAAGAGGATGAAAAATAGAATAGGAAATCACTTAGCTGGATTGAGATGTTGCAGTTATTACACATGTGTTTATCCTAAAATATAATCATACCATACCTATTCTTTGAGTATTTGTTTGTGTCTGTTAGCTTCCTTAATGTTAAAGGTAATTCAAATTACTGACTTATGTTTCAGTGGTTATACTGTTTGGTTATGATTCTCAGTGAAGATTTTATACTGGAAGTATTAAAACCAAAAGGAGTGTGACCTCATATACAACCTCATTTCAAACTCTCAAAGAATTTATTTAACATCCTTAGAAATGGGAGCTTCTTTTTAGAAGAGTTAATGTAAGCTCTGTACATTTGCTTCACCACACCAGTCATTATACTTCACAGATAATCTGCCTTCGTTATTGTATATTTGTTTATAACTTTTTCAGTTTCCTGGATGAAAGGTATAATGATGGTGTTAACAATTCAGATTTTAAGAAGTAATTGTTTTAAACTCAAATTAATTATTTTTATTATATTGTTTGTGTGTGATTGTTATTCCTTCAAGTATGAAATATTTATTTCATAGCTCTTTGCTACATAATATATAAATACCTAAGATTACAAATCCACATGAACTACTAAATTTTTATGAGGAGCTAGAACCCAGTCTAACATGCAAAATAGGAGACATGCAAAATCAGGAAGATAAAAACAAAGGTTAAAAAGAATCAGCAAATTTAATTTTGATAAGCCTTTAAAAATGCATATGCTTGAACTTTTTATGGAAGAATCTTCTTGGGCTATAAAACAACTAGATTTTTTTATGAGTTCAGGATACTTAGTGACATTTTATGTGCTGTTTGCTTACTTGCTTCCTATTTCCTGTTGGCTAAACACCATTACTAACGTAGTGAAATAAGCCCAGGGTTAAGACTTCTTAGCTTTTATCCTGACTCTAAGCCTGACATACACTGTTTGGCCTTTGGCTGATTTAACCTTTCTGTCCATTTTCCTTTATGGATGAATGAAATATAGGACTTGAGAAGTGGCTATGAAGAGTAATTATCACTTGCTATATATACTGCTTTCCTGTATCTTGTGTGCACTAGGATCCAGAATTTCAGAAGTAAAACACTAGACAAGAATTTCAAAGGAAGGAAATAGTTATGCAAGAGTTAAAGATGAGGGTAATATTTCTCCCGGCAAAAGCAAGTTTTAACTCCTAATTACATGTGTAAAACTGGTAATTTAAATCCTTGCAAAGGTAACATATTTTTCTTCCTTGATTCTTTCTTTTCTGGCAGCTTCTGCTGGAGAATAGTCTTCTATCTGACCTGACATTTTCTTCCTTGTTTGAACTATGATTCTTAATCTCAGCATTTCTGTCTTTAACCAAATAAATGGTTGCCTACAAGTGGATAGAAATTCATAAAAAAGGCTTTGCTCCTTCATTATTTATAAGCTTCTCTTGTGATTTTTTTTTTTTTTTAATTGGAAATGTTCAGCATGTATTGGTTATTGCTGATATGTGGTAAGGATAACTGAAAAGCTTCCTGGTCCTGTTTGACAAGGACATATTATGGAAATTAAGAGTACATTAATTAGCTAAGAGTTTCTGCAGGATCCACAACATGAAATGTTTCTGTATTTATGCCGAAGGAAATTAGCTTTCGTGATGCTTGGATTAATTCAGTAATGTAAAGGCATTTAAAACAGCATTTCCAGCTTTTGTGGTAGATCGTTATTTTGTGAAACAGCTTTCAAAATGAGTGAGACAAAGGTAAGGTAGGTTAGAAGAAATTTTGCAGGCAATTTCCGCAGGACTTACTGAAATTTGGGAAGTGTTCTCAGAATTTACCATCGGTTTGCAGTATCCAGCTTAGGTTTTTCATTGCTTGTGTTTGCCCCATCTTCTTTCCTGGGACTGGTTCTCTGAATACCCTTGGTTGCAGGATTGCTGTTGCTCAGTGTGACACAATAGCTCTTCAGGAGCCTTTGCAGGAGGTAACAGATGGAATGAGAAAGACCACCTAAGACCTGTTGGTGACAAATGATTGCTAAGTGACTGACAGTTTAAAGTGCTAAAGGAAAACATTCACTCTTTAAAAGGGAATGTGACCAGAAGCCAAATTACAGAAAAGCAAACCTCAGGACATGATAATGTAATGTGCCCGTGCACCAATCGCCCCCATCTCTGGACTGAACCTGTCAATGAGTTGCCAATAGCTTGTGAATGGTGAACTTTCAGATAGGTTAGATGTGTCTTTGAGAGTGTGAGTTCTTGTGCAGTGGCATGATTTTTGATTCATATCTAGGAGATTGATTTGAAATTTAAAATGAAACTCTTTCCAAATTTAAGTGCCATTCTCTTCCTAAGGATCTTTAAGCATTTCAGATGTGTATGGTCCATGCTCAGTTTCACCTGTTGGCTGCCACTTGGGCATTTTCCAAAATTCTTCTGAGATCTGATGAGTAAATATTTCCCAAAGCTGTCAGCAGTCCTGCTGGGCTGCAATTCATGGATGAGAAACAATGTGCAAGAGCTAAATGTTTCTGTTTGTAGGACAAGGTTTAATAATATTGGATCCTGAGATAGGCTGCTAAGCTGAATATGGGGCAAGATTTTCTAATGTGCTAAGCATCTAATCACTCCCACTGAATTACGATGGTTAAGCAAGAGGGGCAACTGACAAAGAGTGGGAGAAGGGACTGTTAAACTGATGTCAGAGGAAGGTTTTCAGGGAGTACAGTGATAATTTCTTGAGTGCAGAAGCAGGAGGAGCTATATAAAATGATTTTGAAAAACTTTTCAAGGAGAAGGAGTCATGGAGGTGGCACCTCCTGCAGGGAAGTTTTTTCATGACCAACTAAGACCTAGATATTGTGTATGCTTTCAGCTATAGGTTATGTCTTTTTCCTGCTGCTTCTAAGTTGAGAATAGCCTAAGTGTCCTTTAGATAAGGAAACTCAGTGACCCTTAGCTTGTCTGGAGAATAGTCCATAGTAATTTTATTAAATAGACTTTAAAATTTTCTTTATATTTATTGGAAAGTGAATACTCATCACTTGCACATGTTTGTCTCTATAGTTTGCCTGGAAATCTAACTTTATAAAGAGCTGCAGACATAAGAAAGTATTAGTAGTGTCAAGCTATAGTAAGCTATTTAGAGCTTTGAGGTCCTTAATTTTCATTTACAGCCATGCGGTTTGGGCACCACGGTAATGTTAAGGCAGATCTGTTAATTTGTCTTTGTTCTGGTGGGCTGGACATAGTTTTTTGCATTAGTATAATCAACTAGACATGTAGGAGTTAATGAATGCATTCATGTATCAATATACATATTTTTGTAACTTCGTAGGATACTATATTATTTCAGAGTGCCCTTACTACTATAGGCATAAATTATACTGGTATAAACATGTTTATATTGGCTTAACTGCATCACTACCAGGGTTGTTTGTATCATTTCAGTCAGACTGACATGCCTGAAGGTGCTGTAAGCTTTAGATATAGACAAAGTCTTAGTGTCATTAGGAGCTAGCCAGCATCGTCTACATAGAGGAAAACAAGGAAATCCATCTGTTCCATCTCTTATGCATCGCAAGTGCTTTCTCTCATCCTTAAACATCTCTCAATAGAAACTATCTTCATGAGGTGTGAATAAGTACACTTATAAAAATGTAGTGGAAATGGAAATTATGATATATAGTGAAAGGAACTGAAATTAAGCATAGTTTCAACTGAACATTCTAAATGTAAGTGGTTTTCAGTCATACTGGCAATCACAACACTGTTGTGCATTTTGGTAAGTTTGTTTTACTCAATTGGTGTCAGTTGCAGGATTATTTTTGCTTTTATTCAACAAGACCAGGTAACTACCTGATATGCAATTAAAAATCTGTTGTATTACCCTTGTGAAATATGTCCCAATTAATTAATGGTAGTGTGTCAATTTGTCTGGAGTTGCTTAAAGTGGCCTGTAAAATTCTGTAATAAACTTGTAGAAGAAAACATTTTAATTCACCTTTAAGAGTAGCGTAGTTCAGTTCTTTGTTGGCAGAAGGCCTTCATCTTAGCTATATCAGTAATCTGTGACAATTAATTAATGATGAGGATTAGCTGTTTATAATTCTGTTAGATAGGCATAATTTTCAGTGACATATGTCTGGGCCAGTTTTCTTTGGGTTCGTTAGTTTTCATACTTTTATGTTCCTATGTGAAAGAACAGCTGTAGATTCAAGTTCTAAAATCGCACCACTCCTGTCATGGTATGGACAAACATCTCACAAAAGAAGTATATTTTCCCTCAAATTTTTCTTCCCCATTTTAACCTGAGCAGGGGGGTTAAAATACAATCTCTCTATCACGAGTATGGAAAGATCAATTAAAAATAATGAAAGCACTACAGAAAGAAGCCAGCACTGTATTCTGGATATTGTGTAAAGGACTTTGTTGGTGTATTTATTTGAAGGAGTTCCACTTCCTCCTGTCCTTTTGTTGTTTAACACACAGAGATTTTGACAGATATGAGCTACATTATACAAACAGTATACTGACTTGAATAATTCAGAATTTCCAAAGGGAACTCAAGGGAATGGCATATAGAAAAGCAGAGCCTGCTTTCCTATCCTTAGCTGCACTGCCTCTGCAAGAGAGCCACACTGCTGCCTCCTTGCTTCCTTTAATTAATATTTGGAGGCGACTTTGTCACTGATCACTGTTGTGCTTGGGGAACTGAAAAAACCAACAGCTGTAGGTGTACTCCTTGCTGGTAGTACAAAAATGCACGAAGACTATTTGTGTCTCCCCTTCAGCACCCCTGTAATCATAGTGTGATATGGATAGTATATCCTTCCTCTCAATGAAAATATGGTTTATTTCTCTCATGGACTACTTTACACAATTGTAACTGCTTTAAGATATTAAATATATTTATGGCTTTTCTTGACTTCAATAAACTTTGTCATGCTCTCTATAAACTGTTCTTTCCCATTTGTAAGGGACAAGGCACAGATAATGTGGTTCCTAGATACTAAACACCTTTTTTTTTTTCACACTCTTGGGTTTCTAAGTCCAAAAGAGTCTCACTCTTCAGCTCAGTCCACCATGGAAGTTTGTTTCTCCAAATAGCTCTACTGACCTCCATTCCTACAAGGTCTAGCACCTGGTACCCAGGCTAGCTAGTTGTAGGTTACCTTATCTATATTGCACTACACTGCAGTTACCATCATAGGTATGTTCTCAGTGTTACTTCATCTGTAAAGGAAGCCATATAAGAATTTGTAAATGTTGAAAAGGAATGGCTTTGTGTGTCACATGAAGCAATCACAGAAAAAATTTCTCAATTGCAGTACCTTAATCAGTAGACCACAGCTTTACACTCTCTTTTGTGTATGCTTCCCCACCTATTATGTGCTTCTCACATCTAATCTAGACCCAGTAACTGCTCCATACAGAAATGTTTGTGGAGCCATTACTCTTTTCTCTTCGTTGTTCATCAGAACTGTCAGGGTTTAGCCTGTTGCTGTAAAGTGTGGCTCTACCAACACCAAGGTGCATGTCCTCCCTATTTGGTACAAGTAGATGCTGTGGACTATCTGGCACAGTAGATGTTGTGGACTATCCCGGCTGTACTGAGCCAGCTCATCAAAGAAAACTTTAACCAATGTGCCTGTGGTTTATAAGTCTCTGATCAAAACTAAAAAAAGTTTTAGTGTAAAAGTGAAAATTTGGTAAGCTCCTGCACTTCTAAGCCATATCAAAACCCGAACAGAAATAGCAGAAATTAATTCATGCCAGATGTCATCAGAAGGGTGGGACAAATGTGTGCCAGAGTTCTGGCTATTGTGGCCAAGGCAACAACCAAACAAATTAAGTTCCTATATCTGTGTTACTCTACTCCATTAGGTACAAGAAGGCCATATATGTGACAATAGTCTCAAAATAGCAGATGAGAGTAACAGTAAAATTTTAGCTCAAGTGCACATTGCCTTTCATTATATAACATAGTATGTTTTGCAGTCAGTGTATTAATAAATTGCTAATTCCCAGCCAGAATAAGAGATTAGATTCCCAGCATATCTATTAACTAGCCAGTCTATTCCATACTGGCTGGAGCCTGCCACTACAACTCCCCTGGGAAATACTTCACTAAGCAAGATGTCCTAGTTGTTTAAATGAGATTGGAATGTGTGATTTAGCCATGTCTGTTCTCCCAGCAAAACGTCCTGCATGGTGTGAGCCAGTAAGTAAGTATGTGATCTTTAAGCTGGAGACGTCTCTGCCCAGTAACAACAATTCCCTGATTATGTAGAGAAGTTCTTAAAAATACTTTTTATTTCTTTAAAGAATCAGAAATATTTCTTTTAATGATGTTAGCTGTCTGGCATTCTGCTTTAATAATTCATACACTTCAGGCATATTTCTTTTCCTTTTGACGTACTGTCAAAAAAGAAGGCAAAATCAGTTAAATAATTGAGAACATGTGAACTGCCATAAACAATCACTCTTCTTTGTTCCTCTGCAGAAAGAAAGGAAGTGAAGGTGGGAGAGTACAATGCTGTGGCTGACACACTGGAAATAATCAACAACAGTATCAGGTTCCAAGGTAGGAGTGAAAACTGGAAAGAGGTACAGGAATGACATGGAGAGATGTATGTAGTTTATAAGGCTGCATGCTGTTAAAGAACTGTTTTAGGATTTTTAGTACCAAAAAGCTGTGACACTGCATAAAGAGAAAGGGAACTGAGCTTGCTTAAAAAAATAGAAGGAGAATTCTGAAAAGAAGATCATAACATTTAGAAATTGTATAATTGTTTTTCATTCCAATGACCAGGACAAATTCAAATTTATATGTGTACACAAATGTTCTTTGATATCTCAACAAGCTGTAGATGTGTATTCTATTTCATCTACACCAACCAATAAAGTTCTAATTTCATCCCCATTTCCCACTCCCCCAGTTCCTCTCACCTGAAGGATGCTCTTGTGTGCTATGTTCCCACAATCAAGGAGGAGGTAGTTGTTTTTCTTTGGGAAGTGTCTGTTAGGCAGTTAGAAAATAGGATTTCAAAATACCAAGGCTAGCTTTAAGATGGCCCATGTTAAACAGGGCTAGAGAGGGTGTTCAACCCAGCAGCAGTCCCAAGGTTCAAAGCAGGCATGTAACCTGTGTTGCTGTATCTTCTTGCATTTCTTTTTTCCCCCAGGCTGCTCCAAAGTTAACATGGGGACCTCCTCTGCCCTCACAGCAGTTGGAGTGTGAAAGGCCCACGCCTTTCTGAGCATACCATCATGGCAGCCAGATGTCAGCTGAAATGAATTTTTAAGGGATTCTCCTGTTGAATATAGACATATACATCCTTTTTAAAGCTAATAATTACAATTTAATCTTGAGCTCTGCTGTGGTGCGATTCAGTAATGGAAGGTAAAGTCAGCTTCATGAGTTCTCTGTGATTTCCCTGGGAGTGGGGGATGAGCATCAAGCTGCCATATCCTGTGCTCTACTACACCTGCCTCCAGTGTCCCAACACCCAGGGTTTGCATGAGCATGACTGGAGTTTCACTGCAGCAATCTAATCCGTGACTGCTTGTCCATCTGCTGGAGCTTTCCACCCTTCCTTTTCATATCTTTTGCTGGACTTAAAAGAGGACAGCTACATGCACTTCTCACATCTGCCTGGAGAACGAAGCTTTGGAAATGAAGCATGCAGAATCTGTGACTCACAATGAACCTTCTCTGTTTACACACCTTAACTTTTCATTCAGGCAGTCATGTATATGGTGTGGAGGACACTGTTACATCTTCCAGGCAGTATAAAAAACTTAGTAACTTGAAGTGTTTGAAATGAAGAGTAGTAAATATAGCCCTGTTTAAACCATTGCATGAAATTGCACACAAGAGAAGAATAAATCATAATATTAGAAGCAATAGAATTGAATGGTCATTGCACTAATAAGAAAATACATTTTATAGAATCACTGGTTGTTTATATTTAATAAATACAAATCATCAATATACTCTATATTTCAGATACAGCATGGTGTTGTTTTTTTTTTTTTTAATATTAGTTCTTTTAATTCAGGCATGTGCTTTATTGTATTTTTGGTTCGTTACTGGTTACCTAATTTTATGAAGTGTCATGCACTGTAAAAGCACGCTCTGAGGTGTGAAGGGGAAAAGGAGATAATCTCAGGTACTTTTCTCCAGTATCAAATCAGCGAATGGTCCCTTGACTGTCATTTTGCTGTGATCACCTGAAAAGAAACTTTTTTGCAGAAATGTTGGGCATAAGGGCCAAAGGATAGCAAGTTTCCATTGTCTGAGTTGTCTTAACTGGTATGGATAAAATTCTCTCTACTTGTACAAAGCCTCGAATATTCTTCTAGGTGCAAAGCAGAAGACTGGATGTGAAATTTAGCTGTGACAGCTGCTAGTCAGTTATTTTCAGCTCTGTGATCAGCAGGTCAACAGAGCTCTGCCTGCACAGCCATTTTGTGAAACAAAGCTGCTCCACCCTGTGTGGTCGTTCTCACAGCCCCACAGAGAGCTGATGTGAAAGGACAGGCTTAGGTACTATAGGGCACACAAATCCTTTTCTGAAGGAAGGCAGTGATGCAAAAGGCCTTTTGCCAGTCCCCTGCACCAAGGAAAAATTTAGTAAGCAGGTAAAATGGAATGTTGGAAATAGGGAATGCAGAGCTTTATTGCAGTTGTTGTAAAGTAATTCTCATTAAACCAAGAAGCCTTTAATTAGTGGCAGCTGACTGTCGATCAAGCACTTGGCTTTAAACATAGTTTTCAAGTTCAGATATTCAAGTCCACATCTGCAGGGATTTGCAAAATGTGTCTGTCCCTATAAAACCTTTGCTATCCATTTTTCCATGTTGTTCCATTCTGCAGAGTCCTGAGGGCACCAGCAGCCCTGACTTCCCACTCCTGGGGCTTCCCCCACACTGCCCACAGCCCAGGACACCATTTCAGCCCCCTGAGGCTGTCAGTCCCTGTCCCAGTGATGCCACACCAAGGCTGGTCTCCAGCTGTGGTATGTAACTAGACAGGCCATTTGAATTTGCCCTGGTGATAATGCCGGTATGCAGAGAAACGATGCCCTCTGTTTTCTACTCATTGCCCTGTCACTTATTTCAGGAAAGCATAACCTCCTGGTAAACTTTACAGTCATAGTATGCATTTTAGTGTTTATTTACACATTAAAATGAGGATAGTTAGCATATATATTATGGGGTTCTGCATTAGGGTTTTGCTGTGTTTTTATTTCCGACGAGGATGTTTATCTGCTCCAGCAACACAAACCTTTTTGTCAATCAATGTGACTAACATATGTCTGTCAAAGTCAATGATTTCATCAGAGTTCACAGTTGCTAAATATGCTAAATTGAGGTATAGTACTTAGGAAAGGCAAATTATCTTACAGAAATTCTATATTTGGCTGAGCTTTAGCCTTTTTTTCTTCTTGTAATTCTAGGACTTGAGCCTCCAAAGGACAAAACAATTATACAAGAGGAGCTACGCAAGATCTCCCTGCCTCTCTACAGCATCCTCTCTGCCCTCACCATCCTAGGAATGATAATGGCCAGTGCTTTCTTGTTCTTCAACATCAAAAACAGAAATCAGAAGTAAGGCATTCATGTTACTTCTATCACTACTTTCAATTTAAATGCCATGTTTGTAGAGTCTGTCATCCATATATATATATATATATAAGGAAAATGTTAAAACTGTGAAAGGGTGATATTTTAAACTATTTAATTGAAATCACTGTGTAATATATTCACATCGAAACATTGTCCTTCTGTTAAGACAAGTTCTTTTATACTATCTGGAAAGTGTAATTTCTCTATTTATGTTTGACTGTCTACTGCTAACATTAGCCCTAGCTAATTAATCCATCAGTAAAATAGGAGGTCTTTTTACTAAACATTCAAAAACCTGAAACAATGCTAGACTTTATAAAACAGCAAATAGTGTGCATGCCTATAGATTTGATGGAGTTCTACAATAAGGGTTATCTCTTTTGTCTTGTTACAAAAAGCTCTTCTTTATTGTTCTAATAGCCTAGCAGTAATCTTGTCCTCTTTAATGTACTATCACTTTTTGTCCGTAGACTAATAAAGATGTCCAGTCCCTACATGAACAACCTTATTATCCTTGGAGGGATGCTTTCTTATGGATCTATTTTTCTTTTTGGTCTTGATGGATCCTTTGTCTCCGAAAAGACATTTGAAACACTTTGCACAGTAAGTAATTCCATATATTCTAGTTTAAGATGGTCTTGCAGAAAGCTCTGCAAGATATGCAAACAGAAGAGTTCAGTAGTTGGATGTTTCATTCCATTTAATCACTGATTCTCTTAGTTCCTTCCTGAGATATTTTTGGGGACCAAATTCTGAAACATGCATAAAGCTATATTATTATTAGTGAAAGCTTCAGGTGCATTGGGGTTTGCCCTCAGACTAAAAGAGTAGATGTACTTTCTTGTTTTGAAATTATATATATGAAGATGAATTATTAAAGGCCATGTTTGTAGCATAACAACTAGTAATATCTGTGAAGCTACTATGTTTTCTTTAGAGATTCCATATTACTTTATGCTTCATGGCTGCTGCTTGTTCAGGTCTTTTTACTCAGTCTTTTCGGCTGAATCTCCAAAGACTTTTACTACTATTTCCAGGCTAGACTATAAACTCACACAAGCCTGGATCCATATAGAATATATTCTAGTTAAATCCAAATAAGCAACTCTGAAATATGTCCACCTAGAAGCTTTTAATGTCTTAATTGCTTACTGTAATAAGGATGTTTCTATGGTTTGGATTTGCTGCATGAACTGATGGGGGTTTGGCTGTTATTGCTTGTTGGCTAGTATTGGAAGCTGATTGCACACTGCAACCAGGCACCAATTTTGACTACAGTAGGTTCTCAGCTTCAGTGTTAGAATAATCTGTCTGACTAATAGCAGCATCATTATACAGTAGCTAGGCTTCCATGCAAAATTTTGAATATTGATTGTCATGAATTATCTCATAGAAATCCTGTTTTGACAACAAACAAAATGTTTAAAATGTGAGAACAAAAGACTCAGGTACTTTGTCTTACCATTGCCTACAGTATTCTACTTTTGTCAGTGTGTCCTTATAGTCCTTAGTATTAGGTGTTGCACTCAACCCTTTAAAATGGAGGCTTCCAAACTAAGTTCTGGGAGCAGCTTGACTTACAGAATTCTGCTCTTCAGAGGACATTTTAAAGAAAGGGAAAGAACTTATTTGTAAGGATATTCCCTCCAAAACAAATACAACCAGCATTTAAATTTATCAAGAATTTTCTCCTCAAAACATCCTAAGACTATGCTTCGTCCATTGCCTGGGAATATCAAACTTACTGAGGAGTTATCCTCACTATGTTTGTGATCCTTCTTCAGGTCTCTAGAAAGATGCTGTTCACAGCACCTTTGTTTGGGAGTCTGAATTTCTGATGTCATCACTGGAGAGAGATAAACTTCCAGAGAATAATTCAAAGCATGAAAGTTGGATGGCTAAAGCTAGATGGTGCACATACTACCCAATATTTCACCTGAAATCCTCCATGCTGACTAAAACCATTACAGAAGTGAAATATCATGTGACTTGTTCAGTGATATCATTTCAAAACACTGGAGACCTCTTTAGTACATGTCAAGATGCACTAGAATGCATAGTATAGGTGAAAATATAGGATTTTCTGGGCAGAGTGTTAGTTTCCTTAGTCGGGCCTGGACACAGCTCTATTTTAGACACCTAAATGTTAGCAGCAAAAGTACGGAGAATGAGAGAATATCCAGTCTTCCTACAGCTAGAGTGCAAATTCTCTACATAACTAGTAGACAGAGGTGCCTCAAAGACTTTAAAATCCTGTTCACCTCTCCCAAACTAAGTACATATGTCTCTGAATACATAGAGGCCAATAGGAAGTGGGAGAAGCCAGCATCCATTTTTTATCCAGCAATTATGTTCTTTTTCATAAACCAGCTTCTAATGGATCAGAAGTGTCATTAGGAAGCCAGTTGTTGATGTCAATCTCCATTATTATTTTTTCGCCCTTCCTTGCAAAAGAATCTAGTGGCAGGAGGTGCAAATTTTAGGTCCTGATGCCTCCTCAGCCTGGAGAGGCTTGTATTCAGAGCTCCTGACTCCACTGCCAGGCTGTAGGCCATTGTATGAGTAAGCTACAACCCTCCTCTTGAAGCAGCCAAACATTGCTGAACAGAAGGAAAGAAAGTGAGAACCAGAGGTACTTATCATCATGGAGCTGTCCTAGGGAACAGGTTTCCAGCCAGATTTAGCTATATAAAACTAAATTTAAGTCCTCCTTTAAATGTGAAACAGCTCAGTCTTAACTCTGAAAAAATGAACCAACATCCAAAATCCTGTGTCTCTGAGCTAGAACACTTGAGTTATCTGTTTTTTCTTTAATTTGCTTCTCAAAATGTAACCACTGCTCACACATTCTAAATGCAATGAAATTTAAGTGAGGGCTGCTTTGTTCTGTGTTATCTTACATATCTCTTTTTTTTTTTTTTCCCGGTTTGTATCTGTCATATTACGTTAAGTCTCTTTGCCTGTCTGCCATAGAGGGAAAGATCTGGACGTGCACTTGAATAAGATAACTACTTTACTTAACTGACCAATAAAAGAAAGGGGTGGGGGACCATACTTTGTTTTTAAAGCCAAGCTTTGGTTAAGAAGTATTGCCACATGCCTTAAACAGAGATTTTTTTGTTTTGACATAGTTAAATTTTATATCAACAGAGCAGAGTCTATGAGACTTCTCCTCAGTCTTAGCTTTCCACATTTTCAATCCAGTACAGAAACATTCCTGATTGTGCTTTCCTGTACATGGCTACTGACTTATCTTACAAATTACAGCTCTGTCAGGGATTAGTATTACAATCACAGATGCAAGAAACCCTTCAGAAGCAACCTATCAGGAAATTTTTTCCAACCTCCCATTCTTTAAAACAAATCTTATAAAACTTCCTCCTCCAGTTATAATTTTTTCAGTAGGATAGCTTATGCTTTGCTTAGAAATCATCTTTACATGGCCACCGTTGATTGTGACAACGCACTTTCCCTTTATCTAGAAAACTCTGAATTAATGCTGGGGAATTCATAAATATGGGAGACAAACCCACTTTTCTGTACAGTAACTCTTCTGTCTCTCCTTTCCCCCCAAAACATCCCCTAAGTGCTGGGTACAGCATGTACATTTGGCACCATGTCATGAACATACATATTTCCATATGAGCAATATACTAAGTGGTTTCATAAGGACTAATTACAGATACGGTTCTTATAGGATCAGTCCAGTACAGATTTGATCATCTTGATCATCCATTTCTCTAGAAATGTATAATTTTGATTACCCATTCTGGCCATATTAGAGATCAGTTTAAAATTCCCATTTTATGCAAGACTGTGACTTAGTCCTTAAAAGAACCAGCTACAATGGAATTTGGTCACAAAAAGCCATTGAGCCAAAAACATGTGGGTGTAACTATAACAACTACATCTCGGGCACAGAGAAGGGTCATGTCAACGGAGAGGGATATTTTTTTGTAGGGAAGTAAAATTTTGGATTTAGCCTTTATAAGTACATGTAAAACTAAAAAGCTGTCATTAGTGTTATCCCCTCTCTAAGCCAATTAATCACCCTCTTTGTTTTCCACATTTCAAAAGCAATTAGATCTCACCAGAGCAGCAGTATATACAAGATAGCAAGTTTCTTTAATTAGATATGTTATATATGGTTTCTGTGATCCTTCTGTCTTACAGTTTCATTTTCTGGTAACTTTTTGACAACACTTATAGAAGGTCCTTAAATAGTCCTGAGTCTAACCACAAGATTCAGGAAAAGTGGTTTCCAAATTGTAGGTGTTACATTCCAAATCTATTCTGTGTTCTTTCTCTATAGCACAGTGTTTGTAACATTGTTTGGAGGGTGAAGTGCTTTGCAATCTCTGGTCTTTTCTGACTTTTCTACAACCTACATCTACATATGGCATATGTTTCACACTGTAATATTCCAGGGACACTGAAACATGATACAAAATTACACCAGTAACACCTGAAAATTTCAAAGGATTTCTTTGATAAGTTGTACCACTCTTTTCCACTCTGTAAGGCGCTGGCTGTAGGAGGATGTGGTATATAAGTCAATATGCTGAAACACAGAACCAAGTGTTAAATGTATTTGAGAATCAGCAAAGCACTTTAAACATATGGTCAAATAATTTGCTGAATAGGGGTATTATGTAAGTCTTTGAAATTATATAGATTTGACTCTGTGCTAGAGTGAGTAATTGGTTCCCAGTCTAACTCATTTTTATCTTGGTATGCCCATTTTCTATGGAAAAGTAATCAAGTGTATTTAAATACCTAATAATTTGTGTTCTTGTGGTAAGAATTCGTAACACCAAAGGTAGCATTATTTAGTTCCATGTCAGAATTAGGGATTAGGTGTCATACTGTAAAATTGCAGTTACATGGAATTAAATCTATCCAAAGCAGTGAATTCTGAGAAAGTGGTCAGTGTATTATAGAACTGTTAGATCATGTCTTACTTAGTAGCAAGTTTATTGATTGTACAGAAAAAGGAAAAGCAATACAATATTTCATTAAATGCATATGTATGCCAAAGTGGAAAGTGCTTCAGATATGAGGGAGAGAGAGAGAATGAGAATGATCTATCTTTGTTTTTAATCTCAGAATTACCATGGTATCATAGCAAAAAAGAAGTTAGAAGTAAGGGTGTGAAACGAGATGTGATGCCAACTGGAAAAATGCAAGCAAGTGGAAAAATAATTGAAAGTATTCATTATATGGAAGAGAGACACTCAAAATTAGCAATGCCAGTGACATATCCTATGAATAGAGTTTAAGATGACATACTAAATAGAGATACTTAAAATAGAGAGAATATTAGATATGATCATAACGTTTAGACTTCTGTAATACGTTCTACTGAGAATTTCACACTTTACATTTAAGTAATGTCTTTGCAAGTTGGAACTGCTATGGGATGAAAGACTACTATGGCCCTAAGGAGGAGCACAGTCTCCTCTTCTCTGTCATGCATCTCCCTGAATTAGGCAAGTAAAATTATGTTCATATTCTCTGGATATAACTTATTAAGTTGGAGCTGAAAAGGAGGTTGTTTTAAGTACTCCAGATTGCAGTAAAATGCCCACAGTTTCCACCCAGAAAGGTCTGGTGTGTTAGGTAGTAGTACTGAAGTAGACTGAAAGCTCTGCTTCTCCTCCATCCTGGTAGTCCTGATGTGTAGCAGCTTTTTCTTCTAGAGAGTGTGCTGCATTGGGTGATTGGAGTGGAAGGGAAGGGGCAAATGATCTGTCTGGAACAGTTCAATACAGGATTCATGCTGTTCTGGGAGGTGTCTGCTGTGGAGATAGCAATTGTCTTCCAGTCTCCTTTACACTCCAGAGTACTGCAAAGGTGTTACATCAAAGATAAGAGGATCTAAGTCCTGCAATTTACACAGTCACTAAAATTAAGGGTGCTTTATCTTGTTTATCTCATTAATTAGCATAATTGATACGAATTGCCAGAACCAGGCAGATACCCTGTGATTCCTGGTGATCTCACTGAGCCCCATCAGTGTTTTGCCTTGGATAAAGTAAACAGAGCGCATGAAGGTTTTTGCACACCTGTGGTGTTCAACAGTGCCGTAATCCATCCCAGGCTGCTCTCAGACTTTCAGATTTCAGTCAGTTGCTCTCAGCCATGATGTGGGCATTTGGAAACAGGCTTTATACAGAAAGAAGGAACCAAACAGTGGGGTGGGGTGGAGAGACAGAGAGAAGGAAAGAGTAGATACACCACTGATAAAGTCCAGCTACCTACTGCAGTGTGTGTGACTATCAGGACTTTGTGTTTTTCTCAGTCAGACACCTTGAGAACATGTACATTCATGGCAACAGTAGATGTTATAGACCTTATCTTCTCAAAGGTGTATTTATTCAGAAGCACTTAGGGTTTTTTGGCTAATATTCTTAACTATGGATCATGAACACATGAAATCTGACTCTGTGTCCTGTAGCAATGTGAAAGGCAGGTTTTGTTCTTTTTTACTAATTTTTCATAGTCATATGTCTGCCTCACTGAGAGAACAGCTGGCAAGGTGGAACTCCATGGTCCACATTGAACCTTTTCTTGGGAACCCTGAACCTGTGCAAGATGAGGATTGCAGGGTGGTATAAGAGTGGAGAGACATCCTGAAAACCACATCAGACAGAGACTGAGAGACTGCAGTGAGGAGCAGGGAGGAAAAGCCACGTGTGAGAGGTTATGGAATGGGTTCCTAGGGATGGGGGAAAGCTGCAGGGTAAGGGGGATGCTGGGCAATTTGCTAAAACTGTGAAACTTGTGGAGCTGGCTGAAAGCAGCTCTGGACTCAGGGACTTGCCTTTAATGGTAAAGCAGGGAGAGGGAGAAGATGTAGGAACCTTCTGTCTATTTCTTTATTTCTGCTTTGTCTTTCCTTGTCACTTCAAGTTTTCTCTGTTTAACCATTTTTGGGGGAACTGACTAAAAGGAAAAAGTCTGGGCAGTGCCACCGCAAAGCTGTGGCTGTGTTGGTATAGTATGGGCAAGAGCCACTTGGACCAGACCCCATGCTACCAAATAGCATCTAGCCTTGATATTTGGTTAGTAGTTGAGGATGTGCTCCTTATTCATATCCTTTATGCTCTTCAGGCATTGTCGTAGGTTTTGGGGGTTTCTTTCCCCCCTTTGGACTTTATGTTTGCCTAATTTTTTTCCTCAAATTGTTTTAATTTTGGCCAGGAATTAAAAAAACAACAGATAGACACTCAGCTCCTACTGAACTGCAAAAGGATTTGGACCTCTAATCCATTTCTTTGTCTCTGGAAGCCATAGCCTTTGTTTGTATATTTAGTCTGGCCTTTTTCATTTTGCATTTATTCTTTAGTTTATTTCCTACTTATTTGTTTAGCTGTTAATTTTAATCTCCCTTTTCTGTATAATCCCTTCCATAATTGTCCTCGCTGTCGTTCAGTCTGAGACTGATCTCACTCCTATTTAATTCAAAGGCAGTTCTGTTACTGAGTTTAACATGAGCCTGATCAGCTTCTATTTTAGTAAATGACATTTTCTTGGGGGGAAAAAAAAAGTAGAGACGAAAGTTACAAGGCTGAATAGATCCTTGAAACAAAATTATTTCGTATGCTGAAGCAAATACACCACAACCTTGCCAGAGATTTATTAAGGTAATATTTTTAGAACATTTTGCCTCTCCTTCAGGAGGACAACAGCCAGATTTTAAAGCCCCCTTATAGAATCAGGAGCATTTGTAATATCTTTTACACTACCCATGGATTAATTCTGAAAAATGGTCTGAAATATATTAAGAAATCACTACAGGAGACCTCACAGCATGTGAATAACCACTGTACTTAATTTATGTGAAAACAGCAGGATTCAATTCTCTAGTGTTATTGCCTGCCACTTACGTTTTACAAGGAATGTGCCGGTGCCACACAAATTCTAAAGAATGAGTTAAAAGTCATAAACATGTGTCAAAAAATGCTTGATATAAATGAGAAAAGTATGATTCAAATGGATAAACTCATTCTTTGGGGTCTGCCTGTGCTCACACTGGGGATTTTGCCATAGTTAATAGAAGCAGGATCAAGCCCCAGTGAAAATTTGTTGAGATGACACAGTTTTGTTCATCATAATTTTCCTTTCTGTCCCCAGTTTGCCAAGAAAAATAGAAGGTGCTTAACTTTCAACTAATCAGTAGTCCACAGAAATCAACAGAATTGTCTCCTTAAAGATAATTGTGCTCTCCAGGGCTAAACCCACAACATGGTTTATTCTGCGTTTGTCACTTTTAAGTGCCTAAGTCTAATACTAAGATGCCACCAAGCTGCTCAGCACTAATGTTCATTTGCAGCCTAACCCTGTGGGCACCACAGCTTCCAACCCAGTGCATGTGCAAAACTGGCTAATGATTGGTATTCCCAAAATGAATCAGTCTGAGTCTCATAGACTGAGCTGGAGAGTATCTGGAGTGTTAAGTCCTATGAAAGATTTGAAAGTTTTTGTTTAAAAGAGACCACTAAAATTAAGGTCTTGAAATGGCAAAAATGCTGATTTCAAGAATCTTAAATGTGAGTGATTCTTCTGCAGGAACATAATCAAAATGTTTTGCTAACTGAAGAAGACATTGTTAAAAACCCAATCTGTTTCACTATACCATTCAAATAACTGTTATCAAAAAAAAAAAAAAAAAGTTGTTACGTGGCGAGGTGTTAAGAAGTTTGTAGCGTTTTACGCAACACATGGAAGTTCTTTGTGCTGATATTTGGTTTTCTTTAGTCTTCATTCTGAGTCTTTAATCCCATCATCTTATTGTTTGCTTGATACTGGCAAACTGGATTAGTATAGCAAATTTAAAGCTGCAACACAAAAAAAGAGAATGCGTAGTATATTCTGTTCAGAGGGTTGGGTTGTTTTGTTTTTTTTTTTCTTTCAACCTAACAGAGGAGTAAAATACATCACTCTCTTGATCAACTGTATTTGAAAATTTTATTATTGCTTTCATGAGCTCAATACCTTCTCAGGCATTCCTTGTCAGTTCATGACTGTGTGGTCATCTAAATGCATATGCAGTGGTGGTCAAATACGGAAAAATAATGGAACTTCTTTAAAAGTGAAACTTTTGACCTGTCATTGATTCAGTCCATTTTCCAAGATAACCTTATTTTATAATTTTATATAGAATTGTAATTGTATTATAATAAATTATTTAAAATAAATTCAAATAATACTGTTGTTTATCTGAAAGTTAACAGTACCTAAAATAGTGTTTTTGTTTGTAAGCTTCATTCTTAGAGTACATAAACAAGGAGAGACGTTTACTTATTTGTTTAGGATGTTTCTGATGCTTTCACCACTTACTAGTTTCCCCTTACTAACTCATTGTTCACAATTAGATGGCTTCTTTTATTAATAATGAGTTGTAATATCAAATCACTCTGTAGGTCTGTTATGCAGATATATAAATAGTAACAACTTTACCATTCACATAATGAGATGATGGGAAAGGTGCAGATAGATTTGTGAGAAGATATCAGGAAGCAGCATTCAAAACATAGGCTAGCCAGCTAAAGCTCAAGGTTGAGAGGAAATATGATTTAAATGGAAGTAACTTTATATAACACCGTTAAGCTATCAGTGCTTATTATATGATGGAAGAATGGTCTTACATAAAAAAATAAAAGATCTTTAGCACCTTATAGATAGGTTTAAAACAGAGGCTTTTTGTTGCAAAGGGAAGTTGAAAAGAAATGCTGCTACAAGATGTAAGGAGCATCTTGTTCATAAATGCAGTGATTCTTTAGCTGAACCTTACAACATTTGTTTAAACAAAGGTGGATTTTTGTATGTTTTAAGTAAACATCATATCTGCCCAAGTCTGGAAAATTACACAGAATGGACTGTTTCTTTGTGGAGACACTTTCAGTGTTTGGTGGTTGTCAACTGTGTTGTCCGCTAAAAAAATGATTTCTAGCTTTTTCAGCTATAACAAGTAATGAACCTGTAAGAGCTTCTATCAAGTAATTTATAAAAAGTACAAATTCCAATCATGGGTGCATACATAGTATTTTCAAAAATAGACCCTAATCCAAAATAGTGTAGGAAGTATAAAGAAAAGAGAACTAGGAAACTGCATTTTAGCATCTGCATAGATGTACTTGATTGTTGTATACCAAACAATATTATCTCCTTTGACATTGCGAGTTGCCTTTGAATGACAGAAAGCAAAAAATTTGTAGGAGATATTCAATTAGTTAAAACATCTTATTCAAAAAAAGAAGTAACCAAGTAATATAAGCAGGTAATTGAAGGTTTATCCTAAAATTCAGTGAAGGCATGAGGAATCTTGTAATGACTTAACCTTTTAACAAAAAGATAAACAGTAGCTATTTTTATGAATCATCCTTCTATAAGAGTGTGGGAATGTTTTCAATTTTTTTGTCTAGTTTGGAGTAGGGATTTGAATGCAAATTTCCTGTCTTCTAAGGAGGTGCCTTTCCTGCTCATTTGGTGGGTACTGGGTGGAGGGTGATCTTCCTCAGCCTTTTCTGTCAAAATGCACCATTAAAAACTTCCAAGATGAGAGAATTACTGATCAATTGTGTAACATCATGGTCATGCTCTCCAATTATTGGTGTTATTTTTATCACGTTCTTTCAAATTAGTGGGATTTGGAGGTATAATATATTCAAGAATATAAATGAGCAGATATATGAATTTTAGAGGCTTTTGCTGTTTTCTAAATTTTTCATTTTGCTGGCCGCATTAATGAATTATAACAGACAAATTTGAGATCATTTTCTTCAAAATTAAAAATTTATTTTCATCTGAAACTTATCATCTCATTCTTAGCACCAGCGATCTCATTTTGACAAAATCTTCTGATATCTTTAAGCCAAAATGTTTCCAGTATAGCCAATAGTTATATTATTCTAATTTACATAATACGGATCAGGAATACAGAAAACTTTTTGAACCAAACATGATAAAAATAACATTTTTCTGAATATCGAGTTAGAAACTTATTATGAGCATAATTGAATTTATTACTATTCCCAAGAGGCAATTACTGTTTCAGTGAGAACAAAACAGAGTCTTATTAGAGACATGAAAATACCATGTATCTGTTTGCCAAATATATCACTAAACTGTACACAGAAGAGCTGAATACTTATTAATAGCAGCAAAAAGATTGAATGCTAAGAATGGTTATCACAGCTCAGTTGATGGGAAGTCAAAAAAAGATGTAACTGGCTAATATGAACATGTTGATATGAAATGTATTTTTTAAATCACTCAGAGTTGATCTAACTGTGGTTTTACTTAAGTTATTAGCATAATGTATAGTAATGGATAATGAGCAAAAAGTTCAAAAAATATTTAAGTTAAAAATATTACTTTGCTGACCTAAATATCTATTCCCACTTTTTTTGGTTATGGGTTTTTTTTTCAATACCGCATTCAAGAAAGTCACAAAATGGCATAACTCACATAGTTTGAATCTAATCACAGTCGGTTTGCTGATTTTACTACTAACAAGATTAACCAGCAGTCAATGTGAACTATATGTTCAGAGTCAACATCAGCAATGCAACAGATAAACCACATTAGATGCTAATAAAATACTAATATATACATACAAATATCTAAACAGTCTTCTATATGAAATCTCAACGTTTTCTAATAAACGCACATGGGTTACAAGAACACCCTTTCTTCTGGGCGTGCAGGTTCCCCTATACACACCTGTCCTGTAGGCGATGTAGGCTCTCTGCCTTTGTGTGTATCTCTGCAACCTGGTAATGCCCACACCAATGAGATAGCACCCACCAAGTTCACACTTGCACACTCAAGGTGTGTGTCCCTTCATAGTGCACAGTGATTTCAGTTTTGGACATATACCCTCTCAGATAGTGTTGGTTGTCCATGTGCATACACTCCTCTTTGCCAAAACCCAAGGTGCCTGTTCTGTATGTACTTTTCTCTCACTAATTCACCATTATTGACCATATGTACCTTCTGTATTTTTTTATTTATTTTATGGAACTGTAATCATTTTGTGTCTCTTATTGCTTTGTCAATTTTTTTTTTTAGTAAGCCATATCTTTTTTTTTTCTTTTCTGCCTTGATACCCAGTCACTAATGCTTACTAAAAATTAGAATTTCTGTCCTACAGAAAATTTTTGGGGAAAAATAAACACATTTTAAATACAAAAATGGAAATTCTGAAGATGTGTGGAAAGGCAAAACTAAACAACATGTATTTAGAAGTGAAACATTTAGATTATTCCTAATATTGATCTTAGATCCCATGTTTTGCACCTTACTACAGCACTACAGTTTCTCATCAGTTTGCATGTCCTAAAGTTACGAATTAAAAATCTAAAACTCTCTAGAAGTCAGTTGTGAAACCAGGCTGGTTTCCAATGAAAAATATTGCCTTTAGGTCATCTAAAGATTTTTTTTTTCCAAATCCTTTCTCAGAATGTCCTTGTTTCCACAAATAAGATTGGTTTTACATCAAAAAAAACAGCTCTACTGGCCAAGGTTGCATGGGCCACATGGCCAAAATAAGGCTTGTTTTCCCCTTTTCTAGATTTGCCTTCCCTATCTCCAGCCATTGTCTCTCCCCCAGTTTTTCCATCTCCAATTCACAGTGCATTTTATTTCTACTTCTTTGTTCACTTTTGTGCGGGCTCCCTTTTTGACAGCCAGCCCAGGTGGACTCTCTAGAAGGAGGAGGAGATTGTTCCTCCTCCTTGTGATTTCTCAGGCTCTCAGATTCAGCTGTAGGCTTCTAGCTCCCTGCTGTGCCTCTTGCATGGTCTTCCACCTGCTATGATCTGTAGTCTCTGGTCCCTCTTTGGGGAGGAAAATAGTCTGTTCAGGGCAGAAAAGCTTTCAAACAGCCAGATCTCCAGGCTAATGAAACGAGAAACTTCCAAGGAACTAGAGGGGGCTGTGGAGAGCTTGCCACAACTCTGAAAGTCACAGGCTTAGATGAAACCAAGTCTGAAAACGAGGACCTACCTACAAGGATGCTATGGGCAGGGGGGGAATTGCACAAAAAAAAGCTTTTATAACTTGTGTTCTGTTCACCCTGGTCAATTTGAGGTTTTTTGATTAAAAAATAAGTCATTCTAGTTTCTACTCTGAAGACATTATGTCTTTTTTAGTTTAAAAATAATTTGGGGTTTTTTTGGGAAGCTCACTATAAGGAAAATGTCTAGAGAGGTCTAAGTCAAAGCTGTGGCCGGCTCAGGGTTCCATTACTCCATTGTTCTGTGTAAGCTCACCATCTCCTTTTTCTTAGACCCATATTGCACGTATTATCTTTGATTCAGGTCTTGTCCCTGAGGCCTGCTCACCAAGGCTATGTTCCTGTCTTGCCATTTTTCCCTATATGATGATAATTTTAAGGTCAGTTTTTATCTTTCCAGAATGCTCAGGGTCTGCATTAAGTGATGCATACCTCACATGGTACAGTTTCCTCTTATTCACTCTGAATAACATCTCTGCTTCTCTGTTAATTTCTGTTCAGAATGTTGCTGTTAATAATAGCTCCCTGGGTAGTTTTTATAGTCTCTGTCTCTTGTTTTCCTCCACTAGTTCCTTCCTCTGTCTGCACAGAACACAATAAAAGTGAAAAAAACACAGAATATTGAAACAGAATTGTGTTTTTATATGTGGAAGAGATGGTTAATTCAGCATCCAGATTTGTTATACTTGGAGAGGGGATGGAGGGAGGAGGGAAAAAAAGCAAGAAAGCAATGAATGAGACAATTCTGAAATGTCAACATTTTTGTGAAGTTCTTTGAATATTTTTTTCTCAATGTCTTGAGAAAAAAAGTTGGCTGAAATAATGATATCCACATTGTCTACTGAAAATTAAATGTCTTTGTCTTTTTTTATATATATATTTTTTAGGTCCGAACCTGGATTCTTACAGTGGGATACACAACTGCATTTGGAGCAATGTTTGCAAAAACATGGAGAGTTCATGCAATTTTCAAAAATGTAAAAATGAAGAAAAAGGTGAGGGGAAGTAAACTCTTTTCTCATTGCCCTGTTAAAATAATTTTCTAGCTCTTTTGCTACCTTTCCTGGATGGTCATACTTGTGGTGACTCTGTTCATGTGTCACATTCAAAGATTCTGAATTGTTTGATGTTGGGGCTTTCTTGGTCTTCTTTTTAGTCTCTGAGAGTTAGAGTCGAGCATCAGCCCTTCAATCTTTATGAGAGGTGGACAGTGGAGATGGTTGTAAACTGTCAAAGTGAATTTGGATCCTCGCTCTTATTCAGCATGTTTTTTCAGCATCCAGAGGTCTCCTTCTGGTAGACTCACAGCTGTTATGAAATGTTTTCTGCATATGTCTGTTTGGGATACAGGTATTACACACAAGTTTCTCATGGATTGGTAGGAGGAAGCAAGAGAAAGTGCTGTTTATACAGCTTTCTGTTTCTAATTTTGATTGAAATTGCATAAGCTTACCCTAAGACTGATCAGAATTGAACCACAGTAGTTGTCTCCAGCATTTTTGGTTCAGAATATTTTCTGTAAACAATTAGGCTCAGCTTAGGAATAGTACAACACCTCATGTATGTCTTGTTCATTTGATATTTTTCCCATGGACTTTCTTTTGCCATATTAAGTGCTTTTAATCAGATGATTTTATTTTAAAATGGGAAAATTGGTTAACAGGAGTCATTTTGATAGAAAAATCATTAAGAGAAATGTGCATGAAACAGAGAAACAAAATTCATATTATTATAGAGTGAGAAGTAGTGCCAAATGCAGTTCCTATATGCAGCTGAATAGATGTATTCTAATAAGTGGCAAAGAGTCATTTACACCCAAAATAAGTAGAACAATATTCCAAAACCTCGTCAGATTCCTCTGTTTGTTTCCCTCTGTGTGTGGTCATGGAAGAGCTGGATTAATTTTTTTTTTTTTGTTAGTACTACGTTATTTTTTCTAAAGTTGCAACATGTAGGGAGTTGCTGTCACCACAAGATACGCCTTTCTGTGAAAAGGTTTGGACTTTAGATAGACAGAGAGAGAGTGAACTCAGTTTTGAGAGGATTTATGTCTCAGGTTATTAAGGAAATACATGTCGTGGCTGGAACTGGATCTAGCACTCTGGCACCTTAACAACACAACCACCTAGTCCTTCCCTCTACTATTTGGAGTTGTCAGGTTTGCTTAAATGTTTGTTAATTAAATCCCAAATATTATTCAATGTGAAAAATAATGAAGAGTAAAATATCAAATATCTTAAAACTGACTAAAATTATAAGAAATTTCTGTACCAGAAATGGGATACTCTGGGTGGAGCGAAGTGGAGACCACCCTTTCTGCACCTGTGCAAAGATCCCGCTGTAATATATCAATTTATGATACCAGAGTCCAGTATATATTTTTCAAGGTTCTTACACTTCCTGTATTAATGGTTTTTAACCAAAGCTGAGCCAGTATTTTACTTTCTTGAAAAAATGAAATTTTATATTGCAAATATGTTTTTGTATATTGTACAAATCTTTGTAAATTAGTGAAGTTACACAAGATACTGCCAGTGTAACATATAAAAGCATTTACTTAATAACCTTTATTATCCTGAGAATTTTTTCATTTCTACAATACATACTATTCCACATAGGGATGATCATGTACTTCACCGGACTGTCACTAAGTATTTGCTTTATTGTTTTTCAGAAAACATTTCATTTTAGAGCTTCAAGTTCTCGATATTAAATTTCACTGTCTGTTAATTAAACATAATCCTCAAATTCTATATAACGCCTGTTCTTCAACAGGCCCATCAACAACTGCAGATTGCAATTGTTTATTCACAGCTGGATGTTAAGAGCGGTTTAAGATCAGACACTGACCAGTATAAGGGAGAGAAACTTTCAGGCATCTGGAAGCTGACCAATGAGATGCTTCACTCTGAATGATACTGCAAACATCAAGGCTATTAGGGCACCTTAGTCAATATTCTGAAATTAAGTAAATGACACATTCTGTTCTGTAAACTTTAAAGAATGGCTGTTCCACAGAATTATCTTGGTTTTCTTTATTTGGATATCCCACTCCAGAACACAAGCATGAATCATAAAAGACAAAAGTTTTCTTAATGCAAAACAAATTAGTTATCCATGATAAATATTTACTAGTCATACATTTTCTGTCTTTGATTTGCCAGGGTAGATAAAACCATTTTTATGAGTTGATTGAAAGACATGGCATTCTTTATTTATGTCTTACAAGAAGGACATTTCCATTTTCAGTCGACGTAGTTTACAGACAAAGCATTTTGTATCTATGGAAGCATAGACAACAGAAATTTTCACAAACAATATTTAAACTGACAAATAAACAAAGGTACTGCTGCATGAAAAAGCAAATTAATGCTTTTTGAATTAGCTGTGCCATAACAGAGAAGATTGGCATTTCAATCCGAGGAGTACAAAGTTCCAAAATTATTTAAGTACTGTGGATCCTATCCATTTTTGATCGATTCGGTTTCCACCTGCATAAAAATATGACAGTATACATAAAATCTGATGTTTAGGTATACCACTTTTGCCTGTCATCCTGGATATTTTCATCAGGATAATTTTCCAAACAGTGAAATTTTTTCACAAAGTGGAAGAATCTCTGTGCAGCTTTTGAAAATATTGGTACATTAATTTTGTGGAAGTAGGTATTAAATAAGGAGAGAAGAATATAATGAGTGAATCTATTTATCTTCATCAGATAGGGCAAGCTTGCTTCCAAACTTTTACTGGACACTTATGTTATTTGTACAGCATGGCTTTGTGAAGAGATGAGTGGATTTCTCTCTCATTGTGAGGAAAAGTATAGAATTTTAAATAATAATACACTATAGCTCCATTTTAGTGCAGTGGAGAGCGGAACTAAATGATTTAGAGTGTCTTGAATTAGGTGAAGATTTGTGATAACTTCTGTTTATAAAGCTCTCACAAATCTCTTTTATTTTCACCCATTTATATATCCACTCCTTCGTTAGTGGAAAAAAATAAACAATAAAATTCAGAATGGACTTCTTCTGCTAGCAGGCTGCTAACCAATAAATTTTGCAAGATTCCCAGAGCTCTGTCACCATCTTTGATCTTGCTAGGGCTCAAAGGAAGCAAATTAAAAATGTATTAATTTTAGCTAGATCTGAAACAGAGGGATGGAAGGGAATCAATTTTTGGTAAATGGAAATGACCAAATCAGTAGGGGGGAATAAATTATTTTTGAGTTTTAAAGAGGTTAGTAGAGATAATGGAAAGTAGAATAAAATTAGTATTAAAAATAACTTTAACACTTATAATTGAGGTGCAATTCTGGTTTTGATACATCTCCTTTCTGTTGGTTTGGACAGCAGAATATCTTCTGCTCAGTGAGAGATGGGGACTGCTTTTATGTTTCCCTTGCCAGCAGAGGAGGACTGGTAGTGGATAAGAGGAGAGAGAGGAGAATATCAGTGGCTGGAGAACATGTGGTGCCCTAGAGAAGCTTTGGCTAGCTGAACCATTTGAAGAAGCCAGCCCTTCTGGTAAAATTTAGAAGGTTGTGAATCTGTCTTTTTTGATGGAAACTGCACTGTCTCAGGTTTAGGGGGCATTAAAGCAGTCCTGCATAGTGACTGATCCTGTACATCTCCAGTATGCCAAATAAAGATTACTCACTTTTGACAAATATCAGAATAAAAACAAATTCAAAGCAGCGGTAATTAAAGCCCCATGAACTTTATATATTCTGCCCCTACAAAGACAAGTATTTGACCATTTGTAGGTGAATACAACAAAGAATGATGACCTGGATCACAATGTTGCTTGTTGCAGCTCATATTTGAAAGTACAATACTTCTCAGTTGACGTTGCTATGATAAGCTTGACTTACCTGTAACATAGTACTTTCTAGCTCTGTCTATTTGTACTTAATCCTTTAACTGTGACATCAGAGGAGGGATGTTTTATGTTTAATTTTCACTGAAAATATTGTCAATGTACTCCATTATTATTACCACTGTAGACTTCTGGTGGCATGTGTCTTTATGTTGAAAATGTCGTTACAAGGTAAACACAGAATATAAGTGCAACTTTTCTTAAGACTTGTGCTGCTATAGTTTTGCCAACATTATTCTACTCATTGATAATATTTCATAAGCTTTTCTCAAATTTACTATGTGACTGTAGAGTTCTCACTGATGAGAAAGGGTTAGAGAGCTTAACAAGTATTGAGAAAAGGTATTGGTACTTTCCCAGGGTTAGAAAGCTACAGTCAGAGAAAAATTACTTACAAGTCCAACTTGACTTAGCTATGCCGACCAGTCTGCAGTCTGGCAAACTTATTTTCTTAATTTCCTACAGAGTCCTTAAAAGAATTCCAAAGAGAGCTGTGGTCTTCATGCATTGCAAAGACAGACAGGAGATTGTACAGCCTATTTTGTTGACACTACCACAGGGAAGGGAGGCTGGCACTGTGAGAGAACCACAGGGCCAGGAGGTAGGGAGCAGGGAAGAGGCTGAGAATGAGAAATTGGTTTAGCTGCTAAGCACTTCAGATGGAATAGGAGCCTGTCTGGGTAAAAAGAACAAGGGAAAAGCTTGCAATAATAGACTGGGAGAAGGAGTTGAAAAGGAACACTGAATTTGGATAAAAATTCCCAGAGAGTTAAAATAAGATTGAAAGCCAGCAAAGAGTTGAACTGGGCAGGGAGGGCTGTAAGAAGTGGTAAGAAGGAAACTGAGTATGGTGGAACACAAAGCCTGAGTTTGGGATTCAAGTAGCAAACTCTAGTTAAGGGACTAGGTCTAGTTTACAATTAGATTAAGATTGAAATTTAGAGGCAGGACGGTAGGTCTGAAAAGTAGGGACATAGACTGAGAAAGGAACATAGGAGTGGGAAAGCAATAAGAGGCAAGAAAAAGTTGAAATTAGCACTGGCCAGAATGGTTGCACAGAATTGTGGGCAGAGCATAAAAACTGAACAGAGGATTTTAGAGTTTCACTCTTCTTTTTTCTATTGCTATGTATCTGTAAAACCTACAGGCAAAATATGTGCCTTGTCTTCCTGTTATGCTGTTGTACAGCTCATGATAGCTACTAGTTACTCTTTTAGCTCAAGCTGATGAGGTGTGCAAAGATCTGAAGGCTCCTTTCGCTGATGCATGCAGCTCTCTGTAAGAATTATCTTTCTTTTCATTTTCTTTAAAAAGAATGGGCTCATTAAAATGTCAAAAGGCTTATGCTGTGGCTAAAAAGTCAATCATTGAAAGCCTACAGTTTACTAGGATCTCTACAGTGTACATTTGTTCCCCCATGTGCATTATTAGGACACCACTGCAGCCTTAGTTTTCTAAATGTGCTTACTGACACTAGTGCAATGACACTAAGCCAGTGCCATTCAGCAGAAACAGTGAGTCTGCTCTGAGTGTGCACTAGGACTGTATAATAAAAAGAGGTCGTTTTCTGTTGGAATCTTTTTAACTTAAACCAGAAAAAAATTCATAATGAAAAAGGCAGCAGTTCTGAAGAAGGTGGTCTCGTGTATAAGACAGTTAAGTGCCAGAATGAAGAAAAAGAATTAATTGCCAGAATTATTTGTTATGCTTTAGAAATCTCTCTGAGCACAGTTTTCAGATAGAACTGGGTTTTTAGAGGCAAATTTTTTACCTGAGTGAAGCAGAGCAGGAATTATCAAGCTTTTTAGCTTGTTGCCCTCCCACTCCATTTTTTAGTACAAGTTTGCCCAACCCACCTCCCTAATTCACATACTTAATGGTCCATAAACTGAGAAGCGTGGAAGACTGGAAGGTGTAAGAGACCACCCATGTTCTTCCTGGGATGGGTTGCTCTGAGCAGCCTCCGGTACTGACTCCTCCAGTCTGGGTCGGCAGCAGCTGGCTGTGTGCTCTCACCCCATGGTACCAGCTGCAGGGAAGCTGTCACTACCTGCAATTGCACAGTGTCCCTGGGGGGGAAAAAAAAACAGAGATAAGAGAGCAGCCGGAGGCCACACGCTTAGGAGCATACACGCTGCTGCCTTCTCCTCACAACTTGGCTCTGTTTACTGCTATCCCCCTCCCTCATTTGAAAACCTCTGCAAGAAAGTTTATAGGATAAGTGAAATCTCTAGTTATAAACTTTTCTACAGGTTTTTCAAGCCACCTAAGTAATTTAGAATTTATTGCAACCTACGATCTTTCTCACAAAAATCCTAAAGAGGTTTTAAAAAAGATGCTCATTTTCTTAATAATTTAAAAATAGACAAAGCAAAGTTTTCCACATTATACTGACAGAGGGTTTAGTTAAGAACCTCACAGGCCACATCTTATTTACTTGCTTAAATGCCTTTGTAGATGTAGTTCTGTATTAGCATAAATTTAGATGATATTACCTAATCAATTCTTTCTGTACCTAGTGCTATAAAATATTTTTCCAGGTCAGTTTTCAGACTGTAAATATTTATACTTTTCCAGGACATTTTTTTCAATCTAGCTAGAGTTTTTCTGTGTATAACAAAAAGCTATATACTGGATTTCCCCTAGGATACACATGTATTTCACTAAGTACATATGAGAGATCATACGTCTGAAAGGAGATGTGTCAGGATCGAAAAATTTGCTTTGGGTAACCATGCCAACAGTACAACAATCTATTAGGGGCCATCTGCTGAAAATGAACCAGCATATGGATACCTAAAGAAATGTTCAATGTTATTGTTCAGTCTTTGACAGTAAGAAAGAAGACAGCTTGAAGTTGCATATGTTTGGGATTTCTTTTTTCATTATGAATATTTGCCACTGGACCAAGTAATCCATTATACTTACAGTGCAGTGTAAATTATTCAGATACAGCTTCATGGGTTATTAATATACAGATATAGTATTTCCTAAAGCAATATAAGTGGAAACCAAATTACTGTATTACTTTTTTCCCCAAATAGCTATAACTATAAATTTTAAGTCCAAAGCTTTGAAAATAGTCAATGTAATCCTAGAATCCATATTTAGATGTAAAATAAGCATCCTGTTTTTCATAAGAGCTGATCAGCCAAAATGCCAGCCAAGGAACAATAGGAATCACATTTCTAAAATTTACATTCATATAAATATGGATCGGGGAGTTAAATCTCAAGTTCCTGTCACAGAAAGTTGAGCTAATGAACTGTACATCTAGGACAAAAATCTGCTTTTGAAGTAATTTATGTATGTAAATTTCTGCGTGGTACAGTTTGATGAAGCTTAACCTCAGTAGCAACGAAAACAATGAAAACTGTGTGAAACGTAACTGCTCATAAACGGTGCTACAACCATAATTTCTATGTATTATGAGACTAATGGATGACAGAGAAATAAAGAACATGTCACTAAACAGTATGAGGCAATGTATTCCTGAATAGCTTGAAATTGGATTGTAAATGTAATCAAGTGCATTGATGTCCCCAGCTATTTGGTAACGATGTAGTATGCTTTCCAACAGAATTGTTCATTAAAGAAAATATTAAAGTCTAGATATTTTAATGTTATCTCAAACAAAATCAGAACATTTCTTCCAGACCATTCAAATCCTTTGTGCACTCTTTTCCTAAAGATTTGGTTCCATTTTAGTGCTAAAGACGAAAATTCACATCCCCGGTAGAAATTCCTCCACACTTATGGACGATGCAACCTTGGGTTCAGCAGATGCATTTCTCTCAAACGTGAATTTGACCTGCTTTGTTGATGGGTTATGCAGCTCAAAGCAGCATACCTAGCTTTACTTACGAGTGCAGAAGTTAACATGATGCTCGGGTCCGTTTCTAAGTCTGTTCTCCAAAACACTGAATAGCAAGAATGGTTGATTCTAACACAGTCAAGTCTGATTTCTTTAGTGCCATTTTGGTTTTTAAGACTATGTTTTTAATTTTTGTCCTTTCAAGACAGTTTTGTGGAACTAGCCATGTTATATCTCTCTGTGTGCTCCCTAAGGTTAAATTAGCAATGTTACTAAAACAGTCATCTCTCCAATTCTCCAGTGCATTGTAGCCATGATTGAGGCTCAGGCTTTCAAAGATGAAGAATTTTATAATTTCTTTAAGTTGTCACTAAATTCCTCCCCTTCTCTAACCTCTGAAAAATTTCTATCTTCTGCTCCCCCTAGGAAGCATCCTTAGGATCTTCCACCTGTCTTTTATAAGAGTTGGATAGGGGAAAGGTGTTTTCTAAATGGATTGCTCTCCTGGCAGCAAGGTGTAGAGTCAACACCCACATTTACAATGCAATTATTGAGAGGGTGAGTCTGCCCAAAGACGCTCTACAATTATTCTGAGCATAAATCAGCAAAGAAGACACGTTCTAGAAATGTGTGCTTTAGTAGGCTAGTGACTGTAGCTATTTAATTCTCAAATCCAAACCTTTTGGTCATATCCAGTTGTCCATTATTATCAGTAGTATCACGCACTCCATTATCCTGGAAAGCAACAAAAATCATCAAGTTCTCAGATTGCAGGGGTCACAGTAGATCCTCACAGAAAACTAATTTATTTTTTAATTTATAGGTAGATATACAAATCTTTCATCAAATTAATCAAAGTATCTCTAAGAGAGTAAAATGTCTGAAGTGTAGCTTCTTACTGCAAGTGACTTACTGGTCAAAAATGCTTGCCACTACAAAATATGCTTTTTAAAATGTTAGCATTCACTCATTAAAATTAATGTAATTGCAGTGTGAAAAGTGTTCCCAATACTAATCATAGAACCTATTATAGGAAATACTCATAAT
The DNA here is from genome assembly GCA_031468815.1 of Morus bassanus. Taxonomy (NCBI): domain Eukaryota; kingdom Metazoa; phylum Chordata; class Aves; order Suliformes; family Sulidae; genus Morus; species Morus bassanus. The sequence goes on from CM062567.1 coordinate 100,799,939, forward strand.
AGCTGTTGAAAAAACATTTTGGAGTTATTTGGAACAAGTGCATAATGTGTTTTCAATAGTCCTTTTTTCTCATTCCATTACACAATAGAAATTAAGAATGTATTACAGAATAGTCCTCTAAAATATTAATGGCTTTAATAACTCAAAGATAGATATCTCCCTTGGCCCACATATGGCAAAGTTCACCTATCTGCCACTGACTCTGTATCACCAACCTCATGGCACCATCCCACCTGTGCTGACCCACTAAATGTAGGGGAGCAACCCTAAGGTGTTTCCCAGTTAATCATAACTGGGAGAAATGAAAGGGTAGTTTATGCAATAGAGAGAATATACTGAAGGCAAGTGTACGAGTAGTTATACGGCCCTGTTTTCCAGCCTTGCAAATTTTATAATTTTTTTTCCCCACAAACTCTGTTTGTTTTTTTTTTTATCTTTCCCCTCCAGTTTGGAGGGAGGACTCCTATCAGCATGGTTTCTTATGTACCAGGGAAAGGAACATTGGGTTTCAGATCTCTGAGGGCTTCAATAATTGCTGTCAGTGCTCTTCATTTGATGGAATAAGGTCTAGGAAGCTTCACAGAGGGATCCTTTAAAGAGGATTTTTCTCTACAGATTCCATCCCAGGAGTCTGGGGAAGGGAACCACCAAAAAAAAAAATAAAGTTACTGAATAGCATTAAGTGTTTATCCACCTAGTGCCAGAAGGCAAGGGACAGATCTGTCAGCTAGACCAGAAAGGGTTGATCTACATAACAGAAACCAGAATTGCCTTCTTAAGCAGAAACAAATCTAAATTTTGAAGGAAAAAGAAAATCTATATTTATCTCAAAACCTATAAATAGATACAAAAATACTCCCAGCCTTGCTATGCTTCTGTGAATTCAATGAATAAAAAAAGAAAAAAACACCACCAAGATTTAGCTAATAGATCTTCCTTTAAATTTAAAGATATTTTATTCTAACAAGGGAGGTGATGTTCTTGGTAACAAAGAACGGAACTCTGAAAAAAAGGCAGGAGGAAACGAACTATTCAGCCCATGCTGGAAAGCTGTTTGTGGAACTCAGAGAGTGCAAAGCTAATGTTGCATCCTGGAGAAGAGGGTGAGTCCATATATGAGACTCCTTGTTCTTGGTTAAGAACAGAGTTCAGCTTTAAGGTCCATCTCATATACATTTGCAGAGTTAGTTTCTAATAAGGTAAGAATGATAGAATCATAGAATGGTTTAGGTTGGAAGGGACATTTAGAGGTCATCTAGTCCAACCCCCCTGCAGTGAGCAGGGACATCCCCAACTAGATCAAGTTGCTCAGAGCCCCATCCAACCTGACCTTGAATGTTTTTAGGGATGGGGTCTCTACTACCTCTCTGGGCAACCTGTTCCAGGGTTTCACCACCCTCATCATAAAAAATTTTTTCCTTATATCCAGTCTAAATCTACCCTCCTTTAGTTTAAAACCATTACCCCTTGTCCTGTCACAACAGGCCTTGCTAAAGAGATTGCCCCCATCCTTCCTATAGTCCCCCTTTAAGTACTGAAAATCTGCAATAAGGTCTCCCCAGAGCCTTCTCTTCTGCAGGCTGAACAACACCAACTCTCTCAGCCTCACCTTGTAGGAGAGGTGCTCCAGCCCTCGGATCATTTTTGTGGCCCTCCTCTGGACCCGCTCCAACAGTTCCATGTCCTTCTTGTGTTGAGGGCTCCAGAGCTGGATGCAGCACTCCAGGTGGGGTCTCACCAGAGCAGAGCAGAGGGGCAGAATCACCTCCCTCGACCTGCTGGCCACGCTTCTTTTGATACAGCCCAGGATACGGTTGACTTTCTGGGCTGCAAGCGCACATTGTTGGCTCATATCCAGCTTTGCATCCACCAGCACCCCCAAGTCCTTCTCCGCAGGGCTGCTCTCAATCCCTTCATCCCCCAGCCTGTATTGACACCAGGGGTTGCCCCAACCCAGGTACAAGACCTTGCACTTGGCCTTATTGAACCTCATGAGGTTCTCAAAGGCCCATGTCTCCAGCTTGTCTAGGTCTCTTTGGATGACATTCTGTCCTTCTGGTGTGTCAGCTGCACTGCTCAGCTTGGTGTCATCTGCAAACTTGCTGAGGGTGCACTCAATCCCACTGTCTGTGTCATTGATGAAGATATTAAACAGTATTTGTCCCAGTACAGACCCTTGAGGGACACCACTTGTGACCGGTCCCCATCTGGACATCAAGCCATTGACCACTGTCCTCCGGATGTGACCATCCAAACAGCTCCTTATCCACCAAACAGTCCAGCCATCAAATCCGTATCTCCCCAGTTTAGAGAGAAGAATGCTGTGGGGGACCATGTCAAAGGCCTTACAGATGTCCAGATAGATGACTTCCATAGCTCTTCCTTTGTCCACTGATGTAGTCACTCCATCATAGAAGACCACTAGGTTGGTCAGGCAGGACTTGTCGTTGGTGAAGCCATGCTGGCTGCCTTGAATCACTTCCCTGTCCTCCATGTGCCTAAGCATAGCTTCTAGGAGGATCTGTTCCATGATCTTCCCATGCACAGAGGTGAGGCTGACAGGACAATAGTTCCCCAGGTCCTTCTTTCTACCCTTTTTAAAGATGGACACAATGTTTCTCTTCTTCCAGTCCTCAGGGACTTCACCTGAGTGCCATGGCTTTTCAAATATCATGGAGAGTGGCTCGGCAACTACATCAGCCAATTCCTTCAGACTCTGGGATGCATCTCATCAGGTCCCATAGACTTGTGTGTATATATAGGTTCTTCACACGGTCACGAACCTGATCTTCCCTTACAGTGGGAGGGGCTTTATCCTCCTGGTCTTCATCCTGCGGTCCTTCAACTTGGGAGGGGTGAGGAGAGGGGTTAAAGAAATAACAAAATTTTGTGTTAGCCTTAATAACATAAAGCAAGCCTAATGTTTAATTGCTGTTGTTTACCAAATTGCCAGGTGATCCCATAAACTGGTTGAGGATAGCATCCTGCAGGGCACAATGGCTTTAGAAAGCAAATGAAAAAAAAAAAAAAAAACAAAAGGACTGTGAAATAATAACCAATGGTCAGCTGAAGTTGCCGTGGCAGGTAGTACAGCCTGTGATAGTTCTAGAAAGTCCCCAAGAGTTGCATGAGCCGAAACTTCATCCAGAGCTTCAGACAGGTTTTATACCCCCTGTGATCAGACCGCAAGGTCCATGGAAGGTAAAGACTTTGACCTTGAACTTGTCTTCATGGTCACAAGTTTTCAGAAAAATTTTGATTTGCTCATATAGTGATGTCACTGAGGAGAAAATGGCCTACCAGTTTCTGTTCTAAGTGAATCTGTTTTGAGGACAGATAGCTTCATATCCAGATATATAGTCCAGACTGGTAGCAATGGCATTTATAACAGTCGGCAAATCTGCCAGGATGAGACAGATTCACCTATCCAATTGCAGATGGTAGAAAATATTACTCACAGATGCTGCTGTATGAGATCTTGGCTTCAGCAAGGAGTCAGGAGCACTTGCAAAAATGGATTTTATTAGCTACTGTGCATTTCTCCAAAGGCTGATTTACTGTATGCTAGAAGGAGGATGGAAAAGGGAAAAAAATAAGAATCTTCCTCTGAAAGAAGAATGATATATTTGATTGTAAGGAGCCTCAGTTGCTCATGACTTTCTTTTGTTAGACAGAAATTGTTGGATTCACAAGATCTGAGTCAAGAGTTCTTCAGTGCATCTGGTGTTTCCCAAGGAATGAATGTACTGAACTTAAGGAATGCTGGTGGGTGGGAGTGATGGCTGGAGAGAGGGAAAGCTGGACTTCCTGATGGTGGAGGGAGGGAGATCAGCAAGCCTTTTGGAATTGCTGCTAGTGATATACCAACAGCATTTCTCAGAGTAAATTTATGTCAGGACAAACTGCTAGTCACTGGCAGAAGTAAAAAATAATTGAATCTCAATGTCTCATTCTGAAAAGCTAGCATTTTGGTGAAGAGTTCTGCTTCAGAGCTGTATTACTGCAATGGTTTTGCCAAGTACAGAGCAGGGTTGTGGTGGGTGCGTGAGGTGCGTGAGGAGCACTGCTTTTAGCCCGCTTACCCTGCACGCAGCATTGGTAGCGCTGTGTTTTTACAGAGTTCATCACAGTAGCACAGATCACTTCCTCAGCTTATCTTATGGGCTTTGTTTTGCTTGCCTTCCTCCTGGCTGTCTGGAAGAAGGAAGGGATGAATAATACTTGCTGCCAGTGACAGCTGCTGTTACGCACCTCTCCCCTTCTGTCCAGAAAAGGGCCATTCACAATGTAATGCAGGAAAAAGTGCTCCAAGAGGCATCCAAGGAAGAGCTCCACTGTTTGCTGGATTTCTGCTTTTATTTGTTCTACTGATTACCTGCCCAAAAAAAAGGTTACCACACTTACATGTGAACTAAAATATGAATATTGACCCGTCGTAGTACAAGGTCGGGTACAAATAAAAGATGCACAAGAGTGAGGAAGGGCAGTTAGCAGTGTGATCCTGAATAGGAAGTGTTAATATGAGATTTCTTTTGACTCTGTTAGTGAGTGGATTATTAGTATTACTGCTTTTAATAGTATACTTTCACTCTTTTGCTTCTGGCATTGCTGCACCAGTTTGATTAATATTGCCAGGTGTTTGTAAATCTGCATCTTATGCAACCCTACTTTCAATATCATTATAGTCCATATAAATTTAGAATACAGTGGGCTAGTTGTCTTGTGTTTTACCTGTCTAGGTAAAATGTTCACTATTTCTGTCAGAAAGATAAGGCATCATTACTGATGTCTTGGGAGTTTTTTTACAAGGAACTTTTATGGTTCGGTAAAGCAGAGGGAAACATTTCTGGCAGATTCTTTTCACATAGCTTTAGGTTTCCCAAAGCATATTTTTAGCTCAAGTTAATTGTCTTCAAACTCTCATGGCGGGAGGGGCAGGGGAGGGAAAGGCACATTTCAGAACACTGACTGATCCTAAATTGTACCCAAGATAGGTGGGATGAATTGTCCTTTGAAGGTTTTTGTCTCTGCCCACTGGCTACTGAGAGTGGCCGGACACATAATGGTTAAACAGCCAACTTCAGTAAAATAAACCTCATCAATTAAAAAGAAAGAGCAACCAAAATATGCCAATAAAACAAATTACCTAGCCACTAAAGAGGGAGAAAAATAAATTTGACTCATTTCATGTCTAAATTTCATGTCTAAATTCCGTGTTTAAATTTTATATAAATTCAAATTCTCTTTGGACCTGATTCCTCATGGTTTTCTCTCCTATGTCTCCACTCATACTAGGACCAGCACTAGGTATGTTTCACCCAAGGCCTGTTTAGAGGCATTCGAAAAGAGATAAAAAATATATGGGCTTTTTCTACAGAGGGTAACCTCAGTGATTAACAGTCCTTTTTCAGCTTTGACTGTAACTTGATAAACGACTAAAAGGTTGGGCATAGTTATGTTTTTCCAAAGAAGACAAGGGACCAAGCTGTGTCTGAGAATCTTTGTGCTTAAAACCTGCTTTCCTTTTAGCTTAATGAGGAAACACATTGCAACAGTCTTCTTCCCCCTGCACCTCCCACCAAGACACCTTTTCCTTGCAAAGTTCTCCTTGCCAAACCATCCAACAGTGAGACATACCACCATGAAAGCTGCACCTTTACCCTTTACCCTCCCTGTCCAAGCATGCCTGTGCTATCTCTGATGAGATGGACGTACTGCTTTATTACTGCTGCAAACATGTGGAAAGCATCATTTTCTGGACATTTATGATGATGGGAGCTACATGGATTTAAATAACTGGTCTCAGGAAATTAAAATAATGCATCAAGTCCTTTAAGTCATTCTGATTGCTAGCCTTAGTTCTACACTTAGTTTACTCCAAATGATTTACAAATTAAACTAGCAGAATAAAAAAGAGTGGTGCACAATATTGCAGAAACATCTTTCAAAATAAAGAATGTATCTCACTAAATAATATGAAAAGCAAATTTTCTAAAGTTCCTCTTACATTATTTCAAATTGTATTCACTTTTATAATTTCCTTAAGCTTGTTAGGGACTCAATGAAAATACAATTTATTCTAGACAGGACGACCAGCCTTGCCTGTATTAATATTAGGTGACAATTCTGGCTTTGTAATGTGTTTTCAAAAACCTAACAAGTTTATCAAATTGAACTGAAATAATCACAACTTTATTAAGCTGCTCAGGCTTAATATTTTTTAATATTTCATTTGGACTAAACCAACTGTTTCTGAAAACTAAAACTAGGGAAAAATATGTGGCTTTTATCCATGTTAAAACAATTTTGCAGTACCTTTTGAATATTGGAGGAGTGTTCATTAGTAATAGAAGTATATATTAATTTAAAAAACATTAACATAGGCACAAGAGGACTGACATAAAGTTAACTGAAGTCTGATATTTGAACGTTTACAACTTTGCAACTGAAATAATGTACTTGCAGTGTATTTTTTCTGTGTTGCTATATGTATAACAGTAGAAATAATATAAGGATTGCATGCAGCTATACAAGACTGTAATACATGATTTGGACTGTTCTTTTTATTAGCAAATCTAGTTTTCTTTTCTGAATGCCAAAATCACGCAAAATTAAAAACATGTTTTAAGTTGCATGTGCATAAAAGACTCTAACTTTTGCAATATAGAAGAAGTACATCAACCCTTTCTGCTCCCTGGGTAACAGGCAAATGTTTAAAAACACACACACACACAAACCCTCAAAAATGAACTTATCTTTTAATACCTTGCAAGTGTGTTTTCCACATCCAAGAAGGTTATGAAAAACTGAACACTGTAAATCTCAGTGAAAACTAAATTTCTTCTTAAATCCTGCTGCTCTGTGAGATATAATGAACATTTTTCCACATTTGCATACAGAAACACAATAGTGGTTCTCTAGAATAAAGTTTTTTCTTTTTCCAGGAGTTAATGTTAAACCTGGACTTCAATATTAATATTTAAGAGCCCTCCCAGATTCTTTTTAGAAGTCAGAATGCACTTTAGATACTTCTAATAAACATGAAACAAACTAAAATAATTTTGTGTCTTCTTGCTTTCATCTTTTGATATTTCTGAAACTCTTCTTCATTCATTGTTAAAAAAACTTTTTATTAGCAAACTGTGTTTTTCTCCCTATGTAGGAATAAAGCTGTACAGGGATCTGTCTATGGCTCATGGGAATCTCCTCCCTTTTTTTTTCTTTTTTTTTTTTTTTTGTCTCTCCAGATCATTAAAGACCAGAAGCTACTGGTGATAGTTGGAGGGATGCTACTGATTGATCTTTGCATCTTGATTTGCTGGCAGGTTGTGGATCCTTTGAGAAGGACAGTGGAAAAGTATAACATGGAGGTATGTCCTCAAGCCCAAGTATTACTTACGGTTGCATATCAGTATCTACAGCTTTCTGTAAGACCAAGCTAAAGATGCTCTAGGCTATATGAAAGCAGGTCAAGCTGTGTATTTGGGGGGAAAAAGGGTTCTGTTTTTTAAAAACAAATAGAAATTAAATAACTGCAACCAGAAGAAATTGTATCTGTAGTTGAAGGTGCCACTTTTCTGTCACTTGTGAGAGATTTTAGATGAAAGTGTTATAAACACAGGAAAGTCCTCTGGTAAGACTCTCTGTCAGAGTCTTTTGCAATAAATAATAGATTATCAGAACCCATTAGCAGATTTCAGTAAAAGCTCATTCAAGATAAGTGCAGGAGAGGTCACTGCTTAGACTGCATTCTTTGTGGAGATGTTCAGGAATTATGTTACCTACTGCTGTATTTATTTTCAGTAATAGTGTGTGCATACACACATACTGATTGTTCCTATTTTAATGTCATTCCCAGAAAGGTCATGCTAGAGATTTTGTTAGGGAGAAGGTAATAACTTAATGCCCCTTGTACAAATTTTCCAGCGTTCTGGTAGGTGTCTAGAAGTGGAGCTTTCTGGACAAATTGACAGCAAGAAACATGGCAGCAACAGTGCAGAGCTAGGAAAAAGAAATTCCATCTGTATGCAGATTAGCAGTTTTTGAGAGTTTATTACCTCCAACATGGAAACCAGTGATATTAGAAAACTAGATTATAAGAGGACAATCTAGAAGTGTTATTCTATTCTCCAATACTTGAAAATTAGTAAGACAAAGAATGGAAATTTTCTCTTCTGATGTTAACTTTCGCAAGAAAAGATATGATATTTTATTCCATTGTTTTTACTTTGTTCCTACTTTGCAGTGTAGCTCTGGAATTTTATTAGGAGAAGATTTTACTGTTTATTTGAATATAATTTGTAGAAGATATCTTAGAATGATTCCTCCTAAACTGGAAGGGATGCCTTTCAAAAAATCATTTTAGAGTCTGAAAAGATACCTCTCAGTCATTCCCTAGAGTTTGAATTTTTTTTGAAAAGACTCCCCAGTTATTACGGTTGTCAATAAAAAATGGAAAATGTAACTGAAATTTGTCTTGTGGAGACAATTCTGCTCTATGTTTGTAGAGCTTGAAACAACAGCTTGTCCATAGCCTTGTTTACTTCATTTCGTTCCAACTGCATTGCAACTGATATTTCCATTATCAGTGTTGTTAACTGTTTCACTGCTCATATAAAACCAAACATAATATGATGAGTAGTCACAAAATCCAATTGAAATAATGCTTATTTCAGTGCTGTGGTGAATGAGTTAGAAGGATTTTTACTTTTTTCCCCTGATCAGAGGGAAGCCATTACTAAAGATCCTGAGATCTGGTCTTAGCAGAATCACTCAAGTGAAATTTCTGTAGGCAGTAGCAGTAATTGTGAAGTTATCAAACCACAAATACAAGATATTTGAAAAATAATGTTTATTCCAGTTTTAAATTATTGCAGTTTCCTTCTGAATTTATCAGTATATATTCTTTGGTTGTGTAATGCATACCACTAAAAACTTAGTGTGCTTGTTCCATGTTCAGTGCTATCTAGACCACGGGGCTGCAAACCAGTTGCCTGAACCTTGTATCAGAACTGGTATTCTCTGGGAACTATGTAAGCCCATGCAAACTCGCATTCACTGAATGCGCGCACAAGAATTCATAATATTTTGAACACTCAGCATAGAATTGACTTAAACTTGCTGTTAGAGCTCTTTGCTATTACTGTCAGATGTGCAGAATGTTTTTCTAAGCTAATGTATTTGGGGAGGGAAGGAAATTAAAGTATTATGCAGGCAAATTTGGTCATTAAAATACTGTACACGTTTTTATCTTATATAAGCAGTGAGGTGAACTGCAATTTGCTTTCCTGAAGCAGACCACTTCAGGTCTCAAAAACATCTTTGTAAAAGCAAATGACAATTGTATTTGCTTTTTTTAAAATTATTTTAGTTTGCTTCTTTTAATTTTAGATTTTTTTTAAATGCATTTTGCAATGGTGAATTCTATAGTTGAGCTTGCCAGAGCGGGTATTATCTTTTGTGTGTTTGAAAAGTACTCATCACATAGTAAACACTACTGGAGGCAAGTTTCTGTTTTATTGCAGAAATATTGTGTCATGTGTATTCCTTGTCCCACTAGCTTCTATGAAATAATTTTAAAGGGATATTTTGTCTCAGTTAAAGTTGATCAAAGTGATAGAGACTGAACTAAATGTAGGCTCCAAAGGTATGAACGCAATCAGTCATTCCAGCTAATGAAGAACTAAATGTAGGCTCCAAAGGTATGAACTCAATCAGTCATTCCAGCTAATGAACCATCTGAGTGCTGTTTTAACTCTGAATACTCATCAGCTTCCTGTGTGAAAGTTCTGCATTTGGCCACTATCAGGTGGTCCTCTGTTAACTGTGCCTTCATAAACACATCAAAGTAACCAAGCTGAGGAGCCTAAAAACTGACAGTGTCCTTTGCTGTTTGGCATTATTCACAAAATATTTCATTTGAATAACAACACCAGTGAATTATCAAGCATTTTTTAAAAATCCAGACTCCTTTTCCAGAGTTGTTTGTAAAGTCAAGCTATCCATGCCTTAAAAGCTGAGGATGGGCAGTGTACATCTAAAAATACAAAGGGAAGTGAAGGCACTTGTGGTCACTCTCCGCCCCTGACAGAAGGAAGAAATCAGACGGGATGTCGGGTCTGTCAGTTTTCAGACTGGTCTCTGGCATCCTGACCCTAGATGTCAGGTTTCCTTATGAAAAGCACATCTGTGGCTACCATGAGAGACCATGGTAAAAGTTTTAATGACTGAGCCCTAAAACATCCAGATCCTCTGACCATCAGTACGGCAGTTGTTTGGTATATGATATATAGACAACAAAATCATTGGATAAAAACAAATAGGTTACAGATAAAGGCAGGGACCACTTTAAAATATCCATCGCTGTACACTGGTCTCCAGCAGAAGAACTGTAAGAATCCCCCTACATCCACTTTGTACAGAGTACTGTAGGCTTGATTCTTACATAACACAAAAGCATCTTCTGACACAAAATGCTTCTCATCTTCAAGCAGCAGTGTAAAAAATGGGAATTAATCCATAACGTTACCACTATTCATCTGGTTTGCTTGGTGTATTGGCTGTAATGTTTCTCCTTTTGCTAATGTTTCAGACCAGTGAAGAGACCAATCGCTTTTTTTTTCACTAACTTCTTCCTAGGCTGAACTTGGAATTTGCTTTTTTCATGACCTTTTTTGTCATAATCAAAATGCTCTGTGGATATGATCTGATCTCAGCTAAGTTCCTGCCAGACTAAGTTTCTCCCGGTTGTGTGAACTGGAGTGCATCCTCCCTCACCGTCCTGCTGGCTGGATTCTTGGGCTCAACAGGCCATGAGGAATTATGGTGCTTCTGTGTACGTGGCTGTGGAAGAGCTTTGCTCCAGTGGCAAGGCTCTACCACCTTTTTCCAACCACCTGGATTTTGTCCTGTTTTCTTAAGAAGGCAATGTTTATGTGCAAGGGTGCTCTGTGTTTTTTTTCTACTGCCTAACAAACTTTGTTTGCCCATTTCGGTCAAACATGACAGAACAGATAAAATTCTTAAGGACATAGCACTGCTACAGGTTTGATGGAAACAGCCAGTGTGGAGGAGAGGTTCTGGTAGTGTCTCCCCTAAAAGGAGGATTGCAGAGTGAGTTTACCATTCTGTCTAAAGACAAACGTTATAAATGACCTGCTACAAGGGAGCTTCATGCTTAATTAGACACAGAGAATCCAGCCACAAGACAAAAAATACATAGGAAACCAGCTTGCTCTAATTTCAGTTGCTCACTGATACACCTGTGTTGGAATGAAACCGCATTTTGAAATAGACGAATCCTTTTCAAAGTGGAATCTGTTCTCCCTGTGTAATAGCCATATCATAATTCAATTAGGTACTTACTACAGTTCAGTAAGTCTGCACATAGACATAGTCACACTCACCTCGCACTCATAATACAATGTGTAGTAATTCTTTTACTCTGGAGTTTAGCTTGAAAGCCTCTGACTGTCTTGTCTTCTCCCAACACAAATATCTATGACACAGATTGAATCACTGTGGCCTTGGAAGGTAACCAATGATAATGTTTAGTAAATAAGAAGCTGTATACTAGGGAAGATGGACTAGATTTTACAGTTCCTGAGGTATAAAGGTCTTGCATTATGTTAGACTCAAGAAAAGTAATACTACGCATACTGGATGCCAATATTTCTTGTAGTATTTTCAAACTTGTTTATCCAGGGCAGCAACCTTTGCATTCCTTGATGTCTTAGTACCAGTTATATGGATATCTCTGCGATGTTTCCTCTTATGCAAACATATGTTGACATTAGCAATATTTAAAAACAGACTTAATTCTGATATCTGGAATACCAGTATTTAAGGTTTCACACTGAATTGTCCTGGGATGGTAATAAACATGAAATGGAGAAAAAAAAACAGAACAGAGAGCCATTTTAGAAGATACAGGAGAGAAAAACAGATCAATGAGACCCATCCTATTTGGGCTTCTAGCATTGATATAGAAATAAAATGTGGAAACTAAGAATGCCTGACTTTGTATGAGCACATTGCTATAACAAAAATATCAACATGCAGGAAAGACTGAGTAGGCCATGCCAGTGGCATAGTAGTGCAGTCTGTTAGAAAAAACTTGCAGTAAATTCAGATTAACAAATTAATCATTCCAGTGAGTGAGGCAGAATTCCTATGCTTTTCAAGTGTATAACTATGCTATCGGACACTTGTTACTAACCAACAAGCCAGAAGGTCAGCGTTGGCTGATATGTTGAGGGAGTCATAAATATTGCAAGAGCAAGAAATGGCTATGTAAACTGGACAAATGTGCTGCTCAGACTAACTCATTTAAGAGCAGTGACTGCTTCATAATTCAACAGATTAGAGAATTCACAAAGAGAGAATTAACCCTTAATTTTATTCTGAATAGCATATAGAATCTGTTCCAAAGCATTGATATTGAAAGACTTTTCTGTAGCTGCAAATAAAATGTTCATAACTTTGATAGCCCTGAAGAAGCAACAACAATAAAAAAAATCAGTAGAGTGCTACTCAACTTCAGAAAGGGGAACATTAAACTGAGGAAGCCTCTAAAGAGATGCTAAAGAGGACACTGTAGAGAGTTAAAACTTTGCAGGTGGCCTAGAGAGTATTAAGAATATCACATTGGAGACAAAGAGTAAGTGCATACCACACATCAAGTAATACCTGAAAAAGAAGAAACTCAGCATGACAAAACAGCAGGAAGACATCCTTCAGAAAACCAAAGTTGTATCCAAATGAGAAAAACAGAAAGGATCATAAAGTCTGGTAAGTTAAATGTAGAACACAATAAAGTAGGCTTAAAAAAAATCTTGCAAAAGGCAAAAAAAATATTAAAAAAATCTTTCTCTATCGGTAGTAGGAAGTTTGTCAGGAAATCTTTGGGGACAATATTTGATCAGAATATAAAAGCATTACTTGCAGAAAACAAGGCCGTGTAGAATGATTAAATGATTGCTTTAATGCTTTGTTCAGCAAAATTCTTTATGGAAGAGCTTGTGGAGATTGCTATGCTAGGACCCTTCTGATGAACTCACTGAAGAGTGACTAGGAGTTGCCGGTAGGAATAGAGAAACTGATTAGAAATAAATCACTGGAAACAGATTATATTCTCCCAGGGTTTCTAAAGCAATTCAAAGGAGTAATAGTCAAACTACTGACAGCAGTTTGTAACCATTAGCTCAGAACTGCTTTGATATCTGAGTGAAAAGTTGGAAATGTCTTGCCATATTTTGAAGACAGAGTGGAAACCTCAAACTTGTGAGTTAATGTCTGTAGCAGCCCAACTTATAAAAATTATAATCAGGAGTGGAATTAGAAATAAATATGCTACATTGTGGAAGAGTTGACATGGCACTTGTGAAGGAACAAATCATTCAGAAACGCAGTGAAGTTCTTTGAAGAAGCCATCAGGCATGTGAACAGAAGCTGACACAACCTGCTAGGTCTCCAAAAAGGACTCAACAATTTCTTTCACCAAAGGTTCTCATGGAAATTAAATAGCCATGGAATAAGAGAGAAGCCCTCAAATGGATATAAAATTCTTTAGAAAAAGGAAACAGAATTAAGGAATAACTAAAAGTCCATATTCCAGGAAGGAGGGATGTAGCCTGTAAAGTCCTTCAGGACAAGTCCCAGTCTCTGTGCTGGGACTTGTATTGTTCAGTGGAAGAGGAAGTGAATGATGAGATGACAAAATTTTAGTGGTTATAGTAAGTTATTCCGGATAGTAGAAATGAGGGCTGATTGTGAAGAATTCTGGAGGGATATTGCAAAGCTCAACATAAAGTGAAATGATCTTTCCTGATTGCAGCTGCAGCAGCAAACTGAAAGGTTATTATTTTGTTTGTTCTGCAAAGTCTTACTGATATAGAGAAAGATGGGATTTTAGATTTTGATTTTAAGTTCAGATGGAGGAAACCCATAAATAGACTAGGTAAATTCAGCACATCTTTCATCTCTTTGAATACAACAGAATAGTGTTTTATTCATGGGTTAGGGCTCTAGAAGGTAAAGGGGTACAAGAGAGCTGATCAGTATTCAAGTACCGTTTCCTCCAAGCTCAAGATTGATGCATCCCTATGAGGAAGAAATCAAGCAAAGGAGCCAGGAGACCCACATGGATGAGAAAAATGCTTCTAGAAAAACTCAAATGGAAGTATGTGGAAAGAGGGACTGGCCACTTGGGAGGAATATAGGAACGTTGTCAGGGTATGCAGAGATGTAACAAGGAAGTCCAAGGCCCACTTGGAACTCAGTCTGGCAAGGGATGTCAAGGATAACAAGAAGGGCTTCTTCAAATACATCAGTAGTAAAAGAAAGACTGGGGAAACTGTGGGCCCACTGCTGAACTAGGTGAGGGCCCTGGTGATGCAGGATGCAGAGAAGGCAGAGATACTGAATGCCTTCTTTGCTTCAGTCTTTACTGCTAAGGCTGGCCCTCAGGCATCCCAGCCCCCAGAGGTGAGAGAGGGAATCTGGAGAAAGGAGGACTTCCCCTTGGTTGAAGAGGATTAGGTTAGAGATCATTTACGCAAACTGGATCCTCACAAATCCATGGGCCCTGATGGGATGCACCCATGAGTGCTGAGGGAGCTGGCAGATGCTGCTGCTAAGCCACTCTCCATCATCTTTGAAAGGTCATGGAGGACAGGAGAGGTGTCCAAGGACTGGAGGGTAGCCAATGTCACTCCAGTCTTCAAAAAGGGCAAGAAGGTGGACCTGGGAAACTACAGGCCAGTCAGCCTCACCTCCATCCCTGGAAAGGTGATGGAACAGTTCATTCTGGAGGTCATCTCCAGGCATGTAGAGGAAAAGAAGGTTATCAGAAGTAGACAACATGGATTCACCAAAGGGAGGTCATGTTTGACCAACCTGATAGCCTTCTTTGATGGCATGACTGGCTGGGTAGATGAAGGGAGAGCAGTGGATGTTGTTACCTCAACTTCAGGAAGGCTTTTGACGCTGTCTCCCATAACATCATCAGAAGTAAGCTTAGGAAGTGTGGGTTAGATGAGAGGACAGTGAGGTGGATAGAGAGCTGGCTGAACGGCAGAGCTCAGAGGGTCATGATCAACAGCGCAGAGTCTGGTTGGAGGCCCGTAACTAGCGATGTTCCCCAGGGGTCTGTGCTGGGTCCAGTTCTGTTCAATATATTCATCAATGACCTGGATGAAGGGACAGAGTGCACCCTCAGAGAGTTTGCTGATGATAGAAAACTGGGAGGAGTGGCTGATACACCAGAAGGCTGTGCTGCCATTCAGCGAGGCCTGGACAGGCTGGAGAGCTGGGCCAAGGGGAACCTAATGAAATTCAACAGAAGCAAGTGTAAGGTCCTGCACCTGGGGAGGAGCAACCCCATGCACCAGGTACAGGTTGGGGGCTGACCTGCTGGAAAGCAGCTCTGCTGAGAAGGACCTGGGAGTGCTGGTGGACAGCAGGTTGACCATGAGCCAGCAATGTGCCCTTGTGGCCAAGGAGGCCAAAGGTATCCTGGTGTGCATAAAAAGGAGTGTGGCCAGCAGGTCAAGGGAGGTTGTCCTCCACCTCTACTCTGCCCTAGTGAGGCCACATCTGGAGTACTGTGTCCAGTTCTGGGCTCCCCGGTTCAAGAAAGGCAGGGAACTACTGGAGAGTGTCCGGCAGAGAGCTACCAAGATGATCAAGGGACTGGAGCATCTCCCTTATGAGGAAAGGCTGAGAGACCTCGGTTTGTTTAGCCTGGAGAAGACTGAGGGGGGATCTTATCAATGCTTATAGATATCTGAAGGGTGGGTGTCAAGAGGATGGGGCCAGACTCTTTTCAGTGGTGCCCAACAACAGGACAAGGGGCAATGGACACAAGTTGGAACACAGGAGGTTCCACCTAAATATGGGAAAAAACTTCTTTACTGTGAGGGTGACAGAGCCCTGGAACAGGCTGCCCAGAGAGGCTGTGGAGTCTCCTTCCCTGGAGACATTCAAAACCCGCCTGGACGCAGTCCTGTGCTCCCTGCTCTAGGTGTCCCTGCTCAAGCAGGGGGGTTGGACGAGGTGATCTCCAGAGGTCCCTTCCAACCCCTACCATTCTGTGATTCTGTGATTCTGTAATAAGCCTGATTTAAAACAACTAAAACTGCCTAAGTTTTTCATTCAAATAACTAACCCAGAACAAAATCACAATGTTAGCTGACTGGACCCAACTCTGCGGGTGCCTAAAGATGTTGATTATATTCTCAGTAGAAAGATGCAAGTGCAACAAGACTGGAGGAATAAATGTTGTTCTTGAGTATCTGATTGTCTTTTCTGTGAGACTGCTCCTAGATAGTACCTGAATAATGAATATTACAGAGATACTGTTTGGACTATAGGTGAATACAACTAAATATACAATTCTAGAAGTTACTCAAGGTACTAACACCAGGCCACTGATCAGTGAGAGTTGTGTGGACATAACTGAGATCTGGTGTAAAGAAAACTCAGGAAGGAGTTCATGTATTAAGTGTGAAAGGAAAGGAAGGGTAAAAGCATGTCCAAGGTGAGCATGATGCTATAGCCTAATAGTTAGACCAGTTAACTAAGAGCAGAGACCACCAAATATAAGACTTTTTGTCATGACAGTGTTTTGTGTTGTGACATTGATTTGTCTGTGCATTTTTAAACAAAATATATGTGAACATTTGGACTGAAGTGCACAGATGTAAATTGAGTATCATTTCCATACAAAATTTTACTTAAATCCTAGACTAGTTGCCTGCATGCTTTTCCAGGGTTCTTTCATATTCTTTAATATTATTTTTTAAATATGTTTTTTGTACCTTTTATGATTTTTTTTTCTTTAATACTTGTCTTCAGTCATGACACTGTTGCTGTAAGAACTGAAAAATACTCTGGCTCAAAATTATATACAGAGGAAGGGGGTGTGTGTTTGTATACACATGAGAAAAATGTGGGAGTAACATAGGTCTGGAATTGGTAAAGATCTCTGGTTCAAATTCACGTGCTCAGGTAGAATTGTGCACATTCTTTGTGGTTTTGAAACAATCAGATCATGTTCTTTTCTCATTCTGCATATGTACATATGCATAAACAGATGTGTTTAGGGGTGTTGTTTACATTGTGCTGTTGGGCTATTCAGTCAGCTAACAGCTGGATTAGAGAGAACTTTGTCAAATGTATATTATGAAATTAAGAATATAATTGGCTGAAGTAGTTTCTGGGGGTGTTCAGCCTAATGCAGGTCAGAGCTTGTTAGTCAATTTGTTCTCTAAATATCATTATGCCCATCTGTTTCCCCTACTATTTTTTAAATAAATTTAATCTCTTTCCTTCCAATCTGAAATATTACAGACTGTGGGAGCCAAATGTCTCCTGAAATCTGTAGCCTGCTTTCAAACCCTGACATTGTAGCTCACAGCAGGCGGCCCGCCAGCAGTAGCTGAAACTGAGAACTCTTACTTGCATCTGCTGGGGCCCACCAGTGGCTGGCAGCCGTTCCAGAGAGGAGGAAAATGAATGGCCATTAGAGTCAGCTGTAAACCTTCCGCCGGCCCAGAGGATCTAGAGCAGGTCCAAAGAAAGAGTAAATATTAAAGAGAAAAAGCTGGTTTACTTCTCTTTCTCATTTGACATCAGTTTCCAAGGAAACAGAACAAAACGTGAGAACTGGGAGCCAGCAGCTGAGATTGACTCAGCTGGTGGCTAGTCCTGCTTCTGTTCCCATGGAAACAAGTATCAAATTGGCAAAAATAAAGAAATAGGGCAGGGTCAGTTCCAAAATGGCTGGATGAATGGCTGCTGCTTCTGCTACTTAGTAAGATGAGGCTTGCTGGTATTTATTCCTCTTTAGTAAGCAATTCCAGTTTTAGTTCTGGCTCCATTATTCACTTCCCAATAAACTCTACTTCCCAACCTCAGGAACATAGGAACCACTGTCATCGACAAGACTTGTAATTTGTCTTCTTCAGCGGCTTGTTTGCAACAATGGCTGGCACAAATACTTCGAGAGGTGGATGCTAGAAATGTGTAGTGCACATCCGAGAGTTCATCTGTCACACTTAAATTTTCAGCCATGGTTCATAATGAGTAGTGACTTCAAATGTATGGTTGTGTGTATCTCATAACTATTTTATACACTCGCTGTTTGAATACTTTTTTATTCCCATAAATGTCGGTTATTTTTGACTCCTGCTAACTTCACAGTTCAGTGTAATTGCTAATTAGGCACTGTGTGAAGAACTTCCTTTTTCAGTTTTGGAAATGTTGCTTTTCATTCCCATTGAACGTACATTATTTTTTGTTTTAGGGAAAAAAAGATTTGAATCTTCCACATCTACTTTTGCAGTACCATTCATTACTATACATCTGTGTGTTTACTATACAACCTTATTTTCCTCTTCTCTCTTTGGTAGACAGTCCTGATCTTATTAAGCTCTTTTTCCTATGACATAGAAACTCTAAAGCATCCTTTTTAGTTAGGATGACTAATATTGCATATTTTAGAAGATCTGTGTAATGGTTTTATCTATTTTTCATCCTGTTCCTTATGTTCAGTGTATTCTTTTTCACTGTTGTACACCATTAAACAAAATTTTGGACTTTATTTTCAAAGTGATTCCCAGATCACTTCCATGCACTAATTAAGACCCTGAGAAAATGTATAAGCAGTTCCACTGTTTTTAGGTGAAATGGCTTTACAGTTACTGAAGTTGAATTGCATTTGTCATCATATGGCCCACTCATCTTAGTTACTCTCCTCACAAATCTTTAGACCCAATTAACCTGAACATTTTTGTCTGCATATTTTCCTGCTTGTGCTGTTGAGCAACACTGATTTTAGCATGGAATTATGGTTCTTAGAGTGGAAATGTTATTCTGGAATATGGAAGAATGATACTGGGTTTTTTTTAATGTATAATTATTGTCACTTGTGCTGCTGTTATGTAGTCACACTTCTGGCATGTCGCTGCTGCTTTGCAAACACTTTGCTGTAGTTCCTCCTGTTCTGAGGACTCAGCTACCAGAGGTACCCAACAGGACCCATCCTTTCCACTGCACTTGACAATCCAGACTATTGTTCTCCCTTTGGGATTTCAAGGTATAATTCCCAGTCCTAAGAGAAATAGACTATTGGAGGAAAGGAAATCAGCTGGCAGATATCTAACACCAAAATGTCATGACATATGTGTGGATTAAAAGCAGCCATTTACCGCTTTTGGTAACAACACTGCTGAGATTGCTGTGTATAGTGTGAGACTACCAGTAAATGATTCACAACCTAATAAGCATTAAAAGCAACAGAGTTATCATGTATCAGTGATACCTGGCTGGTTCACACAGAAAGCACTGTGACAGTTTTGTTCATTCACTGAGGAAGCTCAGTATATGACAGGCCCAGTGGCACTTCTTCACTTTAAACTTCAAATACATAGGATACATTCACTCAGATTTATTCCTCTGAAGGCTGAAGCCACAGCCAAAATTAACATTGATTTTATGCTCTGTTATAAGACTGCAAACAGCTACAGAGTTCGTATAGGATAACACTGATGTTTTTTGGCAGTCAGAAACTGACTACCAAATAGCAATATACCTGGCTTTAGGATATTTCGGCATTCGTTCAGTAGTGCCACACTTGCAAGGGCTTAGAAGCTCATCTCCTCACATGCTTTCCTTGTTCTTTCAGAGATAAATCTCTGACGGATCTCTGGACACATTTTTACTTGAACTGAAATATTAAGTGTCAAGATTTAGAGGAATTATAATCCAGACAGGAACATTTTTCACTCTTTGTCAGTGATTTGAGTTGTTCTTAATATCAGAAGCAAGAAAGACAAGAAAATTCTCCCTCCATCAAACGCCAAAGCCTGATTAAGAAAAACTTCCAGAAAACAGACTGCAGGTACTGATTAATATTCCTCATTGCATTCTATCCTGGACATTCAATGTTCAGCCCTTTCTAGCCCTGTAACATCTGTGTTGTTTTCTGGAAGCAAACACCACTGTATAGAGAAAGATAGACTTTAATGTTTATGTCAGGAAACAGATGCTGATGCAGATGAAATGAAGCATAATGAATTACTCCAAGAATATGCTGAGGCTGCAATAGAAACGAATAAAATCCTTCTATCAGACTTCTCTGAAGATAGCAAATTTTGCATTAAAATAGCTATTTAGGATAACAAATTTTCTAATGTAATTAATGTTTCTTTGGGGAAAGAATATCGCCTTCTTCCTTCAAAGGTTTAATTGGCTGATACTGAAAAGACGCACCCTGAGTATCCTGGTACTCCTTTAAAACCATACCTTTAGTCATAAGCAATCTTATGGAGAAGGCAAGCCTCAGTTTATATTATAAGTGATTATAGTCAGTATTGTTCACCTGGAATGTCCCGAGTTCTGGCCAGGACGTATTGAAATGCATTAATGGCAGTGATGGATTAGTCCTGCTGTCAACGGGGAGAGGCAAGCCACCTAGTCACCTGCCACTAGAACTTTATGCAGTGCTTGACCATGAAGTAACACTCTCTCATCTGAAAGGGGTGCCTTGGCTTTGCACTAAAACCACTTCAGTGCTTCTCAAGCTTAATAGGTACTGAAGTACTTCTACTTTAGAGGCGAAGTGCCACGTGTAGCACTTCTGTTACACAGGGAGACACTGTTTTTTTTTATTTTTTGTTGTTATTTTATTTTATTTTTTTTTTTCTTTTTTTTCTTTTTATCTTTTTTTTTTTTTTTTTTATTTATCTTTATTTTTTGTATACTTTTAATCAAATATCCCCCCCCCACACTGAGTATCCCGGCAATTGAACTGATTTTTTATCTTTTTTTTTTTTTTTATGCTTATGATTAATAGTATGCTCTGCATAGATGCTA
This sequence comes from Morus bassanus, assembly GCA_031468815.1. Lineage (NCBI taxonomy): Eukaryota > Metazoa > Chordata > Aves > Suliformes > Sulidae > Morus > Morus bassanus. Next base: position 100,820,813 of record CM062567.1, read on the forward strand.
TGAAGCACTTGGGACTAGCTAGCCAGCATGAGCATACACACAGGCAATAAGCAGATGGCAGAGTGCTGGAAACTTAACCCATATAAAACAGACTTTATGCTGGTGGGGAGAGGACCTGAAGAAGAACTTCCATGCACAAAGCAATCCTCTTTATGTCTGTGCACCACAGGTCATTTCACTTCTGTATTTAGTTCTCCTGGATTCCTCATCATTGCTAAGCACTCTTAGAGCAGCATCCATAAGTATATGGATGCCATATTTGTACCCAAACCTTGAAGACCCTGTCTCACCATAGCAAAGTAATGCAGTCTTAGTTATTTATACCTTACCATCTGCAAAACACCAATACAATATATCTGGACATGGAAATATAGATATTTTGAAAACTATTTAAAAAAATCAGTAGTACCAGCACAGGATATTTACTGCAAGTGCCTTAGGCCATTCTCTGTTTGGGTTTCCAATACAGTAGTAAATCAAGACCTTTGGATGCCTATATTTTATGTATGTAAAGATTACTTTGCTTCAGAAGGTAAACTTGTTTCTTCTCTGATAAGCATACTCTAAAAATTCAAATGTATATTTCATAAGTAAGTGAGAAAAAGCTTTTTTGGGATCTGCCTAACACTAGAATGAACTTTTCTACAAAAATTGCAGATTATCACAAATCTCCTCATTCCTACAAAAGCAAAGTTTGTTTCTGAATTCGCTCTCTTCAGCATAAATATCCAGCAGAATGTGTTTATGCATATGTATTTTTATTTTAAAACATCCTGCTGTATATTCTTCTCTCCCTGGAGAAAAGAGAAGAAACACATAATAGCTGTTAAACACATTGTTAATGGGACCAATATGCATTAGCAATGCTACAGTGACACATATATTCTTAAAAGCTATAAAACTGGGGGATTTTTTTACTTTATAATGGTCTACTTTCCAAACTGTCCTTGTTCTTACATATCCAGCAGCTGCATCTGCACTCTGGGAAGTGCATGCCTTCCTCCCATGCTTCTTCACCCTCCTGTAATATTTTCTCCTGCCCGTGTCCATGAACTCTCATATTTACCAAGTCTTACTTCCTGCTCGCTTTCACTACCGTGATCTGCAGGTCTTTGATAAAACCAACTGCATGAAAGGACAGCAAACTTGTGGTCAGCACAGTTTCAGATCACTGCCTGCATATGAGCAGCTGTTAAAGACTGGCAATGACCTGACTGCAGGTGGCCATGGTTTAGGTATCACCAGGCTGCTGTTGACATGCTTATAGACAGTCAACTCAAGGCTTCTCAGTAAGACCTGATTTAATGGTTTGGAGCAAGAATCAAATAGAAATGTTTACTAACTTAATTATGTGGAAGCGGTGGAGCAAGTTCCTAGTGGCTGAGGGTGGGATGCAGACTAAGGTGAAGGTCTTGCAGAATTTGGGAAGGTGGTAATGACCAAAGTAACTGAGAAGAGTCAGAGAGATTTGGAGAGGACAGGCAAGAGCTGGACTTGCTGCTGTCACTGATTGTGTGCCCAAGAGATGTGAAAACAGTGCCTCATTGTTGTGGTTTAGCCCCGGTCAGCAACTAAGCACCACACAGCCGCTCGCTCACTCCCCCACCCTTGTGGGATGGGGGAGAGAATCGGAAGGGCCAAAGTAAGAGAACTCGTGGGTTGAGATAAGAACAGTTTAATAATTAGAATAAAACAGCAATAATACTAATATAATGAAAAGGAAAATAATGAGCGAGAGAGAGATGAAACACTGGAAGAAGAGGGAAAAAAAAAACAAAAAATCCAAAACTAAACAACAAGTGCCGCAACCGCTCACCACCCGCCGACCGACGCTGCCGGTCCCTGAGCCGCGATCGCTGCCTCCCCCAGCCAATTTCCCCAGTTAATATACTGGGCATGA